>JANXHW010000006.1:100582473-101832473 GCA_026170595.1 Plestiodon gilberti rubricaudatus
GGGAGGGGAAAGGGATATCGACGGCGCATTCCGCCATATCCCCACCCCCTTCCTGGGCCGGCCTTACATGGCCTCCCCGGACATGCACCAGCTCCAGAGCTGGCGCACATCTGAGGAGGCCCATTGGGGCCCCTGGGGCTTACACTGGCGAAGGGGATGAACGCCCCTTTTCCTCAAGGTGAGCCCTGGCTGTGCCGGCGCGGCCCACATTCTGACTAGGATGCAGCGGCTGCCCCTTTCTGCTGCATCTTAGGCAGGATCAGGCTGACCCTTTGGGAGCAAGTCTCATTGGATTATACATCCTACACCTGTTACTTGGAATTCAGTCTTATTAACAGATTATGAAGAAATAATAAGACTATGGACTCAAGTATTTGACATTCTCTGAAATGTGGTTCCAGGCTTCGGTTTCAAGAGACTAGGACTGTTTTATTCATTTTTACTTTCCCGCCTCTAAAGACATAAGCTCCAGCTCATGTGTACTGTAATTCCTGTGTACACCCACCTTACTAAAGTAATGGACCACTTCCACTCTCTTCTTTTAGATTACAAATAGTCTGGGACAGAAACTGGATTTTACATTAGTCTTTTTTAAGGTGGCCTACTCTGGAGGGGGGTAAGGAAAATCCTTGACAACAATTAATTGTATCGAAACTCTAACCAGAAGTAGAAGAATACCTGATTGTGCAAGAGGTGGGATTATGCCAATAAAGGTTTTGGTGATGGTGATAGAGGTGGGAAGTTTTGCTCAGCCCCTTCTCTCCCCCCCCCCCAGTCCTTTGTGCTACATGCTACTTTGCTCTCAAAGTCGTCAATCCTTGAGAAGAGATTTTAATGGGATGCAAAGGACTGGAGAGTAAAGAGGGGACTTGACTAAAATTGTCCCCCCTCCATGTACCATGAGAAGTTCTTCCACTCTTGAAAGAGAAGATCTGGATACAACCTCCAAAATATGCTACTGGTTTTAGCATCTTTGGCTAAAACACATGATCCAGGCATTATTGCTTCATTGTCAACTGTATTCATGTTTTACATTCTACAGTCTAAAGCCGCTAAAGAATAAAAAGTAATTCTAACTCACAAGGCATGCAACCCACACCAGATCGGATTTCCAGCTTTCATGGTTTATTACAAGGGGAGTTATCTCTTAGTCATAGAAAGGGAAATCCAAAACCAAGCAAAACGTACTGTATTCCTCTTCAGAGAACTGTTGCATGTGGGGTTACAGTGGGTCACAGTAGATTGTGCTACACGATTAGTCAGTCAGCATGACTACATGTGACAAGAGCAGTCATCTGAGCTGCAGGCACCATGACAATGTCAAAAAGCATGGAAACAAAACAGAAAAGGTTGGTGGGTTTTTTTTTAATCTAGAAATTGAGCAATCCATCAGACATGTTGGTGAGCCTTCTCAATGGGAAACGAGGTTGCTGACAGAGCTGAGTCTAATGCATTCTTCTCATTTATTGCTCCACACACCTTATGCAAGCAAGCAATCATGCAACTGGTAGTACTATGCAACCTTTTCCTCCAACTTGTGAAGGTCTTAAAAATGGCAAATCTGGGCAGGATTGCGCAAATGGGATCAATGGGGCCATCCTTTATGTGACTGTACTGCTGAGCAAAGGCCTAATACCCAAGGGTGTGATAATTATGAGGAAAAGGCCCCTCATGTTAATTCACAACCCATGCCGAGTTCATTAACATCATCATCATCATCATCCCTTTACAGCTTTTGCCAAAGGCCTTTCATGAAGATACAAAAAAAACCCTCCCAAGATACAAATATAAAACCACACAGCATAAGAGACAAAATGTAAAACAAGAAATCAAACACAAGAGAGTACAAACAGATTTATACAATAAATCAGTTACACCCCACACACACACACACACACAGCTGACAGCTATGTCTGCTAAATATTTTTTCCTAACCTTCTTAGCAGTAGTGTCCAAAAGTGCTACATGCAAGGTCAACTCAGGTGGAATTGCTCATGGGCATGTATCCACACCGAAGCGCATGATGAGGCCTCTGGCCTGCCCCCACAAACATCAGTTTTCAATTCCGTAGCCTAATTCCATTCAATTCCATCATCACAAAGTGCGAGCAACATAATTCCACAATCCACTGCAATCAACTGGTCTACACAGATTTCTCTCTCAAACATCATGCCCCACAAGTTCTCAAGAATTTGCTGCACTGCAGTGAACCAGAAGCCAAATCCTCCAATGGATGGTTGCAGTCATGGGATGGAAAGCAACATTAAAAGGTTTGCCCTGCAAATTCCATGTGCCCAGTGGCTATATGAATAGTTCTCAAGTGCTTACAATGGAATAACTGATTTGCAAGAGTACAATGTCACAACTCAGTCACACACCATCCCTGAATGCTTTTTCTGGAACATTACAATAGATCAGGGTTCCTGCTTCCTAACTCCCTGTAACTGATTGCCTAAGAAGAGCTATCTTTGTTAGTACTGTCCTGCCCTCCCTGAGACTTCCCATAGTGACTGTAGAAATCAAACGAGTGTAGGCAACAAGTTTGTTAAACCAAGTACTGTACTCTACATTCCAGTGCTCCCATATCAGCTATTCCAAACAATTAACTCATCACCAGAAGAATCAAAAGCTGTCTTAGATGACTAGCTCTTGCAATGATAGCTGAATGTCAACCATCATTGCAGGACTCAGTAGCTGTTTCTGGAATTCTGTCATCTAAGATATGGCAATGGATTCTCCTGGTCCAGTATCACATGTTCAAAAACCCACTGGGATTTATGTGGCTCGGATCAATAAACTTGTCCCCAGGACCTGCTATTCCTGCTTGTTTTAGTTTTGTGGTGCTGCTTTTGGTGTGCATTGTTGGCATGCAAATTGCTGCTTCAGTACAAGCACACTCAGATACTATTTGGTAGCAATCTTTTATGATGAGACACACCTTTTTTTTTGCCTATTAATCGAAGTAACTTAATATGATAAACAAGCTATAGTATGAGAGCAATATCTTGCTGTTAGCATCAGTTAAAAGAGATGACAGAGAAGAATTACCGTATTTATCGGCGTATAAAACGCACCGGCGTATAAGACGCACCTTCCTTTTGGCCCTGGGTTTCAAGAAAAAAAGATTTAAAGCATTTTTGGGCCACTTGGCCACTTACTGCTTGGCTGCTTAATTAGCTACCGTATTTCTAAGGCGCCATTGATTCTAAGGCGCACCTTTACTTTCAGTACCACCAGCAGGGGGAAAAAAATCCATCGATTGTAAGACTCACCTCCCTTCATTGAATCTACCCGCTCAGCACCAACTCTCCCCAGCATGTCTCCTGCAGCTGAGGATAACTGAGTGTACTGCCTTTGCATAGCATTTCTGGCCCCGCCAGAAAGTGCCATTTCCTTTGTTACCTGGGCTTGGGGGAGCTTCAGGGAGGCCTGCGCAACCCTCTGTAGGCCTCCCTGATCTTCAGTTCGGTGAAAAACAGCGATTTTTGGCCATTTCTGGTTTTCGCCAAAACCGGTAATGGTTGAAAATCACAGTTTTTTGCCGAACTGAAGATCGGGGAGGGCTGCAGAGGGTCGCGCAGGTCTCCCTGAAGCTCCCCCAAGCCCCAGTAAGTAAGAAGAAAGCATTTTGGGTGCTTTTTGGAGACCTTCGATTCTAAGACTCTAATAAATTCTTCGATTCTAACAAATAAATAAATAAATAAATAAGACGCACCCCATTTTTTGAAATGCTTAATTGGGAAAAAACATGCGTCTTAGAATTGAAGAAATACAGTAATTTACATAAATTGCACAAAAATACCAGGATCTCTTTTAAAACACACAGCAATAGGACACATGAACAAAATGCACCAGAACATAACTCCCAAGTACAAAAAAAAAAACCCAGACTCAACTCTTTTTCCCCCAACCCACCCATGCACAGTTTCCAAAGTAAAAAAAACATTTACCCCAAGTAAAAAAAACCCAGACTCAACTCTTTTCCCCCACCCCACCCCACCCCATGCACAGTTTCCAAAGTAAACAACATAAAAGTACAAAAAAACACCCCAGACTCAACTCTTACCCCACCCCACCTATGCAGTTTCCAAAGCCTCCCCAACTAGGCCCAGTTCAGAAGCTTACCCTTCCGAGGAGAGCTGGGAAGAGTAGGCCCTCTGCAGCTCAGCTCAGCTGAACTGAACTGAGCACAGCGCCCTCTGCTGGCTGCTGAGAAGCTCAACTCATGTACGTGCATAAATTAAATCCGACAAACAGCTGTAGATTGGATAGATTAGTTAGGGAAGAAAGCACAAGGGAGCTCTCTGGCTCCGGAAAAACGCGGTAAGCCCGAAAATGCTTTAAAACGGGCAAGGGAGGAAAAGGGATTTTTTAGTATTGGCGTATAAAACGCACCCTACTATTTTGGGTCACAAATGTAGACAAAAAAGTGTGTCTTATACGCCAATAAATACGGTACTCTAGAAGTTAAAATGATTACCTTGGAAGAATATCAAGAACGTAGAGAAAACTCCGGGTCCTAGGATCAGAAATATCACCCTGTCGGCCAATTCTGTGAGGGAAGAAAGGAGCTCAGATTGAAAGATATGGAGGTTAATGAGTGTAACTTTTTACTTTGGGGCATATAACCCCAAAGCATATACGAAGCATTTTACTTTGGGGTATATAACCCCGAAACTCTTGATTTAAAGCTACAAGAAGTTTCCCTCAAATTCCAGGTCTGAACAAGAGTTAGGCAAATATAGCACAATCCTATGCACGTTTCCTCAGAAACAAGTTCAACTGTGTTCAGTAGTGCTTACTCCCAGGTAAAAGTGCACAGGCTTGCAGCTTCATTCACATGGGTCATCTACATTGTTTCCTCATGTTATGATTTTCACGGAACAATCATACCTACCTATCCAGTGAGCGGCCCAAGGCCGCCCGCCGGATCCTATCCCTGTTCCGGGCTGCTCTGCAGCGGCCCAGAGGTCTACTCGGGGGAAGGGCCTCCTCGGATTTCTGCTAGCTATTTAGCTGGCGGAAGTTAGAGGATGTGTAACGGCCACGCCAGCCGGACAGGGATGGGGATATGTTGAACGCCATCCTCTCCCCCTCCTGAGACGGCACGGCCAATGGCCCCCCTCCCTCGCTGCCCGGACCGCCCATACCGTCCCCCGGCAGCTGCATGGAAATGTAGCTGCAGAGTAAGGGCTGCCGACCTAGCGCCGGTGGTCCTTACCCTAGGAGTCATCATGAACATGCATTACGGCACGTTTTTGACGGCTTAGGGCAGCGGAGCACTCGCTCCAACGCCCTATACTTGGGCAGGATTGCGCTGCCCATGTCATGAGTGCACCAACAAACAAAACTGAAGCGTTTTGGTATTTGTTATGCCTTGTTTAGAGTTGAAGAGTTCTGGAATTTTGTTTCTTCAGTCTTGTACCATATACAGGCTTTAGTATACAGGCACAGAAGTGTCTGTATTTAAACAACAGAGGTCTAATTTAGGGAACAAGAGGTGGCTATTACATGCTGATGTTCAAGGATCCCCCTTTCTCCAGCCTCTTACTAATTCGAGGACCCGACAGCAACGTCTGATGTCGCTGTCGGGTTGTGTCAAATCTCCACACACCCCTAAGGCAGCGGGAGTTTTCAAATGAGAAACTTGAGAGGTCGTGACCCCCAAGTTGGGAATCACTGCTTTAACAGCTCAATCCTGTGCATACCTACTCAGAAGTAAGCCCCATTTGTGTACAATGGAGCTTGCTCCCAGGAACGTGTTATAGGATTGCAGCCTAAATTAGATAAAATGGATATAGCCATAAAAATGTATATCAACTATAACTATGTACATCCACTGCAATTTTCCCTTTCTTTTTAAACAGAACCAGGACACCTGAAATACCTACCTTGTAAAGGGTTGACAAGGAGGACTCATCAAAATCATATCAAAAGATAACCTGTTGAACTCCTTCAGCGATATGCCCTGAATGAAGAGATTAATGAGGTATTTTCTATTTCAAATCGGATGTCAGTCCTTGTTTATGAGCTATAAATTATTTTGGTCATATTCCAGCACATGTAACCTTAGCTTAAAAAAGGAATACAGTACTACCAATTCCAGGTGATTGACATAAGAGTCTTTTCCTAGCACACACAATGTTCTTTGCAGGTTTTCAAAGCCTTATGCTTAAGTCTTGTCAAAGGGCCAGCCACCACAGTGATGTCAACAGGAATGAGCTTAGCCCAGGGTTTTACTAGCTAATCGCTTTAACAGAGCAGCAGGATCAGCTTCCAGTTCTTTCAATGAATTTAACAGGACAAACCCTACCAAAAAGAATGAACTAATAGAGGAATATTTCAAAGCACCAACACATTCAAAATGTATTGTACTTTTGGAATTGCTAGTGATGTTTAAGCAACAACGTTTGCCTTGCAACCAATAGCGTAATGCAGCATATGTTGACACTGGCGGAGCTCCCACTCCCCCAGCGTTGGATGTTGCGAAAGTGCCATAAAGCACTTTTGCGGCACCCAGAGAGTATGTGGCACCAGCGTGCCGCAACCCGTGCCGCCGGACATAGGTAAGTCCTGCACCAGTCGGCAGGAAGGTGTGGGAAGGGCAGATCGGAGTTGGGGCAGACCCATTGGGGCCTCTGGGGCTTACACCAGGGGGACAAACATCTCCTTCTTCCCCCCCCCCCCGAGGTGAGCCCCAGCCACTCCAGCACAGGCCACATCCTGCCTAGGATGCAGCGGCTGGCCATTTTGGCCAGCTGCCACATCTTAGGCAGAATTGGGCTGTAAGTCATTTTGCTAATTACCCAGAAAATTTTTTTTCAAAACAGAACAGCCACAATCCAGAGAACAAAAGACGACATGCACACAGCCAGCAGGTCTTTTGATTCTTTCCCCATCCGAACTCAAGCATATGATTATATGAAGTTGCCCTATACTGAATAGGACACTTGGTCCATTTTACTTAGTATTGTTAGTGTGGGAGTAGCTCTCCAATATCTCAGGCAGAGGACTTCCTCAGCCCTTTTATCAGAAATCCCTGAACTGGAGACACCAGGGAGGCAATCTGGGGCCTTATTCATGCAAAGTATGGGCTCTGTTACTCACTCACGATCCCCCCAACAGCATCATTCAACTCCCTTCACCCACCACCTCTCCAGGGTCCTCATGAATTTCTTCTAGAAACTCTTCTAGAAATTCCTCTCCAGGGTCCACATGAAACTCCTAGAGCTTACAAACTCTAGCAGGCTTCAGAAGAGGTTTGTAATGCCTCTTGTTCTAACAGACTAGGTCAGAAGTCCCTTGGCTTGCACAGCTCCCAAAGTCATTCACTGACTTTGGTTGTGACAGAAATGCGATGTACAGTAGCCCTCCCTGACAAAGTACTGTATAGCATCACCAAAATGCAAGCAGAATTACTCACCTCTATCGTCTTGGGCCACAATGGCGTGGTGGGGAAGTTTCGTGTGTAAACGTCATTGGCCACTGTATTCACATCAACAGCTGCAACAATTTCTGAAGGGATAGCGCTTGCTAGAATTGCAATGGAGACAATGGAGGATGGGGGAAGAGAATCAGATTTGGAACAATCTTTGTTGTTTAAAAACTATTCACCTGAGAGTCATGTCCTCCAAATTCAACTGTACTAATCTCTAGACCTTGAAACAAAACTGCCAGTAATTTGTTTAGCTAAGTCATCACCTCCATGACTGCTCACCACCACCACTGCAGGATGCAGCGCATGCACCGTTGGCATGGCCACATCAGTGCTCGAAAGTTAATTAGGATTGGGCTGTTAATCTGGTTTGTTTTTTACTACCCTGAATAGCTGGTGTAATCTACAAACTTGGTCACCCCTAACTCCTCATGTGTGAACAAGTTAAAAAGCACTGCCCCTCAATACAGATGGAGACCCTACATCTTTCTTCCTCCCACTGTGACAATGGCTCATTAGTTCTGACTCACTGCTTCGTGGTTTTTAACCAGTTAGTGATCCAGAAAAAGGACTGGTCCTCTTATTCCATGACTGTTAAGGTTACTCAATAGCATACAGCGAAGGACCTTGTGAAATTCTGAAAGTCCAAGTGCACAACTTGATTGCCTCTGCCTGCATGCCTGTGAAACCATGCTGATTCTCCTTCAGCAAGATACTTAATAATGTTATCTTTAATTATGCTTTCCACCAGTTTACCCAGAACAGACATGAAGCTGATCGGCCTGTAATTACTTGGATTCCCCCCCCCCATCCCTTTTTAAATATGTGTTATACTGGCTACCTGCCAGTCATCTGGCATGGAGAGTGATTTAAAAGTCAAGTTACATTTTATTTTATTTTAGATCAGTCATCTTACATTTGAGTTCCTTAAGGACTCTTGGATGAATGCCACCTGGCTCCAGTGATTTGTTAATGTTTAATTTGTCAACGCACCCTAGAACCTCGTCTCTTATCACTTCTATTTGACTCAGTTCTTCAGGCTCCTGCCCTGAGGGGGTCAGTTCAGGCACAGATACTTGCCTTGTCTTCTGTAGTGAAGACAAATGCACAAAATTCAGTCAGCTTCTCTGCAGTCTCCATATGCTATTGAAGCTTCCCGTTTATTTCCTCATTATCTAATGATCCAACCGCCTCCCAGGCAAGTTTCCTGCTTTTGATGTATTTAAAGAATTTTCTATTGTCTGTCTTGAATGTTTTTAGCCATGAGCTCCACATACTCTTTGTTTGAATCCCTTTTTTTGAATCCCTTATTGTCAGTCCTTAGGTTTTCACAACCGGTACAGACTTTAGAATGAAAAATAACAATCTCCAGGTTCTCTGGTCGTTTATTAAAAACACAATTTAAAAATTGCCCTGACGTTTCGCTAGGTAATAGTCCCAGCATCTTCAGAGGAAGAACAAGCACAACAGTTCACCGTAGCCGCCGTCTAATGCTTGTTCTTCCTCTGAAGATGCTGGAAATACTACCCAGCGAAACGTCAGGGCAATTTTTAAATTGTGCTTTTAATAAACGACCAGAGAACCTGGAGATTGTTATTTTTAATTCTAAACCCTTATTTGTCAGTTTACTTTCTTTTCTTTTCTTTTCTATACCAGAGTTTGCATTCCCCTTTTGTTCTTGTTTGGACAAGGCTTTCATTTTCTGAAGGAAGTCCTCTTGCCTTTTATAGCTTCATTGACTCCACTTGTGAGCCATGCTGGCATCCTCTGGACCTGGTGGTGCCTTTCCGACTTAGTGGGTCTACATTCCAGTTGCACGTCTATGATTGTGATTTTAAATAACTTCCATGCACTCTGGAGATATTTGACTCTCTTTCCTTGTCACCTTCCTTTATACTAGTCCCCCCTCATTTTTGATGTTCCTCTTTTGAAGTGAAAAGTGTCAGTGTTGAACTTCCTTAGAAACATTTCACAATACGGCCACCATTTCCTATTGTTTTACACCACTTATGTCTTGCACTGGGTCCCAGGCACCACACAGGATTAAGTCTAGGGTCCCGTCCCCCCCGGTTGGTTCCAAGATCAATTGTTCTAGTGCACATTCATTTAGCATATCTAGAAGTTTCCTCTCTTTCATGGCCTGAACAAGAATGTGCCCAGTCTATGTGAGGGTAACTAAAGTCACCCATTACTACAACGTTTTCTCCTTTGGAGGCCTCCCAGATTCCTTTCTCAGATCACTGAAGTCTGGGACTCAATATTACATCCTTTGTCTCAAACGTCCAGCTCATGCTCTTGGACAGAATCATCTGTTAGCATAGCATAGAACAGACTGTTTGGACTGTATCAATCAGTGACGATAGACAGCAAGATAGAGGCAAGGGTAAACTGAGGAAGACTATGCATACCGTTCAGTTACATGGTCTTCAGCTTAGTTTCAGTAGGGCATAATAAGAATGCAGTGAGATTTGCTAATTTATACAACTACAGAAAACAGCAACTTCTTGCTATCTTGTATAGTATCATAATGGTGGCAGCAACGTTTGTCCTGGACAGTGCAGCGGAGAGCCAGAGAAGAGAAGGGAAAGAAGGGCGTCAGAAAAAGTCTGAGACAGACTTAGGGCCCAATCTTATTTATTTATTTTATTTATTTACAATATTTCTATCCTGCCTTTCTCACCGAAGGGACCCAAGGCGGCTAAACTAAACTAAACCCTAAACTAAATCTTAACTAAATCCCTCCCCATCAACACAGCCACACTAATGGAGCCAGTATCCTCCGGGGGGGGGCAGTCACAGAGGTCTCCGTGGATCGCCCCAATGGGTCTCTTTGGATCTGCACCAGTACTGGCGTTGCTGTAGGGGGGGCGGAGCTCTAAGTTCCGCCGAAGCTCCGACCCTCCGTTACACCGGAGCACGAAGCGTCCCTGCCCCCTTGCCTTCGGAACCATTCAAGGCGGTGAAAGCAGCAACTTAGAGCTCCGCCCCCCTGCAGCAACGCTAGTGTGCACCAGCTCTTTTGCTGGTGCAAGTCCAAGGAAAGTAAGGAAGAGGGATGGGAACAGCGTTAGCATCTGGTGTGCACCGGTGCCACCGAGATCCGCCCCCTCGCCTGTTCGGTCCCCCTGAAAGCTGTTATGCCCATTTATATCATGTTTGCTACAGAATGTTAGAAGCAAACCAAAGCTTACCTGTGCTGCTGGAGGTAGCCAGCAGAAACAGCGGGCCTCCACTGCCACCGATTGCAGTGGCAGACCCAAAATGGCCGCCAGCATGTTGCAAGCGCATGCAGCCATTTACAACAGCAGAACTGTCTCCTGCTGTTGTAAAGGGCAGCCTAGTCCTAGTTAGGATTGGACTGTTAGTTGAAGCCCGATTCCACTAAGTTCAGTGTGGTCTCCTACCCTTTAATTGCGTATCATTTTACAAACTTTGCCAGCCTGCCTCACACTTACTCAGGAAAGGAAACTGAGAGGGAGAGGAGTGAAACGTTGCCACTGCACACATATATCAGTTCATCTGGTCTCCAGTAGCCACAGGTGTCTTTGCACAGAAGCAAACATGAAATGTATTTGAGAACTTTGAATGAAGTTTTCAACTCAAAGAGTGTAATCCTTGTAAACTTGAGAAGGTTTGCTTATAACATTCAGTAGCAAACATGATATAAAACCCTTGGGCATAGGCACAAGGTTTCTTCCTGGGGAAGAAACAGTATATGACCTAAAGGCTCCACCTGAATAAACATTTCTTAAATAAATGCATCATACTGCTTTCCTTAACTTTCCAAACAAGTGACAACAACAGTACTTTGTACCTGTATGGATACATCTTGCTTTGCTATGGGGATAACCAATACCTGAGATTACAAATCAGGTACGTTAACACTGACATCTAGTGTAATAAAGCAGCTTCAATAGATCAATTCTCAATATAGAACCAAATGCAAAATCTACAATCCAATATCCAACATTTTCAACGAAGTAGGATGTACGAGTAAATCAGCCATGTTCAAAAATAGAAAATCCAGCAAAGATAAAAATAATTCTATTTTTGTACATGGCTGATTTACTCGTACATCCTACTTCGTTGAAAATAATTGCTGGCCATGAAAGCTTTCGATCAAACAATATCCAACACTATTACAACAGTAATAGCTAAATTACGGTACACTGGAACGGATATTTTCTTGTACCTGTTTTATTTAACTTGTCCAGATTTTAAATGCTGCTTTGTAATGCAATGCACAATCATACACTACAAAGCCACATCTATGGTCATTTTCCTACATATGCTTTTAAGAACACAATTAGTGGAAAGGGTGGCAATCCTTTAACAAGCCAGCAAAAAGTTCTATGAAGGAGGAAAACGAACAATAAGAGTTATCTACAAAACTAATCGTATTATTTTTAATCGCATTGAGTTTGTTGTTACTTGTAATGTACATCATCATGTGGCGTTTCGATAGCAGGAATTACAATGTGATCATTCTTCTCAGTTAGGGCATTTTAATCACAGACCATGCTCTGGGAAATTCCAATGGAGTCACAAAGCTGACTAGACCCAATGCAAGCAGATTCAAATAGAACGGCCAATATCATTATGCCTTTGTACAAATCGATGGTAAGGCCACATCTGGAGTATTGTGTCCAGTTCTGGTCACCACACCTCAAAAAGGATATAGTTGAATTGGAAAAGGTGCAGAAAAGAGCGACCAGAATGAATTGTTGGCTGGAGCACCTCTCTTATGAGGAAAGGCTACAGCGTTTGGGGTCTAGAAAAAAAGGCGCCTGAGGGGGGACATGATTGAGACGTATAAAATTATGCATGGGATGGAGAGAGTGGATAGAGGGAAATTCTTCTCCCTCTCGCACAACACCAGAACCAGGGGACATGCACTAAAATTGAGTGGAGGGAGAGTTAGAACAGACAAAAGAAAATATTTCTTTACCCAGCGTGTAATTCATCTGTGGAACTCCTTGCCACAGGATGTGGTGATGGCATCTGGCCTAGATGCCTTTAAAAGGGGTTTGGACAGATTCATGGAGGAAAAGACCATCACAGGTTACAAGCCATAAGCAACCTCCTGGTTTTAGAAGTGGGTTTTCTCTGTGCCAGGTGCAAGGGAGTGTCAACGGGAAACAGGTTATCTTGTTGTCTTGTGTGCTCCCTGAGGCATCTGGTGGGGCCACTGTGTGACACAGGAAGCTGGACTAGATGGGCTTTTGGCCTGATCCAGCAGGGCTGTTCTTATGTTCACTCCCACTTTCCCCTCCAAAACGGAAAGAAAAAGAACACCTTCTTGAATGCGTGGCATTGCTAACATGAAAATATCACCTTGCATTTCTAAAAATGATAAATTTCTAAAGAGTTACTTGTTGAAGCTTGGGCAACTTTCACAAATTTGTGGACACATTTGTCCCGTGCAGGGAGGTTCACATTGGACCAATTCAAATACAGCCTTGGCTTGCAAGTTGTACAAGCAATGGGGTATGGAAGCAAGCCTTGCACATCCTTCCTCCTCCTTGATATACAGCCTGCAGCGTGAATTGCTGTGATTTATTTGGGGAGGGACCATAGCTCCGTGGTTGATCATGCACTTTGCATGCAAACGTTTCAGGTTCAATACCTGGAAAGACCCCAGTCTGAAACTCTGGAGAGCCACTGCCAGTCAGTGTAGATAATACTGAGCAAGATCAACCAATCAAGCTTCAGCAGAAGGCAGCTTCCCGTATCAACTATTGTAGACTCCAATTCACATTAAAGGTTCTTTGGCAAGACATGCCAGTCCAAAGCTCACTCCTACACGCCATCATGTATAAAGTCTACGTAGCAGGGCTGAGAGCAAACAAGACACAAGCATGCGAGGAGATTTCATGCGCTATACATCCTACTACATTTTCTTTTATGGTTTCTAAAGCAATAAATGCTAGTTTTTACCAGATAGCAATCTTAGCAATTTTTGCTTGGGTGGATTTTTTTTTTTTTAAGAACGACGCTGTTAAAAAAATGCCATTAGCGGAAAATGTGATGCCATATAAATTTGGAGTACAAAGAAATGCTTGTAGCTGATTTAGCTTTCCCAAGGACTGGCTAGGGCATAAGCTCAAAAATAAACAAACCGAACTCTGGCCAAACTTCTCTGCTTGACACATTTAAATTATTTCCCTGAAACATTATGCTTGACTTTTAACATAAATACAGTTAAGACTGCTTTTACTCTGATGGCAGGAGAAGCAGCACTAGCCCTGCCTGTGTGGTAAAGGGACTCAAATGAGGCTAACTCGTTCTCTAATAGCACACTGCCCTGTGAAGAAATCCCATTAGCAGCATTGCCACATCATCAAGGGATGAACAGCAGGCAGCCCATCCGCAGAGAGATGGATTGCCATCTTCTCAACAATAGAGAATCCAATTGACCCCCTAGCTTTGCATTTGATATTGGAAAAAGGCTGTGAGAGAGACAGATTGTATATCAAACTAGGCCAGGCCCAGACTTTCAGGATACCATCAGGTTTGAGCCTAATCCTGTTACATTCGTGTCCCACCAAATTTATTGAGACACTCCAGAGTAAGTAATCTGGAACCTTGCTCTTACAAGAATATGCAAGGATTTCCAGTCCACAAAGTAAAAATGTAAACGTTTACTCGTGTCCTAGTTTTCTTGAGTTTCTAATTTAAAAGAACACAAACAAAGGAAAGAAACTAGAGCCAGATGGTTACGAGAAGAACAATCCCAGTGATTGAGTCAGTATGAAAGATATACCGTATTTCTTCGAGTCTAAGGCGCCATCGATTCTAAGGCGCATCTTAATTTCAGTAACACCAGCAGAAAAAAAAACCCAAAAACCATCGATTGCAAGACGCACCTCCTTCCTGCTCAGCACCAACTCTCCCCAGGTTGCCTGCCACGGTGATCCGATTTTTACCGCGCCATTTTGCCCCCTCTGCTCAGCTGCGAGCTCTCTCTTCCTAAACCTGAGAGCTTGCCCCAGCATGCAGCTGACGATCTCCTCACTGCCTTTGAGCAGTGCCTTTGCGATCCGCCAGAAAATGCTATTTCCTTACTTACCGGGGCTTGGGGGGAACTTCAGGGAGGCCTGTGCGACCCTCTGCAGATCTCCCCAATCTTCAGTTCGGTGAAAAATAGCGATTTTCGGCCATTTCCAGTTTTCACGAAAACCGGTAAGTAAGGAAATTGCATTTTGGGGTGCTTTTTGGAGACCTTCGATTCTAAGACGCACCCCATTTTTGGAAATGCTTAATTGGGAAAAAACATGCGTCTTAGAATCGAAGAAATACGGTATTTCTTGACAAATTCATGCATATTGCTCCGACCCATGTGCTTTTGACTTTCTGCACCCTTCCTGGGTATTAGATGTTCAAAAGAAACTTGAGCTGTGTGTTTAATATGTACACATTAACAAGTTTTCATAACAAGACATCCAGTACCTTCATGCTCCTTTTTCCCCCCCACTTTACCATACATTTCCCATAGAGCCCAGAAAGCAAATTATGCTAGCTATTTGATATGTAATTTTCAAGAGGCATTTTACTCTCTGAGCATCTCTGGAGTCAACCAACGAAATAAGAGAGCAAGCTTCTTCTAAAGACATAGATCTATATATCTGCTCCAGTTAGTACAACTACAAAAGACCTCAGCCTTAATGTTAGAACTTATTGCAACTGGTTCATTTCATGCTAACCTACAAGAAATGTAAAATATAGCTTTTGGCACCAAGGAAACAATTGTTCATCATCTCCATCCACGGGCTGATGAATGTTTTAGACACGAAAAACGTTGTGTTCCTGCATTCTGTGACATCAACAGTTGTTTATGAATGAGCAACTACTGCATCTAGAGGTGAAGGGCTAATAATTAACTCTTACTACCAAATTTACCATTTCATTGGAGGGCAACTGGTTCAGCACATTAGGCATATATTTTGCATATTAAGGTAGCAATCCGATGCACTCTTACTTAGAAGTAAGTCCATGGCTCTGGCTTCCAAGTAAACTTGTATAAGATTAGGCTGTTAATCATTTTCACAGGAACCCAAAGGCAAAAGTTACACTTTTTGGATTATTTGACCTCCTCTTTGTTTGCATTCATTTTCACACCGTACATTAAACAGATCGTAAGTGGAGCTTTTGAATTTACAACACAATATACAAATTCAGGAACTGTGTCTCTCATATACAGAAGTACCTCAGTCATGTTTTTAAAATACATTTACATAGTTTACAAGTACTGTAATGAAAAACATACTCAACTGTGACTTCCTTTTACTTGCTCACGAAGGACACAAATCAATTTCTAGCTCATCAGATTTAATTTAAATCATTTTAAAAGTTGGGTTAAAATGAGTTATATAGCTGCTTAAAAAATTAACTCATGTAAATAAAATCTGAATTACCTGAGATGTGGATTGCCCCACTGAATTCGTAAGGTGCTCTGTACAGATATGGTAGGCATTGTAAATTCAGGCTCTTGGGAATTTTATATCACTCACAGAAAACATTTGTAATTATCTGAGAGTAGTTAGAGGCAATGCAAAATACAGCACTGTATTAGAATAAGATGAAATGATTTAACGTGTCAAGAAAAGAGGAGAAAAAAACACCAGTATCAGCAGCCAAAAATGACAACAATCAGGTAAGTAGATTGTACATCCAATCAAACAAGGTTGCCAGAACAAAAATTAGAAAGGGTTTTTTTGCTACTGAATTTGCTAACAAAGCAGGTTATTAACTTTAAATTAATTATGGCCAACACTTTAAAATATTATTCTTAATCCTGCTGAGGTTCACTTTTAGCAGCTTCCAAGGATAGCTGTCCCCAGTTGACTGACAACCCAATCCTATGCAAGTCTACTTGGAAGTAATCCAATGAGTTCAATGTAATGGAAGTAAGTTCAATGGGGCTTACTCCCAGATAACTTTGTAAAGGATTGCAGCCTGAATCACGTATGCCTCTCCAGGTGGATGCCACAGGATCCAACCACGGAGAAGCATGTCAAGAAAAGACAGCCTCTTCCCCCACTAGGCCATGTTTCCCCTAATTACAGGAAGTCTGCCATGCTTATTGCATAACCCTAACTGGCCCTGCTTACAAGCCAACTGTGCAAGCTCTGCAAATTAAAGAACCACAGGAAGAAGAATCTTGCCCATCTATGCTCTGCAACTAATCAGTCAGTGGGATATGCCACATTTGCTTATTTAAAGATTTCTAGCCTGCCTTTTGACCCTGCCAGCTTCTCCAAGGCAGCTCACAGCATAGAATTTTTTTAAACTAATACACTACAAATAAATAATTTTAAAAATTAAGCAAACTACAGAATTGCTCAAATGAATCAACCTAACCAAAACACCACGGATGCCTAGTTTGTCCAAAGAGAGACTACTGTATATGTTTTCAGATACTTATCTCAACAAAGGCTAGGAAGGACATAAAAGTGTTTTACTGGGGCTGAAATGTTGATAAGGTAGATGCCTGTCCTCGAATGCAGCACGAGAGGGAGTTTGAAAGACTGGGTGCTGCAACAACAACAACAAATGCCTTGTCTCCACCTTAAATTAAGCTCGAATTGATCGAATTACGGTTGCCAACCTTCCAGGACTGACCTGGAGTCTAGAATCAGCACTGATCTCCGTGACGGTACTAAAAGCAATTTTGAAGATTTTAACAGGGTTTTTATAAGCTTGATGATATTTAATATCATCATTTACGCCATGTTGGGAAACGTTTTCAGGAACAACTTCAGTCAGAGCTGGTGACAATCCTGGATCAAATCTTATCTCAAGGTCTAGTCACCTAAAATCTGGGACGTTACCGAAGCACAGATACGCGTGGCGAGATGAAGGCTTCTCAGGAAGGGCCAAAGAGGGACATCATGGTGGGTGAAGGGTTAGGGAGGGTCACTTGAGCATCCAAGCAGAAAGCCAAGTCTAACAGCAGTGCACCCGCCAGCTGCAGGCCTGAGCGCGATAGAGGCCCTCCTCCTCCTCCACAAGCTGAATCTCAACTCCCAGATCGACTCTATCCCTTAGCAACAGTCCCTGGCCTGACGGTGGCGGCAGCAGCTTCAGCCGTGAGGTTTTTCTAAAAAGAGCCTGCTGCAACGCCAAGTAACATCAGACATGATTGCCGCCCTGACACAACCAGCAGCCTGGCTAGCGCCGCCTCAAAGACGACACGGTTATTGCAGCGTCAACTATCACGGGCTCCATCGGAAACGTCTCTGCTTAGGGCGGCTTCCGCCTCGCCCCCTAGGCTTGCTGGAGCGACTGAGCGCACAGCCGCCTCCTCCTCCTCCTCCCCCGGTCTAAGCCGGGCCTTTCCCTGGACGCCGGGGGCGGGGCGAGACGCGCAAGCCGCCGCCGCCGCCGCCGCTGCTGCAGAATCGGGGCGGGGGGCGCGCGATGTACCTCGCAGCGCCTCGTGCATCCCTCCGATCCCGCTGTAGAGCTCCAGCACCCGCACCGGCTCCATCCTTCTCCTCTTCCAGCAGAAGCAGTAACTGGTGCCATCGAGCCGTCTCTACCGACAGCCTCCCTCCACAGGCAACCATTTGTTCCGGTGCTCTTCGGTTCCCACTTCCTTGCCTAGAAACGCCGAGGCTTAGTTCCTTCCTCTGCTGCACCTCGGTAGTTCAGGTGCAGCGAGGGCTCCCACGCCACCCCCTTGTTGTGCCTGCCTGTATGATGGACAAAAATGCAATGGGGTGTGTGTGTTTTTCACCGCTGAAGCTCCGTGCTAGGCGATGTTTTACCTGTTAAGTTTCTGCTTCTTATGAAGGCACCGAAGTACCAAAACAAAAAACAAACAAAACACAGTGTGGCAACAATAGATGCAGTTATGACTGCCAGCGCTTGTCTTTACTCTTTACTGGCCCTGCTTCTTTGCTCTTAGTAGCTGCGTTTAGAAGCTGCCTGGCAGACAGGAAATTATACGATTGCACTGCAGCCTTAATTAAATTCAGTAGAGCACTGGAGTCATTGAGACTTACAGTACTTTAAGGTAGCAATCCTTGCGCTTGGCAGTAGGGAGGCGTACCTCATGGTAGATTGGTGACTCATGACTTGAGCAGTTCTGCTTCTAATTCCATAGGCTGCAGGTGCCTGCTAGAGGGGTGAGGGAGGCTTCACCTTCAACAATACCGTTATAGACTCAGGACCTGATTGGAAGTCACATGAGCTAAAGCTAAGCAGATCTAGGTTTGGTCAGTGCCTGGATGAGAGACTGCTTGAGAATCTGATGTATCTTGCAATGCATGCAGTTCCAGTATGGAAGAAAGGCAGGATACCAATGTAACAAATAAATAATAAACTGTAGTCTAGGCCTAGAACGGAGATCCATTCACTTGAGGAGCCATAGATCAGGTATTTAAGAGCACTTAGAGCACTGGTATTAAGCACTGTTATGTGTACAAAAAGCCCCTAGTTCAATCCCTGCTGGGGCAGAGAAAAATTCCTGTCTGGAACCCTGCAGAAGTTGCTCCCAGTCCAGTAGACAACTTTGATCTAAAAAAACAGAGCAATGGTTTGACTCCATATTACACACATTCCTGAGTAGACATAGTTATGATGAGAATATGATGACAGGCTCTTTGGTGGCAGTGCTCATTTTTGTCCTTGGTCTGGGTGAAAGAAAAACAAACAAAGGGAAGAGTCTAGAACAGGGGTTCTCAACCTTTGGAGGCACGGGTATCACGGTCCAATTTTCTGAAGTACTCCCTGCTGATTAATCAATTAATTAGGTAAGTAAAGGTAAAGGTGACCCCTGACAATTAAGTCCAGTCGTGTCCGACTCTAGGGTGTGGTGCTCATCCCCATTTCAAAGCCGAAGAGCCAGCGTTATCCGAAGACGCCTCCGTGGTCATGTGGCCGGCATGACTCTCCTTGCCGCAGCGCGTAGCATGCGGCTGGAATACGGAGCGCTGTTTACCTTCCCGCAAGCGGTACCTATTTATCTACTCTCATTAACATGCTTTGGAACTGCTAGGTTGGCAGGAGCTGGCCAAGCAACGAGAGCTCACCCTGTCGCGGATCCGAACTGCCGACCTTTCAATCATCATGGTTCAGCGGTTTAATCGTAAATTAAAAAGGACTAAAACAATTTTAAATGTGAAAAAATGCCTTATTTAACTTCCTCTGTGTCTGTCTGTGTGTGAGAGAGAGACAGACAGACAGGGATCTCTTTTTTCTCCAAGTCACACTTCCCAAAATCAGCTCCTCCCTCCCCCACACCACCAAAGTACATTTTCCAAAGTACAAAAATAAGCCCAAAACCAAAATCAGAGAGACGGAAGGGCTCTGAAAATAATTACAATTTAAAATTCATGTTAACACTTAAGTAGCTGCTGATAGGGCAGATAAGGGGCAGGGCTTGGCGTACCCCCAGCAAGAGGTCCGCATACCCCTAGGGGTACCCGTACCACAGGTTGAGAACCTCTGGTATAGAAAACTCAAGGGCCAGTCACTAGGAAAGCAAAACAAAGTCAAAAAAATCAGTGTCCAACAGTTAACACAGAACTCTGCCCTTTGATAATCAGAAGTGCTAAGAATAGCAGCATCTCGGCCTTCCCAGCTTTTGAGACCAGATTTTGTGCATGCATTTTTAAGTATACTGCGACTAGAAATTTGGGTTTGGTTTTTAATGAAAGCAGAGACTCTCAGCATGCTGGGTTTAGTGCCCAGTACAAAATGCCGCACTTGCTCAGCGCAATTAGGTACATAAGCACACATCCTTATCCACTTGACATGCTTTCAGCTGTCCACATGCAGCTAGCTTTTCTGACCTATGCTTCCCCTGTGCTTTTCCCCTTTCACATTCACATGCCTCCCGTACTTTCCCTTGTCCTTTACACATACTTTTGCTGTGTGCTTAATCAGTCTCAGGTAACAGGGTCCTTGAGGTTGACAAACCCCATGTTTGTTTGTTTATTTATTTTTATTTTTCACATTTTTATACCGCCCTTCCTCCAAGGAGCTCAGAGTGGTGTACATATTTCCTCCCCCCTTTTTGTCCTCACAACAACCCTGTGAGGTAGGTGGGGCTGAGAGATAGTGACTGGCCCAAGGTCACCCAGGAAGCTTCGTGGCTGAGCGGGGATTTGAACCTGGATCTTCCAGGTCTAAGTCCGACTCCCAAACCACTACACCATCCTGGCTCTCAATGTTGCTGTTTCAGTAATCTCACACTGACCCAAGACCATTCATATTTTATAGACTTATTACTAATAGTAATAAGACATTCAAATATTCTGTGCCTGTCCTATCCTTCACTTCCCAAGGTGGTTTTCTTACCACCACCACCACCTGTTTGTCAGCTGCATTGGTGTACACACAAATTTTGAGAACCGCTGTATTGAATCCTACAACCAAGACCTATGCATGTTAACACAAAAGTGAGCTCCATTTTATTCAAGGGAGCTTGCTCCTGGTAAATTACATACAATTGCAACACATTTGAATTATCCAAGCGCAGCTGTCCCCAGGATAGCATGGTTGAAAAATGTAGGCTGTAGTGAAAAGTCTGCCCCTCCTCTGATTATTGGAAACAAGATTGCAATCTACATAGCAGTGGTATTACTGAGTAACATTGTTGAAGGGTTTTCTTTTTTCTGAATATAAATGCCTTGTGGAGCAGGGGAGGAAGTGGTAAAACTGTGTTAGTTTCCTGTGATTTGATACAAGGATTACCAAAGTCTGCCAAAGAGGTGAGACTTGAAAATGGTGTTTCATTAAAAACACCAGGTAGATACATCTCATGTACTGGAACACCTTTATCCAATCCTGCCAACTGTTATGCACACGAGTTATTCATTTGCTTTTAATCAAGTGCATTTCATCCCTTTACTAGTCTGCTTATGACTGATTATGTATTTGTGGTACAACGGATGATGTGCTATGTGTAAGAATATGGTATCATTCTTACCCCGCTAATATTTTCACAGATGAGTCATATTTTCTTAAAAGAATTGGTCATTGTCCCAAATCCATATTAGAGTTTATCTCTAGATAAATAACACTGAGAAAAACGGTTGCTCTAATATTTATATTACACAGAAATAACTGTGCAGTCCTAAAACAGGTTAGGGTTAAGCACCCATCCATGGGAATACCTCCTGCATCAATAAATCAGGATGGGTGAACTGTATTTTACTGCAGTATTAAAGAAATGTACTTCTAGGCTTTCGTGGTTTCAGTTTGATTACCCAAACAATGCTTTTAATTTTGGTTCAGAAATGTACTTTTTTTCATATATTTTTTCCTTACCTTGGGAGGGTAAAGTAAGGATGGTCTCCAAGTGCATACACATCCATCTATGCGCAATCTATCATCAATGCTTCTTTCAGAGGGGGCCTCCTCCTATTCCCTGTGGGCTGCTTTTGAACTCTCCCCAACTCTTTCTCTTTCAGCATCTGGTGTCTATTAATCTGGAGCATCTCTGTTATTGCAGCTGGCCCCTCCATTTGCACCTGCTCTTGTTCACCTGTCATATCTGTGAACACAGAATACTGACATTGCACAGCCCCCGTTTGATTACACATACACAACGGACGTGAAAATGCTGAGGATAAAATTACATAATTTGATCAGCCGAGCAGAAAGTGCAGAGGCTACATGGTATGATGCCTATTAGGTTGCTAACATTATTCCTAATGCTGCAGCTGGATGCCTGTAATTTCAGAGGTCAGGAACTGTTTCGGTGACCCAGGTCAGTGTATGCTCTGCAATACTACAATCATATGTGCATGCACAAAATTTGGCAGGATATAAAATTAGGCATTATATATATATATATATATATATATATATATATTTATATATATTTATATATATTTATTATATATTTATTATATATATAAAATATATATATATTAAAACAATCACAAATGGCTAGCTCTTAAAGTTGTAAAATTAGGCTTGAAAGTATATTGGCAGTATATGGTGACATCTTGGAAGGGTGTCTTAGCAAGATTTCTTGGTGTTTCTTATGACTGGCAGAAACAAAGTAATGCAACATGAGCAAATGTGTGGAAATTTGCATACTTGATACAGGTTGTAGAAATCAATTTTCTGGTGCAGAATTTGCAATATCTTGGCATGTAGTTTAGATTTATATTTTCAGTGCAGAGTAGTCATAGCTACTCATAGTCATAGCATAGTAGTCCAGGAGCACAAGGAGCTTTCACCTGTGCTGTGTGCTGGTCCCCTCCCATCCACATCACTAAAGACCCAACCCTATCCTCGAGATACGCCAGTATATCTCCACATACACTGGCACAACAGCAGCGTAGGAGCCCGCTTGCCAGTGCGCCATGGACACCGGTGCAACACCAGGGAAAACATGCTGATATAGCTCAGGTGTCTCTTGGACACCTCTACAACTCTGCTGGTGGAGAGACCAAAACAGGGAGAGTGGACCATGACATGGGAGGGATGTAGGGTAGACGTGGGAGGGGCAAGGAGGAATCAACTTACCCACCCTCTGCATGTTTCTGGGTCAGGTCCAGAACCCATCAGAAATTCAGAATGCATCAGAATTTCTGGGTCCCCTACAGAAGTCTCCCATACCAGCAAGAAACTATATATCTAACAAAGTTTCCTCTTGGGCAAAACTCCATTCCTAATACGTTTTAAAGATCCCATCATAGACGGACATCACCTAGCAAGAAAAATAATTTTCACAACCTTCATACTAGCTGTAGTTTCTGAAACTGGTTCCCGTCATTGCGTGTAACCAAGAAAAATCTATGATATTTTAAGACTGGAACTCTTGACTAGGAACTGGAGAATTATTGGGTTTTTTGGGGGGAGGGGGAGAATTGGAGAAACATGTTTTCTTGCAACAGCTGCAGAGACTAAAGTAATCTAAGCAAAAGGTGGGGGTGGAGAAGAAAGGGAGGATTGCCACTGTCAACTCTACACTTGGCTATGCAATTAAAATGTTATCTTTTCCACACTTCAAAGAGAACCATCTTGCAGCTTTCAAGGTTAGCAGAGATAAACACATGCTTTTAAAATTAGGCTAGGTGTTTTCACATCCGGAGCTGTCATTAATACAGTAGTTGCCCACTTCTTCTAAGAATTCTGCAGAAGGGAAGTTCTGTAACTGAAGAGTGAAATGAAGAGCAATGGAAAATCATATGTGCTTGGAGGCAATAAAAAATGTCCAGTTTAACAACTAGGCAGCTTCCCTATTTCCAAGTGTCACTTCGACAACATGTGTTTAGCTAGCGGGCTACAGTTCATTTACATCCTATTTTACTGATAGCTGGCATGATTTGCATAGGGCAGGGGGTCTAGCTCAGTGGAAGAGCTGCCACCTTATATGCTTGAAGATCTAAGGACAGCAGTTGGAGACGCCCGGGAATATCCGAGAGCTGTTGATACGCCGCTGATGAGCTGCAGAAGCCTCAGTTAGAGAGAGAGAGAATTCTGCAGCTGGCACGCTGAGTGGGAGGCAGTGTGCAGTGCTGTCAGTCGAGCATGGGAGGCGAATGCCAGAGAGAGGCCAGACCATGACGGAAACCACCTGGAATGAAAGCGTTCTATGCAAGATTAGAACATAATGTAATGTAAAAACCACTTTGGTTCAGAAATGCCTGCCTATGTAAACCACCTTAAAGTTGGAAAGAAACCTGATGACCAAGAAAGGCAGTGTATAAATACTAGTGGTATTATTTATTTATTTATTTATTTATTTATTTATTTATTTGTATGACCATATTGGAATCAGGCTACTGATGTGATTGTAAGTCTGCTATGAAGTGCAGGGAACTGATGAATTTAATGCAGAGATTTCTGGGATTGTATTGTTGGGGAAGTGTATCACACCTTTTTAGCTGACTTTCCCCCTCTCAACCAGGTGAGTAATTCAGGGCCCAATCCTATCCTGAGCTAGACGGTCTGACTCAGTATCAGGCCACTTCCTCAAAATGTGCTTCCTTACACAGCAGGAAACTAAGTGAAACATACAGTACCTGTGAGAAAGGTTTTCTGGCAAACCTTTGAACAGTCACATTTAGACTTCTCCTTTTCCTCTTGCCCTCAGCCCTATTTGGCTTCCACTTGGCTCCATTTCTATGCGCCTGGTGCCTTTCCCTTCCCCCTAAGAACAAGGACATTCTCATGTAGTAGTACAGGATGTCAAGGCTGAGCAGCAACTCCTCCATCAGACACTTTGCAGCTCAGAGGAATTGCTACTTCTGTAATAAAGTTTAAACAAATCAGCTATTTGCAGGAAACCAGACAAAACAGTTAAAGTTTCCAGTCTCTGTGAATCATCTGGACAATAATCCAGATTTAATTGCTGTTCCTTCCACCAGCATTAACTGGATCCCCTTTTTAATGGGTGACTAAAGCAATTCACTCTGTAGGCAGATGGTGACTTGAGCACACAACTGCTGGCACCAGCATTAGGTATGGTCAGATAGTTCAGGTAGTCGAGGTCCTCTCTGATGTTTGAAGGGCCCACCAAATTCAACATTGAACTTGGCACAATTAAAAATCCACTCGCCCTGTAAGCTTGATGCATGGGAAAGATCGAATAAGGATTGCATGAAAGGGTGAACAGGATATTCTTGCCATGGGACAGGGGCTACTGTAGGTATTTTTTCTGGAGCCCCGGCCCTACCCCACAAAACCTAGAGCCACCCTATTTGTTGAGGCTCTTTCCACATGACAAGCCATTTGTGTGAAGCAGCTGCCCAAACAGTTCCAGAAATGTCAGTGAAAGCAACACACTTTCACTGAGTGTGGCTTTTCTCACTAAGCCAAATATTTGTTTGCTGTAGCAGTGGGGCTCCAGTGGAACTTGGAAGCCACACTCCCTAAAAGGCAGAATTGTGCTCCTCACTGTGCAATGCCTTACTTATTTTTAAAATACGCCTGGCAGTATATAAAATAAGTATTTTATATTTTTAAAATAAGCCTGGCGGTTGCATGTTCTGTAGCAAGCAAACATCAGCCTTGTTTAAAAGAAAGGGGTGCATGTAAGAAACAGGCAGCAGAAATATAAATCAAAGCACCTGAATTCTTGTTTTTAAGCTCTAAAAAGAAAATGGATTTTTCATACATATGCAACTTGCAATTTGGACGATTGCCAGTAATTAGACAAGAGAAACAAAACAGTACAGTGCAGACACCATCCTTCTAGTGCAATAGCAACAAGCACCGCCTATGGAGCTGCATTGCTTAGTTCAGCTGCCTAACTTCATAGACATGGGGTAATGTGTATTTTGGTAGTTCTGGACCAGGAGGTAATCGTTACAGTAATTATATGGGTTGGGGGCACAGAACGGTAGGGAGAATCAGTTCAACATTCCAAGTTTGATATCTGCCATGTATGTATTATTGCTCACATTTCTATCCCACCCTTTCTCCAAAGAGCTCAGGATGATGTACAGTATATGGGAAATGGGAATCCCTCTTTTATCCTCACCTGAACCTGTGGGGTAGGATAGGCTGAGAGAGAATGACAGACCCAATATCATTCCATGAGCGTTGTGGCTGAGTAAGGGTTTGAATCCAGGTCCAACCCAGTCCTCGTTATGTCAGGAACAACAATTTTCTTCTTCTTCTTCTTCTTCTTCTTATTATTATTATTATTATTATTATTATTATTATTATTATTAATTATTATACCATTTTTCAATAAAAAAGCTCATAAAGCAGTTTATGTAGTAAGAATTGAAAAGATAGTTCTTGTCCCAAATAGGTTCACAATCTACAGACATGAGACGAGCCAGCCAACAGCCATTGAAAAAGACATTATACTGGGTTGAATGGGGACAGTTGATCTACCCCTGCTACATACAAGGAAAACTACCACTTAAGGTGCCTCTTTGCCCAGTTAGCAGGGATTTCATCACACTGCGCTACATCTCAACGGCTCTAGCCATGCTGTCCTCGAGTGTGGAATGGGACAACCAATTAACTTTATGTGGTCACTTTAAAACTTCTGACCTAAAAATAGGTTTTTGAATAGGTTTCTTTCCCATTCTTTCTGACCTCATGAGGATTCCCCCCCCCCAAAAAAAAACAATTAGTTCAGGTATGCATCAGGCATTGGATTAGGTTTCCAGTTATTTCACAGAATCAGGGTCCTACTCACGTGCTGCTGTTTGACAATCTGTTTTTATGTCAATGAAAAGTTCTATCCATGTTATTGGCCTCTGTGTTCCAGACGTTGATTATGTGCTAAATAAATATCAGAAATCTGCACAGTCAATATAAATACAGCAAGTAAATCAATGCATCCTTTATCTCTGTACTGAACTGGTAGCTGTAAAAAAGGATTTATCCTCCCCACTTCATCTCTTCCTATCCTATGTCTCCTTCCTCTTCTTGCCTAGCAATTTAGACAGTAGTGTAGCACAACCCTATTCATGTTTATGCAGAAGTAAGTCCCACTCTGTTCAAATGGGCTTACTCCTCCTTAATAAGTATGTTTAAGATTGGAACCTTAGTGAAGGTTTTGCTTTAAAAAAAATCCAAAACAATTAGGCCTGATACTATCTAACTTTGATCTTTTCACTTTCCCCAGTTAGAATTATAATAGGAACCTGCCCATAAGTTGCTGCTTTGCATGGACTTTCATAATCAAACGATGAAAGACGATACAAGACCACTAGCAAAAAGGGATGGAATGGAACTGCAGCAGTTCGGCTCTTGGTGTGTTGGCCATCAATACTGGCATGCCTCCCCAGTGGGGCGTATATGCCTCCCCACCTCCCTTTGTTTACAGAGCCAAACAACCCCAAAATAGCCAACTCAGCATGCAGCCAGTTTACTAGTCCTCTTAGCATGGAGGATTTGGCTTGAAAACTTGGCACCATAAATTGGCCTCCAGAGTTGGCCACCGGTTAATGCTGTTCTAACTGCCTTGGGGATCTCAGAAGAAGAGGCAGTCATTATTGCCAGATAACCCATTCCATGGCTGGGCTGTGCCTCATCCTCAGGAATTGCATCATGATTTCCTACCACCTAACAAAAACAGCCAATTATAATGTTTAATATAGGTGATGGAGGGAGGGACAGGTCTAAAACCCTTTTCTAAAATATCTATTGGATCGTTGCGTACCCACCCCCTGAAAGCAGTTTTCTGTTACTCATCCAAAATGGAACGAACCAGTATTTGATTGCCAGTGCTCATGAATGGGGCATATGGTTCTACAATTGCTGTGCGTGGCACTATTCAAAACAGTTTGCAAAGAGAAAAACTAATATGGTACAATTCCAACTCTTTGAAAGGGGCTGCCTGCTTTAGAATTTAAACTGCTATGGAAGGATTCTCTACTAAAAAACACGGAGGAGCAAAGAAGAAATGGGGTCCCCAGGAGACACATGAGCAGCTATCAAAGTCCATCTCCAGACAACTAAAGGACTGTTGTTTTAAGATGTTCGTATCGAAAGATATTGCATTAGCAGGAGAAGCCCAGCAATCATGCCAATTGAAATGCCAGTTCCAAATGCCAACACTTGGGAAAAGAACCATCTACCTTCTCTACTGGCTCTAAGCCTGCTAGTGTTGGTGGGGAAGATCCTTGGGGAAGAGAGATTGACCATCATTGTGGTCAGACCATTGATCCATTGAGCTCAGTATCCATCTAGCTCAGGGGTTCCCAATCTTCGGAGGCCCACGTACCCCCTACGCGGGCCTCCAGCTGCCCCGCGTACCCTTTGAGGCCCGCGTACCCCCATGTACCCTTTTCCCCCAGGTTGTGGCGCAAGCAGAAGGGCCCACCCGCGCCACAGGTCGGAAAAAAAGGGTTACAGCCCTGCTGATACAGCCTAGATTCTAGCTCAATTCCAACTCTCCAGGGTTTCAGATGTGGATCTTTACCAGCCATACTTGGAGATGACAAGGATTTAACCTTGACCTTTACACTGAAGACAATAGCTCCCACTGAGCTACAGTTCCATCCCATGTATGCAAACATCTTTTCTGAATGAGTAGGAACTAGAAAAACAGTTGAAAGGCAAGCTTGACATTACCTGCAAATGTGTGTGACATTCCCTGGATGTCTTTTTAAAATGAAGAGCAGCCTCCAGTGGGAGGGAGGATTCTTAACCCTTGCCCTGCAGGCAGGGTTTTTGCTTTTGGGTCAAAATATCCGGCAGCTGCTTCCCCCCTTGTGGGACAAAAGCTACAGGTAGCCACACAGATGCACCAGCAGAGAAAAAGCAGCTGAGACAAACCAGTTTTTGAACAGAAAAATGGCAGGCAGGGAAAGAGTCAAGGAGGACTCTCTCCTGCTCTGCTTCCACTTGCAATCACAGCCTTTTGAGTCTGCTTTTCATTTCAATACAATTGAATTAAATCGTTCTCATTTAAAACAAAACAAACATTGGGGAAATCTTACATGCATGTGCCGGTGACATCTAGTTTGGCCCTTACCAATTATCCCAAAACGCTGAAGGCTACAATTTTAACTTTATGCCAGACATCAAGAATCAGGTGTGCTGCTCCATGAGGGACACATTCAGCTGCAAGCCTTACAACCATGTACTTTGACTGGTCCTATTGATTGCAATAGGATGATGCAAGTCTTCTGGGGGTTGTAGCCATAGAAACAGAAGTGCTACTATGGACCCAGTATCTAGCAGTGGGTCTCAGATTTTAGTCCTATAGGTACGCAGAGCTGTGGCAGTATCTTGAACCACTGTTGCTAATAGAGCAGCCTAAGGACAGCGACAAGCACCCAGAGCCCAAGGAGGGGGGAGGGGAGGGTACACTTCACAGGGCCCAGAGATCCAGGGAATCCTGGCCTGGCTTCAACGTTATTACTGTGGGGGGGGGGAGGGGATATTTATGGAAACTTATTTCCCTGTACTATACCTGTTGTTGTCCAGGTCTTGTGAGATTTGCTAGAGCCACTCAGAAGCAGTGTTAGGGCTGGTTTTTCTCAAGTATAGAGAGACTGTGTCTATCTGTGCAGCATAGAAATGAGGTAGGTCTTAAGAGGCAGAGAGATTTGTACTTCCTTATGTGCACAGTGGCTCATCGCATATGCGAGATGCTCTCAAAAGAACTACCAGTCCCAGAATTCCTTGTTCATAGACAGGAGGGCAGAACAAAACACCATAATGACTAGGGTCATTGAGCCCAGGGAAAGTGGGAGCTAGTGCCGTTGGCAGGAGTTACAGGCCAAAAATATATGTGCGTAAATGTCTAGTTCACATCCATACCATACACCATGCTGCCTTGTCTGGTGGCTAGAAATACAAATCAGGCACCCAGAAATGTAAGAACACTGAACAAAGAAAATGAGGTAAAGAATACCAAAACAAACTGATTTCAGTGACGTGTGTAGCGCTATGGATTTTTAACACAGTGACTGTGGCATATCCTGAAAGAAAGTTTAGCAAGCTAGTGTGCATCAAAACTGCAGGTGTTTTACAAGCAACAACATTTACATTTCCTAGCTGTTTTGTCTGTTGAGTGTGAACTTGCAAGAGAAACGTACTTTGGGTGATAATTTAAGATTTGGTAATGAAAAGGGCCAGAAAAATAAAGCTTTAAGTGAATTGATCTATTAACAAAGTTTGCAGCCACTTTGGTCCGTCATAATAAAAAGCGCAAGCGCACGCACATACACATACACTAATATGAGGACCAACAAAAAAGTTACAAAATAGTCAACAAGCCTGATCCATCTGTGGGTTGGAAGTTATGCTAAGCAAAAATAGCAAAAGGGGGTGGAGACGCAGAAGGAAAACCCCCAGTGTGGGCCATGGTGTAATTTCAGAAATGTAGAAAATGTAATTTCAGAATTAAAATAGAAACATTTCTTTCATGGCTTATGAGATTGTATGTATGGAATGGAATCACGGTATGTGTCTGGGAGAGAGCCCACATTATGTTTGTACTAGCCCCCCCCATATGCTTGGGGCCTGCAAGAACCCATACCTTTTCCTCGGTGGGGTATAAACAGCTAGGTAAAGGTAAAGGTATCCCTTGACAATTAAGTCCAGTCGTGTCCGACTCTAGGGAGCGGTGCTCATCTCCATTTCAAAGCTGAAGAGCCAGCACTGTCCGAAGACGTTTCCATGGTCATGTGGCTGGCATGACTCAACACCGAGGCGCATGGAACGCTGTTACCGTCCCGCTAACGCGGTACCTATTAATCTACTTGCAATTTCTTGCTTTCAAACTGCTAGGTTGGCAGGAGCCATCGCACGGATTCGAACTGCCGACCTTTTGATCGACAGCTCATGGTTCAGTGGTTTAACCCACTGCGCTACCTGCTTAGGAGTGATTTTCAGTGGAAAAAAATGGCACAAACATGTGGCCAAGTGGAGATGACTGTGATGGCTTGCTTGCCTCACCTCAAGGTGGAGGGGGCTTGGCCAGCCCTGAAGGGGAAGGGTGAGAGATCAAGGATCGTCCTTTCCACCCATGCTGGTTTTCTGCTTCAAAGTCTGGCACCACTGCAGTAAAAAAAAAAAAAGTTTGAAAAAAAGCATAACGGGTTGCCATGCAATGAGTAGTTCTGTTCCAAGTGCAGTTAGTGGCAAACGACCATATCCGGCCTGGCGAGTACATGGCTCTGTAGCAGCTAAAAGGCCTCAGGTCTCAGGATATCTTGTAGCTGAGTCATCAACAGCCTAGTCCCCATCCTGCAATTATTATAATGCATCTCTGGCAATAGTTGCTTGGCAATGATTAATGACTCCCTTGCTACCCTTCTGCCTGGAACTCCCTTCTTGAACACATGATTATTTCACATCTCTCACTCTTCCTTCAAATCTTTCCTAAAACCCTTCCTTTCCTTACCCCCCCCCCCAGCTCCTTGTTCCCAACTGAAACCAAGCTGGTCTGTGTAACTGCATTTGCTCACATCACATTTGTTCCTACTTACTCCTGCCTCTCTGTCATCTCCCTACGTTGTTGTCTCCCTTTTGCCTTCTCCTCCTTAATATTGTTTATCCTCTCCCCCCAATGTCTAACTGTAAGGCCCTTGGGAACAGGGGGTACAATTTTTTGCTCATATTACTGTGTAAAGCAACATTTACATTGATGGCATGGTATCAGTAATAAAAGTAATCAATCAATAACAACAGCAGTTTTAGACAGATCAATATGAACATATGCTCTGCATTGGCATAATGTCCTGGGTCAACCCGTTGTGCAACATCACAGTGTGCAACATTGCATTCGTGGTGAAATTTTACTCTTTATTCTACATAAGTGACTCATAAAATTGGGCCACTGAACTCTTGAGTAAGACTATGCAAGGCAACTGGATTCATCTGAAGTACGGATCAGAATCTTCTGTCACACAGCTCTGAAACTTCTTGTGGCAACGTTTTTTCAGAGCTCTTGATCAGCAAATAAGAAAAAAATGAAGGGTAAAATAAAAGGAGAGTGAATGCCATCCTGTAATGTTTTCTGTACCTCTTTAAACTTACAAAAAAAAACCTGTCAAAAGGACAAAGGAACTGAATGCTAGAAGCAGAACTCATACGGCTTACATAGTCTGAATCATCTGAAGAGCACTAAAAAAACCCTTCACGTATTAAAGCAAAAACAGAGAAAACAACCTTATGATACTACTAGTAGTACGATTTTAAAAAAAAAAACCCACAGTCATTTCCTTGCTAAATCACTAGTTTCTGTTCATCTTAGTTTTATGTGTTTTGGTGAGTTCACATGGCAACTGGAAAAAATAGTTTGGTATGGAGTTTGGCATTTTTTTTATGCAAGGCACTCTTTCCAGAAGAGTTTGGTGACCACGATTAAGCATCAAAAAAGGTCAAATGAAAGGAATACTAGGTGTAGTTTTCTATTTTGAGGCTGCTTTAGAGTCTCTTAGCCACACATACATACCGTAGACAGACTGCTATGGCCACACCATTTACATAGGCCTTCAGCCCTAGGAATGTTCTTGAAGAGAGAAAGAGAAGAAACAAACATGCCTGTTACTAGGCAACCATCCCTACTACTGCTCTTGGATCCAAGAGCTCACAGCCACACCAGGGCCAAACTAGACATTACAGGCAGATAGATGCATGTAACATCAACCCTGATGTCCTTTTTAAAACCAAGAGCTGCTTCAGATGAGGGGTGAGGCTGGATTCACACTACACGAAGCCTGGCACGTTACGGAGATGTGCGGAGCCCTCTGACAGCATTTTGGAAGCAAGCGGAGCAGCTGCCCTCTCCCGCGTACAAGATGGGGAAACCCATCTTTTGAGGGGCAGGTTCGCGGAGCTTGGGGGCAGGCTCGCGGAGCTACTGCAGCCACCAATGGCATGAGAGGGAGAGGAGCCATGCCATGCCAATCAGAACTACTTCCAATCTGTAAGCTGCGCTTTCTTAAGAAGGCGGGACAGCAGGAGGGACAACAGGCGGGAAGACACTCCTACCGACCAGCTCTGCGTGCGGAGGCCTCCGCGCCTGGATTCGTGTAGTGTGAATCCAGCCTGATTGGGAGCAGAGGAGGCACAGTGGTGAGGAGGAAAGGGGTGCTTAATCCTTTCATCAACACACATTGAAAATCCCATGGGGGGGAGAGAGGGGAAGTAGCAGTAGGGGGGCAATTGTAGATAAAAAAAGTGGATGGTGGTGCAGAAAGATTGAAGTCCTGCTCCTGGTGCCACACTCTGCCCCAGATCACTGTCTTCTGTAGCTGTTTTCAAATAACTGTTGGGTAAAATGTTATCTACATCTATGTGTAATGTCTACTGTGAGCCCCAGACTCCATCTTATCCCATGAATCCCATGAATCATATAGCACCAATTGGGAGTTATTTCTGGGCTGGTGAGGGCATGACTTCATGCCAAGTAGGAGAGTTTTCCAACTATAAGGGTTTTTCACATCCTCTAGGAATGAACCTACACATAACTCCCACCCCATTGCAAGTGAGATTCATCAGAATCACATCCTGCAAACATTTGGCTACTTGTCCTTCATATTAAATATGGTTCCCATGGGCCAACATTTCTGCTACTACCTTTATACCTAAGAAATATTGCATGATGAAAATACTCACCTAGGAAGTTCTGCAAGCAAGATGAAATTGCCCTGCGGCAGCAGACCTATAAAGTGGCCCAAAACATTTGGGGGAAAAAACAAACTCCTCATATTTATTTGCTTAAGCTAAAACTGTGTGGACGTCTGGAAAAGCAAATGCTCAAAGCTGGAATAACGCTGGGCATCTATAGGGTGGGGAATAATGCATAAACAGTCTTCTGTCAGTAATGGTATACACTAGCTGGGTACTATAAGCAATCTTAACCAAAAAAAGTGCAGAATTATAAGTAATTACAAAGTACAACATATTTAATCCAATGGCCTGTTCACTTTGTGCTCCAGTACCTTACCTTCTGAGGGCAGTACTTATTTTGTCTGTGCCAGAATTTTTTGGGAGACTCACAAAGGATTATAACTCACACCCAATGGCTTAACTGAAGAGCTCTCAAAGAACTGGACAGCTCAAAAAAAAAATACAGGCCTGGATGCCAGTACAGTTGGCCCCACCAACGTTCTCTGTTCCCCCACTGAATAAGTGGGGGAACCTCTGACCCCCACTGAATAAGCGAACACAATGGACAACACGTCCCAAACTTGTGCTACCAAGACATGAGCAATGCAAGCATGTCAGCTTCATTTCCTTGAGTACGCTGCATGAATAAAGCAAAATAAGGCTTACAATAAGTTAGTCAAGAAGACTAAAGCAAATCCCTATACAGTATTTAGTTTCAAATGGCATTACTTAACTTCTGTGTTCTATCTAGAATTAAATGATAGCACTTCACATTGCCAAAGCAGTTCTGTAACAATATTTTTTTTTCATGGAAGACAGAAGCAGCTCTCACGTTACTGCCTTCTGAAGTTAAAATCTGGCAGCTCCTATTGCATGCTGTCTGCACAATTCCTCCTGTGGTCACAGCTTTGGCCAATGCCCAGAAGCCTCTGCTTACGATCCTATGCAACTGAGAGCATCCTTCAGCCCAGTGGTTCCCAAACTGAGAGGTGCAGCTCCCAGGGGAGCCACAGATACCAGCCAGGGGAGCCATGAAGTAACACGGAACCCTCTTGGAAAACCGTGCAATGCCAATTAAAGGTAAAGGTGACCCCTGACAATTAAGTCCAGTCGTGTCCGACTCTAGGGTGTGGTGCTCATCCCCATTTCAAAGCCGAAGAGCCAGCGTTGTCCGAAGACGCCTCCGTGGTCATGTGGCCGGCATGACTCTCCTTGCCGCAGCGCGTAGCATGCAGCTGGAATACGGAGCGCTGTTTACTTTCCCGCAAGCGGTACCTATTTATCTACTCACATTAACATGCTTTGGAACTGCTAGGTTGGCAGGAGCTGGCCAAGCAACGAGAGCTCACCCCGTCGCGGATTCAAACTGCCGACCTTTCGATCGACAGCTTATAGTTCAGCAGTTTAACCCACTGTGCCACCCGTTGGCCTTGCAATGCCAATTAGCAGGCATCAAATAATGTAATGGGGAGCTGTGGCCAGTGGTCGCCAATGGTCAAGGGAGTCGCAGGTCAAAAAAGTTTGGGAAACAGCTTCAGCCTGTGAGCATCCTGGGTGGCACTGCTGGAGTGTGGAGGCACTATGTGCTAGCATGAGGGTCTTTTAATTCAGAACTACCCAGAAAGGGACATAGCAAGATGTTATGGCCCAACATGTTCATTTATTACATATTTATCATATCAAGAATATTATCAATAATATCATATTTTTTGGTTAGGTAACAGTGGTGTAGAAGAATTTTTAGGTACTAGCCTAGTAAATAAAGCAGAATAATCTGGAATGCCCCCCAACTGGCATCTTTCAGATAGAAGCCTGAGATTATCTCTCAAGGAGGTCTGAGCAATTGTTTGGGAACAAGTTAGCTATGTTTGCGGAACAGAGTTAGGAAAAAAAACAAACCAGTAAGTCTTTGCATCATGACTACTTACAGATCAGCATTAAGAACCAGCAGAAGCAATTAGGTAATAGAGTAGACTAAGGTTTGCTGACTCTATGCAAATATAATTGGACAAAGTTAACTGAGCCAATATGAAAATTATTATTTGACCTATTCCCTGTCCCCACTGTTTCACAAATCACTGCAATTGGAGCTGAGCCATTGAGTGGCAGCCAGAAGGTCAAGCCAGGAGGTCAGAACCAGAGAGCAGGCAGACAACCTGAACAAGAAAGCCAGAAAAGACTACCATTGCCAACACAAAAGTCCAAATATGAATAGAAAGCTTTTATGTATTTATTTTTCTCTGCCCTTCCTGCAAGGAGCTCAGGGTGGAATACATGGTTCCATCCTCCTTTTGTCATCACAACAACCCTGTGAGGTAGGTAAGGTTGAGAGGTAGTGACTGCCCTAAGGTCACTCAGGAAGCTTCATGCCTGAGCAAGGATTTGAACCTGCATCTTCCAGGTCTAAGGCCAACACCAGAACCACTACACCATCCTGGCCTTTATAACAGTTCCTGCTGAGGAGAGCCAATGGTTAGTCTAGATGGGCAGACTCACTCCATCTGCCAAGGGTACCCTTGCCTAGAGATTTGCTCCAATCTGGAGACTGTCTACAAAGGCCCAACGCTGCATGAAGCTGTAAAGTCTTGGTGTTAGCCCTGCTGTTCCTCACATATGCGCAGAGAGCCATTATGTTTAAATAAAAGACTGACCTTTGTTTTAAGACCTTGTTGGGAATTGCCGTGAGCATGCTTCTGAAAATGATTGCCTGATGGTCAGAGATCCCTGTGTGACCATAACACTTGGAATCACTTTGACTATATGGTGGGTCAGCTATCATATGAAAGAGATGACATGTGATCTGTTCCTCTGCCAAGGGATCTGCATTCCTCTGCCGAGAGATTTATTGAATTTCTATCCCCCTTTTCTCCCCCATAGATAGGTCCCACATAGGGAGACCCACAGGGGAACCATTATTATGATTATTATTATTATTATTATAGTATAACAGCACTGCTGTTATTGCTGCTGCCGCCTTTTTTACATAGTACAATTCAAACTTCTTTATTATTATTATTATTATTATTATTATTATTTAATTTTACTATGTAAAAAAGGCGGCAGCAGCAATAACAGCAGTGCTGGACCTTAAAGGTTAATAATTTGAATTCTTATTGTGTACAGTACACTGCTTTGAGCATAGGAAAAGCGGAATAGAAATCTTTTAAATAATAAGGATATTATGCCCTAAGCTTTCCTTGAGGGTGGTGGTGGTCTGACCCAAGCCTAAACTAGAGGGCCAAGAATAGGGGCCTTTGAAATGCCCTTCCTTCCCTTAGTTCACTGCTTGTCCTGGTGAAATGCACCGGCGGGCTCTGCTTGGGCTGCAGTCCTGTGCATGCATAACACTCGGCGGGATTTGCTCGCGAGTAAGCGTGCCTAAGATGATCGGGCTGTGCCTTTGCGACTGAATGATTTGGACTCAGGCTGCCTCCCCGGCCGACGGCTGCTGGGTCGCTCGCGGGCCTCAGCTCGCAGGTTTCAATCCTTCTCCTTCCATGCCGGGGCTGGCGCAGGCCTCTCTTTCTCATCATGGTTTCTCAGCACTTTTCTTCCCCTTTCCGAAGCTCTCCACGACGCGGCACAAGCGTGAGCAGCAGCAGCCACCCGACTGAGCCACACGAGGCAGTCGGCAGAACGAAGACCGACCCAGCCCAGCAGAGCAGCAGTTTGACTGGCCAATTCCAGCTAACGGAACTCGTAGTCTTTGGCGCACCATCAGACGGGGCCATATGGAGGCGGCTGATAATCGCTGTCTCGGTTGCGTCGCAGGAACAACTGCCTGGGAGAAACCTGACGGACGCGGCCCAAGACGACTCTGGCAGGCGGGGCCGTGACAACCGGGGGCTCCCCACAGCAGAAGGACATTCCTCTGCCGTGAGATCCTCCTCCTCCTCCTCCACTGTTTGCGCTTCCCACACTCTGAACAAGGACGAGAAGATGGGGCGCTTCTCATTTACTTCTAGCTTGGGAGCCCACGCTCTTTTCCTTCCCATTGTATAGTTTATCTCTCTCTCCCCCCCCCCCGCCTTTCCCGCTCCCTGCAGCCTCCCGGTCTCTGCTCCCCCCGTCCCCACCCCAAACTTCCAAGACTTCCCATCTGGTTTTAATTGGGGTTCCCCTATCTTCCTCCCCTAGTGCCGAAGCCAGTTTCATCTCCTGCCAGGCTCCACCCCCCTCTCCATCTGTTTCCACTCTCCTCCCTAGCACAACGTTACCACAAAACAGAAGTTTAGCCTGTGGCGACACCAGGAAAAAGAAAAAAAACAATCAAAAACCAAAAAAAAGTAAAGTAAAAAGTACAGTAATATAAAGTAATATAAAGTAAATTTCGGGGTATGAGTGGTTGTTAGGTATCCGAACGTGAAATAATGGTGTATTTCACCTTCACTCTCTCCGTTCTAAACATATTTCCCCCGAAGTTCTATTGCTTCCGATTTCTCTTCCCCACCCCAGTTCTGTCACCGACAAATGACAAGGAGCCGGGAGGGTTTCTGAGCATGTGAAAAGTGCCACAAGATAGCCACAAGGGTCCAGCGTGGAGAGCATGCTATTTATCTGTCGGTATATATAAATACTACTACTATTATTATTATCTCCCCGTTATTAATCATATTCATCCCTACCCCCCTGCAGGGTCAGAGGCAGAACAATAGGGTAGTTGCAGGGGCTCGAAGAGCCTTAGGAGAGCCCATTGGTTGCCAACGACTGAGCAGCTGCTGCTGAGATGTAGTGTAGCAGCCCGTGTGAGGTGTGGCCCCTGTGCTCAGAGGACAAGCGGAACAGGGCAGTTCTTGTTTGCTTGCCCACGGGCTAAGGCATGGCGCAACCTCCGGAGAGTGCAGGTGGGCAGCAACAGGCGGAGAAAGAAAGCTACTTCTGCTCTCCTCTCTTTGGGCCTTGCAATGGTGAGGTCTGGCGTGGTGGCATTGCCCGAGGAGAGGGGGAGAGAGAGCAAGAGGTCCGCCGTCTCCGTCTACTAGCTCTCCTTCTGCTGGTTCGCCGCCCAGTCGGTCCCCACCAGAGGCAACTGCTTGCTCAAAGGGCGGCAGCTGTCTTTTCCTATTGCTCGCTCGATGGGTTGCGCCTCGCAAAGGTAGCCAAGAGAAAGCTGCGTCTGCTTGCTGGTCTCCCCGGAGTTGGACCCAGATGACACAATAGGAAGAAGGGCTGGGGGGCCTGGGGGAATCCCTATCCCTGTGTCACCCCACGGTGCAAAGCGAGTAGTATGGAGCGTTCCTCGCACAAGCAGCAGTCACTTTTTGCCCACTCGCTTGCTCTGGCACTTCCAGCAGCGCAGCGACAAGTTTGGGGCTGATTGGAGGGTGAGTTTGGAACAGGATGGGAGGACCCCGGTGGGCACGCCGCCGAGCTCCCCACCTCCCTCTTGGCCGGACGCCCTGGCTTCTTTTCTGTTACTCAGTGCGATAGCACCACCACTTTCCGTCCCCCTCCAAGCTCATCCATCTTTGCTCATTGTGCTCCACCCCGGAGCAGCCACGCCTCTCCGTTCTGCTGGTGATTGGAGAAGCGCTCAGTCGAGGGCGTGGCTGACATATAAAGCGGCGCGCGGGGCACAACACGCCTCTCTTCAGCGCTTTTTTGCTCCTGCAGCGCGCTCAGCTCGAAGTTCTCCAAGTCGCTGCCACTCCGGGACTGCCCGGCCCCTCGGATTACAGAGATGAGCACGAGCACCAGTACCCGCTCCTCCTCGTACCGCCGCATGTTCGGGGGCGGCAGCCGGCCCAGCACCTCGGGCACCCGCTATGTCACCTCTTCAAGCCGCTACTCGCTGGGCAGCGCCATCCGGCCGAGCAGTGTCCGTCTAGTCTCCTCCTCGCCCGGTGGAGGCTATGCGACCAGGTCGTCGTCCGTGCGGTTGCGCAGCAGCCTCCCGCCGATGCGCCTCCTGTCCGAAGCCGGCGTGGACTTCTCCTTGGCCGACGCCATCAATACGGAGTTCAAGGCGAACCGGACCAACGAGAAGGCCGAGCTGCAGGAGCTTAATGACCGCTTCGCCAACTACATCGACAAGGTGCGCTTCCTCGAGCAGCAGAACAAGATCCTGCTGGCCGAACTCGAGCAGCTGAAGGGCAAAGGCACGTCTCGCCTGGGCGATCTCTACGAGGAGGAGATGCGCGAGCTCCGCCGGCAGGTGGATCAGCTCACCAACGAGAAGGCTCACGTGGAAGTGGAGCGGGACAACTTGGCGGACGACATCTTGCGCCTCCGAGAGAAGTAAGGGGCTGGGGGCGCACCCGGGGCTGGGTTTCTGGGCCTTGATTAGGCTTCGCCGCTCGCGATTATGAGCCGCAAGTAGCACGTCTGGAGGGAGGGAGGGAGGCGCTCTCCCAGAGTCTCCCAAAGTCCAGAGTCTTAGGACTTTGCCCAATAAGTTAAATTTTGGGCGTGGGAAGCTACTGCTTGGTGATCTGGGCCACTGCAAGCACCAGGGTGGTGGTGGTACTGATGTGCCAATCCTAGACAAGACAAAATTCCAAGGGGTCATCCCCTCGGGTTGGACTGTGACTAAAGAAGTTCATCCCATAATACTACTGTACATGGTTTGAAAAAGTTCACGAAATTTCCGTAGATGAGCCGGTGGAAAACGTAGCGGCCCCAGTGTAGTAGATGCACCGTTAAAAAGAACACACACCCCACTCGGACATTGCATTTTTTTCTAAACTATGCTGCACAAAAAGCCATATGATGAAGTTACAACTTCTTATTTGGGGGCTTTTTTTAAAATCTCTGTAACGATTCTGTACTTTTTCTGGTATGTTGATGTCTTTCTGGAGAGTTCGAGGCAGTTGTAAAGGTTTGATTTGTCATGTCAAAACAGGAATTGCACGGTCTGCATCATTGGGGCACCCTGAAGAACGACTGCCTTGGTTGGCTGGTAGAACTTTCAGATTTAATGGCATGTGTGAGTTTGCCAGGTTAAGCAAACGATCCGTCAGGACGTCAGGTTCTCCTTCTTAGTTGAATAAGGGGTAAAATTCTTGGTGCAGCTTGCGATGGGGTTATAAATGGATTTAATGCTGCTGTTCAATGGAGGAATGGGGTGCTGCTTGTCCAGAAAACTTCTCTGTGGATTTCATGGGTGTGGCTGCTTCTGGGTAGCTGTGTTTTAGTTTGACCCTCCCCCACCCATTTCTGAGCGTATCCTTCTTATTTTTGTAGACTTCAAGATGAGATGCTTCTGAGAGAAGAAGCTGACAACACTTTGCAGTCTTTCAGACAGGTTTGTAAAAGTCTTTTTGCTCTTAAACTTTTGAGAAGTGTGCTAAACTTAAAATAGAGGGCCAAGCGTTTATTGAAGTGGAAAGGCCACCTAGTGGCTGAAAGTGGAGGGGTTTTTGCATGAATGGATTTTCCACTAATGAATGAGAGGCCTTGCATTCCTTTGATTTGGCTTCAGCTTTTCTCGCTAACACAATTGTACTTGGTTTTGAAGCTGTTCTAAAGTGTTGAGCTAAACTTGTATTTGTATAAATCTTATGTGCATAGTGTAATGGCAGCTCTAGTACTACTTGCTAGGGTAGCGGTTCTTAGTATTTAGCATTTATATAGCCTCAAGTTTCACATATTTCTTCAGCCTTGTAAGGTAGGCCACTGTTGCTGTACTATATGTGGCAGTGAATTCAAGGGAAACTACAGAGTTTATGGCTGGAGAGACTTGAACTTGAGTCTTACAGCTCAGGCTCTCGGACACAATACCAATTGTGAACCAATGTTCTGATCTGTGCCTAGATTTAGCAGCATGTGGAACACTTAAATCTTAAATCTGTTTGTGTTCTCAGACCTGCCAGTGGCCAAGTATTGTTTCTGTTTTATCCAAGTCTAGCCTGTTAAACAGAGAAGCTCTGTAGAATTGGGTTTTCTGATTGGTAAGGGTGAAAGGGAGCCATCTGTTAGCTTGGCTGAAAGGTATGAATGGTTTCTATGGGATTCACTATGGAATGCAGTTGCAGGCATTACGACAAGTGTGGTGGCAGCAGATTGAAATAATAGAAGCCTTTGTATTCTGGGGCGCTTATAGCAGGCTGCATTCTTAGTGAATGTGTAATGATGCAGGCATATTTGAGGAACTCCTGCATTCAAGTATTGGCTGCTCTGGCTGGTCCCGTCTCTCTAAAGTGGACATTGAGCAAGGGTTTTAGCTGAATATACTTCTGTGGTGACGACAAACTTTTTAACGTTCTTCACTGACAAAATATTGGTTTTAGTTAGGGCTTATAGCTAAGATGCTCTCTTCCATACCCCCATAGTTCAATGGATGAAAGACGTCTGTCATCTGAAGCAAACTTCTTTTTAAGAATAGAGCACAAGCAAATGTAGGGACTCTGCATTTTTAATGCACATATAAGTCTCTTGGGGCAACATCTTTTGTTTCATGAAACAACTTGGCTTCCTCATTTTGAATAGTTACCCAATTTGCTGGATTAGAAAAATTGAACTTCTTGGTTTGGTTTAAACGTGGTGTTGGGCAACATCGTTTTCAATAACAAATTCTCAACTTTCTGCTTTGAAGGAGAACGTGGTATAGAAACCGAGTTCTTGAAAGCAAAGTTGTCCCATCAAGGCAATTAGTATTCCTGACTTGGGTAGGGCAAGAGTCCATGATATGGAATTTGGATTCCAGGTTTCTTAATTTTCATCTCTATGCTAGTATGACTAAGTGTGATGACAGTTGCAGCATAGTATGGTGGTTCATAGTACAGAAAGCAAAAATGAACTTTTAAGTATGGGCAACTTCTAGATTTCAGACTAGAATGGCTTCCTAATGCACGCTTGTGTGATGCTTGGTTAAATCCTGCTCTATGTGGTCTGTAGAGCTGGTTTGAATGTAACCACTCTAAACTTTTCATACAGCACTTGGGACTAAATTAAATGTATGCAGTGTTGTGTGTGAAGCATCTTCAGTTTTTTAACCAGATTCCACAATTGATATGGAAGAAATGTCCTTGATTTGAGTTCCTCAAGCAAGAGGAGGCAGGTGGAAGTAAAGGGGATAGCTGGATGTGTAGCATGAGTAAGACTTGTGGCTTGTCTATCATCTTCTCTTTGGTCGTGTGGCTTGTAGATAGTCTTCTCACATTCTGGTATCCAGATACCATCCAAGATGGTATCCAGATGGGTCTGAATTTGAGGATTGGCATGCTATTTTGATGCTTTCATACTAAGGTTTCTGACATGAAGAGGATTTCAGTCCAGGGTGGGTCTAGTCGTGTAGTGCAGTTTGCATGACCACCTTGTATATAGGGGCACCCCAAAGAGGTTTTTGCCCAAGATGCTTAATGGGGTTCCGATGGTGTGCTGCAGTACTCCTTGTCTGCCAAATGACTGTCCTCAAGTCTGCCACCCAAGGGTGTAGAGCCATCTGAGCCTTGTTGGTGCACATCCTACCTTGGCCAGTTTTGTTTGAGGCAGGTCAGTGCTTTCCAAGCAGTGATAGTAGAACTACACAATATGGCAGGTGGTACTGGGGGGGGAGGAGCACTGCCTCACCCAACCCTGCTAGGGCAGTGGTGCACCAGTGGGAAAGATGGCTGCACGGAGGCCTGGCCCTTCAGCAGTGGCGTGATAGCTTGTGGAAAGAGGCTGCAAAGCAGCAACTGTGGGGCAAGCTCTCTGTCCTGTGCATGCTGCCATGCCAATGGTACTTGCAACAAAACAAGGTTAAAGTCCTGAGCTATGTGGCCGAAGGAACTGTCAGACTGGCCTTCTGTTGTATTGCGACCAAATGAGGGGTGTGTGCAGTGTGGCTAGGTGGAGAGTCTGCTTTTATAGAAAAAGGAGCACATGAGAGAAGGCTATTGACTCTGCCTTACCTGGCTGCTCTCTTCTGTTTTTAAAGTTGTTCCCCCCCCCCCCCCAAGCTTGGTGTGTTACCAGGGAGGGTGAGAATTGCTTTTAAAGCTCTGAATGCAGCAGGGCAAAGGGTGTGCAGACCCCTTCTGTTGCTGCTTTCTGTAGATGTGGTGTACATGGATGCCCCATAAATCTAGCTTGGCCCATCTACCAATGTGCTGTGTGCAGGGATTATTTAAACTAGAACATGGTATGGACTAACACTGTAGGAGTAGATTATCCTTGGTTTCATCTGTGCGATACCAGCAACTTTGAAGTGAATTTGGTAGCATTCTAGATTTCTTGAAGACCTATATAATTTAACACCATTGGTCTGATTGTTGTGGGCAGAGGCAACAACACCATGAACTTTTAATATACTGTACTTCCTGATTTGGTAAAATAAAAGCCATTACCATGTAGAGAGTTGAGTAAATGTAGTCATCTTAGGAGTTTTGTTAGTGAAACTACAGTTTTGGGGATATGTTGTAGTAACAAAATAACTTTGACATTTGTGGATGAAAAGCAGGATTCTTTATGGTGGTTACTTCTGTGTTGCAATCAGCCTTCACATTTTTAATGGAAAGTCTAATTTTCATTTTGACTAGAAATGTGTTTGTCTAAAATAAAGGTTGGCAACTGCAAGCCTTTGGGCTGACTCCCACTTCCTAGCTACCAATTCCCTCTTCCTCCTGCTTATGCTTAAGGAACCCTTCTGGAAAGGAGAGGGCTCTAGTGCTGTAGGAAAATGTGGAATGCAAGTTGTTTGGCTCATGCGTTCTGAAGGGATCTGAATCTAGTGCACTGTGCAGGAGAGGGTCATGTGCATGACCATGTACTCAGCATTTGGAAAGTCCCAGGTACCATTCCTAGTATCTCCAGTTGCAAGGCTTGGAAAGCTCTCTGCCCAAGAGCTGTTGCCAGTCACAGTACCTGGTACATAATACTGGGGTAGGTGGATTAATGGTTTGATTAGTAAAAATTCCATATGATCAAGCTGGTCTATGACTACAGAGTTTATAATCCTGCTTTTGGGAAGGTTGGATAGCATGGTTACTCAAGAGTTGGGCCAGTTTTGAGGCTGATGTGGTTAACTGTAGCAGAATAATCTAAAGTAGTGATCTTTAAATAGCTGGCCAGCAAGATTGTCCTCTCAATCAGCCTAGGTAAGATTGACAAATGAGGGGATGGGGAAATCATTGCATATATATCTAATTAACGTAACTGCAGCTCCTCCGTGCAGCAGTGAAGTTGCCAAGAGCTCTGCAGGTTGTGTTTTAATATTGGCTTATCACTTGATTGTGACTTCCCAAACAGGATTTTAAAGCTGCAATTAACAGAATTAAAATGTATCTGATGTGGCTGTGCGCAAAGCTTTTTCCTAATTGAACGTTTCAAAACGGAAATCCCCATTGTGAACTGCTATGTTCTTGAAGTCTGGAGTGATGCTTGAAAGGACTAAGATTTTTTTCCCCTCTCATTTGGATATTTGTAGCTGGAACACTGGTTTAAATCTATACCAGGTGTATAGAATTTCTACAAACGGGGGTGGGGGTGGAGGGAAGCGTTGCATTCCCTCTATCTGATAGGCTTTTATTACCATCTTGCTTTTCTACATAAAATGTGCCCCAAGTGGTGAACATATGCAAATATTGAGAGAAATAGTAACATTATAAACATGGCAGCCAGTAAAGCAGAAAAGCTAAGAGTATAAAAGCAATATAAAATCCTTCTAATATAAATGAAGGATTACAGATCAGGTGCTTGTCTTAAGTCTTCACAGCCTGTCTAAAGGCAGGAAGAGAATCTGTTGCATCATCCCAAATCAGGTGTTCCAACACTCTTGCACCACCAACAGGAGAGCCCTGTCCTTGGTGTCTGCCAGCTGTATCTCCCAGTGTCTGTACCGTGATCCCTGCCCCCATGATATGTGCACTGTTCCACAATGGTGGTGCCTGGCCGTCCAGGAATGCTAATGGGGAATGAAAAGCTTTGCTGAACTAACTTTGCTGTCAGGTCAGCGTCCCCATTGGGTCTAGTTTTCTGGATAATGGTGGGTGGTGGCTGCAGATACTGCAGCTGCCCACTAACTCTTGGTAAGCTGTGGCCTGATGAAGAGGCTCACTGGCTGATGGTGGGCAGAAGGTGTTTTGGGGCTGGCTGTATGGATATAACAATGGGCATGGGCCCTTTGGCCTGTACCCAACCTGGTTGGCCCCTGATGGTACTCTTGGTATTTCAAATGGAGACATGCCTGAGAGTAGGCCTTTTGTTACTAATCTTAGTTTTTGGGAGGTCCAGATGAGTGACGAAGCCTTGGAACATTCCTCCACTTGAGACATAGAGTCTCTTTTCTTCAAACTCCAGTAACTGTTTCTGACCAACCTTCCGCAATCAACTGCTTCAATTGTATTCTATGTTGATCTTCTGTCCTTTCATATCTTTCTGCTCAAGATTTCATTTGCTTCTTGTATGAATGTTTCCACTACCTGAGCAGTGGAACTTGGAAGGGTTGCTACTTCCCTTCTGGGGTGACACTCCTTCATTCCTCACAGCTACTGAAGATGCAGGTGTTTTTCAGGTGTAGTTCCCTACACCAGGGTGTTGCACTGATAGGTGAAAGTATATACAGCAGGTGCAGTTGCGCCGTCTCTAAGCAAACAGGCAGAAGCTCCTTCCCAGACATGACACAGCTGTCACTAAGGAGTGTGCATTTTGTTTTGTAGGATGTTGACAATGCCTCTCTGGCTCGTCTGGATCTGGAACGCAAAGTTGAGTCCTTGCAAGAAGAGATTGTTTTCTTGAAGAAGCTTCATGATGAGGTGAGTGGAACTTGGTTTGTGTCTTGGAGTGCTGGACTTTGGGAATGAATAATGCTGCTGAATGATGGAACACCTGGATGTAATTTTTTCTTGAAGGAAATCCGTGAGCTGCAAGCCCAAATCCAGGACCAACATGTCCAGATCGATATGGATGTTGTTAAACCTGATCTCACTGCTGCCCTACGTGATGTCCGTCAGCAATATGAAAGTGTTGCTTCTAAGAACCTTCAAGAAGCGGAAGAGTGGTACAAATCCAAAGTAAGTGATTTCCCTGAACCCCTATGAGTTGTGTCTTATGCTTTAGTTAGTCAGGACTAAGGGAGTTGGTTCTGATAACTGCCATTAACTTCAGTGGGACTTGGTCATGACTCACTAAATGTGTATTAAAAAGCATTGTATCCCACAATTAATGTTTTTAATGAGAACATGTAGTTCAACAATTAACAATTTCATAATTTCTATGAAGAGTGTTTACCGTATTTTTCGCTCCATAGGACGCATTTTCTTACCTGTGCTTGTGGGGGCTTCGGGAGGCCTGCAGAGGGTCGCGCAGGCCTCCCCGATCTTAAGTTCAGCAATAAATGGAAAACCGGAAATGGCTGAAAAGAGCCATTTATCGCCGGAATGAACATCGGGGAGGCCTGCGCGACCCTCTGCAGGCCTCGCCGCAGCCCCCCGAAGCCCCAATAAGTATTTTTTAAAGTTTCTTTTTAACTTCGCTTCATAAGACGCACTTATTTGCCCCCTATTTTTTTGGGGGGGGAGTGCATCTTATGGAGCGAAAAATACGGTAATCTAAAGTAGGATAGTGCTTTTTATTTAGACCTACCTAATGGTAAGAGCATAAAACGGCAAGATTTTGGATCCTATAGGATTCTTAATCGGGCTATATGGTAAGCTGGAGGAGGAAACATATTGTGGGTTCCCAAGCAATCTGTTTGTAAATTCAAAGATGGATTTAAGGAGGTTTGAATAGGGTTCCAAAAAGTGTAAGGTGCTTTTTGGTACACAAAGGGCTGCTTAAGCAAGAAGCTAAAAAGGTTTGGAAACCTCTTTCCTCATTTTGGAAATAGAGTTTATAAAGTTTATGTGATCCAGTCTTTGCTGGAAACTTGTACATTTCTTTCAAGGCATAGATCGGGGATGGGGGGAACAGATTGGTGTGAACTTCGCAGTCTCAAAGCAAGACATAAAAGTTGAGGTGTTGCATTAGGCTTCTATGTATGTGGAGAAATTTGTGAATCTAGAGTAGGCTTTAATACCACAACTACAATCTTTAGCACTCATTTGGAATAGTAGATATTTCTGTTAGCAGTAGAAATTCTGTGGGGAGATGTCTGCATAGGAAACAAATGCTGTACCAGACAAATATCAAGAAGGCAAGTTGCAGTCTGTGCTTATGAATGGAAACAACTTGGTTAAAACGCAGCAGGTTTTAATGTAAAACTGAATTGTATTAGTGCAGTCAGACCGTATCTTGTGTGCCCATTACTTCCACCACATGCACTCCATAAACAAAAAAATATAGAGAAGCAACAATTTAAATAGTGCAGGTGATTCCACTTGCTAAATACATGTCCAGAATATGAGAGCAGTGGAGCTGCTGTTCCTTCACTTAGTCCCAGTTCCCACGTGCCTCTCATAATTTTGAAAGACAGTATGTATTTTTTGGCTGCAATAGATTTTCAAGGTAATTTTTGAGTATATGCCATTTTTGCTTTAGGCACTGACTGGAACATAACCCCTGCTTAAGATGTGGGCAGACAGTACTGTGCAAGCTTTCCCCTTAAAAGTGGTCTGTCTATAATGGTCTGAATCTATAGCGGAGTTCTGTTGATGAAGTCCAAGAATGAAGAGCCTTTTGTTACTAGCCTTCAAGCTTTTTGGTCCTTAACACATTTGGATAATGTTGTGATGAATCTTGTACCTTTGATATGTTTGTCTAATTAGGAATATGTTCTGATAGTTTGCAGATCTCTCTGAGGCCGCTAACAGAAACAACGATGCCTTGCGCCAGGCCAAACAAGAAGTTTCTGAGTACCGCAGGCAAATCCAGTCTCTCACCTGCGAAGTGGATGCCCTTAAAGGAACTGTAAGTGAAAGCTGTCGCTCAAAGACTTGAGCTGATCACTGATCTTATAGTTGCATTAGGGCTGCATTGTGCTGTTTGGGCAGCAGTTAAATTATCATTCTTAGAAGCAAAATAACCAAACACAAATACTGTGAGGTATTACAAAAGTCCTTCTGAAAGAAGAGTGCAATGTAATGAATACACAGGTTTTATGGGGTCAACTGGTCTACAAATCCCAGTATTTCTACTCCACTACCAACCACAGTGTTTCTGCTTCACTAATAGCAGTTTTCCAATGTCTTGGGCAGAGCAATACCCCAGCTCTGCCACTGAGATTTCCTTTAACTGGACATACTGGGCATTGAACTGGAACTCGTAGCTACACATACCAAACAGTGACTATATACATGTACAAAACTTCTAACTCTGAGTATTCTAACTCTTGTATTATAGCAGAAGTGTAAGCACTGCGTGCTTTTGGCAGCTTCTCAAGGAGCCCTCAGGCATCTGTATCACAGTTGAAATAGAAATGGCAACTTCCTGAATTGCCAACCACAGAGTTGGGGTTTTTTTTTGCTGCATGCAGTATTAACTGAGCATTGCACAAGAGATGTGCAGTACTGTTTAGTGTATCAACGTGTGCTTTTGAAAAACCCCACAGAATGAATCCCTGGAACGCCAGATGCGTGAGATGGAGGAGAATTTTTCTCTTGAAGCTGCTAACTACCAAGACACTATTGCCCGTCTTCAGGACGAAATCCACAACATGAAGGATGAAATGTCTCGCCATCTTCGCGAGTACCAAGAACTGCTGAATGTAAAGATGGCTCTTGATATTGAGATTGCAACATACAGGAAACTTCTGGAGGGAGAGGAGAGCAGGTATTATTCCTTGTTTTAGTAAAAACATTTGTACTCTGTCAAAGTGCCCAAAGCAGCAATCATAAAAATTAACAATAAAACAAATTCATAAACAATAAAAGGCAAGGAGAATGTAACCGTCAACAGCCACAACTGCTATTACTTAAATATGGCTTTTGTCTTTTTTACAGAATTACTGTGCCTATTCCAACTTTTGCTTCCCTGAATCTGAGAGGTAAGTAGCTGCAGCTAGCTTGTCACTAGTGCAAGGAAACTGTACCTTTGTACTACATTTTGATTTTGGTATCGGCCTCCGAGATTTAATTTGGCACTTGTAGATCTCAGTGTTGTAAATCTCAGTGTTGGCACCTGATGGTTGGACTTATAATTGGTGCACTTCTAAATGGTAGCCATGCCTGCCTTATATCAAATGTGTAGTCGATAGCTCAGATTAGGAAAGAAGTGCTATTGCATTGCACCTTCTCTAGCATGCTTTGTGGATGATGGCAGTCCTACCTGTAGGTAGCTGACTTGCATTTGACGTCTTTCAACATCTGTAGACTAAATTAAGAAGTTTTGGTGGGATGTGTAGTATGTGACTTGTTCAAACCTAGCACTAACGTTACTGTTAAAAATGTTTCTGATACAAGTGAGCAATTCATACAGTGATGTTAACCATGATATTCCATCTGCAGAAACAAACCTTGAGTCAATTCCAATCACGGACACCCACTCAAAGAGAACACTCCTAATCAAGACTGTTGAAACTAGAGATGGCCAAGTAAGTGCAAGCAGTATTTCTTATGGATGTTGAGCAGAAGCTTAGTGTTTCTATTGACACAAGGGCTGGGTTTACACAACTTGGTGGGGAGAGGAGGGTCAAACTACTTTGAGCACATGGCCCTTCTGATTGCTTCTGTCCCAAGTAGAGCCTCAGCAGGTTTCCCTGCTCATTGACACAGACCATCGGCTGGGGCCAGTTGAGTGAAGTGCTAGCTTAAACAAGCTAGCACTTGAATTTTCTAGCTACCATCTATCTGGACAGGGTTGAGGATCAAGAGTTACTAGAGTTGAATGTGTTGTACTGCTGTAGTTGGTCTCTAACTCTTTGAAGTTTTTTTCGGTGGTATACTTGGCAATAACTTCTAATTCTGTCTGCAATAGGATGCATTATAGGTAGATCAATTTTGCCAAATGAAATGTCTCCTTCAGAATGGAGGTTTACTAAATCTAGTGTTGCAGTAGTTTGGGTAACGGGAAGAATGGATGATGAGGTAATGGAGGCTGTAGTAGGTTTGTGTTGGTAGCTGATAAAGCTGAGGAAGGATACAGGGTTGTGTAGAAAACCAACATTCACACCCTGATGAACTTGCTTTTCTGAGCCTTTATCAAACTGTCGAGTCCAAACATTTCTCCAATATGAATGCATTTCTAACACATGTATGTGTTAGAGCAGTTTAAGATGACTCTGATGCAACAGCTGGTGAAGAGTGTTGGTAGGGGGTGACCAGGGTACATCAGCTGATTGAACTGCAGAGGTCTTAGCATAAGGTGTCTCAGCACACTCTAAGCTGCTGGCTCAAAGCAGATAGAGATGACATTGTGCTGGGCTTGATGTGTTTTGGGTCCAGCAGAGGTGGGGCTAGTAGGGAGAGCAAGGTGGAATAATTGTCCCCCTCTTCCGTTGCCAAAGTAGCTTTTTTGTTGCAAGTTAAATAGTTCATATACTGTAATTCTCTAGTTGGTCCAAAGTGGGAAAACATTAAAATGTTGGTTTCCTCACTAGTGAAGTTGAGAACCAGTTGACTTCCATTCTAATGCTTTATATACCAATTGTCTCGTAGGTTATCAATGAAACTTCCCACCATGATGATCTGGAGTAAAGAGAAGGGCACATCCCTCGTGCAGAAATGAATTTTTACCAGCAAGACTTAAAAGAAAACAGCTTTCAAGTGCCTTTCTGCAGTTTTTTCCAAGAGCGCAAGGTGGTTATGCTAGAAGAAGATAGGTCTTAGATCTTGCAGACTGACTCTCTCGATGGGTTAGAGCTTAGAGGAGTCTAGTTCAGATAGCAATATCTTGTGCCGCAGTACTGTTTTTTAAGTTTCTGAATTGAATAAAACTGCTTTTTTCAGCACAATATGAGCAACCTCTCAATGCTTCAATAAACATTTGAGAAATGGCATTAAATGGCATTCTAATGTGTTCTACTTTGTGGCAAAGTTTTAACACTCATTGAACCTATTTTCACTGTGACATGGCAAAGGCTTCCCTGGTGAAAGTTCCATGTGGACACTTGCACACATTGTCTCCATAAAATCGGTACCTGGTCAGATTGGTTCTTATGCAATAAGTACTGTATATTCAAGGGATGGGGAGAATCATCCCTCTTTTGAGGCAGTATGAAGATTTTCTTTCTAGCACTTGTAGCAATAGGCTATTACTGAGGGGGAAATGATTCCTTCCTAAATTGGTTGAGCATCTGTTGCAATTGGTAAACTTGCATTGGCTCAACATGGGATAAAGCCGGCTATTCTTTCTAGAAATGGGGAAGAGCGATTTTTGCACAAGCACATTCTGAAATCTGATCCTACTGCTTTCCCCATAACCACTTCAGGCCCTGTTGCATCTTCCCTTAGCCCAGCAGTTCTCACACTTTTACTAGGGAGTAGGGGATGCTGTAAGTCATTCCTGGGGTGGGGAATAGTGGTGATGGCACTCTTCTGCAGGCCTCCAAGCCTCAGATCGGCTCCCTGAAGCAATCGAGACCCACTTCTGTTTTTCAGCAACAACCCAGAAGTAAACTGGAGGCGGGTCTTGGTGGTTTTCAGGGAGCTGATTTGAGGCTTGGGGAGGCCCACAGAGGGGGCTTGTGGGGGGGCCCTGCACCCTCCAGAGGGCTGGCACAAGCCCCAGTGAGTCAGAACCCCTTTTTCTCCTGGCAGCACTGTGATTCCAGGAATGCTGTTGCCATTGCACGTTGTCGCCCCCCTTAAGTGGGTAAGCAACTGCTTCCGACTGGCATGGTGGGTTGCAACCCACCAGTTTGAGAACCACTGCCTTAGCCCCAAACCTGCCTACTGGTGGTGACTATGTGGGGGTTCCCGTGCTTCTAAGTAGAATACTGAAACAGCAGTGAGACACCCTGCAGAATGTAGTTAAGACCTGAATTCTTAGTGTGGGCACCAACTGGACTTAAAACTGTGTTACTGGGTTGCTGCCTTTGTATAGAGACCTTTCCATAACCATAGCCCCCCAGGATAAACGTTTGGGGGAAGGTAGTGGTGACTTGTTATGCTGGACCAAACTGAGCCAGGTATAAATGTCAGTGAAGCTTAGGCATGGCTTGCAATGAGCGTATGTGAGGGGGTGGGGTACTTATCCCTCTTGAATTTTAGCAATGTTCCTTGCTGTGGTTGTGACGTCAACATGGAATGCATGTGATATTCTCTCCATACTGTAGAGATCCTGACTTGGTGGTGATGGGCAATGTCTTTGGAAAGGAGTAAAAATCAGTAAGGCAATCCAAGCTCTCTGTGGCTAGTTCTGCTATTTATATATTATGGTTAACAACTTCTCCAGGGTTGAAGCATGTGTATTTTTCTATGGTTTCTTGGGTAGTGTCTAAATTGGGGGTGGCCAACCTTTCAACATGAATGTTCCCAGACCTTTAATGGTTGTATAGGCGAGGGCATTTCAGCAGGTGCTTTTTTAGCAGCACCATCAGAAATTTCAGCTGCCAAGATTCTGTCTTCTACACAACTCTAAATAAATGCAGAGACCCTAATGGTGGAAGGTTGGCCACCCTGGTCTGATCTAAATAGTAACTGCTCTGACAAAACAAACGGGTCCCTGCCGAAAGTATCGTACAGTTCAGGGACAGCATCAGTCATATAGGGCTCTGACCAAGGGCCCACCCCCTTGCCACAAATGCCTGAACCCCCTTACTGGTGGCAGCTCAAGTTGGCCAAGACATTAGTTTATTTTTATTTTATTTATTTAAAAAATTTATACCCTGCCTTTTCCTATGTCAAGGCAAATGCCCAAGGCAGCTTACAACAAGTTAAAATACATAATTTAAAAACAAAGTAAATGGGAATGTCTCCTAGAGCCCTCTACCATTTCAGGGCCTCTGGAGGATGGTGCAACAGGGCCCAGAACAGGGCTTTCAACAACCTGGTGCTATTACAAGCTTAACCTATAGCAAGCACAGGTGTGAGCTACAGCACTCCTGCTATGTGAAAATAGTGATTCTTAACTTTTGTTGTACAGGTGTTCCTCTTTATCTTACGGTATTTTTTCCAAAAAGATCAGTCCTTAGTGCCGAACTAAACTGCTCTGTGCCTGAAATGAAAGCAAACAGTATTCTGAAGCCAGCACAATTGGTTCCATCTGTGATGGCCCAAAAGCAAAACAGCTTGGGGGAGGGGGGTAGCATAAGCCGGTAGTTTTCCAAGTGGTAATGCTCAAGCTAAAAGCCAGCAGGTGGTGCAGTGGGTTAAACCGCTGAACCGTGAGCTGTCGAACGAAAGGTCGGCAGTTCGAATCCGCGACGGGGTGAGCTCTCGTTGTTTGGCCAGCTCCTGCCAACCTAGCAGTTCCAAAGCATGTCAATGCGAGTAGATAAATAGGTACCGCTTGCGAGAAGGTAAACAGCACTCCGTGTTCCAGCTGCATGCTACGCGCTGGGGCAAGGAGAGTCACGCCGGCACATGACCATGGAGGCGTCTTCGGACAACGCTGGCTCTTCGGCTTTGAAATGGGGATGAGCACCACACCCTAGAGTCGGACACAACTGGACTTAATTGTCAGGGGTCACCTTTACCTTAATGCTCAAGCTACCTGTTAGCTGCCCTGTCTATAGAAAAATAATAGAAGTAGGATGATTCGTCTTCACCCAGCTTGAGTACAAAAGGGTTCTAAAACACCTAGGAAAGGAGAAATAGCTGAATAAGAGCAATAAAATTTGAGTTGTTGCTTGATGAAAGGATATCTTAGTTGAATTATTTAAACTTGCATACAATAGACCTAGAACGAGCAATTTGTCGGACAACAGTGCCTTCTAAAATATGCTTCCGATCTGTTTAAGCATATGGGAGGTAGAAAAATCTGGTACTTCTCAAATTGGAGCACTTCCTTAGTAAAGGTAAAGGTATCCCCTGCTCAAAAGTCAGTCGTGTCCGACTCTAGGGTGCAGTGCTCGTCTCAGTTTCTAAGACCGTAGAGCCAGCGGTGTCTGAAGACGCTTCTGCGGTCATGTGGCTGGCATGACTAACGGGACGCTGTTACCTTCCTGCCGCAACAGTACCTATCTACTTGCAATTTCTTGCTTTCGAACTGCTAGGTTGGCAGGAGCTGGGAGCTCACTCCATCACGCAGCACTCGGGTCTCAAACTTCTGTCCTACCAACCTTCTGGTCTGCAGTTCAGCATCTTAACCCCAAAGCTACCATGGCCCCTTAGCCTCCTTAGTCCGTTTAAAAAGCTTCTGACTATCAGGTCAACTGCTGCATCCTTAAATGTAACCCCAATAGTCATGATTATTTTATACTTGGATGCTTCACCTTCTATGTAACTTACAGCTTGAGAGGGCATCTAAGGTCACCATATTTCCATCCATCCTTAGATTATCTGCAACTTCAAATGAGACATGTGAACAGATTCAAAGGTAATCATATTATACTAGTACCGCTGTTTGTGGGTACAAATTTAACTGAGAAGGTTAGAAAACTCCTATGAATCGGCTAGCCCAGCATGTGTGTAATAGTCTCCATGGTTGACCTGGCCTCTGTTAATTTGCTCCTGCAGCTGAGCTCTTGTTTTTCTTATAGCTGCTTTGTCTGTGAAACGCAGGTTGTTCCCCAGTGGCAGTGGAGCCTGCATGACTGGAGACGAAAGTTGCGCCCTCCCCACAGACCTGGATACTGTGGGACCATGTAGTCAATTCCTAGTTATTTTTCCGGAAAGTTAAACATACGATGGTGTTAGCATTGTAAATTACTATAAGCATTGATTGGAAGAGCAGGTAGTTTATCCAACTGCTTAGAGCTTGCAAAGACAATCTTTTCAGAAGGCAAACATCCCAGAATTAATACTTTATGGAGGTATGTGCTCTTGGTGATTGAACAGGTGAACCCATCCATAAGTCCCTGATATAATCTAGCACAATGTGATATATTTATACTGCCTTTCCACCTGTTTAGAAGCCCTCATGTTTTGTAAAAAAACACACAAATATTTTTAATACATAAATGTTTGAGCAAAGCCAGAACAGCATTAATTCCTTTTGTTTTGCTGTTGCAAACAGCACAGATTTCACTGTGTGGCTTTAAAAGCTCAACAGTGGGCAGAAATTTAACAGCTTTTGCTGATGCAGAGCTAGAGCCAAGGGAACTAGCAGGAAATATGACAAACACTATGTGGAATGAGCAGTGCAAGAAAATAAGCATGGGAATTAGTATTTAGAGGGGGTTGCTGGATTTTGGACTCCATGTGTAAGGTAGAGTGTGGCTCTAGTCTTAATGCTGTGGTCATTGGCTCTACAGCATGTGTTTTCTGCCAGCATTGTAGCCTTAGTTTTCTGTAGAACTACAGCTGATGGTTATTCAGTATAAGAAGAGTGATATGGGGGGGGGCACTCCCTATGTTGAGTCTGCATATGGCGAGTCCCCTAAAGACCGACCCTTAGTTGCACAGCTCAGAATTTGTTGAAAAATGAGGTGGCCAGCATGTAATGTACCACAAGGTGTCGCTATTCTTACAATTACTGTAGAGTGGGAGGAACAGCCCTTTACAAAACAAGGTCAAAGTAAATTACTCTGAATCAACCTCTTACATTTTCTTAGGCAGAATTAAGTTTGCAAACATTTGCTGTTCGTTTAGTACAATGAACATGCAAACACGCTTAGACTTTTGATCCGAAAAAGTATTGAATATGCAAGGTTGAGGTACCTTATATGGAGAAGTGGCCTTTTTTGGAGGTACAAACATAAGTCCTCAGAAAATGGATGACCTACAGTGTAGTCATCTGGTGATGGAAAGTGATAACTGTGACTGCAAGGGCACCTAGTCAGCATAGCTGGGTGAAATTTATATTCCTAATGGGTGGGCAGCCAATAGGTGGACCACTTACCAGCTGCTGATTGCCAGGATCCTTGCAAAGAATGTGGCACCTAACCCTAAACCAGCCAAGCACTTCTTTGGGCCTAAAGGTAAAGGTGACCCCTGACAATTAAGTCCAGTCGTGTCTGACTCTAGGGTGTGGTGCTCATCCCCATTTCAAAGCCGAAGAGCCAGCGTTGTCCGAAGATGCCTCCGAGGTCATGTGGCCGGTATGACTCTCCTTGCCGCAGCACGTAGCGTGTGGCTGGAACACGGAGCACTGTTTACCTTCCCGCAAGTGGTACCTACTGTATTTATCTACTCACATTAACATGCTTTGGAACTGCTAGGTTGGCAGGAGCTGGCCAAGCAACGAGAGCTCACCCCGTTGCGGATTTGAACTGCCGACCTTTCGATCGACAGCTCATGGTTCAGTGGTTTAACCCACTGCGCTACCCACTGGCCTAGGGTTGGCCTATCCACGAGGCCAACTGAAGCAGTCACTCAGACAGCCAATGCCCATCGTTGTATTCCTTTTATTGGAAAAGGGGAGGGGGTGGAGTAAAAGAAACAGAAGGGAGGAAAGGAAAATGGTGGGTGTTCCCCCTCTTTTCCGATACAAGGAGTAAGAGGAGCAGATGTTAGCACATCACCAGGTAAGGGGGGGGCAGAATTTGGCACACTGCCTCAATTGCCAAGAGGCCTGTTTGGGCCAAACTACATGAGACTGCAGACAACACGTACACTGTTAAGGTATGTTTCCAACTAAAGGCACCTCTTTTTAAAAAAAAAAAAACCACAGTGATTTTTGGAATAAAAGCAGCACTTGGGGAAAGCATAAAACATGTATTACCAAACACTCGGGGAAAAACGTGATGGACTTGTGCTGGAGAGTCACAACTGATTGGGGCTGCTTCCTTAGATTTGGTCACTGCATGCTTGAAGGCACACATCTGCCTACATACAAGTATGGGATCAAAAGAACATACCTGCTGCATAAAAGCTCATTGGGTCAATATGGATGATATGACTCCTTCCCTGTCATGGCAAGCTAGCCAAGTGATACTGAGCAGGTGCTCTTGCTTAAGAACATATGGGCCAAATTCCATGAGCATGCAAACGTACTGAGGTGTGTTTCTAACTGCAAACACCTCCTTTTTTCTTAAAAACAGCTGAATGGGGTAGGGAGGTTCCTATCAGAACCAGCGTGCATGGGGAAGGGGAGGTTCCCTTTCACACAGTATGTGTACAAGCAGCAAATACAAGCGCCCTGAGAAATATGTGTCGATCCACAGTGACACTGGAGTTGTGCTGTTAACAGAGTATACCTGTGTAACTGGACATTGAAATGCCTTTCATATAAAATACTAGCTATGTAGGCCTTGTCTCATAAGGAAAAGTATCTCATAATACCATGAAATTTAAGAGCTAAAGTCCAAAGATACATAGAAATCATTTTAGAAGGCACAGGTTTTTTCTTAGATCAGTGATGGCAAACCATTTGGGCTTGGTGTGTCAATTTTTTTGAAAATGCCTAACTTGACTCTGCTGGTTTCCCCCCCCCCCCCCAACTTTTAATAGTACTTTGACTATTGCTACTTTTAATAGTAATTTTGAACTGAACTGAACTGAAAACAACTATAGAACACATTGCATTTTATTTAACATCAATTAGTGACTTTTTTGTTGCTGAGTTTTACTAGATGATAATTTGAAAGAGGTCTGCCAAAATCTCTGCCCTTAAATGTATTTAAAACTTTTGCAAAAATGTAAGGTGTGTTGGGGCCCTGGGAGAAACACTGGCACGTCACCCAAAATGACCCCGCATGTCACTAGTGACACGTGTGTCATAGGTTTGCCATCATAGGCTTAGACCATGGTGGTGGCAGAAGTCAGATTCTTCACCAGCCTAGTTGGACTGACTTCTGAAACTTCAATGGCAGTGGTAGCACCCAATGTGCCATCAGGGGGCAGTCAGGTGGGCAATGCCATATCTCAGCCTGGCCACCTGGCATTGTCTTAGACCAGCGGTTTTCAACCTTTTTCATCTCACAGCACACTGACAAGGCACTAAAATTGTCAAGGCACACTATCAGTTTTTTTGACAATTGACAAGGCACACCACACTGTCAGTGGGAGGCTCACATCCCCTAATGGCCCTACTACTGTGACCCTCCCCAAACTCCTGCGGCACACCTACAGGCCATTCGCAGCCGCCAATGTGCCGTGGCACACTGGTTGAAAATCGCTGTCTTAGACTTTGTGGTTTCACCTCATACTTTTTTTTTTACCTCAGAGTGCCTCTTTAGTAGTTCGACTGCAGTGTTTGATGTTTCCTCTTTTCTGCTTATTTGGCTAATATTGTCATCTTTCTTCATCCCACTGCTACCTCGGTGCCTTGCACACCTTTCAGCTGGCTTTGAAAATGTTGTCTGTGTTGTGCTCACCTGTGAAATTCATTCAGCCTCATTCCAACAGTGAGTTACCAGCACCAGCAGTTTCATCACCTCTGGTCACACTTCAGTCCCCACCACAGTTCTGTCTTGTTCAGATCTGCGGACTGCAGCTCAGCAGAATGATCAATTGGCGTTCTCATGGCTCCTGTCTGAGAACTCATTGATCCCTAGCAGCTCTTAACTCTTTCAGCAAAAATAACTGGAAATCATTATTCTTTTTGGGAACAGAACCCAGGAGCCTGCTATGATGGTATCATTCACAAGTGGTGTCAAACTTTACTCTGTTTGGCTACTGAGGGCAGGGATAGGGTGGTAATGAGGACTGCTAACATGCGATGTGTTGCCTGCTCTGTGTGAATCTTCACACATCTTTATGATGTGTGCCATATACACAGGGGCCCCATCCCTTGATGCTTTGGGGTGGGCACAGATTACACAAAACTGCACAAGCTGTGATGAATCTGCAAGGTTATAAAAAATTATTATAACCAAAGCAAGGCCTCTTCGGACTCCTGCTTGGATGTCACGAGCAACAGGGGAACGAGAATGGAAAGTGAAACCAATTTAAAGCTGCTGTTTCGCCCCTGAGGTGCTATTTCAGAATAACTATACAATTCAGAAGAGAACATTGCTAAATGCACAATTGCCCACAACAGATTCTCCCCACGATATAACACAAGCCAGCCAACCAAGACACTTTTATAAGATCTTACACCGCAGGTAATCACAACACTCTTTCCTGCCTCTAAAAGGCAACAAAACTATTGACTAACAGCCCAATCCTAGCCCCCACCATCCTCTTATCATGCAGCCATGCTGATGGAGTACGCGCTGCAAGAGGTAAGTAAAAATCTTTTTTTTATTTACCTCCCAGTAGGCTGCCTAATCACCTATGGGTCTCCTCATATGCCAACAAAATTTCCAAAACCATAAGTTTTGACTTAACCACATTAACTCTAATGTCATGTATTAATCATCCATTTGTAGAAAACTGAGAGGATAGTGACACAAATATATAAAAAAATATAGTTCCTTTAAAGAGCATTATGGGTGTGGTGCCTGAGCACTAAATTGTGACCACCTTATCCATATTTATGGTGGTGGTGCTTAATCATTCCATGCACCTTAATCGATTATAGACAAGACCTCCCTTCATTTTTTTGCCTGGCTTTCCAAATTCCAAGCATGGATATTTTTGCATTTTCCAGTCCGCCCACAGCTGTGCTTCTAACCCTGCTGATTCTAGGCTTGCAGCAAGAAAGAGGATTAGAAAATAAGTTGTGGAAAGGGCTGCCGTAATTCTTACTGTCAAAGCTGAGAAACTAAGTGGAGTCAATTAAATGTCTTTTTTTTCCCCCAGGCACAGAAGAAATGACAAAACTGACAAATGAATGTGAATGGTATGGTGAGCACCCAACAATGCATTGTTGAATCTGTGAAGCTGCTCAGGAGACTACTGACAGCCTCATGGATCTTTTCCATGGTGAGCTCAATCATGCTCAATAGACTTTCTTTGCTGCTAAGCCTTTCATTTTGTAACATGGGGAGCTGCCTTGTACCAAGCCAACCCATCAATCGATTTAGCTCAGTATTGTTGACTCTGAGTGGTATCAGCTCCACGGTTTCGGACAAGGGTCTTTCCTAGCCCTTCCTGTAGATGTAAGAACCAGAACCTGGGACTTCTGCATGGAAATCATATGTTCTCTAGGACCACCCCTCTATATAAGCTATCTACTGTATACAGTACTAAAATAAACATGAGGGCCACTGGGTGGCACTGTGCAGGGAAGCTTGAGCATTGGAACAGAAGACTCTCATCTCAGCTGTTTCATGTATGGTGGAGTTTGAGGTCTCTCTTCACTCCTCATGATGTGGAGAGTCACTGCAGCCTCTACAGAAGACAGAACAGGGGATACAGCTCAGAGCAGAAGACTTTCTGCCCAGCAGCTGCAGCCGCAATCTGCCTGATGTTAGTGCTTCATCTGAAGCTGCTTTATTCTGAGTCAGACCATTGTTCCATCTGGTGCAGTATTGTCTCTACACTGATTGACAGTGGCTCTTCATTGTTTCGCACAAGGGTCTTTCACAGCCTCACTTGGAGATGTCAGGGACTGAATCTCAGACATATTCTCAGAGTACAGTATATGTCGAAGCACATAACCACCGAGCTACAGTCCCAAACAGCAACAATAGACAAAGGAGAAGCTTGGCAAATAGGGTAGGATTACAAGGAGGAGTCAAAAACCAGTTGTAGGTACTTTGAACAGCAGACCTGGCCACCCATCCCAAGCTCGATTTATTCCAGCTAAGACTGACAGCTAAAATCCTGCCTATGTTTAGGCCAGCGGAGTGAGCACTCCGCCGACCTTCATTGTCGCAAAGGTTCCGCAAAGCATTTTTGCGGCACCAAATAAGTGGCATTGATGCAGAGGTAAGTCCTGCCGGGCGTGGGGAGGGTGGGCTGGGGGGTTGGGGAGGGGGCCATTGGCCAGCCAGGCCTGGGAGGGGGTGGGGGGTATCGGCACTGCGCCGTGTCAATATCCTAACCCCCTTACTGGGCCTGGCCGGCCTTACATGGTTGCTGGGGCTTACACCAGGGGAAGGAGATGAGGTGAGCCCCAGATGGTCAGGGTGAACCACCACGGTCCACCACCGCTCCTTTGGTTCATCTTCAATTATTGCCTTGTGGTCACATGTGTTTATCTGGATCAAGTTTATCTGTATATATGTGTCAGGAAAAAGCATGCATTAAATGTTTAATGAAAGAAGTGCCGCCCACTGAGGCTGCAATCCTATATACACTTACCTGGGAGTAAGTCCCATTGAACTCAACAGGGCTTACTTCTGAGTAGACAGGCATAAGGTTGCACACTGAGTTCTCAGTCCAGGACAGAGTTTGGTATGCTTTTAAGCCCAGTAGGCTGGAGCTGTAGAAGAGCGGAAAAAGGGCGAGGCCGATTAAGGTCAATGGCAATGAACAGGTTCATGTGGTTGAGCTAATTTTTGCGAAGGGAATATTCTATTTATTTAGATAACCAGAATTCTGAGGATACAGTCATGTCTGTGGGAAAGATATTTGGAGAGCCCAAATCTGATCTGAGGAGAGGATATAATGCCTGCCTCAGGCTATGGATTAAGAAAACATTGAATATCATGCCCAGGAGGACAATGTCTGCGAAGACAGGAATTTGTGAGCAAGCAAAATTGCGTGTTCAGTTCATTTCAGGTTTTTTTTTTCTCAGTCAAATTGCATGTGGAAAAATAGGGCATGGATGCTGGCAGGCCTGAAATCTGTTACTCCAAAGAATACTGTCCAACTGTCCCTATTTGCTGTAGCACCCATTTTCTCACTGTGTGTTGTACCACCAGGGCCTATTCAGTCACACACATTTCTTCATGCAATACATTCACAGGTGTTACTTATTTTTTTACACACCATCCAGACATCTTCCCTTAGGGATATTATTGTGGCGATATTGTGGAGGAGGAGAGCGTTGGGTTAGATTCACACTGGGTCTCAAATGTTTTGGACTCCGCAGCCCTTTACACTCCTAAAAGGAATCTTGGGGAGCCCCACCGGTGCATGCACAGAGTTGCAGGAGCTCAGAGCACAGGTGCATGTGCAGAGTGGCGCAGCGCTGAGCCCAATGCCAAATACTGGTGAAGAGCTGGAACAGGAGGGGAAGGAGGAAGGAGAGCCATGACAAGGGAGGTAGGAGGGAAGGATGAGCAAACTGGGTAGGGGGGAGTTGGCAGTCACTTATGGTGTGCTTGTGGAGCCCCTGAAGGGATCTCAGGGAGCACCAGGGCTCCTAGAAGCACATTTTGAGAAACACTGGGCTAGCTAGCACATCAGAGATGCCTTCTGTTTCACTCTGTCCCCATCTTCCTTTTGCAATCCAGAAAATGGGGAGAGGAGGAGGAGGATCAGTGGAGGTGCGTGGGCAGGCAGACATGGGTGCGCCTCACCAACCTGCTGCTCCCCCGCCATACGACGTCCCTGGGAAAAGAGATTTGTCTTTCTTCGGGACACGTTCAGTTCTCTTAGTTGTGGGGAACCCACTGTAAAAGGAGAGGGGGCACGTGCACTCCCTGAGCTCCTTGGAGTGATTAAAAATAATTACTGATGATAGGTTCTGCGATTGGAGGCATCAAGAAGACCATGCCTTTCTGACATCCTCCTGCATAACACATCTGTGTGTGTGTGGGGGGGGAAGGGTTCCCTTGTGTGTTCTGCCACAAGACTATTCCTCGCCTTTTGAGCTTTTCTATTGCTTCTGTTCCAAGCAACTGCTCCAATGCAGGCCTGACTTAACAATAGCACGAAATTAGCATCTGCACTTCTGAATATTTGGCAATTATTTCATATCAACACAGCTACTGGCATGTTCCTTGTGGTGTTCTTATATTAGTAAATGAGTGCATGAGACCCTGAATCAAATTGCACCTCATCAAATAAACATTTTTGATAATTACAATTATTCCAAATAGTTTCTTTTGATGAAAAGAGTACTAGCATAATTTTGCAATCCTAGAGACTTGCAGACTCACTCCCATAGCTATAGATGTTCCATGTACATAACAGATGAGAAAATTGTTCTATTAACTATGCATAGAGTTGAAGTTGAGTGTCTTTTCCACTCTACTAAAGGTTGTTCCATAATAATGAAATGGGTTCATTAGTTCTCAACAAGAAGAACCAATTATGTCCTGATTCAGAATTTATCATCGAGGTCTTGAGTTTCCACATTCTCTCAAAATGAAGTGATGGGTGCACGGTCCATGTGCACTGAAGCACATGGGAAACTGCCTCTTCTATGGAAATTAATGGGGATGACCTTGTGGGAGCGCTCTGTGCATTGGTGCATTCACACCCATGGCAAATTCCTGAATCAGGATCATCATGTATAGTTAGTAGATAGACATGGTATTTTCACCCCTAATCCAATGTCCTGGTTGAAATAAACCTGAGCAACTTTAGTTCAATGTTTAGAAGATCCAGTGTCTTGAAGAACTTCTCCTTGACAGTGTATTTCTTTGCAAAGTGCATCACTTTATGGAATTCAGTGACTCGCAGTGTAATCCTGCCTAAAGTTTCGTGGGCGGCCCTAGGGCCACCCGCAGGATCCTATGCCTGTTCCGGGCTGCTCCGGAGGGGCCCAGAGGTCTCCTTGGATTTCCGCCAGCTCAAGAGCTGATGTAACTCCAAGGCAGCCGTGTATTGGCCGCCGAACCCAGGAATGGGATGGGGATGCGGTGTCTGACATACCCACCCCCTCCCGGGCCAGCTAAGCCAACCCACCGCCCTCCCTCACTGCCCAGTCCACCCTTGCACCCGCCAGCAGAAGACTAACCTTCCCCGGTGGCGGTTGGGTCGCTTTGGTGGTGGAGTGAGGGCTGCCGACCTCCGCACAGGCAGCCCTTACTCAAAAGTAGTCGTAAACGTGCTTTACGGCATGTTTGCGAGAGTTTAGAACGGCAGAGCATGTGCTCCGCCACTCTAAACTTATGCAGGATTGTGCTGTCAAGGTGTGATGGCCTCTGGCTTAGATATCTTCAAAAGGAGGAGATGACGATTACCAATGGCTCTGCCGTGACAGCTCAATGGAGCCTCCAGGTGCACAATGGTTGGCTACTGTTGGAAATGGTTGACCTTTGGTTCGATTCAGCAGGGCTCCTCTTACGGAGTTTACCCCACGAATGCACTCCATTTGAGTGATCTAATGTCGCAGTCGGCCTCTTTTGTAAGTTGATTGCAATCAAGCACAGCATGGAAACAAAGCTTATAATTTATTAACTTAGATGTAATTTGCTAGGCAGTGCAAGGGAGCACGTGCGTCTTTGCAAGCAAAAACACCAAATCAAAGTTCTACTGGGTTCTCTGGTTTGTGGACCTCTGTCTTCTAGATTTCCTTATCACCCCAAACTATTTTAATACAGAACTGAAATTCTCAATGCATAGAGCACAGATTTTTTTTATTAAAAAAACCATCAAAGCAGACGCTCCCATCACTCCCCCCCCACTATTACTAAGGCTGAGAGCAAGCATTAATTAATTAAGCCATGCAAATGAATATTTTCCCACAGATTTTAATCAGTGTCATCTCCTGTGAAAAGGGTATTCAGTGCTGATGGCATGGTAAACAACTGATTTGCATCTCTTGATTCAGGATGTGCTTAGGAGATTTTGCTCAAGAACATTTAACATTTCTGTGCTATTTGAATAGGAGAAACACTTATACGAAATCAAATATTTTGAGATGGCCTCCTGCACTTAGCTGGTGTAATGTTTGATTTAGCTTCCTAATCCTTCGGTTAATTAAATAAAGGCAGGATGATTAATGGACCAATGACTCGATTTGCATATCCAACAAATACGCATTCAGGATCGAATACACTGTTCTTTCCAGTTTTATCTTACTAGTGCTCCCCTATGGGCAGGAATCAAAAATACTCACTGTTAATCAGGGCTGGCCTGTTTATGTGGCCAACTGATACAGTTGCCTCAGGCATTGGATTGGCCAGGGACACCTACCATCTGTCTCTGTCCTCCTGTCCACTTGCATCCCCCACTTCTCCTTCATCTTCTCCCTGGATTTGAAAGGAGGGGGAAAGAAAGGAAGAGGATGTGTGGAGGAGAAGAGAGCATTGGGCTAGAGAGTCCAAAAAGGAGGATGGATGGAAGCAGCCAGGTAAGGGAAGTGGTATTTGGTAAGGCAAAGTGCCACACTGGGGGACAGCAACATTTGGCATGCTGCCTCTCAGGTGTCAGGAGGTTTGGTTCCAGCCCTGCCATGAGTTATACTACTGGTTGCAATTATGACACCCTGGCAGGAAGAATGACCAGTGTTCAGGATCAGGGCATACAACTTTTAGACAAGCGGTGATTATTCAAGAGGGTGCCAGGGGATGTAGGCATATGAACCATCCAGTAGAAATCATGAATATAACAAGTTTTTTTATTTCCAAATAAAAATTTGCAAAAATATTCCGGTTCACATCGAATTGGTGCAACATCCAACATATACGTCAGAACCATGAAAGCAAACAGTCTTTGACACAGAGGCACTTCAATACAAAGCATCAGTGACATTGTCTGGCTGATGACAACATTTGTCCTCCTAGTAAAACAAAATTGGAAAAACCAGAAGAGTGGTACTGTACTCCTCCCAATACGTCACACAGAAAGATAAGTTATTCCTACAGGATTATAGTCAGACACTTAGCAATATTTGCAAAAGGACAATAAATATCACATTAAGATTTTTAAGAATCAAATGCTGAGTGGCAGAACACTGGTGGGTTTTTGTTTGTTTGTTTTCCAGAAGTAACAATGACCTCCTCTGTCAGGAACAGTCAGTATTTTGTGTTCAGTACAGGTTCAGTTCAGTTGTAGAAATTCCGAGGTTGTGACGACTTATTTAGGGCTGTGCTGTCCCATCCAAGAGGCTGATGAAGGTGGGTTCCTTCTCATCCCACTTCCTGGATTCAAACCCACTGGTGCAATGCTAGGTAAGGGGGGGCATTTGCTGCAGCAAGGTGGGGTAAGTGGCATTTGGTGCACTGCCTCAGGTGCCAGGAAATCTTGGGATAACTCTGTAACTACCACTATTCTCAAATATTAAAAAAAAACTCAGAACACAACCCTCCTGCAAACACACACACACACACACACACACACACACACACACACACACACACACACACACACACACACACCTTTCCGCATACACTGATTCTGAAAGGAAAGGCAACCCAAGTCATGTGAAGCCACTTATTGTAAGGTGTAGGATTATCTTTGAAATAACATGACACAGTTATACATAACTGCAAAATGCCTGCCATTATGACAGGTGAGATTTGTGCGGAGGAGCCTGTACAATGACTCCACCCAAGGACTCCTACCACATATGTGTGCTTGCCCTATCCCCCACCCACACAAACACACCACACATGTGGGATTTTTGTCAGTGGGGGACAGACCATCCAGCTTCAGAGGTGAAAGGCAGGTCTTGCCCCAGTGCCCAAATTCAGAGCTTTCCCTTTCCCTACGGAGCATTCCAAAGTGTCACCACTGTGCTCGCCAAAGAAATATCACCTCAAGATGAGCCCAGGAGAAGGGGCCTCTGAGGCTGAACTTAAGGCTTTGGGATGTATTACAATCCACCTGTTTTTGTAGTCTCACTCTCCGATAATCCCCCCAAATAAACAGTTTATTGAGTTCCTTGTTGGTTGCCATATTGGTACAATATTCTGCTTGGTGGTTGAAGTCACAATACTACAGATCAATCTTTATATAAGTAACCTCCACTTCTGAAATTCCTATATCCATGCTGATGTCGATATAAACAAGAGTCCACTCCAGTCATTTTTTCCTAGAGAAAGTCAATCTGGAAAGTGATTTCCTTGGTTCCTGGGGAGATGTTCCTTCTTAGATTAATAGAATTTCGCAAATGCTGCCCAAGGGCCTTATCACCATTTTTATTAGATAATAATTATGTAACTTATTTTCCCTTGCCTCATGTTAATAGAAGAAAATTTAATCAAGGCTTTTAAATAATTTAATTCTAATAGGTATTTAGATGAAATGAACATTAAGAATTTAAACTTAGAAGGCCAGATTTGAAAATCTTCTATAAAATATGAATAAATTAGATATAGATATATCTTCTTAAACATGTCTCAACTCACAGGAGTACAAGATGAGTACGACCATGGCCCCATCACTTGTTATGGTTTAAAGACCTTTGCTGTACATTTGTTGCTTAGACAATTGTAGTCGCTCATGTACATTAAAAAGTTAAATTTTTGCTTTATCTTGCGTGTATAGAGTGTGTGTAAATTCCTCACGTAGGAGAGGAGTGCAGAGTCCTTCCCGTCTGTGGCTTACCACACAGATATCTATCCTCCAAGGACATTTTCTCTCCACTGGGCTCACTTTCAGTATCGGAGTCCAAGTGGGGAAAAACATTGGGAACAGACCACACAGAGATAAGCTTCAGAGTGGTGGGTGTAGGGGAGAGTAGTGCAGTCCTTACTCACAGACCTGCTTTGACCTTTGAATTAGGTCATGCAATCAAAGAGTTGGAAGGGACCTATAAGATCATGGAGTTCACCCCCTGCCAATGCAGGCAGTCCTCAATTACAACATCCCTGACAACATCCATGTAATGTATTTCGAAATCAAAATTCAGGATTAAAACACTATCAGATCGCTGGACGCAGGTACTAATTTAATAGCAGCTGTGCACAGGACAGAAACATAAAAAATCCGAAGCTTAAAATCGTGCAGATACCGATGTTTCGTTCCTAGGCTCGGAACTTCTTCCAGGTGCAATCAAAGAGATTGAAAGTTGTTACCTTGTAGCGCAAACCCACCTGTAGATTTTAAGGCTAAAAGCGCGGGAAGAAGCCAAAGTTAATTAGTGATGGAACTCAAACCGGAAACAGCCGTCCTGATGGTCGAGCATGCCCTCCGATATTGAACATTGATGTAACAGGTTGACCCACTGGGGTTGTTTGTTTTTAGTTGTTTGTTTTAATTGTTTTTAATTACTTGTTTTTAATTTTTAATGTATATATATTAATGTTTTGTAAGCCGCCTTGAGTGCCCTCACTGGGAGAAAGGCGGGATATAAATTCTTTAAATAATAAATAATAATAATTTCCTCTTTTCCTTTGATCCGCTGGAATCATTCTATGGATGATTGGCACCCAGATTTTATTCGCAAACACAAGATTCTATTGTCTATTAATAAGGGCTCATACGGTTTTTTTTGCTGATTTCCAACGCTTCCAGATGACGTAGAATCCTTATGTTGTTCTCGTTCCTCAGACATCTCGTGTTTTCAAACAGAATTGTGTGTCCTGTAAATGCGTGATCAGCAATTGAGGACAATTCTGGATGTTTCAGACATACCGATCTTTCATGTTCTGAAATTCTCGTGTTGATGGATCGTCTCGTCATTCCAATATAATCAAGACCACAAGCACACGGCACGTTGTAAATTCCGGGATTGGATAGTGGCGGTCTTTTATCCTTAGGATTACCAAGTAGTTGCTGTACTTTAAGTGTAGGTTTAAAAATTGTCCTTATTTGACCTTGTTCCAAAATACGTGCGATCTTATCCGTTACTCCTGTAATAAATGGCAATGAGATCCATATTTTTTCCTCCTGAATTGTCTCATTATTGGCTGTTGTCTCTTTGTTGTTAGTGCCTTCTCTTTTGGCTTTGATTTTGTTGCTTTGCTGTATCCAACACCTATTAATCTGGGCCACTGAATATCCATTAGCTCTCAATGAGTTATTCACAACTTGTCTTTCCTGCTCCAACGAATCCTCATCACACACATTGATAGAACGATGGACAAGTGAATTTATTAAGGAGTTTTTTTGAGCAGGATGGTGATTGGAGCTTTGATGTAAATATCTCCCTGTATGGGTGGGCTTTCTATATACTTTATGGCCACATGATAGATCTTTTTTTTTTGTGACCATTACATCTAGAAATGGTAGAGAATTGTTGTTTTCTTGCTCCATGGTGAATTGAATTTCAGTGCACTGACTGTTCAGATGTTTTAAAAAATTTAAAAGTTCCACTTCACCATGTTGCCAGATGCAAAAAACATCATATATATATCTCAGCCATACATCTGGTTTAAGTTGGGCAGTCTTCAATGCTTACTGCTCAAAAAACTCCATATATAGATTTGCTACCACAGGACTTAAGGGGTTCCCCATTGCCACCCCTTCTTTCTGCTCTCTGAACTCCCCATTCCACAAGAAATACGTGGAGGTTAAACAATGCTTGAAAAGGACAGGTAAAATAACTGCTGGCCATGAAAGCTTTTGTTCGAATACTGTCAAGTAATACTAGATACCAGAATCTTTGGGCAGGTGGACCAGCTGCCTATTCAACCCACTTCACTTTTAAAGAACTCTTTGGACAACATATAAAAAACCCTCCCATTATTTAGAACACAGTCTAGTTCACACAGTGGTTAAGACACTGAAATGCAGACTGGAAGGTAGGCAGGACAGCAGTTTGAGACCCGAGTGCCACGGGACGGTGTGAGCTACCATCTTCGGCCCCAGCTCCTGCCAATGTAGCAGTTCAAAAGCAAAAAATTGCAAGTAGATTAATAGGTACCACCACAGCGGGAAGGTAAGAGTGTGTTCCATATGCCTCGGCATTGAGTCATGCCGGCCACATGACCACAGAAGCATCTTCAGATTGCTGGCTCTTCAACTTTGAAACAGAGATGAGCACTGCCCCTAGAGTCGGTAACGACTGGCTTTTGAGCAAGGGGAACCTTTACCTTTACTAGTTCACACAACAGTAAACAGGGTGGTAAAATTGTACCACTGGACCACTTTAGCCTGCAAGAGAAGGATCACATACAGTAGTTGAATATACAACTATGTAGACTTGTTTCCAGGTTAGCAAAAAAAGGGAGCAGTCATATGGTACTAAGTTACTAAGGTAGACAGCTGACAATTCTCTTAGATAGCATTAACAAAACAATACATACCTAGAAAATATTACGATTTGGAAAGCTAGAACTTTACAAACAACATTGACTGCTATCATCCTGAGATTGTGCTTTGTTAACTAGAGTGAATATTCTGGGTTTTGAAAATCTTGTTTATGTAAAAAGGCAGATTACAAGAATCTAGAATCACACACATCACTACGTTAAATCAAAAAGACTTCCATCCTTAAGTGCAAAATACTTTTTAATTATAATAGCACAGTTTAATGCACACAAGTTGACTTTTGATCAAATCCAACACTGAACCAGAGAGGTACACACACTTTTTCTGCTTGGCAATCATCACTCTGGACCTGAAACAAGACAACGTCGCTGTTATTCATCTGCAAGCAAATCATCCAACATGCACAAAATAAGTCACTTGGCGTTTGGGTTAAGGATGTGTGTGTGTTAAAAAGTGCAAATTAATAAATCAGTTGGCATCAGCTTACTGATGAAAGAAAAACTGGCCATGTCATTTCAGCTTTGTCTCAATTTAAAACCCATTATTGCTTCTCTGACATTTGATAACTAATCAAATATAATTTAATGTCATTCATTTTGAACACTTTAATTGAAATGTCTTCTCTTCCCCCCCCCATTCCATTTTCCCTTATACTAGGGTTGCGTATGTAAAAATAGCAGACACAATTACTGGAAATGTTTCCTTTTCACCAGATTCATGTGAGGCTGTAGAGGGCCTGAACTGGTGTCTGGAGGCCGTGATGGCCTGGGAGTGGACTAACAAATAGAGACTTACTGACCAATCCTATCCAAAAGGTCACAGTGGTGGAACATGCGCTCTGCCAGTGGAAGTGCTAGGATCCAGGAGGATGTGACATCGTTGCACTCCCCAACACCACCAGTGAGTGCAATGAGGCCAGTGGCAAAGACACTGACCACCAGTGATAGGTAAGGCAGCAGTGGGGGTGGGCAGTGGGATAGGGAGGAATGGGAAGTTTCTGGGTGGGAATGGGGGAGAAAAGAAAAAAGCTTCATACCACATGGTTTAATTTTGCTGCAGCCTCTCTGCCAATGATGGGGAAAGAACTGCTGATGGAGTAAGTAAAAACGTGTGATTCAATGCAATCCTACAATGTCTACTCAGAAGGAATCTCCACTGATGTCAATGGAACTAACTCCCACGTAAATGTGTATAGGGTGTATAGGATTGCAACCTTGGAGAAGTGGAAGCCTGGTGGGAGGGTGCTTGAGGGATGTGAGAGCTGGAAAGGGTATTTACCAAGACCAAATGAGTCTGTAAATGCTCCCATTTTCTTTGGAGAGAACACTAGATCATTTTTCTTATCATAAAAACCTGAAAGTCCATCAGTTTGCTCATCTGTGCGTTGCAAACAGAAGGTCTTAGATTCACTCCCTGCATCACCAAGGAAGACTGGGACCACCTCCTGTCTGAAACTATGGAGAGGCCCTGCCAGTCAGTGTGTTGACAAGATGGATCAATGAACTTATTCAGTATAAGGCCGCTTCATATATTCATATATAATATGAGGATATTATACTGGGGTCTCAAAAAAAAAAACCTGTATTCCAGGGCTATTGAATGCATGTAAATCAACGTTTGAAGATGTTGATATGCCAACTCCAATTATTCCACCTAACAATTCATGTGTAGACCTGAGCAGCAAAGTATAGGGCTGACCTTGCTGAATGAATGCTGGGCATTCAAATCAATAGACTTACCTTGGACTAGTCAGTCAGACATTTGCCTAACTGCACCTTGAGGACACCTCTTCCATGAAGCTGAAGGATCTGATAGTACTCTTTGGGCATTGCATGGAAGCCAGGTTTGGGGAGCTGGTTGTCATAGTAGTGGTGGCTGATTGGGGTGCCATCTATGCTTTTGGAGAAGGGCCAGAAGCCATATAGCTTCACATTCTCACACAGTTCCGCAGCAGCACTGGTGATCATAAAGCCAGAAGACAACCGGTAGGCTTTGATGCCCTTAGTCCTCCAATACTGGGCAAGATTTTTGAGGTATCTGGGGTAGAAGAAGATGACCTTCTGCGTTGCATGGAATTCTCTCAGCGTGTGGTGCACTTTGAAAGAAATGGCAGTGTTGATCCTGAAGGAAAAGGCTGGTAACAGGAGAAAAGCATCTCCGTAGCTTGCGATGTTTTCCAGGAAATTGTTTTTTCTTGCATACAGCTTGTTATACCTGTAAACATGCAAAGTCTACTGAAATTCTCAGTTGGCATAGATACACTGGGTGAAGTCTAGTTTCTATGGTCAGCCCTGTATGTCTCCGTGCTGAGATCATGGCTCACACAGTTTAGAGAGCTTGTGTAAAAGGCAGAGCTGAAAATCAGGCTTTCCCCTGCCCACTTGGCCTTAGGCAAGCCATCGCTCTCAGCCTCAGCTCCCCAGTAGTAATTTGGGGTAATGATACTTACTTACTTTACAGGGTTGTTCGAAGGATTACTTACCAGATAAAACATGTGAAAGACTTTGAATAATGAGAGACTGTTATGGGTCATTCCATGTCAAATCAACCAATGAAAAATCCATTTTGGAACTTGATGTCATGGATTTTGTTCATTTTTGGTACATTTGCACCTTACCATGAGATGTTTAGAAAAAAATTCAGATTTTTTTGTCCACCCGTTTTTGAGATATTGAACTTTCAAAATTGCCTAAAAACGCCAAAATTCACTTGTCACCATACCTTCAAATGCTATTTACAGGAAAACTATGAAAGCTAAAGACATGGGCCAGGTGTCCTTTTAAAGCTAATGAATAGGTCTTTCATTTGATATACAACATGACACAATTGAGATACCATCTTGAAATTTTGACTTTGGCTACAAGATATATAACTTTAAGTGTGATTTTTTTTGAAAAATTTAAAAAATCCCATTTTCCAAAAATTCAAAATAAATGTTATTTGAATATTTTTGAATTTTGTGAAAATTTACAATTGTGTCATGTTGTATATAAAATGAATGCCCTATTCATTAGCTTTAAAAGGACACCTACCCCATGTCTTTAGCTTTCATAGTTTTCTTGTAAATGGCATTTGAAGGTATGGTGACAAGACACATGGAATAACCCTTATACAAATGTAAAGTAGAATGCCGCTTTGCTTCTGTGAACTGGAACATTGCAAGTTGAGATTTTTTCCAGTTCACAGAAGAGAATTTGCAACCTGACGGGTGGCTTGGACACAACTCATGGAAGCAGACTTTTCAATGTGAACAGTGTGATTGCCAGAAGCAATTCTCAGAGGCTTTGCCGTAGCACTGGCAGGCAGCTCCTATCTCCGCTACAGTCACCAGTTGGGCAAGCATTAAAATATGAATGAACGAAAGCTAAGTCAATACAGGTGGGCCCCCATATCCGCTGGGGATATGTTCCAGGCCCCTCCGTGGATACTTGAAACCGTGGATAAGAGCAAACACCCCCTCCATGGTTTCCTGAGGGCCCCCCACCCTGCCTCTCCTGCAGACAGGCATGCTTGTTCCCCCCCCCCAGCTCTTATTTTTCTTTCAGCAAGCTTTGTTTCTTCCTTAAAACAAACAGAGAAGCCGCCTCCATTGCAGGCAAGTAGAATGAGACTAAGTCCTAGAGAGGCTCTGCAAGGTTTCTATTATTATTCTCCTGTTTCTTTAAGGAAGAAATGAAGCTTACTGGGAAAAAAGTAAAAGCCTGGGGGGGTCCCCACGATCCGTGGATAATTGAAACCGTGGATAGCGAATCAGTGGATATGGCAGCCCACCTATACATTTTAGACTGAAATATGAAACTAACACCTAACTCAGGAATGTTTGACTGATTCAAGAAAATGTTTTCACATGAGCAGAATTGGCACGCTAATGAAACTGGTACATGAAACTGTTCTTCAGAATGAAGGCCCTGGATGAGGCCCATATGAACAAATTATCGGATATTGTAAGAAAAAGAGGACAATGTACAACTGTGGATCTTTAAAAAAATGGACTTCTTTTATTACTGGTTACTGACTATAATAATGAAATAATTAATCAATTAATGTTCTGTAATTACAAGAAGTGGTGCAAGGATTTTTTTTTAAGGGAAACCACTGACATGCGCAGAACTGGCGCACTAACATACATGGAATTGCTTTCCTTGCAACACACTTTTGGAAGGCAATGACCAGGCAAATGGAGATTCATGAGAAGACAATTGCTCCTTTTCTGCTTGTTTGGAATATGCCTAGTAAATGCCCATAGCATAAAAATAGCTCCAGAGACAGTTCGGAGCCATGGCCGTACTTGAAGGTAGACTGGACATGATGAAAAGTCTTAAGTAGCACTGAGAGATATTGGATGCCAAGTAATGGACTCTGTTCTCTAGGCAGGGGCTATGATTTCAGTAATATTGCCACTGGTGTCACTGCAGGGGGGCGGAGCTCTATGTTCCGCCACAATCTGACCCTCCATTACACGGGTTAACGAAGTGGCCCCACCCCCTCGCCTTCGGAGCCTTTCAGGGCAGCGAAAGCAACATGCAGGGAGTCTCCTGTGCGTTGTTTTCACCGCCTTGAATGGTTCCGAAGGCGAGGGGGCGGGGCCGCTTCGTTCACCCGTGTAACGGAGGGTCAGATCGCGGTGGAACTTAGAGCTCCGCCCCCCTGCAGTAACGCCAGTGAATATTCCCCTTGCCTCGTAACTGAGAACTAGTGAAACCAAACAGCATGAGGCCGTTCTGCTCATTTCACTAAAAGTTCAGCTCTTTCCAAAAGTATGAATAGCTTAAGGCAGGGGTGCACAACATGCGGCCCCCCAAAGGTTTTCTGGTGGCCCCCAAAGGTTTTCTGGCTAGAGCGGCAACATCGCTTCTTTGTTGGGCCGCTCTAGCCAAGCACTTCCCATAACTCCGGCGCTTCTGTAACGCAGCTGGAAGCTTCGGAATTGTCAGAAGAGTGGACGATTACAAAGCTTCCAGTCACGTTACAGAAGCGACAGAAGTATGGGAAGTGCTTGGCTAGAGTGGCAACATCGCTTCTTTGTTGGGCCGCTCTAGCCAAGCACCTCACATAACTCTGTCGCTTCTGTAACACGGCTGGAAGCTTCGGAATCGCCCGAGGAGCGGACGATTCCAAAGCTTCCAGCTGCATTACAGAAGTGCCGGAGTTGGTGTTGGCACAGCGGTTATGATGTAGATCCCCGGGGAAATTGGGCTGCTATGATGATGGCGACTTCCTTAGGAAGCAACGTGACAGTGAATTGCTGAAGAAGAAATCCCGGGATTTTGAGGTAAGCATGGGCTCTGGCTGAAAGCCCTGCAGAGGCTCTGGGAGGAGTCAATGAACATCTAAGCTCGCCGAGGTGACCGGCGGCCGATTCTGTGATGCTTCAGCTCTTCTTCAGGCCGTTGGACCCTCACTTCGGGGTGGCCACGTTTTTCCTCTGCTGGTCGGTTATGCATTTGAAAGTTGCAGAACGTGCAAGACAGAGTTTGTTAGGAAATACTTTTCCCCTCCGCGCCATGTAAGGTTTCAGAAGGGAAGGCCCTGAGGATGATGATTGATGGGTATATATACAGTATATACCAGGGGTGGCCAAACTTGCTTCATGTAAGAACCACATACGATAAACTTCAGATGTCTGAGAGCCACAATATTTAAGAAGCATTAAGAAGCCAACACATTTCCGAGAGCTGCACTTTATATGTTAAAGAGCCACAGGTGGCTCATTATTTATTTATTAATATGTTGCATTTCCGGAGATTTTCTGGGTCATGGACACGCCCCCTGTGATGTCACTTCCTGAGGAAGTGACATCATGGTTCCTTGCCACACACCCCCGCAACACCTATCTGCGGCCCCAAAGAAGTTTAGTCTATCCATTTTGGCCCCTACCCACTGCCAAGTTGTGCACCCCTGGCTTAAGGTCTTTCGATTTGCATTAGGCTGACCTTTTAAGAAGGAGCTTGGGATCTCTAATGAAGCAATTGGAATTCACTGGCCATTGTGGTGACCCGCCAATGAGTTTCAAAAATGGAGACTCCAGCAATTAAACATAACTCACAAACAAGCTTGCAGTCATACTCACTTCTGTGCTATAATGCTCGGGTTGATGGTCACAAGGTTTGTTTTATTGCCAACATCTTGACTGAAGCTTCCCATAGTTGGGGGGAGGTTGCACCTGAAATTTTGCAAGAACCAATATTTAAGGCCCACTCCAAACATTCTCTTGACGTCACATTTGGATTGACTGTATTTATTTAAATCCTTTCTAACCTGCTTAAAAATCGAGATTTGCAAAGTGGCTTACAAAAAAATCTATAACTATGAACAACAGATATAACACACACCAGTAAATCAAGTTTAAAAACAAGCACAGTACATAAGCACTACAATAAAAGAGCAATGAAAATTGTCCCAGGCAATTACACTATTATCACTTAGGGCACAATCTTAAAGATTTGTACAGAGAAGTAAGTGCCACTGTGTTTAATGGGAATCAATACATGAAAGTCTATGTAGGATTACAAGTTTAGTGTGGTGTCTAAATCCCTTACACACGTAATTAAGCTTCAAACGTATGACTAATTAATTATAATTATAACCTGCATAATTGGAATTGGCCGTCACAGGCTGATTAGGCACATTCATATGAGATATGGTCTATCCATGGCTACCGGCCATGACAACTCAATAGAACCTCCAGGTTCAAAGACAGTATGCCACTAAATACCAGTTGCTGGGGGAGAATAGTAGGGCAGGACTATTGATATTATACCCTACTGATGGTCTTCCCAGGATGCTTAACTAGATGGACCTTTCATTTAATCCAGCTGGACTGTTCTTATGTTCTTAATTTTAGCCCTAAGCACTTTCCACAAGAAGATCCACACAACACATGAAGAAACTAGAATTAATATTGAATTGGATTGAAAGGTTCCTTTCCTCTGAAGAAAAAGAGCTTCCCCTGGAGGAAGTGATCCTTTGGATTCTATCCATTTTACTTCAAGGTATGTCCAGGAAAAAGTGACAATTCCCAAACCTTTAGGGTGACCAGATGGAAAGGGGAACAGGGCTCCAATTCCTGCGTGACCAGATTGACATCTGGTGATGGGACTCCTTGTTTTGCAAAAGAAGAAATCTTGGCAGGAGCGGTTTATTATGCAGAGACCAAATACACAGACCAAAATGCTCTCTCCTGGAAACTACTAAAGGTAGATCCATCTTTTTCTGCATCTGGTCTCCACATCTGATGTGATATGGGGGTATCCATATGAGTGATCCCAACTCAAGGGATCACTAAGAAAGCAAATCGAAGAACACAGAAATGCTATTTTGAAACTTGCCCTATAAGCCTCCATATACAAACAAAATCCATATTTCTAAGCAGGTAGTGCTGTTCTTCAAAGTGGGCACCTGTCTTTAAGAAGTGTTGAATGTTTCATTGGCATGCTCAGGAATAATGAAAACACGCAAAAAAGCATGGTGTGTGTGTAAGAGAGACAGAGAGTAGGTAGATACCTTAAGCAAAGTGGCGTATGCCCTTATGATAATCTCTCTCTCTCTCTCTCTCTCTCTCTCTCTCTCTCTCTCTCTCTCTGATGTATTTTAATTCCATTGTGGTTTAGAATTTCTCACCGAAATACAAAGTCAGATTTATCGATTTCTGCTCCACAGCTGGAGTTCTTTAGAATCCCCCCATTTCCAACCACTGCACAGTGCTTGAAGGGATACTGCAAAGGCTGGGACTGAAAAGAAAACCAATTAACAGATGTTATTGCTGTGTAGTATATGAGGACTGTAAGCAAAATCATATTATTTGCAAATAGAAATGAATTACTTTTTATTGTTTGTTTGAAAAGTACACTTATTAAGTGAAATGCATGATGGAGTATTGCCTGTACATACCAGCTGTTGAACACTGTATATGCTCTCCTTGATCTCACAGGGCTAAACCCAGGCTGGGAGGGGGCAGGAATATCGGCGCTGAGATTCACCAATATCCTATGCCCCATCACAGCCCAGGCTGGCCTTACACGGCCTCCCCGGTTGTGCGCCAGCTTCAGACCTGGCGTGCATCCGAGAAGGCCCATTGTGACCCATACCGCACTGAAACCAGAGGAAGGGGATGAACGTCCCCTTCTCCTGAGGTGCACCTGGGCCACGCCGGGGCAGGCCGCAATGGGCCTAGGATACAGCAACTGGCCCTTCAGTCCAGCCACATATACTTACACAGGATTGGGCTGCCCGGCTAGAATCCTATGCAAATTTATCTGGGAGTAAGGTCTATTAAACACTGTGGGACTTACTTCTGACTAAACGTATAGTCTAGCAGAGTACTATACCTTTTCTATAGCCACATCTGTCCATTCACACATCTCCACTGTTCTTCCTTCTCCTCCATGGATTGGAAAAAGGAAGAAGGGGATGGATCTAGATCCTCCACACTTCTGCTCTGCTCTGCTCTCTCTCTCTTCCAATCAAGGGTGTGGAGGAACAGAGGTTGGTGTATCACCAGGTAAGGGGGAGCAGCATTTGGCATGCAGCCAGGAAGTCTTGGGACAGCTCTGTGGCAAAGGAAACCATTTCTTGAGAACCCATTTGAAAAACAGTAAGGAGCTCTGTCTAGGAAAGTACAAAAGAGTCCTCCACATGGAGAGCACCAAAGGATTTCAGGCACTACCATTAAACAAAAACAATGGGGTATCAGCAGCGAGTGCTGCCTGGAACGTAAAACGCTCTGCACATATGCAAAACAAAGATAAACAGCGCGGCGCGGCAGTCGGCCTTCAGAAAGCCCTGGCCACCGGTCGAGGTGGACGCTCCGGGGCTTTCTCCGGCTCCGAGGCCGGGGGAGAAGACCTCGGAGCGCCCACCCGCGTCACCGGACGGGCGGGCGGGCGCTCGCTCGCTCCGTGGAAAGACTGGAGCGAGCGGAGCAGTGCCGCCCGGGGCTGAGGTGCCGCCTGGAGCCGCTGCTCCGCTCGCTCCAGTCTTTCCACGCCTCTGCAATGATATATCTATGGCAATTAACAGTGTCTAAGGAGCTCTCCTGACCTCAGGCAGCATCTTGAATATTTCCTCTGTGATGTGGATGGTCTTTTTACTGTCCACTTCATAACTCATGTTGATTCCCAGCGGCATATTTTTTTGAGAAGCGATAAAGTTGTGAACCGCATTACAGCATGAGGCAAGCTCTGACCTGCAAAATTAAGGGGGGAAAAAAGATGGAGATCATGAATGCAGTGGAGGTGGCATGGAAACGGAAAACAGAATCAGCTTTTTATTAACGCCGGTAACAGAGCGAACCTGTTGTTGGGAGCCAGCCTAGCACAGTGGCAAAGAAACGGAGCTATGAATTAAGATGTCCCCAGTGTAAATTTTACTTATCTCACCTCAGTCATAAACTCACTAGGTGGCCTTAGGCAAGCCGCTCTCCCTCAGATTGAGCTACAGTATGGGAATAATAATACCTGAGGTTTGCAACAGGGTTGTTGTGAGGCTTGCACAAAATAAGTGCTTTGAACACTTGGAAGCACAATACAAATGCTCGGTGTGATGATGTATCAGGATGCTTCTTTGGGTCAGTCTTCATTCAGTTTGGGCGTGTTCAAAAGTTTTCAGGCTTTCGAGCAAACTCAAGGCATATCAGGGTGATTTTCTTTGGGATTCTTATGCCTGGGTGCTGATTCTTAACACGGCATGAGAATGTCATGGAAGATGGGTACGTCAATGCCTATTAGCCATGGTAGCTGAATGGACCTTCCCTGTTTAGAGGGACTGTGGTACACAGTTGACTGCGACACCCTGCTGGGCTGAAGAAGAGCCACAATCAGCTGAAAAATGGTAGCCAATGCTATCATTGGCCACAACCCACTCCTGGTTGCAGTCAAATTCAGCTGACAGTTCTCAGCTGGAGCACAGGGATGGGGCACAGCCTTTAAACACAGCCACTACAAGGGGAGTGGAGAAGACAAGGGAGGGAAGATGGAGAGGAAGAAGGAAGGAGAATAGAGAGAAGGGAAGACAGAAACCACATGGGGAGAGGGGAATGAGAAGGGCAGGTGGAGAGACAAGGATGAATTCTAACAGACAATAAATAACCTACGTTTGAACAACAATACTGCTTCAGCTGTTCTTTCCCTGCAACAATGACCATCCAGAACTCTCTAGACGTGGAGCTGCCCCCCTGGGGGGAGGAGGGAGAAATGACAGGGACTTACTGCATAGCAGTTGCTGTGGGTGCAACCACAGGAGAGAGCTATTACTCTCATGTCCAGCTTCTGAACTTTCCAGAAGGATCTGGCTGGTCCCTGTGAGGAACAGGATGCTGATAAGATGGACCTTTGATATTATCCAGAAGGATGTGTGTCTATCCAGGACACACAATTGCAGCATATCTAAATACTGCAAGCAAAATGGCCCCTTTGAAAGCTTTTGCAGACCTCCAAGCAAAGATAAAATTGTGTCTTATGGTGACGTTGGCCCTGACTGTGAAGAACATAGACCAGGGTCTCCACTATGAAGATGTAGCAGTAGCAGATGTAGCAGCCATGAAGATGTAGCAGCCATGAAGCTGAACCTAGGATGTGGACCACTTTGGATACACCCCTAATACAAATCCTTGCTATTTGGCCTGTTTGGCCTGTTTCCATTAAAAACAAAAAGCTAGAGTATTTGCTTCTAGTTGGGAGAGAACTGCAGGGCTTAGAGGCACAAGTTCATGATTTCTACAATGATCCGAAATGAAATGCCTTTGTGATGGATAACATTCATTAGTAGAGATAGTGCACTTCCTTTTTATTACTCCCGGCATAAAAGGGAATGCTTCAATATAACCAGAAATGGCCTGGCAGGCATAAAAAAAATTAAAAAAATTGAAACTCATGAGAACAGAATAGTTTCTAATTAATGTTATGGTTCAGCTAATGTGATAAAAAAGCAGCCAGACAGTACTATTAATGCAGAGCCCCAGTGAAATAAGGGAAATAGCAGAATAGTACTTTGAAATGATCTCTTTTTTTTTTCCAGAGACATCAGTGAATTTAGGTTTAAATGATGCACTGATGATACACTTCAGGGTCTTCGGTATCCAGGTTGAATTATGTTGACATTTACATCAAATGACAAGGCCTTTCAACCCAGAGTTCCCTCATCCCACCCAAAACACCCACCTACCTTATACCATAGACACTGTCAGAGATGATTATTCATAAACTTTACAAAACGTATGCAATGTTTTTCTACTAATTAAACTCTCAATGCGACGTACAATTAAACATCATAAAAACAACATACCTATTTAGAACAAATGCACACAATGCATAAAGCCAGCCACAGTGAGATTTCATTACAAGAGGCTCAAACTCATAACGTTACCTTTCCTGAGATGGTTTATTAAACAAAAACATTTCTGCCCAGTCTGTGTGACACAGCGTCACAGCATTTCCAATGTTTACAAAACATCAGCATTATCTAAAGAGGAAATATCTTTTTGAATATCCTAGCACTACTCTCCTGGCTCTTTTTTTCTTCTTCATAGATTCAAACTGAGGATGACTGGCTGATTTGCAGCCCGATCCTTTGGACTGGCTTTGGATGCCACAGTGCAAGTTATAACTGGTACCAGTGCAAATATCTTCACCCAGCGTGTAATTCATCTGTGGAACTCCTTGCCACAGGATGTGGTGATGACACCTGGTCTAGATGTCTTTAAAAGGGGTTTGGATAGATTCATGGAGGAAAAGACCATCACAGGTTATAAGCCATAAGCAACCTCCTGGCTTTAGAAGTAGGTTTTCTCTGTGCAAGGGAGTGGCAACAGGAAACAGGTTATCTTGTTTATTTATTTCTGCTCAGAAATAATGCATAGAACTGTGCTGGGAATGCACGTACGGAGAACCAACATACATCACAAGACACATTTGCATATGTTTGTGTGTGTGTTTATGTTTTCAGAATATTTGGTCGTGTGCAGTGTGTCCTGTGACATATACCGATTTCTACTATCAAAATTACTATTGAGTTCAGTTGCAAATACTACGGCATGGGCCGTTCAAATACTCTGCCAATGGGTGGGACTACATGTTATACATCCTTGTGTAATGAACACCGGCTGCTTTTCCTAGGGTATGGTGGCTTCAGGAAAGGACAATTTTGAGTGAAGAAGTGTTAGGGAGAAAGAGGTGCTTAACCCCTTTCTCCCTAACCAGCTTAACCAACTCCACCCTATAATGTTCCAAAAATGTGCTTAAAAGGGTCACATGTTTCTGGAACTCTTTAGGGCAGAGAGGAGGTGGGGCAAACAACTTGGGACAGCTTTAGAGAGAAGTGGCTTGGAAGGGAGAGAATACGTGCCCCTCCCCCTGCCTCCCCCACTTCCCTGTAAAGTTGCCTGCTCCCTTGCTGCTTTTCATTTACGTGAATGCATGGAACATGTAGCTCTGCTTTAAGATGCCCCCCCCCTTTCCCTCTCAGCAGTGGGATTAGCCGAGAATTGCAAAGGCAGCAGTTTGCACTAAAATGTAGGCTAATTAGTATGTCTGTGCGGTTCACTGAGTAGCCAAAGCGAATTGATTTGTGGCTGTGGTCTGGGATTGACATTTTCCCCCATTTCAAACTTTTAGCTTTAAATGATGTGTCAGTGAACATTGGCTGGTGATGGATGTCAAGCGCTCTCTGAGTGCTTACCACTTCAAGCTGCTCATTAATTAATATTGGTCTTCTCGAATGGTAGATGCAGAGTCAAATAATAGACAGGAATGAGTGACAGAAAGGACTTAACAAACCAAATCGATACCCTAGAGATAAAAGCCTTGTAACCCGTTACTCCCTATTAATATTTAGAAGAAACGTTAAATAGTTTTGATTTCCAGTTTCAAGTTCAGTTTCATCTTTATGTAGATATTGATGAACTTATTACAGTTGACTATAATCTTGAATATTCTTATTGGTCCTTTCAAATCTGTTGTTGTTCAGTCGTTAAGTTATGTCCAACCCTTCGTGATCCCATGAACCATATCCCGCCAGGCCTTCCTCTCCTCCACTATCTTCCTGAGTTTGCTCATTTTCATGTTCGTTGCATCGGTGATGCTGTCTAACCATCTCATCCTTTGCCTTCCCCTTCTCCTTTTGCCTCCAGTCTTTTCCAGGATTGACTGATTTGATCTCCTCCTAGCAGTCCAAGGGACTCTCAGGAGTCTTTTCCAGCACCACAGTTCGAAAGCATCTATTCTTCGGCGCTCAGCCTTCCTTATGGTCCAACTCTCGCAACCATACATTGCTACTGGGAACACCATCGCCCTGACTATACGAACTTTTGTTGGCATGGTGATATCTCTGCTTTTTATTATGCTGTTTAAGTTTGCCATAGCTTTCCTTCCAAGGAGTAAGCGTCTTTTAATTTCATGGCAGCTGTCTCCGTCTGCAGTGATCTTGTAACCCAAAAAAGTAAAATCTGTTACTGTTTCCATTTCTGCCCCTTCTATTTGCCAGGAATTGATGGGACCAGATGCAATGATCTTAGTTTTATTAATGTTGAGTTTCAAGCCAACTTTTGCACTCTCCTCTTTCACTCTCATCAAGAGGCTCTTTAGTTCATCTTCACTATCTGCCATTAGGGTGGTATCGTCTGCATATCACCCCTGCTAACTGGGCAAGAGGCACTTTTTCAATTGGTGCTCCTCTTATATTTAGCTGAGGGAGAGTAACTGCTCCCCTTTCACCCCAGCACAGTGTCTTTTCTGGTGGCTGTTTGCTGGTGGTCTTCTGCATCTTTTTTAGATTGTGAGCCCTTTGGGGACAGGGAGCCATTTAATCATTTGATTTTGTCTGTAAAACGCTTTGTGAACTTTTTGTTGAAAAGCGGTATATAAATACTGTTAATAATAATAATAATAATAATAATAATAATAATAATAATAATAATAATAATATCTGAGGTTGTTGATGTTTCTCCCGGCAACCTTGATTCCGGCTTGCGATTCATTCAGACCTGCATTTCTCCTAATGTACTCTGCATATAAGTTAAATAAGCAGGGTGACAATATACAACCTTGCCGCACTCCCTTCCCAATTTTGAACCAATCGGTTGTTCCATGGCCGGTTCAAACTGTTGCTTCTTGACCCGCATACAGGTTTCTCAGGTGACAGGTAAGGTGGTCTGGTACCCCCATCTCTTTAAGAATTTGCCACAGTTTGTTGTGATCCACACAATCAAAGGCTTTTGCGTAGTCAATGAAGCAGAAGTAGATTTTTTTTGGAACTCTCGTGCTTTCTCCATGTTCCAACGCACGTTGGCAATTTGATCTCTAGTTCCTTTGCCTCTTCGAAACCCAGCTTGTTCTTCCGGTAGTTCTCGGTCCACGTACTGCTGAAGCCTAGCTTGTAGGATTTTGAGCATAACCTTGCTAGCATGTGAAATGAGTGCAATTGTACGGTAGTTTGAACACTCTTTGGCATTGCCCTTCTTTGGAACTGGAACGTAAACTGACCTTTTCCAATCCTTCAGCCACTGCTGAGTTTTCCAAATTTGTTGGCATATTGAGTGCAGCACTTTAACAGCATCATCATTTAGGATTTTAAGTAGCTCAGCTGGGATATTATCATCTCCGCTAGCTTTGTTGTTAGTAATGCTACCTAAGGCTCACTTGACATCACTCTCTAGGATGTCCGGCTCTGGGTCAGTGACCACATCAGCGTGGTCATCAGGAACATTAAGATCTTTGTTGTATAGTTCTTCTGTGTATTCTTGCCATCTCTTCTTAATCTGTTCTGCTAGGTCCCTGCCTTTTTTGTCCTTTATCATGCCCATCTTTGCACAAAACGTTCCCTTGATAGCTTCAATTTTCTTGAAGAGATCTCTAGTCCTCCCCATTCTGTTGTTTTCCTTTCAAATCTGCTCTAGTATAAATACATCACATTCTTACTCCTTTTAGCCTATGGTGTTTGAAGTAGGGTTTTGTTGTTGTTTTTTTGCTATATATGGAAGCACATATCCTACACTGAAGTGCATGTCTTCTATGTGCCAATACCTGTTGACAAATGCTAAGTAAAGGTGGTAAAGGTGACCACTGACAATTAAGTCCAGTCGTGTTCGACTCTAGGGTGTGGTGCTCATCCCCATTTCAAAGCCGAAGAGCCAGCGTTGTCTGAAGACGCCTCCGTGGTCATGTGGCCGGTATGACTCTCCTTGCCGCAGCGCATAGCATGCAGCTGGAACACGGAACGCTGTTTACCTTCCCGCAAGCGGTACCTATTTATCTACTCGCATTAACATGCTTTGGAACTGCTAGGTTGGCAGGAGCTGGCCAAGCAACAAGAGCTCACCCCGTCGCGGATTCGAACTGCCGACCTTTCGATCGACAGCATATGGTTCAGTGGTTTAACCCACTACGCCACCCGCTAAGGACACCCGCAAATGCTAAGGACAAACAATTAGGAATACACAGATGTAGCTCCTTTCTGGTAGCGTAGCTTTCCCGGCACCTTGTCACATCCACAAGAAAGTCTGACCCAAAGCTTTCTTTGCTGCCTTCCACCTGTTTGTCTTATATGTTGAGCAGTGTTGCAACACCATATCCAGGGATCAAGAGCTGACCAGCATACTCCATCCTGTTATTCATTTTTAACTTCTCTACTTTCTTTCCTTTCTGACTACGTACATGCGTGCCCTGGCTGGCCAATGGAAATCAGAAGCCTCTCAGTCATAACCCAAGATATACTGAGCCAATGTGTTGCTCAGCTGTCTCTGCACAGGGAAGATGGGGGGGGCAAGTGTCCCCTAGAAAAGTAGTTCAACCCCCCCCCCCATTGCCGGATGGTTACTTGAAGGAAAGGCACTTTCCACAAATGGAAAGTGTTTTTGTTTGTCTTCAGTCATTGTATAAAGAGCAGTTGTTCCCCATGCTCACTATGTTAATGTGAAGCATATCATTATTTCTCCTTTAGAAACAAAGGATAAAGCCCCACCCTTTAAATGCACTTTGCCCCCCCCCCCCGTGGCCCACGTTTTTCCTGGTGTTGCCACTGTGTCTCTATGGGCTTTCTTCAAAAGTGTGGGTGGAAGCTGAAATGCACTCCCCTGGAATTCGGGCACCAGAGGAAGTTGCTTAGTTCACTTTGGTGATGTGGCTAGCCCCATGCATGGGAACCTGTGCAGCAATACATGACATGTCCTCATATTCATACTGAAAAATGCAGGAAGTGTAGTCAGCCTAACAGGAAAAGTCTGTTTTCTTAGATGCACTAAAAGATCAGAACTCTTGCCAGCCTCTGATGTGTTGTGACAGCAGGATCTCTGTAAAATTTTAATATCCTGTTTCTGAAAGGTGCAAAAAAGGGTGAGACTGAAGAAAAAGAGAGAGTTACATGAAAACATGAACTTGTTAAAGATACATTATTCTCTCAGAGCTCCTGGCAATGTATGCAGATATTTCATTAATTCTGTCATAGAGCAAAACCAAAACCTTGGATCTGTATAAAGCTGACATTTCTAAAGTGCAATTCTGCCTTATTTTCATATTGTATTCCAGTTACAGAATCTATAATCTAGGTCAGAGATTCTCAACCAGTGGTGCTAGTACTACCAGTGGTACTTCGGCCGACTACTGGTGGTACTCAGATCGCTGGACCACCGGAACTCCGCTCCAACGCAGTGCTACAGCGGCACGTTTTCGCTCCCAAGAGGCTCCTGCCCAGCGGCGTCATTAGGGGGCGGGGGGCCCTCAGGTGCAGGGGACGCCACGTTGCGGGGGGTGCACGAGCCACCGTTTTGGTGGCAATTCACCGGGGCGGGGGCGGCGTCGGCAGGAAAAATATTTTTGGGGGCGCACCGGCAGGAGGAGTCGCCCTCCTGCCCACCCGCATCACTAATGGCCTTAAAATGGCCAAAAACTGCCGTGTGTGTGTTTACCTTTTTTTTGGCGTGGTGCAGGGGTGGGGCTTGTGACATCACACAACCGGGGGCCGGGGCTTGTGACGTCACATAGGGAGTGTCACGGCGCCCGCTCCCCCGTGGGGGTGTAGCTATGCCTCTGCTCCTGCCTTTGGCCGAGCCTCTCAGGAATGCTGAGAAGGGCCCTCCCACCCGCCCAGAGCCTCCTACTTGCTTTTTCTGGCCTCCAAAAACCTGAAAACCTAGAAGTAACAGGTGATGATGTCATCACTAGTCACTGCCAGTGGTACGCAGCAGGAGAGTGGCGCCGGAGGTGGTACTCGGCCAGAAAGGGGTTGAGAACCCCTGATCTAGGTTTATTTTAAAGAGAAATGTTTTAGATCTGCTGATTGGTTTTGAACAAAAGTAGTTTATTAACTACAAGTAGTTTATTTACTGCAAGGAAAATGCCATTCCCATTCAAATGAGTTATGATGGAATGTGTCTTAAACCTGTATATCTGGTTTGTTCCCGTTACCTGTTGTTGCATAGTTGCATTGCTAACTGTAGGTGCAAAATCCAAAGCTCATAAAACTTAGTACTAATATTCCCAATGACATCATTGTGCCTTAAATCAAACCATGGGATTTCTGATGCTATCTTGGTGCAAAAGATGGGAACTATAATGCCCATGTGTATCCAAACAATATTAAGTGGGATCTCTGAGAATGTTGGCAAAAGTAATGATAGACCAGATAAAACGTTCTTGTGTGTTCCTTTAACTGTAGCCTGACGAAATGAGCGAACTCAGGAAGATAGTGGAGGACAGGAAGGCCTGGCGGGATATGGTTCATGGGATCACGAAGGGTCGGACACGACTTAACGACTGAACAACAACAACAAAGCCTGACGAAAGCCAGTTGGACTTAAAACTTAAGAATTTTGGCTGGATTATGAGCAATAAATTCTTCAAGCACCAGATGTGTTTGCTAAACATTTCTTACACACCTGCAAGTATCACCTAGGTTAGACCTTCCAAGGTTGTACTGGACAGAATGACACATCTGATATGATGTATGAGCATACTGTAATCTGAACATATTATTAGGAACTGCATTGCACATACACATTTCAGATCCTGTGACTGCGGCATGAATTTTTCTACTTCAGACACTGAACCTGCTGAGCTAATTCTGATTAATTCCACTATTCCTCAATAAATGTGGAGCGAAGGCCGATAAAGCTGTATTACTGATATCTTGTTTCGCTTTCATATCACTGAAAATTGCTCCAAAACAGCATTGTATTCCCAAAGGGATAAGAAACAGGCAACAACATGCTTTGTAGGACAGAGGCTTCTTTTTAACAGGTTGATTATTTCAGTATATAACATTGTCATCGCTTCTGCGCAGATGGCTTTATAGGATTCAGGCAACAAACTTACTTAAATTTGGCATATTCTTGTGGCCTCTTCTCCCATGTGCAGTTCTGCAGTTGTCCAACTATTTGCAAATAATAGTCTTCAGAATACCTAAGGATTCACATAATAGAGGAAAAACATAGGCACATATTAGCATGTGAGTTACCAATAGATTTTTTTTCCTTTCATGCATATGTGACACATACAGTGTAGTATTTACTACTACTACTACTACTACTACTACTACTACTACTACTACTACTACTACTACCACCACCACCACCACCACCACCACCACCACCACCACCACCAGCAACAGGAACAGCAACAGCAACAACATACTAAGCAACAACAGCAACAGCAACAACATACTAAGCAACAATATTAATAATAATATACTAAGCAACAACCACTACAAAAGATGCTGTGCTGGGATGAACAAGGACAGTTGCTCCTCCTCTGCTGTGGCTACAATAGGAGACACCACCACTTTAAAAGGTGCTTCTTTGCCTAGTTAAGGGGGGACAATGCAGAGCAGAACATTGTCTGCAAAGCTGTCGATACCACCTAGAGACTGCAGAGCTGACTCTAGGTCCTCTCAGAGAGAATTTGATCCTCACAAAAGGAGACTGGGACAGAAGCCAGATGAACCGCCTTGGCTGGGGTTGTGAATAACCATATGGAGACTCCCTAGGTAAAAATGTTGTTTGCCTAGTTTCACTTATATCGGGTCTCTAAGGTGTGATAGACAAATAACGGGTTGTGCTAGTCCTATTGGCCATGATTACTAAAAGAAACATCCCTGGTTCATGTTCATAGGCAACGAAGCCTGGTAATTCCGATTACCAGTTGCTGGGGTCAAACAGTGGATGGTGAGCATCCTCCCTCCTCCCACAAGCCATCACTTCACTCTTTTGAGCATTCATAGGATGAAGAAAATACTGGCCTAGATGGATTCAGCAAGGCAATTCTTATGTTCTGACTACAGGTGCTAGACGGAGTTCTGGTAGCACAAAGAGCATTACAGCGCCATCCTGTGTAACCTTGCACCAGTGTAACAGTAGATGCACCAGTGCATCTACTGTTACACCGGTGCAAGGTTACACAGGATTGCGCTGTTATTGTGGATGAGGCTTTGTCCATGCCTACTAATATTATAGCTGCAAGGTTCAGATTTCTATTTCCTAGCAAGACAGGGGAGCTGTCCAGCAGGAGTGAAGAGGAGGTTTCAGAACAACGTTGATGAGATAGCAGGGAACTGTCCAGTCAAGTAACTAGACTAGAGCAAGTGTTTAGGGCCAAGGAGGTTTTGCATCAGCAACATCTAAGCTGCGGTTGAAGGCCTTATAGCTGTCCCTGAGGCCCCACACATTTCCGCAACATCACCAAGAACCTAATCTGAAGGTTTCTTAGGTGTATGAGTTGGACTCAAAGATAGAAGGACTTGTGCTACCCAGCTGGGCACTGGGCTTTCTCTCTAGAATTCACTCAGCTTCATAGCTACTTCTGCTCCTGAGGTCCCAAGAAGATTGTGAAGACTCTGAAGCTGGAGAGTGTGATCAGTCAGGTGCTTCACATCACCTGACTCCGCAGACTTCCTGAGTGTGATGTCTCCTAGGACTAGTAACCCAGAGTGCCATCAGGGTGTTCAGCTACCCCAGCCCCCTTTGCTACTGGGCAGAAATGACGGGCGCCCTCCTGGCGCCCGGCGTGTGGGGTGGGGCCTGCGTCGCGTCGACGCGCCCCTCGTGTCACGTCGATGCCCCCCGCCCATTTTGAACACATTTTGGAGCCGAACGGGCTCCAGGGAGGGAGGGCAGGCCGAGGCAACACGGCGCTTTGCAAGGGTAATTTCCCGAGCGTGCCCCCCGCCCGCCCGAGCGCCTGGAGCTCCTGCTCCATGTGCTCCACCCTAGTTCCACTGCTGCGGGGCCTGTGGTTGAGTTCTTTGTTTTCCACAGCTGAGACTGCAGTTTTCACTGGAGGTGCAACAGCCCTGTTGACTGAACCTTGTCTTCTGCAGATGCTCCTTCTGGGTCAGTCTGTGGTTATGACACTTCTACCTTAAGTGGTAGGTCCCTCAACCCCCCCCCCCACAAAGCTCCTGTTCTCTACCTGCTTCCACTGTTTTCTGCATACCATAATGCACAGTCTGATTGCTCTGAACCTCAGTAAAGAGTTTAAAAGGTGGCAAGTGACAAAAGCCCTTCCCATTTGGGGCATTTCCTATGAGTGGGGCAGACGTTTCTCCCTACCGCTGATCCTATGAGGATACGTTTCTGAAGAAGAATCTCGCAGTCCTTAAAAAAGACGATGACATATAGATCTCTCTCAGAATTTGTGCCAGGGATAGTCTCTTTCTTGTAGAATCAGGTTTTTAAACATTAATGATGTTTTGAGAGTCAACCTTTGCAAAGCAACATGCAGCACTGGCAAATCGCCTTGAATTTTCATTTATTTATTTCTTGGGCTCTTTCAAGAGCTTCACGTTTGGTTCAAGATTGCTGTTCAATATTTTTTAAATGACCATTTGTCTGGAGAGAAGCATTTAAGCAGCATGTCACATTCATATGCAATGAGCCACAGCCGCAAAGACTACAAAGAGGCAAACCATCAATTTATCCCCCCTTGATAAAGAGTCTTTCAAAGGGATTTAATCCAGATTTTAAAAACACATACGTAAATATTATGGTGTCTGTTGCCACTACTAATCCCATTTCTGCCTTGTAAATAACTTAAAAAGTCATATAACACTCTTCTGCCCTCTTGCACATCATACTTACGGTTCTTTAATAATGTGGTTCCAAGCTTCAAATAAACATAAGAAGCACATAAAGCTTGCCAGACCATAAATGGTAACACAAGTGCTGTTCTTTATATGAACACAGAACTCAACATAAAGATTGGGCAGTCTTCCAAAAGTCATTGACCAGGACTTTAAAAGACCTTTAAAAGTGCCTTTAAAAGGGGATTGAATAGATTCATGGAGGAAAAGTCCATCACAAGTTACAAGCCTTAAGCAACCTCCTGGTTTTAGAAGTAGGTTTTCTCTGTGCCAGGTGCAAGGGAGTGACAACAGGGAACAGGTTACCTTGTTGTCTGTGTGCCCTTGGAGGCATCCGGTGGGGCAATTGTGGGATACAGGAAGCTGGACTAGATGGGCCTTTGGCCTGATCCAGCAAGGCTTATGTTCTTATGTTTATGATTTTTTTTGGTGAGCCCTGCCTGCAGCACAACCCGGCCCAGAAGTGTCGTAAGGGGGGGGGTGCCTTGGTGCCCAGGGCACCAAGTGGTGCCCAGGGCCCCAGGCGCAGACCCCTGAAGGGGCGGAATCACGGGCTCAGAAGGGCAAAAACATACCTTCTTTGCAGTCAGGACGGCCGCGTTTCGGCCCTCCTGCCCACCCTTGTGCCCGAACGGCTCCAAATACAAGTGAAAATAGCAGATGGGGGGTTCGGAGGCGGGCCGTGATGTCACACGCCCACCCACATGGGGGCGGCAACGCATCACGTGGGGACGGCGTTGCGTCATGTGGGGGCGGTGCTGTGTCAGCGCCCCCCACGTGGGGGCGGAGCGACACCACTGACCCTGCCTGCAGCAACCCCAACGCTTCCTCAAACCATTAATAGTCACTGCAATCTGGGTGCTGGATTTCTAGATTGAAACAGAAACGGTTATATTCTCTATTTTGCTATGGAGTTTAGAATCTGCTTTTACCTTGGAGGGAAGGTGAAATGCCTTAGCACAAGGCAGGGACTAAACAAATCAGTGTGGGATGTCTGTAATACCTTGCAAAGCCCAATGTTGGTGATAGACCTTCCTACACCATCGTTGAAGATCCTTCTTTCATTAGGAACATTTCAGAACTAGAATGTTCTACATTCCCTGTATGTTTGCTACTTTGTTAGATCACAGCAGTTAGAATATTGTGCATTTGCGATTGTTTCTCTGGAAAAAAAATATATAATAGTTCCACGATTGTTAGAGAACAGGTTAAGCCTTTCAGAAGAAATATGGTTCTTGATATGGAGCACACAAGCTCTTTCTTGACTTCTTGTATCTGCATGTTTGTTTGCTGGCTTGGACAGAAGGTGCAATTGGGCTGTAGTGCAGATGGTTACATGAACTCAATGTGGGGGGGCAGAGTTCAGAGGGAATCTCCATTTATGCAACCCAGATTTTTCTCCTCCTAGGCCAAAAAAAATCTTGCAGGAGGCCCTGAGACGAAGTGCTAAGTTATCTTCATTGCATCTCCTCCTAATCAGTACAAGCAGATGATTGTACATAAGACTGACCATGCTAGAGGACAATAGGTCACCCTCACGCATTGAGCTTTTGGATTTCCTCTTTGCAACAGTATTCTCCTTGCACTCCAAAGGAGACCCCCACACACACTCACACACCCTCAGGCCATGTTATCTGGTCTTCTACTTAATTAAATTCACAGCGCAATCCTAACCAACTTTCCAGCGCTGGTGTAGCCATGCCAACAGGTCACACACTGCATTTTGCAGTGCAGGGGCAGTCATGGAGGCCTCTTCAAGGTGAGGGAACATTTGTTCCCTTACCTTGGGGCTGCATTGCGGCTGCACCGGCGCTGGAAAGTTGGTTAGGATTGCGCTGTCAGTTGGCAAGGAGCGGAGACCAGATCTTTTCAGTGACAGCCCTGCAACTGTGGTATTTCTTCCCGAGGGAAAGACATCAAGCCGACACACTGACTAGTTTGAAGCAGGCTTTAAAATGTTTTTATTGTGCCTGGCTTTCAACTGTCTGACACACAATGCTAGTTTTGATGGGAATTCTGCGCTTGCTGTTTGTGTTTTGACTAGTGCTCCTTGCAGTCTATAAAAGGTAATTTCTTATTTTGCTGTTCTTCTTCACTGCCTTGAGTAAAAGTTGCTTTTAAATGGTGGTTATAAAAATATGTTGAATAAATAAAAAGGTAAAGGTATCCCCTGACAATTAAGTCCAGTCGTGTCCGACTCTAGGGTGTGGTGCTCATCTCCATTTCAAAGCCGAAGAGCCAGCATTGTCCAAAGACGCCTCCATGGTCATGTGGCCGGCATGACTCTCCTTGCCGCAGCGCGTAGCATGCAGCTGGAACACGGAGGAGCGCTGTTTACCTTCCCACAAGCGGTACCTATTTATCTACTCGCATTGACATGCTTTGGAACTGCTAGGTTGGCAGGAGCTGGCCAAGCAACGAGCGCTCACCCCATCGTGGAAATCGATCTGCCGACCTTTCGCTCGACAGCTTATGGTTCAGCGGTTTAACCCGCTGCGCCACCCGCTGGCCTGTTGAATAAATAGATAGACATATATCTACCAGATTGGAGCATAGTTGGACAGATTTATGGAGGAAAAGTCCATCACAGCTTACAAGCCATGATGGAGATAAGCAACTTCCTGGTTGTAGGAGTAGGTTTTCTCTGTGCCAGGTGCAAGGGAGTGTCAACGGGAAACAGGTTTTCTTTGTGCCAGGTGCAAGGGAGTGGCGACAGGATACAAGTATCTTGTTGTCTTGTGCTCCCTGAGGCATCTGGTGGGGCCACTGTGTGATACAGGAAGCTGGACTAGATGGGCCTTTGGCCCGATCCAGCAGGACTCTTCTTATGTTCTTTGCCAGTGTTCCACAACAAGAGGGTAGCCCCATGTTTGTCGTGGTCTTTTTCCTTTTCTGGAACCCCCAGTTTACACTTGCACTTTTCACGCTGACACACTTGGAACGAGGGAAGCCAATCACATTTGGCCTTGAAACAAATATTTCCATGTCATGAGCCTTGACACAGTGCAGTGGGTAGACACACTTTCTGTGAGGACTGAAGAAAGCCCATGATTCCAAAGCGAGCTGATTTGACTAAGCTAACACTTCCATAAAAAGTATGGTAATATTTGTGTCAGACTATAGTTCAGCGAAGCAGAGAAAAACATGAGGTGTCTGTGGGGAAAAGCACTCGCCAGTTCCATGCTTTGGTGCAGAATATCATCATACACCACAAAATGATTTTACTCTCGATGCCTGAGGGGGAAAAAATCTATAAATTAATGGAAAGACTATAAAGTTGAGAGCACAGAACGAGAAAAGTGACTTGGGGCAATTCTGTTGTCTGGGGAAAACTCTGGTGAGGATCTAAAAGCAAACTGCTGCCTAAGGACATGCGCTAGTTGGACATCAGAAAATGAGAACGGCTGTCAAGCTCTGGAAGGGATGTCATTGGATTTGCAACACATTAGAAAGCTACAGAGAAATGACGCTAGGCTTCAAGGAACAGCAAAGCGCTCGCTCTCATGGCCGTACAAAGGAGTCGTATACTTGCGCACAGCAGAGCAATCATCATGGATACATTCTGAGCATTAAAGCACAGAGCTCAGAAGATGGATGGCCTGTGTATGGGACGGGGGAGGGGTGCTCTCATAATGGAGCTTACTCCCAGGAAAGTGTGCATAGGATTGCAACCTTAATCTTGAAAGGTTTTAGAGCAGTTTTCCTTAGGCACCAACACTGCATTCCTGTACTAACCGATCCAAGGATAGGTCCCACTTAACTCAATGGGACTTACTTCTGAGTAGACATGCAGCATAGGGCGTAAGGTGGTGTAAGGTGCTTTATGGCTATCGCAAATGCGGCATACTGTTGGGAGCAGATGGGCTGCCACCGCGAGCAGTGAACGGGGGTCGCACCCTGCCAGTGGGCCCTCCAAGGCCTTTGGTGCCGGTAAGTCAGCACAGGGGGCAGGAGGGAAATGGAGAGGGGACAGAATGGGGCAGGGAGGGGGAAGACTGGGGAGGAAGTGGAGTTGAGTGGGGGGCAGAACGAAGCCCAAAAGGGACAGTATCAGCGGCAGCAGTGGCACAGATAACCTATCCCTTCCGGGCCTTGATTCACCCCGGGTTCACTTGGACTTGCCCCAGCAAAATCACTGGTGCAGGTCCAAGTAGACCCATTCTGGAACCAGAGGCTTACCCCCCAGGCAAGGGAACAAATGTTCTCTTACCTGGAGACCTCCAGAACTACACCCCCACCCCCCCGCACGATGCAGCACACACTCTGGCAGTATGGCTGCATCGGCGGAGGTGAGAAAGGTTAGGGTTGGGGCCTTAATTCAGCATGTACAAAACTGGGAGTGATATAGCACAGGGCCCTCCTCTTGGCATGTTGTATCCCAACCAATATGTGTTCCGTTTATGCCCATAAAACAACAGCAATCCCACCTCCACATTCAGTTTTAATCTCCAGCAATATTCTCTCATGGAAACTTTTAGTCACTTCATCTTTTCGTTCTGCCACAAAGGATGGATAAAAAGAATGGCCAAGCTCAAGATCCGAGCTCTTTGCAACAACAGATGCATTGCTGTCTACTTATTTTTACCAACCTTTTGATCCAACCAAGTGGCTATTTGCCTGTAGGCAGTTAGGCAGACAGCAACAGACCCTGAGGTGCTACGAAGCAGACACCTTTAAGTGCTGCACTGCTTTGAAAGCTTCGTTGTCAAGCCACAAAGCTCCTTGGAATACAGGAAACCTTCAAATAGGGCAGGGTTGGGAGGGGTGCTTTGGCCAGATTTCATTGAGGTTGGGTCAGAACAAAGCATTAATAACATGCTGTGGTGCATGTCGTCCATACCCAACCACAGCTTAATAAAACTTCAATTTGCTACCTTTAGTTTTGGAATGCAAAATAATTTCATTTTGATCCTTAAATGCCTGTTTGCTTCTCAAAGAGGCCTTGGGGCCACTCTGTTTAGCTGGAATGAATCCAAGATGGAGGACGGCATTTCATTTGTCATTCTGTCCCCCACTGATTTTTTGCTGTCTCTACATTTCTTTCCTTTTAAAAATTTATTATTTTTACATTTATTTCCTGTCATTTGGCTTTTCATAAGGCCTCCCACCCCCCACCCCCGGCAGCTTTTTTACAAGATGACGTTTATTCGATTCTTTTAGTGCTCAAGAGATTACAAATATATTCAATATCCAGCCCAGTACTAATTGGACAGACCACATAATGTGTTGTGCTTTAATCTGGGTAAATTGCACAGCCAGGATGCAGAACAGTTATCACATTTATAGACTTTTGTTCTACCCAAGAATTGTTTATTGTCTAACTCCTAAGCACCTCAGAGACATGCCAGCCTAGCTAAAATAACATGAACGATAAATACAACTTGGCTAGACCAGTATACTGTCTCCAGTTGTAGCCCCCACCAAATGCTACACAAGGGAAGATGGGGAATATCTCAAGGCAATAACAGATTACAATATGAGCCCATATAATTTTTTGTTTGTTTGTTTTTTTAGATTGCGAGCCCTTTGGGGACAGGGAGCCATTTAATCATTTGATTTTGTCTGTAAACAGCTTTGTGAACTTTTTGTTGAAAAGCGGTATATAAATACTGTTGTTGTTGTTGTTGTTGTTGTTGTTGTTGTTGATGATGATAATAATAATAATAATAATAATAATAATAATAATAATAATAATAATAATAATAATAATAATAATAATAATATAGTTTATATAGCTTGGAAGACAGCACAACTGAATGGATAATCAGAAATTTTAACTAATGGGAATTCCATCCACATTGACATAGGTCTACATGAAGAACACACAATGAATCCAGATAAGGAAGTCTGTATATACAAAAATAATCCAAATTAAATGAAGTGGCCATAACTCAAGGCATATGTCTTGCAAGTATAATGTCCCACATTCAATCAACGAAATCTCTAGGTCAGGGGTTCTCAACCAGTGGTACTTCAGCTGACTGCTGGTGGTACATGGACCACTGGACCGCCGGAACCCCACTCCGATGTGATACTTTTGGTGCTGTGTTTTTGCTCCCAAGAGGCTCCTGCCTTTGGCCGAGCCTCTCAGGAATGCTGAGAAGGTCCCTCTATCCCACCCAGAGCCTCCTACCTGCATTTTCTGGTCTCCAAAAACCCAAAAGTAGCTGGCAATGTCATTGCCAGTCATGTCCGGTGGTACGCAGCAGGAGAGTGGCGTCGGAGGTGGTACTCAGCTGGGAAGGGGTTGAGAACCCCTGCTCTCTAGGTGAAAGAATCTCCAAGAGGAGGGCTGGTAAAGACCTCTGCCGAAGGCCTCAGATACAATACCAATGAAAGTATGCAGTGATGGGGTAGAACCAGCATTTCTTAATCTTAACTTTTGTCCCCCAATGTACCACTTCCCAGGGAAACTGTATTGTCGCTTCCGTTTCCCTATTTGCAAAATGAAATGGGAATATTAATGGCCTACCAGACAAGGGTGCTGTGTGATTCATATGCAATACAAATTGCACTTTGCACAGCAGCAGTGCTACATATGTGATAATGTTGATCATGAAGTTGGCTGCCTCGCCAGTCAATCGCAAGTGGAGACAACAGCAATGTAGCATTGATCGTGTCTCTCTCCAACTATGGAAACCAAACTGCAGCATTGATTCCCCGATTCTGTCAATCCAGTTAAATGGGACAGGGCTTTCCATTACATTCTCAATTTATTCTGTGCCTCACTTGCATGACAAAGCACAGCTCAAGCACCTTATGCAACAAGGGAAAGATGAATAGTCTTGAAGGAAGTAGCCAGTTTCAGGGTGTCTTTACATGTCCCATCCTCAGCATCAAAATATTGTATATGTGGGCACACTAGAGCACGTCCTAGACCCAAGAGATGTGCCATGTGCAAAGGAGTACCACTTTGTCAAGTCTTTAGAGAAATCTACATTGTGCAGCCTATAGTGTATTTTTATAAGGGAAAGCCAGTCATCACTACCCAACCACTACCAGATAAACCAGATGGGCTACAACTCTACAAACTAAGACTAGCCTATGGGGAAGGAAATTTTGGCAGCCAGAATTCTAATTACTAGAGTTTTTCCATTTAGTGGGTCAGGCTTTCACCTACAGGCAATTTACAGTCTAGTCCTAACTCAGTCCATTGAGTGTAGCAACAGCTGTGCTGCTGCAATGGCACCAACAGCCAGCCAAACATTCCCAGGCTGGTATTTTTTGAGCAGTGTATGTCTTAAAGCGAGAGCATGTAAGCCCTTGAAAGAATTAAAGCAACAACACTACAAGTGCAAGTGTTCATGTTTCTAAGCCTTTGGCACACTGAGCATGAACACATCTGTGGTTATTCCACACTGTAAGCCATCATCATGATACTCTAAGGGTGGGAAACTGCTATAATTGGTTACCAGAGACATTGCTCTTAACAGCTCTACTCAGCCCTACTCAGAAGTCAGTCTCACTAAGTTTAGTGAGACATATTCTCAGGTAAATGTGTCTAGGATTGTAGCATAGGTAGTGGTAACTATTCTCCATATGAAAGCCATGAAGTGTGATTATCAGAGATCATTGGCAGTGGTGTGTAATTCAATCTCCATCTTCCAGTGCAGAATGATGATGTCATCAGCTGCCAGAGGACTCTGTACAGGCACAGGTTATGGAGGAACAAAACTTACCAGAAACATGGGCTGGTTGTCAAAAATGGGAGGCTGGTGTTCCCAGAACCCCAGTGGAAACAAAAAACAGTGTTATAGGAAAACCGGGGTGGGGTGGGGGTGGGAAATGGTGCCACATTACCTATTTTCCAGTGTCTTCGTCGCTTCCCTCCTCCTGAGTTTGTTTAAACTGACTGAAAAAAAAGAAAAACCACTACTGGAAGCAACTTGTAGATGGCGCCAGATACTCCCAGTTGTATTTTTTCATTTTTCAGCAGTTTAAACATGCCAGGAAGTGACTGGCAGGCCCCTGACAGATTCCCGGTTGCATTTTTTCCCTTTTTTTTCAGCGGTTTGGACGCACGCAGGAGGCGGGAAGTGGCTGATAGGCCCCCGACCTGGTAGGCTGGAAATGTGGACTCCCTCTTCCACAGTTTTGCCACCCGTGTTGAGTCAAATCTGTGGGTGGAAAATCCATGGATAAAAAGGTCCAACTGTAATATAAAGTGCAACATACCCATGACCTGACACCTTTAAGCTGTTTTCCCACCATCGTTCCACATCATGACCGACTGCTACCGCCAGGAAGGGGAAGTGCGCAGCATAATAACATCAGGATAACAGGGATGAGTTACCTGCTACCTGGGCGACTCACCTGATCTCTTTTCCAGTCCTACCTGGAAGTGCCTACCTGGATTGAACCTGGCGCTGTTTGTATGGATTGCATGTGCTCCACCACAAGCCCCTTCTCCTCTCTCATCATGGTGGCCTGGAACTGTGGCGGCTTGGAACGTGGCATGGCCAGCTTTGTACAATCCTACAAATTGTATTTGTGGCACCTCATTGCATTGAGAGTCACATGACAATTTTGAATGTGTGACCTGACCCAGCAGCCTCTCGTTTTAATTAACTTGCTTGTGTTTAAAGAAAACATGTGGACTAACACATGAAATTGGCTGCATGAACATGAAGATATGCTTTCCTTGGCATTTTTGTCATAAAGATGCCTTTTGAAAAGCCTGAGGGCTGACTGATGAAAACAAAAGACATCTCGCAAGCATCTTCAGCTGCAAATGGAAAAAACACACACACTCTTGCTGGAATAGGTTATGGTAATTTTTGCTTGCTTAAACCTGTAATATAAAAATCAATACATACAGCAGAAAATTCAACAAAACGGAGGTGCTTTGCTTGTGAATTGTCACTATACATCCCTGCATTAACATTCATGAGCATTACGTTCAAGAGTATAGCAAAGCCAGTTGTTCTAGGGCTCAGTGTAAAACCTCTGAATGGGATGGTGAGAACAGCTCTGCTTGAGTCCAGCGAGGGGGAGGAGTGGCTGACTCCAGTGTAATGGAGTCAAACTATCAAATTGAAACATTGATACTGGGGGTGGAGTGTATCCCTTGCTATGTTTGGCATTGTCAGGGTCAAGAGAGGGGCTGCCGCCAGATACAGCACACTGGTTAGCACGATCACTCCCTTCCCGCTCCCTTCTCTCCCCTGTTTAGATATGCAACTTACTGGGGGAAAGCCTTGGTAGATTGAATCCACTGCCACTAGTCCAGGAGATCAGGGTAGCTAGAGGGGCTCCCTGGGCAAAACCCCACTCCTAGAACAATACTGAACCTCAGGGGTCTCTATCAAACCCACTCTCACAGTAACGCCTCAGGCTCTACGTCAAGTTATGGGCTGTGTCTCCAGCAACTGGCTTTTGGGTTGGAGAAAACACTTCCCGGGTTTGGATTCAGGTGCTGCCACCCATTTCCCCAGCCTAGCCTTGACAAACTTGGTCAACTGTATAATTGCCCCATTTTGCCTTGGGCAAGTCATGTTCTCATCACATATGGACCCATTGCATGCACACACATGTAGCCTTTCTAGATTGTGGTCTCTGTATTCAGGAAGAGGGGTAAAGCAAATCATGTTAATCCAAAGCAGAGACATCTACCTTTTCTTCTTGATTGAGGAAGACCAACTGTTGTTCCACATCTCTTTACACTTCAAGGGTTGTTCAGACTTCTGAGTTCCGGTTTGATTAGGCATCATTCTGTTTAAATACAAAGGAAAATCCATCTTTGAGAGAATAAAAATGGTCTTGGCAGCAGCACAATGGATTGCTGTGAGGCTAAGATAAGCAACCGCTAGAGTTGGGGAGGGGAAGGAATGTTGGTGACGTTTCTTTCACTTTTGTGAAGTGGTTCCAATCTAGAGCATGAGTGCTTGGAGTTGCCACCAGGCATGCATTTGATTTTGAAAACCAAGCTTAGTTGGTATCGTTTTGTGCAATGTGTTGATTCTGATGTAAATCAGAAATGTAATTTTAAAAGGGGGGACAGGATTTGCAACAAAATTACATTTCAAAACTCGATTTGAATATTTTAACAAAAATGCACTTACCAAGGCATTTACCATATTCACCCGAGTATAAGACGCTCCTGATTATAAGTCGCACCCTTAAAGTTTGGTGCTATTTTTTTTTAAAAAAATTAAACATTAAAAATGTCACACAATGTAAAGGAAATACGGTACCATAAAAAGGTTGTCAGGCAGGCAACAAGATGTGGCTTGTCTCAAAATGAGTGTCTAATCGTGTTCCTCCTTTGGACACTTCTGTCTTATCCACACATTGAGAACCTGACACTTCTGCAGCCGTGGTACGCTTCTGGCCACAGCCACAGCCAGAATAGGAACACTATTAGACACTCATTTTGAGACAAGCCACATCTTGCTGCCTGCCTGACCACCTTTTTATGGTACCATATTTCCTTTACTTAAAAGTGTGAAGTGTGACATTTTGGCCTACATGTGTACCGGTATGTAGAGTGGAGTGCCTAGCAGGAGAGCATGATCCAGACCAGCAAATGACTGAAAATTGGACTAATGGCAAGATTCCTCAGGTCCCACAGGCAAAGGCTACACTTTTAATTTTTCAAAGTGTCAGGGTCGTCTCTCAGGGGACCCTGGTATGGGGGTAGCTAAAGCGAGCTCGAGGCTATGGGCGGACAGAGCGGGGTCCTCGACATCCAGGCCATTGCTGGAGTTTACAGGGTTCATCACTTTACCGAGTGGTGCCTTCTGTGGGCCTCAGATAAGGCAGGGGGAAGGGGGTTACCTCACCTATAATTGTCACAGGTCTACGCTCCACCGGGCAGTCAGACTTAATGAGTACCAGTCACTACACCTTCCTCCTCAACGGCCAAAAAAGCCTTCCTCTCAGTAGCCTTCTGGCCTCTGCAGGCGCAATGCACAAAGAACCCACCAGGGGTCTCTGCCTTGCCCTCCCTGCCTTCGTTTCAAATGCTCTGCCCTGCCCCCCAGTTGCAGATGCTACATTCTTTTTCCCGCCGTCCAGCGTTGCTGCGATCAGACCCGCCTTTCTCCTGTCTTCTCCCTCGCTGCTGACGGGCGCAAGGCAACATTCAGGAAAAGCAGGAGGGCTTTTCCCAGCGCTCGGAGCTAGGCAGGCTCAGAGTGTGGGGGGGTTGGAGCGCATGGGTTTTGGAGCACAGACGGCGCCGCATGACGAACAGGAGAGCCTTTTTCCCCGTGCAAGCCTCCAAAGGAGGCTCGGCGCATTGGGAACAGTTGCAGCATGAAACACGTGCTGGGAAAAGCCCTCCCGCTTGCTTCTGCCCGGTTATACAACCCCCGATTGCAAGACTGCAAGTATACGACGCACTCCTAGTTTAAAAAGTTAATTTAAGGGACAAAAGTGTGTTGTATACTCGGGTGAATACGGTACATACCTTGGCACCAGCCTCTTGCCTGGAGTTTGGCCACCGAGGTGGAGATAGGAATGGGGCCTCCCTTTGGGGCATTGCAGGAGTAAAGGTCAGTGCTTGAATAAGGAAGGCAGAGCATTCCCAAGCCATCAGAGGCATCACTGTTAATCTCTTTGCCTCTCTGGCTGCTGCTTCTCGGCAAAGGAGCTTGGAAGGATGAGCAGCAGAGACTGGGCTGGCTCAGAACAATGGCCACCCTGCTCCCATGCAGGATGGCCCAGCCATTAGGCGAGGCGATGAGGGTTCCATCAGTGGCAGATTGCGGGGGTGGGGTGGGGTGAGAGGGCTGTGGATTCAAGGTACTTTTCACCCCGAGTCTGCTGCTGCCACTGCCTCCGTCCAGCCTGCCACAGATGCAACCTGCGCTGATCTGCTTTCCACCTGCTGAAAGCAAGCAGAGATTGGATCACCTGCCTCCAGACCTTGCTCCAGGCTCAGCTTCTTCCAACATGGAAGTGCAGGCTTCTGGTTCGATTGATAAGGGCCGAATGAATGAAGGACTGCCTTTATTTGCATAGTCCCTTTAAATCAAACCAGAGGTCCTGCACTTCTGCAATTGAAGAAACCGTGCAAGGATCCCCTTTTGGATGCATCGTTTGTTTGGGGTTTTTGTAATTGTGCAGAAGCAGCGGACCCGAGGTGGCACTGGGTGGCATTCGGGGTCTCGCCACTGCTGCTCCTATGCCCTGAAAAGGAAGCCCCTGTGCGCCTCCGACACTGGAGCATTCGGCTATGAGTAGGTGGCCTCCAATCTGCTGTGGGCTGGTGAGAGGGAGTGAAAAATGTCCTGTAGGGCAGAGAAGAGGCACTGGGTCTCTATATGCCCCATGCTGGACCTTTGGTGCGTGCACAGCACACTGTAAGCCAAGTTGTGCAACAGATACACAATACATTTCTAGCTAAAGATCCATCAGGTGGTGTGTGTGTGTGTGGGGGGGGGGGGTTCCCAGTCCTTTCCCCAGATGATAAAATCCTGCATTTACACCCAGTGATGTAGACTTGAGTCTACTGACTCGGACTCGAGTCGGACTCAAGTCGCATCATTGACTTCACTTGGACTTGACTCGGCGATTGTAAAAGACTCGAAAGACTCGGCTGAGACTTGGAGCCTTTTATGACAAGTCCAATTTTATTCAGGTTTAAACCCGTTTTCCCCATTAAATAGATAGGGACTTGCAACTCACAACCAAAGACTCAGGACTTAGGGGCAAAGACTTGGGACTTGACTTGAGACTTGAACCCAGAGTCCTGAGACTTGACTTGAGACTTGGAGTCAGAGACCTGATCGACATCCCTGCAGTATATGCAACAGGAGTTAAATGTGTACATCTGTGGGCTGGGAATTAAGAATGTAAGAAATGGGGCAAGGAGGAGAAGAACCAGGCAGGGACTGGGATGTGTTCAGGGAGGGAAGGGGGCAATTATTGGCAGCAGCAGCTCTGTCAATATCCTATCCCAGGGTTTCTCAACCAGTGGTACTTGTACCACCAGTGGTACTTCGGGACTTGGGGGCAAAGACTTGGACTTGACTTGAGACTTGGACCCAGAGACTTGGGACTTGACTCGAGACTTGGAGTCAGAGACTTGATCCACATCTGATTACACCCCTCTCCAGTAAAGTAGCTAGCTGAACCTCATCCTTTGCTCCATCCATTACAATGGCAACAGCCTTAGTGGAAAATGGAGTGGTGAGGAGTAATGAGTTCTTCTTCCACTAATCTTTTATCCTCGCAATTATCACTGAAACTATTGGCATGAACCTTGCCCCATGGTCCTACCTCCTGTTACTCCCAACTGACCACACAATATCTTCTTTCTGTCCCTTCCTCCGAACCACTTCTTGACTCTCTGGGGCAAAGCTTTGAAAACAGTTTCTTCTCTCCTGCAAGCAGTTCCGCATACTGTCCCTATTGGCGGAGGCAAGATTTTCCCAACTGCAACTGTGTCTCCAAGTATAATTTAACTTTCCCCCCTAGCAGTACCATACACTGCCATACACTTACTTAGAGCACGGGTTCTCAAACTGTGGTACGGGTACCCGTAGGGGTACGCGGACCTCTTGCTGGGGGTACGCCAAGCCCTGCCCCTTATCTGCCCCATCAGCAGATAATTAAGTGTTAATTAACATGGATTTTAAATTGTAATTACTTTTGGAGCCCTCCTGTCTCTCTGATTTTGGTTTTAGGCTTATTTTTGCACTTTGGAAAATGTATTTTGGTGGGGTGGGGGAGGGAAGAGCTGACTTGGAGGAAAAAAAGAGATCCTTGCATGTCTCTGTCTCTGTCTCTGTCTCTGTCTCTGTCTCTCTCTCTCTCTCTCTCTCTCACACACACACACACACACACACAGAGTTAAATAAGACATTTTTCACATTTAAAATTGTTTTAGTACTTTTTATTTAATGATTAATTACCTAATTAATTAATTAATTGATTAACCCAATTAATTAGCAGTTAATTAGCAGGGGGTACTTCAGGAAATTGGACTGTGATAGGGGGTACAGGGGCCTTCAAAGGTTGAGAACCCCTGACTTAGAAGACATAAACGGTTGCACTCAGGAACATGAATATCATTGAGGTTAAAAATGTTCCCTGCCCTTGGTAAACCCTTAAGGATTCAGCTTGCTCCTATCTGTATTGTTCCAGTCATGGTTCTGTTTGTTGGTCACAGTAAAATGTACTGGAATGTTAGGAGAGTAAGATAGAATATAAAAAGGAATTACTTTTAGGTAGTTAGATGACCACATAAACCACTCTGAATACAGTAACTGTTGCCTTATTAAATAGTATGAACAGGGCACTTTGTGCCCCACTAACTGGGCAAAAGCATGCTTTAAAGGGGTACCTCTCTTATATTTAGCAGGGGAAGAGCAACTGTCTATACTCATTCTAGTACAGCACCCCTTCCAGCGCCTGTTGCTGGTATTTCCCTTGTGTTTCTTTTTAGACTGTAGGTCATTTTAGGATAGGGAACTATCTTCTCATTCTTGTTCCCATGTAAACCATTTTGAAAATGGTTTTGAAGAAAAGCAGGATATAAATATTCTAGAGAATGAGGATTGTGACACAAACGTCCACAGCCAATGTGCTGGCACACAATCACGATGAATGGCAGCAACAGAAGTCAGTCAGGTTGGACGCTGGCCAAGGACTCAAGACCACCCAAAGGCCCAGCAGCTGACCTCTGGAGCCCTCTGGCAGCTGGCAAACAGCAGTGGCAGGAGTCACTCAAATGAGTAACACACGGTGTCGATACTTTCTCCTGCCCTCCCCGTCTGCAATGGGATTTCCTCAGTGACAAATGAGACAGGACATAAGGATGGATGGAGCAAAGGATGAGCTTCCATCAATCTCCCCCAGTGGCATAACCACGCCCCCGGGAGGTGGGACTGTGGCGACACACACACACCCCGACGCTGATGCTGCTCTAAAGTTTAAACAAACACAAGACTCCAGGAGGGCCAAACTGCGCACCTATTTTTCTCGCCGCCACCGCCTGCCCACTCACGCCTTTTCCAATGCAGCCGCAGCGCGGCTGTCACACACAGCCCGTGTGCCGCCCGGGGGGCCCCTGCCCCTGGCAGCCCGACGCTACTGATCTCCCCTGGTCCTTCCACACATGCAAGACAACTTTCTATTGTTTCACATGAGGACTTATCCCTCCCAAGACTTATTTACCCTTAGCTCACGTCAGCTCAAATATTTGTGGATGATGATGCAACACAGTAACTAGTACTAAAGCAAGCAACTCCAGCCACCACAGCCACAGGCTGCATTGCATCCCAATAACAGTTGCATGCTTTAAATAAAATCAGTGATTATTTATAGTTCAAGAGCAAATAGCCTAGAGTCACACCGCTCAGCTCTACTCTAGTCTCTGGGCCAACTGATGTTGGGTTGTATTATGGCTTTATGAGATCCGGAAGTCATTCATGCTACTGTATGCTTGGAAACAGGGCCTCTGAGGGGGGGGAGTTAAGGGGGTAATTTGTACCCAGGCCCAGGGCAAAAAATGGGTCAAAAGGGGGGTCCTGGAGCAAACAAGGGGGGGCCCAGGAGCCAAATTCATATGTAGGGAAGGGGCCCATAAGAAACTTTGTACCCCCTGATCAAATTCCTCTGAATAGCCCTGCTTGGAAATCATGTATGGCCTTCAATGTCATAGTATCACTTTGTTCATGCTTCATTCTCTCGCTCTGTATTATGTTGGTTGCTCTATTGCCATTAGAAAAAACCAAGAAGGATACGAGCTTTTAACTTCTTAAGCATCCTGCCACCAATTTGGTTGAATTCGATAATGAGACACATGGCTGTTTTAGGGTTCATGACACTTTGATTAACACAGTAATATGCAATCTAAATGCCTGGTGAAATGGACCGTAAAATCTTTAACTGCAGAAGTAACAATTTGTCTTATAACATTAATCACAGTAACTGTGTGGGAGATGGTTTAACACTCATTTCTTCTCTTTTTCTTTTAAAGAGAATTGCCACTAATATTCTGGACAAATAAGGATATTTGAATGAAGACTTCATTATCCGGCAGTTCCCCTACCACACCCATAAGCACCCATGCAGTTCAAGAAGCAGAGTCCATCCGCCTCTTAGAAGGAATCATAATTTGGATCAACAAACAAGAGCCTAATCTCCAAGACAGGGGTGACCAATGGGTAGCCTGTGCCCAGGAATCGCAGTAAGAGGCTGCATTGATTCAGGGGTACTGTAAAACTGAGCAGGGAAGTTTCAGGTCTGTGAGTTCACCTCTTCACACACCAAGCTTATGCTGTTCTTTGTACGTACAATTCAGGTGGCGCAATCTGATGTGAGCAGGCTCAGCTAAAAAAAAAAAAGCCAAATCAAATCAAATGCAGCACTTTGGCTGGAGGGGAGATAACAATACTGAGCCCTGAGTGCATTGATAGCTCTGTGTTCAGCAGCCAGCAAGGCTGTGATGAGCTCTGCTCTGAAAGCCCTTACCCAGCTGAGCAGGGTGGGTGACACCAACTCTGCACATAGCCAAATGCATTTTATTATTAGCTTAGGTTCTATGAGGGGCTGCAGTGGTTTAGTGGGCAAAACGCTGAATTGCAGACCAGAAGGTCGGTAGGACAGCAGTTCGAGACCCGAGTGTCGCATGACAGAGTGAGCTCCCATCTCCCGTCCCAGCTCCTGCCAACCTAGCAGTCCGAAAGCAAGAAATTGCAAGTAGATAGGTACTGTTGCAGCAGGAAGGTAACAGCGTCCCGTTAAGTCATGCCAACCACATGACCGTGGAAGCGTCTTCAGACACCGCTGGCTCTACGGTCTTAGAAACTGAGACGAGCACTGCACCCTAGAGTTGGACATGACTGGCTTTTGAGCAGGGGATACCTTTACCTTTTTATCTATGAGTAAGATATAACACTGGATCGTAGCTAAGCTTTGTTTCCAAATAAGCCTACCCCATCTATGGGTAGGCTCCAGGGACTGGACTAGGGTTTCCACCTTTCCAGTGTTTCCCAAACATTTTAGACCTGCGGCTCCCTATTGACAACCACTGGCCTTGACTCCCGATTACATTATGTTGATGATGCCTGCCAATTGGCATTGCACTGTTTTCCAAGAGGATTCCGTGGCACTCCACAGCTCCCCTGGCTGGTTTTCGCGACTCTCCTTTGGGAACCACTGGATTAGACATTAGAAAGAGCTGAATCACAAATCTCCCAAATCTAAGTACTGTATGTCCATATGAAATAGCACATTGTTCTGCCATTTACCTAATGGCGCCATTTACCCGCCATTTACGCAGGTACCTCCTCCTTCCTCTTTTGTCTTGCTTGTGTCTATTTCTAGATTGGGATCTCCTCAGGGCAGGGACCTGTCTTCTCATCACATTGATGCCACTGTATAGATAAATAATAATACTATAGCAAAGTGGCAATATAAAACCTGTATCATAGATGGTAGAAGTTTTTGTTCTACTGCTTTTTCTGTCCTAAATTGTCATCCTCCCAGTAGTTTTATTGGGTTTTTTAAAATTATTTTATTTATTATTTTATATATACTGTAAATTTTGTTCCTGGATCTTTGTAAGCCACCTTGGGCATGGGAAAAGGCAGTATATAATTTTTTTAAAAAATAAATGAATAACATTACAGTATTATTATTATCATCATTATTTTGCAAACTCCTTTTTGCTAAAGGAATTGCATGAGTTCAACATAAATACGTTTACTTGGAAGTAATTCTCAGTGAGTTCACTAGGACTTGCAACCAAGTAAACATGTTTATGACTGAACTGGAAGAATTCCTTGTTTGGTTTGAGGATAACTGTATTTTGGCAGCAGCTTGCATGAAGTATCGTTTCCCTCAAACATATCCAGATCTATCATGTACACACCAGAAAGGTCCTTTCACAACATGTTTTCAAGAAAGATTCTGGAAAGAAACAACAATATTAATGACAGCAGTCAAGGTAGTACAGCTGCCATGCTGCCTGAATAATTGTAAACTGCAGTCCATTACTTATGTGTAAGTAACTACTGTTCCTATTCTTTGGAATAAGAATTACACCCTCAGGGATACAATATTCCGACAGAAAAAAGAACATAGAGGTCTCTGTAATATCACTGATAATCAATTAGATACAGTGAATTATCCCACAGCTTTGCAAAAAGATCTGTTGTTGTAGATGGGAGCAATGAAGACAATAACAATTTGATCGTTATATATGAAAATAACCCTATCCCGTTCCTTGTCTCTCTCTCACACACACATTCCTGAAGCTGCTGTGATGTCATAGAATGTCCATGCACATTCTCAGTTCTGAAGGCAATATGTAATCTTGAAAAACAGGAGAGCTACTGTGAAGGAGCCACAATGTCAATGTGGAAGGAAAACTTCACGTAGGGCCAGATGACTGAAGGGGTAATGGCCTACAGTGGCCTTCAATGTGTCAAGAGCTGGGATCCACCCAAGCCCCAGCTTGCATCATGGGGCGCACCTTCAAGAGCCCCAGAAAGTCAGAGGGGCGAGCAAATGAGCAACTGTGATTTGTCTTCTTTTCCTACCTGATGGCATCCAATTAGAATGCACAGCTACTGTATCATTCTTCCCCTTCTTTCTTTCCAGACCAGCTGAAAGAAGGGGGGGGGCAGAAAGCAGGGATGGGGACTTGAGTCAAATGACTTGACTCGCAAGTGTGACTGAGTCACTTTTTCCCTGACTCGTACTTGTACTCATACTCGTGTCCCACTGACTCGCACTTGCACTTGCAACCCACGAGACTCGCACTTGACTCGCACTCGTGGGTGTAACGACTTGCCATTTCGAAGTCAGTTTCATTTAATGGCCGGCATCAACACAGGCAGGCAGACAGGCGCAGTGGAGGCCTCAGAGGAGGAGGACAACGGGGAGGGAGGGTTTTCGAGGGGGGTGAGAAAGCAAGCCTGGCTCAAAGTTTTTTCCCCTTTTTTACTGTCTGTTCGCCACTGGCCAGAACTCCGAGCACGAGGGGAGGGGTGAGGGAAGGTGAAGCTGCCACAGCGGTTACTCCTCATTGGCCAAAACTCCAAGCCCAAAGGATGCTCGGCTCAGCAAGGGGAGGGGGCAGTGAGGGAATAATAAATGGTTTGAATGTAGACACGCTTGTTTTTCCCAAACCAGATGGGTGGTGACAAGACTGAGAGGTGAGGGGAAGGGCATAGGGGAAGCCAAGTGGGTGCTTTAGAAGCCTCAGAGGTCCCCACACGCACCCCACACAGAAACACACCCACCCCATTTTCAGGGGGGAAAAAGCCATTTTCCCCAAAGTGACTCGACTCGTGACTCGTTGCTTTTGGCCTTACTCGCACTCGACTTGCACTCATGCAAAAATGACTCGCACTTGATTTGTACTTGCCCAAAAATTTTGGCACTGATTCGCACTCGCACTCGGACTCGTGCAAAAAATACTTGTACTCACACTCGCACTCGTGACCTAATTACTTAGATACATTCCTGGCAGAAAGTGTAAAGACAACGGTGTGCACATAATTTTGAAAGATGGAGGGAAAGAAAGAGGAAGCAAAGAGTCAAGAAAATTCTGCAGCAGGGGACAGCAAGTGGGAGACTGAGGGGGTCCATGGAAGAACGGGGAGTCTGGCCAAAGCAACCCCTCCAAAGCCAAGGTCTCCAGCAGGATTTACTTCATCTAGGAGCCCTCAGCCCTAGCTCATCTTCAAACTGTACAGGACTGAGCTTCAAAACAAAATGGTGGTGGCAACACTGCTACCACCCACCTGAGGTTGGGTCACAACCCACTTCTGGGTCTTGACCCATCTGTTGAAAACCTCTGTCATGGGGAACTTCAGCGCAAGAGGATACTAATGAATTAAGGAAAAAAGTATACTGGGCTAGGGCCAGAGGTGTGTATGTGATGCATTGGATATAGGGAGACAATAGAGGGTAGCTAGGAGGGCAGAAAGCCAGGGGCAGCTCATAAAGGACTTACGAACAGGAGGGGCTTTGGGCTGTTGCCTGAAAAGCTTCAGAAAGATGAGACCAGCTGAATTTCACATTCTCTTTTAAAATAACCACCCAGTTCTTTAGCTGGCGTTCTCCTGTACAATATATTGATGTACTGTTGTCATCACTACAAACCATTCTTTTCCCTCCTTATGGCTCATCTAATATCTTTTCCCACATTTTGACGGCTGTTTCTATGTGCGTTTTATAGACATTTATGAAAACCGACGGTGAAGCCAACAATGTCTGAGTAACAAGTAAGCGGCACTGCATCTATTTATGTGTCTACAATTCTGCGCTTGGTATCTTGATAGGAAAATGCTCACCAGGAAAGGGTGTGTGTGTGTGTGCAGGGGCGTCACTAGACGTGCGTCACCCTAATGCGGGGACGCGCGTCACCCCCCCTAGGGGCGCGACGTTATAGGTGCGGGGGGAGGGGGCCACCCGGCTCCCCCCCCCGCATCGCGTCGCCCCCTCCAGACGCTCTGAGGCCGGCCCGTGAGCCGGCCTCGGAGCGTCCGAACCCGTCGGCGCTCCAGGGCCTTCTAAAAGAAGGCCCAGGCAGCGCGTCAATCCGGGTATTTTCCGGATTTTCGCGCATGCGCAGACCCGTTTTGAGGGCTTTTTGCCCTCAAAACGGGTCTGGGCATGCGCGAAAATCCGGGAAATACCCGGATTGACGCACTGCCTGGGCCTTCAGAAGGCCCTGGAGCGTCGACGGGGTCGGACGCTCCGAGGCCGGCTCCCGGGCCGGCCTCGGAGCGTCCGGAGGGCGACGCGCGTCACGGAGGTGACGCGCGAGGGGGTGCGCGCGTCACCCCATGACGCGCGTCACCCCCTGGCGGCCCGCCCCCCCGCCACGCTCCAGTGACGCCAGTGTGTGTGTGTTTTGTGCAAAGCACTTTCTTATCATTGCTAACACACAATTTGAAGCTAGATGTAAGCAAACTAAAATAACTTTTAAAAAGCAGGCTTTCTAAATTTATTGGCAATTATCTCTGTAGGATAATAGCTCACAAAAATTTCTGATTTTCCAAAGAAATGCATTCTAAAACGAAATAAATATTCTAGACCAGGGGTTCTCAACCAGTGGTACTAGTACCACCAATGGTACTTCAGCGGACTGCTGGTGGTACTCAGACCGCTGGACCACCAGAACCCTGCTCTGCTGCAATGCTTTCGGCGGCATGTTTTTGCTCCTGAGAGGCTCTTACCTTTGACTGAGCCTCCGGGAACGCTGAGAAGGGCCCTCCTGCCCGCCCAGACAGAGCCTCCTACCTGCATTTTCTGGCCTCCAAAAACCTGAAATCCCAGAGGTAACTGGCCATGATGTCATCGCCAGTCACTTCCAGTGGTACGCAGCAGGAGAGTGGCGCTGGAGGTGGTACTCGGCCGGGAAGGGGTTGAGAACCCCTGTTCTAGACCATTCACTGTTTCGAACCATAAAGACACAAAAATGACAGAAGGCTAGAGAGACGTAAAGAAATTCAGCTTTACCATAAAGCTGCTCAAATAAAGCAAAATGGTCAAAATAATATTGTTCCCTTATCTAGCGTTTTCTTGAAGGAAGACCACTGTCCACCCTACCCAGCAAATCCTTTATTCATTGCAACAAAATGACACTCTTCAAGTCTTTGGTTCTGCCTTTAATCTGTATCAAATTCTAGGTAGGAAGGCTCTTTTGATATGGTGTTTTGGCAGTTCTGTAATGCAGTGACATTAGTAATTGCAAAATGTCAGCTGAGGGCTGAAAAAATATTCTCAAAAGGCATACATTCGCTGAGGAAACACCTATATATGAGAAGCAGATCTCCTTCAGTTGAGACTCAAAACCCTGCAGAGCAACAAAAACGTTGGGTTGGAAAGAATTATATTGTCTATAAGACAATCCCTGAGCCTACTGAAAACACAAGGAATGTTCATACACAAGCAGTTGCAATCTGTACGAGGGGACAGTTATCCACACATTCCATTCAATGCAAGTACAATCACTGTGCCCAGGTACAGTTATTCACACATAACAGAGTGTATACTTTCATTACAGGGCCTCCAGAAGATATCCCAGCATCCTTTTGCCCTTCTTAGTATTCTCCCATTGGCTAGCACAGAGATGGGAGAACATTAGAGAGCAGGATATGAAGAGGCCATTTCCTTGTTCAAATTAAAGCAGCCATCTTAAAGGGTCCCTTGGGGTAGAAGTGAGAAATGACCATAGAAATCAATGGTTTCATCATAGCTGTGATTTGTCAGCAGCATATTCCTCTCTGAAGCAAACGGTGCTAACAAAGAAATGAGTGTCTGGCCTTTCCAACACCAGTCTTACTTCATAGGAAAATGTTCAGGGCTTTGCATGTTTAAACATTTAAAATTAGTCTTGCCACTTGGAGTGCAGGGATAGTCCATTACCCCACATTGGCAGGGTGGGGGAGCTGAGAGAGTATAGCTTGTAACAACCCTGCGATATAGTCCAGTCAGTGTAATACTGCATGTCAGACTAAAGCTGAGGGAGTACTTACAACAACCCTGCAATGTAGTCCTGTGCTAATATTGTAAATTTGGGATCAGGCTGAGAATGTTGCTTACAACAACCCTGAGATGTGGACCAGTGTTAATATAGCAGGCTGACAGCCAAATCCTGTGTAAGGATCCGACGGCAGATCCTTACACAGGATTTGGACGTCCGGACCGCTATGCAGCGTTCCGGAGGTCTACTTGGGGAAGGGAACGTTCGTCCCCTTCCGCAGGTGTAAACTGGGGCTGGTCCTATCGGCCTCCTCAGATTTCTGCCAGCTAAATAGCTGGCGGAAGTCGGAGGAGGCCGTGTAACAGCTGAGTCGGCCCGGCGGGTTCAGGGATATGGCCGACACCATCCCCGCTCCTTCCCGGGCTGGCTTGGCCAATGCCCCCCCTCCTTCGCCGGCTGGACCGCTCATGTGGCCGCCACTGGAGCCTTACCTTCCTCTGGCGGTCGCATGGGCGTCCTGGTGATGGAGTGTGGGTGGCTGGCCTTGCGCTGGCCTCTCTTGCTCCTGAGTCGGCACAAACGTGCCTTACGGCACGTTTGCGATGTCTTCCAGCGCCGGAGCGCTCGTTCCTGCACCAGAAGTGTACGGTGAATTTCACCGTGAGTGGCTTACAAAATCCTGGCATGGGAGTTTAGAAAAGTGGTCAGTCATTCTGTCCTTTCCTCTCTCACTTTAAGGTTGATCTACACCACACGTATCCCGGTGCATCCCGGGTGTGTGCGGCGCGGTGTGGCTTTCTTTTTAACTGATCGCTATGGAACACGGGAGATCTGTGCTCTCCCGAGTTCCGTTGCAATCGGTTATGGACCATGCTCATGTTTGAGAGAGAGCAGGATGCGGGGCAAACTGTCTGACCAATGGGATGAGAGGGGGCTTTCAGCCAATCGGAGTGCACTTGTGTTTCAGCCAATCAGTGTTGAGGAGGGACAATCACAAGTGCATTGAAGAAACTGGTGGAGCCAAGGGCAGTGTTTTGGTGTGGGGCGTCCTGTCCCCTATGCTCGCGAGCCTCCAAACGCAAATGCAACGCAACGGGAGTTGGTGTAGATCAGCCTTTAGGCTTTAGAGAAAGCACCATGTTATCCCCACTCCTCCTCCTCCCCCTTTAGCCTTCTCAAGTCTCCTTCGGGGCCCTCAGCCATTCCCTGACAAGAAAGGGAAGGCAGGTGGCTGACAGACATTTGTGCCTACTCAGGAGAGGTGAGGAAAGGTACCCCAAAATGGCCTATCTGCCATCATTTGTCTGTGGATAGAGTACAGGTAGAGTTTAATGATGCAGACAGTCATCCCTGGGCACAGTCTCTTTGGAGAAAGCTGTCCAGATTCTTTCCACTGTATTTTCAAGGGTCACTGTTCCTAAGGTGACTTTGCAAATGAACCCAGCTTCACACACAGAAAAGGTTCCCTGGGGCCAGACTGCTGGCTCCGGAGACTAGGGAGAGCACACTGTGTGAGAGAGTCTGAGGGACTCCCTCAGGTCCTGAGGGACCTACAGTATGAGGGAGAACAATTCCCAGAGCTCCCACAGAAAGAGGGCATGTCAGATCTTTCTAATGGGGAAGCTGAGGGCCAAACCAGATGATGCAAACCTCTCACGCTTGTTTTTACTTTAGAAGGAATTGCTGGGGGTGGGAATCCAGATCAGGACTGTGGTACATAGGAAGGAAGGGGAATCCTGACTTTTCCCCTGCTCCATTTTCCCACCAAAAATCCCCCCACCCTGAGGCAGCTGTTTGCCCCCAAATATGTCGTTATAGTGGCTCTTGTCACATTAAAACACATCACCCACCTAAGGCTACTCACTCCTTTCTAGGCCCCTATTTGAAACTGCAGAATGCAACTAGACCCCACTGAATGTGAGATTGGTCCTTAAATTCCTTCTAGCCCTCGGTTGAGGAATAGAGCTTAGACCAGGGGCGGACAAACTTGCTTAATGTAAGAGGCACATACAATAAACTTCAGATGTTTGAGAGCTACAGGAGAGATGTTTGAGAGCCGCAATATTTAAGAAGCATTTAAATTCTTAAATATATTTACTCACCATGAACATTAAACTTATATTTTAATCAGGTGGATGTTCAGTTTATACCTGGTAAATAATTACAAAGCTTGAACATTTCTTATGTACCTTTTATATTAATTGTGATGCAAAAAAGGAGCTCAGCCAAGGTATTTCCAGGAGCTGCATATTATACATCAAAGAGCTGCATGTGGCTCAGAAACCACAGTTTGGCCACCCCTGACTTAGACTGTCCTCAGGCCTGAACTAAGAGCTCAGCATCCCTTTTCAGAGCATATAAATTCTTGGCCCTGCCTGGTACGACTCTGTTATCTGCTTCCTTGCGACATGCCCATCCAGCTGCCTACTAGGGCTTAACTTTGCTCTCTGCTCTTCTCTGGGCCTTGTCCTGCACCCTCTGGGACTTCTGGGACTTCTGCCTGGCTGGAACAGAACACAAGGGAAATCTGGCCTCTTTATTAACACTGATTCAATACAGGCACTTGCCAATCTAAGGGCTGTGTGAATGAGGCAAGGCGAAACCACACTGCACAAATTCCGGCGTGGAGGTGTGCGAGCGTAGGTGCCTGGCCGCCCCCCTCCAAGTGCTGTCCTGCTCTCCGCCAGGGTCGTCCTGCAATTAGTCCCTCCTGATTGTCCCGCCTTCTAATTGCTGATTGGATTAAACATAAGAGTGCACCAATTGGCTGAAAATCCCTCTAATCCGATTGGTTAAAGCAGTAGCTCCGCGTCCCCAGCCCTCAAAATCTTGGGCAAGAAACAATTCTGCTCGCGCCGGAACTCGGGAGAGCGCAGGTCTCCCGCATTCAGATCTCTCAAACTGGTGGCTACACAGCTTCATGAGCTCTGCACGCGTCTGGGACGTGCCAGAACTCATGCGGTGTGGGTCGAGCTTTATTTACTTTTGTGGTCTCGCAATATTTAAATGTAGTTTAGCTACAAAGTTTAACACACAAAGCTTGAATGGGAAGAGAGGATCTCAACGTAAGAGGAGAAGCAGATAAGGAATATCCTATTGATTTATTTTGCTATGTAAACTGCTTTGTGAACTACTTTTTTGTTGAAAAGCGGTATTTAAATATTTAATATTATTAATAATAATAATAATATGTAAGAATGACAAGAAAAAACAAGCACAAAATCTGTACTTCAAAGAGATGTATGTGCACATCACATATACACACCTGATTCCCCCCCCCCCAGCATTTTTTTTGTAAGAAGCTACACGTCCCCCATCTCACCTCAATGCACATGCTGCATCTGAGCTGATAAACAACTCTTTATTCTCACATGACCCAATGGGGAAAGTTTTTCAAAAGGGGAATTGGGAAACTGCTGCACATATACTGTGCTGACATTTCCTTTGTGAAAGTTCTCATACCAATCTCAAAGCTGTTGGGGTTGTGTGTGTTTTTTAGTTGGGGAGTTTAGCAAGTAGTTTTGCAGAGTGGGGGGGAGGAAACGCTACTGGAAACACTAAAAAAAATGGTGGCTCCTGGTGATCACATGATGGATGCCATCTAAGAAAGAGACGTACAAGAGCTCAAGGACAGTTTCAACATACAGTTGAAACGAGTGCGGGAAGGCCAAGTGATGGCCAAGGCAACAAGAAAACAAAAAAGAATGCAAAAATCTGAGCAGATCGATTCCAAGCTTTGAATTAATAAAAGGAAGCATTTTCCAGGTTGTTCTGGTGGTTTTATTAAGTTAACAAGAGACCAAGGGGTTGTCCTAACGTTTCGCTCCTAAACCACGAGGAGCATTATCAAAGGTGCAGCAACTTGCTGTCTGCTCTAGTTCTTCTTAGCACAAGTTATTAACAGTTGGAAGATTAACTGCTGCCTTTGCCAGGTTCCTTAAAGTCATACCATCATTTTTATAACAAAGTCCCATAGCTACAAAGATTTTCCAGGTACAAAATGGGGCAGCAAAGCGCAACAGCCCTCCCTCGTGCAGTCGATCACTGAGAGCTTAAACAGCCACGCACTGTGAAAACTACTTACCGGTAGGTGCTAAATTATTTGCGATATTAAAGCAGTCTTTCTCTCGGTTTCCTGTTGTTCTGTGATCTGTCAAAGTGCGAGACATTTTGATGACTGGAAGCCAACTATCACCAATCTCTACAGATTCCCCAGATTTGGAATAATTTAGGACCTAAGTAGTTTTCACAGTGCGTGGTTGTTTAAGATCTCAATGATCGGCTGCACGACGACGACGACGGAGGGCTGTTGTGGTTGTGGCTTAAGCTGCCCCATTTTATGTGTGATGTATGTTTTTTAAAACAGAGTAACAAAAACATCCACTAGCAATAGAACACCTTTGCCTGACAGCTTGTGAAGCTAACAGGCACTGACAGACACAGCGTTGCAGGTGAACGAACCCAGCACCAGTCAGCCACTGACAACCTATATCTTCAGGGTGCCGTTCTCCACTGGTCTTCAGGAACGGTAAGATCAGCAGAACGATCTATTCTGGCCAATACAGAGCAGACGATGCTTCCAGTCATAACATTGTAGGTTCACCAGAAGCATTGGTCAATTTGAAGAAAAATCCACAATCCAAAATAGGGTAATGCTTTGAGGTTGGTCCTTAATAATCCCTTTGTGAACTTTTTGTTAAAAAGTGGTGTATATAAATCCTTGGAATAGCCATAGAGCGTTACCCAACTTTGGACCATGCTTCCAAGGTGTCAAGAAATGCACAGCCGTTACCTGTTGATGGTGGCCATCTGAGGGGCAAGTTGGACTGTTGCCGAAGGAGATCTGAGGGACCATATCACTCCAGGGGTCCGGTCGGTAGTCCTCTGGACCTCCTTCTCCCTGCCCCTGGCAAGCAAAGGAAAGTGTGTCAACGAGTACTGCTTCTGGAGAGACCAGAGAACCCCCACCAGGCACACCCAACCCCCTAAGAAGACCAAGAGCGTGACAGCAGCCTGCCCTGGGGGGCTGCCCCTCTTCCTCAAGTGCAGCCGCCTGGTTTTGTATGGACTCTGCGTCCCACTCAGACAGAGCATCCTCCGGGGGGCTGTGCAGAGCGTTCCCAGTCGGCCTGCCCGCCCCGCCGCCAGCAGCCCCCTCCCACCCGCTCTGCCCCTCCCTCGCAGCTCCGGGCTCCGCGTACCTCGCGCTCCAAGACGAACCGTCGGCAGAGAGCCACGCGAGGCAGAGCAAGAGCAGCAGGCTGCCGAGCGCAGCGAGGAGGGCGAGGACCGCCCGCATGGTGCGCCTGTTGCCTGCCCGCCTGGAGAGCCGGGAACAGCTGCTGGCCTCAATGGCAGGAGCGCCCGAGAAGAAGCGCCCCGCTGCCCCCGCCCCACGGCAGCGGCGAGGAGGGCGAGCCCGGCAGGCGGAGGAGCGGCGCTTGCCAGCACGGGGGCTCTTCTTCCCCCTCCCCGCTTTCTCGCGCTCCGCCCCTCAGCCCACCCCCCACCCCCAGCTGCTCCTGCTCCGGCGCTGCTAATGCTGCCGCTGCCGCCACCCCCTGGCTACTACTGACATCAGGCTCGTCGCAGCATCCTCCAAGATCTCCCTCCCCTCCTTTGCTGGCTCCGCCAAGGCAGATGGGGAGCGCAACGCCCCAGGCTGCAGCCCAGCCCCGGCAGGCGGCAGTTTTCTCTCCAGGGAGGGAGGCTGCTGCTTTTGACTTTCCCGCAGGCAGTGGAGATGCATGACAACTAGAGCGAAAGGGGTGGAAAAGGTTAGGGGGGGAGGGACGGGGGGGCAGATCTGTGGCCTGGGAAGATGAAGCAGGGATTGGTAACAAGCAGTCAGTCCTGGATCCGCTCTAGAAATGGCAAGATTTGGTAATCAGAGAGAGAGAGAGAGAGAGAGAGAGAGAGAGAGAGAGAGAGAGAGAGAGAGCTTTTCCCCTACACTGCAAAATAAGTCAGTGCAGCCCCCTCCTCCAATCTGCGAATGCCTCCCAAACTTTTAAAAACTGGAAAAAAAATGATGAAAGAGAGGAGGGAAAATTAGAATGAATTGAGAAATTAAGAGAAGGAAGGAACGAAGGAAAGGTGTCTTGCAAAAAAAGGTGAGGTTATCTTCCTTCCCCTAAATTACAGTTGAGACTCAGACCCCTCCCCACAAAAAGTATAGACTCAGACTCCTCTCCACAAAAAAGTATAACTGAGAGAACCCTCTCATCTGATTATAATTGTGGACCTGGTGACTAAAATTTATCCTCTGTGATAAGGTGGTGGTTTTCCTGCAATGTATGTTGAAGGTTCTGTTTGGTATACCACGGATAAAGCAAAGGGTTCTAAAGCTGTCACAGAACAGAGCACTGGTGTGCAAAAAAATTGGCGTCACTAGGTGCGCGTCACCCTAGAGTGGGTGGGCACGCGTCACCCCCCTGCCCACATCCCCTGCTGCTGAGCGTCGCCCCGTGCCCCCCGCGCACCCCCCAAAATTTCTGGAGAAAGCCTCCCTCTTGCCCTCAGAAACGTTGTGCGCATGCGCGAAAAAGCTAAAACATGACTTATAGGCCTAGTCACTTGGGGCTGGACCGCCCTCACGGGAGGACGCTCCAAGGCCTTCCCCCAGTGACGCTCTGGTGATGCTCACCTGCCACGCTCCAGTAACGCTAAAGTGAGGGCCATATGCAGCCGTCAGGGTTCTATGTGTGGCCCACGAGACTTCGGCGCAATCCTCACTACGTTTAGAGCAGTGGAGCGCATGCACTGCCACTCTAAAGCATCACAAATGTGCCGTAAAGCACATTTGTGTTGACTTGGGAATAAGGGTGCGGAGGCTGACAGCCCTCACTCCGCCGTCCTCCAGGCCCCACAGCCGCTGATGGAGGTTTACTTTTACTCACATGCAGGATCACCAGATTCCCCTATGATATTAATGCCCAATTTCAATATTGTTGCCCACTGAGATACAGGAGAGAGCCAATCATGTGGCTCACTCACTAGCCTAGATTTGCCCATCACTGGAATAAAGGCCCCTCACAAAATGTCTGCTCAAGAACTGCATGGTTGTTGCCCATAACCCATAATAATCAACTGTATTTATAAATCTGTTGTAAGGGCTTGGGAGCAAGCAGTGCAGTGCAGGTCTTAGGAAAGATGAACAAATATTGTACTGAAACAGAAACCAGGCCCCAAAGACCCCAGGAATTATAGGATGGCACAACTGTTGTAACAAATTGAGAGAAGAGGAAGAGTTGGAGGAGGAGTTGACACAAAGAGCTGGATGTAGAGTTGGCCTCAAAGGCGCAGCTAGCCTCTCCAGTGCCCCACATGTGTACCGGCACAAGTCCTGCCCCTGCCAGTGGCGTCCCTACCCCCACCGTGTTGTTGCGAGAACTCCCCCCATGTTTTGTCTCCAGAATAGAGCTCCTAGGAGCCTGAGCGGGCGGGTGGGCCAATCATGGACGCCTCCACGGCATGCTTTTTGCCCTCCCACCTGCTCTGCTGAAAAAGACTAGAGAGAACTTGCCGCCTTGAGTGCCCTTGCCGGGAGAAAGGCGGGATACAAATTCTTTAAATAAATAAATAAATAAATAAATAAATAAAATAAACTGTGCTACCTAGGCTCAGTTCTGCTGAAGGCCTGAGAAGGAAGAAATGTTCAAGGGCTGCTGAGAAGAACTGCAGCTCCTACAGAGCAGCTGGGCAGGTGGTTGAGAGTGGAGCCCAGTCTCCCCCAGGTCCCTTCGCCTTTGGAACAAGTTTCCTGCTGGCTAGGACAAACACAAGCATCTGGAAAGATACATTTAGGCAGAAGGGGGGGAAGAAACCCAGTTATATGATACAGAATACATACAGTGGTTAATCCCTGGCCTTGTATATCCTTCCTGCTTAAAAATAACTTGGTAAATCAGTTGAACTACCGGTAGTTTGTACTAGAAAGGGGGAAAAAAAAACATCAGCCCAACACAGCTTGTGCAAAAGCAGGTGCTCTGCAATGCGGTCTGGTGCTGTCCAACAATGCACCACCACCTCTTGCGGCTTTGCTGGCTGATATGGCTCATGGTCCACCTGCTGTCACATCAAGCTAAGCTGATGAACCCCTTGGGTCTGCTGATATCAATCCAGCACCTTCTGCTACACCAGCAATGCTCTCCTATGCCCCTGCGTCTGCTAGGCATAGGCTTACCAGATTTTCCTGATCCTAAACCGGGACACCCACACACCCCTAAATAAATAAATAAATAAATAAATAAATAAATAAATAAATAAATAAATAACAGCGCAATCCGACTTAACTTTTGTGCCGGTATAACCTGCAGCGCAGCGAGAATGGGAGGCCCCAGAACGGAAAAGGGATTCAAATCCCCTCCAAAAGAGGAATTCAAAGTGGATTTGAATCCCTTTTCCGTTCTGGGGCCTCCCATTTTCGCTGTGCCGCTGGTTACACCGGCACAAATGTTAAGTCGGATTGCGCTGTAAATAAATAAACTTGTAGACATTTTTTCTTTTTGCAGCGCGCCCGGAAATTTTTAATTATTTATTTATTTTAGTTAGCTTAATTAATTAATTAATTACCCATTTTAAGGAACCCTCTCTATTATACATTAGCTTGGCACAGAATGCATGCTGGCAAACAGCCAGAGTCTGGCTAAATGTAAATAATAAAATACACCCCCTGTTGCCCCCCCAGTGGATTTTATTGATATTATTGTTTTTATTGTTTTTAAATTATGTATTGTTTAAACTTTCTGTATTTTAAACTGTTTTTAATTTTTGTTGTAAGCCGCCTTGGGCATTTGCCTCGGCATTGGATAAGGCGGGATATAAATTTTTTAAATAAATTAAATAAATAAATAAGAAAGCAAAAGTTTTAAAAAGGGAGGAAAGTAAAAGAAATGATGGTCACAGTCACCCCCCTCCTTTACATATAGTATGAAGTATGATAATAATTAATAATAATTGAATTAAATGACTACAGTTTCTTCTTTCTAGCCTTCATTTCTGCAATACACCCCCTAATAATAAAAAAGGATACTGCACAGGAAAGCCACAAGTCACATATGAAGGTGGGGGGAGGAAAGGAAAATAAAATCCTGGGAAAAACCACCTTAGAAAACACACAGGGACAAATTTGAAGTGCAACAAAATAACCTCAGCAGCTGAGGACACCCCCAGACCCTTACAATACAATATAACCCCTAATAAGAAAGCAAAACTGAAGGAAAGCCAGTCACACAAATGTGGAGAAAAATTAAGACCTGATCATCATCATCATCACGCCTCTTGTAAATGCTCAAAATGTGGGGGGGGGGGGAGGATTCTGTTTCCGACCACAATCTACACGCAGGGGTGGGGAACCTATTTGCAGTGGAGGGCCATTTTCCCATGGGGAGAATTTGTCGCAGGCCGGCCATTAGGCCGTCTGAAATTTTGGCGCCCCTCCATGGCAAATTTGGCGCCCCCCGCAGATTTGGGGGCCCACGCGCGCCCCCCATCGGTCTCCCCCCATCAGTCTCCTTACCTTCTCTGCGAGTCGCTCCCCTGACCTAGGCCAGCAGCTTGGCCCATTCTGAAAGCGGCGTTTCAAACGCCGCTTTCAGAACGGGCCACCGCCACATGTCACCTTGGCGCCTCCTCCTTCTGAAAGCGACGTTTCTGTACATGCGCAGAACGCCGCTAAGGCCAAGAGGGCAATCTCTTGGCCTCAGCAGCGTTCTGCGCATGTACAGAAACGCCGCTTTCAGAAGGAGGAGGCGTCAAGGTGATGCGCGGAGCTGGTGGCGGCTCGAGGTAAGCGCGGAGCCTCCGGTCTGGTCTTGCATGGGCCGGACCAGATGGAATCCGGACTGGTCTCGTGCGGGCCGGACTGGATCACCTCAGGATCCGTAAATGGCCCGCGTGCCAGAGGTTTCCCGCCGCTGATCTACAGGGAAATTTTGCTGTGTAAGACCTGTGTAAGCCCAAAGTGCAATGCATGTATATAATAACAAGAAATCACCAGGAATTTACTCACTCTTCAGTATCTTCACAACAGAGCTCAGCTCCCTGTTGATTGATTGCACTCTGAGAGAAGCCAAGCAGGGAAGCTCTGATTGGACCAGTGCGGGTCACAAGGAGAACCGAAACCAGGAAGTATAGAGCTGACGCGATGATCCAGAGAAGCAGAAAAAAAACAAGAGGATCTGAAGTGTAAAAAGTTAAAACATAGTTGTAGAACGAAGCATTCTTTCTGAATGACCAAACTAATTGAGCAGTACTTCTAAGTGGAGCTCTGTGGCCACCAAAATGCTTCTCCTTGTGCCCCCCCCCCCGTCGTCTGGAACGAAATGGGAAAGAAAGAAAAATGGAAAACAAGATTGAAACTGAGCAACAGGATTCATACTTAAAAATGGGAAAGATTAAGAAGCAAAGCAGCAGCAGCGGCTGGTGACACACACTTCTCAGGTCGCAGTTTATTTATTTATTTATTTACAGTATTTCTATCCCGCCTTTCTCCCCGAAGGGACCCAAGGCAGTTGGTGGGGAGAGAGAGAAATGCTACATGTATTTTAAACTGTTTTAATTTGTTTTTAGGCCTGTTTATACATGTTTTTAGACTGTTTTTACGTGTTTTTAATCATATTTTTCACATGGCTTGCAAACTTGGAAACCCGAGATCGTTGTACAGAAAGTAATGTGGTGCGCAGGGGACTGCTGGTGAGGAGAGAGAAACTAAAGGACTGCTGGTGGCTGCTGTAAGTAAGGGAGAAAACGAGATAAAGTAATGTGGTGGGGGACTAATGGTGGATGCTGTTCTTGCCGCGGCAGCAGAATCCTTTTTTTTGGGCCCGCCCACCAGGAAAACTGGCTTTTCCTTTTTTTTTCTTGCCTGCAAAGTGGCTGCCTGCCCATCTGGAAAACGAGCATTTTTCGTTTTGTTCCTGGCCGCGAAGCGGCTGTCCCCCCCCCCCCGGAAAATCGCTAACCCCTAACCCCCCGGAAAAAAATTAATTTTCCCCCCTGCCTGTTCCCTTGCCATCTTTTGTTCCCAGTGTGAACACGCCGCTTCCTCCTCCTCGTCTCCCCCCGCACCTGCCCCATGCCTTTTTACCACCCGCTGCCTGGCCACTTTTCTTCATTGTCCCGCCTGGCAGCTCCATCTTCCAGAAGGCTCCCAGGCATTGTGCGTGCGCCTCCTGGCAGGAGTGCACCTGTGTGCCTCCTGGCAGGCCGGGGCTTGCGCAGGTGCACAACACCTGCAAAAAAAACCCTTTTACTTTTGCAGGTGTGCCGAGCCTCGTGCAGGCATGCAAGGAGACCTGGCTGGTCGGATGGTAGCCGGCCAGGCTCAAAAGAGTCCCGGCGGCTGCGCAATGCGGCAACACCATTTTGTCTGCTTTTTTTTTTTGCAGGCAGCCATTTGTCTCGGTTTCCCGGTCCGGGTCGAATCCGGAATCAGTGCCCTGACCGTCCCGGATTTTCCAGGATGGATGGTAAGCCTAATTATAGCCCCTTACGAAATGACACAGCACTTTCTGTTTTCAAACAGGGTATGGCATACAAATTAACACCACTGTGATTTCCCACATCTCCACATCTATTTAGTAGTTGGCATGCTGTTAAGAAACTCATTTTCCTCTTCAGATCCATATTTTGAAGCTGAAGACATGACTGATTGAAGCCATGTGGTCATCTCAAGTAGAGGACTGACGTTGCCTCCATCCATATTTGTTGCCATCTCTCCCTAACATTCCCACTCCTCCTACTGTGCTAGGTGGATCTGAAAAGGAAGAGGGGAATAGAGCAGAAGCGGAAGTAGAGGAATGGTGGACTCCAGCTTCTCTTCTCTTCTCCTCCACATTTCCTCTTCTCTATCATCCTCCTTTTTCGGATATATACAATGTGCCGAGGAGGAGAACAGAGAAGAGCACTGTTGCCAAGCCAAGTGGTGGTGGAAGAAGAGGAAGGCCATGAGGGTGGCAACAGTGAGGTGCAGGTGAGGAAGAGGAGGCAAGGGTGAAATGACATTTGACACCCTGCCTCAAGTACCCAATGTCCTTGGGTCACTACTGGATTGGACTTCGATTAGAAGCACAATTCTCTCTTCACAAAAATAAAGATGAACTTCTCTTCCGATGCATTTGCTGCTTCGTATTGACTCCCAAGAATATAAACAAAAATTGTGAACAGGCGACAACCCTAGCTATGTGCTGTTGCCTTGTAGGTGCGCTAACTGGGCTAATACAGTTGAATCTCTCTATCTCTCTACTGGCTACTCTATGTGCAACCCTGCCCTCCCTTAAACTGGAACTACCCTTCATTGCCTAACACTGAATGCTGATTTAGCTGCATTGACATAATCCTCTGCTTTCACAATGGCCGCGAAAGTGGGATCCTAGGATCAGCAAGCCCATCATGAATTCTCTAATCTGATACAACAGACTGAATAAACCTCTTTCCTGTTTTCAGTTGTATGGACCACTTTTGCTTCCTTTCATCTCCGTGACAGCTAAATTGCTCCCCCTCTGAGGAGCTGTTTGGAAAACATTCAGTGTAGCATAAGCTGTCATTTAACGGGGAACAAGCAAGAGCACTGCATCACATTGCCATTCGTTTTACACAAATTGTGCTCAGTGGGTCATCAGTGATCTACAGACCATCGTTTCAGAGATGCTTTGAGAGTTGGTACTATCATGTAAATTGGAAGACAGTGTGCCAGTGTGGTCTGAGGCCCTGATAAATGTGTTGGTTTTTCTTCTCTTCATCCATCAGAGAAACTGGGAGGAATGAGACTGGGCGTCAACTTAAGAAATGAGTTAAAGGGTACTTAATACTTACAGGGCTTGATCTGGAGTATCATCTCTCTTTCTTCTTTCTGTGAAAAGGGAGGTCTAGACATGAGATGGGTTGGAAAGATCAACCAGCAATTCTCTGAGTGATTGGCAGTACAAGAGCTTCTGACTTGGCGGTAGTTTAATAGCAAGTAAATATGCAAGTAAAAAACAATTATCTTCTAGTGCCATGGTTGGCCTTGTCTTAATTACTTGTCTCTCTTCCTCAATCTGTAACAAGATGAGTAGTAATGGGCTGCCTTTGATCCAGTGTTTATGCAGCCCTACTAGACCGCCCTTCCTCCAAGGAACTCAGGGTTCCTTCCCCCCTTTTGTCCTCACAACAACCCTGTGAGGTAGGTTAGGCTGAGAGACATTGTTAGGTACATAAACCTAACATCCATGGCCCATCCATGAAGCCAGCTAAAGCGGTCACCTCACACAGCAGATTGGTGAGTGTACCCATCTCTCTCTCTGCCTACTTGCCTCCACCGCTCCTCCTCTTTTCACTCCCTGTTTTGGAAAAGGGGGGGTAAGGGAGGCAACATTTGACATGTTGCCACAGGTGACAGTAGGTTCTGGGCTGGCCCTGAACATAGCATTACTCCTTGTTCTCATGGGCGATTTCACTCCATCTACGTATTCGTTACGGTATTATAATCCTGTAGAATACAGTACAGGTGGGCTCCCATATCCGCTGGGGATATGTTCCAGGCCCCACCGTGGATACTTGAAACCGTGGATAAGAGCGAACGCCCCCTCCATGGTTTCCTGAGGGCCCCCCCACCCTGCCTCCCCTGCAGGCAGGCATGCTTGCCCCTCCCCAGCTCTTATTTTTCTTTCAGCAAGCTTTGTTTCTTCCTTAAAACAAACAGAGAAGCAGCCTCCATTGCAGGCAAGTAGAATGAGACTCTTGTTCTACTTGCCTGTAATAAGCAGCCAGAGGCTGCTTCTCCTGTTTCTTTAAGGAAGAAACAAAGCTTACTGGGAAAAAAGTAAAAGCCTGGGGGTCCCCCCCACGATCCGTGGATAACTGAAACCGTGGATAGCGAATCAGTGGATATGGGGGCCCACCTGTACTATAATCTCCATACATACAAACACACACACAAAGGAGCAGGTACAATTTATTATCTGGAAATTCTAGACATGCTAAACTAGCCTGGGTAGTAAAGCATTTGCATGTGAGCATTTGCAACACATCCTCCCAATCTGCTCTTCAGTTCATACACGCTCACAGTGTGAATTCTCAAGGAATTACCACGAGGCGCACTGTGAATGCAAATGAAGCTTACCGCATAACACTCCCTACAGATCTTAACAGGCCAGTGGCATGATGGCGAACACAGGCTGAGCAATTAGTCTGAATATTGCTGCTAGTGTACAAACTTAAATCAACATGATAAAAATCCATTTTGAAACAAGCCAATTCAAATTACAGTTACCTAAGGCTGCAATCCTATAAACACTAACATGGGAGTAGGTCCCATTAAACTCAGTGGGACTTGCTTCTGAGCAGACATGCATAGGATTGTGCTATTAATTCTTTTCAACATGCCAATTTTATTATAAGCAGTAGAAATGCACCCAAACTTCAGGAGCTGTGCATAGGTGAAGGAGGCTGTATTATTCCCCTCTATGCTTCTTGGGGGAAAAGAACAATAACATTAGATTGGAGTTAATCTGTCAAGCCAATTATCTAAAATCAAGCAATATCCATTCTACACTTTTCTCCAATGGGGAGGATAGAATGTAATAATCACCTAACATTTGTGGCTGTTGCAATGGAGATCTATGACAAAACCCCTACATGTGTAACATGATGCTGGGTTGGATGCATAAACTTACTACTTAACTCAGGGCGCAATCCAAACCTACTTAGACTGCCGTTGTAACCAGCAGCCCAGTGAAATCGGGAGGCCCCATAACGGAAAGGGGATTCAAATCCCCTTTGAATTCCCCTTTTCGAGGGGATTTGAATCCCCTTTCCGTTCTGGGTCGTCCCGTTTTCGCTGGGCCACTGGTTACAACGGTGGCCTAAGTAGGATTGGATTGTGCCCCCACTTCTCTACTTTGACCTCAGTTACCTCCTGGACATCCACCAGGAAGGTTTAACCTTGAATGCTTATTGGGCATTTCAGAGAGTGTGACCATTGCCTAGCTGAAGCAATAAGCCATGCAAAAATCACCAGTACCCGGCTGGTGGCTGTGCGCTGACAGAAAAAACGCGGGCTGCAGCCTCCCGATCCAGCGAGGCTGGCAGCAACGCTGAGGGAATCGCCAACCGTCGGAGCTCAGAGAAGCAGCAGACGAACAAACAACAAGGAACAAACAGAAGAAGAAGGGGATGAAGCACGGAGCGACGCCGGAGCGGCCGCCGCGTCAGCGAAGAGGTCGGGGAAGTTGCTTTAAAAGGGAAAAGCGAGGGCTGCAGCCTCCCAGTGCGGCGAGGCTAGCAGCGGCGCTGAGGCGCTCGAAAAAGCGTCCCCTACATGTAGAAAACAGGAGTGAGAATGACAAGAAATAACACACACATCCCACAAATAATCAGAGAAATAAAATTACACGAAGAGAAGACAAAGTAGGATAGGAAAAGAATGAAGAAATTCTGAGGTAAATTCCTAAGCAGCTAACTGCGACCTTCTGCCAGAGCAGGGCCGGAGAACTGGGGTTGGGAAGCCCCTCCCACGGGGAGGAGACAGTTTCAGCTAACGCCGGCCCTGCATTCTACAGTGGGAGGGACTACCCCACTTGTCTCGGAATGCCCTCTTCCTCTATCCAGAGAATCACCAGTACCCGGCTGGGTTTTACTCACATCTGTCCATGGGACAAATCCATCCACCTGACAATGACCAAGGGGAGTGTTTAAGAAAGGGCTGACCTGTCACAGGAAAGCTATGCCCATATAAGGAAAGAGGCATGAGCAAGGAGGTTAACAGCAGCTATGCCCTTATAAGGAAAAAAGGGGCAGTTGGAAGAAAGAAAAACCGTTGAGGGAAGGATTAGAAGGATGGTGGGATCTGAATGTGTTGTTTTTATCCTGTGTTCTGTATCTGTTCGTTACGTATCCTAACCGTGTAAACACATTGAAGTAATAAAGTAACTGATTTTCCTTTGAGTCATCTTGGTAGTAAATACTGGGGAGAAGTGGATGTAGTTGAATCCAGTGTAGCCACTAAGCCACAGCAGGAGATTGGAAGTGACATCTGCAATGGTTGGCAGTTGTAGACCATAGTGGCAAAGTGGAGTACTATTGGAGAACCATTCACCTGGATCTGGAGTCGTGATGTAGTACTGGATTTCAGCCACTCGATGTATAAATACTGCACAGCAACAAGTAATAGAATTCAGGATGATTTATTCCAGGAATAAATTGGCACATAGTGGATTTTGGTTCCAAAGACTGAGGCCCCTAGCACAAGGCACACAAAGCTTTTATAGCAAAAAAATAGCATCAAACAGCAGAATCAATTCTCCTCCCATAATGGAATTGCACACGTTCCCTTTCGTACGTACGTTGTTGAAACCAGTTTTGAACAGGCAATACGGCATCATGGCTAAACAGCAACATAGCTAACACAGCCTCCTTTGTTAGTTTCAAGGCTCCTCTGCTCCTCGCTCCAGCCCTCAGCATGGACTCAGCTGATTACCGTATTTACTTGTATAGAGGGGCTTTACTTGTGATTAGGGCAGCGTTGCCTAATAGTATTGCAGAATCATAATCTAGGATACCTCAGTGACAGACTCAGGTGACGGAGACATGACCCCAGGTTTCTGCCTCTGGATTAGCCAATCAAAAGGGAAAAAATCCCAGTCCCTGTGTAGTGGTTGGATATCTGAAGACTACTGTTATTTCCAAGAGTTCAGATCAATTTTACAATTTGTCCTCATGTAGCAAGGCCTAGAGCTGCAAGCCCACAGCTGTTTTCTGTAAGCATAGAGCTGTGCCTAGCACAATTTATCACTACGTAGTTGAGATTATTTATTTATTTATTTATTTATTTATTTAAAGAATTTATACCCTGCCTTTCTCCCAACAAGGGCACTCAAGGCAGGGCTCAGATCGGGGAGAACTGTCTGCAGGAGAAAGACACTATAAGTTTGTTTGCATGAGAAGCCAAGCTTCTTGCAACTTCTAGAACTTCCATGAGAATAGGCATATAAGGCCCCAACCCTATCTGGGGCTTATAGTGTTGTAAGCACCCCAGGGGTACAAGTGATTTCAGCTCGTTTTGATTCGGTGAGCAGACACCTGACTCCAAAGATGGAGAAGGTACCCAAAAAGGAGAGAGAGAGAGAGAGAGAGAGAGAGAGAGAGAGAGAGAGAGAGAGAGAGAGAGAGAGAGAGAGAGAGATCCGCGTTTGTGGAGGCGCCAAAAATAGAGCTCTGACAGACCAGCGCTGGGTAAAAAGGAAGATCTTTACTTTGCTAGCAAAGGACACAGAATGCAGAGCACAATGTGTAACATACAAGATCAATACAAAAGCTTATATACATTTCATTATTTCATTTAGAACCATGGAGTACATTGTTTGAAAGAATACATAATAAAGAAGAACCAATACAGAGGAGGATCCAGAGAATTGCACTTTGATACAGCCAATAGGAAGTTGGATTCAAACTTTGCACCAATGGGAACAGCAGCAACATGTGTGAAACTTTGAACCAATAAAAGATGAACTTTATTAAGAAAAACCAATGAAAAGTGTGATGCTTTGTGTTACTGGGAACCAATGGGGAGATGGGTGGGGGTACTGGGTGGCAGAGGTAATAGGATTAGACCCCCACTTCAGGTGAAGCGAGGTTTTCCGGAGTTTTATGAATGGGTCCTTTTGAGAAGCCTGCTTAACACAAAAGGTAGTGTTTTCAGTTAGATAGCCCAGAGGCGCCACACAATAGGTCCCTGCCCCATGGCACCATGTATACAGTTGAGGACATTTGAGTTATTGCAGCCAGGTAAAGCAAGAACAATGTGGATAGTTGAAGGCATTTGAATAATTGTAGCAAGGCAAGGTAGGAGAGGAGATAACTGGGAGACATTTGAATAATTGTAGCAAGGCAAAACAGGATCAATGGGAGAGGAGATAGTGATGGTGAAGATAGAGAGGAGCATGCACAGAGAGACAAGTTTGAAATCCAGGAAATGGTGGCAGGAGATAGACATTTGAATGACAGTAACAAAGGAAGGCAGAGACAATGGTTTCAGGGTGAGGGAGATGGTGGTGATTGACAGAGAGAAGGCACAGATAGGTTTTGGAGTCCAGGAAATGTTGGCAATCTGAGTTCTCACAGTGCATCAGGAGTTCCCTGGGTCCCCTGCCCCCATCTAGCTCCCCAGGTAGAAGGCAGCCATCTGAGAGCAACACAGAATAGGAACAATGAGTATGAACCTAGGTTATGTGTTTTAAAATGGTCTCTCCTACTCCCTGCAGTACAGATTTGGCAGGAGGCACACCCCCGGTGTGCCTACGTTCGACCTCTTGTGTTCGCGCTGGAGGGGGGTAGAGGGCCTCGAACTGCTCTCCTTATTCCCATACTCCCCGGAACCCCAAGTAGGACGTCCCGCCTCGAACCGGACTCTTTAATGGCTGCAAACCTATTGTACCGCTGCCAGGAGCCTCTCCGCTCAGCGTGAGCCTAGCCCCAGCTGAGCGGGAGGATCGGGACCATTCCATGTAGGATCCCATCCCTAGAGAGACCCCGATGACCTCCGAGAAGATCCGGACACATAACCCTCAAGGGAACCCCAAATAACCAATAATTACTTCAGAAACCTCTATTCCTGTGAAATAGATCACTGTGGCTTTAAGAGAGAGAAAGCCGAATTCTGTGCAGAAAGGCAAGAGGTGATAGTCAGGTTGGTTAACAAGCGGCACGCTCCGCCTGTTAGTTTTGGCTGAATGCCCAGAAAGGGGATTATAGGCTTAGTGGGTGAAGAGGCTTAAAGGATTAAAAAGGGTACAGAGTGAACTTTTGCTGCTGCCGCTTCTCTTGCGGTTCGGGAAGGCTTGTGTCGGGCGCGTGCCGGTAAACTTTTGCCCTCAGCTGGCACGCGCCGGCTGTCAAATTGTGCGCAAAGCAGAAAGAAGCCGAATTTTAAATGCGATTTGGTTTTAAATGGCTGTATCTCCGTGATTCCTTGGCGGACTTGGATGGGGTAAGAGTGTTCAGGGAAGAGTGATTGTTGACATAAAAATATTTGGGGAGGGGTCTGATCCTTACATCAATAGTGGTGAACATAAGAACATAAGAAGAGCCCTGCTGGATCAGGCCAAAAGCCCATCTAGTCCAGCTTCCTGTATCACACAGTGGCCCCACCAGATGCCTCAGGGAGCACAAGACAACAAGATAACCTGTTTCCCGTTGACACTCCCTTGCACCTGGCACAGAGAAAACCTACTTCCAAAGTCAGGAGGTTGCTTATGGCTTGTAACCTGTGATGGTCTTTTCCTCCATGAATCTGTCCAAACCCCTTTTAAAGACATCTAGGCCAGGTGCCATCACCACATCCTGTGGCAAGGAGTTCCACAGATGAATTACACTCTGGGTAAAGAAATATTTTCTTTTGTCCGTTCTAACTCTCCCTCCACTCAATTTTAGTGCATGTCCCCTGGTTCTCGTGTTGTGCGAGAGGGAGAAAAATTTCCCTCTATCCACTCTCTCCATCCCATGCATAATTTTATACGTCTCAATCATGTCCCCCCTCAGGCGCCTTTTTTCTAGGCTGAAAAGCCCCAGACGCTGTAGCCTTTCCTCATAAGGGATGTGCTCCAGCCCACGAATCATTCTGGTCGCTCTTTTCTGCACCTTTTCCAATTCAACTATATCCTTTTTGAGATCATGGTGGATCTCGCAATTAGCTACTAAGTCCTGGTTCGGTGGCATGAAAGATGTGTGGCTGTCTTGTGCTTCAGGGCCACTAGTGCAAATGGCCAGAGGTCCTGTGCATGTGACAGAGGCTCCAAGGTGCCCCACCAGAGCAGGTAAGGTGGCAACAGGGGTGGTTCGGGGAGGATTGGGGCAGGGAAGTGGGCAGGGCAGGGTAGGATCTTGGTTAGGCTTACCAGATCTCCAACCGGGACAGAGTGCTAGACCTTTAGGAGAAGGAATGTGGGCAGGTGTAGCTTGTTAATCCTTAGAGCACAATCCTAGACATGTCTACTCAGAAGCAAGCCCCACTGAACACAATAGGGCTTGCTTCTGAGTAGACATGCCTAGGATTGTGCTCTAAGGTTTAACAAGCTACACCTGCCCACATTCCTTCTCCTAAAGGTCTAGCACTCTGTCCCAGGTGGAGATCTGGTAAGCCTACAGTACTATATTATGTCTGCACTGGTCCTCAGTAAACTTGACAGCATTCCTATAAAGTAGACCAATATAATAATCTACATATTGTCAGACTGCGGCGGAAGGAGACTATTGTGTTCAGTGGGGCTTGCTTCTGAGTAAACATGCCTAGGATTGTGCTCTAGGACTTAACAAGCTACACCTGTCCACATTCCTTCTCCTAAAGGTCTAGCACTTTGTCCCGGTTGGAGATCTGGTAAGCCTAGCAAATGGTGACCCACTGGGTAACAACAGCTTGGGTGAGCTCAGCCGCGGGTGCAGTCTTCTGGCCTGCTTGGTCTTTGATCCACTGGGCAAAGAGCCCTTTGGCTCTCCTCTCGCCCTTCGGCTCTAGCCTCTGGCAAGCCAGAAGCTCTTACTGCCAGCTCACCTGAGGGAGGGAGAGAGAGATTGGTGAGCTCAGGCCCCACAGGCCCAGGTGTTTCAGCTTAAAGGGGACTGGTCCCCAGCTCCATCAGCTCCAAACCCCAGAGAGCACCACAAAACTGACTAAAGTCAGAAGCTCTTATTTAAAGCATGAGTTATCTAACTTGGAACATGCCAGTCAACGAAAAGGGAGGTTTGCGATTATGACTTGCTGTGAATATGCAAGGTGATTTCAACAGATAACGCCTGCCCAACAAAGAGGAGCATAAAAAGCCGGCATACTCAAAGGCAAGCAGGTGCTTGCCTGGAACACTGCTGCGTAGAGCTGAAGCCGCCTCTGCAGCTGGAAAACTTCCCTAAATGAATATCCTCCCAGTCACTGAGGAAACAATGTCTGCCTGCAGCTGGAAATGTTTTAAACATACTGTACTGTATCAGCACTGAAACTTAAATGCCTATGAATGGACTTCAACCACTGTGGTAAGCCTACAACTACTTCAATCAACCACCACCTCTGGGGAAAAGCCAGGGAAGCTGTTCCTACAGCAATTAGTTCCACTTCAACACTCAACATTTATTACAGGGGACAAATATTAGTATTTGCTTTGTTTGTTTATTCCAATGCGATTCGTTGAATCCCATTCCATAAACATACTCATGAACAGCATTAATAGCAGGCAAAATACCATTTTATGCAACTGCCCTCCCTGTCATAAATGACTCATGTTTTTAAATATATATTTGAAAACATTGGTCTCTTGTCTTTCTTGATGGAGCCATTCAAGGTGGTTCAAAATAAGTCAAAATCATCACAGTATAGATTAGGGGTAGCTGTCCTTTTGGAAGAGTGCCAGCTAAGCTGTTGGTAATCTCCAGAGAAATATGTTCATTCCTGGGTCCGCTTGGCTGTGATGCCTCCTTGGGTCTACTTGGTGAAGTAAGCATTCACCCTAACCCTAACCCCAATCCATTTCTAAATACATTTATGTGGAAGTCAAATCCATTGATTTGAATGGAATGTATTCCTAAATACCTGTATATTGATGGCATAATTCTACCCTATTCCTGCACCGGCCCAGCACGCACGGTGCCAGTGCTCAGAGATGACGGGCGCTCTCCCAGTGCCCGGGCGCGTGGGGGCGGGACCTGCACGTGTGACGTCGACGCGCCCCTCGCATGATATCGACGCGCCCCCCACCCGTTTTGCGCTCATTTCGGAGCCTAACGGGCTCCAGGGAGGGAGGGAGGGAGGGCCGATCCCCCGAGCGCGTGCGCCCTCCCGCCCGAGCGCCTGGAGCTCCTGCTCCACGCGCTCCACCGAAGTTCCGCTGCTGCCAGTGCTTGCCATTGCAAATGTGCTGTAAAGCGCTTTGTGATGGCATAGCATTGGCCTGGGCCAGTGCAAAGGCCCGCACCGGCAAGTGGCGCAGCAAGCGCCATTGGAGCTGAGAGCATAAACTGCCTCACCAGCCACCACAGCAACTAAGTCGAAGCTCCTGTCTCATCTCTGGCTTCTTGTTTCTTGCTCCGACACCAACTTCAGGGCAGCTAGACCTTGCCTGGGAAGGCCAGCTTTTCATGACACATTCTCTTGCTCCATCCCTTTTGTGCATAGAAGATTATCAACATATTACCCATCTGAAGCTCAGGAAGAAACTGGAGGAAGCCAGCACACAAATGGAAAATGGTTCACACTTCACACATTCTTATACATCACAGAGCTTCAGTGATGTATTTTTATTCATGAAGCAATTGTCGAACATCGGAAGTTATAAATTGCATAGCAGGTTAACATCTGAGTCTAATTAATTCAGATGAGTAGAGCTGTCCATGTGACTAACTGGTGGGATACAGGCAATTAAGCTCTAGTATGATGCAAGCTACAGCATAGTGAATAATAAGATTTATTCACTCCAGCCGAATCTTCAGCTCACAGTTAGGGCTTATACGAAAAGGCCCACAAATGCATTTGTTGCTAGTATAAATATTTCTAAGCATTGTAGGGAATATCCTAGTCAACGTACTTAGGGGACTAATTATGATGCTTCTCATCTCAATGTTAAAAAAAACATTTTAAAACAAGAGTAACTCTCTTGATTTCCCTAGATTCTGCTCCCCCCCCTCTCCTATTTTTCCTTTGAGCCTGCTCAGGAACCTTTCCTTGTAAGGATTTCCTCTTTCTCTTTTCTTCTCCTTAGAAATCATTGACTTTTAGGGCCTAGTTGTGAGTGGTTGTTAGATACATTGTAGTGCATTTTATTTTTTTCTCCCACCCAGTTATTGTATTTTTATCACCACTATAAAAGTGACCTATTATTGTTGCACCTGTAACTTCACCTCCCTCCACTGAGGTGTGCCGTGCGCCACTTTATTGCCTGCATATGCAAGATTTCCCCCTTGTGCACATTACTGGGTGCACTTTCAAGATGTGTGTAACAATTGTGCTTTCAAAAGGTACGCACAACACTCACACAAACAAGCCCTCATATAAGAGGGGTAAGAATTATTTACTTTCTGTTCATTTGCCTTCCGCTCCCCCAGATGCATTGCCACCATGAAGGAACAGTCTAGTTTTTACAAAGAAACATACAAGAAGAAGAACGGTGCACAAAGGCTTATGAATATGATGAAAGCCAAGAGTATTATTGCAAATCATCAGAACAGAGGGAGGGGTGAGGTGCCCTGAATCAGAGAGGAAGCTGACAGTAGAGAATTTATTTTGCATAAAGCTGGTTGCATTCAGGACTGCCCCACGACCTATTGCCCAACTAATGGATTACAGCCCTTCCTGCTCTTTTTGAGTCTTTCCCATTAATCTGAACAAAAGGAAGCTTTAAACTCAGCAGTAGGTTTGTGGCTTCCCTCCCACCTCCTCCAGTTCTGTTCCTTTAACTGTAACCTGACATGAAGAAACAAAACAGGTGAAGGTTTTCCCCCAGGGAGTATCTCCATGCAACTTCAGGCTTCAGCAGCTAAATCTCTGCCTGTCAGGTTGCTGTTAAGGCGCAGGACCCAGGAAATGAGGTGGCAACACACTAGTGTAGCAAGAGCTCTGTGTCAGGTGTCATCTGTCTACAGTATGTATGTCAGATCACTTACATTAAAGCTCCAGTCCTCACCACCACATAACTGAAATGCAAAAGGTTTGGCTTGGTATACAACAGGGAAACTATTCCCCCACAGAGTAGCGCTCTAGGTGGGGCAGAGCTCTAAGTTCTGCCCCGCTCTGAACCCTTCCTTACTCCCCGTCATGAGGAGGCCCCACCCCCTTGCCATCAGAGCCATTCAGGCTGGCGAAGGCAATGTGCAGGAGACTCCCAGCCTTCGCTGTCCTGAATGGCTCCAATGGCGAGGGGTCGGGGCCGCCTTGTGATGGGGAGTAAGGAAGGGTTCAGAGTGGGGCGGAACTTAGTGCTCCGCCCCACTTAGAGTGACGCCACTGCCCCCACATGGTACAATCCTACATGGCCAGATGCAAAGATAGCCAAGCAGGATCATCACAGGTGGTGGGTGCAGGAAAGCAGCCCCTACCACCCCTCACCAGCCTGCCTTCTCCGTCTTGCTCACTCACTCATTCATCTGTCCAACATCACCATAGCCAACTATCCCCCCCAACCAGACCTCTTTCTCTCTTCCCTTGGGGCACAATCTGCCTAAGTGCTTTCAGCCCCCACTGTGGATCTTCTCTACTCTCCTTCCTACATGTGAAGTAGAGGAGAGGCGACACTCTAGGTCAGGGGTGGCCAACCTTGAATGCTCCTGGCCCTTTAATGGTTGTATAGGTTAGGGCATTTCAGCAGGTACAGCTGCTTTAGCAGCACCATCAGCACTTGCAGCTGCCAAGATTCTGTCTTCTGCACAACTCTTAAGAACGCAGAGGCCCTCATGGTGGAAGGTTGGCTACCCCTGACCTAGAATGACCATTAAGCTAGGATGGTGTAGTGGTTTGGGAGTCGGACTTAGACCTGGAAGATCCAGGTTCAAATCCCCGCTCAGCCACAAAGCTTCCTGGGTGACCTTGGGCCAGTCACTATCTCTCAGCCCCACCTACCTCACAGGGTTGTTGTGAGGACAAAAAGGAGGGGAGGAAATATGTACACCACTCTGAGCTCCTTGGAGGAAGGGTGGTATAAAAATGTGAAAAAATAAAAAATAAAAAATAAAATTAACTTAGTGGCTAGATTTTCTCACTGATTTTAGAGATTAACTTCCATGTAAGAAAAAAAAACCATGCATTTAGTACCAGGTGAAAGGTGAATGGAATGTGATTTCTGCCATAGACACATATGTCTATATATATATATATATATATATATATATATATATATATATATATATATATATATATATATATATATATATATATATATATTGGGAAGTTCTTGGTACTCGTAATGGAAAATAGGCAAGTTTAGCCATTCACAGGCTTACCAGATCCTCACCGGGACAGGAGCAGTCTACCCTTAAGGGGGAGGGGCATGGGGGGGTCAGAACGCGTTGCGTTCTGACCCCCCATGCCCCTCCCCCTTAAGGGTAGACTGCTCCCATCCCGGCGAAGATCTGGTAAGTCTGGCCATTCATGCATTACAACATTCCTTTTTTTCCCCCTTAGCATAGGCTGTGTAGGAGAAACTAAGTAGGAAATAACTGCTTCAGGTTCTAGCTGAATTAGAATTTGATGCTCTCTTTTCTTCAGAGTGCCACCATTATTTTTATCCCAGCCCTGCTAGCCTGACCTATCTAGTAGCTATCTAGTATACATCGTTGAACTTTTGGTTGTTGACAGTGGCTAGCAGTGTTCCCCCAGGTTTCAGACAGGAATTCTTTCTCTACCCTGCCTGTTAACACTGGGGATTGAATTTGGGACCTTCTGCAACCAAAGCAGATTCTTTTCCACTGGCCCATGGCTCCTTCTGTAGCCATATTGAATTGATTTCCAAAGAATGCTACGAATCTATGAACATGTCACAAGATAAAACCATAGTTATATGATGCCTTTGCTGTCTCGCAGATCATTGATCAATAAAATCAAGTAAACACTAGATGGCATGGTCACTGTTCCAAACCAAGAGGCAATGCAGATGATTGCATTCTAAACCACTGAGCCAAACACATGAAAATACTTCAGTGAGGACAAAGAAAATAGCCACAGCAAACCTCTACTGCCAAGGAAAGGTGAATTAAAACTTAAAGTTGTGTGTGTGTGTGTGTGTGTGTGTGTGTGTGTGTGTGTGTGTGTGTGTGTGTGTGTGTGTGTGTGTGTGTGCATTTGTTGTGGTGATACCAAAGAGCACATGGTGAAAGCAAAGGGTCAGAAGTGACAATATTGCGCTTTGAAGGATAGTGACTCACAGCCCAATCCTAAATGAGCCGCCCAATGGCAGCGAGGCTCCCACACTCCCACAGTCACAAAAGCCTCCCCAACAGCGTGCTGATAGTGCCTCATTTAGAGCGCAGACAGAAACATTTATTCCCGTCTGAATTGACTTTCTGATGTCATCGCATAACCGAATCTGACTCGCTATATGTCATTGTCATGCTGACAATTGTGATTGGCTGAGATCACACACTCCTTGTTTAACATTAAAACAAGGCCACACTCTTTGCCTTTTATGTGAACAAACCAGGTGCATGATGACTACAGAAGCATGACCTCCCTATCACGTCAAGTTTGACCCTGTTAACATATTTCTCAGTTAAAGTGGCGATCAGTCATCTGAAAGCCAGTTCGCGCATTGTGCCTTTTAGGAGCGTATTTCAGATACTCTATGGCAAACTTAGATAGCATAATAAAAAGCAGAGATATCACCATGGCAACAAAAGTTTGTATAGTCAGGGCGATGGTGTTCCCAGTAGCAATGTATGGTTGCGAGAGTTGGACCATAAGGAAGGCCGAGCGTCGAAGAATAGATGCTTTCGAACTGTGGTGCTGGAGAAGACTCCAGAGAGTCCCTTGGACTGCTAGGAGATCAAATCAGTCAATCCTAAATGAAATCAACCCTGACTGTTCCCTGGAAGGACAGGTACTGAGGCTGAAACTCAAATATTTTGGCCACCTAATGCAAAGAGAGGACTCTCTGGAGAAGACTCTGGTGCTGGGAAAGATTGAAGGCAAAAGGAGAAGGCAAAGGATGAGATGGTTAGACAGCATCACCGATGCAACGAACATGGAAATGAGCGAACTCAGGAAGATAGTGGAGGACAGGAAGGCCTGGCGGGATATGGTTCATGGGATCACGAAGGGTCGGACACGACTTAACGACTGAACAACAACAAAAGAAGATAACATAAATTCAGTCAACATGGTAGGCTCATCAGTGTCCTAAACGAGTAGCATTGCCCTGTCAATGTACACTCAGCATTGCCCTGTCAACGTACACTCTTTATGCTGAGGATACATACATTCTCCATTCAGAAAACAGGACAATATGCATATGAATGAAGAGCTCCATGTCTTGGCATTAACACTCTGACTTCGAAGGTACTGTACGTTTTCCACAAAATTAAAACAGAATTAAAAACTCAATCCAAATGCAAGCTTAATTCCAGCCACCAATAAGAACATAAGCAAGGGCAAATTACTTTCAGATGTAATACAGATGGACAAAGATGTTTAAAAAGCTGCTGTTTTTAATTGCATCTCTTCTGTTTTAATGCCCTCTCCACTTTTCTGTTTACTCCCAGTCACAGGCTGCTGGCAAAGCAACTGTACTTTGAAACTCTACCTGAAGGAAGCTTAAAAGGGCCGGATGACTCTTCTCTTTCAAGCAGAATTACATCATGACTTAATCTAGGAAGACGATTCCATTTGCTATAGGCATTAATATTAAACATATCCAGCTTCTTTCTGACACTGGCAGATTGCTGCTGGCTTTGCTAGTGATGTTAAATGGTCCCAAATCTTTCTTCTGTCATCTTATAAATATTGCTGCCTTTCTCACTTACTTTTCAGCTGGATGCTGACTTGCCAAAAGACGAGGTCATCACTTGGGTTTTGCAATGTGATAATTTAAAGTGGCAGTGAGGTTTTAATTAACGACATGCAAAGGGTTCTTCAGTGGTCCTGAGGTCCCTCCAGTTGAATTATTGGTTTCCTTTTGAACTGCTTGGGGCATTGATGTTCCTCAGTTGCATTAAAAGGGGAGCATTGACTTGTACAATTATGAAGAAATATGTTTCAAAGAAGACAGAGAAAAACAGTCTTTTTTTGTAGATGACCTTTATTCGTCCTCAGATTTTTTTAAAATGGATTGCAAATTCAGATGTTTCACTGACGTAAATTTCAGGTTTAAGATAAATGGAGGTGGGACTACACATGCAGCAGAATAAAGGGGTAGAGACACCTCAAACTGTACCACTTTGAACTGAAGGTGTGCAGGGGATGATTTCTTCAAATGTGCCCCAGAGTATGAAAAATACTATGTCCAATATGGGCATGAAAGGTTCCTGAATAAGGGCATGAAAGGCTCATGAAAGGCTCCTGAGAAAACTCCACAGTCAAGGAATAGAGGCAGGTCCTCTTATGGATTAGGAACTGGTTGAAGACCAGGAAACAGCGAGAGGATGTCAATGGGAAATTTTCACAGTGGCGAGAGGTGAAAAGCGGTGTGCCCCAAGGATTGGTCTTGGGACCAGTGCTTTTCAACTTGCTCATAAATGACCTGGAGTTGGGGATAAGCAGCGAGGTGGCCAAGTTTGCGGATGACACTAAACTTTTCCGGGTGGTGAAGACCAGCAGGGATTGTGAAGAGCTCCAGAAGGATCTCTCCAAACTGGGAGAATGGGCAGCAAAATGGCAGATGCACGTCAATGTAAGCAAGTGTAAAGTGATGCACATTGGGGCAAGAAACCAAAATTTCACATATACGCTAATGGGTTCTGAGTTGTCTGTGACGGATCAAGAGAGAGAGAGATCTTGGGGTGCTGCTGGTGGACCGGTCGATGAAAGTGTCGACCCAGTGTGCGGCGGCTGTGAAGAAGGCCAATTCCATGCTCGGGATCATTAAAAAAGGGATTGAGAATAAAATGGCCAATATCATTATGCCTTTGTAGAAATCAATGGTAAGGCCACATCTGGAGTATTTTGTGTCCAGTTCTAGTCACCACACCTCAAAAAGGATATAGTTGAATTGGAAAAGGTGCAGAAAAGAGCGACCAGAATGATTCATGGGCTGGAGCACCTCCCTTATGAGGAAAGGCTACAGCGTTTGGGGGTTTTCAGTCTAGAAAAAAGGCGCCTGAGTGGGACATGATTGAGACGTATAAAATTATGCATGGGATGGAGAGAGTGGATAGAGGGAAATTCTTCTCCCTCTCATACAACACCATAACCAGGTGACGTGTAATAAAATTGAGTGGAGGGAGAGTTAGAACGGACAAAAGAAAATATTTCTTCACCCAGCATGTAATTCATCTGTGGAACTCCTTGCCACAGGATGTGGTGATGGCACCTGGCCTAGATGCCTTTAAAAGGGGTTTGGAGGAAAAAGGGTTTGGAGGATTTATGGAGGAAAAGACCATCACAGGTTACAAACCATAAGCAACCTCCTGGCTTTAGAGGTAGGTTTTCTCTGTGCCAGGTGCAAGGGAGTGACAACAGGGAACAGGTTATTTGTGCCAGGTGCAAGGGAGTGACAACAGGAAACAGGATATCTTGTTGTCTGTGTGCTCTTGGAGGCATCTGGTGGGGCCACTGCGACAGGAAGTTGGACTAGATGGGCCTTTAGCCTGGTCCAGCAAGGCTCTTCTTATGTTCTTATGCTTTAGCCCAAACCAACCCCTCTTTTGCTAGTTTTTCGTAAACTTTCAAGGAGGTTTTCATCTAGGGAAGCATTTAAACGAAGCATTTATGCTTCATCTAGGGATTTATTAATTACCATAGTCTAAAGTGGTATAGTCCAGCTCCATTCCACCTCTTTCACCTCATTCCTATTTCGAATTATTCAGGACTGTGAAAACCTGAGCAGACTGTAAAGAACATCAGAGAGACTTCTGCAAACTGGGTGAGTGGGCAACAAAATGGCAAATGAGGTTCTACGTACATAAGCGTAATGTAAGGTTAAAAAAAATCTGAACTTGCATATACACTGATGGGGTCTGAAAGCAGTGCTGGATGAGGAGTGAAGTTCACGTGTTGATTTCAATGTACCACCCAGCTCTTGGGCCGCAGGGTTCTAATTTACGGTACATTTAACAGATTAAGGAGTTGAAAGACTGAAGAAAATTAAGCTACTATTTAATGGGCTGACACAGCACTACTTTGCGATCACAACATTGTGCCCCTGCAATCCAAAATAAGGCTTCAACGTCTCTTTCCTTGACTGATTCCAGCGTTAATGGATGCACTTGGGAAAATAGAATGATCAAGTGTACCTTTTCTAAGCTCCCTTCCCTTTCAGCCAGGATTATATTAACACTTGTGATGACGACTACTTCTCTGAGCCTGCAAATGAATTCACATCATTGACCTCTCTAGGAATGCCACCATTTACTTGCAGGTAACATCAACTGAATATAGGTCAGGATGTAAAGAAATTAATTTACTTGAGTGTCCTGGCATTTCTCGCCACAGGATTAAATCCATTACCTTTAGGGCAGAAGTGTGTCAGAGCAATGTATTTGCTGTGGCAATTCAGAAGATGGAAGGCAGTAAAGTCAGGCTGATCTTGAGTGGTCTAATTATATGGTTCATCCAAACAAGCACGTTTCACCTTGGAAAAAAAGAACATCTAGAGCCAATCTGAATTTTTTTTTTTATCTTGCATTTTCAACTATTTTTTTGTTTTTTGAGGGGGGGGGAAGGTTTTGAGAAAATAAACCCTTTTTTCAGATTTCCCAAGGTGCCTTGCTCCAGAGAAAATTTAAAAAAAAGTCTTCCTCCACTCAAATGGCAACCCCAACTAGAGGCTACTATTAATAGGAATATAAAAGATATATAAAGGCACCACATAATTATTATTAATTAACTAACAGTATTTATATACTGCTTTTCAACAAAAAGTTCACAAAGCGGTTTACAGGCAAAATCAAATGATGAAATGGCTCCCTGTCCCAAGAGAGCTCACAATCTAAAAAAGATGCAGAACACCACCAGAAAGACACTGTGCTGGGGAGAAAGGGTGCAGTTACTCTCCCCCTGCTAAATATAAGAGGAGCACCAATTGAAAAAGTGCCTCTTGCCCAGTTAGCAAGGGTTTGCTAACATGAAATGCATTCATTGATTGCACATTGCCTAGGTAGCATATAGACATCTTCATCTGCTCCCTTCGTGCATGGGGAGGGGAGGGACACAGGAAAACACACACACACATGCATGTGGGAACAGGATACAGCAGACATGTCCATGCATTACTTGGGTAATGTGCAATGCATTTTCAATTACAAGTTCTCTCTTTCACCATTAAAGGTGGCCTCAAGTGGAGGTAGCCATTTGAATGGAAGAAGTCTTATTTGATTCCCCTTGGAGCAAAGCATCTTGGGAAAACCAAAATGGCCACCACAATTTTGACAGAACTTCTTAAGTATTATGTCCCTCAAAGAAGATCACTCTTCCCCCAAGAAAATAGCAAAAAGGACCACTCTATTTTAAAATACACAGAAAATAGTTGAGAAATTGGGGCAAGAAGGTTCATATCAGCCCTAATAATGTGTCAGCAACATGCGCGTCACTGGAGCGTGGCGGGGGAGGTGGACCGCCGGGGTGGTGACGCGCACAAAGGGTGATGCGCTCCCCGTGTGCACACTTGCGCACGCCGCGCGCGTCACCTCTGCTCCAGGAGAAGGCCTCGGAGCGTCGGCCCCCAGCGGCGGAGCGTCTGCCCCGGGCGGCGGTCCACGGCCTTCTGATGAGGCCCAATGCGGCACCACGTCATTTATTAGGGTTTTCGTGCCTGCGCAGAACATTTCTGAGGGCAAAAGGGCAGCCCTTGCCCTCAGAAACGGTCTGCGCATGTGCGAAAAACCTAAAAAATTATGTATTAACGCATTGGGCCTTCGTCATAAGGCCCAGGACAGGTGGCCGGGAAGGATGTCGCCAGGGAGGATGCCGCTATGGGGGTAAGACATGTGGCGCGGAAAATTTTGGGGTATGTGTAGGGAGTCAGGTGTCATTAGGGCAGCGTGCGCGCCCTCACTTTAGGGCGGCGCGCGCCCTAGTGACGCCACTGGAAGCCCGCATAGGTGGTATGTGGGCTGAAAAGGTTGAGTACCGTTGAGTTAGACCAGCGGTTCATTTGGTCATGCATACTGTTTCCAGAAGCTAGCCAGGTGCCTCTGGAAAGCTTGCAAGCAGGACAAGAAGGAGCAGCAGCAGCAGCCCTTTTATCTTTCTCTACCAGAGGTATATTATCTGTATACATGGAGGTTCTATTTAGCTCTCAGGCCTAGTAATGGTTATTGATAAAGTTATCCTGCCGACGTTTGTCTAAGCCCTTTTAAAAAGACATGGAAGCGGGTGAAGACATCGCCACATCTCATCGTCGTAAATTCTGTAAGTGAAGTACATTCTGGGCCACTGACACAGTAGCAAAGGTGAAAAAAGAATGATGTAAATGAAGAAGTAACACAATGAAAGCATGGACAATTTCTGAAGTGCTAAGTCAGATCGGTTCTTCTGGAGCTGACACATTTCCACTAGTCATACTGGCTGTGGAGCGATGGTGCTACTCTGTTCCTATAAATAGAAAGACATCTCGCCATGGGAGGGGGCATGCTGTGGCATGAGAAATGGTACTTTAGACAGATGTGTCAGCAGTCCTGCCGTGTGCAAATAAAGCTTCAAAACAATCCTTCACTGTGGACCATCCATTTTCAGAGCACAACCCTTGCAGTAAATGTGAACGCCTCCATAAAGCCTTGTTTGCCTGGGACAACAGCTGTCAGTCGTGCTGCTTTTACTGGGGGCAGCAATTCAAGCCTTTGGTTCTTCCAAGAGAGTAAATGAAGTGTGCACCATTAAAATGCATTTCTCAGTACAAACCGCTGCCAACTTTACAGGCTGTCTCTGCAATTAAGAATATGTAAGGTGATCCCCTGCAGAGAGAAGTACAGTAGCAATGAAGGGAATGAAGGCAAGTTGACTCCTAGGCCAGCAAATAATTTTCCTCTTGCAAGGCTTGGCAGGAAATACCCTGTACAAGCAGATCATGAAGACACAGCAGACTGGTGGCAGCTGAGATCTATTCCACATACATTTTCCCAGGGCTGCAGCCATCAAGGAAGACGGGCTTGCTTGGTGGTCTTCACCTTTGCCCTGTTATTCTCAGCTGACTTTTCAGAGTTCTTTATTTTTAAAGTTAATTCTCTAGTTCTTTTGTGTGTGGAGAAATAAGGGGGGGTAAGCACAAGATGTATTCTGTCCAATTGCTCAATAAGAAATAATCCCACTCCTCTCTTCGAGCCAATGGGCCAATCTGAACTGTTGAACATACTGACATAGTTTGGCATTACATGAGTGAACCTAGGGGTCTTGTGCTCCTTCCTTCTCCCTTCATGTCCTCCTTGACTCTCTCTTGTGCAGCAAACCATAGTTTGTCATTATAGTTTCACCAGAGCAAACTACTGTCTGTGCAAGCTATAGCTTGCCAGCAAACCAGAACAGAAAACCATGATCAAACTGTGGTTTCCCATTCTGGTTTGTGCAAACCATAATTTACCCATTTTTGGATGCAATGGCAAATAATAGTTTGCCAAAAAAAGGGAGGGGACAAGCAAGCCTGAGGTTTGTTTATTACAGTATTTATTTATTACAGTATTTTATATACCACCTTTCTCATAGACTCAAGGCGGTTTACATTGGCAGGCTGACCATAAACCCCATTTTTTTTTTCAAATTGGGGTTTTTACAATGTTGTTCTATGAGAGAAACTCATAGAACCCTCCATTTCTCCAGATGTTTCCCTTCATAGTGCAGTTGTTGTTCTGACCACACAGCTCTTGCCTTCGAAGCTTCCACAGGCAACTGCAGTCAAGCCTCAGATGGGTTAACAAGCTGTTATCCATTCTTGCCAGCTGATAACTCCAAAGCCCACACTCCTCTGCATTCCATTTCAAAGCTTTCTCAGCTCCGATGTTACATCAGCAGCATTTTGTCCCTCTTCCAAAGCAAGACCTGGGCTGACTCTGCTTAGCTTCTTCAGGCAAGGCGGCAGCTCAACCTCCAGACCACACCTCCTGCCCTATGTAACACCAAACTATGGTTTTGGTATACCAACCATGGCTTCATGTTAAACTTGAGCCAGTTCTATCGATGAGTTGTATTTAAAGAAAGTCAACCATGACTAAACATCATTGAAATCAATGAGACAAGTTAGTCATGATGATGGCTAACTTGAGCCCCATTAATTTTTAACAGGGTTTACTCTAACTTTCAACCCAATGAGTTTTAAATGGACTGGAATAATTGAGAAGTGCTTCTTCACTTGATCACTTTTATTAGGTGACTGGTATTTAGGTTTTTGCACTTCGACATTCATTGATGATTCTGCCCCTCCCACCACCTCCTGTACCCTCAGGTCACAGCAACATCAAAATCCTTCCTTGCATTTTACTTAAATGTACATGACAGAAATCGTTCGCTTCTACATATCTTGCTATTCTGTTGCTCTTTCATTACCACAGTTGTCAAGATGGATTTTTGACAAGTGTTTGATCCCATTAACATCCCTGGTACAGCTCCCTGTTAGGTCATATACAGAAGATGTTATATATCTATATCTATATCTATATATACATACATTCCCTTTCTCATTCCTGCATACGCTATCAGACTTCAAACATTCCATTCTGCACTTTCTTGCTTCATTCTCATCTTGCAAATTGCCATAAAATCTCTCTTCCATACATGTATCTCAATTGTAGACTTTCTTTTCAACTCAGATGAGCAACTTGTGCCAGCCATATAGGTGCTTTCCTTTTCAAATAAATCACCATAATCATGTTATGTGATCACATGTATTGTGTAATTCAGTGATTTCCACACTGGGACACATTGGTGTCCCACAAGAGGGGCAGAAATGTTCTTTGAAAAATGCAGTCATTGGATTGATTATGTGTACCACTCTATCTCCATTTGGAGCAGGGAAGCCTCCTGCACCATTGATCTACTCACCTCTGCCAATATATGAGCAGTTGCACCATCCTGAGGGAGAGACTAGAGAGGCACATAGATTTCCTGATACAGTTCTCTACAGCTGACAGGCGTGGGATAATAGGGGATGGAGATTTAACAGTGGTAGAGTACAGGGGGGCCTTGGTATCCACAGGGATCCGTTCCAGCCCCCCCCCCCGCAGATACCAGAGAACTGCAGATAGGGGCGAGTGCGCCCCCTGCAGCCCTGCACCACACCAACCATTAATTTATCTTAGGAGCTGGTGTGTGTCTTTCTTTAAACAAACGCTATAAGCATCAGCATGCTGCTTATAGCGCTGAAGCCAACTGACTGCTAGAGAAACATGGCTTGAACAGCTGGGTTCTGCTTGAAACTTGCCAAACTATCCCCCCATTCCCCCCAGCTGACCCCTGAAGCTTTGGATTGAATGCAATGCAGGTACTTCCTGAGCAGCTCAGCTGATCTAAGAATCATATTATATGTACCTTCAGACTGAGAATGAAGTTTGCCTCCCATTTTAATTCGGGGGGGGGAGGGGACGAACCTGTATCCCAGGTGTCAAAACTTGGGGAAATATGGCCTAGTAGTGCCTTCTAAGTCAGGAGTGGCCAAACTGCAGTTCCTGAGCCACATGTGGCTCTTTGACATATAATGTGTGGCTCTCGGAAATATGTTGGCTGAGCTCCTTTTTGCATCACACTTAATATAAAAGGTAAATAAGAAATTTTCAAGCTTTGTAATTATTTACTAGGTATGAACTGAGAGTCCACTGGATTAAAACATAAGTTTAATGTTCATGGTGAGTAAATATATTTAAGCATTGAAATGCTTCTTAAATACTGCGGCTCTCAAACATCTGAAGTTTATCGTATGTGGCTCTTACATTAAGCAAGTTTGGCCACCCCTGTTCTAAGTTGTTGAATACTCCTCTTTTCACAGCTTCTGTGCAGCAGGAGGTGTCAGGTTACTTCAGTATGCTGTGTAGCATTTGGAGTGTCCTCAAAGAACATATTTACAAATACCAAATGAAGGAAGAAATCAGGATATCAAAACAGACCAATGCAAGGGATGAAAAAAATGATCCTTTTTTTTTTCTCACCTCTCACACAGATACCAATACAATAATAAACCTCTTCCCTGGTTCAAGATAATTTAATTTAGGACCATGTAAGTGTTTTGAGTAAGGCCTATACAGTAGTGTTGGATTTCTTAACTGCTACAAAAGTTCTGAACCAGGAAATATGGAGAGTTTCACCAATAAATGGGACAAAAGAGGGGAAACTAAAGTGGTGTGAAAAGAAAGTGGATGCTCATACGGCAGGTAGACATATATTCTTTTTCCGCTGCCAAGTTCCTTTCTAGATGAAAACATGATGGGATTGATGGGGTTGGTGCTGCATAAATCAATTCAGCATAATTTTGACTTTTCTTCTATTTTCAAATTCTTGTTAAAACCAGTTGAGAAAATGTCCTCCAAAAAGTAATGCTAAACTGAAGTGAAATAAGATAATATTCCCTATCTGAGTAAGTGGATAATCACTGTGCTCATGTGGAACTCCTATTCATATTTATTTCAATGGAATTTGCACAGGAAAAGAGTCACAATTGGCCAGGTGCTATTGTGATTTAAATTTCTTCTACAAAGCAGCCTTTTGGGGACAGCGTACCCGTTGCTTAGGATATCTGTGGGCATTTATCTTTTGGAACCAACGGAACATTTCCTATGGTTTCCAAAAGCAAGGGTGTTGAAGAAATTTCTCCTTTGCACTCAAAAAAGTAAAGCTAAGCAGACGTAGGTTTGGTCAGTGTCCAGGCGTGGGAGCCCTGGGCACATTGCTTTGAGATCTAACATGGAGGAAAGAGAGAATATGAATATAATAAATATGCAAGAGATAATGCCACAGAGTCATGAGTAAACTACTGTACTCACTGGTCTTATTGAAGGTATTACCTTGTTGCTATTTATTTATTGCATTTCTATTCAAGCTTTCTTTCAGGTCAGGTCAAGGTAGTATGCATGTCTCCCATCCGTGCATTGGCCAAGCCAGACCTGCTTATCTTTAACAAGGTTGCCACCTCATGTACCTTCAAGTTCAGACCTCGTGACTCTCGGCTTTTTTCCCTATTGCCCTTTTTGTCAAGAGGACTTGTAAGCAATTGTTAAAGGTGTTGAAATTCCCGCTTGCACTTGCATCATCTCCCATTTAAAAGTACGGCTGTAATTTTAACGGATACTATACATCCCAATAAAAATAATTGTGTTGAAGTCTGTGGAGGGCAAGGGTCCTATGCAAGTGGTACTGCTGACAGTAGGGGGCTTGTAAGTTGTTGCTATTACACGTTCTTAGGTGAATGGAAAAAACGTTGGCATAGGCTGCCACTCTCGAGGAGGCAGGAAAGGACTGGGCAGCACTCATTCCAGACCAAAAACATCAAAGTCGTGAATTCTGTGAGCTATATGTATGATGGCCCAATCCTATCCAACTTTCCAGTGCCGATGCAGCTGCAATACAGCCCCAAGGTAAGGGAACAAGCATTCCCTTCCCTTAAGGAGGCCTCCACGACAGCCTCCCCACCGCAGGATGCAGCGCATGTCCCATTGGCATGGCTGCATCGGCACTGCAAAGTTGGATAGGATTGGACCCTGAGTCTCAAAAGGTGCTGGAAACGATAATATAATTAATTTACAAAAGCACTCCAGTTTGCTGTTATGATGCCAAACACATTTCACAGGTAACAACACTTCATCAGAGGCGTAACAGAGATGACATTTGCCTCTTTATGTTTTCCCCTGGAATGGTAAAGCTTTGATGTGGTGCTTTCCTTCCTTGGGAAGTGCAGAGGCAGGATAGAAGGTGGGTAACAGGTGAGTGTATGATCTGCTCCCTTTTTCAAGTTTGAATGGATGGCCAGAGGTTAGCCTTTCTCTTGTAAAATAAGCTGGCAATTTTAGAGATGCCTGACGCCAGCATTTTGTGGAGTTACTGCCTCATGAGCAAAAGGGAGACATCCAGGTGGCCGTTATCTGATGGGCTGCTGAGGTGCAAGGACATAGATCATGAGCTCATGAGATCTGTTGCTGTAAGTCCTCAATAGGATTGGGCAGTAAGAATGGCTTGCATAGATTTCCTAAGTTTTTCCCACCCAGACACCGATTAGGTCCACACCACTTAAAGATTCTACAATGCCACAGCACCAAAATGTGCACACACACCATGCCATTCCATGAGCATTTAATACACACTTAGTCTTTTTCTCCTCTGCAGGCGGAGTTGTTGGAGACAAACATTTCAGAGAAATCTGTCACAGTCAAAGAAGAGTTTTGAGCAACATCAGGTGCCATAAAGCCCTTTTAAAGTTCATCATATGCTAGCCTGAGATAAATGTTGATGGGAGTGCTTTTGGTGAGATTTCAGGGACAGGATTGTTGCATTTACAACAGGGCCATTTAGTTCTCTTAAGGCACTGTCTGCTTTTCCACAATCTGCTGGAAGCAGAATTAAAATGGTGGTTCCATATTGCTTATAATAGAGCACTACATAGGCTTACCATAATCATATTCACCAGGACAATCCCGGTTCAGGAGCCCAAATTCCGGGCTCCCAGCCGGTCCCCTCTTTGTCCCGGCTGGCTGGGACTGCCCCCCTGCAGCACTAATACGCTGTCGCTGCATCCGGACCAGACCTGAACTCTTCGCGTGCCTTTGCGAAGATGGAAGAACTCCAGAAACATCCGACTTCATTCAGACATTTCTGAAGTGCTTCTAGCCTCGTCGCGCACCCGCGCGAGGCTAGGAGCACTCCAGAAACGTCTGACTTCACTCTGCTGAATGTCTGACCAACCCCTGCTGATTGCCACCCCGGATATCTGACCAAACCTCAGCAGAGGATATTCAGGGGAGCAGCAGAAGGGAGGAGGTAAGTTCCCTGCTTGAGCTTCTCGCTACTTATTCTTCTTAGGGTCCAAGCCTAAATTCACAACATTACCAAAATCAGAATTGACATCTCACCTGCCTTAATTCATCTAACGTTTGCATAGTTACTGCTCAGTCTAACAGTAGTAGGTAATAGATATTTACCTTCCTACGTGGCCAGTTTTAATTATGTAACCTTCTCCTTGCCCTTCCAGAACTGCCCTCCAATACATTTGTGAGAGCAAACAAAACTACATTTGGACACACTCTACTTCAATTTGTAATAATGTGCTTCTATTACAACCAACTTGTGTTCTGCAGCTGCTGCTTATGCAGACAAAATGCATTACAATATGCATAATTGTGTAATACGTTAACAGCTAACAATGACAAGACATAATGGACATATTTTGAGCACCTTAAGAGTTTCTGTAATAGAAAGTGCCAGGCTCTCTCTTAGAATGCCTTCTGCTTGCTCTGCTAATCTATTTTATTTTTGTCCTTGCCCTTAATGGTCACAAGGAATGAATTAATTCCATTCAAGAAGATAATTACCCAAAACCTGCCCAAAGAAGCTTTTGAGTTATTATTCAAGGTCATGATCAGAGATAATATGCTCTTTAGTTCTGACTAGCCTATCCCTGATAGCATAGGACAGAAAAGGAGGATAGCTGTCTTCTCCCTTTACCCGCTAAGCTTAGAAGTCCATCTTTCACATCTTGGTACTTGGCTCTTAGTGGCAGCCACTGCTCTGACTCAGCTGGGGGAGAGGAGAAAGAAAACATTTCTTCACCCAGCGTATAATTAATTTGTGGAACTCCTTGTCACAGGTTGTGGTGATGGCACTTGGCCTAGATGCCTTTAAAAGGGGATTGGATAGATTCATGGAGGAACATAAGAAGGATCCGGCCAAAAGCCCATCTAGTCCAGTTTCCTGTATCACACAGTGGCCCCACCAGATGCTTCAGGGAGCACAAGACAACAAGACAACCTGTTTCCCGTTGTCACTCCCTTGCACCTGGCACAGAGAAAACCTACTTCTAAAACCAGGAGGTTGCTTATGGCTTGTAACCTGTGATGGTCTTTTCCTCCATGAATCTGTCCAAACCCCGTTTAAAGGCATCTAGGCCAGGTGCCATCACCACATCCTGTGGCAAGGAGTTCCACAGATGAATGACACGCTGGGTAAAGAAATATTTTCTTTTGTCTGTTCTAACTCTCCCTCCACTCAATTTTAGTGCATGTGGCAACACCACATCCTGTCCATCACAAGTTATAAGCCATAAGCAACCTCCTGGTTTTATGGAAAAGTCCATCACAAGTTATAAGCCATAAGCAACCTCCTGGTTTTAGAAGTAGGTTTTCTCTGTGCCAGGTGCATGGCAGTGGCAACAGGATACAGGTACCTTGTTGTCTTGTGTGCTCCCTGAGGCATCTGGTGGGGCCACTGTGAGATACAGGAAGCTGGACTAGATAGGCCTTTGGCCTGATCCAGCAGGGCTTTATGTTCTTATGAGAAAGAAAAGCCAAGTGGCTCTGTCGACTGGTGGCATGAGGCAGAAAGGTGACATGGAGGCAGATCCCTCCTTACATCAATCCACTCCACTCCAGAGCCCTACATTGAACCTGCTTGTACAGGTAGGAAACCATGACAATACAATCCTATGAACCACAGCCTCTCATCAGTTCACATGTAGGGCACCTCACAGGTTTTATATAGCGGGTAGGCTAAAAGCTGATCTGCAGATGCTACGGATAATGCTTTATTAATGCTGCCCCTTCCATTCCAAGCACAGTGAGTGATATGGTACAGTTTTATAATTGCCTTGAAGATTGATTTAAGTACATGTGTAACAATGGCCCATTGTTTTGCAGTTTGTGCCACCAGCTCTTGCAAAGAAAGAAGCTGCCTGCTAATTCTGCAGACTAGAATTTTTTTTTTTTTTTGAGCCTCTTGGTGCCTTGCTGATCTAACGGTGCCAAGCTTTCTCCACATAACAAACAGGCTTAAAGCAAATTAAGAGCATAGATTTGTTCCCAATATATCCCATTTCCCCCACAATTGCTTCATGGGGAACATTCATTTCATGTAACGTATCAGTTGAGATACAGCTGTAGCATTGAGACGGAGTAGAGCAGAAGGGATTGGAGGACCCCAAAGGAGTTCCTTTCCAGCTACTCATCACAATAGTTTACTAGGCATATCCTAGAGCATCGTCTGCATGTGGAAGCCTGCTGCCAACTTGGAATATAGTGGCTGCAGATGATGAACAAAACAGCAGATCATTCTAATGGAGCTTCAGTCACCGAATGTGAATTCTGCAGAGAGGCTGGAACACCTCCCTTATTTTTCTTATCTCCAATCTATTCTTCTTTGTGATCCTCCAGCTGCTACACTTTAATTGGGAGTACCACCTTCAGAGCAGGCCAATGCCATTCTTTTGGCATGCCATAAGCAAAGATCAGCAAGAGAAAATTAAGGATGTTAACCGACTACAGCATTCCAAGCTGGGTACATCACAGCAGCTGAGGTTTGATCGGTGTTGCCTATTTTTAATGAGATGTGTCATTTACACTGGGATTTGTTTGAAGGATGTCTTTTTGAAATTGTTTCCGCAGACACACACATTCTTATTTCTTTGAGGAATTAATGTACAGAGGATTTTATAATCAGAGTTATACTTCCCTGCGGCTCAGATCACAAATCACATGGATACAGTTTGTCCTGACAAGCCATTTGTATGCAGCAGCTCCCATTTTGGTTGCTACAATTTCAGTCAAACCATCACAAAAATCACAAATGTTGTTACAACCTAAGCAACAATTTCTTTCTGTGGGTATATAGCACTTTTACTAGGATATAATTCTTATTCAAACTCAATGAGACTTCTGAGCAGATATTTATTATTAGCCAATATGTACTACTGGCTAATAGGTATGAAATAGAGAGATCTAGCGGACTTCTTCTGCCCGGCCCACAGGTGCACACATTTGGCCCCTGTTGCGCATATACACCTGTGGGCAGAAATGCCTTCATTCAAAAGCCTCCACAGGAAAAACATGTCATTGTTACCCCATTGTTCAGTTTCAGCTGAAACTCTCATAAACTTCTTCATTCTGCAATCTACTTGCAGAACTTACGAAATACCATGAATTCATTGTTTCAGAACTTCAACCTCAATGAATAAAAGAATACTGTACAACAAAAAGACATTAGTGATGAGAGGCCCTGTTGAAATTGATAGATATCCACTGCAAATTTAGTAAGTACTGTACAACAATTTAAATATCTAGCAAGATGGTGCACAAACTGAACATTTTATAAGAAATGTTATAAACCAGAGAAATAAAATGAAAATTAAACAGCATAAGCATGGAGACCTAGGAACACCTCAAAAAGCTTGTATAAGGCAGGAGAAAAGAGTTCCCAGAGACCAATCTACAGAACACTCATACAAGAATTTTATTTAGGAGGAAGATAAATATGTTATGCCTCATGTTTAAAGGTTACTGTAGGAGGAAGGAACCTTTCCGCCTAGCCGCCTTGGTTGCCCTTGTGGGAGAAAGGTGGGGTATAAATTCTATAAATAAATTTCCTGGGAGCGACTGAAGCCTGCAGCAGTGGGTAGTGGTGTTTAGCAGCAATGACAGCACATTGCAGAATGAAGCCCTTATTAGTCCATAATTAAGCCCATAAAAACAGCGCTATACAACGTAAGGATCCAGCCCGTGGCCCAGGGCCACCTGTCTGATCCCATCCCCATTCCGGGGCACCCTGCAGTGGCCCAGAGCTCTACTCGGGGAAGGGGATGAACATCCCCTTCCCCGGGTGTAAACCAGGGGCAGCCCGATGGGATATGGCAGAAGCCATCCCCGCCCCCTCCTGGGCCGGCTCAGCCAATAGCCCCCTTCCCTTGCTACCCGGACTGCCCATGTGGCCGCCGGCGGAAGCCTTACCTTCCTCTAGCGGCTGCATGGACATCCCAGCGACAGAGTGAGGGCGGCTGGCCTTGCACCGGCCTCCCTTACACCCGAGTCATTGCAAATGTGCCTTACGGCATATTTGCGGACAACTTCCGGCGACAGAACACTCGTTCTGTCGCCATTCCTGTGCGCAGGATTGCGCTGCTAGTAAGCAAATAAATGGCTGTCAACACTATTTTGTATTTATCTAATTAAAGCAAAGCAATATTTCAAAAAAGTTTATTTAAGAAACAAACACCCAAAAGCTCATCAAACCAGAAGAATAAGAACTGCTTACATTAGAAACATTGATAAATTTTCCACCCAAAAAAAAAAATCATCCTGTGCGAAAATGTGTGCTGTAATTTATTACAGAGAGGATTTCAAGGTGAACTTGTGCAGCAATCCAGGTTATGGAAACATAATATTTGTATCCATGCAATGGCTGCCTGTAACCTTCTGAAAACTTTGGCTGTATGAACTGACCTGTGTCTCTTTGTCAATGTTTGGCAAAACTAGACACATCCAAGTTACCATGAAGCACAAGTTTCAATTTACAATTGCCAAGCTTCAGCACTGGAAACAACATGTTCTAGAAAGGCAGCCTGCAGTTTTGTATTTCAAAAACCATGGTATATAAGCAATGGGAAACTAGTTCATTTTTAAAAGGTCAGTTTTCTGTTTTTCTAAAAGAAAAATCACAACTACACAGAATATTCTTAGTGTAAGGGCAAAAATGCATCTTGGCAAACTTCAAATTTACGAACCGAGTAATGCTTACCATATAAAAGACCTTTAAAATGAAAGGTTTAGACAAGATGGATTGCATTACATCTGCAATGAGACCACATATATAACACACAAAGATTTTGCAAGTCCTCCAGGTCGCAGGTGTATATTTCAGGTATTTTTAGATGGACTACACACCAAGACAGAACTAATTATCTTCTATATTTCAGGAAATATACTGGTATATTAGCTCGCTTTGTGATTATGATGACACTAATGATGATGAATGAATCATCCCTTCGATGATGAAACTAATGGGGAAGTAAAAAAAAATCAAATCTCAGTGTCTTAATATTTTCTTATCATAGAACTAAATACAACCAACAACCATCCAATATGCTAATTTTATCCACAAACAGTGCCTTGTCTAGCACTAAGTATCTAGTTAACACACTTACCCACCCACATTTCAGTGCTTGATTCATTCCCTCTGAAAAAGATATAATTCTAATTTGTTACTCATATACACAATTTTTTTGTCGTCATTACTAACTTTGCTTGGCTGTCAATTAAAATCCATCATGTTACTATGTAGCTATATTGGATAAGTCTGGCTCCAATGCAAAGAAAGTTATTTATTTTTCAAGTTAGTCATATTTAGACCCCACTGCAATTAATAGGGCAAAAGTCAGTTGTGAGTTCCTTTCCAACAGATTTCAATGATATTTAAGCATGGCCAACATGTATGTTTATCATTAAAACAAGGGAAAACTATGTGCCCTCTCTGGTTATAGAAGATCTTTACCCATGGATTAGCAAGCCTTCCACCAATACATGACCAAATTAGATGGTCATTAATTGGTGGCTGATGAAGTGGTAGCAACATAAGGAGCATGGTACACCCATTTCCCTAAAGCTATATTTTCATCAGTGGTCTGGAAAACATTGTTGGTGATTGATTTGACTATTACAAGAGAGCATGGAGTTGAAAAATAAAATGCTCCTTTGTTATGATAGCTATGACTTGGCAAAATGGGTGGGTACAATAAATAAGCAAGCATTCATTCATTCACACATGCTGACAAACAAGCACATATATCTTCAAAAACTTTTCACTGCACTGAGCAATATCTTGAACTGTAAGGTGTAAACAGGTTTGAGGTTCCTGTATTGAATGGATTCAGTATAGAAATGGTATAGTCAAGCAGCAAGGTTGTAAAATTATGTCTAAGAAGGTCCCTGAATAAACCAAGCTGACATTTGTTGGCTCCTCCCCATTCGTTAGGCAGAGACAGAAGAGGGCATGGTTCAAAAGGTGCAACTAATGAGGGAACAAAGCTGTCATATATAAGACTGCATGAACATTGAATATGTTTGACTTGTATTGAAGTCCTGAATCATTAGGACTTGGTCTTCCGGAATGCTGAGCAAGCTATGAAGAGACTACAGAAATATTTTAGGTATATGATTAATTCCAAGATAGAACGAAGCGTGTACTCAATCAAGAAAGAGCAGGGTCAGATTGTTCAAATGCACTGACCCTAAAAGTACCAACATTAGAAGTGTAGCTGGTTCAGCTACATTTTTAATATTAATCCCCCGAGATGAGTCAGTGCTAGTGGGACCCATTAATGCCACAATACAAAGATCACCACAACTAGTACATTTAACTTGTGCTTCTTAAACTGCAGCATCCCAAGCCATATGCATTCAGTTTATAACACCTGGGAGAACTTCAAAAGCAGTTTGTACCATAGTGAAATGAAGGAGCGGTACTTTTTTCAAGGGGAAAAAGTCCAATCACGGAAGACCATAGAGTAGCTCTGGATTGTGGCCCTGTCGTTTCAGAAGTTAAGCCTATGCTTAAATGCACTTGATTGGATAGGCAAAATTAAGATCAACAGGCTAAGGTTTTTTTTTAATTTTAAATCAATATGTTTACCTTGCAAGATCTCCGATAAATATTAAGCCCTTAAAATAAGGATTTTAAATCTCCGAATTAAAAATTTGCATATTGCCGGGTAAACTCCGTCATTTGTAAGACTTTTTTATTTAAATAAACAAGATGGGCTGCCCACCAGATCCTTACACAGGATTACGCTGCAGGTTACCTTCAATGTTTTTTTCTTGAAATATACCCAGAACTACCATGTGGTTATTCTGTGGAAAATCAGAACTCATGATTTCAAATAGTGGTATTGTTTAATACTGGATGTACAAAATGGTTAAACAAAAACACAACACCCTACAGTAGCTCCTTATTTACTGTATGACAACAAGTTCAATGACAGCATACATGAGAGCCAAGTATTTGTATTCGAAGAACAGCTGCAGCAGATCCAAATTAGATCAGCAAAAAATGCAGGATAAGGCATATAATATGCATTAATTACTTAAAGGCGAGTTTAAAAGGCAACAATATTCATCATGAACAAATAGTGGATCTTTCCATATAGTTCTCTGCACTAATTCAGAAACATGTACCAAAGAGCTGCCTTGGTATTTTGTAAGCAAGTAACAGTTTCAGATTTGTTTGCTTTTTCTTTTTTTAAACTAAAAGTTTGGATTAAACATTTAAAAGAGCTTTAATCTAAACATGACTGAGAGATTTTCTATGTCACTACATTAAAGTACTTCAACTTTTTGTAACATGAAAACATGGTTACAGCACCGTTTATCATTTTACTGTAAAAAAAAGAAAAAAGAAAAAATCTCACTGAAATAAAGTTTTTATAATTACCAGAAACACACAGTAAAAGTGTATCTTGGATGCATTTTTCAGCTTCAACCCTGCAAATATTCAGAAAAAGATTTACCTATATAATGAAATACATCTGAAGAAAGATTTCACAGCCAGCTCTAGTCTCCATATTGTGGTGTATATCCAAAAATCCACTGCCAGCATCAGTTCTGTTTGTGCAGAAAGGCAATTTCCAATTCTGCTCACCCTTTATCTACAGACTTCCATCTTCCTGCCCCAAAACTGCTGTGGAAAGTCCCCTGGCCCTCTGGAACCAGGCTTTTGGGGGTGGCGAGAGGGCTTGCAGATACAGGGGAACAAACCGAAGTATTTATATTTTCCTGTGTTTGTTTTACACATGCATTGTGTGTGTGTGTTATTTTAAGGCAGGGGTGGCCAACCTTCTACCATTAGGGCCTCTGCGTTCTTAAGAGTTGTCCAGAAGACAGAATCTTGGCAGCTGCAAGTGCTGATGGTGCTGCTAAAGCAGCTGCACCTGCTGAAATGCCCTCACCTATGCAACCATTTAAAGGGCCAGCATTCATGTTGAAAGGTTGGCCACTACTGTTTTAAGGCATAGTGGTTAAAGAACTGCATCAAATGACATGGGTATTTTTTTTAACATCAGCATACATGAGAGCCTTGTTGCATATATGCTGTCCTTTGAACAACACACTCTCAATTTCAAAAAGTCATTTGCTTTTGAGAAATACAAATGCAAAGGTCGACACAACTATGTGATGTTCTGTGGTGGTTTGAATCCTGCCTTATGAAGTTTTTGTTTTAACTGGCAGGACTGGAACAAACAGGCCTTCCCTGAGGAAACAAACTTCCTGATGAAACAAACCAAAATTTCAGTTACCTCTGATTGCAGAAGTTGGACAAATTACTGTGTACTTTTCTACCTTTTGTTTTTTGTTTTTACATACAAAGCTACACCTACACTTTTTTTGGTACAAAACCTCAGGTTATACAATAATTCAACAGCTGAAATTTTACTTTCAAAATGTATTCTATGATCAATAATATGTTTGGACGTGAAGATACCTGCAGGTATCTACAAGCAACTTCTTTTAAATAGGCAACTGCTTTCAGAGAGCTTTTTTAAAAATTGTGGCTGCATGTAAAACGGAGCACAGTTCTACCTTCACTTTTAAAATGAGCACCACAGTTTCCAGGAGATGATTTAAGAACCGTTAAAATTCTGCGCAATATCTGAAATGATCCCAATTAATTATCTCTTAAGCTTCTAATTTATAAAATGAGCAGACCAACAACAATTCAACAGTTGAACTTTCATCACAATATAGTGACACACAAAATATCATAGCTCAAACATTTAAAGACAATTACAGGGCAGGATCCAACATGTTGTGTGAGGTGTCCTACTTGCACACTGAGGCTTTACACCCTCCTCTTCAGTGGCAGCCCCACATGCCCCATGTAAGTCGCTTCCCCCCCCCTCAGTGTTCACTGAGTCAGAAGGGAAGGCTGCTAAAAGTTAAAACCAGCAACCCCCCCTCCAAGCATGAGCAGATGGACCTTTCACATGCAGATGGATCTCTCAAGTCTCTCAGCCACAATTTAACCAGATATGCTATGGCAAAGTATTACCTAAATTATACATGTAGATTTTCATGGCTTTTTACTATGTACACAGAAGCAATGTTTATGGGATTTCCAGCCATGTGATATCAGCTCTTAAATTGAAGAAATAAAGAATATTCAACAGACAAAGTTGTAAGAATATTCTTTATTTCTTCAATTTAAGAGCTGATATCACATGGCTGGAAATCCCATAAACATTGCTTCTGTGTACATATTACCTAAATTTATGAGATCTAGAGACTTTCCACTATAACTGCAGTCCCCTCAGGATTCATGACTGAAAGCATCTTCAGTAGCCTGCATGACTGCAATATGTTTCAATTCATGTCTATAAAAACATTGGGAACAAATAATTTGTCTAAAAGTGGAGGAGGAAGGAAACCTCCACAAAGATGAATGCAAAGTTGAAAAGCGATGTCTGAAAATATTACTGTTACAAAATAATATGATCTAGAGTGGTTTTGTGCACTGCCTATTCTTGTTCCAGGATTTCAAACTTGGACTCGTGGTTTTGGTTTGTTACTCTGAAAAAAGCACCATGATTACAGGGTTGTATTAATCGTCCTTTTCTACAATCACTTCACCATGAAGCACTTTTCTTCGTTGACGCAGCATGTGAAAGTACAGCTGTGGAAACACTGTTCAGGAAGAAATGAAAGAGAGTACCATGTCAAATATGCAAAAACGAGAGGTACATCAATGTAGCATAGAGAACTGGTGGATGACTCAAGATGGAATGTTGAGTCCCTCTTAAACCCTCCCTCTTAAAATTGGGAAATGTTTCAGTTGATTCCTGATTACTCTTTGACAGGAGTACTGTATTCTCTTTGTGGAAAAATGAGAAGTGGGGTAATTAAATGATTATTTTATTCTATAATTAAATAAGATGGGATAATCCATTGTACACCACACTGAACTTCTTGGAAGAAGGGCAGAATACATACGAACCCACCTTACACCAAGCCAAACCACTGATCCACCAAATTCAGTGTTCTGTACTCTGACTGGCAGTGGCTCTCCAAAGCCCCAAGCTAGAACCTTTCCCTCGCCCCTTTTTAACTGGAGATAGTAGGACCCAAACTTGGGACCTTTTGCATGCAGAGCACATGCTCAACCACATTGCTGCGGTCCCTCCCAAAAAGCGATGACTATAGTTCCAACACCAACAAAAACTTATTCTATGATTATAATCAGCACACTACAACAGAACTCAAATGCTTCTACATGCACCTATTTGATACGTACATGGTATGTAGGAGGCCATGATGATGAGAAGGAAGTAGTAATAGTCAAAAGAGACGTTATACTTGTTGGGAAGTCTCACTGAAAACATGCCCGATCTCTTCACATAGGGTAAGGCAGCATAAATAGTTAGAAGCTCACCAACAACTCCCACAGGGTATAAGATGATAAAAAAATTGTACCTGGATGGGGGGGAGGAGAAGGGGAGGAATGAATGAATGAATGAATGAATAAAAATAGCTCCAAAAATGAGTACACATCTGATCCTTCACAAAGGATCCTTCACAAAGTCACATGCCTCCCTACTTCTGTAAGAGGGCAGTGACTACCAGGGGACAATGAAGTGACTGTTACTGGGGATGGTATTTTAAATTCCCGTTAATCTAGTTTTGGGGAACATTTAAAGCAATATGTTTGGTAAAAGAGAGAGCTCTGTCTCTTTTCTTTCATGTTTTGACCTGGGGAAGCTCAGCTAAGTGTGAAATCACCTAATGAACTGGCTCTAAGTATTTACTGAGAATCTGAAAATGCTGTATTGAATAAATATACAAAACAACAAAACCTTAGCAATAGGAATTACTGACTACTATTTTTCAAGACATTTATTTATATATACTTGCTGATTTTATGTGGACAGAAAGCCAATGAACCAATAGCACATACGCTGCTGATACGCCCTTAACTGCTGATCGCAGCAGCTGATAATGGGCAGCGTCCATTGATAATGGGCCTGCGGTCTGCGTACCCCTATGGGGGTTCGCAAGTTGGGAACACCTGAGGTAGACCACTTCAAGCACAGGGAGGCCTTGAGCTGCCCTAATCATGAAAGAACTAGATAGACAAATGTCAATAATCCACAGCCCTTTGCAATGCCTGGTATCATGATCATAAAGAACCGACGTTTTCTAAAAAGTTGAGCGGTTCTGCTGTCCAGCCATAAAAAACAAGATGGTAAATTCTCATAATCACATTGGAATCTCCACACTCCGTAACAGCGGTCAAGGCAAAGACGACCATCACTAGTTATTTCATTGCACTGGTCAACGGTAGGTTTCACATGCACTCCACACTTCAGTTTCGAAACTTTCCAAATGCTTTTAGCAAGGCTTATTAAACACAAGCACACCAACTACTCAGTAAATAACATTTAAAACACATCTACTGATATACAGAAAAATACGGTTTTAAAAGCAAATCACATGATCAGCCACACACCCGGCTGTTTTGCTTTTGTGCCAATTCAGCATGCTTGAACTGAGCATGCACAGAACAATGAGAAACTAAACTGCAAGGCATTCTCCACCTGGCCCATTTTATGAAGTATGGCAAGTGGTTGAGCATATTGAATGTGTAGAAGGAATATCGAGTAATCTCCGTCACAGTCCACACGACCAGAAAAAGAACAACGCTCTCCTCGTTCTGGATCTGTAGGGGTATAAAGAACCGACGTTTTCTGCATCCTTGAATTGCAACAAAAGTTGAAATAGACACTCTAGACAATACCCCAGAATCAGTGTTTTAAGAACTCATGTGCAGTCAGAATCTGAAACATTCAACAAGGCGACAAATTGCACATTGAACAAAACAACTATTAAAGTTGCAAACAGTCACACACATACAGGACCACAGTGGACGGACTCTCCTCTATGCTTGGTAACTGCTTTCATTAACTTCTTTATTTCGTCTAATTGTCTTAGAAGCAATTCTTTTTCAGGACTCCATGGAATAAGACTGGTTCCATTTAAGTCATCAAGGGCGCAATCCTGTAAAAGCAGCCAGCGACGGAATGAGCGTTCCATCACCGGAAGCCATTGCAAACATGCCGTAAAGCACGATCGCGATGACTCTGGAGTATGGGAGGCCGGCCTCCCCCACTCCGACCGACACCAGACCGAGGATGCGGCCGGCAGCAGATAAGTCCTCCACCGCCGGCTGCGTGGGCGGTCCAGCAAGCGAGGAAGGGGGGCCATTGGCCTAGCCGGCCCGGGAGGGGGCAGGACATGACGTTGGCCATATTCCCATCCCCGCCGGGCGGGCTAGGCCGTTACATGGCTTCCTGTACTTCTGCCAGCTATTTAGCTGACGGAAATCCAAGGAGGCCGATAGGGCCAGCCCCGGTTTACACTTGGGGAAGGGGAAGGGGACAAGCATCCCCTTCCCCGAGTAGACCTCTGGCCCGTTGGTCGACGGGCAGCCCGGGCGCAGGATCCGGCGGGCGGCTCTGGGCCGCTGGCTGGATCCTTAGTCAGGATTGCGCTGCAACATAACTTTACTGTTTTTCCTCAGGTCCAATATCTTCATTGCATTCCTCGCTCTGCCTCTCTGTCTTCTCCCAGAACTTCTAATCAGACCTCAGTTCCTTCATGCCATTCTCTCCATTTCTTCCTTTAATGAGTTCTTGCCGGCTTCTCCTCCTACATGCTTAATTCCCTCATACATTAGACCCGCAGTTCTCAAACTGGTGGGTTGTGGCCCACCAGGAGAATCGCATGTCCCCTGCCACCTTAAGGGCATGGTGGTGGCAACAGCGATCCCGGGGATTGCCGCCGCAGAGGAAAAATGTTGAAAAGGTGGTTTTTGCACTCACTGGGGGGTCCTGAAGCCCTTCAGAGTGTTCGGGGAAGCCCACGCTCACTTCTGCAGGCCTCCCCCGAGCTGTAGATCGCCGTGGAACGGCGATTACGATCACCAAAAACTGGAAGTGGTTGTAACCGCTGTTCCATGGTGATCTGCAGCTGGAGGAGGCCCGCAGAGGGGAACACGGGCCTCCCCAAACCCTCCGAAGAACCCCCGGTAAGTGCAAAAAAAAAATCACCTTTTTTCCCTGGCAGCGGTGGCAATCCCAGGGATCGCCGCTGTCCCTGCAACTACTGTACTCAAAGTGTGGGGAGAACTTTCAGAACCACTGCATTCGATCATTTCTCTTTGACCAGCATACCCAAAAGGCAGCTACAGGCTGCAAGAGGATCCTGACATCAGGGATCTGTTTGGAGTGAATAATCCTGAGGATTATTTAGCCAGGAGAAGGTCAGAGCCCTCGATGAAGTGTGCAATGTGGTACAAGAATCCACAAGGATCAAATGGGTATGCTCATCTGTAGTGTGTTAAGTGTCAAGCAATGCAATCCTATAAAGGTTTACTCAGAAACAGGTCCCACTGTGTATAATGGGGATTACTCACAGGAAAGTGTGCATAGGATTGTCAGTCTTTACCGCATAGCACTGCGAGTCTTTAAACTCCCTCAGTAGGTAATGGCAACTTCAAAACAATCAGATCCAATCAGGAGCAAGTCAAACAAGCAACGGAAAATTAAATTTCTAACTTGGCAAAGGAGGTGGGCTGGAATCTATTTATTACCTTCTGAGGAAGGGAATTACTTGTCTGTAATTTTCTTTTTGTTAAATTGTGAAGAATTCTGTAATAGATTTCCACACCTGAAGACTAATAAAAGCTCCAGGGGGTCTGTAAAATGAAATAAGGCAACACAGACCTTTGTTATATGTACACAAAAAGGAGTCCATAACTGCTTCTTAACCAAACGCACCACAGAAACAAAATCCAAAAGGCCATGTTTTCAGACATGTTGAGCATCTCAAATATCACATGAGGTCAAGGAACACTGCCAGGTGTTTACCCACTTCTGAAAAACCAGGCCTTGGGTCTATACACATGGCTTATCTTTTACAATTTGATTTTTTTAACACACACACACACACACACACACACACACACACACACACACACACACACACACACACACACACACACACACACACACACGAGATTTTTATATATTGCTTTCCATTTTTATTACCATCCATTTAACTTTGACCTGAAATTAATAGGACTTATTTCTGAGTAGATGTACATAGGACTGGATTGCAAGTGTGCAAACGTATGCCACAAGATTCAACTGCATGCATGTGTTTGCTTCTACAACATGTGGTGGTGTACAGTGAGTTTTATAATACATATTGACTTCTACTGTAAAATACAATAAAAAAAATTTGGGGGGGGGGGAATCATTTGTACACACCACACAATCTATCTTGGATAACTAGCTACCTCTCTGAGCAAAACAATGTTGGCTTTTTCTGTTCCTGAATGAGGGTTAAAATTCTCACTAAATGAGCAAGTTAGAAAAATATACTGTCTCTCTTACATTTTTAGGCACTAAAGAAAACAAACAATGTAAAATATTATGCAGACACACCATTTTCCTGCACAGTCAATGCAGAGAGCATAACTCCTAGCATCTTCATCGGGTTAATGAGTTATTCGGCTCTGGTCAAAGTAAAAACAAGATTTTAGCTCTTGTAGTGAGGAAGAAAAGCCTAAAAAAAAACAAAGGCCAAACTAGATAAGAAGAAGGAGACACACAAGCCGTGTGCAGAAATTTTGTTGTTATTATGTTGCTGTAATTAATGAAATGCCACTCTGGGGTTATACAGATTTAATTGGAGAAGCTGCAGTGGGATTGAGAAAGTGCCGAGCATTTTTTCCCCGTGGGTCATTTTTCCAATCAAAATTGCCCTCTCAGCTGCTTTTCCACCTGTGGAAGAAAAGATACAAGATCCCTGGGAGAAAAAGCAGCTTCTCCTCCGTACCTTACAAAGAGACCCACCAGTTCTGATTATTGAACAGAATAATTGCTGGCTTTTATGTTTTCAAAGGGAGAATGGCAGCTTTGGGTGCAGCCTCAGTTTCAGCTAATTAGCTTTGCACACCTCCTGTTGCTTTGGAGCTTCTTCTATCATGCCCAGCAATGTGCCTTTTAGTGCAATCCTATGTGTGTCTACTCAGAAGTAAGTCCCACCGAGTTCAGTGGTGCTTACTCCCAGGTAAGTCTGTATAGGATTGTAACCTTTGTCTCTCAGCCTTACTTTGTGTTGTTGGGGTTTTTCCTGCTTAACATCCAGCCTGTCAAAGAGTTTTGATGAACATGAAAGCTTGCACAATTTGTGACTTTTTAGGTGGCGCTAATTGTGCAACTGTTATTTTTCTTCGTTTTTTCACCATACAGGATAGACGAGAACCTATCAATAGGCAACGTACTTGCCAGGTGCCACAAAAGTGCTTTACGGCACATTTGCCGTAAATGCTTTACGTAAATGCTTTACGGCACATTTGCGACACCCTAGGGCGACACCAAGGCCACAGTGCCAGCGCTGGCCGCAGTCAGGATTGCGCCATTACTCTCAATAAGTACAGAAGAAGATATCTGCTGGACCAGGCCAAGGTCCCATCTACTCCATAAATTTGTCCAGAATAAGGGGCCCTAGGATATAGTCATATTCAACAACTTAGCCTACCTTTTCCTTTACTGAAAAAAAATGCTTATGGTACTGTACTCAAGCATGCTAAGACAAGAGGACATAGAAGACAGCAAGACATAGACAAGATAAGCCCAAGAATTATCATCTGCAAGCACGTAAAACGATTGTTTAGAATAGATGAAAGAATGAGGCTGTTTCTGACTATTATCCCAAATAAGCAGACAGGCATGTGCCACCTGCTGGTGAGACAGTTTATTGACTCCGTCCTTTTTTTAATGGTTCTGAACACGCATCAAGATTTGAGAGCATGGGCCTAAAGTTAGGATTCATTCAGGCCTTAGACATCTAGAGCTGTAAAATAAATGTTCACTTGAAACTATGATAACTTGCAGTATTATGAGATAAATTATAGGACATATTATGAAGAGCTTTTTTTTTTTAAACCCAGAAATATTATAGCCCACTCTGTACACTGGAAAGTGATATAGCAAAGATTGGACAGCATGCTGCCAAGTTAAGGACTTTTAAGGGAACACACACCCACACTTCCTGTTTCGTTTAAAAGGAACTTTGCAAAGAAAAAGGGTACGAGGCAGGCTCACTGCCTTCCAATTCACTTTCATCGAGCAATAGCCGTGATGGGGTAGACCTGGGGTGAAAACCACCCCAAGTCATTTTGCTGTTCCTCACAGCTCAATGTGAGCCACGACAATCATCTCATCCTTGGGCTACCCCTGCAAAGAAATGTTTATCTTAGTTTCGTTACAACTCCTAGGTGAATACCATGGATGCTTGCAATTTATTGCTGGTGAAAATTATCCGTTTTCTTCAACATTTCGTTAATCTAACCACTTACAGAGATCCATTAAATTACCTAAAAGGAACACCTCTGTTTCCTCATTGCCCTCTGCAGGTAAAAGTGCCCTCTACGATCACTTGAATGCTCATCTATGGCTTGCTAGACTGAATAGTTCTCTCAGGCAGGTTTCCATGGTATATTACAGGCTGCCCTCACTCCACCGCCAGATCATCCCTGCGGCCGCTGGAGATGGTAGGTGTAGCACCGGTGGGTGCGGGGGCAGTCCGAGCGGCATGGGGGGGGTCATTGGTTGAGCCGGCCCGGGGGCGGGGATGGTGACCGCCATATCCCCGTCCCATTCCTGGGCCGGCGCAGCCATTACACGGCCTCCTTGGACTTGTGCCAGCTAAACAGCTGGCGGAAATTCGAGGAGGCCCATTGGGGCCTCCCCGCGTTACACCGAGTAGACCTCCAGGCTGATCCTGGAACGGGGATAGAATCTGGCAGGCAGCCTGGGCCACCCACCGGATACTTAGGCAGGATTGCGCTGTCAGACAGGTTTCCATAGTATATTACAAGTTTACATTTAAATTGCATGCTCCTGTCCACATCCATTTTGTCATATACATCTTCATGGCCTTTGCTACTCACATCCTTTACCTTGAGAGCTTTAATATGTAGGGTAGAAACTTTTATTATAATTACTACAACTGCACAGCACTTGTTACAAGTACACTACTTTTCAAAAAGAATAATGCAAACTCGAAAGACACCCGTGTGTTTTTCACATGCCTGCAACTTCAAGATTATTTCCACTTAGCCCATTCACTGTGCGCTAATTTTAAGTTCTCTCCGAAACAGGAACGGCTGACAACTTGGCGAATAGGTTGATGAAGAGATGTGTCAGCCTTTGATCTTGTTTCATAGACAGAGCAAACCAGGCAATAAGCCAACGTAGCTCAGATATCCATCTCCAATGGCCTTTAAGTCCTTGTCACCCACGTGGAAGGCAGGCGCAAAGGAGGAACTTTTAAGTTCTGCCTGCAGAGCTGTGTGCACAGTTGCAGGCATCCTCTGTCCAATTGTATGGCTGGGTGAAGACGGGCCTATGCGGACTTTTAAAAAGAACACGATGCCAATAAAAGGGTTTTCCTTTACAACTTTTTACCATATGTGGTGGACATGCCCCCAAGCAAAGAAGTATTGGACTCAGATTCATAAACAGATTGAGTTGATTTTAAAGATTAAGGTTCAAATGAAACCGGAAACCTTTTTGTTGGGTATGAGGGATGATCATGTAGGCGAAAAATTTCAAACTTTGTTTTTATATATGGTTGCTGTGGCAAGAATTTTATATGCACAATATTGGAAGAATTCGGAGATACCTTCGCCGGAAGATTGGTGGCTGAACGTTTTGGACTATGCTGAAATGGATAAACTTACAATTTTAATTAAGGAAATGTCAGTTAACCTAAGAACATAAGAAGAGCCCTGCTGGATCAGGCCAAAAGCCCATCTAGTCCAGCTTCCTGTATCACACAGTGGCCCCACCAGATGCCTCAGGGAGCACACAAGACAACAAGATAACCTGTTTCCCTTTGACACTCCCTTGCACCTGGCACAGAGAAAACCTACTTCTAAAACCAGGAGGTTGCTTATGGCTTGTAACCTTTTCATGAATAACTGGAAACCATTTGTCGATTTTTTTTTGAGAGAGAGAGAGAGAGAGAGAGAGAGAGAGAGAGAGAAGAACGATGTGATGATATGCGGATTTAATGAATAGGATGTGGGTGTTATTTTGGCTTAGTTGGATATTATATGTAGAAAATAGTGAATAGTATGCTAGTAGGATGTATTGCTTCGTGCTTGCTATAACTTTATGAAATATGTATTGTTTTTATTTTTTAATATATCAATAAAATATAAATATATATTAAAAAAAAAGGGTTTTCCTTGCCGAGAACGTCTCTGACACTTACCTGCTTTATACTATGTGTAACAAACCACACCATGAAGATTCTGGAACTCACTTGGACCCCAGTCACAAGCACAGAGGTGTGCACTACTCCTTAAAGAGAGAAATAGGTCATCTTTGTCCCACAGGGCAGGATTTTGCTTAGTTCATTAAGAAACTGAAACAAAGACTCACCAACTGCACAGTGGAGTATCTGCAAGGTTAAAAAAAAAAAGAGCAAGAGAGAGCGGAAAAAATTAAAAGTGGAGTATTATGGTGGTAGTATAAAGAAAAGCATTGCTACCATTCATTTATCCACCTAGTCCCCTTTTCAGTTTTTATTCATAGGTGTCTTCGATTGATAGCAAAAGCCAAAACCTCCAATGCCTGGCTGATATTCAGTGGTACGTAAGTACACAGACAAAAACATCAAATTGCCACTAGTTATCTGCTCGTTTTGTAATAATTTTGACTGCAAACTGGGTGCCTTTATTATTTATTTATTTATTCACATTTTTATACCGCCCTTCCTCCAAGGAGCTCAGAGTGGTATACATATTTCCTCCCCTCCTTTTTGTCCTCACAACAACCCTGTGAGGTAGGTGGGGCTGAGAGATAGTGACTGGCCCAAGGTCACCCAGGAAGCTTCGTGGCTGAGCGGGGATTTGAACCTGGATCTTCCAGGTCTAAGTATGACTCCCAAACCACTACACCATCCTGGCATCCTTATACATATGTAGTCAGGCAGCCTTCTCCAGGCATGAGCCATTCAACTTAGTACGTTGCCAAGTGGAACAGCAGACAACTATGGAAACAATGAGGGCAGGTACCGGCCACTGTGACGCTGGCATTTAAACCAAAAATAATGTTGCATTACCTTGGCCCTAATCTACATCACAAAGTTGTTGCAAGGAGAAAATGGGAGGGAGGAAACCATGTATGAGCAACTTGGAAGGAGAGCAGAATAAAAATGTAATATTTTCCATTGTAATAATTTCCATTTCTGAAAACATCATAAATGCTTAATAAAGCTATTTTGCTAACTTGGTGTTAAGAATAAATCTATATGGACTGGTTCATGCTGACTGGCAGTCGCCCATGCAAGTGTCTCGAGAGCCTGAAGGGCCCCTGCCAAATGTCAAGCCCCGAGACACTCATGCTCAAGTGCTGTTTGTACAAACTTAGCACCTCCCCATGGGGACTGCGCATGCGGTCAATACAGTTGCATGATCTTGATGGCTTTGAAAGGACCATAACAATCATGCACATCATTCATAGTCATTGCATGTAGAGCCCCCAGGTGGAGGTGCTGCATCATACAAAGGACACAAACAATTCCTGGCCGAGCATTTAGCAGTGGCTTTAGGCACACCAGAAGCATTCAGTTTAGGATGCCAAAGAAAGCAAATCCTGACTAGATGTCACTGAAATCAATGTGGCAAGTTAGTTGTGACTAACTTCAGTGGTGTCTAGTCGGGAGTCACTTCCTTTAACTAAAACCCAATGTATGCATACCAGTCTTAGGTCTCCTTCCCTCAGACTAGAACACCTTTGAGAGAACAGGTGGGAATTTATATTATCTGAACAATGGATGATTTTTTTCGTATCTCTCTTCATCCTCGATTATTAAGATCATTTTGCCCAGGCCAAATGGATCACATCGCCTAAAAACTTACCTCAAGCAACGCAAAAGTCTGGAAAAATTTAAGTGTCTTTTGAATGCTTTTGAATAAACCTTTGTGTGTTCCTTTTTCCATATAAAATCGCACCATGGTAATAGCCAACACCAGCCACCTAGATAGAGGGGGGGAAAAGGTTTTTCTTAAAAAGTAAGCACACACATGGGGTTCCAGTTATTTGATTAATTATTTTCACACACACACATCTCATACACCAAGTCTAAAAACCTCTCAAAACGGATCAGAAAACCAATCTTTAGCAAACATCATAGAACATCTCCAATTACAGGGCAGTTGAGCTTATTCATGGAGCTGGTAGTAAGACTGAAACTCATACAAGGAACATGGAGGAAAAGAATTGTTGAAAACCTTTGCTCTGCAAAGCAATTTCCTAAATATCAGGATCCACTTCAAGTGGAAACCTTTCCAGCCAGGCCAGGCAATCTGCTCCTGACGGAAGAGCTCTACCAGACTCAAAAGAGCTGCGTTTCAAGCAAAGGGACGGTACTTTCTCCAATCCAATGTTCCCATGATATCTGTGCAAGGTGAAAGCAAGTTCCTCACTAATAAGTATCTCACTTTCCTGCACCCAAATCTGGAAGCAAGTGCAGAACTGTTAGTAGCTCTTCCTGGAATGTACCCTGTTTCCCCTAAAATAAGACCTCCCCCAAAAGTAAGACCTACCATCATTTTTGCATGATTTTTGCTGACACTCGTCAATATAAGTCCTCCCTGAAAGTAAGACATAGCTAGGATCATCAGCCAGATGCGATCCCCCCCGGACCCCCACCGCCCCCCCAGCATTTACTTTGATAAATTTAAGTTTCATTCTCTCCTGAGGGTGCAAGGCTCTGCAAGGCCTGGAAGGCCTGCACTTGAGTCCTTCACCATGAATACGACGTGCTAGAGAGACTCTGCAAGGTTGCAACCTCCTTGCAGGCCTTTCTAGCACGTCGTCTCCATGGTGGAGGACTTAAGTGCAGGCCTTGCAGAGCCTTGCACCCTCAGGAAAGGATGAAGCTTTAATCGGTCAAAGTAAGTGCCAGGAGAGGGGTCGTGCCACAGGTTGGGGAAAAAGACCTACCTGAAAGTAAGACCTACTCATTTTTGGGAGCCAAAATTAATATAAGACATGTCTTATTTTCAGGGAAACAGGGTATCACCTTATGCAAATACACTCTTAGTGTGAACTACAATATATGTACAATTGTACTTTCCAATATCTGCAGTCATTCAGTAATACTAACACAGATGCACATGAAGCTTGTTTAGGAACTATCCATCCAGCCCCGTTCTCTGAAACAGGCCACCACTGAGTTTGGAAATTCAGAGGAAATTGAAGCAATTCATCAAGTGCAATAATATATGAATGGACAGTTCAGGTGCAACTTCAAATCTGTTTATCATTCAGGAAATAATATAATATGGGCTACTGGGTGTCATTATTGTTGGAGAAGTTGCAATAAACTTATACTGGCCTGCTTGATAGTACCCTTATAAAGAACTCATGCCTTGGCTGGAGCCAAGACCAACCTATCCAGGTGGCCAGTTGAGGCAATACATTGCACCACATTTATTGAGAGATAACATGGCAGAGGGTGAACCTCCAACCATCCACTCACTCACTCACCTCCATCGCTGCTGCTGCTGCTCCTCCCACTCTGGCAACACCCTAGCAGAGCTTACCACTCTCCTCTCATCCACTCCACCTTCCTCTTCCTTTTGTAGTCCAGGGTGTGGGAGAGGCAGTGGATAAGCAACCTCATGGTTGGAGGAGTAGGTTTTCTCTGTGCCAGGTGCAGGGGAGCGGCAGCAGGAAACAGGTTATCTTGTTGGCTGTGTGCTCCCTGAGGCATCTGGTGGGGCCACTGTGTGATACAGGAAGCTGGACTAGATGGGCCTTTGGCCTGATCCAGCAGGGCTCATGTTCTTATAGATGTCAGCTAAAGGGGGCAGCATTTGGCACACACTCTCGGGCATCAGGAGGTCTTGGGTCAACCCTTGTTAGAGCTGCTCCTCAACCTAGAGAGCACATGGCCAAACTTCCATATTGGACCCTTTAAAGTAGCCTGAACAAGACTGCAAAAAACCAGTCACCCTATAACACCATGGTGACTGGCCCTCCCGACTCTGGCAAGTAAGCGAGCAGTTAATAATGAGCTCAGGCAGGCTTGAACATTCTGAATGCTAACCAGGAAATGGGCTGATGACCATGTGAGGCTACGGGGCTGGTAAAAATGACTCCTTGGTCACAACTTGCTCCACAAAAACATGTTCTAAGTAATGTATACTGCCACTGCTGTACTTTACACAGAGTGAAAAGGAGCCTGTCCTGAAGGATCACAGTCCCAAAGAGCGACACAAAAGATGGCAAAGGAAATGGATGCAGAAAACAGCTGGGGAAGAATATACAATTATCACATACACTTACTTAGGGTTAGCAACACTTACTTAGGGTTAGCAACAGTGTAGCATGGAGGCAAGGAAATGGGGCCAAAGACTTCACAAAAAAGGTGGGGTTTGAGGAGGGATTTGAAGAAAATGAGAAGTAACAGCACAGGGACATAACAGAACGGGTGCATCTGAGAGAGATGGAGCCAGCTGAGTGAAGGCCAGACAGATACGCATCATGATGTGAGCATGGAGAGATAAGTGGGGACAACGCCATCATTGAGGAAATTCATTATAATGGCGGTGACATGCGAGGTTTCCTTTCTGCTAGTGATGTTGTACAACAAGAAGACTGTGATGGCGGATAAATGTTAGTATTAATCATCATCCTACCAAAAATGTGGTCATTCAAGTCCACCAACGAAAGCTTTCATTTCCAGATAAGCACCAAACAAACAAGATTCCACAGGTAGGTCTCCTTGCAAAACATTTAGAAACCACTGTCAAACACGACCAAAAGTTGAATCAGACTGTTTCGAAATCCAGAAATCTCAGGGTTTTTTTTTACCTTTACATCAGACCAGGAGATGTGGTGATGCTTCAGACCAGCAGTTGTTACAAATCCCCATAACCAAGCCATCAAATACGCACAGCCATAATCCAATACAACCTTTCAATAACAGACATTCAGTAGGATTTCAAGAACTATTACGCTAAGGCAATGATTTTTAAACAGTGTGTAGCTGGATGTTCCCTGGCAAACGCCAAAGCCTTTTCCAGAGTGGGTGATTCACAGCAGATGAATGAAAAAATGCAGCACAAAATGGCACCTCTAGACCATCCATCCCGCCACCACATCAAATTCTGTAGTTCCTGATCACACAGTTCCTCCATAGAGTGACATTCTATCCACAGGGCTCTTATTCTTGCTGTTCATGCATAGGGGGCACTTCTAACAATGCTGTTGGCTTGCCAGCTGACACACCAGTGCAACCACACTAAAGACGTCTCAGGGCAAGATATCAGCATGAGCCTGTACTGTTCTCTTGTTGGGGGCATTCCCCAACTCGTGGCTGACTGAGCACAGCAGTATCGCATCATTTAGGGGAAGCCACCACGTGGATGAGCAGTTCGGGACAGTTCACACGTTACACGAAAAGCGCTTCTGTGCGGAAAAGATCCGTGTAAAAAACCCACGTGTAGAGAGTGGGATAAATGCGTGTATAGTTGTCGCCCGGGCCTACTGAAAGCGCTTTTCTAAGCCGTCCACACAAGGCATAGGCGAGTCTTGCCATTTGCTTTCGGGGTTCGACTCTCACTTCGCCGCCGCCGCTCTCAGGTCAGTCGCTCGGGTTACTGGCTTGGCCAGCCTCCCGTCTGGCGGGCGGGCAGGTGCTCCAATGGGGAAGCAGCCTCCTGAAGGAAGCGTCGTACAGTAAGTAGGTGGGAGGGGCGCCTGGGGCCAGCTCCTCGAGGGAAGCGGCGGCTGAGCGTGCAAGTGCCTTGGGCGGCAGCCGCCGTAAATTATGCCTAGGGAAGCAGTCTGCCCCCCGGGCACCCCCGCCCGGCATTCCGGGCTCGGGCTATACTTAACCTCTCCGGCGGGTTGGAGGGATGACGTGCTCGCCTTACTGGAAGGTTGCACCGTATTTGGAAATGCAGGCAAGCCAGGGCTTTTAGCCCCCAGTCGCCGGCCGCTCTTCTTTGCCTCCCGCTTCCCCTCTGCAGATCTGAGCTCCAAGGCTGCCAAGCCCGATGCCGCCCAGGCCCCCATCCTGCTTGGACGGGGGAAGCATCTCCGCCTCTCTCCCCCCCCCCCCGGGCTAGGGGGTGTGCAGGACCCCCGGAGGGCTGCCCCGTCCGCCAACTCCCTCCCGTCCCGACCGAGGGACTCACCCCGCCGTCATGGTGATATTATAGAAGATGAGCCAGGCGGTGGTCACCGCGCCGCGACGCCGAAGCACCTTCTTGCCGCTCTCCTTCTCTTCCACTGAGCCATTGCCGGCTCCGTCCTCCTCGCTGGACGCCATGGTTTTGCTCCGTGCAGTCCAGGCGGAGAGTCGCGTCGAGGGCGGAGGAGGGGTCAAGCGCAGGCTGGCAGCTGGCGCGGACACTGGTGCTCGCCCCGTCTGTCTTCGCAGAGCCGGAGGGCAGCTGCTTCCAGGCAGCTGCTCATATGCTGCGCCCGCCTGCCCCGCCCCCCAGCTTTCCTCCCTCTCACCCCCCTCCGGGGCTCCCAAGGATACCAGCACCCCGATGGCCCCTCAGCCCACGGACTGCGCGTGCATGTAAGACATCGAGCTGCCTAAGAGGAGTTAAAAGTACGGACTTGTCCACTCTCTTTCTCCATAACTTGAAAACCTCTACACACATTGCAAAACTAGCACGCATGCCATGTTCATTGAACTTACACACTGTGATGGAAATGCACATCTGCCACACATTTCCATGTGCGAGATGGAAACAAGTGTAGCTGCATTAGTAATGGAACATCCAAATCCAGGAGCAGTATACCTTTGAATACCAGGTGCTGATATCCTACCAGAACAAGAGGACAGGGCTGCTGCCGCCTTCGTATCCCATCTAATGGTGCAGTCCTATGCCGAAGTTGTGCCGCAATCGCTGCTATGTTGGCATGACATCTGCCATAGTCTAAGCACGTTTAGTACAAAGGGGGAAGGGCCCGGGGCAATTCCACACTTGTGCAACCCTCCCAGTAACTATGCCAGCATCATGGATACCCTGACACAGCCCGCCAATCAATGAGTGACAGCCGGGTGTTGGCCCAAGACTGACCCAATGTCAGCCTGTGCAAGGAGTCAGTCACAGTCTACCCAACCCCACAGTCTACCCAACCCCAGCAGCCAGAGAAACACTGCCAGGGGAAACCCCGCAGGGCGCAGTGGCAGGTGCACGTCCAATGAGCAGTCACTGCTGGGATGATGCCTCCCCCTGACAGCCCCCAGGAATGAGTAACACAGCAACATCCACTACTGGCGGCAACCATGGAGTGATGCTCCAGTGACACACACACACCCCACACACACACAACACAGTACGCCCACCCCTGCAAGAGCTATTATAGTACAGGCAAGAAAAGCAGAGAACTGCTAGGAATCCTAGCATCCAGAGTTCAAATCCCTTTGGTGCCACTCAGACAAACACACATTTCCAGGAAATACCTTTTTGACTACAGCAGACCAATATCAGGGAGATAGCTCCCTAGCAGGGCAGCTATGTGAAATAAGCATACAAATCTCCCTATAGCAAGGATCTGAGTCCTTGTCTGGGAGTCCATCCGCTGGAAAGAACCTCTTTGCCAGGGGATGGACTGAGGTGAGTCACAAGCCAAGCGGAGCATCAACAGTACTCAGGCAAGCCAGCATGTTGGTAGCACACTGAACAGAGACTCAGAGTCCAAGCCTATGCATGTCTACTCAGAAGTAAGTCCCATTATATTCAATGTGGCTTACTCCCAGGTAAGTGTGGATAGGATTGCAGTCTCAGGCTGGGAGCCAGAAAAGACAGGTTTGAGCCAAGCCGAGGGACTTACCATATAACCCATAAGAACATAAGGAGAGCCCTACTGGATCAGACTAAAGGCCCCTCTAGTCCAGCTTCCTGTATCTCACAGTGGCCCCACCAGATGCCTCAGGGAGCACACAAGACAACAAGATACCTGTATCCTGTCACCACTCCCTTGCACCAGACTCATCTTGTGCAAGACGCCTTGTGCCAGAAATATCCCATGGCAGGGACGAAAGAGGTGGAGGTAGGTTTTGAACCCATGCTCATCACACAAAGCTGTTCTCTAATGACTCAGCCCCAAGAGGAGCCAGGCAAAGAACACCACATGGGACATTTTGCATACTGGCAGCATCACAACTAGGCACACCTGGCTGGAAGTCTGTAGCGCATGAACCAATCAGAGGGAGCACTGCGTGAGCCAGTCATTGACTTGCATGTGACACAGGGTCCCTATTGCAGTAGTCCTATACACACACTGTGCCCTTTGCATCATTGCTGATACCTGCATAGTAGCCCTGGAATAGCTAGGTTGCCCTCCCTCTCAACCCGCAACTGTCTGTCTTATACATCATACAGATGTATACAAGGAACAGATGGCTCATAACCAATGAAGAACTCCCCCCCCCCATTGAAGCCCAATGAGTCAAGGCATGAAGATATTGCAGACCCTGAGCCCTGGTAGCACAGAGAGGCCCCACCCCTTGCAGAGTCCCACCTCCCACCCTAAGGCCTGCTAGGTAAGAAACATCTAGTGTGAGGAACAGGGATCCTCTATCTGCTAACAAAGTGACAAGAAGTGTCACATCAAACTTTTTTATCAAGTCAAACTTTTTATTGCATAGTTTCAAAGATAGAGCAGACTCTGAAAGAGCAGCTGTAAGTGGAGTCGCCAGCTATCTCGCCCCAGCCGGGTTCTTATGCCTTTGCAAGTTATCCAACAGACAGTCAAGTAGCAGGTGTTGGTGAGATCTGGCTACGCCAGTTAGTTCACTGTCTGTCATAGAGTTTGCAAAGCAACAGGCGTCTGCCTGGAACAAATACGTCAGCAACCTCACAGAGGAACAGCTGGGATCACACTGGACACTGCTGCCAGGCATGCTGCCGGCTTCCCTTGTGGTCTGCATGAGTGGCCATGTGGAAGTGGCCATGAGTGGCCCTGTGTCTTCTTTCCCTGTTGGACAGCTGCTGTGGAAAGCAAAGAGAAACACAGAGAACATAGCAAGACATAGCAAGACAGAGAACATAGCAAGCACCATCAGCCACTCATGCTCTCTTGACTGAAATGCATACTCAGTTTTTGTGAGGGAGAGTGGTGCTACTACTTGGGTGTGCACATGCAGCTGTCCCTTGATGGGGAGTGAGAGCAGAGCATGGTGGCTCAGAGCAGCATTACTCTTTCCTGCCTGATGGGAGGAAACTCACAGTGGAAGTCTGTGAGAAATGACCTTCTTCTGCCCCATGTGACATTGCTGCAGTCCTGAAAAACAAAAAAGCTCCAGGTGAGTGTTTGGGCAGCAGTGACAATGGTTGGAGTACCCAGCTTTCAACAAGAGAGAGCAGACATTTACTGGTATTACGTAGCTATTGTGAAAGGAAAGGGTGGCTAGGCAACACAGTTCAGAGCAAAGACACATGTGACAATACTGAAGGAAGGGTCACGAGAAGGCTATGCAGCATCAATGTGTGGAGGCATGAGATTCCCTCCCCTCCTTTGCTTACCTGTAGTGAGTGAAACTCAAATATTTTGGCCACCTAATGCGAACAGAGGACTCTCTGGAGAAGACTCTGATGCTGGGAAAGATTGAAGGCAAAAGGAGAAGGGGAAGGCAAAGGATGAGATGGTTAGACAGCATCACCGATGCAACGAACATGAAAATGAGCGAACTCAGGAAGATAGTGGAGGACAGGAAGGCCTGGCGGGATATGGTTCATGGGATCACGAAGGGTCGGACACGACTTAACGACTGAACAACAACAATCATGTGAGTGCATTTTCCTTGCCAATGCCTGCCCTGTTGGAGGGGTGGTGCGGAAGTCCCACTGGGGTGTTGGTGTGTGGAGTCCTGGGGCAGAGTACCTGCTATAGGAATTCTGGGAAGACCAGTGTTAACAAAGTATCTTGCCATATGTGTTGTGAGGGGCAACAGGTTGTTTGTGGAAAGTGCTCCCTTTGTGTGCAAAGTGTCCCTTCTCCATAGTTCCCATCACCACAGTTCCCATGTGTGGGTGCTTTAAGTGTGCTCAATGTGAGGCCAGAGAAGTATAGCTCCATGCAGTGCACCCTGTCATCTGAATTCTGGTCTTCCTGGCAGGCTTTAGTACTGAGGCTGGTGTGCTACAAAATTTAATCTGTATGCTGTGCTCTGCTGTCAGAAAGTGGGTGGGGCAGGAGTTGAGATAGTCTGGTCATGTTTTTGTTTTCCTGGCCGCTATTGTTTCCTCTGGCATTTAAAATTCTTATGTTAGCTCTGGCATCAACATAGCCATGTTTTGCTGAACATTTGGGGTGTATTTGTCATCTGGAGGGGATTTAGGATATGGCATACTCCTGCTTATCGAGTCCTCCTCATCCTACCCATGTTCCTTTTGAGAAGTTTGCATTGGCTGTAGTTGCACTGGTGTCGGAGGTATGTCAGCATGGTGTTGTGCCAGTGGTGTGTCCATCAGTGGAACTGGAGCTACAACAGCAGAATTTTTGGTGTTAACATGATGAACAGTCATGGGGGGGGGGGGATGGAGAACTCTGTTTTAACTCTCTTGTAAGTTTTATATTGTTTTATTTCAATGTTGTAATGTTTTTAAAATTTGTAAGCTGCCTTGGTGCGTCTCTGACTGAAAGGCAAGATATAAATGGAGGGAAGAAAGGAGTGAATAAGTCAATAAAATTCTTTCCCTTAACCCTATTCTGCTGCAGTTTCTCAAATGAAACTCTATGTTCCAGCTTGCTCAGTCCATATCAGGTTGTTTGACCTCCTCCTTTTCCTTGAATTTCTATTTCTATATACCTAAACTGAGAGTCAACCACGGATGTAGAAGTTACTACTTTGTCTGTGGACAGCCCTGTTTCACAGACAAACTGATACGTACTCAACAACCTGAATTGCTATTAGTGTATGATGTTGCTGTTCCTGCAGCTGGAGGTTCCATACCATTCATATTTTGCATTGGCAGAGCTGGGGTGGAGCAGGCAGAAAGAGTGGCTCACCAGAATTGGGTAGCCTTATAGCAGCCAACTTCCTGGAGGAGCCACTGGCTAAAACCTATTGATTTCAGAGGAATTAGCTTCCAAACAAATACAGTATGCCCAAAACATTGAAACGGAACGCCTAGTTCAGCAAATTGCAGCCGTTCTCCGTCTGTCGACAGCCTCCGACTTGGAAACCTCATTGGAGGAGACGCAGCAGCTGTCAAAAGCGCGCCTGAGGGGGCCTCATTTTTCTGTGTTCCCCCTCCCCCCCAAAAAGATACAGCAGCTGAAGCAAAGTCAAATCTCCTGGAAAAGCGAAGGCCGTTATCATAGCATACGAGAAATAGGGATAAACTTCTCGTCTCTAGTTCAGCCTGTCAGAAACTATATAGCAAAGAAGAAGAAGAAGGACCCCAGTGTCTCGTTGTCAGGCGCTACCTCGGGCAGCTTTTGTTCCCGGCAGGCACTGCGAGGCCGGCTTCAGGGGGAGGAGATGACTGTGGAGAACCAAGCGGAGGGTGATCGAGGGAGCGTGGAGGGAGGGGCTGCCGGGGCTGGGGCGGAGCTTGCGCCGTCGCGGGGCCTCGTTCAGTCACTGCACTGCTGAGCGGTGTTTGTTGCTGTTTGTTTTCCCCAGAGGGCTCGGAGGGGGTGGGCGAAATCCATCCCTCCTCCCCCCCGGCCGCTGCTGCTCCCTGGAAAGATGCCGCTCTTCACCAGCAACCCCTTCGACCAGGATGTGGGTGAGTGAATGAGGGTGGATGGCCCCGACAGTCGTACCAGCCTGGGCCCTACCCTGAGCTTTCCTCGCCCCTCGCCTGTCCTCACCAGTTTCGCCTCCATGGTGGGGAGCAGGTCCTTTCTCCCCCCCCCCGCCCCAGGAGTGACCAGTTTCTCCCCCACCATCATACAGACATGCTGGTGCCCTTTCTCACCTTTGTCAGTTCTCCTTGCCATATGTTCAGTGGGGTGGGGCTTGGTTGTGAAGATACATCGTCTATTTTACTTAGGTTTACGACCCGCCTTTCTGCCATTGGGGGGCTTCAGAATGGTTTACAAAAAGTGGGGTTTGGTCCCAGAAAGGGTGATTTTTTTCACACACGCTGCGTGTGACATGCAAGCCAACACCCTGGGGTTGATGTCTTCTCTGGTGCGTGTGTCTTTATGGACATAGTTTATAACTTGCTTTTCAATCCTGGCCCTATCAAGGTGACTTATGCACTTGTGAAAGCTGTAAAACTTGCCAAGAAAACCCTCAACATTGCCTCATTCCTTTGTTTTGTAAACTGCTTTGAGAATTCTTTTTCTTGTTTGAATGTGGTATGTAAATACACTGAATAATAACACAGCATTGATATAAACAGGTTTTTCAGAACTTGTACTATAAAATCAAAAGATTTATGGAATAAAATAGGCTTTGGTTGTTTGTAAACAAGGAAGGATGGAGACCTTCCTGACTCACTTAGGTACAGTGTTCCAGAGAGACAGCTGAAAAGACCTGTTTCTGGTTATTGCCAAATACATTGCAGAGAGCAGAGGATCCACAAAGCCAGGCCTCTGTGGACTGATCTTAAAGACTGGGCAGGTTTATATAGGGTGAGTAGATTGTCCTTAAGATAACCCAACCTCAGACTGCTTAGGATTTTAAGGACTAAGGCTGAAATCCTATCCAAACTTACCTGAGAGTAAGCCCCATTGACTATAATGGAATTTCTTCTGAGTAGACATGCATAGGATTGGGCTGTAAATCTAGCATTTTAGATTGAGCCTAGAAGCATTCTGGTAACCCTTGGAGTCCAGCCAAAGCTGGTATGATGTGCACTGACTATTTCACCCCATTGAGCATTCTTGTGATTGAATTTTGCATCTGTAAGAAGTTTCTGTTTTCAAAGGCAGCCCCACAGAAAGTGTATTGGAGTAGTCTAATCTGGATGTAACTAGTGCATGTAGAACTGATGCCAGCACCACCTCTTCTAGATAGGGTCACTGTTGGCCATACCAGTTGAAGCTGGTAAGAGACACTCCTGGACATACCTGAGCATCTAGGGACAGCTCTAACAGCCCAATTCTAACCAATGTTCCAGCTATGAAATAAGGAAACAAGCATTCCCTTACCTTGAAGAAGCCTCTGTGACTACCCCCCCCCCCAGAATGCAGTGCACACCCTGTTGGCTCTGCTGCGTTGTTGCTGGAAAGTTGGTTAGGATTGGGCTGTTAAGTCTGTGACAGTGCAAGTTATCTGGCAGCACCCTCAAAGCTGCACGCTATTCAAGGGGAATGCAACTCTATCCAGAGTCAGCTGAATACTACAATCTAGAACTGAGGAATCGCCTACCATCAGAACCTGAATAAGTTTCAGTCTGTTTGCCTTCATCCTGAGCAAACTGTCTCCAGAATTTGATTAAGGAGTTCCACTGCCTCCTTAAGGATTTGCTGAAAGGTGAAATGAAAAGGGGAAGTTGGGTGTCATCGGCAAATAGACGACACTTCAGCCCAAATCTCTGGATGACCTGTCACTTTGGTTTCATGTTTAAAGAGCATTAGGAACAAGCTGAAACCCTGTTACATACCATAGCTCAGTGGCTAAGGGAGTAGTCCCCCAGTGCCATCTTCTGGGAATATATACAGATGTGGGCCCTTGTTATTCGCGGGTTTGGCATTTGGGAATCTCAATATCCACAGATGCAGCCCATGAATAATGGGGTGCAGGAGTCCAGCACCCGATGTCTCCATTACTCACCGGGGCGGGGGCCTCCAGAGGCCCCTTCCACATCGTGCCGGCCTGCAAGCCCCTCCATAGGCTTCCGTGAGCCTCCAAAAGCCTCTCACAAGCAACCAGATGTTACTTCCTGTCAGATCCTCCGTGGATAATGAGAGCACATTGCATGTGGAGGTGCCTTGTACTGAGTCAGACCTCTGGTCCATCTAACTCAGTACTGACAATACTGACAGACAGGCAGTGGCTCTAGAGTTTCAAACAAGGTTTCTAACCCTGTACCAGGGATTTGAACCTTCAGCAGTGGTAGTAGGGCAAAGGACTGGTTTTATTGTATGGTTTCATATTTTTAACTGTGTGCTGCTGAGAGAACTCAGTGGCTTTTCCTCCCTTTATTTTCTGCTCTCATATTAGGCAAAACATATTCTTATGTCACAAAGGAGCCCAGGGCAGTCTACATGGCTCTCTTATTTATTTATTTTATATTTATTTATAGAATTTGTACCCCGCCTTTCTCCCACAAGGGCAACCAAGGCGGCTTACAATAAAAACATTAAAATACATGTTTACATTTAAAATCAAGAATTAAAACAATTAACAATTAAAACAAACAACCCCAGTGGGTCATCCACATTTACATTTGTTAAAAGCAATTTGTTAAAAAGCCAGCCCGCCATGTCAGACATCAAATGCTGATCTAAATAAAAATGTCTTAAGGCCCCGCCGAAAAGTCTCTAAGGAGGAGCCGTTCTCAATTCCAGGGGGAGGGAATTCCACAATTGGGGCGCCACTGCCGAGAAGGCCCTATTCTGCGCCGCCATCCCCCTCACCTCCGTCAGTGGCGGCACAGTTAACAGGGCCCCCCCAGATGACCTCGGAGTACGGGTCGGATTATAAGGAAGGAGGCGGTCCCTCAAATACCCTGGACCCGAGCCGTATAGGGCTTTAAAAGTCAATCCAATCTCCACGAAAACCCTGCAAGACTGAGAGATACTGGCCCAAGGTTAGGTATATTAAATTAGCTATAGAGAAAAAGATGAATTGTAACAAGTATATTAATAATTATCATTTATCATATCTTGCCTTGCTATATTTTCAATATGAATATCATACATTTATTCAGAAACATTACCAAATATAAATTTGTGGCCCACTGATTTCTTGTGTATTGATAGCATAGCTCTCAGTGTCTCTCAGTACCGTAACTGTTTTCTCTTGTCCGCAACTTCCCTTGACTTCCCAGTGGCCTTCCTCTCAAGGCGCATTTAGACTTCCCATATTGAAGATACTGCTGTGAAATAAGCATGCATTTCTAATTGGTGGCTTCCAGTTTTATTAGTTTGCTGGAGGGATGGTTTTGGTAACCTATTTTGAGGAGCACCTTATGGCAGAAAGGTAGTACAGTATTTATTTATTTATTTAAAGAATTTTTACCCTGCCTTTCTCCCAATAAGGGCAATCAAGGTGTGGATTTCAAGGATTTACTCGATATAAATCAAGTAGTGGCTGCCTTATGTAGACTGCAATGTGTGATTACACATGTGCTTGGAAGCTGCTGTGTTCATGGTTTCTTAGCGTTGGTATATATACCGTATGGCAAACAATATGTAAAATCATCACATGTTATGATCCGTGTGGTATGTTCTCTACGTGAAAGTGCTTTTTTGTAGGAATTGTGTAGCATGAGGCAGCTGTAAGTCACATTCTGTAAATGTAAAGCGTTCTTTAGCACTTGAAGATCTGTGCTCTTGGGTAAGACTGATAGGAGCCTTTTGGATCCAAAGCTAAGGATTGGAAAAGTCAGCATTAAGTTCTGGGTGTAGCATTAATGGTATTCTGATGTTGGAAGCAGCTGTATAGGAAAGCAGAGACTTGAGCATACTAATTCAGACAACAGAGGTTTTGCAAGAAAGATTGGCATCAGACGTAAATTGGACTTCATTCTGTTCATTACTGACTCTCCAGTGTTTGTGTACAGTCATCAGTGACTCACAGAAACACATGGATGTTTGTCACAGGGCCACACCTTTTAAAATGAGATGGTCTGAGAGGAACTGAAAGAAACTATGAATGGAAAATGCTGCTTTTGTATTAAATCTCCAGATGGAGAAATGCAAGAAAAACTGCAGAAATGCAAGAAAAACTATTTCCAGAGAAGAGATAGTGAGCATAAAGTACTGGTATAATGAATATAAAAATTGCCTTGTTCTATCAAACCAGAGATGGGCCACTGGTTAGTCTACCACCTTGTCTCCAAGCACTTGTTCAGATGTTGTTTTCTCACTAGAATTTCCCTGGGGAAAGATTGGGAACAGTCCTTGGGCTTGTGTAAGCTTATGTGCTCCCTAACTGGCCTGTCTTACAATCGAGGGAGAAGATAAATCTCCTAGTGTCAGGGGCATGCCTGTATTCAAACAAAGGCAGGATACCATATTCAAGTGTTTGCTTTTCCCACATTAAGGAGAGACAGAGAAGAGGAATTTGTGCGAGCATGGAGCTTCCTGCTGGACTTAGAATATGGGTAGGTAGGTAGAATGGGATAATGTCTGAATAGACATCATTTACAATCAGCAAATTTGTAGCTCATTCTTATCATACTCTCCTTGAATATGTTTGAATTGAAGGTAGAAATAATCTATAATTTGTTGAAACAACTTGTGTTTTATAAACCCTTGAAAGATATTGGCAACTAGGGGCGCAATCCAATCCTACTTAGGCCGCCGTTGTAACCAGCGGCACAGCGAAAACGGGAGGCCCCAGAATGGAAGGGGGATTCAAATCCCCTCCAAAAGGGGAATTCAAAGGGGATTTGAATCCCCTTTCTGTTCTGGGGCCTCCCGTTTTCACTGTGCTGCTGGTTACAACGGTGGCCTAAGTAGGATTAGATTGTGCCCTAGGTTTCCTTAATAAATATTAGTTTCACAGGAGTTTCTACTGATGGTTTATTTTAAGTATTTTCTGTAAACTCCAGAAGTGTTCACTGTGTTAACTATAGTAGTATCAAAACTTAGAATACAATCTTATGCCTGTATGCGTGGGAGTAAATCCATCAAACTCAGTGGGACTTGCATCAGAGTAAATATGCATAGGGTCGGAATGTACATTGCCTTAAACTTACAGTGCAATCCTGTGTAGTGTTAAGTGACCAGCCTAAAGTGCCAGCCGCTGTATCCTAAGCTCCGGTGCTCCTGGAGCGCACCTTGGGAGAAGGGGACATTCGTCCCCTTCCTCGGGTGTAGGTGAGCCCTGGGCCTATGGGCCTCCTTGGATGCATGCCAACTCCAGAGCTGGCGTACATCCGGGGAGGCCATGTAAGGCTGGCGTGGGCTACAATGGGGTGCTGATATCCCCACCCCTTCCCCGCCCGGGCCAGCCGATGGCCCCCCCTCCCTCACCGCTGCATCCCGTCCCTGCCCCTGCACCGTCTAGTACAGCACTTGCCTGTGCCGGCTGGTACAGGTCTAGGACGCCGGGGAAATGAAAAGTGCCAATGCTGCTTACTCCTCAGTCGCTGCAAAAATGCACCTTTATGGCACTTTTGCGACACTTTAGGCCGGAGCTCTGCCGGCCTAAAGTTACACAGGATTACGCTGTTAGTTTCTTTAAAGAAGTATTTCATCCTAATATGAGTAGCTATTGCAGACTGTGTTGTTGGGTTATGTGTATTGGGAGCGAGTTCCATGGAAGAGCCAGAAGAGAAGGCTTGTGGAGTTTCAGTAATGCTGTTCTGTAATTTTTTTTAACTGAAAAGGTGCCATGTTGGTAGCAATGGGGAGACAGGAACTTCGCAGTTTGTTCCATGTTGGCTTTCCCAAGGATAATTTCCACCTGCAATTTTTTTATTTGAGCTCAATCAGTACTTGAAATCTGATGAGTGAGGCAAGTACTTAAAATTGTTTCAACTGTAAGCCTGCAGGCAAGTTTATTCTTAGTGAAATTATTGTACCATCCTTGAAGTGCTTGTTAATAAATTTGCATTACCTATTAATCTGAATAATACAACATGTTTTAATTTGCATCATTTTAATTTTCTTATGAAGAATACGTATACAGTAGTTTTTTTTAATTTAGCCGTATACAGATGCCTCTTTATATCACTCTAGTGCAGCAATTCCCAAACTCTCGTGTAGAGTTTGGGCCACTGTAAGTTGTTGGGGGGGGGGGGGAGTGATGACAGCAACGACACTCCCAGGATTGCGCCAGGGGAAAAAAGGGGAGCTTGAAGTTGCTGGGGTCATGATGGCCCTCTGGAGGGTGAGTGAGGCCCGTGGACCCCCTGCAGGCCACCTGCACCCCAGATTAGCCTCCAAAGGCGATTTGAAGCCACTTCTGTTTTTTGCCAAAACCAGGTAGTAAACCGGAAGTAACTTAAAATCGCCATCGGAAGCTAATCTGGGGTGAGGGGAGGTCTGCAGAGGGGTCCACGGGGCACACACCCCTCTGGGGGGGCCAGTGCACCCCCTGGTACGTTCAACGTACCCTTTTCCCCCTGGTGCCGGCGCGATTCTGGGAGTGCTGCTGCACGTCGCCACCCCTTTTAAGGGGGTAGTGACTGATTCTTACCGACTGGTGCGTCGCAACACCATAGTTTGGGAACCTCTGTTCTAGTGTTTCCACCCTTTTTGATGGCCATCAAGCCTTTCAGATGCCATAATGGCAGTCGCATGATATTCAACATACAAGGTGCTCATGCCTCACTCTTGAGTCCTTAATTGCTGGCTTACATTTTAAAAAACAGGAATGTATAAATTAACTAGTATAGGTTGAATGTGCTGCCCTTCCACCTCTTCCTTCATTAGACTGCCACTGCGTCCTCACAGAGTATTGCACTCCGCCCTTCTGCCTCTTCCTTCATTAAGGCGCAATGCATGCAATGCTAAGTGAACAAGAAAGAAAATATCGCAATCTTTGCTTTGCACTGATCCTGTGCTGTCTATATTGTAGCAGCAGCCGTGTTATGTTTTCATGGATTCATCGACAGAGGTTGCTTGCAATATCTCTCCCACCCGCATGGTTGAATCTCCCCCATTTTCCAGGTCTATGAAACATTCGTTTCTATTGGGTGTTTGCTTTCTTCATGTCCTCCCACACCTATTGTACGCATGTGCTGATTGGCCAAAGTTTAATATTTTCAACTCCTCTTGCACGGCTACACGACCTCGTGCAAGCAGCCGCACAGGAAAGGCTAGTCATGGCCTTTAGACTGACACCGTGTCCTAAGGCGCTGTTTTGCTCAGCTAGGCATGGAAAAGTGAGCTCCGCTTCGCTTGGGGCGTTGAGGTGGGACCATCCCCTGTGGGGTGGTAAAGTTTTGGATTTTGGAGCATTTCGGATTTTGGAATTTCAGATAAGGGATACTCCTCAACTTGTAATACAATATTTATGTTGAGATTTTATAGCAAGGATTTACTTTGTTACCGGTTTGTAGATGGTTAGTGCTTTGAGTACTGTAATTACTGCTGATTATGTGTTGCTTTTAGTGCTGCCATGTAAAACAGTCTTCCTCTCCTACTTGAGGAGTGAGCCTGTCAGGATTTATAGCATAATCATCATCTTGTAGGTTACTATAGACTGAAACTTTCAAAGTGGCAGAAATGGAACTGCTACTTTACATAGTGGATGTGGTTGAGAGGGGTGAGAAATATAGTTGAGCATGTTCTGATTTAAACAGAGGATAAAATCTGGTTTCTGGACAAGCCTCAGGCTTGAATGTAAAAGCTAGTGTTGAATATTCAAGTTATAGGTAACACTGTGTGTGTGTGTGTGTGTGTGTGTGTGTGTGTGTGTGTGTGTGTGTGTGTAATTTACTTTTCCAGAATTGCTTGAGGGATCTTTATACTTAGTAACATTTCCTAGTACAAGCATATCGTATGCAGTGATTTCTGGAAAAAATATTAAGATGTCCTTAATTGATTGGAATCAGATTTGCATGCTTGTCTTGTATTTAGTAAGTAAAATTAAAAATGCCATGTTAATCTCACATAGTATATAAATATTTCACATGCTTTTTCAGTAACCAAAATATTTCCCTGATATACTTGATAAGAAACTGTAATAAATGGCAATTAAATGTTGCAATACCAGTGTTTTATTTAGAATTTTTGGTTACCATATTTGTAAACATTTTAAGTCATAACAATTCAATAGCATTCCCTGTTGAACTGAATTCCTTTGCATCATTTAACCTTTAAGAAAAAAAACTGAAGGCATTGGACAATCCTATAAGGCAGCGATTTTCAACCAGTAATTTTCAACCATAATCCTATAGGGCAGTGAGTTTCAACCAGAGTTTCAACCAGTGTGCACGAATGGTCGACAGGTATGCCGCGGGAGTTTGGGGAGGGTCATTTATTAGTAGGACGATTGGGTATATGAGCTCCCCCCCCCACTGGCAGCACAGTGTGCCTTGTGAATTGTCAAAAAGGGTTACCATTTTTTCCCAACCCCAAACCGGGACACCCCCCCCCCCACAGCCCCCCACAGTCAATCTAATTAATTAATTAAAAAATTAAAAAGTAAAAGTAAAAAATAAATAAAATAAAAAATAATTTTCACACTAAAGGGGGCGCAAAGCGCCCTCTATTGCTGCGCAAAGTGCGACCGAAATTTTTAATTGTTTAATTATTAAAAATTAAATAAATTAGCTTTTTTACCTTTGCTGCTCCCCGCACTGCTGCTGCTCCCCGTGTCCTCGCGCTGCTGTCGAGCGCCGGCAAGCAGGATAGGGCAGCTGCAGGCTGGCCCGGTCTCCCACCGGCACTGCACGGAGCCGTTGGGAGACCGGGCGAAACACAGCCTCCTGTCGTTCGCCCGCTCCCTCACTGGCTCCGTGCCGATGAGAGAGTGGGCGGACGACACCCGCTCGCCACCGCCATCTTCTTTTTTTAAAACTTACCCGGGCACCGGCAGCATCTTGGATTACGAAATCTCGCGTGATCCAAGATGTCGGGCATCATGCCCTCACGAGATTTGGGCGCCGATATCTTGGATCACACGAGATTTCGTGATCCAAGATGCTGCCGGTGCCCGGGTAAGTTTTAAAAAAAGAAGATGGCGGCGGCGGCGGCGGCCATTCGTTCCGGAAGACCAGGCCGGGACAAACCCCGGGAATTGTGGCCGATTCCCGGGACTGTCCCTTTTTTTCCGGTACGAATGGTAAGCCTAACTATAAGGTATTCTCAAAAGTTAGTCCCATTGGGTTCCATGGGATTTAAGTATGTACTGTATAGGACTGTAGTCTAATTTTAGTACATCCAATCAATTACACATTACAGGGCTTTTTCTATATATATAAAACCCTCTCCTCACATTCTGTCTGCACATTCAGTTAATGGAGAAGTAGACTTGGTCTTTCTGACTTTGCCCCCCCCCAACCTCTACATGGCTCTATGTGTGTAGAGCTTGTTCTTGGGTTCTGCTGAATGGATGAGGACCATGAGATACACTAAGGTTGGAGTGGAGCCTCAGCCATGATCTCCCTTGCATTAATTGAATACAATTTCACACGGTGGAGTGTGAAAAGGAGGCTGTAGTCACCTGAAATAACCTTAATTATAATTTTGAAATTGCCCAGTTTGCTGTTGTATCAATTCATCCTGACACAATGCATTTTTAGAAATGGAAACTTTTCTACAGAATAATAGCTGTGGAACATTTTCTGCCCCATGTTACTGATTGTGTACGATGTATTGATTTTATTTTTGGGCTGGTCTATGACCGCAATAAAGATATTGATTGCTTGCTTGTACGAAGTCATGTTGAAAAAGTGGTAAGTTTGTGAAAAACAGATTGCATGAGTAAGACTGTGTACAGCTACCGTGTTGCTGAATTGCTGGTTTCACGGCAGAACAAGATATACAGAGCTCTCTGAGCTACCTCATCAGGCTTTTCAAGGATTGGAATAATGAGAGGGGGACAAACCAACCATCTGAATATAATTTCAATCTGTTTCTTGTCTTTCTCGCACTTAAATAGTATGAAATGATTCAGCTATTGAGCTTGAAAGCCATTATTTGACTATTATAATTGTGTTAATGCTAACAGTGAATAAATTAAACTTTATGCTGAAGTACTTTGTAAGCAGCACATGCTGTTACAGACCTAACAGATCACATTTAATTGTTGACACTTAAATCTGTATGACTATATGAATGCTTTCTAATTTACATTACAACTCCGACTGTTTAAAAAATCATTAGTGATTCTGCTGGTTTTCCTGGTGCACTTTTAGTTTCAGGAGAATTTTTCATCTGTTGTACCTGAAAGAAGCAGTTATTAATTTTCAATGTATTAATGCAATTATTTGTAGAAAAGTATATAATTATGTTAGTAATTGTTCAGATCAACCTTACTTAGGTTGCACTAGGTTGTACATCCTTTATGATGTTATCTGGTTTGCATCTTTATGATTGGGTAATCTACAGTATATTTTTATTTTTGTCTTCTGGTTTTTTTTTTTTTAGAAGATGTGGTGGAGTCAACTGACTGTATAGATAACAAGGGATTAGTTTGGAAAGATGTGTGAGTGTGAGAGAGAGCACCAGATGTTTCTTGAAAACCCAGAGTCATGCACAGCCATGTCCAAGATTGCTTGGAAAATATTCTTAGCAGCTGATGTTAAGGGAAAAACACACACTACTGAATTCATAATGAAAAAATACAGTAGTCTAGGTCCCCAACCATTGTCGCCAGGTGTACCCCCTGGCACGGTCAAATTCTCTTGAGTACCCCTGCTAATTAATTGGATGGCATAATTAGTAAGATAATTAATTAATTAATAATTTTCTCTAAACTAATAACCTTTTTAAAAGAGAAGCAAAAGTTACGAGTCTTGGAGGGCATCTGCCAGCTGCCCTCTTTCTGCTTGCCTAGCAACCACTTTCCCTATGAGTATGCGTCATTTGCAGGGCTTCTCTTCCCCCCATCTGTTGTGGTCCCTCTTGCCTAGCTGGGAAAAGGACACCTCCCGTGGACCTGGGCCCTCCCTCCACTGATTTGCAGACCTGCATGCCTTGGAGGGTGGCGGCGGTGGCCCTGGGCAGTGGTGGCAGCCGAGGGGTTATAATAGTTTGCTGCCTTACCTCTAATTTCATAGTGGCTGCAAATCAGTGAATTGAAATGATTTGATGATAAAAGGTCATCTGGTTGAATGACCAGATTTACAGATTGGGCCCTCCTATCAAAGTTCAGGCCTGATTTGGAAGACTTTTGATTCAGGCCAATCAATTCCCTCTGTGGAATTCCCTTTTCCAGACTTATATTTGTAAGGGGTTATAGTTGTAGGAAGGCTCCTAATTGCAGAGGCTTTAAACCTGGATACTTCTCTGAGAATGAGTAGGTTTGTATTGGCCTAAAACCTGCAGCCTTAAAAGCTAGGAATCCTTCCTTACTGTTTTCCCTGCTTATAAGAGCAAGTGTAGGAAAGGGGCTGGTGGGGCATGGAGGTGGCAGTGGAGACCTCAGATACCTGGTGAGGTGGTGAAGCCCAGTTTGAATTTGGACCAAGGTTAAATGAACTAATTGGACTTAATCTGAACGGAGTTGTTCAGTTGAAATGAACTTGTTTGAATCGGGCCCAAGGGTCCATAAATATTAGCTTGATTTACTAGTTGAGCATCTGTTCCTCAATGCCACCCCATCCATTCTTTAATATAACTACAGTAAACATATTTATAACAGGATGTGTCCTTTCAAAATGAGAGAAATTTGAGAGAAATTCATTTAAAACAACAAAGATCAAAACACTCGAGCACAGTAGAGTAGATTATTATTATTATTGGCTTGCAGGACCTACAGGAGCGGCTACAGCAGTAATGTGTTGACTTGACAAACCAATGTGCTAATGTCTTGAGTAATGAGACCCTGCTATTAAGCATGTTCACAGCCTTAGAACTACAAGTGTGTTATGCTTTCTTGAGAGTTCATGTATCGCCTTGTTTCAACCTAATCTTGATACAATGATACATTAAGTCTGCATCTAAAAATGCTTCAGCATACATAGTTAATAAAAATAGGATGACCATATCCATTTAAATTCTTGGCCCCATGCAGCCTGGATACTGAATTTTCACCTGTGTATTATGTTTCATTCCAAGTCTCTCTTGTGTTTTTAAGAGAAAGCAACCAGTGAAATGAATACTGCTGAAGACTGGGGGCTCATCCTAGATATTTGTGATAAAGTTGGACAGTCACGAACTGGGTAAGTGTAAATGTCCTATTGGTTAAACTCTCCAGTATTTTTGAGGAGAAACAGATGTCTGTGTAAGATACCAGCTGGGAGAACTTGAAAAGCACCTGCATTAACGTTCAGTGGTGATCAAAGTGTTCTACACAGGGTTGTTGTGAGGACAAAAAGGAGGGGAGGATGGTGTAGTGGTTTGGGAGTCGGACTTAGACCTGGAAGATCCAGGTTCAAATCCCCGCTCAGCCACGAAGCTTCCTGGGTGACCTTGGGCCAGTCACTATCTCTCAGCCCCACCTACCTCACAGGGTTGTTGCAAGGACAAAAAGGAGGGGAGGAAATATGTACACCACTCTGAGCTCCTTGGAGGAAGGGCGGTATAAAAATGTGAAAAATAAAAAAAAATAAAAGTGAATTTGGCAGAACTGTTTTTATGGGACTAATGTACAATAGTCATCTGTTAAATGTTGCATTTCCTATTGTGTTCTGCAATTACTACAGGATTTCTGTTCCATATAGGTAAGCTCTTCTTTGATCAGAAACGTAATTCTTCCCTTTCTTAAATACAATACTGAAATTTTGAAATGATTATGCAAACATCTTATTTTCCCCTTGGTTGCTAAAAATATTATCTCCTACTATTATATTTCAGTCAACTATTTTCTTTTTCTAATCCCCTCAATTTTTAAAATCCTGTTAGAAATAAAATTATAAACATGTGATAAACATATCATTTTCCCTTCTCAGTACCAATATATGAGTATAGTCACTTTGTTCTGTCACTTCATTGTCATATGCAGCTTACTTCATTGCAGTTAGGAAGCATTGCTAAGGTTTCATCTTTCTGTTGCATTCAGCGCCCAAGCATCATCTCCGTGAATGGGTACAAATGGGCCCTGTTTCCCCAGGAAAAGCCTTGCTTGTTGTGAAAAGTTAATTGGTTGGGGTCTTTTAATTTAGAGCTTAATCCTGACTCTGGTCACCAGCAACTGGAAATTGCATTGTTGCTCCTAGTAACGGTGGGAGTTAAAAAGGAGAACTCTCTGGAGGTGCGTCTTCCTGGGTATTATAGCCTCTCTCACCCAGGAACTGCCCAACCCGAAGCCCCTGCTGACACAGTGCCACACAACCCCTCGCAAAAATCACACAGAAGGTGGTGATCCAGCCCCTCTTCCTCTTCACATTCCCTTTAAACAAATCAGGAAGTGTGGAATGCAGTGAGAGCACTTCCAGTGTCCCACACTAATTGTTTTAAATGAACTGCAGGAGGAAGGAGCAATGTGAGGAGATAGGGGGCTAAATTGTCACCTTCCAAGCCATGTCCCGCTCACTTTTAGCAAGTGGAAAACCAATTGGAGTGGCTCTGTCTGCAGCGGCTGGGAGGGTGGTGGCAGAATGTTCAGTGTGAAAGGCACCCCAAGTCCATTTCCTACTCCCTGCAACCCATCGCTTGATGCGAACTGCATCATTTGCATCATGCACGGGCCAGCTGCGCGCTCATTCCAGGGATGGTTAGGCAATGAAACACCACAGATCTGCAGAAAAGGGGTCTTCAGAGCTCTCCGTGAGTTTCAGAGCTTGCCCTCATCCATTCATTTCTACTGCCGGAAGATGTTTGCTCCATCCAGACTTGAAGACCATGTAATACTTTCTGCTGCCCACTAATTTTGTGCTCCAACCTGCATACTGGGTGAAGGAGAAGGTGTGCTGAGCATACACAAAATTAGTGCAGTACCCTGCCCGAGCCTAGTCTCCAGGCAAGGCTCATCACATGCCTACCTCATGCTTCCAAGCGCTGTGTAGGTGGTTCGCTATCGCTAGTGCTCACAATCTCCCTCTTGGTGTCTGGAATGAGCCACTCCATTCCATCTGCAATTGTCAGCATCTCCTTGACATGCAAGATTGGCCAAAACTTGTCCTCATGTCCTGCTCTGACATGGGAAAGGTGTGTGGACCTGGGATAGCAGCAGGCCAGCCCACCTTGTTGAAGGCACAGGACAGTTGTCCTTGTTGAGGGATAAGGACAATTCTGTCCTTATCTCAAGTTCTGCAAAAGTGGATGGTGGTTCAAATTACTCCAACCCTGCCTCTCAGCTCCTCCTTTCACCTTGTGGGATTTATAGAGGCAGAACCCGCTGACCAGCTCAGTGCTTCTGATGCTACCCACAGGAGTCTCCCACTTCTTCATCTGTGTCAACTTGTTCACCCTGTTCTAGTATAAGGAGGATAGTTCAATAATAATGTTTGTGGACTGCTGCCCAGAGTGGATGTTGCATGAGATATTGGAGAGGGATGGGTGTGACCATGTGGATCCTAAACAAAGATTTTTTTAAAATCATGTCTCCTTTTGTTTGAACATTTGGGTTTTTCAGATGGGGTGTCAAGAAAGTGGTTCCCTGGGTATTCTGGACTTGGGTCAATGCTATCTTTTAAACATTTTTCTTAATGGTAGAGGCAGTTATAAACTTTACATTTATAACTTGCATTGATGTCACCTTCCTATATTTAGTGTTTTACAAGGACAGTTTTACTGTCTCTACTAACATCATCACCTATGATTTATAATGGCTTGTTTATGGTACCCATATGTGTACTACAGTGTGTAATGAGTATGCTTGTTTTTAACAGCACCATTAAGACAGTACTTTCCTGTAGGCTTGCCATGCAATTTCCAGGTCCTAACTTTTTTGACTGGCTCCGAAATCTAAAGCAAATTTGTTGAGCCTTGCTTTAGCTTCTTAAGGTTCCTTTGTTGAACCCTTTACATTTTTGGCTTCCTAATTTGTACTTATACCCCAAAATGTCAGTATGCCATGCATGTAAATTAAATGCATGCAAGTGACAAAAGCTTCTTAAGACACTGTTCCTGTTTTCTGTTCTCAGTTCTATGCACTTTGGAGACCTTCCATGTCTGCTCAGAAGGAAGTCCCATTGTATTCAATGGGGCTTACTCCCAAGAAAGTAGGAATAGGATTGCAGCTTTACTCTGATCATACGCTTTTGTGTTTTCAATTTGGATTAGCATGCCATATAATAAACTGACTTGAAATGATAGATCAGTCCAGTTGGTCCTAATACACTATATACAGATGGCATTAATGGCAATGGTAATGACATGAAGCTAATCCACAGTGAGCTCATTAAAGTGACTTGATCTTAAAATGGATTAAATATAGGTGAGAGTCTCTCTGGATCAGCCCTTAAGCTCATTTGTATAATATTCTATTCTATAACTGTAGTAGTTCACCATGCTCACTCAGTATTTTTTCCTTAAGTGCTCTGGAAATCAGTTGTTTTTGAATCTGCCCAATGTCCTAAGTGTTGCAATCAAACTATTTATCATGAAACTGCAGTTCATTTGCGTAATTCTGATCACAAAATATTGTGCTATAGTCACCCTGTAGGGTTTTTTTAGTGGAAGACACAACATTACTTTGGTTTGAATGTTTTCCTTCCAGACATTCTGAAGTTTTTTCTTCGCCTGTGTGTATCTTGTTTCTTGTCCACTTCTGCTTGGTGTACGCTTTAATTTGGTCAGTGGAGGAGGGGGACCGTTGGCATTATGTGGAGCTTTCTCCCTTAGTTTGGGAGTTGACTTTCCAGTCTCCTCCAGTTCTACAACTCCCCTGAACTAGCTTTGCCTTTCAGTATGGTTTGAGTGCGATCTAAAAATATGTTTAAGTAAGATCTTGATGATGGGTGATGGTGGTGTTTTTATAACTAAAGATTTTTAGCAGTTTTATTTTACCAGTTATTGGTAGCAAGAATGTGAACGGAAGTCTGTTACAGAATAGTAAAATATATTTGAATTAACACAGATAAAATAGGAAGCTGCATTATAGTGAGTTAGACTATTGAGCTTAGTATTGTCTATACCAGTGGTCCCCAAACTTCCCCCTGCTGTGCACCACCTGTTCTCCAGTGGAGGGCGCCACGACCCACCTCAATCTCCCACGGTGGGCCTCCACAGGCCTCAGATGGCCTCCGGAAGCAACTGGAAGTTACTTTCATGAAACCGGACGTGACTTCTGGGTGTCTTCTGAGACTTGCAGAGGCCAGTGGAGGCCCGGCATGGCCCGACAGCAACCTCCAATTGCGTCCTGAAGGCTCCAATTTGGAGCCAACCAGACACAAGGGTGGGTGGGAGGGTCACTGGACATCAGAACGCGATCCACCAGGTGGGTCATGGTCCACAGTTTGAGAAACTCTGGTCTATACTGATTGGCAAAAGGCTCTTCAGATGGATCTTTTCCAGCCCTCCCTAGAGATATCGGGGATTGAACTTGGGACCTTCTTTAAAGGTGCACTCTACCACTGAGCTACAGTCCGGTCCTGTCTCTCATGTCGCATGAATTCCAGTTTTTCACTGCTGTTTTAACAGATAATAGTAATATTTATAAATCTTTCAGTGTGTTTAAGCTTCCCCTTGTTTGTATTAACTCATGTAAAATAAGAACATGAAAACCAATTGTTTCAAATTGTAGTTCTAATTATTTTTTATACAAAACTTAGTAGCAGCTTGTCCTTGGAGTAAGACTTGTTCACAGTTCTGTACAGTGTGAAATGATTATGCTATGTGGCAGCATTTTCTATAATTAGTAGTGTGAAGTATGATGCAGGGGTTTGTAAAACATAGACACCACCAAATATAGATTATTCAAAGCTGCAGTGTAACTTAGACCTTCCTTTAAATTGCTGGATATCAGTACTTGATGTAAAAAATGAAGACATTGAATATACTAAATAAAAATTCAAAAATCATGGACATTACGATGATAAATGTATTAACTTAAATTAGAAATTGAAATGTTAACTCGCTTTTTAAATGGCCATTATTATGTGAGAATGACAAAATTCTTCAGTGGGGTCTTTAAAAGGACAGATTCTGTTACTTGATGGCCACATACACTACCCCTTTGCATGCTTAAACTTAGCAGTTATGCATAATTACATTTCTGTACTTAAAGGAATGCAATAGCTATTTGTTATGTATATAAAATGTCCCTTGGTGGTAATGAGTCATAACCCGTGCTACAGGAGTGCTATCAGTTAACTTCTGCACTATTAAAGCCATCTGTATCCTGCACTCCTCTTCCTCATTCTGAAATCTTTATAAATAGGCTGCTATCTGAGAAGTCTAAAACATGGGTGTTTGTATCCAACCTTGCAGAAATAGTTTATCCATAATTTGTTTAGTTTTGTGTACAGTAATTCAAAAGCTTTTCTATATTTTAATAAGGCATTTATTAGGTAGTTCATTGCATGTGCTGAGGGTACAGAAATTTGCCAAGTTCTGAAGAGAGAGAGAAACTTTGTGCCAAGGATCCAAGGATTCTGAGTGGAAGGAGAAAGTATATGAATACTCCTCGTAATTGCATAAGGGTTTGCAGAAGACTTCTTGCAGTGCAGTGTCACACAGTGTGTTGGCTGCTGGTTTACACCGTGAGAAAAAGTTGATTAAGGAAGATGCAGGCTGAGGCATATTAACTCTAGTGAGCCACAGAACTATCTTGTGGATTTGGGATCACTTTCATGCAGTACTCTCTTACTCGTTTGAAAATTATAGTTCTGTGAAGAGATTTTTCTGTTGTGGAAGAGCATCTTTGCATCAAGCCTGTGTTCTAAAGAAGAAACAGGGTTAACCTTTTGAGTGTTCGCCTGTCCCCAAGAAAATGTTGACTGTGAAAGGTGATAGCTGCGAGAACTCCCCAGGGGTGAGAGATCATGGGAAGATGTACTCCCAGTTTACTGAGCAGGGTCCTGAACATTTTTTTTTATTTGGCTTACTAATCCATCAGTTTTTGTGAGTGCCATCAACCCTTCCCCTTGAGGTTGGTTAGTTTTTCTCTTGCTAGGCTCTCACAGGAGGCAATAGCAACACCTTGGTGCTTTGGGAAGAGAGAAAAACCGACCCTTTTCTTCCCTTGGGTTATCGGCTGGAAAAGGAGGAGTGTTCCTTCTCAACCACACCGGGCACATTGCTGATGGTGCCACCTCATGGCCAAACTCATCAAAAAGGGGTCTTTGTGCTAGATGAGCATGTGGGGCAGGAACACTTGCCGCCACAGAGTACGCAAGTAGACGTGTGGAACCCTGTTGCAAAGAAATGAGAAATCGTACAGTGCAAGAGTTGCCTTTAAGTAATAACCAGCTGCTAGATAAACTGTAAAAGAAGGACGTGTTTTCTTTTGAAGGATTGTACTTAATTTCCTTAATGTATAATTTTCCTGCCTTTTAATGAATATTGTAGCTTACGCCAGTATATTAAAAAAAAAAAACACTTTTCTTATTTTTAGGCCTAAAGACTGCCTTCGATCAGTTATGAAGAGAGTGAACCACAAGGATCCTCATGTTGCTATGCAAGCATTGACAGTATGTGGTGTTTTTTTTTTTTAAAGAACAGCTTGTGGTGTTTTTTTTTTTAAAGAACAGCTTAACAATTCAATTTCTAAGAACAGCTTAACAATTCAATTTCTAAGATAAATGGTTCTGATTTTTTTTTTCCTTTTTAGCTTCTAGGAGCATGCGTCTCAAACTGCGGTAAAATATTTCATTTAGAAGTGTGTTCAAGAGATTTTGCTAGTGAAGTAAGCAACGTGCTAAATAAGGTAATATAATTTGATCTTTTAAAAGTTGGTTATAACAGTGTTGGTTACATGAAATGAAAGTAAAAGTTAGGTGAAAGCTAGAAGGCAGGTATTGGGAAAGTGCTTAAGTATATATGTGTGGATGGAATTACTATGAAGAGCAATATAAAAGAGGAAGATGCTAATCCTGCTTGGGATAGAGGAAATTATTATTTTTATTATTAACAGTATTTATATCCCGCTTTTCAACAAAGTTCCCAAAGCGGTTTACAGACAAAATCAAATTATTAAATGGCTCCCTGTCCCAAAAGGGTTCACAATCTAAAAAAAGATGCAGACCACCACCAGCAAACAGCCACCAGAAAGACACTGTGCTGGGGTGAAAGGGGGGCAGTTGCTCTCCCCCTGCTAAATAGAGGAGCACCAATTAAAAAAGCCTCCTGCCCAGTTAGCAGGGGTTATTGTCAGAATATCTTCTCTTTTACTGCGTTAACCTGTTGCTACCAAATGCCAGCCCAAACTTGTCTGATGTGGACTTCAGTGTACTTCAAAGAAAGGGAGCTCAAAGCTTTAAGGACATTTTTTTCTATTCCCATTTGAGTAATGCCTAGAAGGCATTTATGAGTCCTTGTGATCTAAATTCTCTACTGCTGGAAGCAATATTTTTGTTTAAAATGCAAGCCATTGTTGAACCCTTTAGACCTAACTTGAATTGTCTGGAACTAAATTGGAAGCCTTCGGAACACTTCTTATAGCTGCTAATTTCAATGTGTGTTTCAATTTGGTTTCCTTATGACAAAGCTTTAGTGGCTCATAAAATCATATTTTAGAGCATCTTTGAACAACGTAGCATGGGGTGGTATTAGAAACTGGTTTGAGGTTTATATGAATTAACATAAGCAAGCTGTTTGTGTTACTTTTAGAAGGTTGAAAGAAATACAATTATCTTAATAAAACTATACAATTTTATCTTTTCATAGGGTCATCCAAAGGTCTGTGAAAAATTAAAAGCTCTCATGGTGGAATGGACAGATGAATTCAAGAATGACCCCCAACTTAGTCTAATATCTGCTATGATAAAAAATCTTAAGGAGCAAGGTGTTATGTTTCCCGTTATTGGTTCACAGGTAAAATGCTAATATGCGAAATGCTCTGCTTACGGTGGATAAAATGCAATATCAAGGAGCCTACAATTTACCAGTCTCCTGTTCTGCTCTCTGAATATAGTTGCTATTCATTCTTATTTACGTCGCAATGCAGAAAAATGCACAACTAGTTCATTATTTAAGTGATTTATATCCCACATTTCCCTTCAAATCAGTGTTTCACTGATGTGGCCAGAAGGGGTGGGGCCACGGGCTGAACGGGCCTGTCAATCATGCCCATCTGGCTCGTAGCCAGAAAATGTTGGAGACTCCTGGTCTAGATCAGTCGGCCTCCAGGGGTGGACCATCAGATTCAGTCTCCCACCCTTGCAGAGGGAAGAGGCTGCAGTCAGCCTAAACGCTACCAGATTATGGTCTGTCTATGACAAAGGAGTGATCTTAATCTCCTCCACATCCAGATCACCATCCACTTACCTAGCAGTAAACACCAGGTCCAGCATGTGTCATGCTCAATGTGTTGAGGCTGAAATTATCTGAGACAGGTCCACGGCTGTCATGAAATCCTAAGCTGCACCTATACCAGCGGCCCTGGCATTGAAGTCTAACACCAATAGTCGATTACATTCCCGTGATCACCAATTCCCGGCCAGCTCAGGCTGGGGGACTGTTGGGCGGCAAGGCAGGGAGTAAACCAACAGAATCCTACTCTTCTCTCACCCGCTCAGCATCACACAGAGACATTCTAACATGATGGACTGCTGGTCAAGGCACCTGGTAAGGGGGATCAGTTTAGCATAAATAAATCCCATTTCCTCCTAGCCCACAACTCTAGATGTGTGTGTATAGACCCTTGGATAAAAATGGTTTTTAACTTAAAGAATTCACTTAATAGTAGCCCTTCAGTGTCTCATCTTGTTGGTGGTACCCCCAAAAGAAGAGAGATTTGCAGGTCTTTTGTGTACCAAAAATAGGATCAACTTTGAATTAACTTGTTTCCAATATGACCACAAATCCTAGATTTCATGTATTACATTTTTCTGCTCTTCACTCAGGCTGCAGAACAAGCAAAAGCAAGCCCAGCATTGGTAGCCAAAGATCCTGGAATAGTAGCAAACAAAAAAGAGGAGGAAGATCTAGCTAAGGGTATGTTATTTTTTGCTTGATCATAATCCTAAATGATTAAAGCTCCTAACTGGGGTTCTTGACATTTTGCAGTAAGAATCCCTGATTCTGCAACTGGAGTAGATCATGTAAATTTATTTATTTTATTTATTTTCTGTATTTATATCCCTCCTTTCTCATCATCTGATTTCTCATCAGATTTATTCAAGGCGGCTTACGTAGGCAGGCTATCTTTAGACCTGATAAGGGTCTTTACAATATTGTTCTATTCCTATATAGAACCTTCCATGCTTGAGATGTTTTCCCGAGTGCAGCCATCCTTCTGGCTTGTGCTTTGCACTTCCAAGCTTCGCAGTTCACCGCAGTTCACCCTCGGACAGTTGTCTTACATTTACATTTCATGCTCTGGCACTGTTTGAAAGAAACTATGTTCAATACTTTTTGTAAGGAAATGGAAAACAAAAACAGGAAAAAGGAGATAGTCACTGGCCAAAGACTTGTGCTCCTGGCTGAACATGCCCAGCAGGGTTTTTTAAAACTGAGATGCTTCAATAACAGGTTGTGATACAATGTGAGGGACCAGTGTTTTAAAAATAAGTCAAAAAGCTCATTTGGCATACAAGCTCTTGTGCGCTTTAACTGAATGCTGTGGATCATGGCCTTGGTATCTAAGGATATGCAGAAATACAGTTAGGCAAAGTTAAAATCCATTATGCTTGTATATTACACCAGCTGTTACCCAAACACTTTTTTCCTGCCTTCAACAAAAACTGGCAGCATATTTTGAAGGTTTTCTCTGCAAGTATCAGAATTAGAAATGCACTTCAAAAGAATGAGAATCTCATACAATATTAGTCAAGCTGCCAAATTTAGAATTTCCCTGCTGATTTGCTAATCTCAGTTGGGTTGTTTCCACAAGAAGTTGCGATACCTTTGGTGTATGAACATTTTCTAAAACATTAAACAGGTATGGGAATTTTAACGGTTGCTCTTGTTAGGTTGTAGAAGAGAAAATACCTTGGATGATGATCATGATGATACTTTGAAGGACCAAGAACAATATGCCAAATTATGTAATACCGTTGCCTCTTCTTATTCGGGCTTACATTTTTTGCCTCAATAGCTCGCTTTAGAACAGAATAAAGATACATATAAAATTTACAGTGTTTTAGATTGAAATAAATTGAATGCTTTAATGTTGCTTCTTTTTATTACACGAAGATGGTGCACAACAAGACATAAAATATCAAATATACTGTACATATTTGTGCAAAGAACTGCAGGGTTAAACTGGCTTAAATGCAGAGGGAAAAACCTTTTTATTTTTGGTTCTGTCAACTTATTGTTTGTTTTTTTTACTTTTTTGCAGCAATTGAATTATCACTGAAAGAACAAAGACAACCGCAAACGCCACTTTCCAGTCTTTATCCCAGCACTTCAAATCTCTTAACAAATCACAAACATGAGGGCCGGAAGGTTCGCGCTATTTATGACTTTGAAGCTGCTGAAGATAATGAACTAACGTTTAAGGCTGGAGAGCTTATCACTGTACTTGATGATAGGTAACACTGCTGAAGTAACATTTTGTAAAGACGTTCTTTGTAGGGGCAGGTAGAATCATGAGGCTGCAATTCTGTATGCTGTGTACACGTGTACAGTCAGTTTCCTGTAATGGTAATTTAAATATACCATATTGGTCTAAGTATAAGACTCACTTTTTTCTCCTAATTTAAGTTTTTAAATTAGGGGTGCGTCTTATAATCAGGCTGTTGCAATTTAATGCCAGTGATTTAATTAATTTTTTTTAATAGCACCAAACTTTAAGGGTGCGTCTTATAATCAGGTACGTCTTATACTCGGGACAATATGGTATATTTTAGTGAGGTACTTCGTGCCTTCCAAACTTGTCCGACTTCTGTAGGATATTTGAAGGCCCCACTCATTACATTCCTTTATGCCTGTACAAATATAAATATATTAACATCTTTTTGCCTCTGGTTGCTAACCAGTGGGTTCTGTTAGGCAATCCCAACTGTGTGTGGTGTTTTTCTTCCTCTCTTACTTCTGAACAGGACTTCTGTGTACTGCCTTCTGTAACACCCAGTGGCATCGCTGGAGGTGGGGCGGAACGCTAAGTTCCGCACTGCTCTGACCCTCCGTTACTCACCGGCACGAGGCGGCCCCGCCCCCTCGCCTTCGGAGCCATTTAGTGGGGCTAAGGCAACGCGCAGGGAGTTTCCTACACATTGCTTTCGCTGCACTGAATGACTCCGAAGGCGAGGGAATGGGGCCGCCTCATGCCGGTGAGTAACGGAGGGTCAGAGCGGTGTGGAACTTAGCGTTCCGCCCCACCTCCAGCGACGCCACTGGTAACACCCCTGAGTTTCAACAGAGGCTTTCTATGTAGTGAGGAGTAGGAGCTGCTGTTTGAAGGCTCTTTGGAACTGTGTGTGCCCAGCAGAGCAGCTGAGTCATGTAGTGTTCTGGGTTGTGGCTCCTGTTTCCTACATGAATGTCTCCCCTGATCATGCACTCTTCAGACTTAATGAACTGACACTGTAATTAGAGGTTGTAGTTATCTGGTATGTCTGCTAGAAGAATCAAAATTACTGTCAAAATTAATCCTTTATAGTAGATATCAAGGATGGCATTTGAACTAATCAGAACTATTTTTAATCTCTAGTGATCCAAATTGGTGGAAAGGTGAAACTCATCAAGGGATAGGATTATTTCCCTCAAATTTTGTAACTGCTGATCTTACTGCTGAACCAGAGATGAGTGAGTAATACAGTATATTCATGTAGAAAAATGTATTTGATTTGTGGCACAGCAAAGGAAAATACATGTAATGCAACTACTGATTCCAGTGCTACTGGTTTATAGCAGTCTTTGTGTAGAATGGACTAGGACTGCAATCGTATGTGGACTTTCCTGGGAGCAATCTTCATTGAACGCAGTGGGACTTGCTTCTGAGTAGACATTTTGTTGCAGGTCATTTTACAGACTCCCACAGTTTCAGCAGGAAACATGAAAGAGTCTTCAAGAGTGACATTGTTAATCCAGACGTTGTTCAAGCCAGTGGGCCTACTGCGCTCGTCTTTGGAGGCTGCATTACGATAGCTCTGGTGCAACACTAGTTACACTGGCAGGGGAGCGGGTTAGGATTGGAGCATTAGAATCTCTAAACTTGGTTTCCAAACCTGAAGTTGAAGACCTTTGGCAAACCACCCAGTTGGGTTTTGTTTTGCTAAACTGTCTCCAACTTTTTAATCACAACTGGAAGGTTTTAGCTTTTGAAGATATTTCCCCTAAAAGTATCTTGGTTAATAAAGCTTGCTTAATTATTGATACTGTATTTGGTCTTTTAAACTGAATGAATGTCTTCTGATGACCTACATTTTATATTAATGTTTAGCATTTATTAACATATTTCTTACAGTGAAAACTGAGAAGAAAACAGTGCAATTCAGTGACGAAGTTCAAGTTGAAACAATTGAACCGGAGCCTGAGCCAGTTTATATTGATGAAGTATGTACACAATTCCAATGCATATGATGCCATTAATAAGTTCACTTTGAGAATTGAAACAATCCTTTCAGCTGTTGGACATACTAAAGTGTAATTTAAAGCATCAGTTTCCCCAGTTTTTTTAAAAAATTTGGAATAAAAATCATTAGATTTTCAAAGTTGCTTTGCAGTTTCATTATACACATTGTTTCCAAATAGCAATGCTTGAAAAGGAATTTCCCCCCAGTTCTTTTGTGCTTCACTCTCTCAAAACTTTCTTCAGTAAAATCTGCTTCAGCTTGCTTTTCTCACAATTTGCATTTCTTAAGGAAACATTTTTTAGTATGTAATATGATTTCAGTTGTTGAACAGTTAGAATAGAGACCATTGAATATCACATGACATCCTGCATGTGTGTAATATTTAATAAAGTAGTTTAAGGCCCAGCTTCCTCTAGCAAGCTGTTCATCTCCAGTCTTTGCCTTTTGTAAAGACTCGTTGCCACCTGGATTATGAATGTCATGGGAATTGTAGCATTTTATGCCACAGCTCTTGAGTTATATTTGTGTATTTTCACTCAGTATTCATTCAGTCACTCTTAAAAGTATTCTCCATTGTGCCACTAGGTGGTAGCGGTGCTTGTGTAACTATTGTTAATGGGTAGCATTCCAATTCAGAGATCTGTGCTACAGCTCTTATAGTTGCAAATAACCTAGACATTTGAAGTACAATCGTGGAGTGTACATGTGTGTCTGCCATCCATTTCAACCAAGTTCTTAAATCCTGTCAGTTAATAGATTTACAGTGAATGAATTTCTGCTGTTGTTGCCCTTTGATTAGGGTTGAAGTTATGAATGACCTCTTATTTATAAAGGGTTTCTGAATCCCAGTGAATTGGTCCACACATTTTTTTGTAAGTTTTTGATGCAATACAGCAATACCTCCAGTAATACAGGGATACATTCTCTGAAAATTGAGTGCTGTGTGAGATGGCGCTATAGGAGATGCAGTTGATGATGAGGTAGTAAACGAGCACTGATTCACCCCACACAACCCAGAATGCATAGCTCTGGCTACAACAGCTGTCAATTACGTCCAGGATAAAGAGCAGTGTAGCAAAACAGTGCCTAAGGAAGTGGCCTTATGGGAGGTATTGCTTACAAAAACCATGAATATCAGGGAGCCTGAGGCATTTTTCTTGCCTCACACAGGAGGGAATGCCCCTTCTAAGATGCTGTTTGTTGCAATATGCTGATTTAAGGCATTTTTACCCAAGGGTGTATATATGCAACAAGAGTTAAATGTGTACACCTGTGGGCTGGGAGGAAATGGGTTTGACTGACGGCACAATCCTGCCTAAGTGGCCGGCCAAAATGGGCCGCGCCAGTGCAGCCGTTCCTCCAGTTTAAGCGCCACGGGCCCCGATGGGCCGCCTCGAATATGCACCAGCTCTGGAGCTGATGCACATCCGGGGAAGCTGTATAAGGCCAGCCTAACCTGGGAAGGGACACTGGATATTGGCACAGCCAAGCGCCGATATCCCAGACCCTTCCCAATCCGGGCTGGCCAGTGACCCCCTCCCTCGCTACCCCTGCCATCCCTCCCTGTGTTGATCGATATGGATCTTACCTATGTTGGCTGGCACAGGTCTGGTTCAGCAGCAGAGCAGTGCCAGCCTCCGTGCTGGCGCCACTTATTCCAAAGGAGCCGCAAATGTGCTTTTATGGCACGTTTGCGACTCCTCCGGCAAGTGGTACGTGCACTCTGACGGCCTATAGTTAGTCAGGATCAAGCTGTAAGATTTCTTTAATATCTTTGTTTGCCTGGGTCACTGCAAGCACACTTGTTTCACACTTAGTTTTAGCAGAAACTCTCATTGTCTGTATTAGACAAAGCTGTACATATTTAGGTTATTTTTTATTGATGGGATTCTGATGGGTAAACTCTTTAGTATGGTCAAATCACCTTGTAACAGATATATTAATGCTGGCTGTGTTCTTGCTATGGATAGAAACACTGACAGTAATGAATTCTCTGCGTGTAGCCTAAAGATTGTTGTCAGGACTATACTATGCTTCCTATGCCCAGGGATTTATAATAATAATAATAATACAGCTAGTTTGCTTGCCCTAAGTTGACTCTGGGTTTGCATTTCTCCAATAGTAGGCCCTCATGCCAGATGGTGAGACACTTTTGAAATTAAGGGAATTTCGGATATGACAAGGGGGTCTGCTGATCAAAAATAAAAGTAAAATATTTCACTGGGCATGCTCATACCTTTGAGCATCCTTAGAGTAAGTATTTGAGAAGTCTGTACTGTAGTATGTATTTCGGACTGTGATCCAAATAAAAATGTGTCCTTGTAGGATAAAATGGACCAATTGCTGCAGATGTTACAAAGTGCAGATCCATCTGATGATCAGCCAGATCTACCAGAACTGATCCATCTTGAAGGTAAACTTTTCATGTCTCTGCTTCTCTGAATTCTCCCTTGACAACCACAAATAATGCCCCACCACAACCACCTCAGAGCAGTTTGGACAGCAGGCTCTGAAATATCTCTGAGATGCTAACTCATACAATGTTTCCAAAAGTCAGCAATAAGTCGACCTTTCCTGATTGTCTGTACACTTTTTATGTTTAATTGTGAAAGGCCTCCGTCAAACTGTTCATAAGGTAGTTTTGCTGGTGGTGATAGAAAAAATTTGTAATTTACATAGTTGTATCTTAATTTTGTTTTTAGCAATGTGCCATCAGATGGGACCCCTCATTGACGAAAAGCTAGAAGACATTGACAGGTAAAGAAAGTCATTAATGGGAACTTTATTTTCAGTCAGCAGTTGCTTTGTGTTACCAGTATTTCTAACTACTGATCAGACATTAGACTGTTGTTTCAACTTAGGCGATTCTCTCTAGCTCACTGTTCTTCAAACCTGGGGTCAGGACCCCAATGGGGTTATCAAAGCTTCATTTGTGTTGTCGTGGCAGCTTACGGGAACCAAAATGGCTGTGGGGGGGGTAATGCTGGGGTGGTGGTGGAGATTCTGCTGGGGGAGACTTCCACAGGGATTTCATTTCCCTTCTCCCCCTCCCTCTTTCAATTTGCTGGGGAGGCGGTGGGGAACCGCGGCTTGGCTCTCCTTTTCTGGAATGAACCCACCGCTGGTGGTGTGGGCTGGGCAAGCTTGGCAGGACAAGGCTGCGGGTGCTGGGGTGGGAAGCAGCGACAGGTGTGGGCTGGGCAGATTGGGTCCTGGGAGGGGGGCAGGATCAATGGTGGGTCCCCAGCCTCATTATTTATTTATTGGATCATGGCACAAAAAAGGTTGAAGACCACTGCTATAGTTCATAATTCTTCGTGATAAGGGCTTTTTTTTATGGAGCTCATTATAGTTTCCCATACAATTAGCCATGCATTCAGAGGCATCGTTGGGGGACGGGACGGTGGGCCCCTGGGCATTGGGGGCAACACATGGATGAGGTGTGCATTGAGCCGCGGATTGGGTGGCAATGCAGTGGCGGCGGCTTGTGCACTTTTCGTGCCGCCACGGCTCGTGTACCCACCCTCGGAGCGCCCTCCAAGGCCATGCACCCCCAGGTGGAGTGGCGACCACTCCAGGAGCAAGCGGGAGGCCTGTTTCTCCCGCACGGGGTGTGTGTGTGTACCACCCAAACTTCATGCGCTGAATTACTCACTTCGTTGACGGCACGGGGGGGTGGGGTGCTGGCTACGCCTCTGCATGCATTACCTTCATTCTGGCAGCTGTTTTTAATTTTAGGTCGGCATTCTGTTCCCCAGGTACTCTAGATCTGGTTCCTTGACACAAACTGATACATCTGGTGCCTCTGTGTACCACTTCAGTTCTTTAAATGTATGTTGGAAAATTATAGAAAGTACCCTGGCTACTGTCAGGAAGCTAGGCACATTCCCTCAAGTCTATTACTGTGATATTACCTTTTCCCATTCATAATAAAATACTTTTTTTCTAAATTTATCTTCCTGGTGATTCAGGAAACCAGCATATGGATATAAACCGCTAAATAATTGTAAGATGCATACATGTATTCATTTTGAGGGAAACTAATATTTTTCATTCAGGAAACATTCAGAGCTCTCGGAACTCAATGTCAAGGTGATGGATGCGCTTTCATTATACACCAAGTTGATGAATGAGGACCCAATGTATTCTATGTACTCAAAACTGCAAAATCAACAGTATTACATGGCTCAGTCTGCTGTTTCTGGCTCTCAGGTATACTTTGGATATATTTAAAGATTTGTGGCTGATATTGTGGTGTTAGGTGTTGATGTGTGAAGACTTAGTAAGACTTGGTCATGCAGTAACTGATGCTTAACACATAATCACGAATAACTTTCAGTGCTCACTTGAAAGGTCTGTTCCGTATAAATATCTGTCTTCTGCTTTGTTGGGAAGCCCAGAGTTTAGTTTGGGAAGAGCGAGAAACTAATGTGAAAATATAAAAAGTGCGCTGGTGTGGGACACCTTCATGTGTTTTCACTGTTGATGCCCTGCAGGTAGTGTAAACCGCTTTGTGAACTTTTTGTTGAAAAGCGGTATATAAATACTGTTAATAATAATAATAATAATGTTAATAATAATAATAATAATAATAATAAATACATTAATGAACCTAACAGTTTTTAGACTAGGTAAATATTAAAATACTTCCAGTTCCTGTTTTTATGGCTACATTTGGAGCAATATAATGAACATCATTTGAAAAGGAAGTAGCAGCTTATTCCTGTGTTTATCTCTTCTCTTTGTTTAGGTTTATCCAGGACAGCCTCAAAGTAATGCATATTTGGTGGCAGGGAGCGCACAGATGGGTCACGTTCAAGGCTACAGTCTTCCGCCAGAGCAACTTCCATCTCTCAGCCAAGGCACTGTTCCGCCAGCAGCAAACTCCGGATTACCTAGCCAGCCTGTTCAAGCATCTTACTCAAAGTAATTGTGACAATTAAAATATTCAAAACTTAGGGAAAAAAATGGTCTGAACTAGAGATACTAAACAGTTGTTGAAAATGTAACTCGGTACGTTGCAGTATTTATCTTTGTGGCACCTATAATGTATTCTTTTGTACAATGCAAAAGATAGTAGTTATGTGCTCTTCAATTTAAATTATTGCTTGTGTGAAAGAGCTTTGGCTTAAATACATTTTGTTTGAGCAACATTTTAAATCATGCATAATTTAAAGCTTGTTTTATTGGAATCCATTTAGAAAGGCTTGGGCATTTCAAATATTTTAAGGATTTTAGAAGAAATTTGATAATGGTATGAAAGCACTTAAGTTGATTGCATCTGTCTCCATCTTCATTTACAGAGCATAGATGTAATCAGAATGCAAATTTTAATTTTGGTAGTTGAATACTATTTCATCGTTAAGACATTTTTTAAATGTCATAATACCTATTATACAATGATAAGAAAATTATGAAGTTTCTCACAATATCGGTTTCCTACTTATGCAGTATGACTCTTTCCTCACAGTCTGATGCAGTAAAAGGATGTTTGTGAAATTATTTTCATGAGGCTATGTCACTGGTTTACCATGTCCTGAAAAGCACTGAATGTAGGGGGAAGGTGGGGGTGGGGGGTGGAATTGCCTTGAGTTGACCTACCATCACAAATGTGACCGTGCCCCCTAGTGCATGATATGCAACATGAATGATGTAGCTGAAAACATCTTATTGCCACCGAGAATATATAGTAGTCATATTTAAAACCATGGTTAACTAATCGTATTCGCATAATGGACTACTCTTCTGAGAAGCCCATCAGTGTTTTCTCGTGAGTAGGTTGTTCAGACTGGGGTAGGGAATGAAAGAAGGCATTGATACAAGAAATTAAGAGTAAATGAAACCTCATTTCATTTCAAGGTGTGTAGGAACTACAGATAGTTGGTTAATTGGGGCCCAGTGTGGTTTGAATCAAGAGGCTCTTTCTCAGGGGCAACAAAGCAAACCTTTCTACAGAGGAACTGCTCCAAAGCTACTGTCTACTTTTATCTGCTTGCAAATCTGTTTGTTAAGCAACTCCTTCAAAGAAAAAAGTTTAGTTGTCCCTGATGAACACTCTCTTGACTTGAAATGCTTTGAACCTCTAATTAGTTTCAGTGCAAGTTCCTTCTCACCTCCGGTTTGAAAGCAAGTCCTAGTTTTGGTTTGTTTTGGGGAGGAATCTAAATTCCATGTACTCCTTCTGAATGTACTGACACCTTTATTTTCCATTTTACTCTTTAGCACAATGGTTGGTTCTGTTCCAGGAAGCACATACTCTAGCCAAGCTTCAGTGTACAGCCCGCCCCCTGCTGCTTCAGCTGATGTTGCTGCTTACCAGAATTCTGGAACTATGTCCCAGGTGCCAAACTATAACTTAGTCTCCTCAGCCCTGCCTCAACCTCCAGGCAGCCAGCTACCACAGCAACAGCCTCCATCATCACAACAAAATTCTTATTCCCAGAAAGCACTACTATAGGATACAGGACTTCCGATTCCTAATCTGCTCTAACCTCTGCTGAAGGCAATTTACAATGTTATGAGTTTATTCCTTTAATATCTTAAACGTGGGTTATCCTCGGCTTAATAGGAATCTTTCTTGGTGAACAAGTATAATGATTCTATTTGCACTGACTTTTTAGGATTTTTTTTAAATTTGCAAAGGAATTAAAATACTTAGGACATTGAATTCCTTTTAAAATGCCTAAACATTGGTACAAGGTTATTTATGTCTGCTGAAACTGGCTAGTTTGTGAAGACTTGACTTGGCAAACTGTTGTGGCATATATGTTATGTACATATAATGTGTTTGTGTAGTGGCCGTTTTTTGAATTACTATGGTTATGTGAATATATAACACAGTGTTAAAATAATTTACATTACTGTTTTATTAATCATGAACAGATGGACTATGTTCATGGATTTTATAAGGATGTCTTATCTGGTGTGGGAGAAGGGTCTACCCTGCATATCACTGATACTTACAGACCATGGATATGCTCTTGAAACTGAACTGACTAGTTTTCATTAACTGTACATTGAATGCAAATGTTTCCTGCCTTCCTGTAGCCTTTGGGTGCTACTAGTTGACATTATCTACCAAAGTACGGGGTCTAGAACTTCAGACACTCTGCATTCAGAGAATATTCTGCTTTTATGAATAGTGGTGATTTCAAAATAATAACTTGCAAGCTGCTAAACACATGGGACCATGAGACGCATCTGAACCATACATCTTATTGTTTATAATGTAACTTAGATTTTCATGCTGGTTTTGTGTCACCTGAATGCTGAACTATATTCTGTGTATATTGGTGGCAATCACGCCAAAGACAGAGAAGGGGGCACTTTGGATGTGAGTGAATGACATTTTTAAACTGGAACAAAAAATACTACATTTATTAAAGTCTTATTCAGGACTGCCATAATTGTCAATCACTTGGTTGTGTGTTTTGTGTTAACATGTTGTGGGTTTTTTATTCTGCTGCATGGTCTCTGTGTAGTCTCATGTATGGGTTCTGCACCTGCTCGGAGCAACTCGAGCTACATTCTAAAGATCCAGCCATGGAAATGGAATTACCCTCCCCCCTGAAGGGGAGATTTCTGATTAACTGCTCATGCTGTGAGAGGTGGGGCAAATGTCACTTCCTGTTGCAGCAGTTCTCTATATTTCTTCCTCAATGAGTTTTAGTATTTGTTAGAATTTCAGACAGTGTTTTTTTCCATTTTTAATTGGGCAGGACCTTTTGTCTTTATTTTCTGCTGGTGGTGTTCTCTGCTTAGGCTTCTCTCTGCACCTATAGCAGGTAATTGGCTTCATTTTAGGAAGTGCCAGGTTTAAGTGGGAAGACTTCCTATCGTGGAAGGGCTGGATCACTGATACAATCTGCTGGGAGAAGAACATAAAATGGAAACTTGTTCATGTTAATCTTAGGCAAATAGGCATGCCTCAGTATTCCCCCCAGAATTCAGGCATCCTTGTGAGAAAGAGCCTTAATGGCTATATCTGACCGTCCCCTGGTGCTTCAGCTTCTGGGTACAGACAAGAATATGTGAGTATTAGTTCCTCTTGTACCTGTGATGGTGTCCCAACCTCAGGATTTGTTTCTGCATCTCACTGGCTCCTTCCTCCACTTCATGAAATACTTCCCAAGGTTAGGCTTCTAAGGCTTTCTCAAAGGCAGCAATATTTTGGTATGCATTTAGGCCACTAGTAACCTACCACCTCTGATCTCAGAGGAAGAAATCTCACCCAGTTCAAATTATTATTCTGATTGAAGATACTACATCACATCTTGCATTTCAATATATACCCAGCTATACTAGACTCTCATTTCAAGTATATCCACCTGTGCTTCCTCTGAATTGACAATGCCCAAATCTATGTTCAGTGGATTGCAGCAACTTCTATATCTCCATTGGATGCCTTCTGTGGGCTGCGCTGTGATTTTGGATGTTATGGTCATGTCATCCTCGGAGCAGGAGACTGAGAAGACTACTTATTTCTCCGCAACACAATGCCTACTTCATCTTCTCTGACACCACTTAACCCATTGCCTAACCTGAGTTCATCTTGTGGAGTTTCTTCTCTCAGTTTCTGGAACCAAGGTCAACAGCACTATTAATATGAGTAAAATGATGAATGATGGGGGGATTATCCTTTCTGCTCCCCATGTAGGTCATTCTATCTCTCAAGTTTGCACTAGCATTGGGAGATAGACTAAGAGCACAACTCTTAATTATGACTGGGATAGTAATCTTACATTGTATCAGTTTCCCAGATAAATTGCACACTTATTCTTTTCAATGCCCTCCTATCATCGTTATAGGTATCCCTGATTACCACCTCACTTAGAACACTCGTTTAGTGTCGCCAAACTCTGCTGTTGGCAACTATTTTTGTCACTCTGGATCAATCTCCTCAAGTTGCATTGACTTAAGTTTTAACAAGTTTTCAAGTTTCAACCTTGCCGTACTAGTGGTGGCATCAGGTATTGCAGCATCAATGCTGACAGAGTACTACTGCTTGTTTGCTTGCTCTAATGAGCTCTCATTCTCTAATTGTGTAGCTATCTCAGAAGGGTAGCGCTGTCTTCAGCATCTTGCCTGGTTTCACCATCAAAATAGGCTATTTGCTGTCTCATCCCTCTCCCTTTTAGACTATTTCCGAACCTTTGCCAAGCCATGTTATGGGCAATTCTAACCCAGCTTTCCTTACTGAGGATATATGTTATGCATAGAGAACAAGTAAAGAGGATGTCACAGTCTCTGAGTGAGGTACAGCAGCAGCTATTTCAGGTGAATGAGCCAATCTACCGTATTTTACGCTCCATAGGACGCATCGGTCCATAGGACGCATGCATCCTATGGAGCATAAAATAGAGAAAAAAAGGTTTTTACTTACCTGGGCTTGGAGGCGCTTCGGGGAGGCCTGTGGGGGCTTCGGGGAGGCCTGCGCGAGCCTCTGCAGGCCTCCCCGATCTTCAGTTTGGCCGAAAATCGCTGTTTTCGGCCGAACTGAAGATCGAGGAGGCCTGCAGAGGCTCGCGCAGGCCTCCCCGAAGCCCCCACAGGCCTCCCCGAAGCGCCCCCAAGCCCAGGCTTCACACCATAGGACGCACGCTTTTCCCCCCTATGTATTTTGGGGAAAAGTGCGTCTTACAGTGCGTAAAATACGGTACATGTTGCTGTACTGCCTCATTTTTGCCTCATTTCCTTGAAGTGGTCAAAGACTTGGAGCAGAACATCATTAGAGGCTCCTGCCTCTTGCTACTTGGAGCATATGTATTGAGTGCAACAAGAGGGAATGGGCCATAACTCATTGGCAGAATATATGTTTGGATGCAGAAGGTCCCAGGTTCAATCACAACTTGAAAAGAAGGTTTGCTTAGAAGTGCTAAGCACGACATCTGCCAAGAACTTGAAGAGCCACTGCCAATTGGAGTTGACCATACTGAGCTAGATGGATCAATGGGCTCAATAAAAGGTAGCTTCATGTGTTTTTATATGGCTGCGTGTTTTTAATCATGCAGCCTTTAATTAACAGTGTCCTTCCAAGTGAGAGCAGACCCTGCTTGCAGCCTTAAAAGGTCAAGAACGGGACTGTAGCATGAATCCGTTTTTAATTTGGTTTGCTTAAAGTTGCAAAGGTCTACCAAACTTTGTTCTCATTCTTTGCACCCTACAACATCCTGTCTTCATAACCCCCCCCCCCCAGCTTTAATATCTGAGGCAGTCTTTTTGTGTTGTGGCTCTGGCTTGACTTGGCCTCTTGACGTAAAGAGGGTGAAGAGATGCTGATTTTCCTGGATGTGTGTGGGGAGCTTCCTGTTGGTTTGTTTTAATTCTAAATTCTTGGAGTTGAGGAAGAAGCAGAGTCTGGGCATGAAGCTTATCATTCTCATGGCTCATGTTTGTTTCTAATCAGGAGGGGGGAGGGATCTGGCTTGGTCATGCAAGCAAAGCTGTTTGAAAAAAGAAGAAAAGAGCAGACCTGCTAGATGAGATCAAAAGTCCATCTAGTGTCCTGCTGCCTGTAGTGGCAAGCAGGGCAGGAAGACTATAGGTCTCTTAAGTAACAGGTACTTGGAGTGCCTGCCTTACTCCCAAGAAGGTTCCAGTTGGCTATCATGACTAGAAGGCATAAGAGACCTCTGCTCCATGAATTTGTGTAATCCCTTTTAAAGCTAGCAATGTCTGAAAATGAGCCTCATACTGGCGGTGCTTTCACAGTTCATGGTTTAGTAAAATGCTTAGACAAGCCTTAAATGTATTGATAGGTGACTACTGCAAACTTAGAACCCTTGCAGAAAGGGTCGTTCACTACATTCGGTGCACCTTGAATGGACAAAGTTGAGAGTACTCCTGTTTGTATATTGTAGCAAGGGCAACAAAGTAGTGTGGTACCTTTTTAAAAACTTGAATTTGTCTTTGTGGTTTCACCATTGTGTCAGCTCATTAACAAAATTCTTCTTATTCCTGAGAACATTATTGTTCACTGTTCTGATTTTTCTTCTATAATTAATTTATTCTTACTGCAAAGTACATAGCAACTACTTGAGAAGTGTTTTTCTCAAATTATGACCGGATTAAATGTCTTGGCAGGGGAGATGATCAAGTGTTTGTGTAATTCTCTCTGTGCATTCTAAAAAAATTCTTTCCTCTCTGCCTATTGGGGCTCCAGAATGCACCTGGAGTGTAGTTCTTTAGACCTTCTGTGTTCAATAGCTTCTGTTGGACTTTGGCACTAAAGAACTATGTTTCCCAGCATTGCTTGCACTTGGACCTCCCATGGCAGTGCATTCTGCTGCCACTGCCCTGCTGCCAGGTAAGTCTGGGAGGAAGGGAAAGGGTAGCAGGAGAGGGGAGGATTGGGTGGTAGTGGAGTGCAAATTCTAATATGATGCAAATAGAGTACAGATCTTCAAGGATCTGGGCTCACCTCATTTGATGCTTTTTGGATAAGGCTTTTTGAATATTTAAAGGTAAAGGTTCCCCTTGCTCAAAAATTAGTCGATACTGGCTCTAGGGTGCGGTGCTCATCTCCGTTTCAAAGCCGACGAGCTAGCAATGTTCAAAGACGCTTCCGTGGTCATGTGGCCGGCATAACTCAACACCGAGGTACATGGAACGCTGTTTTGAATATTAGGGGGGTATATTTTGATTTCCTCCTCCCCACCATTTGAATGTTGTAACTATCACTATCCTGCTGTAGAACATTTTATGTAAGTCTTCAATTTTATAGCATTCTCCATATTGTGCTAAACTGCATTTGAACACTCATAGGAGTAGTTGCAATGTAACAACTATTTCTAGCCAGAGTGTGCGCACACCAGTAAAGAGATTTAACAGCCCAATCCTCCCTAACGTTGCACCAAGGGATCCAGTGAAGCCAGTGCAGGCAGTGCTGGATCCTGAGCACAAAATGGGAGCTGGGGGATTATCTTGGGGGGGGGGGGAAGAGAGAGATGACTTCTGTTCCCTTACCCTAAAGGCCAACCCCCTAGTACAGGTCCCCTCAGATCTGCACCAGCTATTTTGCTGGCGCAGATCTGGGAGCCCCATGTAAGGGAAACCGGCCAGGGAAAGGGAGTAGGATTTGGCATGCGTCGCTGCTGCCGATCCTGCCCCCTCCCCGGTCCGTCCACCCCCCCCTTGCTGCCCGCCCTGTTACACCCCCTCCCTGACTCTGTCCCGCCTTCATGCCAAGCGGTGCAACACTCAATCTCCTGGGCTGTGCGCCAGTTGGATCTGGCGCGCGGAGGCCGGTGCAGGCCTGTGCGCCGGCCTGGAGTCAGCACAACTGCTTTACGGCAGTTTTTGCAGCAGCAGCTCTGGTCCAGCCCAGGGTGTCCTACGCCAGCCCAGGCATGCGGAGGATTGTGTCCTAAGATCAAATAGAATTGTAAGTTGGGAGTCAATGAAAAATGAGGATTGTAAGAGGCTTACTCCCCTACTGTCATTTGTATCAGCGCACGTTCTAAATGAACACTAGAATAGTCTGGATGTCAAACAATTACAACATTAGCACATCACTAGCTGGAATACATTGTTTTTCAACAAGGACAAATTTGTTCTTGGACATGACAGTTGTATTGTATGGTTAGCTGACCTTTTGGACCTCTTGGCTTCCTCCGGAGTACAGAAATGTGATTGGCTGGCAATTTTTCATTTTAGCTTTTATGTTTTTTGAGTGGAACTTAAAAAAAATGTGAAACTTCTCCATACCACTGGAATCAAATAGACATCCAGTTAGACAGAGAAGAGGTGTCGCTTGCTAGCTTCTTAAACATACCAACCCTATCCAAAGACTAATGAGCTTTTTAAATGTTTCATGCATTGCATTTTTGTGCTGTCCTTTATACAAGTATGGGAAGCAAACCACCAAAATATATATCTCTGTACATGATCAAATCTGTACGCTAACAAATAAGCCCTTGTTCCAGTTGTCAATTTTGGAATAACTGTCCACTCAAATACATAGGTCTTGTCATGTGAAGTTTTTCTTTCCAAATTGCACATTATTTTTTAAGAGAGTTTAAGAAATGGAAGTTTGCATGATGCAAGCGTTAATTTCACAGGAGTGCTTTTGAGGAATTCTTCAGGCTATTTGAGCAACCTAATAAGAATAGGCTTTGGATCTGTGACAATTTGCTTGCAGATGCAAGTGGCATTATACCTTTTCTTTTTTCATGGATATTCTGGAGAATTGACTTTTATGATAGTAAATTAACTATCTCAGTTTCAAATAGTATTTGCTACTCAACATATCCTAAGTTGGCCTTATTTGTACATGTACATATTTTGACATGCTACGGTGTGCGTTTGATTTACTAAATAGACCGTCATTTGTAAAAGTTCATTGCGTTGTATTAAAAGTTGAAGCATTTAGCCTCTAGAGCACCTTGTTTTTCTGAATAAGCAGCATCTTATGAGGAAGGAGAAGGAGCCAGGCAGCCCAATCCTGTCTACAATTTAGACCGGTGGAGCGCAACACACAGAGAGAGAGAGAGAGAGAGAGAGAGATTGATTTCTGGTGGGGAGAAAGCAGGGTTACAGATTTGTGTGGGGAATTGTTGTTGTTGTTGTTATTATTTATACCGCTTTTCAACAAAAAGTTCACAAAGCGGTTTACAGACAAAATCAAATGATTAAATGGCTCCCTGTCCCAAAAAGGGTTCACAATCTAAAAAAGGGAAAGAGTGAAAGCCCCTTCTGCTTCTGTATTACCTCACTGTGCTCCAGTGTTGTAAGCAATTTTCTCCCAGCCTGATTTACTTCTAGTTGAAGCTAGCATAACCAAAAAAACAAACAAACCCTGCTTAAACCAGTGAAATGTGGCAAGGCATAACTGAATAAACTTTATTTAAATAAAATGGAAATGATAAAGTGGCTGGGACGCACAGGTTTTGCCTCCCTCCCCAGAGCACTCCTTTCCGTTAAATAGAGCCATTCATTCCTGCTTTATATGTGAATGAGACAGACACATGGGAGGCAGTTATGTCACATCTAATTGTTCCTTAGGTAGGTAGATAGTTATTGGAGCATAAATGTTGTTAGAGAGCCATAGCTGGAGCACACGTCTGCACTGGAGCCGGTGAAACTTTGGGTCGGGGAAATTCTGCTCCAGCGTCTGTATTCTCCAAAATCATGCAAAAGAATATTGAGAAGTTTTTATTCAATTACTGTAAATTTTGTGTGCTTTGTTCCGTTTGATAGTGGCTGAACTTTATCTTGAAGAATCATTTTGGTATCCAGAGAAAATCTGTCTGCTCAGCAAGCCGGGAATTGTTTCCTAAATATACACTGTTTAGTTTACAGCTGCAGTTTTTAACAAAAAATGTCCAATTTTAAAGCCTGGTAATACTGTTGTTCTTAATCCAAGAAGCAGCTCCCCCATCTTACGCTCACTTGAACAATAAGTCACTCAATTTATATTAAAGTTTGTTACTCAACTGCAGGGCAAATGTCGTCTTTCTTGATAGTTACCGTAATTTATATATTTTTTAAAAACGTCACTTTTCGAAGGCAACGGAATAACTGATCTGTTTCCCACATTCACAGGAGGTATTTCTAGAGAGCGAAAATGCTGAGCACTCATCACCTTATCACCTGCAGTTCTGTGGAAGCTCTTCCTTCCTTTTTCCTTCAGAGCAGTGAAATTAGCTTAGGAAAGCAAAACGTGAACTGTGAATTCCTGTTATTTCAAACTTGCCCCTTGTGGCAGGGCATTTCCTTATCACTGGGCAACCAGAATTCACACCCTGAACGATCTGTTTTCAGAACTGAGCAAGAATTTCGTCCTTGCAGAGTTCATCACCGTCTTTTACAAAAAGGACTCATTGAGTGACCAGTTCTGGTGGCGTGGAGGAAAGTAGTCACACATTGACGATGCAGCTTCCTTTAGTCCTGTATTTTCTTTCATTTCTTCATGGTGCTTCTTCGTTAGTGGGTAAGTCTTAATTAGCTCTTTGCTAAGAATGAGGGTGCTAGTATGAAATTGCTTTGAATTATTTTTCCTTTTTAGGAGTTTTCAAATCTTCAGAGATACTTTATTGTGGTGATTTTCAAATGTGCACTGAGAGTCAGATTGTCTTGTCTGTTCAAACAATTCATCTGTTCTTTCTCATTGCTTTGTGCTGTGGCCTCCCAGATGTGGTTTACCTGTCCATTTTAATATACATATTTTACCTGAATTAACATGTGCAAATTGGAAATAGCCAGGAATTATTTGTTGTTGTTTGGTAATGCAAAATACTTGAAATGCCTATCCATGTTGTATAATTCTCAGATGCAAATCCAAAATTGTAATAGTCCAATGTTATCAAATAGTATGCAGTTATGTTAGGACTGATACTCAAAATTTTGGGTATCAAAAGAAAAACGTTCTTTTATATCTATATCTCTATGACACTGATCTTCCTTTAGCTTCTTTAGTCAAGAGCAGTTATTGTTTGCAGTGTTAGGCCCTGAGTGTTAGTGTATCACTAAATCTTTTGGATTTTCAGAATTGCATAGAGGTACAGCACTGAAACAGTAAAGTACATTTAGCTTATTTGCACATTTCCCCCTATATGCCACAAAGAAAATAATAAGCTAAAAGTCACTAGGAAATACCCCAAAGTGCTATATTTTGATTGGTTCAACTACTTTTAATTGCACTTAGGAATACACACTTGTAGAAGTTGTTTTTTTAAAATCACATAGTGCTGTTTGTTGCAAAATGGTTTGCATAGCAAAAATAAGTAAATGGTCCCCTGTCCCAAAAGGGCTCACAGTCTAAAAAGATGCAGAAGAAACACCAGCAACGTTCACAAGAAAATGCAAGTGTACTGTGGAGAATATGGACAAGTTGATCTCCTCTTGCTAAATGTAAGAGATCCACTACTTTAAAAGTTGCCTCTTTGCCTGGGTAAAAAGGTAAAGGTGACCCCTGACAATTAAGTCCAGTTGTGTCCGACTCTAGGGTGTGGTGCTCATCCCATTTCAAAGCCGAAGAGCCAGCATTGTCTGAAGACGCCTCCGTGGTCATGTGGCCGGCATGACTCTCCTTGCCGCAGCGCGTAGCATACAGCTGGAACACGGAGCGCTGTTTACCTTCCCGCAAGCAGTACCTATTTATCTACTCACACTAACATGCTTTGGAACTGCTAGGTTGGCAGGAGCTGACCAAGCAACGAGAGCTCACCCCGTCGCGGATTCGAACTGCCGATCAACAGCTCATGGTTTAGCGGTTTAACCCACTGCACCACCCGCTGTCCTCTTTGCCCGGGTAGGAAGGGGCTAATGTTCTCCTTTTGGGACATGCCTTATGCATTGTAATTTTATCCCTGTTGAACGTAGCCCTGAGTAGATGGCCTTAATTTTGGGGATAATCAATGCATGGAGTGTGCAGCGTGACTGCGCCACTGGTCTTTGTTCCCAATATCCAGGAGATGCTAGGGTCTTCGGCATACAGCCTGTAACTAAGCTTAAGTATGTGACTGAAACAACCACATATGCTTTCCTGGTTTATTCCTGACTTAATCCTCCTCCCCTTCCTCTATTGTCTTTCTTATGTCAATATTTAGACAGAGTGCCCCTTGGGGCAGGGAACCATCTTCTTAAGCACTATGTACATAAAGTAATAGTAATAGCACCCATGCAGACCCAACCCATGCAAGCTCTGTGCACGAGACAGGGAATTTAGGTTATCTGTGCAAAGGTCATGCTTAGTTGGGTTGTTGCCCAGAGCCAGGGTTACTTGGGTGGTGGCTGTGTCCATGCACTCCTTCCATGCTCCCTACTCTTTCATCCTCAGTTCCAACATAGAGTTTTCGTGCAAATATCCTGGTTTAGTTAAAACATAGTTCCATGTGTCACCCAAAGCTAGGATCTGTGGCTTAAGTCTGGCTTATGCACAAGGCTATGAAACTGGTATCTGATCCCAGTTTCATATCCTGGTTGAGTAAACCAGAGTTAAAGTACAGATCCCAGCTTTGGATGATGCACACATAGCTGTGGTCAGTGGCGTCGCTCCCGTCAGGCAACGGGAGCGGGCCGCCACGGGGTGACGCGCGCAAAGGGGTGACGCATGTCACCTCCGGACGCTCTGAGGCCGGCCCGGGAGCCAGCCTCGGAGCGTCCAGCCTGGCCGACGCTCCAGGGCCTTCTGAAAGAAGGCCCAATGTGTCAATACGGGTATTTTACTGTGTTCGCGCATGCGCAGAGACAAAACCGGTCTGCGCATGTGCGAAACAAGTAAAACACCCGTATTGACGCATTGGGCCTTCTTTCAGAAGGCCCTGGAGCTCCGGCCGGGCCGGACACTCCGAGGCCGGCTCCTGGGCTGGCTTCGGAGTGTCTGGAGGGCGACGCGAAGGGGTGGGGGGGCATCCGGGGCAGGGTGCAGCCGGGTCCCCCCCCAAAAAATCGCCGATACTTATATAGGGGGGGCATAGTCGGAGGCGTCACTAGGGTCACGCACCCCCCCCCCGCCTTGGGGTGACGCGCGTCCTAGTGACGCCTCTGGCTGTGGTTTTAACTAAACTAGGCACAGATGTTGAGGAGGAAAGAAAAGGAGAGGGAGAGAAGGGAGAATATGGACTTGACAAGTGTTTTGGTCATGTTCACAACCCAACATGTTTGATAATCCAATAATCCATGGCTTATTTGGTATGAACATTATCTGAACAAGTCCATCAATAGCAGCTATGTTATATTAAGCTGTCCTGTTGCATAATCTTCAACAGAATGTATGCTGTGTGGTCTACTACATCATCCCCTTGTCACTAAAACGACAAAGAACAGAACAGGGTAAAAAAGAAGAAGCAAAAGTTGTGTTCATTTCTTGCACAATCCTTTCCAAATACATTTCAGTTCCTCGGATGCTGAGAATGTTACATGGCCCTGGCTTTGCATCCAATTCGGGATTTGGCAACTTCATGGCCCTCTCTTGCTACTTCTGAAAGAATGGGAGATAGAATGCACCGCACAGAGAAGAGCTAACTGCTGAAGCTGCTCATTTTTCCTTCCTGTTTGATTCCAGTTCTTCCTCTCTCAGTTCTTCCTCTCTCATCTCTATGCTGGCCTTTACTCAGATTTTAGATGGCAATGGGAGGCAAAGGAGAAAACGTCTAAGTATTTATTTATTTAAATAATTTCTACCCCGCCTTTCTCCCAACAAGGGTAATCAAGGCGGCTTACAGATAAAAACGTTAAATTTTTTATCTGTACCTGTTGGAAACATTAAATCTGCCTGTGAAAATCTAGCTTTCTCCTTTGCACACCTCTTGGTAGAATTCAAGCTAGTAAGCCTCTTAAACAACCTGCTGTTGTGTAACTCAGGGATGATTCTTACCATTGCCTCTGCCACCACGGTTGCCACACCTGGACATTTTAGTTTGCATGAAGACTGATGATATGGGTAGAACTTTGCATGCAATTAATGTTTATCATGTTTGGCAGAATGCTCAAAAAATTGCCCTGAGAGTAACATGCTAAAAGTCAATGCACACAGAGCTCTGCGCATGCTACAGTCTTCCTACAATTCATGGCCACTTTGCCCCCCCCCTCTTCATTTTCCATTCCAGGGTAAAGTCTCCCTTGTGTCTTTTTGTAAAGATTGTGAGCCCTCTTTGTGACTAGCAACCAACGTATTCCTTTGCTATGCAAACAGCTTTGTGAACTTTTTTTTGTTGAAAAGTAGTATACAAATATTCTAAATAATAAATGGTATGAGCCCAGGCATCATATGGAAGAAACTCGCCCATCTTCATAGTGCCACTGCTACTTTTGTTCACACGTAATTGCAGGGTGGACTAAATAGCAAATCCAATTCCCCGGTTCTGTGAAACTCTCCAGTTGCTGAGCTGACTTTTCTACCAATTGTACAAAAAATATTGTAAATAAATAAAATAGAGAAATATAACTGCATTGTATTCCGTGATGACGTTTTATTTATGCTGGAGCAAATGCCTGGGTTTATGTTCTGTATCAGGGCCCATGGGGGGGGGGGTAAAGGGGATAAATTGTGCCTGGTCCCAGAGTAAAAAAGGGGGTCCATGTGGGTTTCCTTACCCATGAGTTAACTGTGAGGGTTTTGTTTTGTTTGCCACATAAGTTTGTTTTGAGTTTGGAATCTTCCATGTGGGTTTTAAATGTCTGGTTGGAAAACTCACATTGATCAATATCTGTGAGTTTTGAGTCCTCAGAGGTATCAGTCTAGGCATCCTAGACTCTTACAGGGAGGGTTTGTAGGATGAGGACATTTTGGCACTTGCAGAAGTTTCCTCCATGAGGGTTTGCCCTTTTGAGACGATAAAATGTCCTCATTTGGTGGGCAAGTACTTCTGGGATGCAGGCAGACACAGGAAGACAGCCAAAGGATAAAGATGAGACCGTACTCGGGGAGGGACTAGCACAGAAACCTCTGGATTGGAGTGAATGCATGGTCGCAGATCCCATGTGGGTTGGCGCTCACAGCTGTGACTTCCCATGGATGCTACATGTTTGGTGTGGGTCTTATCCAGAGAGCCTTGCTGTTTTGCCTTCTGCTCCCCTCTTCCCTTCCTCTGTCTTGCTGGTGCTGAGTGTAGATTTTGAGCTTCTTTGTGACAGGGAAAGGATGTCTCATTCTGTGTGTAAAGCACCATACACTCAGAAGTGCTATAGAATAATACTGTACAAATGCCACCAAGCTGAACTAACTTTCATAATTATTTACCTTCTTCAAATGGAATGGACACTGTTAAATTTTATTTCAGATTGTCTTCCAGCAAGAGCCTGGCTTGCTGAAAACACATTCATGCAATTGGGGAGTGGTTTCAATTGTTTCAAAAGTCTCAAGTCTTTTTTTTTTTTTTTTAGCCTAGTATTAGATATGCATACAAGTATTTAGGAAAATTTTGCAAGCCTTGCACATATTGGTTTACAGAAACCTGGGTGAATTGTTGGTACAACAATGCAATAAAATACTTTATCGCTATTGGTGATAATTGTACGTTTCCTTGCATTGTTCATAAGGAAAACTTACTGGCAAACAACAAGAATTTGTGACTCTAGAACTCATCAGCTTTATGTTGCTTCCTAATGGGTTGGAAGCCAAGAAGGACAAGAGGAGGAAGCCATAGCATGGATGAGATAAGTCTAGGTCAGCTTTTTCATTGAAACAGGAGTGCCATTTCCAGGTTATCTTTCTGCAAGAGAGCGAACCATTGCATCTCAACAAAAAATAAATATAAAACTGATCGCAGAATCATATATAATATGCTGAATATTTTATTTAAATGCATTTATATCCCACTTTTTCAAACCCAATGGAAAAAGTTATGGTGGCTTATATCAATAAAAAAACAACCAATAGATAAAACAACAACAAAAATATCAAAATAGAAATAATTTTCAATGTTTTGATTTTTGGGCCAATCAGACACAGGAGTGGACAGGTGGGTGGGTGCAGAGGAATAGCTACAACTCCTGGGGGACGTTGCCATGACACTCCCGTGACATCACAAGCCCTGCTCCCTTCGGCAGCAATTCACGGCGGTGCGAAAAAAAGCAACCTCCCCAGTGCTTTTCCGGCCGCTTTTAGGCCATTTGCGGTGCGGGTGGGTGAATCCTGTCGCCGCAAGCGGCCTAAAAGCGACCGAAAAGGCACCGGGGGGATTACCTTTACAGTATATGTAGCAAAACAGGGAAATTTGCTCGCAGAGCAACGTGAGAACAATGGCCCTGACGGGATAGCGAGAGCAGACTGCGGATATGGAGAGAGAGGTGGCAATTCTGCCCCTCGCAGATAAGCGAATTCACATATAAAGAGAAGTAGAACAGACTGTAAGTATCTCTTGATCCCTTCTGGAGCCTACCCTTCAAGAAGAACTGGAGCCACCATAAAACGCTGCCCACATACTCTACCTCGATGAGATGGTCCAGAAGGTCGATACTATTGGAAGTTCACTGATTTGCTTGGCTCAATTGTAACCCTTCCCTGCAAGCTACAGTGCATTTCTGCATCATGTTTGAATTGTGCTCCACATAGGCTGTTATAAGCTCCCTTTAAAGTCTTTTATTGAGAAAGTATTTAAGATAATGTAAAACGTGTGCTTCAGGGATACAGAGGACTAATGGTTCTGAATAGACTCTCTGGCAATTTTTGTACTTTTTTTATTTACAGACACCAGCACATTTTTAATATATAATGAAGGCCACAAACGCTGTGTATCTGTCCAGTCTGCAACGTATGTCACTACTGATAACTGTGACCATGAAAGTGAGGCGCAGAAATTCAGATGGATTTCCGATCACCAGCTAATGAGTGTCTCTCAGAAGTTATGTTTTGGAGTGTCTTCAAAGAAAAACTGGACACCGGTTTTTCTGTACCCATGTGACTCGACAAGCGACGTCCAGAAATGGGAATGCAGAAATGACACGCTTTTTGCCATCCAAGGAGCAGACCTGTATTTCAACTACGGCAACCAAAATGAAAAACGTATTATGTTGTACTTCGGATCAGGCCATTGGAGTAAGTGGAAGGTGTATGGAACCAAAGATGATTTGTGCTCCCGGGGCAATGAAGGTACATTTGTCGTCTTTTTATTTTCTCTCTCTCTCTCTCTCTGTGTGTGTGTGTGTGTGTGTGTGTGTGTGTGTGTGTGTGTGTGTGTGTGAGAGAGAGAGAGAGAGTGAATGTGAATGCTCATATAGATACTGTAGCCTTATAGATAGATAGCTCATATAGATATAGATAGATAGCCTTGTAGATAGATGAATGCTCATATAGGTAGCTCAGATAGATAGTTAGATTAGATAGCCAAAGTAGCGCAAAGTCAGTTTTGTCATCCTTTAGTAGCTTGGTCGCCTGAAACTAGAGGTTTGTAGGATTTTATCACACCTCCAAATTCATGTGTATAATAATGGTAATCTGTATGATTATTTCTGTCAGAAGAGTTAAGTGTTTAGAGAATGATTTCTCTAAACCAGTGTTTTTCAAACTGTGGATCGGGATCCACTTGGTGGGTCGCGACCTGATTTCTGGTGGGTCCCAGGTGATGGGAAGATCAGATAAGTAATTGCCACAAGCCCTGAGGCTATTCAAAAATCAGATAGCTGCTAATTGCCCTTCAAAGAGCTGAGCTCCTGCAGTTTGCAAGATAACTGCTAATTACCCTGCAAGCAGCTGAGCTCTTTACTTGTAAATTTATTTATTTATTTCTAGATCACCTTTTTTTAAAGTCTCGTAAAGCTACGTGGGTCCCAATAGAGTGTCATTTTAAAACGTGGGTCCCAGTACAATATATAGAGATAGATAGCAATAGATCACCCAGTGTGAGATGGGTTCTACATGCGAATACTCAATTGTGCAGGTGTTTGGTTCATCCAATCCCTCTTTTATTTGAAAATAAGGCAAACCAAACCGCTGTCCAACTGGACATTCACATATGCTATGCCCAGTTCATAGTAGAAGTTAACTGCATGATGAGATGATCAGGAGGGAGCATTGGTTTTTCTTACTGCTGCCTCTCTCTTGTCTTTCCTTAGGGTCAAACCACACAATATGTGAAGTACGTATTTAATGCAGAAACCACTTTTAAAACCAAATAACAGCTATTTTTAAACCAAATAGCAGCCTCTTCACCACAGTGTGGTGGAAGGAGGGAGGGCTTTAACCCTTGTTCAGGCATTCCCAACCTGTGGTATGCGTATTCCCAGGGGTACATGAACCGACCGGTGGGGGTATGTGGCTTGCTGTGCCTTATCAGCTACGATCAGCTTATCAACTCCCGACACTGACCTAGTTTAATCTAAGTTAACATGGTCTCAACCTAGATTCTGCTCCCCATGGCTGTTTGCCACGGGGAAAAAACTCTCATTGGCGCCAGTGGAAGCAAGATCTTCCTGACCCTGCAGATAGCACAGCAAGGTCAGGAAGATCCCATGGATCCCAAATAGATTGTTCTGCTTCATTTGTATGTGGATAGAGAGGAGAAACCAGGAAAGAAGGGGAATGAAGAGGTTTATTCTCAGGTAAAATCTCAGAGGCAATAAAGGGTTTTGTTTTTTTACAGTTTTCTTTGCGCTCTCTCTCTCTAGCTATGTTTACCTTAAAAGGCAACAGCAATGGGGCACCATGCGTCTTTCCATTCCAGTATGATGGCAAATGGTATGCTGAGTGTACAGCTGTTGGCAGGACAGATGGCTTCCTGTGGTGTTCAACCACGAGAAACTATGATACCGATTATAAATATGGATTTTGTCCACTGAAATGTAAGTTCTGCAGTTTAAAATAAAAGTTAGCAACATGAAATGCAACAAGTGTCATGTTCTAGTTCATACTAGGACTATCAATTAATTAAAACATTTTAATTTTAGTTGATTGATTGTTGACCTTTCACTTGATCATTTAATCAGTTAAATATAAATAAATGTGCATTTTACCAAATAGTCAACATAGGTGCTTTTTCTATTGAAGGAAGTTCAAGAATTTACCATCAGGGTTACTCCCATGGTCTCCCAGTGCTGGAGGTGGTAAACCAAACATCACCCTCCACCTTACCTGGTATGGTATCTGCCATTTCCACCACTTTTCCTCCCTATTCCACCTTGGATTTGAAAAGAAGAGGAAAACTAATGAGGATGTGTGGAGGAGGGTGGCGGATTAGAGGAACGAGGAGGATGGGCGGAGAGGCAGGTGGGCTGTGGGAGCGCATCTCCACCCATGTACCTCTGCAGTCAGTGGGTCTCATGAATGACCTGGCCCTGTCTACTATTTCCTTGTTAGAAAGGTTATCTTTGATATTTTCATGCCTCCATACAGTAACACACCAGAACCAAAATAGCCTCAGAAGAAAAATATGTGCCCTTTTCTGGTCTGCCAATTGAAAGTTTCTGTCGCCGGTTAAAGCAGGCTTCCACTGATTATTCAGCTAAAGTGTGTGGTTTGACAGATCACTAGACACATGTTCTGGGTATGCCTTCTCTGCATTCATTGTGCTTCCACCATTACCGCTTTGCACCTTAAAATTAATAAACTTCAAATGTTATGAACGGCTTTTAAATTGTTGAATTTGTTTTTACTGTAAATTGTGTGTTTGCTTTTGTGCTTGCGACTATCCAGTAAAAGGCAGAATAGTAATGAAAAATAAATGAAATAAATGAAAATAATGTTGGGAGGAGAGATGCTAGGCTACATGTTCAGAAAAATCATGCACACTGTACCATTTCACAGGAGGTTGTACTTTGAATGCTCTCTCAGCCACTTGCACTCTTCTTGGCATGATCCCAAGCGCAAGAGAGAATCCTTAGTAAAGTGCTGCTTTTCTGTCTGCAATGAGATTTTCTTTTTTAATATGGGGACCATTCAAAACCAGAAATTCCCAGACTTTCTGCCATGTTAAAATACAAATTAAAAAGTTTAAAAGATGTTAATTTGTATTTTAACATGGCAGAACGCCCGGGAATTTCTGATTTTGAATGGATGGGCCATGAAAGTCTACGTCTATTAGTGATGGGGACCATTGATTCTGAAGTGGTATAGTCCCAGAAGGGCTTTACAACATAATTTTATTGGATGTGTAAATCAGCTCTTAAAAGAGATGGGTAAGTTAGGAGTCATTTTTAGAAACGTCCTTTCACACTATTTCCTGTGATTTTGTTTGCGTTTGCGGTGTGTGTTCTGACTTTTCTTACGCTATGGAGGAAGATAAATTTTAAGGTCATTGTGCATCAGAAAAGACTTTTGAAAACAAAATTCCTGGGCTGAGTATGTAGTCCAAGACACCCTGCATTACAATTCAAAGTGTATGTCCGCCTTTTGGGCCACTGGCTCTGACTGGTGGACCTCAGATCCTAAAAATAGCCTCCCTCTCCAAAATAGGTCCCACAAGCCCCACCACAAGTCTGCCCTTCTCTGTTCTAAGCCTTAAGTATTTTCTACATTACTATACAAGACAGTGTGAACGCAAGTCAGGTTATTAACCGAAATGATTACTAATGTGTAGTCAAGCCAGTGGGTGGCGCAGTGGATCAAACCACTGAACCATGAGCTGTCGATCGAAAGGTCGGCGGTTCGAATCCGCGACGGGGTGAGCTCTCGCTGTTTGGCCAGCTCCTGCCAACCTAGCAGTTCCAAAGCATGTTAATGTGAGTAGATAAATAGGTACTGCTTGCGGGAAGGTAAACAGCGCTCTGTGTTCCAGCCGCAAGCTACGACCTGCGGCAAGGAGAGTCATGCCGGCCACATGACCACGGAGGCGTCTTCGGACAACACTGGCTCTTCGGCTTTGAAATGGGGATGTGCACCACACCCTAGAGTCGGACATGACTGGACTTAATTGCCAGGGGTCACCTTTACCTTTTAGTCATGACCCACAGACAGAATAATTTTTCCCATCAAGAAAACTTCAAACAGGAACTGTCATACAGATTTTAATACTACCCCAGTGCTTGGAGAGTCACTGCAGATTTACATTCTTGGGTTTCTCTTCAGAGATAAGCTAGAGCCACCATGTTTTAAGCCTGTATTTCCAGAGTGTGTTTTTTGTCTCCATACTGTAATTTGGTTTTGCCTTGTCATCATTGAACAGTGGAAATGTATCTTGGTTTTCCCTAGCTATTGCAACGGACCGATTGTGGAATAATGATCCCTTGACTGGTGTACAATACCAGATCAACCAAAATGCTGCTCTATCATGGTACCAAGCAAGTAAAAGTTGTCAACAACAAAATGCCAACTTGTTGTACGTCACAGAGTTGCATGAGCAAACATACCTGGCCGGTAAGTTAACAATGTGTGTGAATGTTTCCTAAAACTTAATCTGCTATAACACAATTTAAACAAGGGGAAAATTCTGAAAGTATTTGAGTGGTGCTGTATCAATGGCATTAGTGCTTTTCACACATTATGTTGACAACAAGGACGGGGAAGTGGGTCATGCATGTCCTTAATCCTGCTTCTAACCTCCGCACATTCACCTTAACATTTGCATAGATCATAGGTACATAACAGCTCTTTTTGAGTGATCAAGAAAAAGCAAAGTTTCCAACTGTGTGGAAAGATGAATGCATGTGAATGTAAGCTATAAGCTGAATGTGAATTGTGGCATTCAGGAGCAGAAACGGTACATGCTAGTCTGCTCTGAGGGCCGGCTCCAGGTTTCTGAGGGTTGCTGGCCATAAAGCATCATTGGACTCTCTGAAGCCTTACCCCTTCAACACTACTCCATTAAAGCATTTGGGACTGTTTTGTTTAGAGAAGGAAGGCAAGACAAGAAAGAGACTTAAACTGGGCACAGTATGGAGAAAGTGGACAGAGATGTTTTTCTTCCCTCACATAGTATTAGAACTTAGGCTCATCCACAGGTGGGGCCAAGAAGTCCTACCACCTGAGCCAACAGGCCAGATGTCGCCCCCTCTTGCCTGGTGTTGCGCCAGCTCTGCTCCTCCCACTCCCAGGAGTGGAAAAGGAAAAAGGGGGTGGAGTGGAAGAGGCCAGGTGGAGAAGGGGAGAGACTAGTGGGCTTCTCTGAACCAGCCCCAACATGCTGCAGTTACTGTTGCTGTCATTTACAGCAGCCTGCACCAAGGGCCTCTGACAGGTGGGGTTAAGGGGGTACAATCGTACCTGGGCCCAGGAGCAAAAAAGGGGGGCTCAGGAGCCAAATTCACATGAAGGGAAGGGACCTAAAAGAAACTTTGTACCCCCTGATAAAATTCCTCTGGATGGCTCTGCCTGCACCCATTCTTGTAGCTGGAGCCCTGAACCCCAAGGGGTGGTTGCTGGCGGCAGCAGCAGTCAGGCAGAAGTTGAACGAGGGAGGTATGGAGGCTATCAGTGGGATTCACAAGGGGCTCTGTGGGCCTCTAAAAGACCCAGGGCCATCTGCCAGTGCCCATCCGCGCTGACCTCTGACACTGCCATCTGCTCCCTTCATGTTTGATATCACCTGAAAAGTGCTCTGTGATGCAACAACTTCAGAAACAATATACTCATTGACTTATTTCTCTAATAATCATGCTTATGTGTACAGTCTGTATCACAGCAATTAAGACATTTGAACCTAAATTAGTAAAACAGAACTGATGTAGTGTTTAAGAGACTGTGTTGAAAATCAGGACTTTCCTGGTTCAAATCTTGCCTGGGATGATAATCTGAGACCAGATACATGGGCTACCTGGTGATTCAGAGATGGGTCAAAGGCCCTTTGTACACGTTTCCAATGATTGAAATTCTCTTTCACTCAATGTCCCAGGCCCACTCATCTCTGGCCAGTAGCCAGCAGGATTCAAACTTTGGGGGCCCCTCAATCATATACCTCTGGTAACCCCCACTATGAACTAGTGAAATGTTGAAAGGCTAGGAGCTATATTCTCCCTAAGGGGTACATACTACCGCATGAAGGTGCAGTAGCATCTTCCGGCATGTGGCCATAACATCATGCTTCATTGCGACTTCGGTTCAGCTAAGCTCCGAGCTGCATGACCATGGGAACAATGGCTGGAGGAGCAAATCCACCGCCTCTCGGAGCAGGACAGGTGGTGGTACCTGCTATTGCACAGGGGCAGGTCAGGGCTTGCAGTGAACACTTTCCGATTGACAATTGACTGAGGATGCCAAGCCCTGATGCCCAAACCTGATGTTCACCCTACCAGAAGCCCTCAGTGGTTGCTGCCTGTGGTGAAGTCTGGGTTTTTGAGACTGATTGTTTGCTGTACTTTGTATGCTTTTCTAGGGTTAACTTCCACTTTCACTACTGAACTCTGGTTTGGTCTTAATTGTTTGGACTCTGACAAAGGATGGCAATGGAATGGTGGCCATCCTTTCAGATACTTAAACTGGGCACCAGGTAAGTACTGTACGAATTAGATTGCTTTTGCTTTGATATTGTATTTAGCCCAGTGGCAGAGCACCTACTTTGCATGCAGGACGTCCCAGATTGAAATCTCCAGTTAGGGCTGAGAAAGACCCCTGTTTGAAATCCTGGAGAGTTACTGTCAGGCAATACTGAGCTAGAAGCAATGATCTGATTCAGGAGAAGTTGGCTATATATGTTCATTTCAGGGACGTGGATCAAGTCTCTGGGTTCAAGTCTCAAGTCAAGTCCCAGGTCTTTGCCCCCAAGTCCCGAGTCTTTGGTTGCAAGTTGCAAATCCCTATCTATTTAATAGGGAAAACTGGTTTAAACCTGAATAAAATTCGACTTGTTGTAAAAGGCTCCGAGTCTCGAGTCAAGTTGTTCGAGTCTTTTACAATTGCCGAGTCACGTTCGAGTCCAGTCATTGACACGAATTGAGTCCAATAGACTCAAGTCTACATCACTGTTCATTATACAGTTTTGCTCATATGTTTGCCATATTATATCTGCAATAGGGAAAAAAACCCTTTCAAACCTGTTCTTCCCTACCAACAGTGCAAAAAACACTGTAATGTTTTCATTTCCTTAATGTGTTTCCTTTCACCTATTACTCTTGAAGTTCTTGTTTCAATAGTTGTATTTGGGCAGTGCAGAAATAGATTTGTAACTCAAGCACATCGTTTCCTTTAAGATATGCCGGCACAACTCATGGCTGACCAGTTTAAACGCATCCTCCTCTCATATGTAATTTGATCTGTCAGGTGCTTGATGACCCCCATTTTTGCAGCCTCAAATAGTACATACAAACAGGCCGCTTGATCAACCGTAAACGGGTCACCATACATGGATAGCGGGCTGTTTTTGACTGAGTTGGTCACATGCCATGCAGCCTTGCTTTAAGATTACAGAACTACTTCATTTACTGGCTCACATTTATTAATTAATTTTGTTTATCAGGCTAAAATTATTGGGGAGGGGGTGCCTGATGAACTACCATGCTTGCCCCTGAAAACTGGTCCCCACAAGCACCCAAAGCTCTTTGTGCTACTTGCTTCGTGGTAGCACCAGTCTTGGCAAACCGGCAGCCTTGGTCACTTCAACAAACTGCTGTAATTACTGAGCTAAAACGTTATAGGAAATACCTCTTACGTTGTCCATTGGCTAGAAACAATTCTGAAGTAAAGGCCATTACATGACATTCTGTGAAAGTGACTGTTCTTGTCTGTACCTGTTTCTTGAAGGAAGTCCTTCTCCAGAGCCTGGAAAAACTTGTGGAACATTAAATCCAGCTAAAAGTGCCAAATGGGATAATCAATTATGCAGCAAGAAACTTGGTTATATTTGTAAAAAGGGAAATGCCACTTTGAACACCTTCATTATTCCTCCGGGTAGGTTGGCGAATATGGTACAATAGAGCTTAATTTAAGAAGCTGGCAGTTGACAAATGAAAAGAAGGGAAATCTCCCTAATGCGGCTGTTTAATTGCATTTCTGTGACTTTCAGGAACTCTATGCAAAGCTTTTAAAGTAGCTCATTCTGGAAAAGGATCTTCTTTTTAGCAACCATTTCATCTTCTGAAAGGAAATAGCCTAATTCCCAGAAATTATGTAAGCAAATTTCAAATCTGCAGTAGAGACACCAAGACTGACAGACAGGAAAAGACCACTTTGCTTTAAAAGCATACTCTTGCAAACAGCTCTGTATCGCATGCCAGGGCTTCGTCACAATTTCCTTCCATTCCTTCTCAATGCTTTCTGCAAACATGGCCAGGTGTTTCCTAAAATCATTTATAGATTGTTTTTATGCATTTTTTTTTTGTCCAAGATATGCGTTATTTAAGATGAGCAATGTGTTCAACATATTTCTCTGCTGATGCACCTATATGCTGGATGCAGCTATAGTCTACTGTAGCCACAATCCTACAGATAGTAAAATTCCATTAAAGTAAAATGAGATATGGCCAGCCTAACTATGTGATGGATTGGGATACAAATATGTAATGAGTTCTTAGCATCCAACCAAAGCTGTCTTATGATACAGTAAAACTGTGAGCCTTAAGTGGGTTGTTTTTTAATTATCATTATTATTGCAAAGCCCTTTCCCTTCTGTTGCATTTCAGATAAATTTGTCTCACATTTTTCAAGTTGCTCCTCTTAGATCCATGCTCTCTGTCCTTAAATTTTGCACTGCGAACTTTGTATCGGTTGCCAGCCCACAAGAATGGGCACTACTAAGGAGGCTGTCTGAGTAAACATAGGGAAGGTGGTCCTGCTAAAAGGGCAGGCACAATTTCTAATAATTTAACTTGTTAACAGTGCAATCCTATCCAACTTACACCACCGGTGTAACCAGCGGGGGAGGGCAGGGCGGGAGGCTTGGGAGGGGAGATTTAAATCCCACTGATAATGAGTTCTTTGAAGGGAAGGCAGGGTTGATGGGTGATAAATAAAAACAGAAAGCAGCTGCCAGTAAAGTGTTAATGTGTGTGTGCCTATGAGATTGTGTCATCAGTATAGCATTTAGTGTACCCGTGATTCTGGTGTAATCATTTGTTTTCTTCTCAGGACTGAATGTGCCTATTACATGTCCCGATGGATGGATACCATATGCAGGCCAGTGTTATAAAATTCACAGGGAAGTCAACTTGTGGAAGGATGCCTCTGCACAGTGTAGAACAGAAGGTGGAGATCTGGCAAGTATCCACAATATTGAAGAGCACAGCTTTATTATGTCTCAGCTTGGCTACAGTGAGTATTTGTATTGGATTTTATTAAGATTACATTCTAACCATTAGCATGTGTTTGCTATTCGGAGCAGTAGCTTATATAAATGATGGCTTGATAGCTTGATAAACCTACTGTTTCCAGAAGAAGTTTTAGGATTCTAGCATGATTTTTTTTCCAATTATTGATTAAAGCAAATAATAGAAACATAGAAACATTGGTATGCATATACTGTAGCTCAACAATTTGCAAGAATAACATAAAGGAAAATAAATGCACTCTCTAGATAAATGAAAACCCAAACACACACACCAGGGTCAGGAGTTCTGTTTTAGGCTACTCCCCACTGTGCTATGTTTATACTTGCTTCAATGGCATTTGAAGCTTTGAGGATTCTGCACCTCCATTTTCTAATGTTCTGCACCAGGTTTGTTGCATTCTTGTAGAGCAGGGGTTCTCAACCCCTTCCCAGTCGAGTACCACCTCTGGTACCATTCTCCTGCTATGTACCACCAGAAGTGACTGGCGATGTCGTCATCGTCAGTTACTTCTGGGTTTTCAGGACAGTTTTTGGAGGCCAGAAAATGCAGGTAGGAGTATCTGGGCAGGTGGGAGGGCCTTTCTCAGCATTCCCGAGAGGTTCGACCAAAAGCAGGAGCCTCTTGGGAGCAAAAAAGCGCTGCCAAAGTGCCGCATCGGAGTGGGGTTCCAGCGGTCCAAGTACCACCAGCAGTCAGCCGAAGTACCACTGGTGGTTATGAGTACTACTGGTTGAGAACCCCTGTTGTAGAGTTTACAGCCATGTAATTTTCAGTCATAGAAAAAGGTAAAACAAGATATTGCCAGGATTACAAATAGGAAAGCACTGTGTGCTACTGGAATGCAAGACCAGGGAGCAATGGAAAACCCATCAAAAAGCCATGATATCTATGTCACGAGGCCAAGACTGGAACAACAACTTTGTGCTAGAAGCCAAGCTGTGTATGTTCTGACTGAGGGTTGAATTAGTCAAAGGAAGTTCTGTGCCTGCATCTTGGCAGCAGCATCTCATCCTCAGTGATCCAGGGCAGTGGAAACACCTGCTATATTTTGGCACGGGTTCAACGGATCTCAACATCAGTGGCTACTTTTACAGGCTACAGCAAGAAACTCCATGAACAATCCTAAGCAATTAGCACCGCTAAACTACCGCTATGGAAGGCACACCAGGCCTCCTGTTCCCTTAATGACCCCTTGTTTCCCTGTTTGTTGACAGAGAGGGAACAAAGAGGTCAGTACTGCGCTTATGGGAATAGTCTGTGGATGGTGCATCATTTTTGTTTGCACAGGACAAAAGCGCTTAATTTTCTGGGTGCAGTTTGAAAATGATGTCTTGGAAATGCATCAAATTAATCCACCATGGCTTTCCTCCCTCTTCCTGTTGCTGTTGCAGATAAATATCTAGCTCTAGCATATAGTATATGCTGTGGTGTAGTGGAATTTTTTTAAGTGCAGTAGGTTGTCATGATACCCCCATAGTCGTACCCCCCCCCAGGCAGGCCATGCCCCCAGTCGCCAAGTAATGATTACTTCTATTCCAGCAAGGGAATTTCTGGCTGGCTCTCATTCTGCTTCCCTCCAACATTGCTGCTACTTTGTAAATTGGTACAGTGTAGTGGCTAAGGGGCTTACCTGCAAATCATGGCTTTCCTGGTTCAAATACAGCCTCTGCCTTTATCTCATTAAGTAGTCATAGCAAGCCACTCCCTCTCAGCCTTGATATTCACTTATATAATAGGGGGATAGGATACTAATACTTAACTTACAAGGTGGAGATTGTTAGGACATCAACTTATTACATGTGAGGCACTTTGCCTTCTTGCAAGTACTCTCCAAAGGTTTTCTTTCTGCCTTTCTCCCCCAGGGTTTCCCCTGTCTTCTGTCCTATTGTCTATTGTCTATTGTCCTATTGTCTATAAGTCTATTGTCATACTCTTGGTTGTCTACTGTCAGATGATTAGCTTAGAAAAAAGATACCATAGTTATATATTGCCATATATTGAATATATAGTGTAGGAATGCAAGGACTGGAGCTTAAAACTAGTACTGCTTTCATAGCAAATCACTTAATTTCATGGAACTCCTCTGTTGGGTTGTTTCCTAAGTTGAATTAGTCATGATGACTAAGTCCAATTGAAATCAACTTCCTTAGCCATGATTCAATAAACTTAGGATAAAACTCACAATGCACAAACACACATGTATTGTGAGCTGTGGAATATACTCTTCTGTATAAAAGGGATAATCATTTTTGTCTTTGTGTGAGTTAGAACCAACTGATGAGTTGTGGATTGGACTGAATGACCTCAAGGTTCACATGTTGTTTGAATGGACTGATGGGTCTCCGGTGACATACACCAAATGGCTACCTGGAGAGCCAACCCATGACAACAACATGCAAGAAGACTGTGTTGTTATGAAAGGAAAGGTAAAGTATGTTTCAATTCAAGTGTGTCACATGGAACAGAATATATGTTGCCATATGGCAGTGTGGGGTTGGCATCAGAGGTCAGCTAGGTAGGGAACTGGTTGTGGGCCGATGTGCATCAGGGGGCCCACTTGTTGTTGTTGTTGTTCAGTCGTTAAGTCGTGTCCGACCCTTCGTGATCCCATGAACCATATCCTGCCAGGCCTTCCTGTCCTCCACTATCTTCCTGAGTTCGCTCATTTTCATGTTCGTTGCATCGGTGATGCTGTCTAACCATCTCATCCTTCCCCTTCTCCTTTTGCCTTCAATCTTTCCCAGCATCAGAGTCTTCTCCAGAGAGTCCTCTCTTCGCATTAGGTGGCCAAAATATTTGAGCTTCAGCCTCAGTACCTGTCCTTCCAGGGAACAGTCAGGGTTGATTTCATTTAGGATTGACTGATTTGATCTCCTAGCAGTCCAAGGGACTCTCAGGAGTCTTCTCCAGCATCACAGTTCGAAAGCATCTATTCTTCGGCGCTCAGCCTTCCTTATGGTCCAACTCTCGCAACCATACATTGCTATTGGGAACACCATCGCCCTGACTATACGAACTTTTGTTGGCATGGTGATATCTCTGCTTTTTATTATGCTATCTAAATTTGCCATAGCTTTCCTTCCAAGGAGTAAGCGTCTAGGCCAGGCCAACTTCTGAACTGTCAGCACTACCAGTGGCAGTGACAGCACCCAATGGGGAGATGCCATGGGGGCCCAGTGCAGGACTTTACGCCAGACCCCCATCAACGTGGTACCAGCACTGTGGCAGTGCCCATTGAAGCTCGATATTTGAGGGCATGTTTCAGGTGTTCTGGAATTCCGTTGACATGCAATGCTCGCATTGAATCATTAAAAGACAACACCGAAATGGTTTTCTTTAAAGGGTAACTTATTGTATTAGATGGTGTCCTTGACTGAAAACTCTCAGGCAAGCCTGGTTCTTGGCTCCTATCAAAATTTTCACTGTTGTGTTGCTACTTATATCAGTTCGAGGCCTACTCAGTGTCCCATTCCATTCTGCAGCAATGGAATGGTGCAGTAACATTAAAAACAAATAAATTCAGAAATGCCCTACCTCACAAAGACCATAGCAATGGCACAAGTAACCAATAGCCAACACCTGGCCTGCAGGCAGCTCCCTTATCAACCATACTTGAAAGCAGCAATCCACAGGCAGCCATATCAGGTTCGAAGAATGGATTAAGCACCAGCCTGTCCAAATGCTGTCAGCTGACCTCAAGATGATTCCTTCTCCACCAATCCCTATCAAGCTCTAGCCTCAGAGCTTGCACTTCTTTCTGAGCCTCCTGTCCCTTGTGTGGGGAACTTGCCTAAGTTCTAGCTCTCTTTTCCTGATTGTTGACTTGGATCTTGACCCTGACTGTGTATCTGCTTCTGGGCCTCCTGATGCACCCCTTGCTAACCCAAATATATTGTATAGACATTTTCTTGATTGAGGTAGAGTACTTGTTCAGGATGAAAAAGAACATTCAAAGGAAGCAGACCAAAACAGGTCAAATTGGTAAGATAGAACCCAGACCACCAGTTCCATAGTAGACCAAATGCATGACCACACATCCCCTAGCCATAACAGGACCTTTGATGGACCTCTTTTTGTGTGTGTTTCTTGTGTCCAATGCAGTTTGGGTATTGGGCAGATCAGTCTTGTGAGATGAAATTGGGATGCATTTGTAAAAGGAAACCATTAAAAGAAGCTCAAGGAGGAAAGAAGATAATTGAGGAAGGCTGCCAGACAGTAAGTAGATGATTGGCAATTTGACATTTCCTGGACATTCTTTGACCTGGTTCTCTTTATGCTCCAAAGCAGTTGTTGCTCTCATTTGGTCAGTAGCTTGTATACATCAACAAAAAAATTGAATAAAAGTTTGCTTTCTGGAATAAAAGTTTGCAGAGCTGTGCTCTGCCGGTCTACAAGTTAGATAGGATTGTGCCGTTAGATAACTTCACTGAAAAGCAGTGGATAAATATCCGTGGTGGCGGTGAGGTTTAGGGAAAGATCAGTAGCTGTAGTTTAGTGTTTTATTTTAGTTTGAGTACTGTGTATTGTATTGTATATGTATTGTCTTTATGTTATATGCCAATAAAGGTTTCGTATCGTAATAATAATTAAATATTCCTAATATACGTTTTTCATTTAAGGAGGTATTTGGCTTAATTACTCTCTGTGTCCCTTTCACGTCTCCTCCTTCTGCTTTAGTTGTGATTTTCCATATAGTTTTCAAAAGAGTGAGCATTGCAATGCTGCCTGTCTATTATGTACCAGGTACCTGCTTCCTATTCATTTCTTTTTCTCTCCCCATCCCTCCGAAAGGGCTGGAAAAGATATGGTTTGTACTGTTACGAGATTGGAAATATATTTGCAACATTTGCTGAAGCCAATCAAACATGCAAAACCCATGGTGCTAATTTGGTGACTGTCGAAGATAGGTAAGAAATCCCAGGTTTATTTATTTTGTTTATGATAGGAGAACCCGTTATATTTTTGTCAACACCTGATGCAAAGATGCAAGAAGCTCACAAGTCCTGCTTTCCTCAAACTGTTACTCGGATGGAAACTGATAGGCTTGGTTACCATTAACCATGGTTAAGGTCGGTGGCAACAGGTTAAAAGCTTTAGAGAAAGGGCAAATAAAATTCATGTCAGGGAAGGGCTCAGCACAGGAAGCATGCAATTTGGGCCAGGGAACAGTAAACACATGGGGTTTGGGGGGGGATTCTGTGCATTGATTCTACACAGTTGTAGAATATACATTGTGCTTTTTTCCTCCCACTGGTGGTCTTAAGGTGTTATTTCCCTGTTAGAAACAAGGAGCACTTTTATTCCCATAAAAATGAATGCATGAAAATAAAAGGGATTTAGATAGATTCATGGAGGAAAAGTCCACCACAGGTTACAAGCCATAAGCAAACTCCTGGCTTTAGAAGTAGGTTTTCTCTGTGCCAGGTGCAAGGGAGTGACAACAGGAAATGGGTATCTTGTTTGTGCTCCCTGAGGCATCTGGTGGGGCCACTGTGAGATACAGGAAGCTGGACTACATGGGCCTTTGGTCTGATCCAGCAGGGCTTTTCTTATGTTCTTAATGTGTGGTCTCAGTGGAATCCATTACCTTTTGTCTGGCTCAGAAGAGTCTGGCTCAGTTGGGAGAGCTGCTGCCTTCAAAGCCCGAAGACCGGTGAACTTGATAAGTTCGAGACACGCCACCGGCAAAAAGCTGTGAAAGCCTCCAAGAGGAGAGATAAGAGCTTCCAGCTGCGTCGGTCGAGTGTGGGAGGCAGTGGCGTCACTAGGGCGCGCGTCACCCCATAGCGGGGCGCGCGCGTCACCCTAGTGATGCCTCCTCTTATACCCCCCCTCTTAGAAATCTTTGGCGTGGCCGTAGGCCATGCCGCGATTCTGGGGGGGACGCCCGATGGGCGACGCTCCGGGCGCCCGACAATTTTTGCAGCTGGCTCAGGGACGTCTTCCCCGGCCGGCTGTCCGTAGCCTTCTGAGGAAGGCCTGCTGCGCGAACGTTATTTAGACCGTTCCTCAGACTGTTCCTGAGGGAAAAGGGCAGTTCCTCAGAAGGCCCTGGCGCGTCGGCCGGGGAAGCCGTCTCTGGAGCCGTCTCCCGGCCTCGGAAGAGGCCGGGAGCCGGCTCCGGGGACGTCTTCGGGGGCGACGCGCACAAGAGGTGACGGGTCATGCGCGTGCGCGCGTCACCCTGTAGCGGCCCGCTCCCGTCACTTGACGGGAGCGACGCCATTGATAGGAGGCGCCAGCCAGCAGAATTGTCAGACTTTAAAAAGGATACCACCTGGAAAGTAGCCGTTTATGAAAGATTGGACATTTATATATATATTGTAAAAAAAACCAAGGGGGGTTACGACAGCCTGCCCATGTAAACCGCCTTGGATTAAAGTCGGAGGAGAAATCCAATGACCAAGAAAGGCGGTATATAAATACTGTATATTATATTATATTATTTTGTGTAGTAGGTAGAGGGATGCAGCCATCCCTACTTCTTTGATAACTTTTATTAATTTTGTAACAAGATATTTCATAGCAATGACACACTGATAATTCATGTATTCTCTTTCCACAGATATGAACAAGCCTATCTCACTAGTTTGGTTGGGTTCAGGCCTGAAACACATTTCTGGATTGGCCTTTCTGACACCGAAGAAAAAGGAACATTTAAGTGGGTTGGTGGAGAAGCAGTTGAATTCAGTCACTGGAACTCAGAAATGCCAGGTACTGCCACATGGACCATAGACAGGGGTCATAGCTCAATGGTAGAATATGTACTTGCATGTCTAGTGGCCCAATCCGTTCCGCCAGTGCACACTGTTGCAAAAAGTGCCATAAAGCACTGGTTTTTCAAGTTATGCTTACATTGGCTTTTGCATTTCCTGCATTTTTAAATCAAATGAGAAAACAATCTTGACTTGAATTTACAAACATTTTTTAAGTTATTTAAGTTATTTTCCACCTTCTTTCATTAATATTTCCAAAAAAACCTCATTGCAGGCACAAAGATTTTGGTAGCATCTTTGTTGAAGATGCCCAGAAACGTTTCTAAAATCTGGAAGTTATGCTGCTAATCAAGGGCAGCCACTTTTGAATGCAACAGTATCACATATTCCACTCCTGAATGACACAAAACTGACTGTCTTTTCATATGTCACAAAGGACGGAAACCAGGCTGTATTGCCATGAAAACCGGAATTGCAGGTGGCTTGTGGGATCTTCTGGAATGTGAGACGAGGGCAAAATTTATTTGCAAACGCTGGGCTATAGGAGTGACTCCTCCACCTAAACCAACCACAACTCTTGCCCCCCAGTGCCCTGATGACTGGAGTTCAAGTGATCAGAGGAACGTATGCTTCAAAGTACGACATTTAATTTCAGGATTTGAGCAAGCCTTCATAAATAGACTTTTTCATTTACCATATTTTTCGCTCCATAAGACACACTTCCCCCCCCCAAAAAATAGGGGGAAATCAGTGTGCGTCTTATGGAGTGAATCCAAAAAACAAAAGGAAAAAGAATACTTACCGGGGCTTCGGGGAGGCCTGCGCGACCCTCTGCAGGCCTCCCCGATCTTCATTTTGGCAAAAAACGGCCATTTTCAGCCATTTCCGGTTTTTGAAACTGGAAATGGCCGAAAATGGCCGTTTTTTGCCAAAATGAAGATCGGGGAGACCTGCAGAGGGTCGCGCAGGCCTCCCCGAAGCCCCGGTAAGTATTTTTTCCCTTTGTAAGTACAAACCTTTATTCCCCTATTTTTTGCTCCATAGGATGCATGTGTCCTATGGTCCGATGCGTCCTATGGAGCGAAAAATACAGTACATATATTAGCATTTGTAATATCAAATGCTATCAGAAAATGGTATTTTTCTGCCCCATCAGAAAAAGTTGAGATGGATTACATGCAGTAGAAACATATGTTTAAAATGCCCTGTTAAAATGAGAGGAACAAAACCTCAGGGTTTCTAAACCAGTGGTACTTGTACTACCAGTGGTACTTCGGCTGACTGCTGGTGGTACTTGGACCACTGGACCACTGAAACCCTGCCCCAATGCAGTGCTGTCAGCACGGCGTTTTTGCTCCCGAGAGACTCCTGCCTTTGGCTGACTCTCTCGGGAACACTGAGGGAATCCTCCTACCTGCCCAGAGCGTCCTACCTGCGTTTTCTGGCCTCGAAAACCCAGAAGTAACTGGTGATAATGTCATTGCCAGTCACTTCCAGTGGAACTCAGCAGGAGAGTGGCGTCGGAGGTGGTACTTGGCTGGGAAGAGGTTGAGAACCCCTGCTATATATCAATGCAAGCAGGACTGGTGAGAGATTTGAATGGTGTGGGGGGCTCAAAAATGCAAACCCTTCCATTGGGGAAAAAATGTGCTCCTATTTTGTGTCAATATAGGCCCATGTCTGAGACAATCCTTGAAAAGGTTAATCATTTATACTCACTTTTCATCCCCTGACAGTTCTCCCTGCATCAGATTGCAAGGAAAAGAAACCTTTACTGTTGCAAAGGGTGTAACCAGTGACAAGATCAGGACGGGCTTCAGAGAGGAAGCCTACCTGCTCTCACATGCCAGGGGCCCTTGACTACCTGGGGCCCTACCCCATTTTGGGGGCAATGACCAATTTGCTCTCCAGTAGTGCTTTTGCTAGGCCAGCGGGTGGCGCTGCCAACCTAGCGGTTCCAAAGCATGTTAATGCAAGTAGATAAATAGGTACCGCTTGCGGGAAGGTAAACAGCGCTCCGTGTTCCAGCTGCATGCTACGCACTGCGGCAAGGAGAGTCATGCCGGCCACATGACCATGGAGGCGTCTTTGGACAATGCTGGCTCTTCGGCTTTGAAATGGGGATGAGCACCACACCCTAGAGTCGGACACGACTGGACTTAATTGTCAGGGGATACCTTTACCTTACTGCCAGTCAGAGTCGGTCTGCTAATAGGCGTGGGATAGACCAATGGTCTGCCTTGGTATGAGGCAGCTTCCCATGAGCTCAACTGAACCTGGTTTGCAATACTTGCCCTATAAAAGAAACCCAGGACCAGGGATAATCTCTAAATCATATATCATATCATGCTTATGTTGCTCTAGTGAGCTTTGTAGCATTCCTTGTCATGTAGTACTGTTTCTTACCTTTTAACGTGTGCAAACCTTATTGACCTCATTGTAACACAATGTATTGTCGTTAGGTCTTCACAAAACCAAATGAGAAGAAATCATGGACTGATGCCCAGAGTTTTTGCAGAGCAATTGGAGGTGATCTGGCTTCCATTATTAGTTCAAAGGAAACGCGTGGCCTGCAGCGCTATTTAACGTGAGTAGCTGCCCTACCCCTACCCCCTTATCCCAAGAGGGAAGATCTACATCCAAGGGAGAGTAACAGGTCATTCCAGGGGGGAACTCTTCAATTAACCAGCACTTGACCCAATTGGGAATATAGTACAGGATTTATTGATCACCTCCATATGTGCGTGGACGACGACAACAAACAAGGGTGGCCCACGGAATACAGTCTCTGGAATGCTTATTTCTTCAGTAGTCAAATCTCCACCGCCTAGTTTCTTCACTGGGGGAAATATCTTCCTTCTTTACATTGAGTCTCTGTGAGGTTTAACCCAACTATTACTAATAAGCCTTGAGGGGACCCAATTAGGGTAGGTTCTTGTCCCTTCTTTGATCGTAGACTTTCCTGACTGTACTTCACTGGAGTTGTATTATCCCTTCTTATAGCTTTCCCCGTTCCCTTTTGGGCTAATTCCTCCCCTTCCTCATTGTTCCTGCCTTCCTCTCTCCTCCTTCCCTCTTCCTCCAAAGTCCCTTCAGTGTCTGCTCCCTCTTATTGTACCTCTCTCCAATGTATCATCTTCTCTTCCATCACTTCCTCCTCTTGTCATCTGCTTCACCTCTCTCCTTTTCCTTTTGCTCATCTCTCTTCCCTCCCCATTTTGGCCCTGTTCTCTCTCCTTTTGAGTCTTTCTGCCATCTAAATTCCTGCCCCCTCCTGATCAGCTGGATACAAAAATGTATTGTAAATTATTATTGAAGTATTTCTGAACTGTATTTGTAACAGTCTGTCAATATAATCTCACTTTCTGAGGATTAATGGTTACAACAAAGTGCCACTGAAGAAGGAAATATGCTGAAACGCATTGAGCTTTCAATAATATTTTACAATAAACTGGTGTATTTTCTGTATCTGTTTGGAAGTTGCACTCCCCCCCCCCTTGCTGCTGTTTGGGGCCTGCCTCTTTTTTGTTGCATTTCCCACATTGCAACCTGGCCCCTTTGGGCAGATTTGCTCACCGGACATAGATTTCAAAGTTCTGCATCCTGCCTTACCTCCAACTATGGGTAGCCCATTGACCCAGGCATTCTTCAGCATTGAAGTCTGTTTCTACAAGGGAGAAAGGGATCAGTGGCGTCCTAACATGGGGGGAGCAGGTGTGCTCCACCCCAAGCGCCGAGCTTCCGGGGGGCGCAGCAGCCGGGCTCGGGGCTGCGCAGTTTGCCCTCAGAAAGGTTCTGCACATGAGCGAAAGGGAGTAAAAGGCACTTTGATGTGCAGAACCTTCTCAGAAGGCCCTGACCGCTGAGCTGAGCGGTCGCTCGGAGTAGCGCTTCTCCTGGCTTTGGAGCGGAGCCTCCTGAAGCCAGTGATGCTTCCAAGGGGCGCGCTGCTTCCGGGGGCTCCGGTCCGGTGGCGCGCTACTCAGCCCCGAGCCTGGCTGCTTGGGGGGGCGCGGAGCGATGGGGGCGCTCCAACCCCCGCCCCCCCCAGGCGCTGGGAGGGCTGAGTACACCACTGAAAGGGATGCTATCTGTCTTGGCAGCTCCTTGCTCCTCTGCCCCTACACTCCAAGCCTTTGTAGCATTTGACCCAGATGCAGTGCGGCAATCTACTCGTAGCTCCTGTCTTTTACCATACAGGCAGCATGCTTTTACAGGAGTTACTAAAAGGAAAAAAAAATAGGCAAAGTACAAAATATGGGAAAAGAATTCACTTGCACAAAGCATTGCATGTGTCTTCACCTCCATTACCAGCGGGATGGTTCAGCTTAAGCAGCTGACCCTGCTTTTTCCAAGAGGAGCATGAAAATCTCAGGTCATCTTTCCTCTTTTAAGAGATATCAGGGAATTGGCTAGTCCTGATGAGGGGAGAAAAGCTAGCCCCAACCTCTTGGACTTCTCCTAAGCAGGAGTAGTCCAATCAGGTGGCTGGACTACTCAGCCAATGGGCACATGCAATCAGAATCACAATCAACCTTTACTGGCTTAAAAGAACACAATACAGTAACACCACCACAACAAGAGAAAACAGAAAAACATACATACATAAGTCTTAGTTAACTGCCAAGCTTAGTCCATATTCACGGCTCCGATGCAACAGAAGATATTTTAGGAAAGTTCCCACTGTCTCAACTATGCCAGGATCCTCAGATGACAAGATGTTCCTTACTACAGTACAATCTGGACAACCTTCCCACTTACTCAGCAGGGGAGCCAAAAGTTTCTTACGGAGAACCAGGTGGAGTCGGCAGTATAAGATCATGTGAGTCAAAGACTCAATCATACCTGGCTCACATGGACAGCATCTCTCCTGATAGGGTATCCTATTGTATCTCCCATGTAACGCAGCCAAAGGGAAAACATTACACCTGGCCAGAGTGACACGTGCAATCAAAACATGGTGGGGTGCCATAGGTGGTGGTCTTGCCTATTGTCCAGTAGGTCTTGGGGCCACGTAAGTTGGCATTTCTCCACATACGTCTTGGATGGGCCGTCTAAAGATGTTACCAGGCCCTCTGGCCCCAGCAGAGAGAAGTGAGAGGTAAATAATTCATAATGGAGAACTGAAACACACAGAACAGAGCCAGATCCACTTTGGACATAGTCTATGGCTTTGCTCTGTTCACCACAGTGGATACAAATAACCTGAGATTTTGTTTTCTGTAGAATTTCAATTTATTCATGAAAACTGACTTCATACAACAACATGCCTTTTTATGAACCTTTGGGTCTACTTATGTCTGTGTGATATCTTAGGAACCACGGATATACCGGTTCTCATTTCTGGCTAGGTTTAAATTACCTAAACCCGGACGATGGATTTGCATGGAGTGATGGTTCTCCAGTGAGTGAATTATACTTTTTTTTTTCTAAATTCTTTCCACCTTTACTACTGGCATGCCTGGGTGGAGTGGGTGGGAGAGCTAACCTGAAAGACCAAGGCTCTGAAATTCTGCATTGAAATAACCGCATCTTTTGAACTGAATAGAACTGACTATTGAGTAAGCAAGCACCATTTCGATGTAAGCAAACATGGAAAAGCAAGGTGAATGTGTCTGTGTGACATCCCAAAGCCTCAAGTTTGCATGCTACTCCCATCCACTTACCACTATTTTATCTGGATTGAAACTCAATTTATTGGCCTTCATCCAACCCCTTGAAGGCAGTAGAATGTATGGAAATGCACAGGAATGTGGTACAGATGCCCCCCTACTTATGGACTTTCAAGTTACGAAGGATCAAGGCATGAACGCTGGTTGAGCTGATTGGGGTGTCTGGGATCATAGGCATAGGAGCAGCAGCTTGGACCGGCAAAACAAACAGTGGAAGCCACTCATTGACAACCCGAACAGCTTAATACTAGTGAGAGTAATTGACCTGTAGCTGTGGGAATAGAGACACTAAATCTTGGGATTCCTGGGGGCAGAAGAAGAGTGATTGGGCTCAGGAGAGCATTAATAATAGTGATGTTGAATTTAAGTACAAGATGACTTAAGAAGAGAGGTCTGGAACCTCACCTGTTCTTAAGTAGGGAAGCTTCTGTAGTTGCCAGTGCGGTTACACCGGTAGGTGTTTTTGTGCTCTGTGATTGAGACTGAGCATTACTGCTACCAGAGAACAAGTTATCGCCTTATGCCAGCACTAGAAAATGTATCATTTGTTGCCAACTCAGTCCTTGCATGTTGAAAGAATGTAAGGACAGCATTGTTAGGATTCTTTTTTTTTTTTATAATGTCACTTCTGCTTGCACGTGGTTTGGTACTGATCAGTCAGCTCCGATGTGATACTCTCCTTTCCACATAAGTAATGAGCTTTTTTCTACATTAGTTAGGATATACAAACTGGGGATATGGAGAACCCAATAATTATAATGGAATAGAACATTGTGGAGAGCTAAATTCAAATTACCTCATGAATTGGAACGATGTACACTGTGATGATTTATACTACTGGATTTGCCAAGTTGTCAAAGGTAAGGCTTCTTGGCATGCTAAGCCATAATACAATGTGAAGGTTGCTTTTAAAGTGCTACGGTATCATAAATCTAATGTACACATTTAAAAGACTAACTACACAATTAAATGCATGTCTACGCAGAAATAAGCCCCATTGAATTCAGTGGGACTTACTCCCAAATAAGCATGTATCGGATTAGGCTGCAATCCTATACAGTGCACACTTAGCAGGGAGTAAGTTCCATTTGAAATAAATTGTACTTACTTCTGAGTAGCTTTTCAAGTATCGGTCATTTATCATTTGATTTTGTATCAAATACAGTATCAAGTACATTATTTGGTGATGATTTTATCATCTTCAAATTCAAACCAAATCGCCATAAAGTTTGCAAGATATAATATAAGGGGAGAGACTGTAGCGTAGTCACACAGTATCTGCTTTGCATTCAGAATGTCCCAGGCTTAAGCCCTGGCATCTCAAAGTAGAACTGGGAAATCTCCCTGCCAACCATGGTAGGTAATACTGAGCTAAATGGACCAATGATCTGGCTTATCATAAGGCAGCTTCAAGCGTTCAGTATATTACTGAAAACTGCAGAGCTTGTGACTAAGGAATATTTTACCATAATGACTACTGTATTTTGAGATTTTCTACATTTGAAATAAATATTTTTGAGGGGAAAATGCTTCACACACAATGTTTCGCAAAAACGGGAATTGATGCCATGTAGAAACAAGAAGCTTGAAGTTTAATAGACTCTTATGCCGTTTGCGGGTTTCCGTTTTCAGGCAGCCGCATACGGAGTAAAATACTTAAAATCCAAGGTACTTAGCCCAACGTTTCGTTCCGGCAGCTCGGAACTTCCTCATGGGGTAAATCTGAAAAGATTTGTAGATGATACTGTCCTCGTTCCACCTCCTGTCATTATAAATCCAAAAACGCGGGAAAGAGTAACGGTTCAAAGCGGAAATGACCTGAGATGACCCACGCACCGGCTGTCATTCAGCACTTAGTTTGAGTTCTCTAAGCTGTCAAGCCGTATCAGCTGTAGAGTCGTTCCTCATGCTATTTTCTTTTTGTTAAAGGGACCTGTTCTGATGTTGTCCCAGCTGTCAGACGGCTACGTGCAGCTTCTTCGCTGTCAGTAGGCTCCGTTCTCAATCTTCTTACCGAACTCTGTTTTGTGTGTACGATCGGCAACCAAATTTTGTTCGTAAATATCAGGTCTTGCTGACGATTAAGCAGTTCACCAGTAGCTTTTTTACTTATTTCCAATGCCTCCAAGTGACGCAGAATTTTAAAATTAGTCTCTTTTTTGCAAACACCTTGTTTTATCGAACTGAATCGAATGTCCTTCTTTCAATGCGTGTTCAGCAATTGAAGATTTTTACGGGTGCTTTAATCTCAAAGATCTTTCGTGTTCAGCCACTCTAGTCTTTATACTTCTGCCCGTCATTCCTATGTAATATTTATTACATTTGCATGGGACACAGTAAATCCCTGCATTGGATAATGGTGGTCATCTGTCTTTTGGGTTATTTAATATTTGTTGCACTTTGGAAGTGGGTTTAAAAATTGTTTTAATTTAATTAACAGCAAGGAGGAGTAAAAACAATTTTTAAACCCACTTCCAAAGTGCAACAAATATTAAATAACCCAAAAGACAGACGACCACCATTATCCAATGCAGGGATTTACTGTGTCCCATGCAAATGTAATAAATATTACATAGGATTGACGGGCAGAAGTATAAAGACTAGAGTGGCTGAACACGAAAGATCTTTGAGATTAAAGCACCCGGAACGATCTTCAATTGCTGAACACGCATTGAAAGAAGGACATTCGATTTAGTTTGATAAAACAAGGTGTTTGCAAAAAGAGACTAATTTTAAAATTCTGCGTCACTTGGAGGCATTGGAAATAAGTAAAAAAGCTACTGGTGAACTGCTTAATCGTCAGCAAGACCTGATATTTACGAACAAAATTTGGTTGCCAATCGTACACACAGAACAGAGTTCGGTAAGAAGATTGAGAACGGAGCCTACTGACAGCGAAGAAGCTGCACGTAGCCGTCTGACAGCTGGGACAACATCAGAACAGGTCCCTTTAACAAAAAGAAAATAGCATGAGGAACGACTCTACAGCTGATACGGCTTGACAGCTTAGAGAACTCAAACTAAGCGCTGAATGACAGCCGGTGCGTGGGTCATCTCAGGTCATTTCCGCTTTGAACCGTTACTCTTTCCCGCGTTTTTGGATTTATAATGACAGGAGGTGGAACGAGGACAGTATCATCTACAAATCTTTTCAGATTTACCCCATGAGGAAGTTCCGAGCTGCCGGAACGAAACGTTGGGCTAAGTACCTTGGATTTTAAGTATTTTACTCCGTATGCGGCTGCCTGAAAACGGAAACCCGCAAACGGCATAAGAGTCTATTAAACTTCAAGCTTCTTGTTTCTACATGGCATCAATTCCCGTATTTGCGAAACATTGTGTGTTAATAGCGGGCCATGAAAGCTTCCGAACGAAAGGGAAAATGCTTATATTTGCAATTAATTAATTTAAGGTTATAACTACTAAACTGATTTTCCTATCTGGAACATCTTAATTGTATTGAAATTCTTGAAACACCTGTAATAGTGAGGTTACACATTAAGATGACTCCTAGCAAGGATGGTGTTAACACTGGAGATGTCCTCTCTTATCTTTGGCAGTTTAGAATCCAAGTTGAATTTTAATGCTGAAACTCAAAGTTAGTTAATCCCTCTCAAAGCTAGCATATGCCCTGGTTCCTGAATATCTGAATTCTGGTAATCTGTTATGCTGTACACAAGTAAAGATGGTCATTTTGGTGCATAGATCACCAAAGAGGAGTTGAGGTCTGCTCTCTGCTGAGCCAATCAAAAGATCCCTTTTTCAGTTTGAATTTCACTGTGAAATAGAATGTTGAGTTACAAGCCAACCCCACATTTAAATTTAGATTGAAGCTGTACTGCATCTGGTTTTGCCACAATTCAATTTAGCACCGATATGGTCCCTTAACTTATACAGTATTTCTAAAACGTTTTAATATATTATCAAATCCTTAGAAGTTATTTCTAATTTTTTTTAGTTTAAGAATATACCTTGGCAAGCAATCTTTAAAATGCATAGAAAATGTTTGTGTATTGTGAAAGTGAAAAATAAATGATCATCATGATTGTACAATGTATCTAGTGACAGGATGTCTGTATTTCAAGATGTAAAACCTAAATTCCACTTAACTCTTAAAACACTGATTCAAACTATGGGAATTTCAATTGGTGTCTATTGTTAGTGTGTTAACCTATTCATTGGTTTTTGAATGGGATCATACACATGTAAGCCACAATTATTTATTTATTTATTTATTTATTCATTCATTCATTTTTCAGGAGTGCAGCTCAAACCTGAACCAACAGAACCGCCTCTCCCAAGTACGTTTGTGTCACCTCTTTTGGAAAATGTTATTGCAACAATAACTAGTGATGGAGGTGAAAGTAGTGTTACCATTTCCTAACTGACAGAAGACACCGTTTACGTGTCAAGAATTGCACTGCAGGGATAAGCTTCCCAACTACATCTTCTCTTGTCCTGATCACTTGGTGCCAACTAGATTCAACAGGGATGCCACTGATTTGATTTGTCTGCCTTGTTCATTTATAAACCAAGTTTATAAACTTGTTTCATATTCTTTACATGAAAAAGGAGAGTATGAGGAAGGGGAGTGAAACTCTCCCCTAGCTTATCTTGCTGTACTCTGTTGTTGAAAGTAATATTCTCCCAGCCCAGTGCTGATAACATGAGTGAACTGTACTGGATGGAATTGCTTAAAAAGCAACTAAGTGCAGTGAAGTGAAGGGGGGATTTCTTCCACCCATCCTTTTAATATAAAGATAAAACTTCCTCTACATAATGATGTCACATAATTCCTAGGAAAAAATGGCAGCTACCAGGAAAGGTGGTTAGTTACCAGGGAGGGCTTCCATGCTGCTGCTATCCACCGAAGCAAAACAAACAATTAAAAAAAGAAGCAGAGGCTGCTGACACTAACTGCCCCTGAAAGTGATCAAGAAGTTCATTACTGCCACCCTGAAATTGTTGACTGTCCCATCCCAGTTTCACTGACTGTGATTGGGGTAGCAAACATGGGGTGGGCATTCAGATCAGACTAATCTACAGGTATATGCAGTATATTATAGAGTTGCAAAGACTGTACAATTATGGATATTCATGGCTAGCTCAAGACCTTCTGGCACTGAAATGCTGCCCCCCCCACCTAGTGATGTGTTGGCCTCTGCCTCTCCTGCTCCCTAGAATGGAAAGGAAGAGCGGGATGGAGCAGAAAACGAAGTGTGGAGGAGCGGAAATTGGTCAGTGAGAGTGCTGGTCTCCTCTTGTCCATACTGCTTCCACTCCAGCTCTTTCATCCTTTTCCAATGCACAGATTGGTAGGCTTACCATTGTCCCGGAATCGACGCTGGCTTCGGCCTAGAGCGGACCTGAGCTGTTCCCAAGGGTGCACTGTGGCTGTCCAATGGGCTTCTGGTCAACGACGCGACAGAAGCCGGAGCCCCGTTGGGCAGCCGCAGTGCACCCTTGGGAGCGGCTCGGGTCCGTTCTAGGCCGAAGCCAGCATCTATTCCGGGACGATGGTAAGCCTACAGATTGGGAGGGGGAGAAGCAGTGGAGTGGTGGGTGAAGGTGGGTGCCCCCCACCAACCTGCCTCCTGAAGCAACTGCCTCAGTCAATCTCATGGATTCCTTGCATCCCAAGACTGCTGTCCTAAGTTTACTGGGGGTTTTTTCCAACATTCTATCATTTCATACTTCATTTCAGGAGGAAGCCTGAAATCTCTGTTAATCATAAAATCAAGACACCACCGTGTGAATTTTCACTTAGAGAACTTATCCAGCCAGGGTGTAATGTCAGAAATGTCAGAAACGTCTGATGAAGAATGCCCGAGTCACAGTAACTAAAACGGGCAAGCGTCTTCTTTTTTGAAATGGCTTGAACCCATGCAAAACATATTTCTAATGTTTTGTAATTTAGATCAAAAATTCAAGGACGTTGCAAAGGTGTTTTCTGCTGGTTTGATGAAAAAAGAAATTGAGTAATTGAGTAATATTTAGACAGTTTCAATGTGGCATTTAATTAAGGACAAATATTGCAATACACGTCTGATTGGCAGATTTGAAGCTTTCTTGGGGAGTCTGCTTCCCCAAAGAGAAATGGCCACATCTAGTGAAGGCTGTGACCATGAAGGGGGAATGGAATGGGGAATGGTACATGGGGGGATGCAACTGCTGCATCCGTCTGTGCTTGAAAGACAAAAGAAAATGTGGGTGCATAGAGGCTAAGTTGTATGTGAGCACAGTATGTGGAACTGTAGAATGTTTACCACTGACATGGCACAGAAGTTAAGGCAGGCTCATTTTAACTGACAATTTTCAAGCGTTTTGTTTCCTGAGTGAATTAGTGAACATTTTAGCACTTTTCTTAAACTGAAAATTTTGTTTGGGAATATCTATCTGCACTATCTCTCTTGCAGGTCATCAGTTGACCAGTGATGGATGGCTTATCAATGGAGACAAACAATATTGGGTCGACTCCAATAGCCTTTCTATGGAAAAAGCACGGGAATTTTGCAAGAAGAATTTTGGAGATCTGGCTGTCATCGAGGAAAACTCTGAAAGAAGGTTCCTAGCTAAATATGTAAGACCCTCATTAATTGTCTCTGGCATAAGCAATTCAGAACAGTAAACATGCATTTTCATAAGCAAGTACTACCGTATTTTTCGGACTATAAGACACACTTTTCCCCCCCAAAACATGGGGGGGAAAAGCGTGCGTCTTATGGTCTGAAGCCTAGGGTTTGGGGGCGCTTCGGGGAGGCCTGCGCGAGCCTCTGCAGGCCCCCCCGATGTTCAGGTCGGCCGAAAATAGCGATTTTCGGCCATTTCCGGAAATGGCCGAAAATAGCGATTTCCGGCCGACCTGAACATCGTAGAGGCCTGCAGAGGCTCGCGCAGGCCTCCACGAAGCCCCTACAGGCCTCCCTGAAGCGCCCCCAAGCCCAGGTAAGTAATTTTTTTTTTATGCTCCATAGGATGCATGCGTCCTATGGAGCGTAAAATACGGTATATATCCTTTTGTAGCTGTGCAGACTCTCCACGTCAACCAATATTCCACTAAAACCGCTGGGATTACTTTTGAAGGATAGCTCTGATTGCTGGATGGTGAGGTTCAACAGCTATCACCCATCACCCGTCAGTAGTGCCACTGTCATGTAATAGATTGATTGTTGGACTTACCACGAAGACTGATTTTATTATTTATTACATATTCTGTGCTCATGGCACTTAATAAATAATGAGAAGACTGGTTTCTGTCCCAGTAGATTCAATGACACAATTTACTGTGTCAATCTAGAATTGACACAATAGTGAAAGGAGAGCGGGGCCAGCCCAAGACTTCTGGTGGTAAACCAAATTAGAGTTCTGAAAACACTTCTCCAGCAATTGCTTCAAAAGAAAGAGGGAAACAGAGTGGAAGAGGAAGTGTGGAGGGGAGGAGGATGGTTCATTCTGTTCCGCTCTTCCTTTTGAAGGAGGAGCAGGAAGAGGAAGACTGGCAGCAGAGGGCTCCCCTGCCAGATTTGCTGCCTGCAGAGAGTCAAGCGGCCTCATGGATGGGCCAACCATGTAGAAGACGGACGTGGAATCAGCGATAAACATTGCCTTCACTTAGAACCGAACTTCACACTGTGCATGTTTCATGTGTAACCAAAGTCTGTTTTTCCTAAAGAAAAAGTCATTTTCACGGGTGGATTCTAGGAGATGGGGAGTATTTAGCCCTTCTCCTGCTTGCTGTTTCTCTGCTCCACGTTACAGCTCCCCAATGTTTGGAGCCTCACCAGAAGAAAAATATCAGCATAGGGAGCCATTTGGAGTTAAGAAGCATACTAGAATAGGAAAGAATTAATCCCTTCTGTTGTCTCTGTTTTCCACATTTCCCCCATGTGAGGTTGGGAACTCTAAAGGTGGTGCTTCCCTCCTTTCCCGTGATCTTTCTGTTGCCAGAGCCAACGTCGGTAGACTCCTCTGCCATTGTGAGGACAAGGAGTGGGGGAGGGAGGGGGGAGGTGCAAGGCTCTGAGTTTAACCTATCATAGGCAAATCAAGAGTTAAAACATAAAGAGGGTTCATTAAAATAGACTTTGGGATGGGTTGGATAATATAGGGAAGAAAGAATAAAACAAATAGGGTTGGAAAAGATATGGAGTGAAGATATCTAACAAGATATGGAGTGAAGAAGCAGAAGTATATCTGGAGCTAGTACACTCGGATTTGAGAGATTTAAAAATAATCAGCTATCTCTTCTGAGGCCTTATTTGTTAGGTTTTTTTTGTCAGTTTGGGAATGAATATTAGCAAAGGACACTTGCTGTCCAAAGTAGCTTCCTTAAGACATAATTTTCAGTGCACAGAAGCATGTGAACACATTTTCATCTTCATGCTTTAGATCTCAAAAGATGACAGCGTGAATGGTTACTACATTGGTTTACAACTGAGTCTTGATAAGGAAGTTAGGTAAGTAAACAGAAAATATTATAGCTTATTATGTGATGATTGGGCCATTTTATAAATGCTGTGCAGATATGATTATAACTAGTAAAGAGCCTTGCTCCCAAAATCACAGTCTGCATTTTTCCTCCACCACCCTAAACTTGGGGACAAGTTGAATTGGTGTTTGAGTGTGAAATGGAGAATTGCATCATAAACATACTATACATGCCAAAATTCATTGTGAGAACTCAATGTTCAAGGGAGAAACTGTATTATACTGTAGTGTGTGTTACATCCTTCACGATCCCCTTGTAAAGAAGTGCAGAGCTTAAGGCAGGGTTCAGTCTTGTCATGCACAAGTATGTCCTAATCACAAATTATTGGATGTTTCTGCATTTATAGGAGAAATTGCATTGCAATATATTTTGCATTTTTATCCCCTCTCCTGTGAAAGCAGGGTGTGCACTGGCATTCTAACTTGAAATGTAGAATTATGTCCTGAGCCTGCTTACCAAGTAGCATAACTCAGTGTTCAAAGGAGGCCTCATCGACACTCTAGCCCACTACTCTCCTCTCTTTCACATCTATTCTTCTGCTCCAATCCCCTCTTTCTTCTTGAATCCAGGGAGTAGGAGGAGCAACAGCAGCAGAGGCAGTAGCTGATAGGCAACGAGTGGCAGGGGCCGTGTCATTTTGTGCACTGCCTCAGGTACCAGAAGGTCTTGGGCCAGCACTGCTTGTTCTATCCTCAAGGCCTCAACTTAGTCAAGAAATTAACAAGTTGAGAGTTGCAACTGATTTTTGCCACTTTGAATGACTTTAGTCAAGCAGAATAAATAACATATGTGAATACTTTGCCTTTAAGCTGGATGGACGGCACTCCTGTGAGATATGTAGCCTGGGCACCACATGAACCCAACTTTGCAAACAATGATGAAAACTGTGTGGTCATGTACAGAACATCAGGTGGGTAGACTTGGCAATTGATTTCTTTTTGGAGTACATAACAGGGCTGGCGCATCCAAGAGGCAACTGAGGTGGTCTTCTCTGCCCATTTTCTTGCCTCCACTACTCCTCCTTCTACTCCCTGGATCGGAAAAAGGAAGAGGGGGACAGAGAGGAAGTGTGGAGGGAGGAGAGCGCTGAGCTTAGAACAGAGGAGAGTGGGAGGATCAGAGGCCGGCACATCAAGGGATAAGGGTGACTAGCATATGGCATGTCATGTCAGAAGGTCTTGGGCTGGCTCTGAATTCATTCATTCATTCTCTCTCTCCTTCCCCTCCCCCATGGTCACCACCCTCTCTCTCTCTCTCTCTCCCACCCCACCCCCCACCCCCATGTTCACCACCACTGGGGCTGTGAGTATAATGTGGCAATACATAACTGATCTGCTTTGTATACATCTGAGTGTCTCACTGGCTAGTTGCTGTTTTTATTGATGGTTTTGACGTGACATTTTATTGTGTTTTGTTGCAAGTCACCCTGAATGTTTGTACAATTGAAAAAGGCAGAGCATAAATACTGTTAATTACTTACATAAAATCAGCATTGCCCTCCTTAGGGATGGGGCAGCACTCTGAGAAAGAGCCATGGTGTCCTGTTTATATGTTTCCAAAACAGGTACTTTGAGAATCGCAGAAGACCAGTCAGATGGTTTTACTCGTCATCCAAAAGCTTTTCTCATACCAGACTCTTGTATTGTTTGCAATACAAGAGTCACATATGTTACTTATTCAAGGCAGAATCCAGTCTATGGAAATCTCCAGGATAAAGAATATAGAAGTTGTTCCTGTAGGATTGGGGTGTTCTTCAGTCCAATGCACAGAAGACCTGTTTTAACAGATACGATGTGTGTGCTATACAGTATTTTAATGACAAATTACTCTCATTCAGTCACTTGTTCTCTCATGTTTAGGACTCTGGAATGATGTAAACTGTGGTTACCCCCATCCTTTCATATGTGAAAGACACAACAGTTCCATCAATGCAACCAGTGCTCCTACAATGGCCCCTGTCCCAGGAGGATGTCCAGAATCATGGTTTTTGTTTGAAAATAAGGTACGATGACCACTTCCTTCTTTAAAGGGCCAGACACACTGGGAAGGGTCCCTTCTGCATTAACCTGCTTATACTGCGTTCCACACCGGCGTGCCACATCCCATTGCCATTAGAGATGTTTGGCAGGGACGTGCCATGGGGCCTTTTCAATGACACCCGCCTTTCTCAATTTTCTACATTTTTTATACATTGTTTTAAAACTATTGCAGTTTTAAACCCCTCAAAGAGTTTGGGATGAAGTGAGCTAGATTCTTAAATTTCTTCATTATTATCATTGTTGTGTTTTGTGTATGTTTGTTCATTATGGTCTTAAAGGATATGGCTGTGGGGATGTGTGTTGACAAGCTCCTACGATTTAAAATTTACCAGTACAACGCTGGATGGAGCTCCTGGGCGCCGCCCCATTCTCGCCATATTGGGAGCAGTCTCCACATACACTCGTCAGCCTGCCCAAGTTGTGATGGAAAAGGAACTGAAGCGAAATTGAACCAAATAGAAGCAAAGCACGCAAGCCTCACCCTTGGATAATGAGCACTCAATGGAGGGCGCAAAAAAACACCCTCACCAGCCTAATCACAGATAGCATTAAAAACTACAACAAAAACAGCCTCTTTATTGGAAATAGAGTGACCAGCCAGAGCATAGTGGGTTGTGGTACATGATCGTGCCACAAAAGAAAAGATGACAGTTTTAACATCAAACAAACAGTCCTATTGAACAATGAATGTAATTTTCTGATAATTCTGAAAAGGAAAGGGTTTCATGAGGCTTTTAAAAAATTGAATTTGATATTGAACTTTGGGGTGGCTCTTCCCCCTCCTCCCTACACCTAAGTATTTCTACACCTTTATATCACAACCTGTCATGATCGCACAACCAGGACTCTTGCTTCATTGCTTGGGTGTCAACATTGCTTGGATGCCATGCCAAGTCAACGACATGAGTGGAATGGGCCAAGACAATACAGCTTCACAAAGCTTTATCCTAAGGACGATGATCTCCATGTTCTTAATGAGCAGGGCCAGCTCAGCCATGAAGCAAATGATGAGGCCCACATTGAATGCAAGTGCTGGGGGTGGCGAGTGGCAGGTTCAGGGAGCTCTTCATCCTGCGACTGCTGCCTCCCTCAAGCCTGCTGTGGCTGAGCCACATCGATCTGCTTCCCACTTACTAAAAAGGAACAGGAATTGGATCATCTGCTTTCTACCTTCCTCCTTCGCCACATGGAGTCTAAGGTTTAGAAGGAACACATCCCTTTACAATTCAAAAAGCATGGAAGGAGCTGTAGCTACTTGGTCTCATGCTTCAAAAGGTCCGTGTCCACTGTTCTGGTTGCAAGATGGCAAACCTGACAGTAGATTGCCTTTACTCTCTCTGTCCATGATGTACCTGAAAATATTCCTTTTAAAAAAAAATCGTCTTTTCCTTTTCAGTGCTACAAATTATTTGGGTTTAAGGAGGAAGAGCAAAAGTCCTGGCATGATGCTCGGACAAATTGTCAACGCTCAGGAGGAAACCTGGCTACCATTTCTAACCAAAGGGTGCAAGGTATGACCTCTTCATGCAGTAATATATTTATTTATTTATTTTTAAAAAAGATGTATGACACTTGAATGACCTGCACATTTTAGTATTAGCATTTCTGGACTAGAGCAGGGGTTCCCAACCTGTGGTACTAGTACCACCAGTAGTACTTCGGCCGACTGCTGATGGTACTCGGACTGCTGGACCAATGGAACCCCACTCTGATGCGGCGCTTTTGGTGACACATTTTTGCTCCCAAGAAACTCCTGCCTTTGGCCGGGCCTCTCAGGAATGCTGAGGAGGGCCCTCCCACCTGCCCAGAGCCTCCTCCCTGCCATTTCTGGCCTCTGAAAACCCGGAAGTAATTGGTGCTGATGTCATTGCCAGACGCCAGTCACTTCCGGTGGTACTCAGAAGGAGAGTGGCGCCAGAGGTGGTACTCGGCTGGGAAGGGGTTGAGAACCCCTGGACTAGAGCCCTCCTCATCAGATGTATGATCCTCTCTTGACTGATCTGTTTATATCTTCAGGTACATTGAGATGGAGAAAGTGAAAACACATTGTAAAGAGTGGGGGCAAAGGCTATGGAATGCAAGGAGTACAGACTGGCCATTTTTATGTAAAGTGTAAATGCAAGAGATAGCTCAAAGTATAGCTATCATTCACACCAGCAGTGATAGTAGATAATGTAGACACCTTGGCTACGCTAAGAGAACGAATGCATGTAAAGTGGTAGGAACACTGGTTTCCCACTAAAGCCTAAATGAGTGGACAGACCTGTGAACGATGGGGCCCAATGAAACGTCTGTCTTTACTTGAAAAATATCACATTCCCTATTTTGTGGCTATATTTTCTGGGATTAATATGCCATCTGTTCACACACATATTTCCTCTAAATACTGTAACCCAGGATTTTAAATGGAAGGCACCCTTCTGCCTTCAGGCAGAATATCAAATGTCCTCATGTGGTTTTTCTTATATGGTCAAGTTCTTCACTTGATTTTTATTTCAATCAATTTTTCAAGTGTTTTCCTTTCTAATCTTTCATTGCAAAATGCAGTGTTACAAAGAGATTTGTTTTAATTAATGCTGTCCCTGATTTTGAAGATGTCTGCTCCCCCCCACCCCTTTCCTTTAGCCTTCCTCACTTTCCAGTTAAAAGATTTTCCAGCTGATGTGTGGATAGGATTAAATGACATCAATGAGGAGCTAAAGTTCCTCTGGACAGATGGGAGTGGTGTCGACTACACAAATTGGGCCAAAGGCTTCCCTTCGTACAGCTCAACGAATGTAGGTATTTGATTAATGCCAACTTTATTGTTAATTGGAATAATGTTCCACTTCTTTCTTGTTTAGTCCTCCTTTCACGAGCTTCTCCCATATGTTGTGGACTCTTTTCTCTCTTCCCCCTCCCCCAGCTTACCAGGCTGCCAAGTGGGCACACAGCTCCTCCCTCTCTCATGTGGTGATTGGCTTGTAGGGAGGAGGAAGTGACTTCCTCTTCCCTCGTCCAGTCAGTGGGTTTGCTGCTCCCAGGGCCCCTGTTTGCTTTGTCAAGCCTACGATTGATTTGAGCTGCTATTGTTCCTCCCCATCCCCTAACCTTGGCTTGTGACCATTGACTTGAGAGAACAGTTTGTGTCTGCTATGTTTTTATTTTTTTGGGGGGGGAGGGTTGTATCTGATTTTGTTTTTATCGTCATGTTGATGTAAGATGCTTTGAGAATATTCTAAAGTGGAAAGGCACAGTATGTATCTTTAATAAATAAATATTATATGAGGGGAAATCAATAGGCTGACTGACTGGGGAAGTCATCCTAGAGTCTGAGAGGACATCTTAGCTCTGGGAAGTCTTCAGTTTACAGCCATGAGCTTGACTGGTTCACGAAGGAGGAGCAGCAGAATATAAATCTCTTACCACTCTGATCATTTTTGACTCTTGTTGATTTCAAATAGGGAGACTGTATTGCAATGATAAACAAGCCTCTAAAGGAAGCTGGGACATGGAAGCATTTTTATTGTTCCCTTAAGAAAAGCTATATATGCCAAAAAAATTCAGGTGAGTACTTTTGCCAGTGTGTTGACCCATGTTAAAATAAAGTCAAACCTTGTGCAAAAATTGGATTACGTTTCCATTATCTCCTCCTCCTCCCCCCTTCTCAAATGGACCAGATAGCATGATAAGCTTATGGGCTTATAGAAAATTAGTTAGAGCAGTCATTCTCCAGTTTTATCACAGTGAGTTTACAGCTTTGAAATTCCCAAAGTGTAAGTAGGGCATGTTGGTGGCAACTTCTTGCATTCCTGGTTCAGTGGTATTGTTTATAATTAGAGGGAAAATGCTGGTGGGCACATTTTGCTCTCAGCTGGGAGTTCAAGCAGGCACTACCAGTAATCCTAGCTCGGCACTCTAAGGTCTCAGACAGAGTCTTTCCAGCTATGTTCCCTGAGATCCTTTAGCTGTGGATTCCAGGAAATGAACATGGAACCTTCTGCATTCAGAACATGTGTTGTGCTATGCCTCTTCCCTCTATACATTCATAGGATAGTCATTACAAGAGTGTTTAGTGACTAATGGCAAAATGTCTTATCCATCCTATGTCGAAATTGCCATTACAGTAATTGCCAAAATCTCTCATACATCCAATTGCTCCATCAGGTGCATCTTCATCCATCAGGTGCATCTTCATATGGTCACAATCTATGGTGGCCTTTTTCTCTTTCCTTGTAGTTTATGAAATTGCCTTATCTTTTTTTTTTTTGTTTCAAAAAAGTACTGCATTGGATTAAATTTCCCCATTGCTTTCACAGACCCCAAATACCCTGTTCTGCCGACAACCACTCCAGTATCTTTGATCCGTTACAGTAATAGTAGCTTCTTCTTCATGGAAACCAAAATGACGTGGAAGGATGCCCAAAAACAGTGTGAACAAGACAACGCAGATCTTGCTAGCATTTTAGATCCCTTCAGCCACTCATCTCTTTGGCTTCGGGTCTTAAAGTATAAAACCCCTGTGTGGATTGGCCTCAACAGCAATGTGGTAGGTATATCACATAGCTGTTCATAAGGTGACCATGTGTTTATGGCTAGGGCTTTTGTTCTTTATCTTGAGTCATTCAAGATAATGCAATTGACATGACATCATAGGCTAAATCTTCCATCCAAATGAAGCACAAGTAAAGGAGAATTGTATGCCAGCCACCACTCCTCCTCCTGTAGCTTGGGTTGAAAAGGAGGAGGGAGGGTGGTAGAGTGTCGGGCTAGAGTGTCACAGACACTCTAGCTCACTTCTCTTTTCTCCTCCACACTTTCTCTGTTTCTTCGCCTCTTCCTTTTTGAATCCTTGAAGTGGGAGAAGGAGGATAAGCAGAGATGGATAGAGAGAAGCAGGCAGTGGCCAATCACCAATTTGCTGTCTGATTAGGCTTACCATATGGCCGACTGGGACGCTCCGTCTTGCCCTTAAGGGGCGGGGCGGGGGGAGGGAGTCAGGGCGCGCGCGCCCTGACTCCCTCCCCCCGCCCGCCCCTTAAGGGCAAGATGGAGCGTCCCGGTCGGTGATATGGTAAGCCTATGTCTGATGCAACAGCTCCTGTCAGCCTCATTCATGGGTCAACTTTGTTTGCACACTGAGACCTGGTGTGGCAGCCAACAGCGAAGAAGCTTTCTAGACTTTCTGGTCTGTTTCTTAAATTGAGTAATTCTCCCAGTCTCCCCCCTAATCTGCAGAGATTTATCAGTTTCTAGAAATTGTTTTCATTTCAGTGCCATCCCCAGTTGTACTTGATCATGCGGTATGTTACGGTTTTGGTTTCAGTAATAAAGTTGATGATGGTTTATCATCAACATTATTGATATAGACCATGAATCAGCTTCAAGTTTTTAAGACTTCATTGGGGCGAATATAAGTTTATGACAGCGAAAGAGAAGATTACGCTTCTGAAGGTTAGTTCATGCAATCCAAGTCTCCCTGCTCGTATGTTTGCTGAGTGGTTCCAGGCTGAGCTATGGCCATCTGAAGAGTCTATGTGTGAGTGCTTCACCCACACATGCTCAACTCAACCTAACTCTCATCACATGTATCTTGTCATTATAAGCACGCAACAGATGAGCCAGTAATATGGCAGAAAATATAACTTGAGTTCTGAATTGGAGACGCAGTGAAGCAATCCTCTGGTGTGCCAAACTGGAAAGAGTCATACTCATTCAACTCGCGTATTAAATGAATTATACCTGATAGTTAGTATATCAGTCATCAGTACATCTTACCCACAATTTGTTAATTTTTAGACTGACGGCCAATATACATGGATTGATAAGTTCAAAATAAAGTACACCAACTGGGCAGCAGGAGAACCCAAACAAAAATTTGGTTGTGTTTATTTGGACCTGGATGGAACATGGAAGACAGGAACATGTACAGAAAAGTATTTTGCACTCTGCAAACGTTCCGATGGTAAGTATTTGAGGGCAATGCTTTTCGCTAATTGTTCATCCTTCTGATCAAAGTAGTACCTAAGAAGTTGGATCCTCGGGTCCTTTTGTGTAAACAACATGGCTTTTGCATTTCACAGGGTAGTCAAGAAAGCAAAATAATTTTAAAAGGAGGGAAAAGGCCTTAGAAGGGAGGTCTATTTGTGCCAGAGACAGGCATGGATATCCGCCAGTGTTTATAAGCAAGAATGCGTCTATTGCTTCTTTAGCCTAGCAAGCCTCTGTGAAATCTGAAATTTTTTTATGGGTGGCTCAGCATCCCACAGACTACTGTACTTGGGTTTATTCTTTTTGCCATCATGAGAGGACCAAACTATGCGTGACTTAGGGCCTGTATTACACTCACTCTCTCGCCCTTACTTTAAACTCAAACGCAATCATGGAGGACTGCAAAATCAATCAGAACAGTGATGCGGGGAAAATGCTAGTTAATCCTAGATCATTTTTCTTATCAAAATAAGCTCCTTCTAGCTACCCATCCCCACACTCTGGAGAAAGGATTCATGCATCTTCCCACCCTTCCTGCTAAATGGAAAAGTAGCTGGGACTCCTAGCGCTGGGAGATGTCTAGGTAGCGTTGTCAGATTTGTTACTTTTCTTTTTTAGATGCAGACATGTTATCACAAGGAATTTTAAGTGGAAATCTACTTGAATTGCAAACAATATTGCCTTTTTTTTTAACAGTGAAAGCACCTACTGAACCACCTCAACTTCCGGGAAGGTGCCCAGAATCCGAGGAGAAACCTTGGATTCCTTTTCGTGGCCACTGCTACCACTTTGAGTCTTCATCTAAAAAGTCTTGGCCTAGGGCATCTTTAGCTTGTCGTCAATTAGGCAAGTATCTCCATTCATTCGATGCAAGATGCAAATCATATGTGTATAGCTACATGATTTGCCTTTTTAACTAAGGGTGAGTTGGCTTTTAATAGTAAAATCATAAAATATCAGTACATATCAGTTCAATACAGTACAAAAATATCAGTACAATAAGATTAGACGCAAATGATACACTTATATGAAAGTTTATTTCCAGTGACAAAAAGTCAGCTTATACTGCACACTGAGCTCTGAGGTTGGGGCACCTCTCTCCCCCTCCTCCCTAGGCATGGGGGTGCCCGCTCACCTCATCTACTTAGCGGAGCTCCGCATGCAGCCTGTCACCCTCCTCTGTTCGACTTCCTAGCATACACTGCTCCAGTTCATTTCAAACAGGAGTGGAGCGGAGGAAGGAGAGAGGCTGCACAAGGACCTCTGGTAAGTAAAGTGAGGTGGGGGTGCCACTCCTACCTAGCCACAAGTGCTCGGCCCCCTGTCACAGAAAAGGAGCAGGAAGTTGGTAAGCCACATCAACAGTGACCAAAGAGATACTTGTATACAAGGGAAAGAGGTTAAAGTAAGAAAATCTGTTTTCCTTAAACAGCAAACTTATTCTATCCTGTATATATACCTCATTTTGCCCAGATAAGGGACCCAAGGTAAGAGCTAGCTCAATATGCCACTAAAGCAAAATAATTAGAAAACAGACACTCTAAACGCTAAAAAAATGCATTTGGTTTAAAACTAAAGCAATTACGTTCATTTTGTTTTCTTATGGATACTTTGCAGAAGCAAATCTGGTCTCAGTAATGGATGCAGCTGAGGCAAACTTTCTAACAGAAAATACAGAACAACTTGAGAGTAAGGCACAGAAATTTTGGACAGGAATGTTCAAAAACGCAAAAGGTATAGTATTGATGTGTTACTTTAATTTCAGTGTATATGCAATCAATAAATATTTACCTTATGAATGATTGAATTATCTAACCAACCCACCCACCCACCCCCCGCCATCTTTGGGCAAGTCCAAAAGACGGAGATTGAGTCTCATTTATAATCTTGAAGTCCCCGCTTTGTCATTACCACTTCATCCACAGTGAAAAGTAAAGTGACGCAAACCAGGTACCGTATTGTCCCGAGTATAAGACGCACCCGATTATAAGACGCACCCTTAAAGTTTGGTGCTATTAAAAAAAATAATTAAATCACTGGCATTAAATTGCAGCAGCCTGATTATAAGACGCACCCCTAGTTTAAAAACTTAAATTAGGAGAAAAAGTGAGTCTTATACTCAGACCAATACGGTATTTCAAGGACTTGGATATTTGCATTCATTCTGAACATTGTTCACAACATCAGCTTAAAAGACAACATTTCAGCTGCTTCATACTCCTGTATTCTGTGGCTAAACCAGTATAAAAATTCACATCTAAGCATCTCCTGCTGAGCTAATTGCAAAATGAGCTAATTAGGAGTTCATTAAAAACCCGAGCATCTTGATATTTGTGTTCATAACGTAAAGATCGAATAGTCTATCTGGTTGCTCCACTGCTCACACTAGAATTGAGAGCCCACTACAAATGAAATCGTAGGCAACTTTCTCCACCTTCCTCACTGACTAGCACGTTTGTCAAGAACAAGCAGTGTTTATGGATTGGAGTCAGATTCAAATTGCTTTTATGCTCTGGCTCACTGTCCGCCAGCAAACGAGAAAGACAAAAAGTTATGTAGAATGAGCCTCAAAGATTTGGAAGACACAGCTGAATTTGCCTAATGGACGCTTCACAAATGATTATTTTCAAACAGAAGTGTGCACAGGTTAGAAAAACACCTGCACCCAATTTTTAGCATCCTGCTTGAAGATCATGCACATGTTTATTTTGATGAATTATGTGCTGCAGTTGGAATCAAGTTATCAGTGGGCCATAGATTAAATGGCTCAGGGTGTGTTTGTCTGTTCAGAGGTGGGTGTATCTGCTCCAGCTGAAGGCAGAAGATCTGTTACAGGAGCTGGCATTGGGACAGAGGGATAGACAGCAAATCCCTGACTCTGCAAGTTGACACTCAGAATTGCTACTCAGTCTGTGGGTCATGATAGCAACTACTTAGCCTTGCTCCCAGATAAAGAGGTGGCTGAAAGAAAGCCATCATGGAGACACAAACCCCCTTTATCTCAAAGTCTGAAGCCAGGGGAGACAAGGACACCAACATCTCATCTCCCCCCCCCTTGTTGGTATTTTGAGAGTATTAATGGGATGGCCTGGTGCTGATCCATTTTTTCCCTTGCTTTGTCATCTGTCTTGAGGTAATTTAAATAAATCCCTCAAGACAGCAGCCTGTCATTCATTCTGTGTAAAATTATTATTTATTTTATTTTAATTAGATTTACTGTATATGCCACCTTTCTAAAAGAGCTCCATGTGGTATTCAACAATAAAATAAATACAATTTTGACCAAAAATTATAAATTCACAAAAATATCAACGGCGCAAAGCAGTACAATTAAAACAGCAAACCACCCAGTCAGTTGGCAAAAGCATCTCAAATAAAAATGTTTTCACAAGCTTGTGAAATCACCAGTGGAAGGAGTAGTGCATCTGGGAGAGTTCCTCAGCCTAGAATGTGCCACGGAAAAGACTCTGTCCTGGGTCACTGTCGGGTGTACCTCCAATAAAGGTGGGACCTGGAGCGATGTTCCGACTGAATATGCCATGCACATGGAAGGTGCTATATAGATAGATAAAATATAGAGGTGTACATAGTTGTAGTCCTACATTCATGTTCAGCAAATGTCACGTATAAAATAGGTCTAGGTCTAGCAAGAACCTGAAAGGAAAACAAATCTGCCTTATAAGTTGTGCATCCTGATATCTTACATTGATGAGACACTCTAAACAAGTTTTCAGGGATAATTTCTTAAACTGCATCCAAAGACTCAGGCGATTATCTCTTTATATTTTCTAATTTAATGTTAGGTGATTGGTTATGGCTGGACAACAGTGTTGTGGATTTTGTCAACTGGAATCCAGGAGAGCCCTCGTCTCATTCTAATGAAGAGTGTGTGGAAATGTATTCCACATCTGGTACCTGGAATAATGACTATTGCATTAACTACAAGGGATACATTTGCAAAAAGCCAAAAGGCAAGCAATATGGGTTTTTTTATTGAATTCTGTGGACTAATCACTGGGGTGATGTTCATTTTGTTGTAATACAAATGTTTAATAAGATTTTAAAAAGAGAATGCACAAGAGAGTAGTATTCAAAAACTGCACCCAAGCAAAACACTTAAAAGAACTTTTGAATCTGTGAAGGAATGGGTCAACACTTACGAGCACCTATCTCATGAAAGACCATAGGAAAGTTGTTGTTGTTAATGATAACAACAACTGTGTGTGTGTGTGTGTGTGTGTGTGTGTGTGTGTGTACTGTGTGTCTGTGTGTATATACTGTGTGTCTGTGTCTTTGTGTGTGTGTGTATATATATGTGTGTGTATACACACACACACACACACACACACACACACACACACCGCTTTTCAACAAAGAGTTCACAAAGCAGTTTACAGACAAAATTAAATGGCTCCCTGTCCCAAAAGGGCTCACAATCTAAAAATACAGACATCCACCAGCAAAGAGGCCCAGAAATGACACTGTGCTAGGGTGAAATGGGGCAGTTACTCTCCCCCTGCTAAATATAAGAGGAGCACCAATTGAAAAAGTGCCTCTTGCCCAGTTAGCAGGGAAAATGTGGGTGCATATGAGCCTAAATCATAGCCAAGCACAATATGTGAGACTGTACCATACATTTATTGCTTACTTTGTGAGGTACTTATGGTGGAAGCCTTAATTTACAATTTCCATTCTTTTTAGTGCATGAATGAATTTGTCAGAACCTTAAGTCTCTTTTTTAAACAGAAGGGGGAGCACGTGCAACAATATGTTAATTTCAATTTTATTGTCTGTCTTACTTTCCATTTTTTTGAATCACTCATTTCTTCCAAAATGTGCAATCAAAATCTTAGTAGATCCTAATAATATACAAATTCTATTTTATGCTTTGATTCCAAGTTCTTTCCAATACCCTACCACCAAACTATCCATTGACACTATTAAATAAGCAATTAGTTAGCTACCTTACAGTACAATCCTATGTGTGTCAACTCAAAAGTAAGCCCCACTGAGTTCAATGAGACTTACAGCTCAATCCTATTGGGGGGGGGGGGCTGTGCTGGCGGAATATGCATTCTGCCAGCACACACTCTTGCAAAGCTTTACGCTGTCGCAAAGCTTTCAGTCATTGGAAGGCCCATTGGAGCAGGTAAGTCCAGTGCAGGGAGAAGGTGAGGGGACTGAACGGGGCAGTGACGGGCGTTGGTGGAGCAGGACCGGGAGAAGGCGGGATCGTCGGTACTGGTGCACGCCATATCCAACCCCCCTTCCCGGGTCTGATCCACCTGCTTGGATCAACACAGACTTGTGCCAGTGATATTGCTGGTCCAGGTCTTAGTTGACCTGTTGTGGCTGCTGGTGCTTACCCTAGGCACGGGGACAAATGTACCCTTACCCCAAGGAGACCTGCAGCAGCCAAAATTCCTTACGGGATGCAGTGTAGCCCACACCAGCGCCATTACATCACTGCACGGGGATTTAGGTAGGATTAGGCGGTTACTCCCAGATAAGTGTGCATAGGATTACAGCCTTAGTCACCTCAAACCTGCTGATTAATAAAATATTTCAGGATTTTAATTAATGAATCAATAAAATAGTCTGATTTAGGATGCTATATTTAATATATTGTATAGTGCCAAAATTGTGTTTCTTATTTCAAACATTACCAAAACTGTTCAGACATCAGTTTTATGAAATGGTTGTTTAGCATTTTGAAGAATACACTGAGTCAGTTGGTAACCATGGTTTATTTTAACTATGGTTTGTAAGCAAGTCAGAATTGGCTCACAGACAATCGCAAATTCTGATTTATTTCTCTCTGATCCAGTTTCCTTAGGTCTGCCCTCTTTCCTCCAATTAATTGTCCAATGCAATGCCAAACGTTTTAGCTCTCCCGAGCCATCACATCATAAACTACACTGTTCTCAATGGTTCAGAGATGAAAGGGAGCGCATAAACCAACATTCACAACAAAAGTTAACTGTTTTTTTAACCCATTTCTGGTCTCGTATCAAACAGTGATTGAAAGATCTTTATTTACAATCTGTGACAAGGATGAGATGTCTTTGATTTGTTTGCAGAGATGAGTAGAGAAACTGCCTGTGTACATAAAAGGAAGGTAGGTGTGTGTGTGTGTGTGTGTGTGTGTGTGTGTGTGTGTGAGAGAGAGAGAGAGAGAGAGAGAGAGAGAGAAGCTGTTGCTAGGCAGACAAAAGAGGATGGAGTTGTTCAGAGATACTGCCAGCAAAATAAGCTTGCAGCCTAGAGCAGGTGGTACTTGTACTACCAGTGGTACTTCAGCTGACTGCTGGTGGTACCAGACTCCTGGTTTGCTGGAACCCTGCTTTTCACTCCCAAGAAGCTCCTGTTGTTGGCCAAGCCTCTCAGGAATGATTAGGGCCCTCCCACCTGCCCAGAGTCTCCTACCTGTGTTTTCTGGCCTCCGAAAACCTGGGAGTAACTGGCAATGATGTCATCACCAATCACTTCCGGTGGTACACAGCAGGAGAGTGGTGCCGGAGGTGGTACTTGGCTGGAAAGGAGTTGAGAATCCCTGGCCTAAAGCATGTCTCTTTCCTTGCTGATCTAGGCTGGTAAGAACAGACACCAGTCCTGCAAGGCCAGGGCAGAGCCACTGAAATGAGCGAGGATTAAGCCAGAATTCTCAATTTGAGCATCACATGAAACCACAATCAATGTAAATGGTTAAGTGGTTAACTAACTTTAGTTAAGTGGTTAACTAAATAGCAGTTAAAATGGTGTAAGTGGTTAACTAACTTCAAACTATGGGTTCAGATTGTAGTTTAATCCTGGTTTATTTTCTCAAAATAAACCATGGTTTGTTGAGCATCTCGGTTCAGATGGTCAAATGAACCATAATTAAACAAAATAAACTATGGCTCTTTCTGACACCTGAACTCACCCAATTTTATTAACTACAATGATTATTAATTTTGAATGTATCAACATATCATTCAAATGTCAAATATTTTGAACATGTTCTGATTAAATGTTTTTTCTACTTTTAAAGAGATTGAAATTGTGCCAACCAAGCGTCCAGAAAAGAAAGGTAAGACTTTTCAATACAATTAATATAAGGGGGAAAAAATCAAATGAGAAGCGAAGAATGATCAGTCATGAGTATCTTTTTATTATGGAATGACACATCAGTTTCCAAAATGATGCAAACATTTCATTTCATCTGTTTTTCTATTTGCTGGTCAAATATTATTTAGATGATAATTTGACATACAGTGTGTTTGGTGCTCATCTAAAAAAATGAAATGCCAAAGTATGGTGACGCTTTATACAACCTTATCCTTGGCTAGCATTGAGCATGTGTAAGATTTCCAGCTTTGCAGAGCTCATACTGAGACACAGAACTGTTTCTGTTCCCCTAGGGGACACTATGCACTTTACATTACAACTAGGATGGATATTTTTTATACATTCTGGTTTACTGAATGTTCCGTATATATTCAGATCCCGGGACAAACACACACTGTATCATTTTAAAGACCTGTGCAGGTGGTACTTTGTTGTACACGTTCATTGTCATGAATTTATGTATGTAACATAACAATGCCTGGATGCAGTGCGCATTCAATCACAAAATATACACACAATCTAGTCCTAGAGGTTTTATGTCACAAGGAGGGCCAGCCAAATCCATGAAGCCAACTGAAGCAGATAACTTGAGAATGAAGATGTCTTTGATCTGCTTGCAGAGATGTGTGGACTGCCTGTACACATAAAAGCAAGGGGGAAATGTGTGAATGAAGCTGTTGCTAGGTAGACAAAAGAGGATGGAGCTGTTCAAAGATACTGCCAGACCAGCAAGAGAAGCTTGCAGCCTAGAGCATGTTTCTTTCCTTGATCAAGGCTGGTGTCTCTATAGACACCAGTCCTGCAAGGATCAATATGATGTAGTGGTCAGGAGGTTGGACTAGAATAGGGCGTTCAAATCAGGCATGAAGTTATTGGTGTGGTCACAAGTGCTCAGTCTAACCTACTTCACAGGATTATTGTGAAGATAAGACCCTGAGCTGGGGGGGGGAGGAATAGAAATGTAACTAGTAGTATCATTAATTTGGGGAAAATTAAACTGAGTGCAATTGCCAAAAACAAAAGGCATTGCAAGGGTTCAGGAGTCAGTCCATTTAGATGGTCACTCAGCCAGTGACTGACCTGGCCAATCCCTGATGCCAGCCCTGGTTGACCATCTGTAGCCTCCTAGTTGTTGCCCATCTCCATTGATTGTGAATGTGTGATCTAAAATCATTGCATACCTTTGCTGATGTCAGAAGAGCAGGTCTCATTGACTAAACAAGTGTAGTTTGGAAGTCTCCTGATGTTTCCTTTACCTGAATGACTGCTGTTTCCACCAATCTTCCATAAATGTTACTACTGTCAGGGCCCATGAGAGGGGGGGTAAAGGGGGTAAATTGTACCCAGTCCCAAAGTCAAAAAGGGGGCCCAGGAGTCAAATGTGTGTGGGGGGGGAGAAATTTCCTGGGATCTCAGCTGGTCTCATGGAGAGTGAAAGATGGAGGCTGGGCCAACTGGGAGGCCAGGTCTACCAGGCAGATAGACCTGGGCACCACATTGGGAAGCCTGGTAGACCTGGGCTCTGGAGACTTTTCCAGTTATTGCTGCCCTCCTCCTGCCCTGTTTTGCCCCCTCCCCCTTTGAGAAGGGACCCAAAAGAAACTCTAATAAAATGTCTCTCAGAGGGCCTGACTATTGTGTGTGTGTGTTTTTTACAGAGCCAAGCAGGATGGAGGATGTCCCCACGTCAAGCCATAACAAAGCGACCATTGTGGTGGTTGTGGTGATGTTGATCATAGCAGGAGCTGCTTTTGCCAGTTACTATTTCTACAAGAAAAGGGGTCAACGGATGGTGACAGATGACAACTTTGAGAACTCCCTCTATTTTAATAGCAGTTCAGCTCCTGGAACTAATGATACAAAGGACCTTGTGTTGAACATGGAACACAATGAATTTGCTTCCATTTAGCCTGATGAAATATAAGTTGTGCCTTATCTGAATAAACATAATGCACTCTGGTAGCTCTCTGAGGAAAACATATTTTTCTTGTACGAAATAGTTGCAATGAGCCCATCTATTTCATCATTTTTATTGCATACTAACTATGCAATAAGTTCATGTTGTTCTCCAGCAGCTTTGTCATATTCAAAATAAACAAAGTCCAGCCATCAGGCTGGAAACTGAGCTATTGGATCGAAGGGCTAGCAGATGGCACTTAAGAGGGGAACCAGTCTGAAATTCAAGTGCCGTCGAGAAAAGCCACGGCCAAGTGGAAAGAAATGCTACATTAACAATGGAGCTGTGACACTAATTTTATCTGTATATTCACAAACTGGTGTTGGAAAATGAAGGCATTTTAGAAATATTTGTTATTTATTGACTGGCTCTACTGGATATGCCTTCGCAAATCTGCTGGTGCTGAAAGAACTAATGCAAGTCTTTTCATCTGAACTACGTTGCCATGGCATAATATATGCAAACTGTCCAACAAAGTACCAGTGTAATATTATCACTGTGGGGGACAACCGCCATGATTTCCCACTTGCTTGGTGTGGAGGAGGTTCCAGGTTCAATCCCTGACTTCAGCATTTGTAAAGTTCTTAGTTAACAGGGCAGGGAACAACTTCTGCCGGAACCTCGTGCATCAGGGCAGGGAAAGACCTGTGTGCCTGAAAACATATAAAGCCAGTTTGGAGTAAAGGGTACTGGGCTCGCCAGACTAATGGCCTGGCTCGGTATGAGAGAGCTTCATGTGTTCATATCTCTGTGCCACTCCTAGAAATGTGACAACTGCTTTCTTGAAGAGATCTAATAAGATGGTATCTATTTTTGTTGTACATTTCAACTTTATTTTTTCCTTTTCCAAAGTGCAATTGAAACTGCCCATAGCTGGGATTTATGCATAAAGAAACACAGTACATACCTGGTATCCTAAGGTCTAGATCAGTGACTTTCAACCTTTTTCATCTCACACAGCACACTGACAAGGCACTAAAAGTTTCAGGGTACACCATCAGTTTTTTTTTTTACAATTGACAAGACACACCACACTGCCAGTGGGGGGGCTCATATACCCCAATGACCCTACTAATAATTGGCCCTCCCCCAAACTCCTGTGGCACACCTGTGGAACATTCATGGCACACCACTGTGCTGTGGCACACAGGTTGAAAATCGCTGGTCTAGATAGACACACTTTTAACCATGCAATTTGCCCTAATCAGGGCTTAGATTTAATTATAAGTAGGAAATGGGGTGCCTGCACAACAGGGAAAAACCATAGTGGGGAGTAAGTAGTTAGGTAGTAGTTTTCCCCGCCACAGTTTTTATCCCAATTATGTATCCCCCTGTGTGCCATTTTTAAATGAAAAAACCGTCCATTGGCTTTCAATGGAAGTGTTCCATTTAAAAAAGGCACACAGAGAGGGTGGATGGGATGAAAATTTCAGCAGGAGCAAACTACCAAAGCCCCCCTACTCCTGCTGTGATTTTGCCCCATTTTGAGCCCTCCTTCCTATTTATAAATATATCAAAGCATAAATCGGGTTGATTGATTTAAGTACATATCTAACTAAATTAGCTTCACACCTACAGCTTTATCATTTGGACTTGTAAATGTTCTAGAGCCCAGGGAAAGTGAATGAACTTCCTCATCCTGATGTAACTGGGCAGAAATGTTCATCATTTTATGCCATCTTTGTGTTGCCTTTACAATTAAAAATCAACACCACCAGGTGGTTTGTCTCACATGTGTCTTCCTTTTTTGAATTTGTATATATTCTCCTTGAGTGCCTTACGATATAAATCAAAATTTCATCAAGAAAATGAATATAAAATAAATAGGGAAGGAGGCAGGTGGAGTAGAAAGATGAGCAAAGAGGTAACTTGGGTGCCGGGATTGGTGTGAAGATTTCTGGTAGCTGATGGGGCAGCACACAGCAGGCAATGCTCCAACACACCATAGTTAGGAAGAAGGAGGATGAGCAATTTGGGGGTTTCTAGTCAGATGTCTTCTATGGTTTTCTACCCTAGACTAAAAATCTTATAAGTCTGTGAACTCAATCTTCCCTAATCTTTTGTGCATCCAGCACCTGGATGGCCCAGAATGTGTTGGAGTCATTTTTTGCATGCAGGAAAAAAATAATGAGAGGCTGGGGGAACTGTTACAATCTCACAACCCAATTCTATCCAGCGCCTATGCTGTGGGGCTGTGCGGTCCACGCTGTATCTAGCACTGGAGGTCTTCTCGGGGTAAGGGGATATTTCCCCCTTACCCCGGGTAAACCCCCAGCCTGCGCAATGGGGCTACTCCGATCTGGGCCAGCTCAATGGCTGATGTAGAACCGAGCAGCCCTGTGCAAGGAAAAAAGGCCTGGGAAGGTGGATAGGATTCGACATGCCCCAGTGCCGCCAATCCTGGGCCCGACTGCCAAGATTTTTTTTGTTCCAAGATCTCAATGAGTGGGAAGGAACATACTTAGACGTAGTTACAGTAAGGCACAGGGACCTAAGGGGTTGTGTCCAAGAATTAACGAGAAAAAATGTTTTTGGTTTTGAGATGTTTGTTGATTTTAATTTATTTTTAAATACAGGGAATAAAAAACAAACTTCCTTTTATAGCAATCCAGGTCATCCCTCTCGGATTCCTAAATTAAACATGCAATAATTTGAATATAAAAGAGGTTTTAAGGAGGGAATTGAAGGGAGTAGGACGAGGCATCATCACAGAGGTGGTCTTGGAAGCAGTTATAGGCTTAAATAACAGCAAGGGAGAAAAGGTGGAATTGTTTGAGGGAGATACAGTAGAATAGATACAGTATTGTTGGATGGCTGAGGTTAGTAGTAGTGGAGCAGGAAGGTATGTGGGCAGGGTAGTTGTGGTAGTAACGACATTTTGGAGACCAACTACTGGGGACAAAATGCCATTTCCTTAAACATTTGTTCTCCAAAGTAGCTGTTTTTGCATTTCTTGCTGCTGCTTAACATCCCTGATCTTGTGACTTTCAGGAAGTGACAGGGATTTCTTAATTTCCACACAAACACACACATCACAATCATTAGTTTCCTCTTTCTTTGTTGTTCCACTGTTTAGATTTTCTCACTAAGGAGTTGGTTCAGCAGCGCAGCCAATTGTATAGAAGAAATGTTCTGACCCACTTGGGACAGCCACTAAAAGACTACAGAGTCTCATTTTATTAGACACGTTTCAATTATTTTGCAATGTTGTCTACTGCTCACAAATGTGACTACTCGGCTCCTGGTGGATTGAACTTGGTCGTATGATGGGTACATGCATATCTCTCAATACACCATGAATTGGAGGCCAGGGCCCATATTACCAAACTATGCTTTATATGTACTTGTAAAAATGTAAAGAAACACACCTGGGTATGCAGGTATGTCAGTACTCAAGCATGATTTCGTTGAGCTTTAGGAAACGTGGGTTTTCTCTTCCCTGCCCCCAAATAAAAATCCCTGTTAGCTCTGAAAAAGTGGAAGGTCTATCAGTATACTTTAGCTTGTTTAGGTCCTTTTGTCAAAAATCCCTGTTAGTTCTGAAAAAGTGGAAGGTCTATCAGTATACTTTAGCTTGTTTAGGTCCTTTTGTCAAAGATCCTTACATTTCAGGGTTCCTGATTTATATTTATAACCAAATACTGTAGTGGCAGAGCGATTTGTTGTTGAAAAATTGACAGCGCAATCCTGTGTAAGTATACGCAGTCGGCCTAAAGGGCCGGCCACTGTATCCTATGTGGATTTCAGGCTGCCCTGGGGCTGCTAGGCCATACCTCAGGAGAAGAGGATGTTCGTACCCTTCCCCGAGTGTAAGCAAGCCCAGGGACTATGGGCCTCCTCGAATGCACAGCAGGTTCAGATCTGGCATACATTCGGGGAGGAAGTGTAAGGGCGGCGCGGACCGGGAAAGGCCCTAGGATATTGGTGCTGATATCCCTGCCCCCTCCCAACCCAGGCTGGCCAATGGCCCCCCGCTCCCTCACTGTCCCATCCTGCCCTCGCACCGACTGGCACGGGACTTCTCTGCGGCGGCCGGAATCGGGTAAATATGTTCCATGGAGGTGTGAGCAGTGCTGACCTCCACGCTGGCACCATTTACACCTGAGTTGTTGAAAAAGAACCTTAGGGCACTTTTGCAATGCTTTAGGCTACTCAGGGATTACGCAGGATCTAAGGATTGTGCTGTGAAACTCTGTTCCCCGCATCTTTGTGATCTAGCATCAATAGTTCTGTGCGTTTTAGGAGACCAGAGCCTAACTCTTGTACTCACACAAGTTCTGGGGTCTGCACGTCCTGTCACAGCACTGGTTCTTGGTCTGCTTAGATCTCAATGTTCCTGATTATGATGGTGTGTGTTCCTCCTTCCTGGAAATGCACTATTAGATATATAATATGACAGCAGAGCAGTATGCCATATGTAAGTCATTTTTAAAAACTAAAAAAATAAAAACAAACACTAACAAACTCTTTGCGTGTTATTATATGTCATGAGTTGTCGGGACTTGGGTTAAAGGATGGTCGGGGGCGTTGTGTGGCAGTCGGGGGGGGGGGGGCGCAGAGCTTTGGGCACCAAGTAAAAAAAAAAGCCTGGCTCCTCCTCTGACCTGCAGGAATGGAAGAACTCTAGATTTGTAGTTTGGGGAAAGGATGTCACACAGAGAAGCACATATCTTTCTGTCTCGTGCCTCATGGGGAAAGGGTTAGGGGCCCACAGGGTTAGAGAAAGGGGCCCACAGCAGGTTGTTGGCGGATTTGGGGCAAATTCTGCACTGGGTGCCACTTGGCACCCCACAGCCTGCCTCTGATGGTGCAATGGATTTTGGCACTGAGGGGTTCATGGATTCGCCCGGCCAGGTGAGACGATGAGCTTTTGGTCAGTACCCAGCCTAGCTGACCAGCCTGATCTTGAATAGTTGCTCCAAATTTTTAGGATGCTCCAAATTTTTAAGAAGCTCCCAACTTCTTAATGCTGTAAGTTACTTTCAGTTCTCATATTTTTTGTGAATTGCCATTTCCTCTGCGGTTCTCTTTTTCCAGATGTCATTGAGGAAGGAAGCAGGCATAACATCAAAACGCAGGGCCCGAAACAACATCCCCACGTCCCTGCTATCCTGCCCCACTCCCCTTCCAATATGCTGTGGTGTTTTTCACACCTAGTTCTTCCATCGGCATATGAACAAATTTACTAATGATCTTGTAATCATGCTCACGTATTTGCCATGCCAACTAGGACCACCCTCTGAAGGGTATATGATGTGATACGTTTACCCACTCAGGGAATGTATATGGGCATGTAACCACAAACCATAAGGCCAGCCTATTGTCTTTTCCTGACCTGTGGTAGTCACTGAAGTTTTAGCTCCTGTTCATGTAAATGAGTCCAACATGATGCATGAATTAGTACTGTATACCTGTTGACTGATCTGAAATTCTTGAACTTTTAGTAGAACTGAGCCACATGTTCTTCATGGGTCTTTTTCTCTCAAAACTGGTGTCTCCATAAAGGAGGGGGCCTTCATCTTTTTCTCCACCACACTGACCCGTTTCCTGATCTGCGCAATGGTCACAATTGTCCTAGTTGCTGGTAGGTGTCATCAGCGGTGTCACTAGGGCGCGCGCCGCCCTAATGACCCCCGTGCCACCCGACAGCAGGCCGGGGAGGATGTCTCCGGTGCCGACAGCAGCGGAGCCTCCGCTGCTGCCGTCTCCGGAGACATCCTCCCCGGCCGGCTGTCTTGGGCAGGAGGAGGCCTCGGAGCGTCCGCCCTCGGCGGAGCTCCAAGGCCTTCTGAGGGAGGCCCGATGCGTGACGTCATATTTATAAGGTTTCGCGCATGCACAGTACGTTTCTGAGGGCAAATTTGCCCTCAAACGTGCTGCGCATGCGCTAAACCTTGTAAATATGACGTCGCGCATCGGGGTTCCCTCAGAAGGCCTTGGAGCTCCGCCGAGGGCGGATGCTCCGAGGCCTCCTCCGAGGCGTCGCTGGAGCGCAGCGGGAAGGGAGAACCGCCTGCGAGCGACGAGCGGGTGCACGCGCGTGACCGCACGTCACCCATTGCGCGCGTTGCCCCCATGCCGTGCTCCAGCGACGCCTCTGGGTGTCATTTTAACCCTCAGGTCTCCAGAGTGAGGTCAGAAAGCTTTGCCCTCACTCTGATTTGGCTTAGTGACAGTGCCATGTCGTACCTCCAGCACTCTGTGGGTTAAAAATGATGCCTACCAGCCATTGAGAACACACTTGCCACCACAAATAGGGTTGCCTTGACACCCATGTTTATACATTCCCTCCACCCCCCAAGAAACTGCTGACATACCATCCCCATCATCCTACAAACAGGATGACAAAGCGGGGGGGGGGGATTTCAGTTCAGCACTGATTTCATGTGGTGTTTATTTTAAAATTTTATTTTTAATTTCTTCCAGCAGCCTAGTCGTAAACGTTTTGCTTACAAGAAAGTTTCATGATGTTCAAAGGGGCTTCCCCATAAGTGTGCTTAGTTTTGCAGGTTCATATAAATCAAATAGTTTTGTTTGCTTGATGCTTTTATGGATTTGGAATTTTAACTGAAGGGGCTTAAATATAAATACTTTCATTTTTGACAAAAATGTCCACAGAACTTTAGAACGAACTGCAAAGGGCATTTTGTTTTTCATTTGCATCTTACTCCACCCATGCTGTTGAAAGCAGTGGTTTCTTACATCCTGTTGCTAAATACTTTTCTTCTGAACCTTCAGTCTTATGATTATCTTTCTAAGTGGAACTGGTTTCTTGAAAAGCTGCTGTCCTAAGCATACTTACCAGGGGGAAAAAAAGAAGCTAACTACTTGTAATGCCTGAATGCATGTCCACAAACCTTTGAAAAGAAACATTACCCCCGTACCCACCAAATAAAGAGGCGAGACAACAGGCTGGAGTTATCGGGCCACTTTTATTAACTTATCAACGTATTACTATAACTTAACTTCAGCAGGGCCTCTTCAACCACCCCCTACCGTGCGGGCACTAAAGCGGGGGAAAACAGCCTGGCCATCTATCTCCCCCAAGGTGATCAGGATGATCAACGGGTGTAACACCTGGCTCCAGGTTGGCACTTGGAGACCTCCAAGCACCCCTATCACCGCCAACCTCGAAAGGTCGAGACAGCTGGCCGGGTGGAGCCCCCCGGTTGTCCCGGGTGACCTCAGTACCCGACCAGTCAACTGAAGTTGCCATCCTGCCTCAACGGGCCGGTACGGTCCCAGGCGAGCGGTTCTGGCCTCCAAAATGACTTTGCTGTCTCAAGTGTACGCCAATTACGATCCTTACCTAACCATGCCCGCACGGTACCTGCCACACAAGGCAGGCAGCCTAGCGCTTGTCCGACCCCGCCCCACCATGGACCAAAAGGTTCATGAGGCCCTGCTGCAAATCGCTAAGAAACAACTCAGTTCCCATTGGTGAAAGATGCACCCCGTCGCCTCGGAACAAATGGGGCAGTCTGCAACCAATCCAGGGATGTGTAATGACCGCTCCACCCTGTCTCGTAACCACCCGCCCTATGTAAGACGAGGTTCTTTTTCTGGCAATATCTATCTTCCGAATGCTTTTCGCGTGACGCCAAACCCTCCTGGGGAGCCATTGGGACCATAGTATGATGATCCCCAGGCAAAGCTGACTAATCAGGTGCAGATCCCTGCGGGCCTGGAACCTCAAGGACACCGTGGTCCTCTGGCCCAGGTCGTTCTCACCCAAGTGTAAAAGCATTACATGAGGCGGGGGGTTAGAGCGCAGGAGTTCCAAAAAGAGGGGCATTAACTGCCGCCACCTCATACCCCTCCTGGCGACACAGGAGATCCTTGCCACGCCACCCAGTCCGAGCTGGGTGCCGAGTTCACTGGATGCCGCCCTCTTCCGAGCCAGAAGATGATATAGTGTCCACTTATTAGGACATTAGCAGGGGCAGATACGGGTCGGCCTGCCAGAGAGAAAACACACAGTCAGCTGATGAAACGGAACAACTTTACAACACAACCAGGTGGGCCTCGCAAGGTAGCCACCAACCACCAAAGTGGTAACAGCACTGAACGTAATACCAACCTAAGCGAGGGTATCACCGGCAGGTCCACTGATTTACCTGCTGGCTGACCCAGTGAACCTCAGCCGCGGCTGACTGCCCACCATACTTACCACCGCTCTAGCGGATATAGTATTTAAACGCTCCTGACCTCCAGCGCCCAATGCGCCTGATGGCATTGGCAGAGAATCCTGCCTTGGCCGCCACTGAGGCAGCGCCAATATGAAAGGAATGAAGGGAGTAAAATTCCCACCGAACGCCCATCCACTCCAAGCTCCTATAGAAGACAGCCCTAAACTGATGAATTGTCAGTGGGCTTGCCTTCCAGGTGCATGAAGAGTGGGCCCTGAGCTTGCGGCCTACTGAGCATGAATTCTTGAAGGGCTCTAACCGGGCATATAACCGGGTTCTTTGCCTTGGCTAGTTTAACCCGGTGTCCAACACCCCTCTGGTCCATCTTGGATTTCCTTAACCATAAGGATACCTGCCCACCCTCTATAGTAACGTCCTGAACTTGGAGAACTCCAATCCCCACGGAATTGACAGAAGAAGCAAGCACTTCACTGGGGCGAAACGCCCCAAAGAACAGTGTTAAAGTTTCTGCCTTAAAAAGTGTGGCCTCCCGAGCCGAGAAACACAGGCATCGGAAAGCAAGGCAGAAACCATGTAACATGTGGGCCGTGATGGGCTTCCTCCGATCACACTGGGGAGGGCAGGCGCGCCTGAACCCTTCCAATATCCGGCGAACCCTGAAGTCCCCTGTAGGGTCTTCAAACCCCTTGGCCTTGGAGGAAAAGGCTAACACGGCCAAATACACCACGATGGACCTGGCCGAGAGGCCAGCATCCTGCAGATGCAATAAGAACCGCATTATGTGCTCAGGTGGGATAAGCCAAACGATGGGAAGACCCATGATGCCCCTAAAAAATGTCAAAATCACTTGCCTTGGCCTTGTAGCTTTGACGAGTGGACACTGCTAGGGACGACCAGATGGCCCCCTGAACTCTGATGAGCCAAGGCTCCAGAGCCATGGGGGCATGGGGTCCGGCTCCCTCCTTGCCATTGGTGCCAGGCGTCGGAAGCGCTGCACCTGAAACCGAGAAAGAGCATCGGCTAAATCGTTCTGTACGCCAGGAACATGCCTTGCAACAAACAAACAATTCAACTTCAAGGATTGCAAAACAAAGGCCCTGACCAGCCGCATAACTCTTTGGGACAGACATCTCCATAGTGTCCGCTTGAGCACACTGTTTGTATTTCAATAGATTGTCTGTAATGGAGATAGTCGTTGATGGAAGTACAGTACTTCTGAGTGTCCTGTCGTCACTTTAATTGATTGCTTCCATGCTAGCTCCATTGCCAATTGATAATTACAGTTCCCACGCTTTTTCAAGCCTATTCCTTTTTAAACTTGTGCTTCTGCTCCAGCAGCCAATTTCATTCTGCACAGCATACCTGTGTTTCCCTTGAAAATGTCCAGAGAGTGGATGAAACGTTGGGACTGATATTGACAATTTATGTGGATTCTCTGTGTTTTTATATATTTTTATATATTTTAAACTGGAATTCCTCTTACTTGTTTAATATTATAAAAAAAAATTCACATGATCTTTTAAAACCATAAAAATTTCTACCTCTTTTTTTCCAATATATCTGATCATGAGAATATCCATGCTACATACAAATAAAAATCTGTATGAAGATTTTTGTTGCTATTTGAACTGATCAAGGTACCTTTATCTGATAAGAAGGATGAATTCATAGATTTCCCAAATGGGTTGAATAGCTGCTGTTCCCTGTCTATACCTACAGTCACTTGTACCCCCACTCTGATAGGATCTCTGTCATCTCCTTGTATTGGGCCAAAGTTTTTCCCTCACTGCAGTATTGTCTCTAACTGCAATGCTGTATGCTTTTCCTAGCACTGTGAATGTCAAACAGTCATTTACAAAACGTTCAAAATATATGTCCGAGACACAGCCCAATCCTATCCTTTACCCCCCCCCCCGTGATGCAGTGGTGCCAAAATGGCAACCACTGCATCCTGTGAGGGGGAGACGGGACCGGGAGGCTTCCGCAGGGCAAGGGGATGTTTAATCCCCTTACCCGTAAGTAAACCTCTTGGCCCGCAATTAGTCTTCTCGGACCTACACTAGCAATTTTGCTAGCGTATATCCGAGTTGAGGAAAAGGGTGAGGAGGTTGCAGGGAAGAGGGATGGGATCTGGCGCAGGCCTTCCATGATGGATCCTCCACCTCCTGCAGCCTCCCTGTCCCATTCCGCCCCACCCACCCCGTTACGCCCTCCTACGTCCTCTACTGCCATCTCCTACCTGCTCTGGTGAGCATCCAGGGAGCCTTGGATGCAAGTGGGATGGTGCAGGCCTTCCCGCCGGCATCCCCAGCAGCGTGTTGGTTGGTGAGTTGTCAGGAAGGCTTTTACAACTGGACCTGACTGCTTCATGGCAGTCAGCCCCAGTGCGGGAGGTGTGCAGTGCCACCATTGGCTGGTGCACATAGGATTGGGCTCACAATGGTGTAGGGGGATGGCCTCTCTCCTACCCTCCTCTGCTCACTTCATTAATTGGAGTAAGGGTCAGGCTCAGAGTGCAACCTCATGAATTTGTCCCATAAAACTCACTCGGGGACTCAAGTAGGAGGAAACACAACTTCTTCACACATCAGAGGAAGTCTGGGGCAGGGGTTGTGTTTCCTCCTACTTTTCAACTCAAGAGCTTGGGTGGGAGAGAAGAATAGGGTGGTTCACAGATTCAGAACTCAGATGGGATGGGTTCCTGAATCACCCTCTTAGGGCCGTTAGTCTAGAGCTGTGGTGGTGGACATGTTCAGAACTTTCTTGGGAACTTAGCTGACATTGCTAGAATGTTCTACCTGGCTAACACTTAGCCAGGAACTGGGTTTCTGCATATTCTCAAAGAGCCGTAGTGATCAATGCATCCTATCCCCCCACCCCAGCTGCAGTCCATCTTTTCCAGGAGTTCTGGCTCAGTTGGTAGAGTTGCCACCTCGTAAGCCTGAAGATCGGTGAACAGCCAGTTTGAGACACACCGCTGACAAAAAGCTGTGAAAAAATCATCTGAGGAGAGATAAAGAGCTGCCAGCTGCGTCAGTCAAGTGTGGGAGGCGACGGCCAGGGAGACGCCAGACTACAAAGGATACTATCAGGAATGCAGTTGTTCATGAAAGATTGAACATTTATATATGATTGTGAAAAAAAAAAATTAGGGGAGTTGGGAAAGCCTGCCCATGTAAACCGCCTTGGATTAAAGTCAGAGGAGAAATCCAATGATCAAGAAAGGCGGTATATAAATACTGTATATTATTATTATTATTATTATTATTATTATTATTATTATTATTATTATTATTATTATTATTTTCCAAGCATTTAGCTGTGTTGTCTTGTTCTCAATATGGTGGATTCAAAGTAACAGGACAGGAATTGTTGACCCTAAGCTTGTTAGTCATTTTCTTTTGAAAAAAATTGCTTTCCATGGAAGCTGAGGAAGAGCAAACTTGCATTATTTATATATTTGTACGTAAAAACATTTCCTAATGCCATACCCAGAAGTGAAATTATCCTTCTGCCTGACTCATTTCTGAAGGAGTTCCTAAAAAACAGCTAACTTAAATTGGTCTTATTTGCAGGGGAGTTTGGTGAAAGGTTTAGTGCTTTCCAATGGGTGCCTTTTTGCTCTTAAATATCTTGTTTCTCATTCAGCCAGCTTTCCAGATTTCAGGTAAGTACCTCTTCATTTCCATCATTACTGTTATCTCAAAAGGAAGTGAAGGTGCATCTTCCATATGCCAACTGTCTACTTTTAAGTCATCCACTGGAAGTTAGGATGATAGTGTTAATTTAAAATTCATGAGATAGATAATATGGGGGAAAGGAATGAATATGTAGACTGCATACATCTACTAATAAATAATCAGATGAGAACTGCAATAAATCATAGCTAACATAATTTGAAGGCAGTTTTCTACACTGGTTTCCATTTGGGTACAAAACACTTGCTTCTTAGACAGAAGCCAGTCAAATAACTATATTGTTAGATGGACTTGAATAAAAGGCAGTCTTTCTCAAATTATTTATTAATATGACCAGTGTTTTATAATTACGTAAATTATTATAGTGTATTTCAGCTGAAAGTCTTTATTTTCTGTACCTTTTAGAAAAGAAATAGATTCAGCAATGTGTGTTTAGGATCAAGCTAAACATGAATGGATTTCCCAGTGTGTGATTTTTTTTTCTTTTGTTACAAGCAGCCGAATCAGGGCCATGGCTCTGGAGGAGGGAGGGGGAAATCAAAAATTTCCCCTCTGAACCAAATTATTGCCGCCTCTTGAAGCTACTATTAGCGGTGGACATACAGATTACCACTGTACCTGGATGTTTTCTCCATGGCTAATAGTTGCTTTGGAGGAAGTGATTTGCATCAACAGAATGGGTGCAGGGGGGAAAGGGTTAGTCCCCATTTCCCCTATACCATCACCCCAATCCAAACCAGAGCTCTTCGCAGCTACTTTTTTTTCCCCAAAGAAAAAGACATGGGGAAATATAACAGATCTCCCATTTTATGTCTAGACTTCAAAGATGCGATAAGAATAATATTACCCCTGCTAATTGGGCAAAGAGGTACTTTTTCAAGTGGTGGTCAGCACTCAGCAGGGAGAGAGTTCACCCCAGTGCAGTATATTTTCTAGTGTTTGCTGATTTTTCTTCTGCATCTTTTTAGACTGCGAGTCCTTTTGGGACAGGGAGCCACTTTGTTATTTGATTTTCTCTGTAAACTGCTTTGTGACCCCCCCCCCCAAAAGCGTTATATAAATATTCTTAATCATCATCTTGATTACTTTGTTTTTAAAGAATGATTGATAAATACATACTGAGGTACAATTTACAGGTTTAAAAGCCATGTTAAAACAGCTTTATTAAAAATTCCTAAGATAAAAACTGAATCAAAACGCTATAAAAACAGCTCAGAACTGCATAAAAAGTTTAAAAAGTTTTTAAAACACATGTTAAGATCCCACGTCTTAAAATCAGGAAAATTGTCACAAACTGATAAATATTTTGATAAATATATATATTTTTAAAATGAATATGACTTAAATATACACAATGGGGAAAAAACCCAAAATAATTAAAAACCTTTACATAAAATAAGCCAGAAACCAAATCTACTGTGAGGACGTCATGGTAGTAAATGAAACAAATTATGGACCAATGAGAAATAAGGGCAAAAGCACGTATTACATAGAATGCGTATGTTGACCGATTTTTTCCTTTAAAAGAAAATAGCACGCAAATGCAAAAGAAAATAGTATGCAGTATGCAAATGAGGAAAAAACTTCCATTGGTCTTCAATTGAAGTAGCATGTGTGGTGCACTCAGGATTGGAACCATGGTAGGGTCAAAGTGCTCAAGTACTTGCAGTACTGCTTCTGCATTTTGCATGTCCTTTGACCTACCATGGTTCCAATCCTGATTGTGCACCACAAAAGCTATTTTAACTGAAGAAGACTAATGGAAGTTTTCTTGTAATTAAAGTAGTGTGTGAGGGCCGTGTGCAATCAGGATCAGAACTATAACAGGACAACGTGCTTAAGCCCTGCTATGCCCCCTCCCAGCTGCAGGAATGCCTCATTTTGCATGCCCCCCACTGCACAAAGAAAAGACAAACCAACACATGTATCCTCCTACATAACTTCTAGTTTAGCTATAACAAGGCACATCATCATATTTGGGATCATATAAATTGCTGAATTATTAACAGGGCCTTTCTGCCTCATTACTCTGTCTTGTTTTGGATCTTAGGATCTTCATCCTGTCAGTAGTTTCCACATAGGAGGCCCTATATGGAACATTTTCACAATGTCAAAATGATTTTTCTCTCTTTACATGACAGATAGTGACCGTTTTCTGATATACAATGAAAACTTTAAGGTTTGTATACAACCGCAAAACAATCGCACCATCATCCTGGACTACTGCAGCAAGGCTAATGAGTGGCAAAATTTTAAGTGGGTTTCCGATTCCCAGATAATGAACATGGCAGTGAAGCTATGCCTGGCAGTGACTTCAAAAGCCAGCCAGGCTTCCATTGTACTCTCGGCCTGTAACAAGACCAGCCAACTTCAGAAATGGGAATGCAGGAATAAAAGCCTTGCACTTCAAGGAGAAGAGCTGTTTCTACAGACTGCTGGTGGACGTAAGAACGGTTTGATTCTGCTTAAACCACCCAGCACCAAGAGTACTTGGACAATCTACGGAACCAAAGATGATCTGTGCTTAAAGGGCTATGAAGGTAAGCTTCTGAAAAGTAGTGTATCTGTTTGAGCATATTGAGCAACAACAGCATGCATTTGTTCTGTTATGCAGAGATGGTGATTGAGCTAATGGAGATACTGTCCTATGAGTCCTGCTTATTACAACTTTTTTCAGTTCTTGAGAAATCTCCTACAAAGGCGACTGCTTCAGAAACAAACACCAAGCTTGCGAAACATGCTGTTTTAGTCCTAATGGTTTCTTTAACATCATGATTTTTAAATGTATTGGACCATTAAGGCGGTGACACACCAAGCACGTCTTCCGTCTGGCACGGAGGTGTGTCCGGGCTGCGTGTGCGTTTTTTTAGTCTGACATGCCTTCGTAGCAGCTGCCGGCAGGCGCCGGCAGCCGACGTCAGCCACAGGCTCAGCTGCCCAAAGCCCAGCTCTGGGAACGTTTGTCGCGTTCCGTCCGTGTCCCAGCCCCCTGGGGGCAGGACACAGAGCAGCCAGAGCCAATCAAAGGGAAGGAAGCCAAAGTCAATCAAAGGGAAAGAGGGGCAGAATGTTGTGGTAAAGCAGACATTTTTCTCCTCGCTTGGGGTAACTATGAGCGAGCGCGCTGTTTTGTTTTTTCAAACCTTCCTCACTTGGAAGGGTTTTAACTCTTTGATAATCCAGAAGTACAGTGTTGAAACATGTGCCTGGGGCAGCCAGCAAGCTCCATCCTTTTCTGTCATTTGGTATTTCGGTATTTGCTGTGTTTTCGGTATTTGGCCTTTTCAGTATTTGCTGTCATTTGCTGATTCCCCCCCCCCTGCTATTTTGTAGTTAAGGCCGTTTAATATTGTGGCTTAGTAGTAACAAACACACATGAGTACAGGGGAGGCGCGTCACCCCCCAATGGGCAGGAGACCAGGGAAAGGGGGCATGAGAACAACAAGAGCCTAGGGGAGCCCGCTTGCAAACTCCGTCAACCCGTTCGCCCCGTCGGCTCGCTCGTATATCACATCCCACCCCGCGCTTCGGCTTTTCCCTGTGGCGCGGGTGACTTCCAGGCGCCTCTTGTCGACCTCTTCCAATCTTCTTTTTCACCCAGCGCGGCTGCCTGGAAGAGGCTTGTATGTTGTTGTTGTTACGCAGCCGCTGCTGCCTAGTCTGCGAGTGCGGAGTTTTGGCCGGGAGCCTGGCCAGTTAAAGAGACAGCGCGCCCTCTCCCCCTCTCCCTCGCTCGCTGCTCGATCCGACTGCGATCTGGTGGGACATGGTAACGTCCCATCCAGCCCCCTAGCGTGCGTCCGGTGCGGCAACGCAGCCGGAGCGACGTGCGCACTGCACGGAAGACGTGCTTGGTGTGCCTCCGCCTTTAAAAGCAAAATCCAGCCAAAGTCAAGCCCCTCATTTATCCAGGAGACCTTGTTTACATGTAATGCATGCATGCTTTTTACCCTGTGCTATCGTTTCCAACTCTCGAAAGATAGAATTATAGTTTGCATGGATCTCAGCAGTGCAAACCATTGGGTCAAGGGCTGGAAACTAGAGGCCCAGTGGGTGGCCCCCGAAAATTTGGTGGAGTTGGGGCAGAACCACTTTGCAAAGGACAGAGCCCACAGATATGCTTTGCTCATCTAAAGTAAGGCAGCTGGAAGAAAATCTGCTCTGCGTGCAGAAGGTCAATGCCCAACATCTTCAGATAGGGCAGACTTCCTGTCTGAAAGGACACCCATTGCCAGTCAGTGTCAATGATGCTGATCTCAAAAGGCCAGTAGTCTGAAAAACATTTTTTTTATATATTTCTGTCTTTGGATTCTAGAAACTACAGGATGCTGGGAGATCTACATATCCTTTTTTTTTTTCTTACCTTCTAGCCTGATGAAGAATCCTACAGGATTCAAAAACCTTGTGGTTACCTTGTTACTTTTGGTTGATCCAAAAGTAAATGCTTTGGACTGTGGATTTGTCTTCTAATGTCACCTATGAGTTTGGCGCCACTCTCCTGCTATGTACCACCGGAAGTGACTGGTGATGACATCATTGCCAGTTACTTCCAGGTTTTGAGGTTCACAGGCAGGAGTCTCAGGGCGGGTGGGAGGGCTCTACTAGCATTTCTGAGAGGCTAGGCCAAAGGCAGGAGCCTCTCAGAAGCCAAAATGCTCTGCTGAAAGCGCTGCATCAGAGCCGATGGTCCAGCGGTCCAAGTACCACCAACAGTCGGCCAAAGTACCACTAGTGGTACTAGTACCAGTGATTGAGAACCCCTGCATACAGTATATCTGCCACAAGGGCTTTCCTATTCACTTCGGTAGAAGGTAATACAGCATGCATGCAAAGGAATGAGTACACAAAACTGCTTCCACCATTGACGTGAACATGGCAGCTTGCACAGGCAAAAACTGCATATGTACCAGAGCACACATGAAGCTTTGGATCAAGGGCTTCTCTCCATATTTTTCAGTAATATTCCCGCCTAACATTGCATTGACTCAATTTCCCCTTTAGCTCTGTTTACGATAGAAGGCAATTCCTTCGGAAGCCCCTGCATATTCCCATTCAAGTATATGAATAAGTGGTATGGCGAATGCATAAGAGAAGATGATGAGCACGGACGACTCTGGTGTGGAACAACCACAGATGTAAATGAAGATTCTTTAACTGGATATTGTCCAGTGAAAGGTAACCTCTTTACAACGTGGCTTTGCCAAAGCCTTTATTTTGCTATCATGTGCATGATGCTTACAGAATAATGCTCTGCTCGTGTGTGTGTATATACGTGGGCAGGACCAACTTGCGACACTTCCCCCAGCACACACGTGGGCCCTCTTGCTCGGCCAGGATTGGCTGCAAGCAGGTCAGCTTTCTAAAGGGCTGCGAGGAGGCCTGATGCCATTAGCGTTGCACTGGCAGGAAGTGCAGGAAGGGGCAGGGGGGGGGAGGGAGCTTTCCCCAGAAAGCCAGAGCAGTGTGAGGATTAATAATGGGATGGATACAGGTTTCTAGTGGAAAGACATTTCTTATTTGCACCAAAAGATGCTTTCATGAGTTAAAATGCAAGAAGGATGAAATGTTCATATTTATTGAGTCCTAAAATACTTAACTAGAAGCTTGCAGCCAGAGGTTTGGCTGATACATTCCAAAAAAACCGCACTCTTCCCCACTCCCCATTGACAGACTATGCAGAAGCATCTCTCTTACGTTTGTCACTCTGTGCTCTCCCCCACCTCTGCCCCACTTCATACATTGACAATGAGTGACTATCATCCTTCCAATACTCCACATACCTCGACGGATGTGTGAGTGGGGAATTTCACTACAAAATCTGATTACATGAAAAGCTGATTTGCATGAATTGAATGAACTAGGAAGTATAACTATGGTATTTCATTCATGCAATATAAAATGTAGAGTAAAAGGCATGACAGACCTGCCCATACATTTCGATTCTAAGCACTCTTTACCTGTAATTCCATGTTTTTGCAAACTGGATTTAGCTTCTTCACCTCGACTGATTGATGATGTGACACTGTTGTTAACAATGCTTACAGATTATGATGAGTTCTTCTGGATCCGGAATCAATTGACAGGAGATCACTACCAGATAAACTCCCATTCAGCACTACAATGGCACCAAGCAAGAAAAAGTTGTCAGCAACAAGATGCAGAATTAGTGAGCATCACAGAACTACACGAACAAATGTACCTGACAGGTATGATGTAACAAAGCAATGAGAAAGGCCCAAAAGCCTAATCCTATGCATGTCTACTCAAAAGTAAGTCCTATTATAGTCCAATGGGGCTTGCTTCCAGGAAAGAGTGGATAGGATTGCAGCCTAATGACCCAATCATATGGGCCACTTACAGCAGCGGATCTAGCAGTCTGCTCCGTAAGTCACCTTGCCAAGGCACAAATGTAGTGCCACCTTTGTGCGCTATGGAGCTGCTGGTGAAAAGAAACGGAAGGTCTGTGCATGATTCAGAATCTCCCAGACGCTCCACTAGCGCAGATAAGGTGGCAGAAGGGACAGTTCATAAGTTCAGGGGGAATCGGGGGGGGGAGTGGGTCAAACTGGAGGAGAGGTTCTGGGGCAGGAGGGGGTGGATCTCAGTGGCAGTCATGCATGCCGGATCCTGTCCACCTTTCCTGTCCCAGACCTGTCCCCTTCCTCTCTTAGGACATATGCCAGCAAAATAACTGGCATATGTCCAAGGAAACCCATTGGTGACTAGGTGGCCTACCGGGAAGTAAGTACAAAATATTTTTACTTATTTCTGACTGGCATCTGATCACCCACACACCATAGCAGCACGTGCTCTGTTGGTGGCACTGCATGGTATGAACGGCAGGAGATACGATTGTGCTGTTAACAAGTGGTCAATATCTTAAAACATCCTCATTAATAACTAATAACTAAAGAGATTTCACCAGTGCAATGTCAGGTAAAAATGTTTCCACCTTGAAGCATACGTCCAAATGATAGTTGTTGAGCCATGTTAGTTATTGATACCAGGAAGAGAACATGGTTGCTTTTTGGCACTGTAGGAAAGAATGTTTTGTTTTAAAAGCTGAGGGTCAGTGCCATTGCAGTTTGCTGTGGGTCCTGAGGGAAAGCCCTGCCCTGGGGTCTCCATAATACCCCCACTGAGGGTGCATTGGGTGCTACTACCGCCACCAGTACTGTGGTTCAAGGGTGGGCCTGGCCAAGTGACCCTTCCGATAGGTGTGGGCCTTTGGTCAGCACCCAGTCTTGTCAATTCCTGATGTCACCCCTACTTAAGGTCTGTTAGCCCTGTAATTCCAATTCAAGAAAAGGAATTACTAACCAGAAAGAATCTGAAGACGGTAACTGGAATACTAACCATCTTGCTCTCAAAGTGGTTGTCATATGCAATATGCATTTAGGACAGCAATTCTCTAGTCCACCGATCTCATTAGTTTTGATAATGGTGTCAGGCTATTTTAGAGTTGTAAACAGATTATTTATACTAAGATCAAACCAGGCCTGTGCAACTTGTCACTTACTGAGCTGAATGAAGCCCCCAGCAAATCAATATGCCTCCCTGTTTTTGTGGCCTACCCAGGGCTACAAAAGAAGTGTTGCCAAGCCCATAGAGTTGTGTTGGCTATGGCACGTGACAAGATCTGGTCTAAAGAGGGTTCTTCCCTCATTTTTAGGCACTGAGGAAAAAGCTGCCAATGGCTGCAATGCTACACATTGCAGGGCAAGTGAAATGGATGACGAATGTTGCAAAAACGCAACAGGGAAAGGTTGGTTTGTGAGAGTGGAAGAGAAGGAAGGGTTATTAAATCCTCTGGCAGATCTCCAATGTCTTTAACAAGCAGAAATTCATCAGGTCATCAATAATTGCTTCTCCACATTGAGATCAGCCTGCATCTGATGAATCTTTGCTTGATACAAAGGCATTTAAGGCACATGAGCATCCCTAATTTCGGCTAATTTCGACATCCCTAATTAGTCTGAGCCGAGTTTTGTGTGTTTGCTTTTTTTCTCCTTAGTCTAACAACTACAAAACTCAAAGGTATGTCATACAAGACAACTGATCTTCTCTTCTCAAATAGGATTAACGAGTAGCGTGGAGAATTATTACTGGATAGGGCTGAACAGTTTGGACCCTGACAGTGGATGGCAGTGGATGGGCAACCACCCTTTCAGATATTTGAACTGGGCTCCAGGTGAGTGGATGTCTATAGACCAACAATTAGATTACCATCACCATTTCATATTAATTCTCAAAAGAATTTAATGGGGGTTAGAATATTTGAAAAACTCTTGGACTGTCTGTGGGAGTTCCTTTTAAGCCATGATGGCATTTAGAAACGCGTTTTTGTGGCCTTCTCATAATGGTTGAACCATAAATAATTATAACGTTTACTGCCAACTCCTAACTAGAAACACCCCTGCCGATGCAGCCGCACCAACTGGGAGCACACTGCATCCTGGGGGGGGGGGGACATGGAGGTCTCCAGTTAAGGGAACATTTGTCCCCTTACTTGGAGTAAGCCTCATTACCCCCAATGGTCCAATGGATCACCTCAGATCTAGGCCAGCAACTTTGTTGACGCAGGTCCACCGTGAGAGGGAATGGGGGAAAAATGGGACAAGGATACTGGTGCAAGTCGCTTCCACCTCATTCCACCCTGCATTCGATTCCAACCCTCCTCCCTTCTCAGACACTCCCCCTTCCTGCCCTGTTCTGCCCACTCCCTGCCCCTGCTGCTACCTGCCCTGCTGGAGGTACACCAGCTGCAGGAGCAGGCCACCGGCACTGCCGCCATTTGCAGAAGTGGTCCCAGAATGGCCACTAGCAGCTGCACATGCTGCTGAAACCCATTTTTTTGATGGCAGAACAGTGTTCTGCTGTAGTGCTGAGAAGCCCTAGTTAGGCTCAAACTGTTAATCATTCCCCCCCCCCCCGGAATGTGCCATATAGTTTGAAATTCTTGGCATCTTTTTCTTTATTCAAAAAAAAGGAACATTAGTGGCCAAGTTTGGAATAAGGCCATGGCTGGGTGAGGGGTTAACCCTTTGTCCCTCCACAAAATTCCTCAATGTGTTGCTCCTCCGAAGCTACTATTCACTGCAGAAGGGGAAAAAATGTGCGCTCCTTATTCCTTCTGCCCCAATAGCAACTTCATGGAGTGATTTGGATAAGGGTGGTGATGCTGAGGTGGGAGAAAACGGTAGACCCTCCCACACCATAATCTTGATTCCTGTTCATTGTCTCTGCTATGTTTTGAAAAACAAAAGACATTGGGAGTTCCAATTACGGAACTCATGCGTCAGGCTACTACTAGAAGTGTCAGAAGGACTGTCTAAAGAAGAATATGACACCCATGTACTATAATCATGCGCTCTCAACCCACTGAAAGAGTACAACGGGGGGCTTCCCTTGTCAGCTACAGAAGAGCACACTTTCCCCTCCATCCCAGAATACTCCAGGGTCTTGAATGGAAACCAAAGGATGAGAGGAAAATAGACAATCAGTGTTTGCTTAGTTCATGATAAATAAAAGGCGCTGTAGTGTTAACACGTAACATGAACAATGGTTGTTTCTTCCTTTCTTGAAGGTAGTCCATCTCCAGAACCAGAAAAAATCTGTGCATTGATGGAATCTATGAGTGGCAAATGGGAGACTCAAAAGTGTGATCAGAAACTTGGATACATTTGCAAAAAAGCAAACTCTTCATTAGATGATATTCCTTCAGGTAGGGCAGTACGTTAGAAACGAAGTTGACCTCTATGAACACTACATCATTCTTAAGGTAGGGTTTCTGTACCTAAAACAAGTTTTAGGTGATCTTGCCAATGGCAGATGCATGGAATGGGAGATTCTGGCAAACGTACTTCATGGATTTGTAAGCGCAATGGTCCAAGCGCAACCAAGCAGCAGTGTTGAGGCCCTGATGCTAAGGATGGGAAACCACACCAAAATCCTGTGTCACCTAACATTTCATAATAGAAAAAGGCTATCTGTGACTATGTTTAATTGCATGTTTAAGTATTGTGAGCCTGATAAGGACATTATATGTGCATGCATGCATGCGTGCATATATCTATGTGTATACAATAAATCAATAGACAAATGTGTTGCATCCAAATGAACCAAAGATATTAATCACAAAGCAACAGCAGAGGAGGGATTCCCCCCAAGATTACCCGAAAATATGCTTGTTCTCATCCTAGATGGTTCTAAACCTATTGCATGTCCGAGTGGCTGGGGAGCATATGCAGGACATTGTTATCAACTTCGTAGGGACATCCAGACATGGAAAGGTGCGCAGCGATCATGTCGAAAGGAAGGTGGAGATCTAGCAAGTATGCACAACATTGAAGAATTCAGCTTTGTCATTTCTCAGCTTGGCTACAGTAAGTACAAGAGGGACCTGCAACAAAACGTTGCTTTTCCGCATCCTTGAACCTCTAGTTGTTAAAGACTGGAACTGACCAATTCAAGTCCAGCTCTGTCAGAGTCTATTGCAGACAGGGGTGGCCCAGCTGTGAGGCTGACTGAACAACTCGTTTCAGGTGGCAGGTTGAGAAAGGTGGCAAAATGGTGAGGGTGACGTGCACCTCTCCCAGCCCCATTGCCTGCCCACCCATGCCACCTGGCTGCTGCCTCATCCTCTTCTTCCTCACTCTTGCACACTGTATGTTTGAAACAGGTCAGTGTGGGGAGGGTGTTTTCCATTGCCACTTCACACTCACCAGTTTTGAAGATGTACCAACAGGAGAGGCGGTAAGGAGGGGGGCAGCGGCAGCAGTGGCAGTGAGGAAGTGTGCATGGGTTAGTGCGCATAAATCACACCGAGGGGCAGCTGAATTGGGCTGCCTCAGGCAGCCCTCAAGCTGATTGCTGATCAGCATTGATGGTCCCCAGTAAACTGTGTAGCAACTGTATATGACCATGAATAATTGTCTCCGAGAACTTGAATTGCACAGTTATATATGTCCCCCCGTGTTCATATCTACACACCTGTACTGCTGTGTGCTGGAATTTGCAGTTGAACATAGGAACATCCAGTTTGGGAGCAAATCAACGACATGCATTTTTGTCCTTAGCACCAAATGATCAGCTGTGGATAGGACTGAACGATCAGAAGACTCAAATGTATTTTGAATGGAGTGATGGGACACAAGTGAGATTCACCAGGTGGCAGAGAGGAGAACCCCGGTACATAGAAAATGTGCAGAAGGACTGTGTTCTCATGAGCGGAGAGGTAAAAATAAGGCATCTCTAGCTGCTTAGTGGTGATCTATTTTCTTGCATGTGCTGAACAGGGCTGGCTCTTCCATGAGCTGCCTGAAGTACAAATGCATTCAGTATTTTCTGTAGTTCTCCAGCTCATATAAAAATGAAATGCTTTGCCTAGGCACAAAACATGTCACGTGAAGGTACGGGAGAGTGAGAAGAAGAAAAATGTAAACATGTAGAAATGGTAGCTCCTTCACTGAGATTTATTTCTTCCCCCTTTCATCTCCAGAATGGATATTGGGCAGATTATTTCTGTGAAGTGGAATTTGGTTACATCTGCAAAAAAGAGCCTTTGGCATCTGCTTCTGTAGAACCTGAAGTTGCAGACGCAAACTGTCAGAAAGTAAGTCTAAAGCAAATCATGTAGAAGTTGAATAAAGTCACAGGCCACAAACTGCTAATTCTAATTTTTCAAATTATGTTTCTTTATAAAGACGGCAACTTGGAATTGGTCCACTTGCTCATGTGCGTCAGCTTAGCCCCTTATTGCTCAAGTATACAGCCCCCAAATTGCTTGCCATCCCCGTCCCCCCCAACCTTCCCCTCAACTCCTCAGCTACCACACTTCTGTTCCCGTATCACTGCTTCCACACTCCTTTTGTTCTAAGATTTTTTTCCATGCTACTAGTGCACTTCAGGGTTGCTGGAGGCCTTGGACAAAGGCCTTATTCAGCCTCCGTTTATTGTGTTGGACCCCCCTTGCCCCCTCCAAGTTTAAGTGCAGTAGGCCATGGGTGATACTGGCTCTTTTTATTCTCCCCACTGGCCAATGGGAGCATCCCCTAGACACTCCGCAATGATGCAAGAGACTCTGGGAGATGCTTCCATTTGGGGTACCCAATGCAATGGTGGCACACATCGCTTGGCTGATGTGCCACTGGTACTGGGAGGTTCAGGGGTCAACCTTGTCGATCTTCACATGGTTGTGGGCTCTTGGCCAGTGCCTCATCTGGCTCCCCTGGAGTCCCTATAGAGGCCCTAAAGGCCCTGCACAATTCATTCAGCGATTCATTTAAATGTTTTGATTGTACAACAAGTCCTCCCTTAAAGTTGTCGATAGGTTCTTCTTGGAAACTGCGACTTTAAGTGAAACGACTTATAATTAAACCAATTTTGTTGTTGTTGTTCAGTCGTTAAGTCCTGTCCGACCCTTCGTGATCCTATGAATCATATCCCGCCAGGCCTTCCTGTCTTCCACTATCTTCCTGAGTTTGCTCATTTTCATGTTCGTTGCATCGGTGATGCTGTCTAACCATCTCATCCTTTGCCTTCCCCTTCTCCTTTTGCCTTCAATCTTTCCCAGCATCAGAGTCTTCTCCAGAGAGTCCTCTCTTCGCATTAGGTGGCCAAAATATTTGAGCTTCAGCCTCAGTACCTGTTCTTCCAGGGAACAGTCAGGGTTGATTTCATTTAGGATTGACTGAATTGATCTCCTAGCAGTCCAAGGGACTCTCCTGAGTATTCTCCAGCACCACAGTTCAAAAGCATCTATTCTTCGGCGCTCAGCCTTCCTTATGGTCCAACTCTTGCAACCATACATTGCTACTGGGAACACCATCGCCCTGACTATACGAACTTTTGTTGGCATGGTGATATCTCTGCTTTTTATTATGCTGTTTAAGTTTGCCGTAGGTTTCCTTCCAAGGAGTAAGTGTCTTTTAATTTCATGGCTGCTGTCTCCGTCTGTAATGACCTTGGAACCCAAAAAAGTAAAATCTGTTACTGCTTCCATTTCCGCCCCTTCTATTTGCCAGAAATTGATGGGACCAGATGCCATGATCTTAGTTTGATTAATGTTGAGTTTCAAGCCAACTTTTGCACTCTCCTCTTTCACTCTCATCAAGAAGCTCTTTAGTTGTTCTTCTTCACTTTCTGCCATTAGGGTGGTATCGTCTGCATATCTGAGGTTACCTATTTTACCATCGGCTAACTGATAAACGTAAATGTTCATATGGCATTTCCCCATCAACTTTAAATGAAATGACTTTAAATGAAAAAAACTTTAAGTGAGGACTTACTGTACTTTATCTCTTTGAGATCAGGATGATTCAGTTTTCAACATTAGTTGCCTGCTACTGTAGTATTACAAAGAATACACATAGTACAAAAAATATAATTTACATTGTTGCTTCTATAGCCAGCGGCAGCAGCCAGGATAGTTGTTGTTGTTAAGGATAGTTATCAACCGCGTTTTAAGAAAAAGCTCACAAAGCAGATCAAAGAGGAAATCAATTAACCAAATGGTTCCCTGTTCGTAAAAATTGTTCAACAGCTCCAACCTAATATTGCCATAATTTGCGACTGCGCTTCTTTTATATCCACAGGGCTGGAAAAGACATGGCTTTAATTGTTACTTAACTGGACAAACTGCTGTGACATTTTCAGAAGCAAAGGCATTCTGTGAAACGAACGGGGGTTTTCTGACTTCTGTGGAAGACAGGTATCTTTCAGAGATCATAGGGAAGGAACAAACGCTGAATGCTGATCAATTGCTCTTAGAGTGATGCATTTTTGTATGTTATGGGAATGGAATGGGCTTGAACTGACATCACTTTAGCATGGCGGTGGGGCGGACCACCGGAGGGTGACGCGTGCGTCACCTCCGCTGCGCGCATCGCCCTCCAGAGGCTCTGAGGCCGTGAGAAGGCCTCGGAGCGTCCGCCCCGTCTGGCTGTCCAGGGCCTTCTGACGAGGCCCAATGCGGCGATACGTGATTTATTACGTTTTTCGCGCATGTGCAGAACGTTTCTCGTTGTGCGCATGCGCGAAAAACGTAATGAATCACCTATTAACGCATTGGGCCTCGTCAGAAGGCCTCGGACAGCTGGCCGGCTCGGATGTTAGGAGCCGGCAGCAGTGGGGGGGGGTATGTCCTTTGCGCTGCTGAAGGCGTCACAAAATTTTTTGAGGGGGGGAACGGGGGGCCACTAGGGCGGTGCACGCACCCAGCTTTGGGGCGGCGCACGCCCTAGTGACGCACCTTATCCCTGTTACAGGGCAAGGAGAGGCAAAGCTGGTTTTCTTGCTCCTACCTGTTTTTTCAATCAATTAATTTTAAGTTAAAAGCTGGTCAAGGTGAGGGGACCCCCTTGGAGCAGAAGGTTGAGGGTGCAGTCTTGGGGGATTTGCATACAAGAATGCAACTTCCATTATGTCTGGCTATTGTCCTCTTGCCCAGCTGGGCTGGGCCTCCCCACTGCCCCACTGTGAGCATGAAGCAGCATATGGGCAGAAAAGGTGGTGAGATCAAGCCACAATGGTTAGCCATCCTAGCTACTCAGAGCAGCCTTGTAGCCCACTTCCCCTTGCCTGAGCCCTCAAGCTAAGAGCCCAAGTCACCCACTTCCTTTGATCCTCCTGGGGCTTGGGATACGAATACTGTGAAGGATAGGGATGTGGCTGCTGCCAGTCTTGGAGCAGGCTAACCAGCAAGGTGAGAGGAGTACAGCAGGCATCAGCAGCATATCAGGTGGGCAGCATCCCTCTGTGCCGGTGTGCGAGAGGGGGGGGCTATAGCAGGGGAAGAGACTTCTTTCAAACCAAATATTGTTGTCGGTTCTAAAAGTCCCTGAAGACTTCCAACGTTCCCCATTGCATAGCCTAATGACTGAATCCTAACCCATTTTCCAGCACTGGTGCAGCTGCAATGCAGCCCCGAGGTAAGAGAACAAATATTCTTTCACCTTGAAGAGGCCTCCATGACTGCCCCTGCATGGCAAAATGGAGAGTGCGCCCTGTTGGCATGGCTACACCGGCACTGGAAAGTGGGTTAGGATTGCACTGTAAGGGAATGATCTGTGCATGAGGACTTCTCTGCTTCAAATCTCATCTTTGCCATGGACGGGGGTGGCCTTGGGGTGGCCTTGGACAAGCCACTCCCTGGCAGCGTCACTGCAGGGGGTTGTGGAGCTCCAAGTTCTGTCGGGCTCTGACCCTCTGTTACACGACGGGAGAAAGCGGCGGCGCCCCCTCGCCTTTGGAGCCATCAAAGGCGAGGGGCGGGGCCGCTTTCTCCAGGTTCAGATCCCTACTCAGCCATGAAGCTTCCCTGGTTACCAAGGGCCAGTCACTATCTCTCAGCCTCACTGAACTCACAGGGTTGTTGCGAGGACAAAAGGAGGGAAGGAACCATGTTCACCACCCTGAGCTCCTTGGAGTATAAAATATGTGTATAAAATGTGAAAAATAAATAAATTTATATTGTTATAATTCACACGTATGCTGTATATGGTGTACAGTACACAGAAGCAGTTGCTTGACCCAGTTATGTAACTGTTAATAATTTCCTCCAGCCCACAGGTGTATGCATTTAACTCCAGATGTATATACACCCCTGGGTAAAAATGTCTTTTTAATTAGTTAATGAATTAGAGACCAAGTGCTCGAAATGTTCCCCATTGGCGTCCATACACCATTGACTTGGTTGCCTACGGAATCTGCAGACATTCACCAACGTGTGTGCTGAGATGGTTCCATGCATCTCTTCAATTGCTTCCCTTAGAAGTTCTAGTGTTGCAGGTTTTCTACAATGAAGTACTGTATGTATGAATTAGAGCTGATTAAAATTTGTGTACATTTTTGAGACACCCTGTGTCATGCGTGTGCGTATTAGTAAGATCGCATCCTTGTCCTAAGTGGGTAATTTTATTTCATTTCCGATATTTCACATGTAGCCTGGCAGCTACAATAATGTGGACTAGCAACATCTCCCTCTTCTCTGCAGATACGAACAGGCCTACCTGACAAGTCTAGTTGGCTTGCGTCGTGAGAAATATTTCTGGATTGGCCTTTCAGTTACAGAACAACCAGGAACCTTGAACTGGACTAACGGAGAGACTGTTCTGTTCACCCATTGGAATTCAGAAATGCCTGGTAAGTACTAAGGAAATCTGTCTGGGAGGAGGCACCCATCTCACAAAGGGTTCACACTGTTCACACTGTTTTGTATGTGTATGAAGACAAAAATTATCTGCCTTTTATATCTCAAAAAGGGCAAAATCCTGGCTGTGTCGCCATGAGAACTGGAACTGCAGCTGGCTTGTGGGACGTTCTCAGTTGTGAGACTAAAGCAAATGTCCTTTGTAAACAATGGGCAGAAGGTGTGACTCGTCCTCCTGCCCCAATCACAACTCCCGCACCCAAATGCCCAGCAGAATGGACCACCATGGGAGGTTCATGTGTCAAAGTAGGTATACAACTGTTTGAGTCAGTGTATTCCCTTGTGGGGCTGTACGGTTATGCTCAAAATGTATGGAAGGCAAGATTAATGTAGCCCATTTGTTCCTACTTCTAAACATTTTGAAAATGAACAGGTCAGGGGCATGAACAATTTTATTTTTGTTTTATTTTTAAATGGCTTGAACTGTGCTTCACCACTACCTGCCTTCTCAGAAATACCTGGCTGCCCATTGTGGGAAGCAGGTTGTTGGATTTGGGACCAGACCTTTGGCTTGATTCAGCAGGGCTCTCCAGAATGCCTTCTGCTGGCAGTGCAAATATCACAAAGGGAAATCCACCTCGCAGGAGCATCCCAGCACAATGTGAGCAAAGGAAATGGCTGCCAGTAGATTTTTCCATGGTGGCAGAAATTATTATTATTATTATTATTATTATTATTATTATTATTATTATTATTATTATTATTATTACGCACACTGCCCTGGAATGAAATAGCATCTTAACACAACTATGGGTGAAAAAGTCACCTGCCAGGAGGAGCTGCAGTTTGGCTGCCACTGCCAGCACAGGCCGCAGTGGCTTAGTGGTTAAGACGCTGCACTGCAGACCGGAAAGTCTGTAGGTCAGCAGTTTGAGACCAGAGTGCTGCGTGATGGAGTGAGCTCCCGTCTCCTGTCCCAGCTCCTGCCAACCTAGCAGTTCGAAAGCAAGAAATTGCAAGTAGATAGATAGGCACTGTTGCAGCAGGAAGGTAACAGCGTCCCGTTAGTTATGCCGGCCACATGACCACGGAAGCGTCTTCGGACAGCGCTGGCTCTTCTTCGGCCTTAGAAATGGAGATGAGCACCGCACCCTAGAGTCGAACACGACTGGCTTTTGAGCAGGGGATACCTTTACCCAGCGGCGGAACTTGGGTGGAGCGCTTGGAGCAGGAGCTCCAGGAGCTCCAGGCGCTCGGGCGGGCGGGGGGCGCGCTCGGAGCACTTACCGTCAGGAAGCGCCGCGTCGGTTCGGCCCGCCTGTCCTCCCTGGAGCCCGTTTGGCTCCAAAATGAGTTCAAAACTGGCGGGGGGCACATCAACGTGATGTGACGCAGGCCCCGCCCCCACGCGCCGGGCGCCAGGAGGGCGCCCGTCATTTCTGCTATTACCTTTACTTAAAGTAGATTTAGGCTGTAATCCTATGCACTCTTATCTGGGAGTAGATCCCATTGAATTCAATGGGACATACTTCTGAGTAGACATGCATAGGATTGGGCTGCCACCTTCCTGCAAATAGTGTCACTTGTCTCCTACTCTCCTCCCTGTCACAGCTGTGGGAAACCGATCTTACTCTTTTTTTCTTTTGGGAGGATAGCTATCTTTTTCTCTTTAAAGATCATCCCTGTCTCTGAATCTCTACATCAGCAGTTCTCAAACTTTTCGGTCTCTGGAACCCTTTACACTCGTAAAAGACGTCTCAGGGAGCCCCAAAGCACCGGCACATACACAGAGTGATGCAACACCGAGCACATGGAGGCTGCTTATGGTGTGCTCGTGAAGCCCCCGAAGAAGTCTCAGAGAGCCCCAGGGCTCCTAGGAGCACACTTTGAGAAGCACTGCTCTACATATTTCTTTAAATGTATTAACCAAACCAGCTGCAGCTGAGGCACACAAGGCATACCACCACAAGTTACTTCTCGTTTCCTTTTCTGCTGATGAAGATGTATCCTATATTTCTACAGTCTTTCTATACATATTTAATATGTACATATTTCCTCCCCTCCTTTTTGTCCTCACAACAACCCTGTGAGGTAGGTGGGGCTGAGAGATAGTGACTGGCCCAAGGTCACCCAGGAAGCTTCGTGGCCGAGCGGGAATTTGAACCTGGATCTTCCCAGACTCCCAAACCACTACACCATCCTGGTGTATATATTCATATATTCATATGAATATATGAATCCACCCTATACTGAATTAGACCACTAGTCCATCTGCCTCAGGTCTCACTGCAAATGAGATTTGTGAGTCCTACTTTGCAGGTTAAAAGGTAATGGTATCCCTTGATATTTAAGTCCAATATCGTGTCCGACTCTAGGGCAGTGGCGTCCTATCATGGGGGGAGCAGGTGTGCTCCACCCCAGGTGCCGAGCTTCCAGGGGGCGTGGCAGCTGGGCTCGGGGCTGCGCAGTGCAGCACGGCACCGGAGCCCAGCTGGCACGCCCCTCAGAAGGGGGAGCTCCGTTTGCCCTCAGAAAGGCTCTGCGCATGCGCAAAAAGGAATAAACGGCGCTTCGACACGCAGGACCTTCTCAGAAGGCCCTGACCGCTGAACTGAGCGGTCGCTGGGAGTAGGGCTTCTCCCGGCTTCGGAGGAGAGCCTCCGGAAGCCGGTGACGCGCCGAGTGGGCGCGCTGCTTCCGGGGACTCCGGTCTGGTGCCGCGCTGCTCAGCCCCGAGCTTGGCTGCTTGGGGGGCGCAGAGCGACGGGGGCGCTCCAACCCCCGCCCCCCCAGGCGCCGGGAGGGCTGAGTACGCCACTGCTAGGGTGCGGTGCTCATCCCCGTTTCAAAGTCGAAGAGCCAGCGCTGTCCAAAGATGCTTCTGTGGTCATGTGGCCAACATGACAATACGGAGCGCTGTTTACCTTCCCGCAAGTGGTACCTATTTATCTACTCACATTAACATGCTTTCGAACTGCTAGGTTGGCAGGAGCTGGGCCAAGCAACAAAAGCTCACCCCGTTGCGCGGATTCAAACTGCCGACCTTTCGATCAACAGCTCATGGTTCAGTGGTTTAACCCACTGCGCCACAGACTTACAAAATGTTTCTGCCAGAGTTAGAGGCAGAGTTTCCAAATCTCACCTGAAGGGATATTTGAAGAATGTGTTGAGGATCCTATTCAGGAACAAACATCTCTAGGAATTTTCTCAATGAGACTAGCAAAATGTCTCATGTCTCCAGTTACAGAAGAACCAGGGAAGCGAACACATCTGTTTTCCTCACTTGTCTGTAACATGCTCTCCAGTTCTACACCGTCCTTTTAAAGGACGTTTATAGTTATAGCAAAAGTTTTGCCATTGAAGCAATGAATGTTGAGAATCAGGGAGAACTCTCTGCAAGCATAGAAGGTGTTGAAGAGTTGTTTGAATGTCATAAAAAGAGAACTTGGGGTTGATGATGGAACGGTAAGGTCAAAGTGGTAGAAGATGTTGGAGAGTGAAACGAAAAGCTGTAAACCTAGGCAGAACAAAGATGGGAGTTTGCAAAAGTCCAGAGAGAGAGAACATATTGGGTACAGGGGTCCTTTGTATCTCCCTGGTATGTTTCCCTGCAATTACAAGTGTAGTTTATCATCGGGGGGGGGGGTCGGTTGTACACTTATAAGGTTTTTTGGACAGGCTGTCTCCAAAACAATCAGCAGCAATGGAGGCCTTAAAATGCAGTTCAGCCGGGCACAGAGAGGCTGAAATCAAGCTCTCTGCTGCTCCCTAGTGACTGTTCTGTGGTATTCTTGCCTTCTTCCCGGGCTGTGTTCTGCTTCTCATCAAATTCATAATCAGAAAATGCATAATAAAAGGAAGCAAACGACTCTTCAGTCATTCCAAACAAGTCAGGGAATCAGAAACTTGGGCAAGAGTCTCTACTGTACAGGAAAGTGTGTAGATGATGATGGCATTGAACTTGTAAAGGCTGGAAGTGATGAAGAGATGGCCGATGAACACACACACACCCCTTCGGTTCTGTCGCTCCCTCCCCCTCTGATTTAATATGAGTTTAATATGTCCTACATATTAGTACATATTAGTTTAATATGTCCTACATTGTGCATAACCTACCAAAACATATTCCTTAAAGGGTTGAGAATAAAAATAATTTGTATGGTAACAATAATTCATATTTCAAATCTTCTGATCCCAATCACACACTATCCCATTATTCCTATAGGAAACGAATCCCTGCTAACTGCAAATTGCTATCCAAGTCCAATTTTGGATCCCCATTACCTTAGTTTAATAAAGACCCCCTGTAAAAGCTGGTGTTTGTGACTAAGTATGTAATTGTACTTATATGCACTTTAGGTGTTTAATGAAGAAAAAAAGCGTTGGAAAACTTGGTTTGAAGCTCTAGAGTTTTGCCGGGCAATTGGAGGAGACCTGGCTTCCTGCCATAGTGAGAAAGATGTAAGCACGCTAAGGAGCGGGTGAGTGCTTACTCCTGAACCAAAATCAGTTCTGGATAGGGTAATGTGGATTTTTCATACTCCGATAATTCAAACATGTGAGCCTACTGTTTGGTTGCTGAGACTGATAACATTGTAATAAATAAATTGAAATGCATTGATCGGTCTTGGGACCAGTGCTTCTCAATTTGTTCATAAATGACCTACGAATTGGGGATAAGTACCGTAGTTGGTGGCCAAGTTTGCGGATGATTTACTACAAGCTTTTCCAGGTGGTGAAATCTAGAATGGATTGCGAAGAGTTCCAGGAGGATCTCTCCAAACTGGGGGAATGGGCAGTAAAATGGCAGATTCACGTGGTGCACATTGGGGCAATAAATCAAAATTTCACATATACACTGATGGATTCTGAGCTGGCTATGATGGATTGTGGTGGAGGATAACTTGATGAACGTGTTAACAGTTGACAACTTACCTATCTGTTTCCATCGGATCTGCTTAAAGCAGCTCCAACCTGGTGGGCTCCTTTCCTTGCTAAACTTTTTACCCTAGTTAACAACACAGGGCGTATACCTAGTTCTTGGACCCAATCCATTGTAGTACCTCTCTATAAAAAAGGTGACACAACTATTCCATCTAATTACAGACCACTTAGTCTCCTCTCGATTGTGGGAAAGCTGTATGCTTCCCAGCTTCTTACCAAATTGACAGCTTGGCTTGACAGTAACAACATTATTGGGCCAGAGCAGGCAGGATTTAGGCCAGGCCGATCCACTTTAGATCATTGTATTGTTCTATCATATTTAATATCTAAGCAAGTATCTCAAGCACATACCCGATTATATACAGCATTTCTTGATCTTAAAGCCGCCTTTGATTCGGTCAATAGAAATATACTTTGGAGTAAGCTGGATAAACTTGGGATGGACCAAAGGTTGCTGCAGCTAATTCAAAAACTTTATTCCAATACATCCTGTCGTATTAGGCTGAAAAGGGACGGTACGCTTTCTGATCAAGTTCCTACCAACAGGGGAGTAAAGCAAGGCTGTGTTCTGGCGCCAACCCTTTTCAACTTACAGTGGTGCCTCGCAAGACAAAATTAATTCGTTCCGTGAGTCATGTTGTCTTGCGAATAATTTTGTCTTGCGAGTCACCTCCCCTGCCGTGTTATTTACTTTTAATTATTTACAGTACTCACAGTTCCCAGAGCTCCGCTCTAGTAATGCACACCGTTTCTGGAAGGGAAGGGAAGTTTTATCTCTGCTTTGCCTTTATCTCTGCTGGTGTTAGCTATTTGTCGGGTGATAATCGGTGTGGCCTCGGGCTGTACTGTTTGCAGTCTGCTAACCCTCTTGAATACTTTAACATTTGAATAGATTGTGGCTTTAGGAGCTGAGTGTTCCACAAGACGAAATTGTTTTTGCAAGAAAATTTGTCTTGCGAGTCACCAAAAAACTTGCAAAACGCTTTTGTCTTGCGAGTTTTTTGTTGTGCGAGGCATTTGTCTTGTGAGGCATCACTGTATTTATTAATGATTTAGCCCCTTTCTTGGCCAATTTGGACTCGTATTGCCCTAAGATAGGTTCTCTGCCAGTTCCAATCCTTCTATATGCAGATGATATGGTGCTAATTTCTCGAACCAGAATAGGCCTGAAACATCTCATCCAAGGATGTATTAGCTATTTAAATACCAACCAACTGCAGCTTAATTTTGATAAATCTAACATAATAGTTTTTGGGAAGTCTTGGAGGCCTTGCTCATGGCATTTTGATGGAAGAGCCATACAACAAGTTAAGTCCTTCAGGTATCTGGGTATCCTTTACCATTATAAACATCAATGGTCTACTCACCGTATAACAGCATTAAGAACCGCCAAAACAATGACCCAGGCAATAATTAGGTTTTTTTACACCCAGGGTGCTGCCTATATTCCGGCAGCTCTGCGAGTATTTAATGCCAAGGTAGTAAACCAGGTATTATATGGTTCCCAGATTTGGCTCTCAGCCTTTAATATTGACGTGGAGCGAATCCAGTCTTCCTTTCTTTACAAAATATTTGGTCTTCCTCGTTGTGTTCCCTATGCAGCATTATGTCTTGAGGCGGGCCAATATCGTTTGCAATTCTTGATATGGGTCAGGTTCTTTAAATTTTGGTTTCGTGTGTGCTCTTTGGTAGAGAGTGTTCCTGTTTTAGAGGTATTCTAACTGATTTTTCTCACTGTGCGGGGTATATTCTTTTCATCAAGAAAATTCATTCTATTGGACTTTCGCCGGACCTTTTAGCCTCGGTTACTCTGTCAGCTGCTATTAAGATCTCCCTGAACAGATTACTTGACATTGAGAGTGAGACAGGAAGTTTTTGCTGCAGCGGCTAAATCCTGCTCACCTTTAAATCTGCAGCTTCCATGTATTCTCAGTAAAAGTCCTAGGTACCTCTTTACGATTGACAACCCACAGGCGAGGCGTGCATTCTCCCTAGCCAGATGTAACACCCTGCCCGCCAGCTTAATGGAATAAAGATTTGATCGATCCTCCAAGGCTCAGGGCCGTTGTTTTTGTAACCTGGCAGATACAGAATCCCTGGCACATGTGCTTTTACATTGTGCCTGGTATAACGACCTCCGGCATAATATTCTTAACTCTCTGCTAGTAAATCTGCAAGGGAGGTCAAATTCTGACATTGTCTGGACCTTACTCTCATTGACTAACAATTGGACCATCAACCAGTTAGCTAAATTTTTGCAACTTGCCTCAGAACGTAGAGTGGCTATAGTGGCCAACATCAGGGAACTTGGGTAAAGGATGTTAACTGTTTATTTCGGTATGCCTCCCTTTTACTCATAATTTTGGGTGTTTTTTCTCTGTTTGCTCATTGTATTGTGTATAATTTATTATTGTTTTTAAGTTTTATGTTTGTTTGTTTGTTATGCCAATAAAGGTTTATTGATTGATTGATTGATTGATTGACAACTTACCTAATTAGTAGAGGTGGGAGAAAATGGTGTGTGTGTGTTTTTTCCAGATTTTGGTGCTTTGATTAAACACCGAGAGAATCCGGTGTTTCATTTTAAAATTCTATGTTTCATTTTAAAATTCTGTTATGAAATGCATCTTTTGCTTTCATATGCATAATTGCCCCTATACAATTATTTGTTTTTAGAACAAATGCCAGAAGGTTTTGGATCGGTTTAAACACTTTGAACCCTGAAAAAGGAAGATCATGGAGTGATGGATCACCTGTAAGTAAATTATAATATTAGTACATTAATATGCCATCATGTGTATTCATAGTTATGTATATTATTACTATTTCTATTATTAAGCATGTTGGAATAATGTATAATCTTGATATACAAGCCCCTTCCTATAAATAGTGAACTTTTGGCAGATCCCAGAGCTACGTATTTAGCCATGAAATTCCCACATTCAGATCTTACAAATACGTTTTGCATCCTATCCAACTTAAAACCAACTGTTTCGGCATCTCACAGAGTTTCTTGAACTTGCTACTTGTACAGTTAAGCCGGAGCTACACCGCACACGTTCACGTTCCATATGCATCTGGTGTCCCGCTCCAAACAACAGGCTCTGATTGGCGGAACGAAACGCAAACATGGCCAAAGTCGAGCTGGGTTTGACTTTGGCGCGTTTGCGTTTCATTCAGCCAATCACAGCCCGTTGTTTGACCTGGGGGCGGGACACCAGACGCTTACGGAATGTGAACACATGTGGTGTAGCTCCGGCTTAAGATTAGATTCTCCAGAAGAGGCAGGCAAGCTGTTTGGAAGCTCTCATCCTGCCCTATGATTCTTCCCATCTTGGCTGCTGAAAATCAGCTGGAAGAAACTGGGCCTGTTGCTAACACTGTCTAAAACTACCCCCCACTGCCTAATAACAGCTGTTATTAATTCCTTTTGTACAGAGGGTATGAGGTCCTTGCTTTAAAAATGCACTTATTCACCTGATCCTCCAAAAAAAAAAAAAAAGCATTATTGGATTGGTGATGTGATTATCTCAAATACCCACTTTAGGACAAGCTACTGGAGCGGGCACAGTTAGACAATTCCGATGCTAGAGTGCTGGGAGCCCTGGGCAAAGCCCCCCCCCCAGTTATCCCCTGCCTGCCCCCTGATGGTATGTTGGACATTTCCACTGCCACTAGTCTTGAGGGTTTCGGGTTGACCTGGCCAGGTGGGCCCTCTGATGAGCATGGGCTCTCAGCTGATGCCAGGTGGCCAATCTCTGACCCCCACCCATGGGTGGGATAAGAGTAACTCTAGCAGTTTTGGATAAGACGTGGACCAGGCTTTGGTACAGCGACTGTCTGAGTGGCCCTAGTAATCTAATCTGGATGCAGATGTCAGTTCTTTGTGTCAGTTTCTGAGCTTACTTATGGACTGAATGAGAGGAAAAATAAATTCTAATCTGCATCTGATTATTAAGAAGACTTGCAGCATCACTTTTGTGCTGATCCACCCCCAGATGGAGAAGTTTTCAAATTGTCTTACTTTGGGAAACGTTTCCACACTGACTTGCAGAAGAACCTCTGTGCATCTTCCCTGAAACCCTTCTATGTTACATGTTGTGGCACACACATCCACTGGCCTGTTAGGACTTGCTCTTGCCCATGTTAACTGAAAGAATACCCTAGAACCCTTCCAACATTCCTCTGTGGCTGCACGTTGCAGATGTTTATTGGTAACATTGGACATGCTACAGAAACATAGGAAGCTGCCGTCTTCTGAATCAGACTCTTGGCCCATCTGGGTCAGTATTATCGACACAAATGGCCATAGTTCTTCAGGGTTCCAGGTAGGGTTTTTTCTCTGCCTACCTGGAGATACTGGATATTGAATGTAGGACCTTCTGCATGCAGAATGTGTGCTGCATAGGATCGGACTCCAGATTTTGTTTCCAACAATGGCATTGTGGTGAATGGCAGGGAGAGGGAGGAAATGACTCGTTTGATTAATTTTCAATGTCGTGGCCTGTATCTATTCGCAAATAAGCTTTACTACCCACATAAAAAGAAAAGAAACAATGGCCAGTTTTCCTTTGCATCAGTGCATGGTGGCATGCAAATATACACCCATCGTTGTAAGTTGCTATTGGATGCCCCTTTTCCTTTCTATCAACCAATGATTTTTAGAATGAAAAAGAATAACAAAACTTTATTTCCACTATAGGTAGACTTTACGTTTGGGCACACTTTGCGTAAATCTGAGAACAGCTGCTATATATTTCGTCCGTGGCTCGAAAGCACACAATGTGAGAACTTTTATCCTTGGGCTTGCCAAATTAAAAAAGGTAAGAATCGCTCTCCGTTACAACTGGCCCATTAAGCTAAAATAACAAAAAAAAATGCTTTGTGCATTTAACATTCTTCTTTGAGAACATTGCAGAATTTAAATTTTTGGAGTACATATTATGTAAAATATTCCCATTTCAAATAATCTAGTATATTGACTGTATTGTGAATAAATGTAACCACTAATTGTTCCTTTCACAGGATCACAGTCCAAAAGTAAGTTGTGCTGTGAGTGGGAGAGAAAACCACTTGCTTAGCCTTGTTCTGTCTCCTCTCCTCCTGGCAGATTCCACTGCCAAGTCGAATGTCCTTCTATGGCTACCTACCTCTGCTAAAGAGGAGGTACCATCTGGGAAACCTTAGGTTTAAGATCAAAGCACCAGACCATTACCTGTACTGTGCAGTGCGGGCTTGGCTGTTAGGTGTGGGGTGAGACGCTCAAAACCTCAGAGAACCAAGGTATATGAATAACAAGAATAGATGTTTACTAGAGAATTTGCAAAAGGCTTCAATAAGCAAATACAGTATAAGCAAGGGAAAACTTGTTTTCAAAGCAGTTAGAAAAACACAAGACCCTATGGCATAAGAAAATAAACAGGGCAAAACACACCCGGCCAACCCTGACTAGACGTGTCCCCTGAAATAGCCAGTTGCCAACGCAAGCAATATTCATATGTGATTCAGATTTCTGTCCAGAGCCTGGGGACAGTTCTCTTCACCTTGGCTCCCTTTTCCAAACAGTAGCTTGCTCTTTGGATCAGCCCAACCTATACAGGAAACCACTGACCCTCCCTCCAAGATTTTACCCAATCAGATAGCCAATTTTAAGTTTCGTTTCTCCAAAGTAGTGGTTTTAGCTTACCATTTTCCCCAAAGCCCGTTTTTTCTCCCTTTTTCTAACCAGTACGGAGCACGGCCGGAAGGGGGCTGCTTCTTGCCCATAGCGCACCGCATGTTCGTGGGGAACCCAGTGCTAAATCATTCATAGACTACCTGATTCTGGGTCAGGGTTTCGTGCAGAGCAGAGCAGCTCTGTCTCTAACCAGTACCTTCGATCTCCTTTTCTGGAGCTGACACTTTAACCTCTCTGCCTAGAACTAAACTGAAATTGAATAGATTTTCCCCTCAGGCAATTATTTTACAACACAGTACAAAACTCAACACAAATACAAACTAGAGGAAACAAGTACATTCCCTCACATACAGGATAGTATCATTTGCATGTTAGGAATGTGGTAAATTATAAATAAGGGCCAAATTCTAACCTTCCCCACCCCCGCCGATGCAGCTACGTCAAAACGGGTTGCACTGCAACCAACAGGGGGGATGGCAGTCGTGGAAGTCTCCTCTGGGTAAGCCTCCGAAGCCCAGCTGGGCCTACCTGGATCTGCGCCATTGGCACAAATCCATGCAGACTTGGATTGGGGGATCAGGTCTTAGAAGGGGGTTGGATTCAGCGGATGCAACGGCTACTGAACCTGCCCCCTTCCCAGACCCAATCCACCTCCGTCCCCACCACATCATCTCCCCGTTCCACCCACCCCGATTCTGGTCTCCCCCTGCCCTTTCCCCCTGTCTTACCTGCATTGATGGGCCTTCACTGGTCCGCCGGCATGCGGGGAAAGTCTGCAGCCTTCCCACTGGTGCTCTGGCAGTGCGCAACTCCGTGCACTGCCAGAATGCTGTTCGCGACTGCCTTAAGGCAGTTAAGACTGGCAGAATGCCAGTTCCACCAGCAGGGCAGCCCAATAGGATCGACCTGTAGATAATGCTTTACTTACTTTTTTGTAATGAATTACTAGTTGCGCACTCTGAAAAAATTTAATGCAAATGAATTGTTCTGCAAGATATTAAAACTAATTATTTGTTTGCTTTATTTCAGGTGCAACCTTAAAACCAGCACCAAATGATACTTTTGGTAGGTTTAGGAACGTTAAGTTAAAAAGTGTTACAGTGCATGTAACTTGTATAAGAAACATTGTAAATGTGCTCATTTGTTCATTTGCAGACTATTCATTCACATTAATAGAAGATAACTGGGTTGCATATAATGGCAATGAGTACTATTTCGGTAATACAACTATGCCTATGGAAAAAGCCCGGAAAGTCTGCAAGAGTCACGGTGGAGATCTGGCTATCATTGAGGGTGAAACTGAACGGAAATTTTTGTGGAAATATGTAAGAATTATATGCTTTCCTAATCAGATATACCCTTAATGTTAGTCTGTAGCAACATAAACAACAGAGACGCTTATAGCACCTTAAAGAGTAACAAATGTATGGTACCCTACGTTTTTGTGGACTGCAGTCTGCTTCATCAGATGCATAATATATTGTTCTCAGGTGTATATGTATATACCGTATACATGAGTATAGAAAAAAGAAATACAACTAGTGATGTTTAATGACCATGTAGCGCAAGGGTGACAATTCTATGTAAATAACAGCCCAATCCTATCTCCCACCATGCTGTGCCATGCAGCTGCGCCATAGAGGCATGTGCTGCATGCTGGGAGTGGGATGGGTGAACATTATTGTTCGTCAGAACTGAACAATAATAACTGAATTACCTGTATATTCTTGAAGAGAATATTTGATCACATTATGTTACAGCGATATTGTGATGGTTGAATTTGTTTCCAGTTCTTCCTTTGTGTGTTGCAGAACGTCTTTTATGGAACTCAAAAGGACGTGTACATTGGTTTGACTGTGGGTCTTGACAAATCGATCCGGTAAGTGAATAAAAAGCAGCCCATGTGTAAAAGCTCCTTAAACATATTTGTTTCTCCTTAAACAAATTTATAGTATGCAATATGTTACATGTATAGCTTAGGCTAGGGATTGGGGCAACATCTGGGTGGGAAAGAACCATGCCAAGAGTTGTAAGATGACCCATATGGAGCAATTAGTATAGGTATGGAGGAGAATGTGTTTAGGGGGCAGCAAGGTAAGCCCTGCCCCTGCACGACATGCTCTGAAGCCTCACTCTCCATCCACCAAGAGTACAGTATTTGTCTGCATGGACAAACACTGTACTCTGGGTAAGATCATCCCCATTATTAGAGACTCTGGGCATCCATATCCCTAATGATAGGGAGGATGTCTCCTTGACTACAACGTCTGTCACTGTAAATCAGTTTTCCCAAACTTTTTTGACCTGTGGTTCCTTTGACCATTGGCAACCATTGGCCACAGCTCCCCATTATTATTATTATTATTATTATTATTATTATTATTATTATTATTATTATTATTATTAACAATAATAACAACAACAGTATTTATTATTTATATACCGCTTTTCAACAAAAAGTTCACAAAGCGGTTTACAGACAAAATCAAATGATTAAATGGCTATTATTAAATGGCTATTATATATATATACAGTATACACACACTCACACACCGCCGTCTTGGTCATTGGATTTCTCCTCCGACTTTAATCCAAGGCGGTGTACATGGGCAGGCTGTCCTAACCCCCCTTGGGGTTTTTTACAATATATAAATTTCCAATCTTTCATGAACGGCTACATTCCAGGTGGTATCCTTTTGCTGGCTGGCTTTTTTTCTGCTGGCTGGCGCCTCCCACACTCGACCAACGCAGCTGGGAGCTCTTATCTCTCTCCTCCCGGAGGCTTTTTTACAGCTTTTGTCGGCGGCATGACTCGAACTTGTCAAGTTCACCGGTCTTTGGACTTACAAGACGGCAGCTCTCCCGACTGAGCCAGACTCTTCTGCATAATGTCTTCTATACTTCTTCCAGACTCTTCTATATTAATATCTGACTGCCAAGGATGTCTGCCCCCCCCCACTACAGACATGACTTCCTCAATTTGTGTTCAAAATCAACAGTCCAAATCTTCAAACTAATCACTCTCCCTTCCCTGTAACTCCCAGCCCAACCTAACACTATTGCTTCCCAAGATTGGGTTTTGTGTGCATCGAAGAGGCCTGAACAGAAATTTCAAGACAGTAACATCAAATTGCACAAAGGAGGCTACTTGGGCAGATGTTTTTTGTTTGTTTGTTTGTTTTTGATAGATTATGATAGCTTTTGTCACCATCTTGGTTATGTGTCTTCAACTGATTTTGCTGGACATTGCCAACTTTTTTCTGGCAGGACGGCAGTGTCTAATAGCTGCATGGCAAGCAAGACTTTTCCAAGTCTAGAGAGATCTTGCCTTTAAAAAAAATGTAAATAGATACATTGTAAACAAAGAATCAAAATCATTCTACACACTAATTACTGTCATATAATTTTCTTTAGCTGGTTGAACGGAAAGCCAATAACCTATGCAGCCTGGGCTCCCAATGAACCGAACTTTGCCAATGATGATGAAAACTGTGTTGTGATATATCACAGTACAGGCAAGTAGAATAATGATGCATCATTTTTTCCCATGTTGCTCTTCAGCATGTGTGGGGAGATAGGGCAAGAAACAAATGAAAGGCTTATGCTTGTTTTGCTCTGGATTGATACGGAATAACTATTGAACCTGTAGTCATGGGTCAATGTTCCTCCCATCTGTATGCTTTGAAAGGGTTGGGGTATGTATGTATGTGTGTGTGTGTGTGTGTGTGTGTGTGTGTGTGTGTGTGTGTGTGTGTGTGTGTGTATTTATTTATTTTGGAAAAAAACCCACAACTTTATATATTTTTTAATAAATTTAGTATGTTTTTAAATAATTTATTTAGAAATTGCTAATTTAATTTATTTATTCAAAAATTGCCAGAAATTTCTAACACCTGACAACTTGTTAGTCATCTTCCTTTGCATATTAGAGGGTGTTAATGTCTTGTAAAGGACATCAAATCCATATTATGTGAACAGGAGTATAAAGCCAGAGAGTAGGATCACGGGAAATACTACGCACATTATATACCCTTACATTGGATTATGTCCTTATATAATTTTGGTTGACACCCTGGGGTGACTTCAATGGAGAAGACCTGGATGCATCTCCTGAGTGTAGCCATGCTGAACATTTTCATCCAGGAAGCAGCCAACCTAGGACATCAGGTCTACCCACCAGAGCAGGCAAGGGAAGCACAGGGCCACACCTGGCTGAGGCACCCTGGACACCTTGGTGAAGAGCAGCTCAAAGGCCCAACCCCTGGCTTTTGTCTCCTGCAACGGAACTCAGAGGCGTACTTAACTCAGAGTTAAGTCCTCGCCATCGGAGCTATTCTGTGCGGCGAAGGCAACAGGCAGAAAGTCTCCTGCCCATTGCCTTCACTGCATGGAATGGCTCCGACGGCAAGGGGGCGGGGCCTCCTTGTTCCGGGTTGTAAATGGGGACTAGGATGGGGCACAACTTCCAGTACCATCCCCACCATAGGAATGCCTCTGACTTAACTTAAGGGGGCTACTAAATTGAGGCAACCACAATTGTGACTTGGCGAGCAAAGCCAACTGCAAAGAGGTAGCAAGCTTGGTGTATCATGAGGCTTTTAGACCAAGTCCTGGGATGATTGAAATATACCCCATTCAAGAGCAAGTTCATTGTGGGATTTCACAAGATAGAGTTCTGGTTTAGCTGGTGGTGGTCCGTGCATGAACAGTCAGGGACCATGCAGGATGCAGCCCACCTCTTCATGCTCCGTGGATACTGAGCTATGTTTGGAATTGCCAATGACTTCCTGTAGGAAAGGGACATGCCCATCCCTGGCTACTAGTCATGGTGGCCATTAGCCACCTCCGGGTTCAGCGGTGTTGTGCCTCCGGATACCGGTTGTGGGGAGCCCACAACCAGTATCCGGAGGAAGTATTAAGCCTTCCTTTGCTATATGCTTGGAAGTCTGTCGATATTTTGCTTGGAAGTCTGTCGATATTTTGAGCATCATTTAAACTGACCAGTTGATAACATAACTTCTTTGTTCAGGTTTATGGAATGATTTAAATTGCGGCTTGGAAAGGAGCTTCATCTGTGAAAGACATAACATATCTGTCAGACCAAGCGTTGTTCCTACATCACCTGTGCCTTTGGGAGGTTGTGCTGAAGGCTGGCATTTGTTTGAAAACAAGGTAGCTAATCCAGCAATCACAAATATTTCACTATCTAGTGTTGCAAAATGAATGTCACAGCACAAGTAGAAAGAGATCTGCATTAAAAGTCCCAAAGGGCCATAATTTTTTTTAATGTTTTTTAAATAAAACGGGATATTTTCATAGTTCAAGATATGTGTTTGCAGTCAAAAAGAACTGCAATAAGGGCTTCAGCATTACAGTCTTTGGGGGGTGGGGAGGCTATACAAACATAATAAAATAATGCCTTTACAAAGCCAATTGCATAATAAAAATAGTAACCAGCCGAAAAGTCAGAAAAGGCAATATTCAATTACATTTTTGCTTGTACATTTATTTCTGAAGCAAATTGAGACCACTGATCTGACGCTTTCTTTAAGGGGATCATCTTCCCTTAAGCCTCCTTGAGGCTTAAATTAATTATACCATTAACCTATCTGTGTCCATATCTGTGCCCCCCTTTTTCTGATAAGCTGAAGGTTTTTCTCCCCAGTGCTTCCGCATATTTCCTGAAGAAGAGAGAAAAAACTGGAATGACGCACGTACTGCTTGCAGAAACCTAGGAGGAAACTTAGCTACTGTACCAACAAAAGCTTCTCAAGGTAGGTCGATTTTTTCATACAGCCTGAAAAATGTTAAAAGTGTAAAGGTCCTTACGCAAGTTCCATTCATGTTGTAGGAACCACTGAGGCGTGGTTCCATCACTTCCTTCTAGGTACTGGACTGCTAGGAGATCAAATCAGTCAATCCTAAATGAAATCAACCCTGAGTGTTCCCTGGAAGGACAGGTACTGAGGCTGAAGCTGAAATATTTTGGCCACCTAATGCGAAGAGAGGACTCTCTGGAGAAGACTCTAATGCTGGGAAAGATTGAAGGCAAAAGGAGAAGGGGAAGGCAAAGGATGAGATGGTTAGACAGCATCACCGATGCAACGAACATGAAAATGAGCGAACTCAGGAAGATATTGGAGGACAGGAAGGCCTGGCGGGATGTGGTTCATGGGATCACGAAGGGTCGGACACGACTTAACGACTGAACAACACCATGAGAAAAGCCAGGCCATGTATGAGGAACCTGGAGCAATGCATAATGTACCCAGGTTTCTCACATTACCAAGGCTACATGGGCAAAATAATCTATATTGCAGGGTCTCCCACTCCACACATGTGTAGGTGTCCAGACCACAGTTATTTTGCAACTTTTATTTCGTGACTATAAAATGTTGCACGTTAGCTTTAATTGTTAATATCAGAGTACGCTGATTTGACTGACTACCATTTCAGAAGCAGTTAGCAATGATTAACAAGAAGCAAGTACGATTTTCTCCTAAATAGAGAGTCTAGAATCTTGTTTCCCACATAGGTCCACAATCTTGAATTAAGAACTTTCAGAATCCAAGTTACAGTAAAACACCTTTTTATGAATTAGCTAAGTTAGAAGTCAGTATTAGAGACAAGAGAGAGGCTATTTTTGTGACAAGGCAGAATATAAATATAAACTTCTGCCAGCTCATCTCCTAGCTGTTAAATGTACCAAATCATCTCACCTGGAATTCCATGAATCACCAATTTCTGCTAAGCTAGCTGCAGACCTTTTAATAAAAAATAAACCTCGATGATCATTCACACCTCAATCATTTGAAGTATATGCTACTGTAGGTTTGTCCTTGATTTGGAATCTTCAGTTATTACAGAACATGGTGGCCAGCATCCTCATAGGAATTTGATGTTGGAAGTAAATACAGTACTACCAGTATTCCACTGTCTGCATTGTTTTCTTATTATTTTCCATCACTGCACTCCTACCTAGTTTTGTGTTTTTCTGGTCTCTGTCCTCCCACATTGTAAACCCAATGGCAGTGTGGCAGAAATGAGGAGGCTGGGAGGAGGACAGAGAGGTGCGTCAGAAGAGAAGGAAGGGCAGAATGTTGGGTTGGGGGTACCTGCCAGAGAGGAGGAAGTTACTGGAACTGGGGGGCAGGAAATGACAGATGATGGAGATACGTTTGGGGGAAGTTGCTCAGGTCGATCCTTCTTAGAACTAATAGTCCTCCGGATGCTGAAGAACAAAATAATCCATATTGCAGGGGCAATATAACTAAATAATCTATATTAAGAGACAGGCTTACCCATTCGCAGACATTTCTTAAAAGTGGTAGGAGTGGACTTCTGAAAGGACAACGGAACAGTGACGAAAGCCATCAGTTCCGGGTAGCTGCAAGGGTACTGTGAAGTGACCAAAGAGATGGTAGAAGGGTCGGAGTGCCACCTTTGCCCATCTCTATGATACCTGATTTTGCCATCATCTTGCCTCACTGGCGAGCCAGCCCAAATCCTAGGCTTTGCCTACCAATCTCTCTTGCTTCTCTTCATTTCAGTTGCCTCACTGGGAAATATAATTTCTCCATATATGTTGGAACAGAAAGGAATCCTCACCACTTCTCAAAAGACTCCCCCAAACATCTGGTTATTGAACCAATTTTGAACCGGTTTACCTAGGCTTACCAGATCTCCAACTGGGACAGAGCGCTAGACCTTTAGGAGAAGGAATGTGGGCAGGTGTAGCTTGTTAAACCTTAGAGCACAATCCTAGGCATGTCTACTCAGAAGCAAGCCCCATTGTGTTGAGTGAGGCTTGCTCCCAGGAAAGTGTGTATAGGATTGTGTTCTAAGGGTTTAACAAGCTACACCTGCCCACATTCCTTCTCCTAAAGGTCCAGCACTCTGTCCCAGTTGGAGATCTGGTAAGCCTAAGCGGACGTAATTGCTGCCAAGATCCACCCCAACCCAGCCTGATCCCCATCCCAATCTGCCCCTGATCTACTGCCACTACCAACCTACCTGCACCAATGACTGGTCATTTTGATCAATGGTCAATGACTGGTACCTCCTGGTTTTTAGAAGTGGGTTTTCTCTGTGCCAGGTGCAAGGGAGTGTCAACGGGAAACAGGTTATCTTGTTGTCTTGTGCTCCCTGAGGCATCTGGTGGGGCCACTGTGTGACACAGGAAGCTGGACTAGATGGGCTTTTGGCCTGATCCAGCAGGGCTCTTCTTATGTTCTTATGTTCTTATGTCTGTGGCTTGCTATTGCCAACTCAGGGCTTACCAGCTGTGGTGCTGTCGGTCGGAGCATCCTGCATCCTGTTGGAGCAGCTGTGCTGGTGGCCCGTGCTATACAATGGTGGACCATGAGATCCGTTTGGTCCAGTTCCTGTTCCCCTCAAAAAGCCCTCTCTGAACCAGTTTTTGGGTTCAGGTTCCGTATGGCTTCCTGCTTGAAGGTCAGTGGCTTATGACAAATTCTTTCTGGTAAAATGCTCTCTTTGTTTTCACTCAGCTTTCCTCACCACACTTTTAAAAAGTGTTTCAGCTGACGCCTGGATCGGAATGAATGATATCAATATTGAAAAAACTTTCCATTGGACAGATGGAAGTGGTGTCTATTATACAAACTGGGCCACAGGTTTTCCAAGATCTAATGAATGGCAATACAATTGGAAAAAGGTACATCATGTCCCATTTTGTTCAAACCCCCCCCCCCCCGGTTCTAAAGAAAGAAGCAGCAGTCAAAAGGAAGATAGTCAAGTGCTCTGGGCAATTGATTTAATGGGCACCAGTGGTGTCAGGGCCGCTTTGGAGCCTAAGGCTGCAACTCCTTTTGAGGAAGGAACCCCAATGAGCTCATTATGCCCATGTATAATTCTATATGTCTTAGGGCCCAAACCTATCCAGCTTTTCAGTGCCGGTGCAGCCTTGCCAACAGGCCACATGCTGCATCCTGCAGTGGGGGGGGGGCAGTCACAGAGGCTTCCTCAAGGTAAGGGAACGTTTGTTCCCTTACCTCAGGGCTGCATTGCAGCTGCATCGGCACTGGAAAGTTGGATAGGATTGGGCCCTCAATCATGTCCACCCCCCTCAGGCACCTCTTTTCTAGACTGAAGAGCCCAAAACACTGTAGCCTTTCCTCATAAGGAAAGTGCCCCAGCCCACTAATCATTTTGGTTGCTCTCTTCCGCACCTTCTTTGGCACAGCTGCATGTTGTAGCATGGTGGGGGATATGATTGGTCTGTGAGTCATATTACATGGGGGGGCATATTTGCAGATCTGCTATCCATGGATCCTCTTATCCAGTGTGTAATTCATCTGTGGAACTCTTTGCCACAAGATGTGGTGATGGCACCTGGCCTGGATGCCTTTAAAAGGGGATTAGACAGATTTATGGAGGAAACATCCATCACAGGTTACAAGCTGTGATGGGTATATGCAACCTTCTGGTTTTAGTAGTAGGCTATCTCTTAATGCCAGATGCAAGGGAGTGGTAACAGGATACAGGTGTCTTGTGTGCTTCCTGAGGTATCTGGTGGGGCCACTGTGAGATACAGGAAGCTGGACTAAATGGGCCTTTGGCCTGATCCAGCAGGGCTCTTCTTATGTTCTCCTGAGCTGTCACCGTTTGTGGCAGTGCTCCTAAAATGGCCACTGGCAGCACACTGTGCACACCACCGAAAACCATTTTACAACAGCGGAACTATGTTCCACTGTCATATACCCCTCATGGATAGGATTGGGCCGTCACTCTTATATCCCCCACATTTCCTCTCCTGCTCCTGCCCCTTCCCCTCTTCCTTTTCCAATCTTGGGTGTGGACAGATGGGGCAAATGCCCCCTGCAAAGATGCTGCCTGATGTGATTTGCTTTAGTTGGCCTTAAGATGGAAGGGCTTGCCCTGTGTGGGAGGGAGCAGACACTCTTTCAATCATGTCTCATAGCTATGGAAATGGAAAAGCAGGAAGTGAGGTCCTGTGAGAATGAGTGGTTCCCAGAATCCTTTCCTGATTAGTCTAGGCATACAATCCAAATCCAATGTGGGACAGAAAGTTGAAAGATTACCTCATATGTTATCCTTGACTCCTGCTTATTTAGTATATCTTTCTTTTCATGGACCAAGGAGTCCAATGCACTCACGAGTCGGAGGCTACCCTAAAAGCCCCGTGGCGCAACGAAGGTGAGGGCTGGCACATGCCAGCTGAGGTGGGATCCCAAAGCTGCCAAGAGGAGGGCACACCACCGGCCCGTCTCGCCTGCTCCATCAGGGAGGTGGAGCATGAGCGCGCGTGCTAGGACCTGAAAGATGGTGAACTATGCCTGGGCAGGGTGAAGCCAGAGGAAACTCTGGGGAAGGTCCGTAGCGGTCCTGATGTTCTGCATTTGTATTTCCTAGATGGACTGTGTTGTTATGATAAAGAAACCTCAAAGAGAGGCAGGATATTGGAGAGATGAAATATGTCAATTAAACAAAAGCTACATCTGCCAAAGAAATAGTGGTAAGTTTCTAAGAGAATAAAAAGAAAACAATTGGTTATTTAGATTGCCTTGTGAAGTTCAAAGTCAGTTTTCGATAGCAAGTCATTTGGCCAAAAGGAAAATGAGATTCTCCGTTTTAAATGCATTCATGAAAACATATTCAGTAGAAATTTTTAAAAAGAAAGTGGATGTTGCGACATGATTTTTACACATGCACAGAGGCCAGCAATGATGCCAGAGAGCCACAGTTAGGTGTAACAGTGCAAAGCAATTCATGTTTACTCAGAAGTAAGTCCCACTTTGTTCAGGTGTGTGGAGCATTGCAGCCTTATTTGTTCTACAGATCATGCTGAAAATAAACCAGAATTGTTGATTGCTTGTGGTAAAAATTGCTTGTGGTAAAAGATTCATCATTTTTTTTTAACATTATGGTATCTCTGGCCCATTCAGTTGCTCCTAGCATATTCAATCATTCACTTGCATGTAAGGTCGGCAGGCACTATCCCCTGCCTTATGTGTGTACATGTGGACACCTAAACCGAACCCCTGCGCTAGGGGTGTAATTTGAAATCAAGAAGATGGTAGGCCTTAGGGACCATTCTGGGAATGAGTGTGCACAGGTCCTGAAATAAACGTACAAGGGTTAAGGAGGTTTGCGTATTGCACTGTGGTCTAGACTACTTTTTAGAACAGGGGTGGCCAACCTTCCCCCATTAGGGCTACTGTGTTCTTAAGAGTTGTGTAGAAGACAGAATCTGGGCAGCTGCAAGTGCTGATGGTGCTGCTCAAGCAGCTGCACCTGCTGAAATGCCCTCCCCGATGCAACCATTTAAAGGGCCAGCATTCAGGTTGAAAGGTTGGCCACCACTGTTTTAGAATGTGGATATGTTCAGCATGTCTACTTCTCCCAGTCAGAAGCTCTCCATCCCTGTGTACAGTCTACAATAATGTTTGCCTTTCTCTTTACTGTTTTGCTTTAGACCCTGCATTATCTAACTCTGAACCACCAATTCCAGCCTCTGGCTATATCCATTATGGAAACAGCAGCTATTCTGTCGTTAGCCCTAAAATGACGTGGGAAGAGGCAAGAAAAAAGTGTCATTCTGAAAGCGCAGATCTCACCAGCATTTTAGATCCCTACAGTCAATCATTCCTGTGGTTACAGGTGTTAAAATACAAGGAGCCTGTATGGATTGGTCTAAATAGCAACCTGGTAAGAATCAAAATTGTACATGACCATAATGCTCTTTATGCAGATCAAGGGTTTATATTGAGATGTTGTATCATGAATGAAGGGCATAGTTAGAATTTACCAGCACAGGACTTTGATTAGCTGATTTTGCTGGCAAAATCCTTCAATATTTTCCAAATCAACACTGGATTAAATCAATGGGAAATGGATAGATAATGGGACATCTGTGTCCATTCACTTTAGGCAATGGACTTATCTCAGTAGATCCAGTGTTCTTTTTATCTGCTGTATTTATTTTATATGGGTCCAGAGCAAGTCTGTGGCTGTGGCGATGTTCTAGGCCTCAGGCCAGTGTTTCCCAAACTTTTTTGACCTGAATAAACTTTTTCAAATGAATAAATAAATTTAACCGGACTTAGATGGAAGGAAGCATTTACCTGCTTCGTTCTCTGCTGTGTCTACTGAAATAGGAACCTTCCAGTCCCTTCTCCACACAAGTTCAGTTATCAGGCAAGGATACGAAACCAAAAAGCATTCTTCTGCTTAACCATATTTGCAAAAAGTCAGACTAAAACACTAGGGTTTTTTTTTTCTCTGTCTCTCTTTCCCTCTTTTCTACTGTAAATAATTGAGAAGGGAGCCATAATCAGCTCATGGGTTATATGTTATTCTGGCCTTTCTTAAGTAGGTGGTTGGAGGCCAGACAACTATTTTGACAGATGTCATATAGTGTGGATTTCATTGCTACCCATCCCTTCAGAGAGGCTGTCCAAGCTAGCTGTGGTTGTTGATAGCAGTTGCTTCAAGAGATGAACGAAGAGGAGAGAGGGGATGAAATGAATAGGAAACAATAACAAGTCAAGCGGAGCAGTACACAAATTTTTTTCCACATTTTTCTCAATACAGTCGGACCTTTTTATCCACGGTTTTTCCACCCACGGATTTGACTCAACATGGGTGGCAAAACTGTGGAAAAGGGAGTCCGACTGCGCCACATTACCTCTTTTTTCAACGTTGTCAGGGGCCTGCCAGCTACTTCCCGCCTCCTGCGCACATCCAAACCGCTGAAAAAAAGAAAAAACGCCACCGGGAGTCTCTGGCACCACTTACAGATTGCTTCCAGTAGCTGTTTTTCTTTTTTTCAGTCAGTAAACTCAGGAGGTGGGAAGCGGCGAAGACACTAAAAAAAAAGGGTAATGTGGCACCGCTCCCCACCTCCCACCCCGTTTTTCCTATAACACTGTTTTTTGTATCCACTGGGGTTCCAGGAACAGAACCCCAGCGGATACGGAGGATCAAGTGTGTTCTAAAAGCACTTTATAAACTTGCATGCATTATTTCTCTGTGCACTTTCTCTTAGACTAGTAAGACGTACAAGTGGATGAGTAACTGGAAATTCTTGTATGCTAACTGGGCCGCCGAAGAACCAAAGCAGCAACTAGCCTGTGTCTATCTAGACCTTGATGGTTACTGGAAAACAGGAAGTTGTGATGTAAAGTACTTCTCTGTCTGTGAGAAGTATCACGGTAAGCAAAGGAATGTATGTGTTTTTAATGTGGAACATTGCACTTTTGTTCTTCCAAGACTTCCATGTGACAGTTACCTCACATAATAATAAAAAGGATAGAGTTGAGAAAATGGCACTTCCTCAATTTTTATTCTGAAGGAATAAATAAATAAATAAATAAATATTGTTTGAGATATTATGCCCCAATAAACAGGCAAACATCCCTAACTAAATTCCTATGCGGTGATGCAGCGGTGCTGGTGCAGACTACGCTGCATCCCACTGGGGAATTTAGCATGCTGGAGGTCTTTTTGAGGTAAGGGGACATTTGTCCCCTTGCCCCGGGGAAAGCCCCAGCATGTGCAATGGGTCAACTCGGACCTGCGCTAACTCTATAGCTGGCACAAGTCCACATTGATCCATGTCGACGGATCAGGTCCAGGAAGGGGAATAGGATACGGCACTCATCAGTGCCACCGATCCTGCGCTCCTAACAGCCCAATCCTAACCAACATTCCAGTGCCGCTGCAGCCACAATGCAGCCCCAAGATAAGGGAATAAATGTTCCCTCTATGGCCTCCATGACTGCTTCCCCAATGCAGGATTCAGCGCGCACCCCGCTGTCAGGGCTGCATCAGCGCTGGAAAATAAGTTGGGATTGGGCTGTAAACTACATAAAATTAAACAAGAGGAGAACTGGATCTAGATAAACCCGTTTATTTTGAATTATGAATGTCATATTCTGAGCACAGAAACTGTTTTTATCCTGATTTGGGCTGATTATGTATTATAGTTGATTTATATATATGTTTGTAAAAAGGTTTCTAAGGTTTTAACAAGGATTAAAAGGTCTTAACAAAAATTTGTGTTCTTACAGGTGGCATAATCCCAACTGAACCTCCACAGGCCCCAGGAAGGTGCCCTGGTTCTGGAACAGAGAATCAGAGGACTTGGATTCCCTTTCGGACTCATTGCTACAAAATCTTTGCAGCCAAGGCAGCCTGGAATTCAGCAGCCTTGCATTGTGCTCGGTTAGGTGGGTGTCAATTTGAATGAGCACAGAATGAATTTTCCATGCTAGTGGTTCCTGAAATTAGTAGGAGGTGTCAGTGTGGTACAGGAGTTAGGTGTTGGACTAGACCAGGGAGATATGTGTTCTCTTCGCCACCTAATGCAAAGAGAGGACTCTCTGGAGAAGACTCTGATGCTGGGAAAGATTGAAGGCAAAAGGAGAAGGGGAAGGCAAAGGATGAGATGGTTAGACAGCATCACCGATGCAACGAACATGAAAATGAGCGAACTCAGGAAGATAGTGGAGGACAGGAAGGCCTGGCGGGATATGGTTCATGGGATCACGGAAGGTCAGACACGACTTAACGACTGAACAACAACAACAACAACAAAATCCCTGCAGGCTGGGTAAACCTTGGGCCAAGCACCATCTCTCAACTTTTCCCAGCACATAGGTTTGTGGTGAAGTTAAAGTAGGCAGAAGAAGGAGCATGCCCATCACGGTTGGGGGGGGGGGGAGGATGGACTATCAACAGCCCCAACCCTGGCAACACCTCCCAAAAGGGGGCCATGGCAACTGCCCCATGTTCCAGAGTCCACCACGCACCCCTCACGGGGGGAGACATGCAGGGCCTAGTGTAGTGCCAGCAATGGTTACTGTCTGGCTGTGAACTTGGCAAGCCTACTGAGGCAGGATTGAATGTTCAGCCCAAAATACTTGTCAGCAAATTTGCAACAAAGTCATTCTAAATTGCCTCTTTTACAACCCTCAAATCAAATCTGTTATTCAAGTTGCACACAAATCTTTGTGTTCTGTTGTGTTCTGAGTTTGTAGATCCATTGTGCTTTTAGATTTTGAAAAATTCATTAAAATCATTTGAAATAAGATCTGTGTTAGAAAGAGTGGGAACTCCTTCCTTTGCTGTTGGGATTAGTTGAGGGAAATAGCACACTGCTGCCCAATCGTACACAAGCATCCTGAATTTGTCCATTGCTTTCTGTGGCCCTGAGCTAATTGTGGCATGAGCAATGGTCAGATAAAAAGATGGTTCCTCTGCCCTTTTCCCCAACTATATGCTAGGAGCAGACACACAGCAGCTAGCAGACAGTTCAACCATTAATATGCCTGCTTTGCATAACCAGCAAATAATTTGCATAATACTTGGATTTGTAGAACTGGAATATGGAACATTAGTATGGAATAAGGGTGAAATTGTCTCCTATTTTTCACTAGAAAGATGACCTTTGCTGCATCTTGTTCTAGTAAGAAGGATGCAGAAGGGTCTGAATCCAGACCAGTTGCTTCTTGGTTCTCAGACCCCATTACAACAGTTTTCCTTTTTTGTCCTTTCTTTCTTCCATTCTACTGCACTTCCTTTACTCTAGTTTTCTATCAGGGCCCCGTAGCCTGTAACTTCTAGACTAGAAAGGAATTACAGCCATAAGGATTAAACAATATTTTTTTTAATGTGCTGTCCAACTACTTGATGTTTCCTAGGTGGTACCTTGACGTCAATAGAAGATTTAGCCGAAATGAAATTTTTGCTGGAACATATTGAAATATTTGGTGATTCATCCTATTGGATAGGATTGTTCAGAACTGTGGATGGTAATTGTTTAAACTTCAGTATTTATCTATACAACACTATACTAAAAAAATAACACGTGTTTTATTTTTTTCAAAATGAAAGACCTTACCAATCCGTGTTTGTGAACCGTGCTAGAACATTGCCTTCTGTGGGGCTGGTCTAAGACATAAGAACATAAGACAAGCCTTGCTGGATCAGGCCAAAGGCCCATCTAGTCCAGCTTCCTGTATCTCACAGTGACCCCACCTGATGCAGCAGAAGATTTGCCAGAGTGCCAACTTCCTTCCCTTTCCTTCCTTCCTTCCTTCCTTCCTTCCTTCCTTCCTTCCCCCTACCTGGCAGTACACCTGGCAGTATACCTGCCACTGCCATCTTGCACTCACTGGATTAGAAAAGGAGAAAGAAAATGGAACAGAAAACATGTGGAGGAGACAAGAATGGTGGGCATCTCTGATGCTCAGAGAATCAGCTTGGTATTTGCAAGCCTTCTCAGCAAGCATTCAGAAGACACATCTATTTTCCAAGCATTCTCTCCTGGCTTCTAATGTTGACACATGTATGCTGATGGTGCTATCTGCATGATCATGTTGCCCCCTGGGAACTGTAGTTTGGTTTTATCTGTCCTACAGTCACTCCATAGCAAAAGCCAGGGCAAAACGGAGGGTTGAAATTCAACTATCCCCGACCCCCAATAACCAATGTCTCCCAGGAAGAAGGGAGGATTATAGGTCGGGGAGGGGGAAACAACTACATACAATGTTTGCAAGGAAGTATCAAAAGAATTATCTTTACAATTAAAATTGTCCGGGTTTTGTGACCACGGTCCATTTTACGATTGAATTCCTGACGTTTTGCCCATACCTGTGATGGGCATTCTCAAAGGTAAAACACAAGACACTCAAACCATCCTGTTCCCCTGGAGAAGAACCTTTTGTAGGTATTCCACTCCATTTCTAATATAACTGAGCATTGTAAACTGGACTGATTTGGATAAATTAACCACGTAATTATGAATGTGGCAACAGTTCTAGTCAGTGCAGTTTTAAAGTGCTATGATTTTGTACACTTCAGTTAGAAAAACGGTTTTATTAACCCTGGAATATTTTATATTATCCTCAATTAGTCAAAGCCTCTACATCTGATTGTGGTCAGCACATAGCTTTCCAACTGAATTAAGGATACAATATTGTGCATAGTGACTTGAGAGTAAGTGCCACTGAATTTAGAGGGGCTTGCTTCTGTGTAAACATGTATAGGATTGGACTGACACTTCCATTTTGTGGGGCTTATTTTTAATCTTCTAAGGAAAATTAAAAGCAAAGCAAACTTTCTCCTGTCATTCTAACATATACTTGGCTGAAACGTAAACTCTTTACTTGCTCAGTGTTTAACATTTAAACTTTAAAACTTGAGTGCCCTTGCTGGGAGAAAGGCGGGGTATAAATTTTTTAAATAAATAAATAATAAATAATAAACTCCATGTGAAGATGGAGAGAGGGGAGGGATGGGGATGATCTCATTCTTACTTGGGTTTAACAAGCGGGGAGTGAATCAATGTGGGTTGCATTCGTGGGGGGCTGGAGGGAGGCAGCAGGAGACTTCAGGTAAAGGGCACCCTGAATCTGCTGCTCCACCCACCACCTACCCTGATGCAAGCCATATCCGGTCACTTTCATGGCTGGGCTGGCCATGTTTTCAAGTAAGTGAGACCTACGCCCAGGGTTGAAAGAGTGTCTACTAGATGACTGCATCTCTGTGTTAAACAAAGTTCATTCTATTAAAGAGATGTTCCAGACTTTTTTTTTAAAGACTTCTCTCTGAGCTGTCTGGCCAAAGAGCTTTCAGGTATGAGGCACAGGGATTTTTTTGTGTTTTAAAAAGCAGTATGTTTAACCATTTTTGATTAAGTCAAATGGTTAAACAGCAAAACAAGAGGTTTCCTGCAAACCTGTGCACCCCTAGATAGCCACTCCTGAGGGTCAGGGTCAGAGAGGGGTGCATTTGTAGAGGAGTTGGCAGAAATCAGGGTCCTTCTCTTTGCACACAAGTAGAAGAATGTTCTGCTCATGCTAAGGCTCCACTGAATCCAATCCTATATTATTAATGTATCCGACATTGTGATGCAATAACGGGAGTTTGATTTTTCCAGGTTGAAAGAGCTTGAAGAGTGAAGTAGCTTTAAAATGGTTTTCTATAGAGTATGGCTTTCAGTCAATGTGCTGCTCTTTCTCATTATGCTGTGCTCTTTCTCTCTTTTTTTTATCAAAAGGGGAATGGAAATGGACAGATGAGACAGCAGTGGATTATGTAAACTGGAAGAGTGGGGAACTCGAAGATTATGATGAACAGCTTCCGTCTGAATCCAGAACAACTGGGTTGCTTCACGGCAAATGCATTTACATGAACAACCTTGAGGGGAAGTGGGGCAGGGCTTATTGTGAATATCCTCGCAGGCAATTTATTTGTAAAGCACGAAAAAGTAAGACTTAAATATTACTGATAGAAAACGATTTTCTGTTACTCTGTAATATTACATATTACCGATAGAAAATGAAAATATTACTGATAGAAAATGATGCTGAGTAGACTTGTGCAGAACTATGTAACTGTCAACACAATCCTATCCAACTTATGCCACCGGCTGAGCTCTGCTCAATTCTATCCAATTTATGCCACTGGTGTAACCAGCAGTGCAGCAGGAATGGGAGGCCCCAGAACAGAAAGGGGATTCAAATCCCCTTTAAATTCCCCTTTTGGAGGGGATTTGAATCCCCTTTCCGTTCTGGGGCCTCCCGTTCCTGCTGCACCGCTGGTTACACCGGTGGTATAAATTGGATAGGATTGAGCAGAGCTCAGTCGGTGGCATAAGTTGGATAGGATTGCGCCCTGTGAGAGTTTTAAGACAAGGAGTAGCTGGCTGATGAGGAAAGGTGCAGCAGTGTTCCACACACAGCTACCACCTCTGCTGGCTGCTTCACCCTGTCTCTGCCCCCCCCTGCTTACATGCAACAGTGGGGCCAGTGCTCCCCCATCTCTGCTAGCGATCTCCTTGTTAAGCTCCTTCCCTCCCTCTTGTGTGGTCTGTCTTTTGAAAAAGAAGATAGTGGGAGCAAGAATAAAGAAGTCAGGAGGAGGAGGAGTAAAGTAGAGGCACTGGTGGGCTAGAATGTCTCCCACCATACCACATCCCCCCATTTCTCCCCCATTGCTGCTATATACTGTATTGTGAGAAAATACTGTATTTCCATATTTCCACCAAACCATCTCACTCGACCACAGAATACTCCCAATAGTCATAACTGGAGCCTTATAAGCTTTTTAAAATTTATTTTCTAGTTATTGAAGAACCAGCTACAGTATCTTCAGCACATAAAGGTAAGATTGTTCTATAAAAAGAGCCCAGCTGCAATTTTTAATGAGACATGTTCATTTTCTTTGTTGCTTTGCAGATAACTATTATTGTCCCTGGTACCTGATTAAAAGTCACAGCTTCCAGGAATCGGAAAAAAACTAGGCCATAATTTATCAAGAGGGAATTTGCAACTTGTTGAGCAATCCATAAATCTAGCTCCCAGTATAAACAGCTAAATTCCCCTTAGGACAGGAAGTTTGAATCTACCCTTACCTTCCATCCTTTTGGAAGCAGGCCCAAAGTACTGCTCCTAGCAAATATGTCAAAGATTTGCGGGGGGGGGGGGGGGGGAGAGAAGTGTCAGAACCACAAACTAGGGAGTTCTGAACTGGTGAGACAAATTGGCCAAAAGCAGATTCTGAAAGCTGAAGCATTACTCTCCGGTGCCCACATAAGTTGGCAAGCTCTGTGTTTTGGCACTGAAGAAAACTCTCCACCAGCACGGCGATACCTTGGCATTCGTACTATTGCAAGGCTTTTTTTCTGCTCCTCAACCTACATTGAGTCCTATGACAGGAGGGTGTTAGCAGCGTCTTTCTGATTTCCCTCCTCCCACTTGTCATCTCATTAGGCACACAGGCTACATTACAGATCCACTATGCCCGTGATGGCGAACCTATGACATGCGTGTCACAGGTGACACACGAGGTCATTTTGGGTGACATGTCGGCGTTTTCCCCAGGGCCCCGACACACCTTACATTTTTGCAAATGTTTTACAGGCTTGTCTTGAACATTTAGGGCAGGGATTTTTGCAGACCTCTTTCAAATTATTTTCTAGTAAAACACAGCAACAAAAAAGTCACTAATTGATGTTAAATAAAATGCAATGTGTTCTACAGTTGGTTTCAGTTCAGTTCAATTCAAAATTACTATTAAAATTAGCAATAGTAGTCAAAGTACTATTAAAAGGGGGGGGGCGACACACCAGCAGAGTCAAGTTAGGCATTTTCAAAACTTTTGACACACCGAGCCCAAATGGTTCGCCATCACTGCACTATGCCCTACCTTACCTCTAAATGGGTACGCTCTAAAGAACTTGTAGCAGACTCTAGAGGCAACTCATTCTTCCAGTGTATTCTAGGTGTGCATCTGGAAGATGATGCTGTGTCTGTAGACCAGCACTCACTTGGTCTACACATTGTAATGAGAAATGAGCATCAACCGACTTCCGGTTGGGAGGAATGGCTGGCTGACAGCTCTGTCGGTTGCTCTACACCGACAGAGCACGTCTGATGGACTTAATTGCTCTACCCCTGGATTAAAAGGGTGTGCGATGAGATAAACCACATATCTTCGGATCGCTCCCATTACTTTCTCGGAGAGCGTAGGCTTTTCGAGTTTGTTTTGGTTTGAGCGTGGAAGAGAGGATCAACATCGAGCTCAAAAAATCAGCCGGAACGTAAGCCAAGCCCTCTCCCGCTTATACTTTTGCTTTGCTTATGTAAGTGGCAAGGAACTGCAATAAGAATTGAAGAAACAAGCTAAGATAACAAGTTAACTTAAGAATAGAAGATTTGTTGTGAAAAGGATATAATTTGAAAGAAAGACAAGATACTACATTAAAAATATTAAGTGACAACATTAAGTAATTTGTTGGTACTTACGGAAGATTGAATTAGCGAAGAAACATTTGGGGGAGATATCTACAAACTGTTGTAACGAGAGAAAGAGACTTGTTTTGCTTTTGAATTGTTTGTTTGGAATGCCTGTGGTTTGAAAATAGAACAAACAATCCCTTCCGGTTTGGAGGTCACCATTGAAGGGATAATTATGTTGGTTGATGTTTGCCGCCTGCACATATTTTAAGAAGTTGAGTCTTTATGGTTTTTGGTTTCTAAAGAGAAGGAAAAGAACTTGAATTGAACAAGTGAAAAAGTGCAATTTGATGAACTTATAAATATGGCTACAAGAAAAAGAGTCAATACATTAGAAAAAAAATCTCCTCCAAGGTCACCTGGACAAGAAAAACCAGTGGAACAACTGGAAGAATGCTTCAAAAGATGGGAACTTAAAATTGATGCCAAATTTGATAAATTTGATGCCAAATTGGGAACTTTGCAGGAAGAAATTCAAAAGATGAAGGTAGAGATGACGCAGGAATTACGTCAGTTGGATGTTGCTGTAAAAGAAATGAAAGGTGGTTTTCAAGAGATAAATACCAAGATGAAAATACAAGAAGATAAAGTGAAGAATCTTGAAATGGAGAGCTGTAAGATTCAGGATATGCTGGCGTTGGCTGAACAAGAGAGAAAACAGAGTTTCTTACGGTTTCGTGCAATTCCAGAACAGCAAGCAGAAGATACAAGAGATAGAATGTTACATATTCTGTCAAAATTCCTACAAATAGATCGAGACGAAATGGATCTGGAGTTGGATAAGGCATATAGAATTAATACAAGATATGCAGCAGTTAAGAAAGTGCCAAGAGATATCTTGGTGCATTTTGTGAGGCAACAAACAAGAGATAAAGTTCTACAGCAACATGCTAAATCGAGACTCAAGGTAGAAGGAGTGCACATTATTGTGCTAAAGGAGATTCCGCTGAGAATTTTGCAGAAAAGGAAAACTTATGCTTTCCTGGTCGAAGTGCTGAAGAAACAGAAGATTGTTTTTAGGTGGGGAAAATTAGAAGGTGTGATTTTTAAACTTCAGGGAAAAACCTACAGATTGGATACAATTCAGAAAGCAAAAGAATTCCTGGAAAGATTCAAGGATGGAAGAGAAGAAGAAGATGATGATGATGGGATGGACGGTGCAATGGCAAGCAGTGAACAGTAAAAATGGATTACAAATTTTTATCATGGAATATTAATGGAGCTAATGCTCCGCAAAAAAGAAAAAGAGTATTCCATTATTTGAAAAAACTTAATCAAGATGTGATTTGCCTTCAAGAAACCCACATAAAAAAGGGAGATACAAAATTTTTGATTCAGAAAAATTTGGGAGAAGAATTTTTTTCAACAAACATCAAGAGTGGTGGACATGCTCCCAAGCAAAGAAGTACTGGACCCAGTTTCATAAACAGATTGAGTTGATTTTAAAGATTAAGATTCAAATGAAACCGGAAACTTTTCTGTTGGGTATGTGGGATGATCATGTAGGCGAAAAATTTCAAACTTTGTTTTTATATATGATAGCTGCGGCAAGAATTTTATATGCACAATATTGGAAGAATTCGGAGATACCTTCGTTGGAAGATTGGTGGCTGAAAGTTTTGGATTATGCCGAAATGGACAAACTTACAATTTTAATTAAGGAAAAGTCAGTTAACCTTTTCGTGAATAATTGGAAACCATTTATAGATTTTTTAAGAGAGAGAGAGGAACGATGTGATGATATGTGGATTTAATGAATAGATTGTGGGTGTTATTTTGGCTAAGTTGGAAATTATATATAGAAAATAGTGAATAGTATGCTAGTAGGATGTGACGCTTTGTGCTTGCTATAATTTTATGAATTATGTATTGTTTTTATGTTATTATATCAATAAAATATAAATATACCTAAAAAAAAAAAAAAGAGAAATGAGCATCAACCCAACTCATTCTGGAATTCATGAGAAAGAACTGAAATGCAAGCTCCAGCACATCGGACAGAATTCCAATGAAAAGCCAAGACTAGCAACGAACTCTGCAGTGAATGTAATACAGTATTACCCCACATTTGGAAGGCTTGTACAGCATGGATCCCCGCATACCTGTGGTAGTTGCTGCCACACATAAGCCCAAACTCTCTAATCAAGTCATTGCTCTCAGCGGCGGGACTACGGTGGAGCGCGTAGAGCAGGAGGGGCACACTGGGGGAACTCACTAGTCCGAACCGCTGCGTTGGCTGGGCCCTCCCACCCTCCCTGGAGCTGGTTAGGCTCCGAAATGTCCGAATAACGGGGGGTGCGTCGACGTCACGCGAGGGCGCCTGTCGCCTCTGATTGCTCTGCTCAGCTTAGCAGGCAACTCCTTGAACACAGCAATTCTGAGATGTTCCCGTCTTGCATATCACAAAATTGTCCATAACTTCAGATGCTCAAAGTTTTCCCAGCCCCAGTCACCAGAACATTACTCTGATGTCTGCTGGTTCCATTGTTGGTAAGGTTGCTGACTTTTTTTTCTGAAAGGTTTCTGTGCCTTTAATAGCAACATGGTAGGCAGGAATCAACAGGTGAATCTTTTCCCAATGTGAGCATTTTCTACTGCTTACATAGGTGCTGATGGCCAGAAGATCTTCTGGGTGGCAATTCTGTTGGTAAAGAGCTGCTACTGTACAATGAAGGAGAGTTGGGGAGTGGGCAAGAGACCTCCCTGGTATCTCTGAAAATTCCAGAGCTCAACTCTAGAAAACTCAACAGAAGAGCATCCAGAGGATACACATGAAATAGGGGTATCCTGTTGAAGCGGAGGTGGAGGAACAACTGCATTGGAGTGGGCAAATACTCTTTTGCCTATGTGACACACACTTAGTCATAACACACTGTGCAGCAGACGCCATCCTACCACCTCTCCATCCTATTCATCTAAGGCACTGTTTCTCAAACTGTGGGTTGGGACCCATTTGGTGGGTCGCAACCTGATTTCTGGTGGGTCCCAGGTGATGGAAAGTTCAGATAAGTAATTGCCACAAGCCCTGAGGTTATTCAAAAATCAGGTAGCTACTAATTGCCCTTCAAAGAGCTGAGCTCCTGCAGTTTGCAAGATAGCTGCTAATTGCCCTGCAAGCAGCTGAGCTCTTTACATGTAAATAAATGTGTATTTAATTATTTCTAGATCACCTTTTTTAAGGTCTTGTAAGGCTAGGTGGTTCCCGATAGAGTATCATTTTAAAAAGTGGGTCCTGGTGCTAAAATGTTTGAGAACCACTGATCTAAGGCAGCAATTTTCAACCACAATTTTCAACCATGTTGGTATACTGTGAATGGACTGCAGGTGCGCCACGGGAGTTTGCGGGAGGGTCATTTGGAGAGTTTGAGAGTGTCATTCTTCTTCAGTCAGCTGTTGTTCGGATTGGGTGTGTTATTCTGTATAAGCTTGTGCTAGTGCATTTTGTTTGTTACTTAATATTTGTTTGTTAAATGATAAAATATATCCTTAAAAAACTGATGGTGTGCCTTGACAATGTTAGCACCTTGTCAGTGTGCCGTGAGATGAAAAAGCCTGAAAATTGCTGATCTATAAATGTTGACACACTATCATGTACTGTATTTAAATGTCTTGGGTGTGCATATGTCAGTGTATGTTTGTTTTTATATCGGTCTATATCTATGTTTCCAGAAAATGTTCCTGCATCAGCATCAGCGCATGGCACACATGTGACAGTGGCTGTCCTGGTTATCCTCATCCTCGTTGGGGCAGGCATTGCAGGCTATGTTTTTTACAGAAGAAGAAGTCACCAATCACAAGCCATTGGTGGCTTTGAAAACTCTGCATATCAAGACAATGTAATTATTCTTCAGAAAGAGTCTCCTACAGACAACTCTGACAACACAGGTGACAATTAATAAATTTAGTAAATTAATAGAAGCAACCCCTTGAGGGGAAAAAAAATGTTCTGAGCACCAGCATGTGGCAGTACTTTCTACAACAAGACTCACGATGTGGAGTGTTCTGGCATACATAATGGTTATTCAGTGAAGACATCTTCTGTAAGCAATACTTTCAAATCAAAGATCACTTGAGTTGTGAAACTAAGAACCATCTCATCATTATTATCCGGCAACCAGAGACTACAAGATATTTGCTTGTTTTTCACCTCTAATACAGATGAACTGAATCCCTCAACATTCTGTAGGTCTTGAAAGCCACGGAGTACAGGTCTTTTGTGGGAAGGTTTAATGTTTCTTTTTAAATTGTTAAATCACAAACTAACGTCCTTCTATATAGCTGGAGAATCCCCCAATTTGCAGAAACTGGGGTATCTATTTTATTTTGAAGGGGTGGTCTCAATTCACTTCCAAACTAGTAGGCAGGACCACCCAGGGGATGATGATCATTGTTGTTGGTCAAAAAGTATGATCTCTTTTAAAAAATGTTTCTACTAAGGCTCTTGAGGTCACAATATATGATGTTGCCTTATACCGAGTCAAGTCTTCGTGTAGCTCAGTATTCTCTGCTCTCCAGGGTTTCAGACAAGGTTTTTTTTTTTCCAAGCCCTACCTGGAGATTTTGAGGATTGAACCTGGGACCTTCTGCATGCAAAGCATGTGCTCTACGACTAAAGCTATGGCCCTCTTGGAGGAGTGATAGCACGTGAGCTGGGCCACCCAGTGTATGGTCAGCAAGTGCGTAGATGTTGGTCCCCACCAGTAGGGGAGTTAGTTGCTAGTTTAAAGGCTTGTGGGTTGCTTCACTCTCTACATCTGACTAACCTCTTGGGGGGGGGGTCATTTCCTTTCATGTTGTTTTCTGCCCTGTGTAACAGTGGCTGCAGTTCTCTCTTTGTCAAGTTAAGTTCTTAATAAAGTCAGTTTTGCTGTGTGTGTGTGTGGGGGACTGCTTTAATCCCTCCGCTCTGTTAACACGACCCTCTCCTAAAGGTTTCAGAGAGGAGAACAATGGGAGTCTTGTAACACCACCTTTTTTTCTGTTCAGCATTAAGAGAAAGGGGGCATGGCTCCACAGCTGTGCCAGCACCAGGTTGCTTGAGGCTTGGGGCAAAGCCCTTCAAATGGCCCTACCATTGCGATTTGGGCCCCCTTCCTCACAAGACTTACTGGTGGCAGGTAGCAGGCAATAGTAGCATCACTTGGAGGCACTGCAATGATGCAGGAGTCTGTGGGGGATACTCCCATTAATAGGTTGGGGCTCTGGATGCTGCAGCAGTGCAAGTCTCCTAGCCAACTTGCATGACCGCTGCCACTGCTTCTTTAGGGGGGGGGCCTTCAGGAGTCAGCCCAGCTGATTGGGATTTCCAATGATTGTGCGTCTTCAGTCAGTGCCCAACCTGGCCAATCCCTGATGGGTAGTTGAGCACATGGTTTGTATTCAGGGGTTCCCCGTTAGTGGACAGCAGTGAGCTAGCTGGACCAATGGTTTTCAAAGGAATAAGTATGAATTCATATTCATATGATTGGCTAGCTAAATTTTCTTTTCATAAGACTGCATATGTAGTCCAAATACCATTGCCTAGAAAACTGAATTTTAAATCTGGATTTTGAGAAAATATGTCTCCAGTATCAGAACTTTAGCTAGGTTTTGAATTTCTTTATAAGATATGTGTTAAAAGGTGAATTTTCCAGCCCTTAGACTTTTAACAGACACCCTGAACAATAAGTGGCATTCTGCAATTTCTTGATGTCCCAGAAATACAAACACAAATACCAGAAATGCAGACTTAATTTGAAATGTCGATGTCAAATAATATAGGAAAAGTGAATTGCTCCTAACTTCAGGCATCCTGGAACCTTAGATGACCCCTGCCTGGAAAGGAAAGCTAACAAGTCTACAGAGTTGATCGTCAACTCTTGGCTATTAACTGTGTGGAATGTCTCCTTTTTCCAGTTGATTAGTGCCTTGTTTATATTCTTTGCATTTCTCCCTCCATTCTTTTGATTTTTCAGCCTTTAATAAACTTATTTTATCTGCACTTCTTACCTGACAATAAGCGTCGTTTATTTTTATTGTGAACCTGGCCTGGCCTTGTTCACTTCGGAGAGAGCAGGTTGCCATCATTGTTCCTGCTAAGGCGCATGGCGGTGTGGCCACACACCTCCCAGTTGAGCTCCACGGAGCTCGGCAACCTGGAAGTTCAGCGATGACATGATGATGCCATTGCTGAACGTCAGGAGGCAGCACCGCCACAAGTCGCAACACTGTGCAGCTGCCGAAGTGGTTCGTGCACCAGTGCAGACTCCTAGAGGGAATGGTTGCTGCCATGAGTACCAGACCTCTCACAGTCCATTACTAGTTGGTTTTAAGGGAGCACCCTGGTTTTGGGGCTTCTCTGTTAACCTGGGAGAGAGACTTTCATAAGGCAACCTCTTTCTGTCTGGCCTTCCTAGTTTTGAATGGTGGTAGTGAACTACCTTTCCCCAGTCCATTCCAGGTTTCCTCAGTAAAACGATGAAGCAGAGAGTAGGGAGGTGAGTGCCAGTCACTAACAGCTGGGCATTGCATCCCAGTCTGCCTTTCTTTACAGGTGCAAATCACTGTTACTATTTTTGCACCAGAATTGCTGTGCCACCATGCCAGCCTATTTGGACTAGCAGGAAACAGCATTGGTATAGCAGCACAAACCAACTGCTCATTTTATTTCTCATGGATGCCTATGGGGAAAGAATAACCAACACTGAAGGCCTGATTTTGCTTTTTATGTAAAATGAAATTTGCATCTACCTCTTGTTGAAAAGGGGCCCATAGATAAGGAGAACCAACTTGTCCCTGACACCAAGCTTTGCTTTAGTTGGTGCTCTATGACATTCTGAATACATTTGCTTGACAATCATAATCCTGGCGTTTGCACCTCCTCGAGAGCTGGTAAGGCAGCTGCAATGTCAGCCTTCCCAGCTCCAGCACAGGGAGGACCCTGCCGACGCCAGACCCAGGTAAGTCTGAATCCAGCGGCCGGGGGGAGTGGATCACCGGAGCCAGGAGGGTAGCCATTGACCCTGGTGGCCCAGGAGGGGGTGGGGGATGGCCTTCGGCTGTATCCTGACCCCCGCCGGGCGCCAGATCCTTTACATGGCCTCCTCTACTTCTGCCAGCAAAATAGCTGGCGGAAATCCAAGGAGGCCGATAGGGCCTTGCCCCGGTTACACTCAGGGAAGGAGACTCTTGTCTTCTTCCCCGCGTAGACTTCCCGCCCAGCAGCCACGCTGGCTGCTGGTGCACAGGATCCGGCGGGCGGCCATGGGCCTTCGGCCGGATCTTAGTCAGGATTGGGCTGTTAATGAAGTAGGTAGACATTTGGCATTTCATTGGAGAGGAGGGGTGAGTTGCCTAGGCTAAAGTCAAAAGAAGTCGCAACAAATTAGAAAAATAAAAATAACTTTTACCATATTTCTGCTATGTTATGATTACAATTTTTAAGCTTGTTCTCATTTTTTAGGAAATCACATTTGTTGAACATACCAGAAGATGTCCAGCAGAGGGCAGTAGTACAATGCATGCGCGTGCGTGCGTGCGTGCGTGCGTGCGTGCGTGCGTGCGTGCGTGCGTGCGTGCGTGTGTGTGTGCGCGCACACACACACACACACACACAGAGTTTATCTTATTTTTCATGGCTTGGAAGAATATAACATTCATAACAGAAAGATATTATACAGTAATTACAGCTAACAGTTTTTGCACTCAAGGGAGTTGAAAGAGGTTCAACAATCTCTAGCAAGATCAGAGGCTCTTGTTTCACCTTTCTTGCCTCCAAGGTTAAATGACCTTGTAAACAATAGCGGGTCTGTTACCAAAGTTCCCATTCCAAAAAAGAAGAAAACTGTAAATGGCACAATATCTGTAATGCCTTGTTTTGGTAGTCCTAGGTTATCTCAGGACAATACTAATGTTTTCACGCAGAGGGGGGTTTAGTACAGTGGGAACACAGAGCCAGCAAACATTTTAGGAGTGTTGCCACAACCAGCAGCAGTGTGCGAGGACCCAGCAAGTTAAGTTCCACCTCCATAGAAGCAAGCACACAGGCACAGGATTCCTCAAGCCAAGCTGCACTGTCTCTAGGAAGCCCCATGGCCCATGATCCAAGACATACCTGCCTATCTCTGGAGCCTACCCCTAAAGAGACCCACAGAGTACCAAGCCAACATGGCAGAGGAGACCAGGTGAAGATTCATTACTGCCAGAACTCATGCCCATCATGCTGACAGGTGCATGGCCAGAGCTGAGTTCACACATGCCACCCGCCTAGTAGACACCGCTGCACAAATCCAGCCCCACCTACAAGCGCATGCTGGTCATCAGCCCAATGACAACTCCAGGGTGGCCATACATGGCATCGACACCCTGGCATGTGTCATGCCCCAGGAACCATGCCAGCACATGCAACAAGCCACGTGCAACCAATGTTGCCACCTCATGCCAGGGTGAGGCTGCTCATGGGATTCATGGGAGGAAGCAGGGAAGGGAGGGGTAGGGGGAATGTGAGAGAGGCAAGGACTCATGGGAGAACCCTACTTATAGGTAATCACTGGTGCTCTCATCATGGCCCATGATCAGGTCAACCCCTGAACCCTCAATAGCAGTAGAGGTGTCCAATGCACCATCAAGGGGGTAGGTAGGGGGTGGCTTGCAGGGCTCAGTGGAGGGTCTTGCTCCAGAATCTCCAGCAATGGAAACAGATGAAACACAAGAAATGTGGATCAAGTAACTCCAGTGTGTGCATTCATAGAGAACAGATTGGTGGAGGAAGCATGGAAATGAAAAGACACAGGTGGCCATGTGACACCTCAGGGGCAAAAGACTGTGACAACCTTCCTGTTGAACAACTAACCACTTCCTTAGGTTGCAGATTTATTTTCTTGGTAGCCAATCCTAGCTTGAATTGCCAGAAGCCACTCAGAATAGTAGGATAGTCATAGATGGCAGACTAGTCTGCAATCCATGCTTGTTTAGGTCAGTAAGTAGGGTGAACACAGAGAGTTCCAGTTAGAGACTGGACAGAATATATGCCAATGTTCCAGTAGGTTAGCTAAGGTGAGTACTGAAGAGCTGGAAAGACCTGAACACAGCAACGTACTTGCATGTTGACTCTTCTTGTATTGCTCCAAAGTGTGGATATTATTTCTGGCATTGCTTCTGGGTTGACGGACTTCCCACATGTGTGCCATCAACCTCATTGTTTTGTGGATCAAACAAAATTATTTCCTGAAGCATGTGCCCCCACGGATCTAATTACAGGAGATGTGCACATGGCTCACATCGGGGGGGGGGGGAATCTGAAGTATGCAAGGTCTTTGCTTTGTTCCTCATAATTGCTATGCTTAGCAAGGAGGCTCAAAGCTCATTTTCTCAGTTCGTCAAAATAAGTTATTCACCAGTTCAGTAATGGCAGTTGCATAGCAATTGTGGACCTCTATCAGAAAGCTGCACATTACCAAGGGGGTGTCATTAAAAATATCATCTCCCACGCTGCCATGTAAATAAAATTAAGCTCTTTTGCTGAGCTGGTGACACACAGAGAACATTTTCTGCTGTTAGCCAAGGGCAGAGTTTTTAAAGCTAGTTAATATTCCCATATTGCTCAATTGCTACACAGTATGAAAAGGAATAAATTACACAAGGATAAATTCATGGCCCCTAATGTTCTCATGGCATCATTCCACCAACAGATGTCTGGGAAGGTGAAAGGACTGTTGAGATAAAATGTTGTGAAATTTTACCTCTGTAACAGCCCAATCCAACCTAAATTCCCGCTTGGTGATGCAGCGGTGCTGGCATGGGCTACGCTACATCCCGCGGGGGATTTTTGACTGCTGGGGGTCTCCTTGTCCCCTTGCCCCGGGGTAAGCCCCAGCAGCCACAGTGGGTCAACTTGGACTTGCACCAGCGGTATTGCTGGCACAAATCTGTGTTGATCTGGCAGATCAGGCCTAGGGAGAGTTTTGTGATTCGGTGGACGCCAGTGCCGCCGATCTCCCTCCCTCCTGGGCCTGATCCACCCACCAACGTCCCCATTTTCTCCCCGTTTTGCCAGCGCAGGCCCTTGATTGGATTGGGCCATAGGTTTCATATACAGTACTCAACTTGCATTCAAATGAAGCCCAATCTAAGATATAGAGTTGTCTTTTTTTTTTTTGTTACTCTCCTTTTAAGAAAAACAATGTGTACATTCTGCAAGTGAAATAGAGAACGCTTTGAATCCATCTCATTTCTCTTTTTCAGAACCAATGACTATTGACTATTAAGCGCCAGATTCAACATAACCCCTTCCCAGGTCCACTCACAGACTGCTTTTGCCCATGTAATATGAGCTCTGTGGAATCCTTATTTAAGCCATATCCTCCTCTACTATACTCACGGGCTATTTACCTAGAGTCCATCTTGGCAAATATATCAGGCCTCCCGGATGCTGTGAAATTGGTTTTTCTTTTAAATGATGGTCCCCAAGATATAATTGGACCAGCTGCGAAGTTCCTTTGTTCAGTAGAGCAAAAATTTCTTGCTAGGCAAGGTTGACTTGGTTCTGTAAACTCTTTTATGTTTTATGTTCTAGGAACGTGTATCATAGGTTTTAGGAATGTGTATTTGTTTTAATATTTTGATGCCAATAAAGATTTTTGAATTGAATTGACTGACTATTATGGATAAATTGTTTAGCAGATGCACGTTCTGCTTCCCCGATGATGTTAATTAGGTGTTTACCAAGCACATATACATATACTCGAAATAGTTAACTGCTCTTTTTTATATAATGCGATTTCTGCTTGGAAGAACTTGAACAAATGTCTATCCACCACCTCCATTGTTACCTTAAGTGCAACTCTCTCCATAGCAACCAGAAACTTTTCAAGGCAGAAATAAACTAATCCTCTTGAGCTTCCAGAGCACCGTCAAGGAATTTTAAAAACATTGGACTTCCCAACAGCTAAATACTTTGGGGGATTCAAAAGGCCACAGAGCCAAAGAAACACAAACCTCCCTTTTTTTCCCCTGACCAAAGGTAAGAGGAGATAATTCAAAATTGGGGTGGGCTGGGGGGGGTTGTCCTTCTAAAGTTGTTTTTTTCCGTGCTCACCTCTTTCTTAATATCATTCTAAAACTAAAACTATTTTTAACCCTCATAAGCTCTCACAACATCCACACAGTGTTAATGTTCCTCTTGACTGGATGCCAGACACTGCGTCTGTTTTGGCAGCGGCTCCTTCTTCTGCAGCCTCTCAGAATGACTTTATTATGTCAGCAAACCAACATTCCTTTATAGGATACCAGTTTTGATATATGTCATGTGTATTGGGCATGGCCACTGTATGTTGGCTGTTTCCCAAAAGGAGATGGATGTGTATATCCTTGTATTGGTTAGCTGAATTAGGCTCAACTTGGCTCAACGAAACAAAAATGTGTCTTTTTGAGGTCGTAATGATAATAGCCATCAGGATGATGGGTGCTTATAAGAAGTGTCCTGTGGTGGTATCCGAAATTCATCGAGAATAAGTCTGCTTCAGCTTTGTGTTGGCGTGAAGGAATGTTGGGACATTTCTAATATTTCTTTAACGGTTTGACAGACTTACATCCTTGCAAGTTGCTCCTTTCATCATGAGAAAATAGTTAGCTCTCAGCCAAAAGGTGATCTTAAGGTTATATTTTAATTCAAGTATGTGCTTATTTAGATTGGTTCCAGGATGACTCAAGGGCTCAGAGAGTGTGTGTGTGTGTGAGAGAGAGAGAGAGAGAGAGAGAGAGAATTAATGTAAAACTGACCCCCCCACCCTACCCGTAAACATATCACTGTTCCTGAAGGTACGCGATCCAGCCTATAGATCTCTAACAGTGATGTACAGGGTGACATAGGCCAACATTACCAGAGTAACATTCTGTATAAGGCACAACAGAGAAGGGGCAGCTGTGTCCTGCTTTACCACTTGTCAGTCCTAGGGCCAGCCCAAGACCTCTTGGCACCTGAGGCAGTGTGTGATGCAGTCCCCTATACCAGCTGTTGCCTTCACTTTCTCTCACCCGCTGGATTTGAAAAGGAAGAGGGAAACAGAGATGCCCTCGCCTACTTTCCTCTTCTCCCCCCCACAATCTCTTCCACTCCCTTCTCCTCTGTTCCCCTCATCCTTTTTGAATTCAGGAAGCAAAAGAAGCAGTGGAGATGGCCACCCTCCACCAATATAGAGAGTTAGAACAGAGAAAAAAAATATTTTTTTCACCCAGCGTGTAATTCATCTGTGGAACTCCTTGCCACAAGATGTGGTGATGGCACCTGGCCTAGATGCCTTTAAAAGGGGTTTGGATAGATTCATGAAGGCCACCAGACCTCGATGCTGCAACACGGGTAGGGCAGAATCCATGTGCTGTGTGTCCTCATCCAAGGGTCTCACACAGAATCAAGCTATTAGTTGTATAAAAAGGTAAAGGTGACCCCTGACAATTAAGTCCAGTCGTGTCCGACTCTAGGGTGTGGTGCTCATCCCCATTTCAAAGCCGAAAAGCCAGCGTTGTCCGAAGACGCCTCCGTGTTCATGTGGCCGGCATGACTCTCCTTGCCACAGCGCATAGCATGCGGCTGGAACACGGAGCGCTGTTTACCTAAAAAGTATGTCAATTTGTTGTGTGCTAATGTGCAAACTTCACCAAGTCTCCCTACTCCTTATGTTATGCAGTGAAAGGGAACTCAATAACCATTCCCCTAAACTGATCACAGAAGCTTATCATTATCAATCAAATGTGTTAATGAGAATGAAACAACTTACTAGAAAGACTTTTTTTAATGAGGGGCGAGGGGAGGAATGATTTCTTCTGAATCAACCTTTTACGTATCGTTCTGCAGCAGAACCATTATTATGGCCAGAATCATATGTTTTCTGCTGCTTCCCTGCTGTAAGACCCAACCCCCTCTCCTCATTGTTCAGAAACAGTTTGTCACTGCAAATCAGCTTAGCTAACCAATTAAAAAATCCTTCCAGACGTATTGCAGCCACTCTAATTAAGAGGCTCCCCACCCTTATTATATAAATTCCTCAGGTTCCAAGTTCAAGCTGTGAACTGCCAACCACGAGTCAACACTCAACCCAGACACACGCTGCAGGAAGAAGAGGAAATGTGTTTTCTGACTAAGAATCCAGTTCTTTGGATCGTACCTTTGACTTTTCTATTTGGCCCAAACACTGCAGGAACACAACCTGATGCAAACCTGAAGGCTTCCAGCCAAAGCTATGTGCAAGATGTTCTACGTATCCTTTCAGCTGACAATTACACTGAACACCACCAGTACCAATCAAGAGAAATTATCAGGATATTACTGGAGAGAACTTTGTGTCCACAAAGGATTTATGGAATGCAAAAGGATTATAATCTGGTTAATGTGTCAAGTGGTGAAAGGAAAAATTGTACGGACAATTTAGCAAGGGTAAAACCTTCCTTTTCATGCATTGGGTCTCACATCTCAAGAAAAATGAATGCCTAATATTTTTTTTTCTTCCAAATTGATTCTTTTGGTATGTGTCTTCAAGGGATATACCATGAGCTGGATCAAGAAAAAGTGAGTCATACTTAAGAACCATTAAGGTCAAAGAGATAAATTCATCACGACTAGTTTAAGCCCTATTCATTTCAGTGGTGCTTAAGGATGACTAACTTTCACTGGATCCACTCCTCTGTCCTTCAGTTACACATGTACAGTTTTAATATCAGTTAGTTTTTTCCAACTTTGGAATTTACAAAATGAAACGAAGCAGTCAGTTCTGCTTTCAATGTAGACTGAAACCTGAGAAGTAATCTCACACATCAATGTTGTCTCCATGCGATTAGAGATTTGCTGAAGAAACGCATCTCTGAACATCTTTGTCTAGTATTATTTGGCAAAGAAAAAAGGCTTAGCCAAAATTATCTTATGGCCTAATCCTATTCCTCACCTGCACGCACAATGCTGAGCTGCCAGTGTAGCATCAGCTTCATCCTGCGCACTGATCAGGGCCCAGGCTGGTCAGGAGAGTTAAGAAAAGAAAAACTTTACTTACCTTCCCTGCCACTGAATGGTTCCCCAGTGGGATTCCTCAGATCTATGCTACCTTTGTAGCTGGCATAGCTCTGAGGAGCCTACCGAACGTGGGTCAGGCCCAGGACAAGTGTTCTGGATATGGTAGATGCTGCCGAGATCCACCCTGAACTGGTAGCTGTCATGCTGCTCCACAGGGCTGACACTCATTGGACTCAATCCCAGGGCACAGCCAGTCCCAGCCCTGATCATATTGGGTTTCTCCTGGGCACCCCAGCCCACAAGGTAGACTACCACCACCCCGTTTTACCTGCCAGTCCTCCATTTACAGAGAAACTGAAGGTCTTTATGCACCCCCAGTCCTTCAGAGTTCAGAATACACAAACCACAATGCTTCTCATCCCAAGGCCCTGGTAAAAGACTCACTGCGCAATCATGTCGTATCCTCGGGTGGCAGTGTTCCACTGCCCGAAGCCATCGTAAAAGTGCCATAAGGCACTTTTTTGACAACTCGTGAGCAGGGAAGGCCGGCGCAAGGCCGGCCTCCCCTGCTCCGCCACCCAATCACCCAGAGGACCGCCGCCAGACCCAGGTAAGGATCCAGTGGGTGGGGAAGCAGATTGGGAGCAAACGGAGGGCGGCCATAGGCCCAGCCACTCCAGGAGGGGGAGAGGGACAGCTTTGGCCGAACCCTATCCCCCACTGGGCGGCTGAGCCGTTACATGGCCTCCTCTGACTTCCGCCAGCAAAATAGCTGGCGGAATTCTGAGGAGGCCGATCGGCCCCAGTGCCCTTTACACTCGGGGAAGGGGATGAGTGTCCGAGGAGACTTTCCACCACAGGGGAAGCTGCCAGCGGCGGAGCATGGGATCTAGCATGCGGCCTTGGCCGCCTAGCGGATCCTTAGGCAGGATTGGGCTGCCCATCAGTAATGTGGCTGGAATGGCCAAGACTAGATTTAGGTGAATCAATTCCCTCTCACAGACAGACCACTGTAGTATTTTTATAAATTTATTAAAGGAGTAAATATTTAGGTAATGCACCACATAGAGGTATTTAAATAAAGTTACAAGTTACAGTTATAAGCATTTGCAGCAATTAGAACTAAGATAATCTCCTAAATTTTACAGGACTATCTCTCACCTGTAGAGTAAGCTCCTGAGTTTAAGCAAAGGATGGATCTTCCATCTGCAGTACCACCAGCAGCAGTACTGGCAGAAATTCACAGTAGGATGGTCATCCTGAGAGGACCCTGATAGGCTGTAGCAACAGGGTTTTTCAGCCTGAGAGGCTACCTTTCGATGCTGTCCTGTCTGATCTGGACCCTAGGTCATCCAGACCAAACCTTCCAGGACATTGAAGGCACTAGCACTGGCTGACGCAACCTCACTCATCCCCTCCCCAGTGGAGAATCTCAGCTGTAGCCAATTCTCGTTGATTAGCGCCTAACTCTCTGACAATAGCAGATACCACAGGTGGCTGGCCTGGGAATCCCTGATAAGCCCTTCTCCCTAGCACAGCAAGGCGCAGCAACTCCCTGCTACTCAAGATAGTTCTTGGTCTGTCAAAATGGGGTTCAGAACAAAATGGATCTTCAGGTTTCTTGACAGTAGCTGTGGCGGAAAAAGCAGGTACAACAATGGCAGAGGCTAAGTCCAAGCAGAAAAATAAAGGAAGGCGGCACTAATCTTCAGAGCAGCAGGAAGGGTCAAACCTCAAGGAAGCTATAAAAAGACTGTTTTATTCACATCCATTTCCTCCGATTCCCAATGTATTTTCAGTACAGCATACAGTTGATCAGAGGCACAGTCACATCTTATCTCCTGAGTAAGGAGTTTATTTTCTTGTTGAAAAGAATGTGACCATTGCCTCTGAAGAAGGCTATGCTATTCTCAAGATGCATTCGACCAGCATTTCTCAAACTGTGGGTTGGGACCCACTTGGTGGGTCACAACCTGATTTCTGGTGGGTCCCGCAGAGCCTCCAATGAAAACAGGGTGATGGAAAGATCAGATAACTAATTGCCTCAAGTCCAAGGCTATTCAATAATCAGATAGTTGCTAATTGCCCTGCAAACAGCTCAGCTCCTGTGGTCTGCAAGCTTGTGTAAATATAGGGAGGTAAATGTTTATGTTTGAGTGTCTTTTTTATGGTGTACTTTTTCCAAGTCCATCAATGACAGGTAGTGGGGGCAGGTGAAGGCAGGTGAAGTCACATAACTAAGCTTCGAGGCTATTCATTAGGGCTGCCTCATTATAAGAAATGGATTGAGGGGTTTTTTTTGCAAATAAATAAAATATTGCTTGTAAATATGAGAGCCAGGATGGTGTAGTGGTTCGGGAGTCGGACTTAGACCCGGAAGATCCAGGTTCAAATCCCTGCTCAGCCACAAAGCTTCCTGGGTGACCTTGGGCCAGTCACTATCTCTCAGCCCCACCTACCTCACAGGGTTGTTGTGAGGACAAAAGGGGGGAGGAACCACGTACACCACTCTGAGCTCCTTGGAGGAAGGGCGGTATAAAAATGTGAAAAATAATAAAATAAATAAATAAATAAAATCTTTCTAGATCACTTTTTGTTTAAGTCTTATAAAGCTAGGTGGGTCCTGATAGAGTGTCATTTTAAAAAGTGGGTCCCAGAGCTAAAACGTTTGGGAACCACTGCATTAGACAGTTTGGAATGCTTCGGTTGAGGTTCAGCTCTGTTTGTTGGCTCGCTCCAAGCAGGGCCAGCCCATCCATGAGGTCAACTGAAGTGCTGGCTGGCGCCTCCCACACTCAACCGACGCGCTGGAAGCTCTTATCTCTCCTCCTGGAGGCTTTCACAGCTTTTTGTCGGCGCCGTGTTTCGAACTTATCAAGTTCACCGGTCTTTGGGTTTTTACAAGACGGCAGCTCTCCCGACTGAGCCAGACTCTTCTGCTGCTCCAGTCCCCTCCCCTCCCAATCAAGGGAGAAGGAGTAGGAGAAATGGTAGAGGGGGCAGTTGGTGCACTGCCAATTAAGGGTGTGTCATTCGGTGTGCCACCTCAGGTGCCAGAAGGACTTAGCCCAGACATCGTTCATCAAGGAGACATTCTCAACCCTTCCGGGCCAAGTACCACCTCCGGTGCCACTCTCCTGCTGCATACCACTGGACATCACTGGAGATGACATAATCACCAGCTACTTCTGGGTTTTCAGGTTTTTTGAGGCCAGAAAACAGAGATAGGAGGCTCTGGGCGGGTGGGAGGGCCCTTCTCAGCATTCCCAAGAGGCTCGGCCAAAGGCAGGAGCCTCTCAGGAGTGAAAATGCCCTGCCAAAAGCACTGCATCGGAGCGGGTTTTCAGTGGTCTGGCAGTCCACCAGCAGTTGGCCAAAGTACCACTGGCGGTACTAGTGCCACTGGTTGAGAACCTCTGACTTAGCCTATATCCAGCTCCAAGTCCCAAGTCTGTTCTTTGATAAGAGGTCAGATCTCAGTCCATTTGGACACATTCTCGTATTCACCCGCACTTTCTGCTGATTCCCTCTTTGACATTAATTTATTTTTGTTTTTCTTATTTGAAGTGCCTTGAACCAGATGCTTTGCTATTAATTGCTGGAGGAGATTTAGGAGCACGTCTTAGTGAAGATGTATTTCAGAAAATTTCCCTCATGCTTCTCTACTATATCACTCATCAAGGAGACATCTGTTCATCAAAGCTCAGTCTGAGGAACAGGGGTTATAAATTTTACCTGAACAGCATGCTCAGTTTAAGGAGTGAAGAAGACCGCTATTACTTCTCTCGAAATGAAATGGAAGATGTTCTGGAGGCAATATGGAAGCATTTTAAAATCTCTGAAAAACAGGTAAAAGTAACGTGAAGGATCACACAAGTAAAGACTGAGGGGATACCTTGGGTAAATCGCATCCACGGATGCTCAAAGCAGAGTTGCATCATCTTTATGAGACTGTGGGGTTTCTTTATGCAGTCAAAATCACTATAGACTGACAATGCTGGTGGGTGTGTGGAGTTGGTCCTAGTAGCCTTATGAATGTTTTGAGATTATATATATATATATATAATGACTCACCACCTTCTGGTTCAAGCCAAATTGGAAGCTTTTGAATGATGCAGTGAGCCATGAAGTCAGCACAAAACAATGAAGAGCATAATGGAGTAAGTGAGTCTTTGACCCACTAACTATACTGTGGTTGCAGTGGTCAGGAATGGAAAGCTAGGGAGGATTGGCAAAACACTGCTGGTAAAGCATTGCAGGACTTTCCAGGAAAACAGAATGCAAGCCTTGTGTGCAAGCTCAAGGAAGTTAGTGCACGGTTATCCTTGCTCTCCTTCTCACAACAGCACTGAAAGGCCTCTCCTGAGATCAGGGAGCCCTCTAGAAGGTAATGGAATGGAATGTGGAGGACTGCAGGGGGAGAGCAAAATTGCTTAAATATTGGGCATCCCTTCCATAAGCAGAGCTCCAATGTCTCTGCCTAGGTTCAAAGCAACTCCACCCTATCCCTACAGTCCCTCCCATGCCCCAGTTCACCCCCTTCTGGAGCCCCCCCCCCCCAATCTTTAGCAGAGGCTTTTTAGTGGATTGATATGGGGAGGAAGGGGTAAGAAAGTACCCTTGCTTAAGCTTTCTTGCACTTGTGCAAGGTTTGAATGCAGGCCTAACTCCTTTCATTCCTGTTAGTAAGGACAATACTTACTTTTTTGGTAAGGACAAAAAATATATCTTAAGACTGTATCAAGAATGCAGCCATCTCTGGCTCTAAGCTATAGCCCAATGGTGCATGTGTGCGCGCACAGGGAAGGATCTAGGTCTTTTTTACTACAGTACCAAAAGTCGGTTCCAGATACGCTCACTATACATCAAAAAAGGCATCCCTTTGGATGTGAGAATCATTCCAATCTCAGGAGCATGTACCGGTATACTCCCCCTTGAACAGAGGTAGACCCAATAAAATAAACAGCTTTGGTATTTTGTATTTAAATTATTTTTAATAACTAGAAAAGGATATTGTCTTGATATATGTGCTGCTTAGTGCTTTTTTGCTTGAGGCAGGAAGATAAGCTTTTGGCTGCCTTGCTCTGAGTTCATGCCACAGAACGTGGTTCACGAAAAATGAACAACTTACGTCAAGGGAAAAAACATTCATTGTAGTTAAATGTAAACAGATTTTTAAAAACCAGGAAGCACATGGTAGCTATTGTCTAATGCCTTGACAGTAGGAAATAGTTACAGACAATTTTTTTCTATCTGGTTCTGATCTGGTTTGAGAACTGAAACCACTTTGGTCACTCTGGTGGATGAGTTCATCAGGAATAGACATAGGGAATGTGTTCCTGTTGCTTTTGCAGATCCTCAGTAGATCCTCAGTAGATCCTCAGTACCACTGACCATGGTACCCTGCTGGACTGCCTATCTGTGATGGACTGGGATATGCCATTTTACGATGGCTCTGTTCCTTTCTGCACTTGTGGATCAGAGTAGGCATTAGATCAGGAGTGGCCAACTTTCCACCATTAGGGCCTCTGTGTTCTTAAGAGTTGTGTAGAAGACAGAATCTTGGCAGATGTAAGTGCTGATGGTGCTGCTGCTAAAGCAGCTGCACCTGCTGAAATGCCCTCACCTATGCAACCATTTAAAGGGCCAGCATTCATGTTGAAAGGTTGGCCAACACTGCTTTAGACGGTGGTACTGGGGGGTTCTTGTTCGACACCATGTCCTTTGTCCTATGGCAGTGGTTCCCAAACTCCTGGGAAGGCCCTTCGCTGCTCTAAGTGGCAGCGGGGCCTTCCCAGGGATCGTGATGGCGCGTCTGGGATCGCGCCGCCGCGGACGATAAGGTCCGTTTTACCTGCATTGGTGGGCAGTGGGTGTCCGGTGGGAGGTGTAAAACCGGAAGTGGGTTGCAATTGTGGGGGTGTAAAACCGGAAGTAGGTTGTGGAGGTGTAAAGCCGGAGGGGTCCGCAGGCTCCCCACACCCACCGCCGGACACCCACTGCCCACCAATGCAGGTAAAACGGACCTTATCGTCCGCGGCGGTGGTGGCGCGATCCCAGACGCGCCGTCATCGTCACCGCGGGTTGCCACGCCCCTTAAGGATGTAGCAACCCTTTGTTCCCGGCTGGGGTGTCGCGACGCCCCAGTTTGGGTAGCACTGTCCTATGGTGTCCTATAACGTCAAAACTGTAGTTTAACTGATGCCACCATATACCTGATACCATCTCCTAGCCACTTTTTTTCCTCTCCATTAGTAATAATGAGTGCTGTGCTATTCAGGTCTAAATATCCTGTATGCTATTTGGTGACATGCAGACAGTTTAGGGAAGTTCTTCTACCTGTCCAGGTAGAACAGGTGTTTCAGGATTTACGAGCGCATCTTTAAAATACACATCACGTAAACTTGCACATCAGATCTGAGCAAAGGAGAAAAATGAAATTGACTTCATCCATACATCTGAAAGAGAACAATACTGAAGTACAAAACAATATAAAGGTGGAAACCAAGGGAAAAAAGAGGAAATGGACTTTGCATTGAGATAAAGAAAGATCAGTGTATTGATTCCACGTTTTTGGGAGTCTACTAGAGATTTTATTGCAGATAAAATAGTAGACATGTTTATTGCAGAAGCATTTGCTCCCAAGAAGCTTTTATTGCAATGCAAACAGACCACACAAAGCAAAAAGTCTTTGCACAGGGGAAGAGAAGTCGATAATTATTATCCATATTTCGCTAATTGAGACAAAGTATGTAGGAGAGTCAGGAATAAAGTAGATTCTTGTAAGTACAAGTACTAATTCAGTACTTCAGCCACATTCTTCCTGGCGTCCGCTTGCGATAGTGCCAGTGACACAATATAAAAACAGGAAATGTGGGAGTAATGGGGAAAATACTAGTAAAAATGTACTTTCCCAACTCTTAGCACCCACAATGCTGCTGGTGCCTCTTAATGAAGGCCACATCAACAGTAGTTCTTCTTACTGCCATTGCTGTCAGGCAGTGATGTATCTAAGTAACTAGGTCACGAGTGCGAATGCGAGTGCGAGTACGAGTACGAGTCATTTTTTCATGAGTGCGAGTCCGAGTGCGAGTCAGTGTCAAAATTTTTGGGCAAGTACGAGTCAAGTGCGAGTCATTTTTGCACAAGTGCGAGTTGAGTACGAGTAAGGCCAAAAACCATGAGTTACAAGTCACAGGTCGAGTCACTTTGGGGAAAATGGCTTTTTTCCCTGAAAATGGGGTGGGTGGGTGTCTGTGTGGGGTGTGTGTGGGGACCTCTGAGGCTTTTAAAGCACCCACTTGGCTTCCCCTATGACTTGGAAAATGACTTGGAAATGGCAAGTCGTTACCCCCACGAGTGCGAGTCAAGTGCGAGTCCAGTGGGTCACGAGTGCGAGTGCGAGTCAGTGGGTCACGAGTATGAGTACAAGTACGAGTCAGGGAAAAAGTGACTCAGTCACACTTGCGAGTCGAGTCATTTGACTCGAGTCTCCATCCCTGCTGTCAGGTAAATTTCAGCAGGAAAGGCAACGGGGAAGGGTTTGGTTGATGCCGTTCTGGTACAACGCTAATCATGAGCTGAGTCCAAACTTTAGAGAAGTTTGAATTTGGCTAGTAATGACATGAAAGTTCTGTACTGGGGAAACTCATACTGCAAACTCCCTAGTTCCATATTCCAGCTATATCGCCAGATCTAATATCATTTTCACACTTGCGTGGTAGATTGATTTAAGCCTCACATTTGAGAATGCCCTTATCTATCTTTTTCTTCTCATTATTTACACCACAATATGTTTCGATACAATTTTATACACAGTATAAACATACACAGTATGTTTCAATACAATTTTTCTTCTCTTTCAGTGCATTTATGTAAGTGATCTGGAGAAAGAAGCTGGTATAATAGACATCAATGGTGCTGATGAAAATACATTCCCCCGACTGGCTGCTATCGTTCTTACATTGGCTCTGCAGGGAATCTGCCTGGGGAAAGCTCACTTGCCCTCACCAGAATTCTTTGTGCAATATATTTTCAGTTCTCTAAGCAGCACTAATGAACTCCATGTAGCAGGTAGATCTGCATACATACCTCAAGTTGTCTTCTGTGTCGAACTAAATCCATAATAGTTGAGCTGGCCTCCTCTCAAAGGGACAGTAGAATTAGAAGACAAATTTCTGTCTCTCTTTTACACTTTTTAAGGCCACCATAATGAATCATGATGCATATGGTATGGAATGCAGGTGGGTTAATTTATCTGAGGGAACCTTCAGTGATTAATGGCATATGATAGCAGATCTTGCAATCCGCCGTCGTATCCTGCAGGCCGCTGATGCACCAGGTGCTCCACAAAGCTGGTGCCTGTGCAAAGGCCAAGAGGCCACACATGGGCAACAGGAGCCCACAGAATACCATCACCAGTAAGCTGGTGGCGGGGGCAGATCGAGATGGGGATTGGGCCAGACTGGGGGCATTCAGGGGTGGGAGAAGAATAGATCTCAGCAACAGCCTTGCATACCAGGTTTTAACCCCCCCCCCCTTCCCAGCCTGGACCACTCCCAGAGGCTCTTATGCCAGCACAGGTCTGAGGAGACCTATTGGGGACCAGGCAGCCTGCAGAGAGGTAAGCAATTTTCTTTACTTATCTCTCCCGGGCTGCCTGGTTCCCACCCAGCCCTTAGCATCCAGTGCCTGCAGCATCAGTGGCGCTGCATATTCTGGGTCAGGCCAGCCCTGATGGGATTGGGCTGTAAAATACATTGTACCAAGATAAGCCAATGACTTTCCTAGCTGAGTACAGTGCCCCTGCCAAATGCTCTGTTCTGGATGCTTCAGGACACAAAATTGTCAATTGGTAGCCTGTGAGAATACCTTATCACTGCACTGCAACTTATTATTGCACTGTATCTTGTTCTACCAGACAGTCTCAAAGTATATGGGAGGGCAACAAAAGAGCAGAAGTGCCTTGGCACCCTCTTCTACTCTCACATCTTATATAAGAACGAACCACTAGATTTGGATCAGAGAAAAGAGAATGTTCCCACCCTCTCTGGTCAGAAGAGGCACTTCCTCTTTGACGTTGTTCTCCCTTGTACTCTAAGATTAAGAATAACACCATGACTGAGCAGAACCATGCCCTCCTTTTGAAGCACGGGAGGTTGGCTTTGTCTGACAGCGCAATCTACTTTGTCCGACAGCACAATCCTGTGTAGGCTGCAGTGGCCGGCCTAAAGGGCCGACCGCCGCATCCCATTGAGTTCCCGGGAACAACTCGGGAGAACAGGACGATTGTCCCCTTCCCCCGGTGTCAGTGGTGGTAGGCCCAATGGGCCTACTCGAATGTACGTGAGCTCCAGAGCTCTTGTACATTCGTGCCTCTCATGTCGGTGCAACAGGAGCCTGGAGGGAGCTTTGGATACCGGAGATCTCGGCCCCCGGTATCCCTGCCCCCTCCAGGCCCCGGGTGGCCTATGGCCCTCCCCCCCACCCGGTCCACCTTCCCCCCGCCCCTGGTCTGGCTGTGGAGCATGCAGCACCGACCGCAGCGCCAGCACTGCTTACTCTCTGGGTGTCGCACACGCGCTGCCCCGGGGCACAAGTTACATAAGATTGCGCGGTCAGTCTATGCTGGAGTTGCAAGCTATTGCTACTATCACAGCAGACCTTTTTAGATCATGAACACTGCAGCATTCGTGTGTAACCAGTCCAGAATGCATGTATTTCCAGACACATGGAGCTTCTTCTATTCTTGGATGTGCATAAATCCATGTGTAGGAGGCTGCCATACACCTGAGTTTAAAAGGAAGAGTGTGAAATACCTCCCCTTTTGTCTCTCTCCTAGTGATGGACCTTTCGTGTCTCAGTGTCTCGTGTCTCAGATGGACAACGTGTCTCAGTGCTTCATGCCGTGGTGGCAGCTGACACACGAGCATTATTTACAGATATTCTGTTTGGATTATAGAAGCAATAAAGGAGACATATTTCATCCTTCTGTTTTGCTTTAGTCAGTAATCCTATGTTTTCTGACAAATTCTTAGCAATAGATCAACTCATGAGCATGCTAAGGACTGGAAAGGACTGCAGCACAAACAGACGAACCCACTATGGCACGACAATGAGGGATTCTGAGTATCTAAATGTTTCAGTTGCAACAAGGCAAAAGAATGAGAACACAGTAAGCAGTTACGACGATAATGAAAACACAGTTGAGTGGGAGCAGGTAAGGAAGGAAGCCGTTGTGGAATGCACTGCTTGTCTCTTAAAAGTTTGTTCTTCTGTTCTGAGACTTGTGATGAGTCAGATTCACTTCTGCTCCCAAGAAAAGGCTTTTAAAAAATGAACAAAGTTAACTTTATCTTAGATACCGTATTGGTCTGAATATAAGACTCACTTTTTTCTCCTAATTTAAGAGTGTTAAACTAGGGGTGCGTTTTATAATCAGGCTAGTTGCAATTTAATGCCAGTGATTTAATTAATTTTATAAAAAAACTAGTTTTTAAACTAGGGGTGCGTCTTATAATCAGGCTGTTGCAATTTAATGCCAGTGATTTAATTAATTTTTTTAATAGCACCAAACTTTAAGGGTGCGTCTTATAATCAGGTGCGTCTTATACTCAGGACAATACGGTATATTTTCAAAAGGAGAGGCCATTTTTATTTGAGAACCATAAATCTAAAATTAGAATATCAAAAATGAACAATCAATAGTAGCAAACTAAATAGCAGCCAGCACTACCAAACATAAGACCAATGCTAAGATTAAAATGGCTGCCTAAACAGATGAGTCTTTTGGCACTAGAGGAACATGGAGAGAGAGAGAAAGAGAGAGAGAGAGAGAGAGAGAGAGAGAGAGAGAGAGAGAGAGAGAGAGATCACCACCTATGGCAGAGAGGTCCATGTGGTAGTCACCACCACAAAAAAGGCCTCTTGTGTATCACAACCACTTAGACTTCTGAATGCAGCGGAACACATTAAACAGCCTTGCCAGACTATCTTAGGCAACAGTAATGGTTGCGGGTTTGTTGAGGCTCCATACAATGCAACTTGGATAACATTGGTACAGTATATAGGACATCTCATAGAAAGGGCTAATAACATGATTCCCCTTGCCACCACCATTCCTTTGGGAAGAACTGACATCAATGAGGGTTGCAGCTTAGGTAACCCAAAAACCAAGTAAGCTGTTGTACAAAGACTGAAAATGAATGTATCCAGTTGACTAATCTGTTGAACTAAACTGGCTAGAATTAAAACAAATGGCTTAAATGGGTTCAGGGTTAGGGTTGAAAAGGTTGACAGCAGCTTTGAAGAAAATCTGCTTTCTCTGATCAATTCTTATTTCTATTAGGCCACAATCCTAAATCTTGGGACTAGGCCTCATTGAACATAATGGGACTTACTTCTAAGTAGACCTGCATAGGATTGGGCTGTTAATTACCCCATTAGCAATATTCTTTAAAGGTCACTTCATTCTGACAGAAATACGTTTTTTGTGGGTGTTAATATTTTCTTCTGATTTTCACACATACATATAAGGAAGTCATTGTTTTTCGTTCTTGACAGATGGCAGAAGTTGTTGCTACTGCTAATTAAATTAAGATACAACATTTCATTCCCTCAGATAAAATGCCACGAAAGTAGGCCACTGATCTTCAAGTCAGCACAGTTGATCTAATATTTTAGTAACTGTCAGGGATGTGGATCAAGTCTCTCCAAGTCTCGAGTCAAGTCCCAAGTCTTTGCCCCCAAGTCCCAAGTCTTTGGTCGCAAGTCCCTATCTATTTAAATGGGAAAAACGGATTTAAACCTGAATAAAATTCAACTTGGCGTAAAAGGCTCCAAGTCTCGAGTTGAGTCTTTCGAGTCTTTTACAATTCCCGAGTCAAGTCATTGACGCGACTTGAGTCCGACTCGAGTCTGAGTCAATAGACTCAAGTCTACATCACTGGTAACTGTATAACTATTTTATGTTCCTATTCCATTTCTATAAAAGAAAAGCCTGTATGCATTTTTAACAGAAGTAGATACTTCAAAGCAGTCGGCATTTGCCAATTCCCTTCAGTGATTCCTGTCATTAAATAGTTCATAGTTTTCTTTCCTCAATTAAAAATGGCTAATTTTCTATCATCAAGCACATTAAAATATGTCAGTGAATAGGAACTGCAAACGTTCAGGCCTGACATTTCTGTTTAAAATGGTGGTGAATCATCAAAGAAGGCACAGCCCAGCTTCTAGCTGCAAAAGAAATTAGGCTTGGAGAAGACTCTGATGCTGGGAAAGATTGAAGGCAAAAGGAGAAGGGGAAGGCAAAGGATGAGACGGTTAGACAGCATCACTGATGCAATGAACATGAAAATGAGCGAACTCAGGAAGATAGTGGAGGACAGGAAGGCCTGGCGGGATATGGTTCATGGGATCACGAAGGGTCGGACACGACTTAACGACTGAACAACAACAACAAGGACCAGTTTGGATTAATACTACCTTACTGGTCCTTCTAATGCTGTGATGAGGCATAGGTGTGCCATGCGTGTTCTGCCACCTCCTCCTCATGTGTCACCCCATTGCTGTATTATCACATGAGGATGGACCATCCGATCTGATTGTGATTTATATGTCATTTATAAATATGTGATTTTAAAGCTTCTTCACGTTCAGATGGTCTGCCCTCTCACACGATTATGGGGGAGCACAGGGAGTAAGATGTGCATGCACAGACAACTCATCTCAGGATTAGAAAGTCAAGTTGGAAGGTATTGTCTGAACTGGTCTGTATGACTTGTATCACTCAGGCATTTCACAGATTGACAACTAGAGACAGCCATACAGCCCCACAAATATATATATATATATATATATATATATATATATATATATATATATATATATATATATATATATATATATATATCCAAAACAACTCACATAATTGTTTTGCAAGTCACACTAGGTGTTTTAGAACTGGATGAATGAATAACAGCCCAATCCTATCCCCCACCATCTTCTGCCATGCAGCCGTGCTGACAGAGTGAGTGCTGCATGCTGTGATGGTGGTGGTGATCAGATGGCCCGAGAGAGGTAAGTAAAAATATTTTTTTTACTTATGTTCCTGTAGGCCACCTGACCGCTGATGGGTCTTCTTGGACCCAGGCTGGTTATGTTGCTGCTGAGATCCACCCCCTCCAGCCCATTTCCCGCCCCCTGCCTTCTCCCTACCCTGAACTTCCCCAGAACTGCCCACGAACCACCCCCTCCACCACCTTATCTGGGCCGGTGGAGCATCTGGGTGAGTCTGGCATGTGCGTGGCGCCACTGGCCATTTGTGCCAGTGGCTCTGTTGCATGACAGCGGCACAGCGTTTATGCCTCTGCAATGGGGCCTACAGCGGTGGATCACAAGATCTGCTGCCTTAGGCCTTTGATAGGATTGGGCCGTAAATTAATCAATAAATATACAGTAGTTAGGAACTCTTGCCCAATTACAAATGCTACCTTTCATATTTTCTAAAACTGTAAATGGACCAGCCCTAACTAACGGCTGCAAATTTTCTTTGAGATCTGTTCTTCATGTTTGTGGAGTCCCATGCATCGTTGTTGTTGTTGTTGTTGTTGTTGTTGTATATCCATTCTTGTCATGTGGAGCTTTCAGTACTTCTCCTGGTAAATAGCTATTGTCTCCCACACAGGCTTGTTTCTCTGCAAATGAGCTTATGAAGATATTTTTTCATGAAAGTTCCCTCTCAATTTCTATGGAACACTTCAAGCAAATGAGCCCAGCAATCATTCAGCAATTATTAAGTTGCTCTTGCAAGTCTATGGAGTCCAAGCAGACAAAACTTCCACCAACATCTCTGGAGAGTGAGTTATGGTGCCATGATGTGAGCCAGGATGGTGTAGTGGTTTGGGAGTCGGACTTAGACCTGGAAGATCCAGGTTCAAATCCCCGGTTAGCCACAAAGCTTCCTGGGTGACCTTGGGCCAGTCACTATCTCTCAGCCCCACCTACCTCACAGGGTTGTTGTGAGGACAAAAAGGAGGGGAGGGAATATGTACACCACTCTGAGCTCCTTGGAGGAAGAGCGGTATAAAAATGTGAATAAATAAATAAATATGTTCAAGCTAAAGGACACAGTTTTGACCCTGGGCGAAAAATGTACGTGTGTGGCTCTTCGAATGTAAAACAATACTGCATTATGATTGGTCATGCCAATAATATTATTGGCTTCTAATATAAACTCAACATTTTTTTTAGAGATGCAAGAAGTGACTTTCCAGGGATAAGAAACTTCATGACTTTTCATTTCACCCAACTTTGCTAGTTTCTTAGTATCCATTTAATAACATGAGAGTCACATGTGCTTTCTTTCAACATTTTGAATAGGCATCAGGTTACTTGAAAAGCTGAATCTGTCACTTCCTCTCCACCAGTTTGCTCTTGATAAGTAATAGAGTATCACACTTGCCTCCAGCTGTCCACTGTCATGTCTGACCCCACCCCAGGCATGGCTAACGTAACCTTCTGGTTGACTGGGTCCTGCCTTCCTACTTCCACTTGGCCTGTATTTTCCCTGATCTGGGAATCACCTGCTTCTTAGTGCAGCCTCGCCAGTTTCTTTTCTCAGCTGCACCTTCCCAGTACCACAGTCTTGCCTAATCTTCCTCCAGGACAAATATACTAGTTCTTATGTATGGATCATGCCCTGTGCCTGGCCAAGATCATAAACATTTTTTATATGTCAAGTTCTCTTAAAATCAACCGGACTTACTTTCACCCGTGGTTTTTTCTGATCTTTCTTTAGCCCTGCAAAGGCAGACTTTCCATTCACATGGTTAGAGTCCTCCCCATACAGCTGTATACACTGCAGCTCTGCTCAGGCATGGAATGACAGCACATAGATTAGGAAAGAGCTGCTGCCATGATGCTGTCCGCCCTCGCATTGACGGTGCCATGTGAACTCCTGAACAGGGTTGGCTTTCACAAACCGAGCTTTTACATTCATTTTATGAAACAAGGATTTATTGTAGGTTAACAACATTGTTATATTCACAAAGCTACAGATACATAAATACAAAAAGCTAAGAGGTCAAACATTTAGACAGTATGCAGGATTATTCAGGGCCCCTGAATAATTTTCACTGGTCTTACAGAAATTCATTTGTCTTCCTTGAAAAGTCTCAGGTGTTTCCCCTTGGGAGCAACCCTGAAATTTGCATTCAAATGTTGCTTTTTTGATATTTCAGTGGCAACCCCTAATGTAGAGCTAATGTATACAATATCCAAAATCTCTTGTCTTAGGTTTTCATATAGTTTTAGTGTGCGATCACGAGGTTAGGCTGCAGCTTTTTTTCCATGGACTACTATGATGGGGCGGTTCTGCCTCACCTGCCGCCCCCGCACCGCACGTCTCTGTTTTAGTCCAATTCCAATAATACAAGAGAGAATGATATTTTACAGTGCACTCGTGTTTTTCCTCTTTCCCCTACAGAATATGGCTACAGCACAGCTGCAGTTTTACTCATTACCGTTGGATCTATGTTTGGTACAGCTCTCATTCTATTCAATTCCTGTCAAGAATGTTATACCCTCATTTTACAACTATTTGTGGGTTTAGCTGTTGGTACCCTTTCTGGAGATGCTCTGCTACATCTTATTCCACAGGTAAGGTTTGTGATTGTATATTAAGACACAGGTTCTTACACACTGGATGGGCTCAGATGCCACACTCACTATAGTTTAGTGTTACTATCATGAGCCTGAGATTTGTGCATACTCCACTTCTCTTTGTGCATGACAAATCTGCAACTTTGCTGGTGCAAATTGGACAAATCCCAGCTTGTTCTCATTACAGAATCCAATCTGTTTTGTTCATAAACAATGGTTAGAACAAGCCATAATTTGCCAAGTTTGTAGGACATGACAAATCCTAGTTGGTTTTAAATCAGGAATGGAAGATGCAATTTTTTTCCTCTCGTGTGCAAAGGGAGAAGGAAGTACATGAACATAAGGTTGATAATAGTAACACTAAACTAGGGGTTGATTGTGGCTTGGTGTGATTCTGAACCCAATCATTGATACTGCCATTTCCTTTGTCACTCACATATATTCTATTTATGCTGCATAAATCCTTTGCAGCCCAATCCTGTCCCTGGTGTCACTGATCCCTCCCCCCTCCCAGACCCAATCTGCCCACCCCCACCCTTCTCCTACTCGTTATGCCCCATTCCCGCCCTCCCCTAGTCCCCACACCTCTTGGAGCAACCTTACCTGCAGGTCTTCCCACTGCCGCCAGCTACTCTCTGGGTGTCGCAAACGTGCTTTACGGTGCATTTACGATACCCTAGGCCAGCACAGCACATGCTGCACCAGCCTAGGCACTAAATAGGATTGCGCCATTAGTCTAGTAGCACCGTCTATATACATAGACAAATTAATATTACAAGAACTTGAACTGAAGAAAAAAATTCTGCCACATCATTTCTAGAAAATCAGTGTTTGTTGATATATCTATCTGTATGCATTGTCGGTGTACAATTCCAAGGGCTGTATAACATTACTGCAAATTAAGACAAAGTGCTGGCATGTCAATCACTGCACCCCGCACTAAACATTTATTAACTCATGGAGGATGTTACAATTCCCTTAAGTGCTTTTTAAATGTTGCCCTTAATTTTTAATCTAGAATCCAGCTATGTCTGCTTTAAACGTTTCATGCAATTATGAATACTTGTAAAAGGTTCCACGCTATAACAATACAAGTATATTCCCTAGAGACAAAGAGGAGCAAGGGTTTGGATTGTTTTCTGTATTTAATGGGCTTTTGATGATCAATCAGAGCATGGTTTTAATGTCAATAATAAAAAATGTGCCAAAAGCAAAATGTCCAGAAAAATATTATTATTCTTCCAGCATTCTAGTGTACTGTATCAGGGCAATAATTCCAAAAAAGGCTGATCCAATTGTTTAAACTTTAAACGAAGTCAGTTGTTTAGTTGTAGTCCTGAATATAATTGTCCATATACAAACAATTACATCCTTATAAAACCTATGTTCGATAGAAAATTTGCAAGTGTAACCAAGTCAGACAAACAGTTTTCAATTCTTCAGAGATCAGCTTAGTCCAACATAAACTGCTGAATGCATTTCTACTCCATTTATCAGTGGTTGTTATAAAATATACAAACTTCATCTTTCGTACATATTGGTTTCATAGCGCAATCCTATCTAACTTACACCACCGGTGTAACCAGTGGGGGAGGGCAGGGCGGGAGGCTTTGGAGGGGAGGGGAGATTTAAATCCCCTTTGAATCCCCCTTTGGAAGGGGATTTGAATCCCCTTTCCGTTCTGGGGCCTCCCGTTCTCGCTGCACTGCTCGTTCCACCGGTGGTGTAAAGTTGAATAGGATTGCGCTGTCATTTATATCCTAACCATCTACTGAGCTCAGGTTAGTGTACATTGTTCTTTCCCTAGTTCTTCAACTTCGTTAATTTTAAATCAAGCAAGTTGATTTAAAGTGGGCGTTTGAACCTGGGCTTTCCTAATTCTAGTCCAACCCTCTAAGGACTCTCACAAAATGTCATCCATATCTTTTTCACCCACTTAAAATATAGCCTAATTGAACCATTAAAATACAAGAACACCCTGGCTAAAGCATTAGGGCAAGCGTAGTTTAGATGAGTGCTGTTTGTTTTATTTATTTAATCACATTCATATCCTGCCTTCCCTGTAAGGAGCTAAAATGGGATGCATGGGAATTTCCCGTTTTATTATCCCAACAGAGGATGGTGAGTTGCCTCTGAGCTTCATGGCTAAGCAGGGAATTTATTATTATTATTATTAACAGTATTTATATACCGCTTTTCAACAAAAAGTTCACAAAGCGGTTTACAGACAAAATCAAATGATTAAATGGCTCCCTGTCCCCAAAGGGCTCACAATCTAAAAAAGATGCAGAAGACCACCAGCAAACAGCCACCAGAAAAGACACTGTGCTGGGGTGAAAGGGGAGCAGTAATTTAAACCAGGCGTCCTCATCCACCTCCAGCACTCTGGCCACTACAGAGCATGAGTCTCCATCCCATGTTATTCCCATTGAGTTACAGTGAGCATCATCATCCAGGAAGTCTGGGCATATTTTCAGCCTGGCCCTATCTTCTGACACAGCAGTAACAATGACATCCTGTGTGAGGGAAATGGGTGACAGGCTGGAAATTTCTTAAAACCGTATTTGCATGTGCTCCCAGCAGCATGGAAGCCACTTCCATGTATGGTGCAATCCCACATTGTCGGGATGTGCATGTGAATAACCTGAGTGATTGCATGGGTCTTTCCCACACATTTGATACCCAATTGTGAGGGGTGGCACTAATTGGTGTAAGAGACTAATATGATCGGTCCCACCCATACGGTCTTGTTATTCGCACACATGCTCTGGCGGAAGTGACCCCCAAGCTGCTGGGAGAGTGCATGAAAATGACAAGGCAAAGCTTTTTGTCACAGTCCCCAGCCAAAAGGAAGGCACACTGAAGTTAGCAGCTCTGGCCATGCTTAGATGGTGAAGCCAACAGGATCCTTGCCACCTTATACCTCTTAGGGCCCAATCCTATCCAACTTTCCAGCACTGATACAGCCGTGCCAACGGGGCATGTGCTGCATCCTGTAGTTGGGGGAGCAGTCACAAAGGCCTCCTCAAGGTAAGGGAACACTTGTTCCCTTACCTCGGGGCTGCATTGCGGCTGCATCGGCACTGGAATGTTGGATAGGATTGGGCCCTTAGAGGGGTACCCCTCTATCAAAGGAAGTGAAATGAGCACACTGCAGTACACCAAGAGCCGTTACTCCTGGCATCTCAGAACCTGAACCTAGGCTCTGCTGTGCCTGTGCATGAAAGGGCTGCTAAGGACGTAAATATTGTTATGGCTGAAGCCAAGGATTCTTTTGAAAGTAAGATCTGGCTAATATTTAATATTCATGTTCCTTAATGACCAATAGATGTTTCTTCATGTAAGTGGTTTGGGAGACATACAGGAGATGGCTCTGGAATGTCTAGAATGTGGAATGTCACCAGAACTTGGCAGAGGGGACCTTCCTTCCGCCCCCAGCTAAATCAAGGGGCTGATGTCAAGTAAAATGAAGTGGCTGATGTACGGTGTGTGTGTGTGTGTGTGTGTGTGTGTGTGTGTGTGTGTGTGTGTGTGTGTGTGTGTGTGTGTGTGTGAAAGAGAGAGAGAGAGAGAGAGAGAGAGAGAGAGAGAGAGAGAGAGAGAGAGAGAGAGAACACCAATATGAGTTAGCAGATCTGCTGCCTTGTAAGAGCGCATGTGCTGTTTGCCTTCCTCTGATCTAGTCCTATGCGTATATTTGTTAATAAAGCAAATATTACAAGAACTTCCTAAGTCTCCGGTGATCTCTTCTGCAAAGGAAGCCAAAATCAGGTAGTGCTGGAGCTGTTACTTTTCACTGCCTGGGCAAGTAGGGAGTACATAAAAGTAGGGTCCCACTGGTGTCACTGAGAGTACAGTAGATTGTACAGTATTGTAGGAGCAAGTACCATGTCCTAGTAAATCACAGAATTATTATCAGCCTGCTTCATTTCTAGATTCTTGGTTTACATACACATGAAGTTCAAGAAGGTGAAAATGTCTATGCTGGTAAAGCACATATTTGGAAGATGTTGGCTTTGATTGGAGGGATACATGGGTTTTTCCTGATTGAAAAAGGGTTTGTCCTCTTGGTTTCACCACATGACCGGGTAAGTTCATCTTCTTTTATTCATTACTACGGTGGGTCATCATGCACATTTGTCAACCACACTTTGTTGTTTCTGAAAGCATGTGCCCGTGTTTCTCATAATATCCTTCAAACTGTTTTCAAGTCAGTCATGTTCATCGATCACATTAATTGCTCAATCTCAACATGAAACTAACTGGCAGAATCACACCTGTGTTCTTTCATCTGGCTTCAGAACTAACTGCAGACCCATCTTCATCCAGCAGGATCCTTCATTAGATAATGGGCACTTGGGGCATTCCCATGACCTTCCAATGAAACATGAATTAAATTCAGGGAGAGGCAAACCTATTGCAACTACTGTTCATCGTTGGTAGGTTACTGATATGTCCTGATTTTCTTTGTTCCCTTAAAAAACAACAACATTGCCACAGCCAACTGCTACTGCTTCCTCCTTAAGAGTGGACAGTGCCCCTGCTCCCTCACAGTGACCATAATAAAACCAAGAGTCCTGTGAGATGGAAGAGGAGAAAAGAATTGACTTTTTCTTTTTGTGAGCCCCTTGGGGACAGGCCTAGGGAAAAAAAATGAATACTGTAAGTCACCCCAGGAACCTCCCAATGAGGAGAGGAAAGGCAAGATAGAAATATTTTAAAGAAATAAAACGTAGGAAGGGAAAAACATTATCCATAGTTTCCATCTTTCTCCCCAATCATTCTGATCTAGGGGGAAATTGCATCCCAATAGAGCTGGCCCAAGAACACCAGGCACAGTCTGTAAAATTCCACCACCTCCCTTATTCGGTGGCACAAGTGCTACGGCCTCCACCTTTGCTGCTTCTGCCTAAAGAGAAAAATGGGGTAGTGCAGTTCTGACGCTCTAGGCAACCATCCTCCTCTCCATGCCACACTTTCTTTTCCACTCCATTCCTCTCTTCCTGTTTGAATCCAAAGATGAGGAGGAGGCAGGTGGGTGGAGGCAGGTACCGTCACTGATTCACCACTTGAAGCAGTCACCGAAAAGTCACCTGTACATAAATAAACCAACCATAGAACTTCACCAATGAAAATTGTATTAGGATGAACTCTTCACCCTACCTCTAGCTGTGGTAGTCTCTGATCCTGTGGTAGTCAGTGGCGTCGTTAGGGGGGGCGGGGGGGCGACACGCAGATGGAAGTTGCAACAAGCCGCAAATTGCCGCAAATTGGGTGGCAATTCTGCAGCCAACACAGCTTGTGCTCCCTCCCGGAGCACCCCCCGAGGTCGTCGCATGCGCTCCATACAAACATAACCACGCATGCGTGAACATATCAGTCAGTGCGCATGAGCGAAGAAGCCAGGTCAGTCACTCTGGAGTCGACGGAAGAAGACAGCATGGTGCTGGTGGACAGGTCGATGAAAGTGTCGACCCAGTGTGCGGCGGCTGTGAAGAAGGCCAATTCCATGCTCGGGATCATTAAAAAAGGGACTGAGAATAAAACAGCCAATATCATTCTGCCCTTGTACAAATCGATGGTATGGCCACATCTGGAGTATTGCGTCCAGTTCTGGTCACCACACCTCAAAAAGGATATAGTAGAATTGGAAAAGGTGCAGAAAAGAGCAACCAAAATTATTCGTGGGCTGGAGCACCTCCCTTATGAGGAAAGGCTGCAGTGTTTGGGGCTTTTCAGTCTGGAAAAAAGGCGCCTGAGGGGGGACATTATTGAGACGTATAAAATTATGCATGGGATGGATACAGGGAAAATATTTCTTCACCCAGCATGTAATTCATCTGTGGAACTCCTTGCCACAGGATGTGGTGATGGCACCTGGCCTAGATGCCTTTAAAAGGCGTTTGGACAGATTCATGGAGGAAAAGACCATCACAGGTTACAAGCCATAAGCAACCTCCTGGCTTTAGAAGTAGGTTTTCTCTGTGCCAGCTGCAAGGGAGTGACAACAGGAAACGGGTATCTTGTTTGTGCTCCCTGAGGCATCTGGTGGGTCCACTGTGAGATACAGGAAGCTGGACTAGATGGGCTTTTGGCCTGATCCAGCAAGGCTCTTCTTATGTTCTTATGCATCCCTCCTCCCCGGTAGCATTAAAAACAGGCCGCCCGTGGAGGGGCACTAGCCGCAGCAGCCTAAAAGTGGCCAGAAAAACCCTTCCAAAAACGGCGTAAAAGAGGATTTTAGGCCTCTTTTAGGCCGTTTTCTTCAGGGACCTAAGACAAGTACTGTACATTCATATTGGAACGTAAGAGCCCAATCCTATGCCGGCCTCCGCCTGCGGGACAGGCCTCCGCACTGTCGCCACATGCTTTATGGCACATTTACAATAGTGCGGAGCTCAGTCCCGCAAGCGGTGGCCGGCATAGGATTGGGCTCGTAGTTCCATTATGAATGTACAGTACTTCTCTGTCTCAAGACTCAACAGAATTTCCTTCCTTTCAGCTCTGCTTTCAGGCTGTTTTCACAAAACGCTGCCAGAAGCTACTTAGAGAGCATCTGGAACACTTAATCCATCAGTTGGGGTGTAAACCTGGATTCCAAGTCTCTTCAATGTGTCTGCGTTATGCAAAGCTGAGGGGGATAATCCTACCCCATGCATGCCCAAAGTATTTAACTGCCCAGAAATCTAGATGCACATGAATCTGGTCGCAGTCCAGATGGGACAGATATGGGTCAAATATGTCAACAGCAATATTTTTATAAATTACCCCTAACTTCCCCGTTTAAAACAATCATGTGATTGTACATATTGGGCACTGTGGGATTGTACACTAATTGTATTTTAAAAACAAGAGAACAAAAAGAAAAATAAACCTCAGCCATGTAATTTTTATTTTTGTTCCATTAGCACAGTCATGAAGATGACTCTACAGACAAGAACGTAAGTAAACGTAAGTATTAAAAAAAAAGGAGAAGGATGGGAGAACATGTAAGCAATTAACACAAAATAGCAACAGCATCTCCTCGAAATCTTAAGATAAACTTGTGGGTATAGAAGTAGCTAAGCTTTCTCCCCATAATCATATTTGATGCTGTCCAGCGCAGTTGCATAATTAACGGCACAATCCTGTCTAGTGATGCATGCTGGTGCTGGGTGTCATAGATGTGCCGTAAAGCACATTTGCAACTACGTGCGAGTAGGCAGTGCTAGTGGGAAGGCCTGCACTGTCCCACCCGTGCCACTGGAGGCCCAGCGCATGCCGAAGCAAGTAGGAACCAACCAGGGGGAGGGTGTGAAAAGGGTGGGAAGGGGATGTAACGGGGTAGAGGGAGGGCAGAAAGTGGCTCATCAGGCCTGGGAGGGGGCAGGATCAGTCCCCCCTCCCAGGCCAGGAATCCCTATATGGGGCTTCTCGGGCCTGCACCAGCGACTTAGTTGGCACAGATCTAAGTAGCCCCATTGAGCATGCTGGGGCTTGACACAGGGTAAGAGGACAAATGTTCTCTTACCCCACCTCCAGCCTGATGAATCTCAGTGCTCTTCTGAAGCCTCCCACTCTCCCCCCCCCCCGCTGGATACAGTGTGTGCCTTTGGCATGGCTGTACTGGCAAGCGTGAAGGATAGTATTGGGCCACAAGGCTTAGAGTAAGCCCCACTGAACACTTAACCCAGTGAGACTTACTTCTGAGTAAACATGCTTGGATTGCAATGTAAACATTTTACATAAAATAAATGGGGAAAATTGTTTGTCCTAAGGGGCTCATCATCTTAAAAAGTAAAAGAGAAAAGAAAGAAACAAAATGAAACAATAATACAGTAGATACAATAGAGACACAAGTGAACAGTCGCTGGCAAAGATGCTAACCTGTAATCTAGAGGGACAATTGCGCTCCTGCTGTTATGTATAAGTGAACCTCCACTCAAAAGGCATCCAGTTAGCAGGGTAACTGTCATGCCTGACCCATACCGCACGAGTTCCGGCGCGTTCCAGACGCGTGCGGAGCTGTGTGGTCACCATTTCGAGAGAGCGCAGCTGAACGTGGGAGAGCTGTGCTCTCCCAAGTTCCGGCGTGAGCAGAATAGTTTGTTGCCCATGTTTTGAGGGGGCGGGAATGCGGAGCTAGGAGGTGGGACGCAGAGCTAGTTTGGTAACCAATGGGATGAGAGGGGGTTTCAGCCCATTGGAGCGCCAAACATAATTGACTTATGTTTGAGCCAATCGGCGATTAGAAGGCGGGACAACAGGAGGGACTATTTGCGGGAAGACACTTGTAGAGATGAGGTCAGCGCTGGGAGGCGAGCGCCCAGGCACCTACACTCGCTCACCTCCATGCTGGATGTCGTGCAGTGTGGGTTGGGCTTTACCCTTTTTCAGTTTATTTTAGACCTTTCTGTCAAACATTTGTTTCCAGCATAACAAAGATTCCTTTACATTTTCTGCTCCTGGCAACACATACATGGCCCTTGAGCCCAGATGGTAGCAAGCAAATATGGCATTGTATCTCATAAAGATACTTTGCCTTTTTAAATTACCCTTAGAGAATTGCATAACACGACTCCTGAAGGCTTTAATAGCATCCTTGTCTTCTGCAGATTCCTTTATATGGACTTGTGTTTCCATTTCAGGGCATAACACTGCCTTTTCTTCCATGCCAGTTTCCAGAACACTATCATAATCCATCTCTGGATGTCTCCATGCAGTTCAATCATCACACTCTAATAAAATAAAACATATTTCAGATAATGGTACAGTCATTCACTCCAATCTAATTGCGTCTTTATTTGGGATAATCCTGTCACTGTGTCTTCTCTTGTTCCTTTTCTCATCATACTGATGATTTCTCCCTTTGCATTAAAGAGACAAATAGGTGTGTTTTTTCCTTCTTTTTAGGTAGTGTTGAACAAATATTTACACTCTTTGCATTTCTACCATTTGAAAAATAATCCCGATTCTCATGGCCAAACACACCTCACCATTGTGCAAGGCAAAATATGGATAGATCCGAGTGCAACTTATAAGAGTTGTCATAAAATGGAAAGGTTACAAAGGCTAAGAGATATAGCCTTATATAGAAAGGCTATATCTCAGGAGGGTGCCCTGTGGTTTGCTGCTTGCCTTAGTGCCGATGTGGTACCAGCAATTCTTTGCAGGCCACCTATGCGGGCTATATTTTTCCTTATCAAGAGGAAGATATTCTAAATACACACAGGGATATTCTAAATATGCACAGACACTTCCATAGTGTTTCCCTTCTCATCAAAGAGGATGTAAGCCCCTGAGCGTACAGAACTCTTCATATCTGCATTTAATTTATATAGCCATCACATTGATATTCCAGCCTACCTCTAATGGACCAAAGCACAATTACTGCATTTGTGTACAATGGCTTTGCGTGCAGAATTCCCTGGTCTCAGTCCTTGAATTCCAGAATTCCCTGGTCTCAGAAGCAAGCCCCATTGTGTTCAGTGGGATTGTGCTCTAAGGTTTAACAAGCCTAGAATTGTGCTCTAAGGTTTAACTAGCTGTACCTGCCCACACTCCTTCTCCTAAAGATCTAGCACTCTGTCCCGGTTGGAGATCTGGTAAGCCTATCTTAAGGTATTGACTCTCAGTTATATGCCGCTGAAGACCAGTTGCTGTGGAGAAACGGCAAGAGAGTGCTAATGGCTACAAGCCTTTATCTTCACACTGCCTGATAGGCTGGACTGAGAAACAGTGGCTTGCTCAGGGTGGACTTTCACAGCTGAACAGGGATCTGAACCCATCTCTGTAGTTCAAATCAAATTATCCACTATGTCTAGGCCCCGGGTGGCCAACCTTCCACCATTAGGGCCTCTGCGTTCTTAAGACTTGTGTATAAGACCGAATCTTGGCAGCTGCAATGGCTGATGGTGCTGTTAAAGCAGCTGCACCTGCTGAAATGCCCTTACCTGTACAACCATTAAAGGGACAGCAGCATTCATGCTGAAAGGTTGGCCACTCCACACTGTCACCTCTGAGTCCAGCTGAATGCACTTTTCTTTCACTGGATGCCAAACAGCACAATCCTATGCATGTCTTCTTGTTGTTGTTCAGTCGTTAAGTCGTGTCCGACCCTTTGTGATCCCATGAACCATATCCCGCCAGGCCTTCCTGTCCTCCACTATCTTCCTGAGTTCGCTCATTTTCATGTTTGTTGCATCGGTGATGCTGTCTAACCATCTCATCCTTTGCCTTCCCCTTCTCCTTTTGCCTTCAATCTTTCCCAGCATCAGAGTCTTCTCCAGAGACTCCTCTCTTCGCATTAGGTGGCCAAAATATTTGAGCTTCAGCCTCAGTACCTGTCCTTCCAGGGAACAGTCAGGGTTGATTTCATTTAGGATTGACTGATTTGATCTCCTAGCAGTCCAAGGGACTCTCAGGAGTCTTCTCCAGCACCACAGTTCGAAAGCATCTATTCTTCGGCGCTCAGCCTTCCTTATGGTCCAACTCTCGCAACCATACATTGCTACTGGGAACACCATCGCCCTGACTATGCGAACTTTTGTTGGCATGGTGATATCTCTGCTTTTTATTATGCTGTCTAAGTTTGCCATAGCTTTCCTTCCAAGGAGTAAGCGTCTTTTAATTTCATGGCTGCTGTCTCCGTCTGCAGTGATCTTGGAGCCCAGAAAAGTAAAATCTGTTACTGCTTCCATTTCTGCCCCTTCTATTTGCCAGGAATTGATGGGACCAGATGCCATGATCTTAGTTTTATTAATGTTGAGTTTCAAGCCAACTTTTGCACTCTCCTCTTTCACCCATTCTGTTATTTTCCTCGATTTCCTTGCATTGTTCATTTAAGAAGGCCTTCTTATCTCTCCTTGCTATTCTCTGGAAATCTGCATTCAGTTGTTTATATCTTTCCCTTTCACCCTTGCTTTTCGCATTCCTTCTTTCCACAGCTATTTGTAAAGCCTCATCTGACAGCCACTTCGTTTTCTTGCATTTCTTTTTCTTTGGGATGGTATTTCTTGCTGCCTCCTGCATAATGTTACGAACGTCCGTCCATAGTTCTTCAGGCACTCTGTCTACCAGGTCTAATGCCCTAAATCTATTCTTTACCTCCACTGTATACTCATAAGGGATATGATTTAGGTCATTTGCCCTGCTTCATTTTGCGCTCCAAGGCCAAACTTGCCTGTTGTTCCGTTTATTTCTTGATTTCCGACTTTAGCATTCCAGTCTCCTATGATGTAAAGGACGTCTTTTTTGGGTGCTAGTTCTAGAAGGTGTTGTAGGTCTTCATAGAACCGGTCAACTTCATCTTCTTCGGCATCAGTGGTTGGGGCATACACTTGGATTACTGTAATGTTGAATGGTTTGCCTTGGATTCGAACTGAAATCATTCTGTCGTTTTTGAGGTTGCACCCCAGTACTGCCTTTCCCACTCTTTTATTGACTATGAGGGCTACTCCATTTCTTCTAAGGGATTCATGCCCACAGTAGTAGATATGATGGTCACCTGACTTAAATTCGCCCATGCCTGTCCATTTTAGTTCGCTGATTCCCAAGATGTCAATGTTCAATCTTATCATCTCATTTTTGACCACATCCAGCTTGCCTTGATTCATAGACCTCACATTCCATGTTCCTAAGCAGTATTGCTCCTTGCAGCATTGGATTTTCCTTTCAACCTCAGACACATCCACAGCTGAACGTCCTATTGGCTTTGGCCCAACCGCTTCATCCTTTCTGGGTCTACTTGGAATAGTCCTCCGCTCTTCCTCAGTAGCATATTGGACACCTTCCGACCTGAGGGTCTCATCTTCCGGCGTCATATCTTTTAGCCTTTTGGTACTGTTCATGGGATTTTCTTGGCAAGGTTACTGGAGTGGGTTGCCATTTCCTTCTCCAGTGGATCACTTTTAGTCAGAACTCTCTGCTACGACCTGTCCGTCTTGGGTGTCCCTGCACGGCATAGCTCATGGCTTCATTGAGTTGCGCAAGCCCCTTCGCCATGACAAGGCAATGATCCATGAAGGGGGCATGTCTTCTTAGGTCCCATTATTTTCAATGGGGTTACTCCCAGGAAAGTGTGCATATGATTGTAGCCTTAGGGCCCAATCCTATCCTTGACTGGCCTGTGCAATGCAGCTCTGCTGCCTCAGTATCCGCTGCATCCGGCAGGCCAGCTGGAGACCAGGCCAGCTGCGGGAGGTAAGTAAATAAAACTTACCTCTTCCAATGCTCCCTGATCCCCTGTAGGCCTACTCAGATCTATACCTGTTCTTTTGCTGGTGTAAATCTGTTAAGTCCGAGGGGGCATGTTGAGCGTGGATCTCACAGGTCGAGCCCCTGTTTCACCGAGATCCACCCCTGATCCGCCCTGGCCCGATCCCTTCCCATGTGGGGCTTCCCGACTACCTCACAATCACTAACAGGTCACAGAATGGCAGAGAGACTATGCCAGAGAGAGAGAATGGCAGACTAGCAAATCATACTAGCAATGGCAGACTAGGAAATGCTGGCAAACCACAAGATCTGCCAGCGTATCCCTCTGATAGGACTGGGCTGTTAGAACAGTTTAGTTTCTTTTTTAACTGATAGCTAGCAGAAGCCCTAAGCTTTCTCATCAATCGCAGCAAGTGATTGCTGGTATTTCCCACGAAAAGCAACTGTAAATAGTGTGTATGGAATAAAGTGGTATAAGCTGAATGGCAGGCATATTGCAGTCCTGGCCAATGTTTGTAATTATTTCTGTCTGCTTCCGAGTCATGGCCTATCTTTAGCCAGCACCCTAGAATACGGGAACACATTTCTCTGCTTTTCCAGTACTTCATGCAGCGCTCAGTGCAATATCTTTAACTGCGCTCACCCCTGTTTATATGCTGACAAGTCTGACCCTATGCCATTCCTACAAACCATACCTATATAAATCAGGAAAACATGTGCCACCCTATGATTTTTGGTGTATCTACTGTATATTGCCAATCTTCACAAACTTTAGCATGGTGGAATAACACTCTTATTTTCTTCTTGTAATCTGTGTGTGTGTGTGTGTGTGTGTGTGTGTGTGTGTGTGTGTGTGTGTGTGTGTGTGTGTGTGTGTGTGTTTTGAAAGAGCTGTTCAAACCAGAGACATCTAGGTTTATTCTGTAACTTGGCAAAGAAATCTAGCAAGCCTGCCAATATTTTTGAGCTGAAAGAGCTCCCAGGGCAACTAAAGGGAATTTTCTGAATACAGTTGTTAGATTGTATTGTTATTATTATTATTCTCTATGTTTCCTTTTATAATCATTTAGAAGGCTGCAGTTCTGGATAGTTTATGGAGGAAAAATATCTTCCTCGTCTCCTTAAAGCAGTTGCCTAGAAAAAACATTCCTACAGTCAACCCCCATCATTCACTACATTCTTTGAAACATGACTGTGTATTCAAGGTGCTCTAACGGCGAGTCTCAGAGACAGAAGAGAGATGCCTCTGATCAGACATGTAGCAGGAGATCTGCTAAATGCACCATCCTTGCACAGAGGGTGGCAATAGAGTCAGCATCAGATAGTGGGAGGGGGGGCTTGAGACAAATGGACCCCTAGGGCACATTGTGTCTGCCCCCTGATGGTGGCCATCACTATTGAAGGTTGAGAAGTCAACCTGGCCAGGTGGGCCCTCTAATGGGCATAGGCCCCAGCTGGACAACTTCTGATGTCACCTCTGGGTGGCAATGTGGAACAGGGCCTTATTTGTGGCAGTACCAAGGTTGTGGCATTCAGTCCCCAGGAAGAATAGTCTTTCCTCTTCTTTGCTTGTTTTCAGACTCTGGGTAAAAGCAGTTTTATTTCCAAAGGTGTTTTGGTCTCAATGATTTTGAACTTTACTGCTATAGCTTCTGGTAGCTGTTCCTGTTATTGTTTTAAACAGTTTTGTTGACTGGTGCTATTGTTATAGTTTTTACTTGCAAACCACCTTTTGGATTAATTCATGCTACTAAAGCATGCATCGCTACTCTTTATGTAACCTGCCCACCCCCTATAATGTTGAAAGACATGATAGCCTAATCTAATTGCTAACAGCATTGCTATGAATGAGTAATGCTATTACAAAAAAAAAAAGTAGCTTTACCATCTGTTCCAGCATTATCCTGAAGGTGTACATGCTTCTGAATCTGAATGCACGTGACACCTTGGCCCCAATGGGAAAATGTAGAGAACTGCTGGAGCTGTTTCAGTAAAAGTGAAGATTTTTTAATAGGAGGCATTTTCCCCCTTGGGCAGCCCAATCCTAATGGGCTTCCCTACTGGCAGACCTAGCATTCCACCCGTGTTTTCTGCCATAAGGCAGCCATAAAGTGCACTCTGGCAGCATGCTGGAGCCTTCCCGCGTACGTCCCACCGCACTGGCCGTCCACTGGAGCAGGTACGCCTGCACGGGAAGGGGAGGGCAGAATGTGGGCAGGGATGGAGCAAAACTGGGTAGGGAGGGGAGAGGAATGGGGGAGGGAGGCTGCAGGAGGGGTGGATCTGGCAGTGATGGCTCATGCCAGATCCTATCCTCTTTGTCCACACCCTCCTCACCCCCTTTCTCTTCTTGAACTTGTGCCAGCAAAATTGCTGGTGCGGGTCAGAGGAGACCTATTGCAGGGCAGGAGACTTACAGAAGGGAAAGGGGTTTTAAATTCCCTTTCCTTTCCGAAGTTTCCAGCTCTGCCCCCCCCCCAGGATACAGCACACGCCTTTTTGGCACGGCTATATTGGTGGGGGAAGGATAGTAGTGGTCATAATAAGTCTCTTTGGTCTATATTAGAAAAAACATTAAATGAAAGCAGTTACTGGTGGGTGAAGCAACTTAAATCTTGGCAGTCTGGTGGAAACCTTAAAAGAAAATGTTGAAGATGGCTCAGTTATTTCCAGGAAGATAACCTGTACATACAATGATAGCACTTACTCTGGCTTTTTATTCTTCTAGGTCAAGGAATAAGTTTGTTAGCCATTATGGTTCTGGTGGGTGACAGTCTTCACAATTTTGCTGATGGCTTGGTAATAGGCGCAGCATTTTCATCCTCAACAGAAACGGGTGTGACCACGACCATTGCTATCTTGTGCCATGAAATTCCCCACGAGATGGGTAAGCAAGACGACTGACACAACCTAAGTTGACATGACCATTGTTTCAAAATTTCCACTGTTGACACAACATAAGGTCATAAGAATAGCTCTGATGGATCAGGTTCATCAAAGGTCTTGAATCATACCAAAGACTCATCCAATTCCATATTCAGGACTGTTGTTCCCCAACAAGTAGAATTTGGAAGTGTATATCCTTTGAACAATACATGGAGCATCCTCCATCCATCTCCTCTTTTCCTTTCTCTGACTCTAATGTCATACATGGGCAGCCCAATCCTGCACAAGTTGCAGCAGCCGGCCTAAATGGATGCGGCCCGCGCTGCAGGATGAGGGTTGACGGTAGGAATGTGTTTTTTTCCTAGGCAACTGCTTTAAGGAGGTGAGGAAGATATTTTTCCTCCATAAACTATCCATAACTGAAGCCTTCTAAATCAGGAGTTCTCAACCCCTTCCTGGCCAAGTACAACCACCGGCGCCATTCTCCTGCTGTGTAGCACCGGAAGTGACTGGCAATGACATCATCACCAGTTACTTCCAGGTTTTCAGGGGCCAGAAAACACAGGTAGGAGGCTCTGCATGGGTGGGAGAGTACTTCTCAGCATTCCTGAGAGACTTGGCCAAAGGCAGGAGCCCCTTGGGAGTGAAAACACGCCACCAAAAGCATTGTGTCGGAGCATGTTCCGGTGGTTCAGCAGTCCAAGTACCACCAACAGTTGGCTGAAGTATCACTGGTGGTACTAGTACCACTGGTTGAGAACCCCTGTTCTAAATGATTATAAAAAGGAAACATAGAGCAAAATAATAATAATAATAATAATAATAATAATAATAATAATAATAATAATAATAATAATAATAATAGCAATAAAATCTAACAACTGTATTCCAGATCCAACATAGGTTCCAGATTCAAGGTGTAAGGGAAAGCCTGGGAGTAAGGGGGGAAAGCAAATTTGTAATCAAATAACATCAGTGAATGTGGAAATTCTGGCTATGGAAAACAGTTTTAAGTGTGGAGCTGGTAAATAAGAGAATGTCGAAGCAAAACGTTTTTACCTACATGGTCTGCACTTTTATCTACATGTCTGTCATATTGTTGTTTCTTCACACGAGGTAGCACCCTTGGAAATTATTTTTGAGAGAACATCTTTCAGAGGTTTCGCACCTTGGTCTAATTCACAGTAGGCCTGAGTTAGGTAACCACTAAGGAAGAACATAACTGGACCCTGGGCGTCTGATAAACAGCGCAGGGTTTCTGATAAACCCTATCCAACTTACACCATGGGTGTAACCAGCGGTGCAGCGAGAACGGGAGGTCCCAGAACAGAAAGGGATTCAAATCCCCTCCAAAGGGGGATTCAAAGGGGATTTTAATCTCCCCTCCCCTCCAAAGCCTTCTGCCCTGCCCTCCCCCACTGGTTACACCGGTGGTGTAAGTTGGATAGTATTGCGCTGTCAGACATGTAGTACCTCTTAACAAGAAACTGTCAATCAGATGGGGTCCATTCACTTGATCATAGGAAGCTACCTTATCAGTATCAGTCTCCCCATCGGCCCCTCTAGCTAAATATGATCTAAAATTTCTAAATGAACTACTAGTAGCAGTTCTCCAGGGGTTTCAGGCAAAGGTCTTTACCAAGAGATGGTGCCTGAGATTGAACCTGGGCCCTTTTGTATTCAAAGCACACTGGCGTCGCTGCAGGGGGGGCGGAGCTCTAAGTTCTGCCGAGACTCCGACCCTCCGTTACACCGGAGCACGAAGCGGCCCTGCCCCCTCGCCTTCAGAACCATTCAAGGTGGTGAAAGCAGTGCTTTTACCACCTTGAATGGTTCTGAAGGCGAGGGGGCGGGGCCGCTTCGTGCTCCGGTGTAATGGAGGAGCGGAGCCTCGTCGGAACTTAGAGCTCCGCCCCCCTGCAGCGACGCTAGTGTCAAAGCATATGCTCTACCGCTGTGCAATAGCTCATCCTCTGATTGTGATTGCCAAGGTCCCAGGGCATGGTCAGAAGCCACACAATTCAGCCACCTTGTTGAAGGAAATCAGGACTAGGTCTTCTCAGTGCTTGGGTTGGTGACTATCTGGGAATCCTATGGATGCTGCTTTGAGTTCTGTGACAGAAGATAGGTGGGATAGAAATTTAAAAAAAGAGAATATAGTTCCTTAGTAAGAAAGATTTAGTAGTTTCTGGGAAAACGTGCAAATTTATGAGTAAGTCAATCTGGACAAATGGGAACCAAGATCTCCCTGTAGACTATTATTGAGAAACAAATAACACATGGAGATGCGGCTTTCTGCTAGCAACATGAAACTGCAACCATCTCATAGTTCTTTTTTATCTGAAAGTCTTTTCCTGTAGGAGGCTTAAAGTGATTCTTGCTTTTTAATCAGGTTTGTAATGCAAATATAAAAGCTACATTGGCCAGGGTGTATACCTGTATTGCCAGAAGGGAAGCCTCCTTTGTGGATACGGCAACAATAGAACAGACCAGTGGGTGAATGAAGACAAAAACTGGATTTATTAGATTTGCACAAGCCAAATCCACCAAACATGCAGAGCGAAATATGGGGTTCTTACGTCTCCTAAAATAGAAGTGGCACCTTCACCTATAGAAGCATTCATCCAGCTGCAGGCAAACTGTGTAGCACGTCTGCAACCACCTACGTCGATGCCAGAAGCATGTCCAGCAATATTGAGTCCTTCCAAACCCCTTTTATACAGAAAGGATCCTAACTCCAAGAAAAAAGTCTATGATGCAGTTCCCTGAAATTTGACCTTGGACTGGTGCTCAGAGTATCTCAAAATATAACAGCAAGGGAGGCATCGACTTGACAAACAGTGACCACTCACTGGAGTAAAAAAAAAACACCTACGCATGACTCAGCAATTTTACTTAGCCCCCAACGCATCCTCGGCCGGCCTGCAGGGCCCAGCGGTGCTGATGCAACCTCTGTTGCATTCTGTGGGCCGGCTGAGGACCACGGCATGACGGACAGGTAAGTAAAAGAAACATTTACTTACCTACTCTGCCGTGCCCTGGTCCGCAATGGGTCTACTGGATCTTTGGCTGACACACGTCCAAGTAGACCCAAGGGAGCATGGCAAGACTGGGTGGGGAACATAGGATATTGACAGCGCTGTTGCTGCCGATAACTGCCCCCTGCCTACCCCTGCCACACCACCTGGCAGCCCCAATATCTGCCCCATTCCTCCCCCTCCCCACCCACCACCCATCCTGCACACCAATTTACCAACCCTATGGGATCCTGCATCACTTGCCGTTTCCGACAACAGCCCGGTACTGCATGAAAGCACATGATCATGTTTCGCAACGCCGTAAGTCTGTCTGCACTGCCTGAACGCGAGTTCCAGCAGCGCAGCCCAATGATAGAATTGGGCTGTTAGAGATTTAACAAAGCCATGAAAGGGCAGACTGAACATCAGAAAGAACTTGTGCAGACCACTAAGTCCTTGAAATACAAAGTTCTTCCACAATATGCCAATATAACAGTAGCTTACAGATGCCTCCTCGTTTTCAATCTCTCTCTCTCTCTCTCTCGCATTAATGCCAGACAGAGTCAAATCATGCATTAATAAACGTGTGAATTTGACCATTTTTATTTTTTGTTAAATAGCATTCAGCTTTCAGAATGCTGCTGGAGGGTTAGCTCTTAGTCTCTGCTGCAGTTTATCTTCCAATCTCAGCCCCCCCCCCCATTATTTACACTTTTTTTTAAGCTTCAATTGAAAGTCAAAACATAGTGCATGCATTTGTGGGGGGAAAAAACATGGCAGAGGCTAAAACTGCAGCCCTATGCACACTGACTTGAGAATAAGTCCCATGGAACCCAATAGGGCTTACTTTTGAGTAGATGTGCATTGGACTGCACTGTAAGAGTGCTACTAACCCTCACTGTAGTTCTGCATCATTTTTCATGCCCCCATATGCTATTTAACAGCTATAAAAAAAAACCCAAGGGTCAAGCTCAAATATTTATCGTAACATGTACAGTTGGCCCTTAGACATCACATAATGAGCACAAGACAGACTGAAGAACAATTTCAGTCTCACATATGGAAAAAAAATGTAACATTTTGTACCAAAAAGTCTACCTTAATTAGGGCTACGAGTATAAAACTGTACCAGTGTTTTATCAGCCAGTTAATATTTTATCGTGCTCTTTCCTCCTCTCTCCCCAGGAGATTTTGCGGTACTATTAAGTACAGGGCTTTCTTCAAAGATTGCCATTTTAATGAACTTCATAAGTGCCCTAACTGCTTTCATAGGGCTTTACATTGGCCTTTCGATATCGACAGACCCTCGCGTTCAAAATTGGATCTTTACTGTCACTGCTGGAATGTTCTTGTATTTATCATTAGCAGAAATGGTAAGTTCTCATCTACGGCTCTTTAATCTAATTTAAACAACTGTGTGACAAGATCAAAGCTGATGATAAGTTACCAGATTTCAGTCAATATCCTAAGTATCCCCCCTAAAATTGAGGGGATTCAGGGAATGGGGCTTCTGGATTTAATTAAATTCTCCCTACCTTTCCTCCCATAAATTAAGTGCTGCCTCCCTAATAATGCTGGGACCTGTTGATTTAATTTAGAAGTTTACCTATTTCTGTTGACATGCAATATCTGAAACCACTTGGGACTTAGGGTGATGATGTACAAGTTTACCTCTGAATCCAGTTTCTTCACAGGGTATCATATATTAGGACTGGACAAGATGCAGTCAAAGACAAGCATATTTAGTTCAATGAGAGAGCTGAGAATGTACAGTATCTTATTTTTATCCTTTGTCCTTTTATCCTTTATTCTTCTATCAAATGGTAAATCTATTTGTCATCTTCATAATTTAAAATGTGTAGGCCTATCTAAAGGTTACGGTTGGATAACAGTAAACTATTTTATAGGTAAATAAAAACCAGAACTAAATCATTTTTAAAACAATGGTTTGACAAGCCCATCTGAGTCATTTAGTCCTGGTTACCAATAATAAGCAGCCCAAATAAAGCTATAGTGAAGGCACCAAAACATTCAAACTGTTTTATTCCCAGAAGGATGGACTGCATTTGACACTTTGTACATGAAATCATTTCTTTAAAAATACCACAAACGAAAAACTTCTAGTAATTCTTCATTGCGATAGTGTATAAGATGTAAAATCCCAGAATTGTAGTTGTCACTTGGATGATATAAGATAATAACATGTCCCAAGCTGGCTACAGATTTGTATCTCATATTTAGAAACCATAGATTTAAATGTCTTTTTCTAATGAAATCTGTCATGTTTCCCATAAGACTTTTTCCCAGAGATTAATATATTTGGCTCTTGTCCTGGTGTCTTATTCTTTTTTTAGCTTCCTGAAATGACTCACATTCAGACACAGCGACCCTGGCTGATGTTTCTCCTACAGAACGTAGGATTACTATTAGGTTGGCTCTGCCTCTTACTTCTGGCGATATATGAACAGAAAATTAAAATATAGATCTACTAGGAGGCTGCAAAGACTAGCTGCTTGCACAGTTCTTCAGTTCAATGGGACTAGCTCAGGAGATCTCTCAAGCGGATTATGCGGATCTGATTTTACAAAAATGATATTTTTGTATTGGAAGTAAATGTGGTAATTATTTAACTGTATTTTAACATATAGTTAAGAAACTTACATTTAAAAGAAGAAATGTTTAGATTTATTATTATACTTGCAAGTGGGTTTAACAAAACACTTAGCTTCATTTTTCACAGATCATCATCTTCGTTACTATTAAATTTTCCTAAATTAAATACCGGTATGTCGGTGTTTTTGGATATAATGATGGAAGATCAAACATTTGAACAGTGACACAGCATATTCATCTGCATTTTTGTGCTTGTGCTACAAAATAGCACAAAGTACTTTCCAAATAACAAATTGCCTAGAATAAATTACTCCACTAAGAAATAATATGTGAAATAATAATGTGAAATATATGTTATATAAAATAAATGACTCTACTAAGAAAAATCTTCTATCTATATATCTATATCTATATCTATAGCGAGGTCAGTACTGGGCATGATTTAGGCCCCACCAGACATGCAGTGGGAAATACATCCGTGAGCCACATCCATGAGTTTCAACCCATGTAGTATTTGCAAACACACGTTCAGTCTGGGGGGTTCTTTGTCTCAAAAGCCATGCTGGTCCCTCCTCTGGCACAATCATCTTTTGGCAGACTTCCCGTGTCTGCGTGTATCCTAGCAGCACTTGCTTGCCAAAAGATCCCACCTCCTCCTGCTAACTATAATCTTTGTTGTAAACCGCCTTGAGCTTTGGAGAGGTGGGATATAAACGTTTCAAATAAATCAAGGGGCAGTCAAATCCTACGTAGGATACGGCAGCCGGCCTAAAGCGCCGGCCAATGTATCCTATTGAGTTCCCAGACTGCCCCGGGGCAGCCCAGGAATAACTCGGGAGAAGGGGACAATCGTTCCCTTCCCCCAGTGTCACCGGCGGTAGGCCCCAACGGGCCTACTTGCATGTGCATGAGCTCTAGAGCTCGCGCACAGTACCGCCAACCATGTCGGTGTATCGGGCCTGGAGGGAGCGTTGGATACCGGGTATCTCAGCCCCTCCAGGTCCCGGGCGGCCAATGACCGCCCTCCCTCGCTACCCAATCCACCCATACAGTACCATGGTTAATGCTGACAGGGAAAGGGGTGGCTGCTTCCAATCTCCTAACATGCCAAACATGGTCAGCATATGACATTATGCCTGAAATGGACCACACAAATATAATAAATGACGTTTTTCTGGCATGGTGATAAATGGTGGGGGAGAGCTCCAACTGCCATGTTTTTGTGTCTCAGCGCAATCCTGTGTAACTTTGCACCGTTGTAAGTGCACTTGCGCCGGTGCATCTGCTGTTACACTGATGCATCTACTGTTACACTGGTGCAAAGTTACACAGGACTGCGCTGTCAGTCTGCTCTTAAAGACAGAGGAATAGCATCAGTAACAAACACCGCCCCCATGGCAATATAAATTGTGCTGTTTGTGTGAAAAAAGAAAAGGTGGCAATTTTAACAGGATCAAGTTGAAACAACTCATGTTCATTAACTGAATCCGTACCCATGTCCAAAACATCTTTCATTTTTCATCTTAAGACTGCATACAGCATAGCAGCAGCATAAACATGAAAGATGTTCTGTCATGCGTACTAATCCACTCACAGTACGCCATATTGTGTTCCAATAGTTTCTAAATCCCAAAGAAACATATCAGAGGGTTTGTTTAATATGGGATCTCCAATTCCCATGTTATCTCCTTAAGAATTCTAAAAAATATGTTCCCTTTGGGTCAGTGTTGAAGAAGTTCACCATAATATTTATTCTAATTACACTGTTTCTATAATCTAGTAGTGCATTTGAATCTATTACAATTCTTCAGAACTATGGTCTGTTTGTAATGCTGAAATATGTGCAGAATAAACAGCAGAATGTTAAAAGGAATACTAATACTTGCAATATTGTGTTCTAAATAGTCGTATTTAATTTGGATTTTGATTGTACCTTCTTTTTGTGAATAATTGGAAGCCATTTATTGTTTTTTTAAGAGAGAGGGAGAAGAACGATGTGATGATATGCAAATTTAATGAATAGAATGTTGGTGATATTTTGGCTTAGTTGGATATTGTATATAGAAAATAGTGAATAGTATGCTACAAGGATATATTGCTTCACGCTTGCTATAACCTTTCAAAATATGTATTGTTTATATGTTTTAATATTATATCAATAAAATAAAAATATACAGGGAAAAAAAGAGAATTAATGAACAAGACGTTTGTTTGCAACCTTTACTGTGCAACATACTTGTTCTAAAACACAAATATTACCAACAGAAAGTCCCACTTTCTGCTGGGGGTGTGGTGGTGATGACGATGATGAAATAATTTCAGCAAGTCTCTTTCTCTGCTCTGTTAGTGTAGATTCTGGGCTTGCAAACTTAAAGACCCATCCGTGTATTGGAGAGCATGACTTTGGTCTGCCGGCAGACCGGCGGCAGTCATCTACTCTGGAGGTTTTCAACAGTCAATGGTGTTGAGTGATAAAGTAAAATGGATTGTCAGTTCAAAAACTGATATGTATAGCTAAAAACTCAGGTTTAAGATAACACACTTTTAAGATATATTTTTGCAGATATTGCAAAAGCGAAATTGAATATCTTATGAGTTTAACCCTGTCTCACATCACCATGTCTTTAAACATGCCAGCGAGTGGCGCAGTGGGTTAAACCGCTGAACCATGAGCTGTCGATCGAAAGGTCGGCAGTTCGAATCCGCGACGGGGTGAGCTCTCGTTGCTTGGCCAGCTCCTGCCAACCTAGCAGTTCCAAAGCATGTTAATGTGAGTAGATAAATAGGTACCGCTTGCGGGAAGGTAAACAACGCTCCGTGTTCCAGCCGCATGCTACGCGCTGCGGCAAGGAGAGTCACGCCGGCCACATGACCACAGAGGTGTCTTCAGACAACGCTGGCTCTTCGGCTTTGAAATGGGGATGATCACCACACCCTAGAGTCGGACACAACTGGACTTAATTGTCAGGGGTCACCTTGACCTTATAAGTAGGGGGAAATGAGCTAGAGGATCTATGAAAGGATCTGCTCCCCGTTTCCACTGTTCAGATAAGATCATGTGCTTGCCATGTTCAAAGTCAGATAACAGTGACAGCACCGCAGCCTGGGGGTCCCTGGAATAAAACTCTACACTGCCCCCTGCAAGCAGAAAGACAATGGCTGCTGCTGGTATCTCCTGCCACGCTCCCCATTGTTGAATATGCAGAGAATCTGAAGCCACTGACCACTACTCGGAGGTTCAGGGGACACTCCATCTGGGTGGGCCCTCTTATGAATATGGACCCTTGGCCAGTAATTGACCTGGTTGACCTCTGATGCTACCCCTGTTGGGTATGAAAGTTTTCCTATTCACAGGAAAATTTGCTTTAAGGAAAAGTACTGTGAGGAGCAATCTTAACTAAGATACGTTGTGCTCCTAAGCTCTGTTGTGTTGACCTGGTCGGGGATGATATAATTTCAAGGTTCCAAAAAGACTGCCTAAAAAAGACAATTTGGAATCCATCTGTGCAGTTAAAGTATGAAGCCATTTAACATACGTTGCATTTAAGCTATGCATATATTCACACACACTACCTATTTCATTCTATAGTTTCCTGTATTGCTATGCTGAATGGGCTATTTCATGGTGCTATGTGTACATTTATCTGTATACTGAACTCGTATGAAGAACAGCAATTCAAACAAATGAGAGACAGTTGTAATAAAGCAGGACTATTTTATTACAGTTTTAATAACAGCTTTTCAGGCGATTGCTCAAAAGCTGCCAAGAGTCAGATTCAGAACCTTTATTGGCATAATTAAGACATACATAACATACAACATAAACATATAACAAGTACATAACAAGTAGGGGTGAAGAGTCCTAAACCTAGCATACACTACCCATATGACTCGCACTATGCCTCTTTACAATCTGCTTTAAGTAGGTTGCAACTTTTTCTGTTAATACAGCATCTACACCCTGTAAAATAAACCTGATTTTTTCCTGATCCCCCCAACCCCACCTATTGGACAAGATTGGATATAAATATTTTACACGTAGATCATTATACAGGGGGCAATAAAACAACATATGGTGCAGAGATTCCACACCTCCCACAGCACAAGAACAACATCTCTCCCTAGATGGAATCCCTCCATATCTCCCACAAAGTAACTCTGATGGCATGACATTACACCTTGCCAATAAGAAGGCCCTACAATCAGATGGGCATTTTAGATGGTATAAATACTCTGCCCATTGGCCATACTTAATAGGAATCTGATAATGGAGTGGTGAGCATGTCGTGTTGGCAGCATGCTGAAGTTCTTGCTGTTCAATATCCAGAAGCCTGCCCCTAATTGTTCTAAATGCTTGGTCATGGGTCAGTGAAACTACTATATCTAAAGCAAGGCCTATAGATTGTATTTTCTTTTCAAAATAAGTAGCCCCAAAAGGGGGCAGCTGCCAAGAGTCCTGGAATAATAAAATTGGAAACATCTGATCCCTCCTTCTTGAACAACCTATTTCACTATGCTAATTTCACTTGACCTATTTCTATCACTCCTTCTGGCATGCTCTCTCCACCTTCCTATGACAAACCCACTTCTGATAACGCATCAGAAGAAAATATTATTGTGTCTTAAAATGCCATTCTGATGACCTAGAACTAGAAACGTTCAATTTAGTAAACATACAACAGCTTCCTCCCACACTCCTATTACTAGAAAAATCTGAAAATAGGTCATTTGTCCATCACCTCTTCAAAACAGGTGCCTTAAAAATGTTTCCCCAAGTTCTTAAGATACCTCCATACCATACAGAAGTCTGAAATTGATACACATGCAAACTTTGCTTATAAGAAAACCTGAATAAGAGCGCAATCCACTGGAACTTTAAAACGGCGGAACGAGTGCTCCGCCGTTCTAAGCCACCGTAAACGTGCTGTAAAGCATGTTTGCGACAACCAGAGAGCAAGGGTGGCCGGCGCAGAGGCCGGCTGCCCTCACTCTGCCGCCGGATCACCCATGTGGCCAGCAGAGGATGTAGCGATTCCCCATCAGACGCGGGGGCGGTCTGGGTGGCAAGGGAAGCCAGGGGTTGGTGGATCCGGCCTGGGGGGGCGGGATGGCAGCCAGCCACCATATCCCCATCCCCTTCCCGGGCTGGATCCGCCATTACAAGGCCTCCTTGGACTTGTGCCAGCTAAATAGCTGGCAGAAATCCGAGGAGGCCCCTTCCCCCGAGGTGACCAAGTAGACCCGAGAAACGGGGATAGGATCCAGAGGGCGGCCTAGGTCGCCTGCCAGATAGTTAGGCAGGATTGGGCTGTAAGAGAAATACCACCCCCCTGACATGTAACCTAAAAATGGTTCAGCTACTTCTCTACTAGCTAGAACTGAACGTTGGTATACATATAAATAATGCAAGTCACACTGATTATTAGAAAAGTCTGAAAATGGTGTATTGGATGTCTAACAGGCAAAACTCTGAACATGAAGATTACTGTGAGGCAAGCATTCCAGCACAGCAACCAAGCCACATGAGATGGTGTCAGAGGATGGCCAGTTTGGGCACTTGCAAAGGGAGAGAACCGCCTCCTCTGATGGGCTAAACCCTCAGTACTGGTGGTAGCAGCAGTAGCACCCAGTGTGCCATCAGCGTGAAGGGTGCCATGGGAGACCCAGTGCAGGGCTTTGCCCCAGGGGCCCTAGAACCTGTACTGGCACTGAAGCCACATTTAACAAAACAACAAACCATGGTTTGTTATTGCAAGACTCTGCCATGGTGGTGAGCTCTAAACTCACAATTTACCCTCCCATCCCCCCTTGCTTCTTCATGCATGAGGGGAAGAAAATTGAAGCTTTGATCAGCAGTTTGGAACAAAATGCATTTTTCCATTTCATCTGAATACCAGCGACTGGTTTGTGCAAACCATAGTTATCCTAATTGATATTCTTGTTTGTTAACTCACTAACTAGGAAGTTTCCATTTGAAGTTTAGTTACAAACAGTAGTTTTCAATCAGGGCCTCTGAGAGGAATTTTATCAGGCGGCACAAAGATTCTGTTGGGCCCCTTCCCAAAGGGGGGAGGGGGCAAAATGGGGCAGGGGAGGGCAACAATGGCCGGAAAAGTCTCTGGAGCCCAGGTCTACCAGGCTTCCTGATGTGGTGCCCAGGTTTACCTGCCTGGTAGACCTGGCCTTCCGGATGGCCCGGTCACCGTCTTTCACTTTCTATGAGGTCAGCTGAGATTCCAGGAAATGTCTGGGCCCCCTCCTTTGGCTCCTGGGCCCCCTTGTTGGCCCTTGGCCTGAGTACAATTTACCCCCTCTCATGGGCCCTGTTTTCAATTCATCTGAATGCAAGAAACTTTTTTTAATATCCTAGTTCATTGGTTCTCAAGTTCTCCCCGCGAGGTTGGTAACAAGACTGAATATTTTGTGACCACTAACAATCTTACTTACCTTGAAGTCAGGAGATTCCCAGGTTGTGGCTGCCTTTGCAAGTTTGAATTTGCTGACCAAGCAAGGCGCAGCTAGCCCTGGAATTTTTCAAAAGACAAGGCTTCTCCTAACCCAGCCAGCGAGGAGAGGGGGAAGGGTTACTCTGAGCTAAAGTTTAGACCTGTAGGATCGGATGCTTCCTGGCCATCAGGCCATGCAAAATACCATAAGACTGGTCTGTGTCATGCTCACCTTGCATGTATCTAGCACCATGAGCATGTGTACACAAATGAGTACTTTTCTGATTTCCCTTGCTTCATCACTCAGCATATTGCTGATTCTTTTCATTCCATTTCCTTGCCGTGATATTTCTATATCAGTCATTTGAAAATCTCATTGTGGATAACTGGAATTTGTAAATCCTTCAGGTTTTCACAACCAGAAGAGAAAAGTTGGACCAGTGCCCTGTTAGAAGTGGATAAGATGCAGATTTTGTGACCTTATTAAACAACACTTCTAATCTGAAAGAGGGGCAAAAATACATTGCATGGATGTTCTTATATTGCTTATTCATCCATCCATCCAATTGGTTTGAAGACATGCGGTATCCTTGCAGTACTGTACTGTTTTTGGGTTTTTTTTTTACTTAATTTAGTTAGGATTCTTTCTTTTCTATAAACTAGTCTGAGAAAACTGGGAAACTATAGTGGCAAGACTCTTGGCAAATCTGCTCTTTTACATTACCCTACTGTGAAAGGGAATAGCAATTACATTAGCCAACACTCTAAAATCCTCCAAAACGTAGATTAATTACCAGATGTTCCAGGAAACGTATCATCATCACCCCTCTTGGCCCCATTGTCCTTGCCTTGAAATGTGTGTGCTCTTTGGCTTTTTGATGCTTCACACGATATCCTAGACATTTTCAAGGAGCAGCATGATGCTTCTTAAACGAATTGATTTTTGTTTCAGTGCAAGCCTCCTCCCTTGGCCAGTAATTCATTTTCAAGCTGTAGGAAAATGAGAACTCTATGTGGTTTCCCTTGATTACATTGCAGATTTCCTCACAATCTGGATTTCACTTGGAAAGCACCACCATGGGAGTCTAATCTCGTTTTGCTCTCAATGCATAGAGATTAGCGTTAATGGAAGCTGTGTGCAAGACTCCCTCACTGCATCAAGAGAACAGCCCCTTCAGTTAAAACCACTGGCAGACTAGGGACTCCAGCTGCATCAATATATTGTCGCATTTGGGGCACATAATTTGTATGGATGTGGTCAAAGCAATACAATGTGTGTGTGTGTGTGTGTGTGTGTGTGTGTGTGTGTGTGTGTGTGTTAAACCTTAATCATAAAGATACTTGGAGAGTTGGAGTAGCGGACCTGTTTCCAGCATGGTTGTGAGTGGGCATTTAGATACGAGAAACCTGGATGCCATTGTTATCTTTGGTTCGCCAACTGCAATTCTTTGCCAGTATTTCATAGATGTGTTACATCCAGTGTAATTACCGGTATCTGTCCCTGTGAGTTAGCAACCACCTTTCCAAATTGCTCTTACAATCACTACTTAGAGGGAGTGTAAGGAACCCAAGCCCTCAACAACGCAAGGATCAGCGTTATTTTCATTACTGCTTGAAGTCTAGGTTTGTGAAGCTTGAAAGCTTCTACATCACTGGTTCTTAACCGGGGTTCGATCGAACCCCAGGGGTTCGGTGAGTCAGTCTCGAAGGTTCGGCGGAGTAGTCCTCCGCCGAACCCGCGAGACTGACTTCCAAGGGCGCGCGCGCGCCGCCCTAATTACCTCCCGTGCCGCCCGACGAGGATGTCTCCGGAGCCGGCAGCAGCGGAGCCTCCGCTGCCGCCGGCTCCGGAGCTGGGTAGGAGAAGGCCTCGGAGCGTCCGCCCTCGGCAGAGCTCCAAGGCCTTCTGAGGGAAGCCCCATGCGCAACGTCTTATTTATAAGCTTTAGCGCATGCGCAGTACGTTTCTGAGAGCAAATTTGCCCTCAGAAACGTACTGCGCATGTGCTAAAGCTTATAAATAAGACGTCACGCATGGGGCTTCCCTCAGAAGGCCTTGGAGCTCCGCCGAGGGCGGACGCTCCGAGGCCTCCTCCGAGGCGTCGCTGGAGTGCGACGGGAAGGGCGGACCCCGCCTGCGCGCGACACGCGTCACCCATTGCGCGCGTTGCCCCCAGACGGTCCGCCCTTCCCGTCGCACTCCAGCGACGCCTCAGAGGAGGCTGCATTCTGTATAATCTCCTTTATGAGGTCTGTAATGAGTAAGAAAACTGAAGGTTTATTGAGTGACAGGCTTTTTCTCTGAGTGGCTGCAGGGGTGTGACATGACATGAGAGTGGCACTTGCCAAAGTAAAGCCACGCATTTCTAAACTGGTCTCTGAAAGGCAACAGCAGAAGTCACACTGATTTGCAGTGAGTAAATATTCATTATTATGTTTTTGTTTTTGTGTGAAAATCATGTTTTATATTTGTTCTTAATGGTTTTGTTCATTTTGTGCACCTATAAAAATATACCTATGTATATATACCTAAAAATATATACCTATGTTTTGAATTTGAAAAAATCATATTTTATTTTTCAAATTAAGAAGGGTTCAGTGAATGCGCATATGAACCTGGTGGGGTTCAGTACCTCCAACAAGGTTAAGAACCACTGTACCTCCAACCTCCAACAAGGTTAAGAACCACTGTTCTACGTGGTTTCTGTTTGTGAAATGAAAGCTAGTCTGATACAAAGTCTCATCATCTTGCTGACTTCTGGTCTAATTGACTAGCAGTGCAATCCTATACATGCCTATTCAGAAATAAGCTCTCTTGATTTCAGTGGACTTTACTCTCAGGTATGTGTGCACAGATCCAAGTAGCCCCATTGTGGCGGCTAGGGGATTACTCAGGGTAAGGGGGAAAATGTCTCCTTACCCTAAGGAGACCTCTAGCCTGCTCCTAGCCAGCACTGGATACAGCACGAGCTGCATGTGCTGAAAAGCAGCATATTTTATTATTTTGTTAACTTTATAAGCCTGATCTATTGGGTTCCATGGTTCTAAACTTAGTTAAAATCTTTACAGATTGATTATTATACTTTGCTAGGGAAAGTCTGTAAGGGCGCAATCCAAACCTACTTAGGCCACCGTTGTAACCAGCGGCCCAGCAAAAACGGGAGGCCCCAGAATGGAAAGGGGATTCAAATCCCATTTGAATTCCCCTTTTGGAGGAGATTTGAATCCCCTTCTCGGGCCTCCCATTTTCGCTGGGCCGCTGGTTACAACGGTGGCCTAAGTAAGTTTGGATTACGCCCCAAGTTTATCTATTATAAGGATTTCCCAGGTCTCTCCTAGGCTCTGTTACATTGTAGGTTCAGGTATCTTCCTCCAGCTGGTAGCAATTTCTGATTTTCTGCAGAAACACTTTTGTCTGCTGTGACCAAATATTATGTTAGGATTTGAGTGCTTTCCAAAATATGTTTTCTGTCCATTCTGTAAAGCTGTACAAGTGTCTCTATGGATCTTGCAGTCTACTACAGTTCCACTTTTTGAAATGATTGCCAATGAACTTATTAAAACATTTTCATGGTATTATATGTGGCTTCATTAAATAGAAGGAAGAAAATGGACTAATATTTGAAACTCAACACAGTGTTGACAGTATCTATGTGTCACAGCATAAATAATAAGAACAGATGGACAACTCCACATAAAAGGTTTTTATGACAGAACCATAAACCTTCAATAGCCCTTTTCACAATTACATACTGAACATGTGGAAAGAGGGGAGCGTGATTGTGCCTACAATCCCACACGCCCTTCCATATGTTTACCTGGTTGCGTGCACAGAGTGTGTGCATACATGAGTACTGTTGTGTGCATGTAGGGCTCCCTTCCTGCAATTAGGAACCCTGTTTTCTTTAAGATACCCTGAAAAATAAATGAAAAAGTATATGGACATTTTTATTGCAATAATTTACCAGTTGTGGTAAATTTGATTCAAAGACCATCTTGAAAGTATTTTGAAGGAAGAACTATAAACTTGAATGGCCTAGTATTTATTTGGAGGTACCTACTATTATCAAAGAACATACCTGGGCTCCACAAAGTAATCTGCATAGCCACTTAATGTAAAATACAGAATGGTTGGAGTCTATGGGTTGAATTCTATGGACTTAGTAATGGGTTGAATTTCATTTCCTAATTCTGCAGAGCAAAATGAGAATGGTGATGTTTGAGGTATTTCCAGACTCAAGCAAGCAGCAAAAACAGGTTGCTTATAGAACCCCTGTTGGGTCACCATATGGGACTGGTGGGCTTTCAGCTCTGTAGTTCTCAAGTTATGCAAGCCATATTCGTATGGTTAATATATTACCGTATGTCTTGCCACAGGGGCAATGGTTCTTTTATGGATACAAAAGCAATGAACATACCCGTGGGTGAAGAAGAATTTCTGTTCATTAAAGCAAGGCATGAACAACTCCATGTTTATCTAAGCAAGCTATCAGTAGACTACAAACAGGATGAGCAATGCTTACATACCTCTGTGTTGCCCTGAGGCATGCTTCCCGCATGCTTCTCTGCATGCTTCCCGATACCTCTCCGGCAATGGACGTACTCCAGTGGCCAATACGGTGTGTAAATCCTGTCCTGCAGCTTAGGTTTATTCCAAGGTGTCCACTTGATAAAGATCTTGGAGGAATTTAAATACCCTGAAGTAATGTGTACACTGTTTATTAGGTGACTACATTTAATGTTTATAATTTACTGCCTAATTCTCTGCCGACCTCCACTGGCATGATTAGGCCCTGTACCATCACAAATTTATTTATTTTATTTTATTTTAAAATTTATACCCCGGCTTTTCCTAGGCCGAGGCTGCCCTTTTGCCCTCAGAAACATTCTGCGCAGGCGCGAAAAACCTAATAAATACCGTGTCGCCGCATTGGGCCTCGTCAGAAGGCCCCGGACAGCCCCCCGGGGCGGACGCTCTGAGGCCTTCTCCTGGCCTCGGAGCCTCCGGAAGGGTGACGCGCAGCGCGCGCGCAGGTGCGCGTCACCCCCGGTGGTCTGCCCCCGCCACACTCCAGTGACCCGCATGACAATGATCTTCTGCAATATGCCAATACATGGTACAGTTATATGTAACAAGTCAGCTACCATGTCAAAAAAATCCTAGAAGGCATTTCTGATTGTGTAGCTTAATGTTGTAAGCATGTTGATCACATGCAACAATCCTACATGCCAGTCAACAGCGTCACTGACTGTCTGGGCACCCAGTGCGAGTGACACCCCACCAAGTGTTCAGATGCGGAAGGAATTGGTGGTGATGTGACCGCCAATTACTTTCGGCTCTTCTGCAGGGCGAAAGCCACCAGAGCGGCCTTGTGCACTTGTGGGAGCCTTCCTCTGCTCGCACAAGTGTGCGAGACCTGTTGGACACCACTAGGCTTTCGGCGGGGCCTGTGTTTTTAAACATAAGCCCCGCTGGAAGCCTGATGGTGATTGAGTGGCCTTGCGCGTCTGCCAAGTGAGGCTAAACAGCAAGCCTGCTTGTTTTCGTCACCATCAGCTGTGGCGACGGTGTGCATCATCCCCTCCCACTGTGTCACCTGCAGCCCCCTATTGACGCAAGTTAACTGCTACAAGTTAACTGATGTATGTATATGCAGAGAAATATACATATAGGATTGTCACAATCATGGATTATTACACGGAAGGAGATTTTGTAACATGTGAAGCAGCTTTAAGAGAAGACACACATTGAAATTACCAAATGCTCTATTTCAGGGGTTCTCAACCTTTGGAGGCCCGGGTACCCCCTATCAAAGTACCCCCTGCTAATTACTGCTAATTAATTGGACTAATCAATTAATTAATTAGGTAATTAATCGTTAAATAAAAAGTACTAAAACAATTTTAAATGTGAAAAAATGTCTTATTTAACTCTGTGTGTGTGCGTGTGCGTGTGTGTGTGTGTGTGTGTGTGTGTGTGTGTGTGTGTGTGTGTGTGTGAGAGAGAGAGAGAGAGAGAGAGAGAGAGAGAGAGAGAGTGGGGGGAAGGATCTCTTTTTTTCTCCAAGTCACACTTCCTAAAATCAGCTCCTCCCTCCCTCACCCCACCAAAGTACATTTTCCAAAGTACAAAAATAAGCCCAAAACCAAAATCAGAGAGACAGAAGGGTTCCGAAAATAGTTAAAATTTAAAATCCATGTCAATTAACACTTAATTAGCTGCTGATGGGGCAGATAAGGGGTAGGGCTTGGCGTCTAGCAAGAGGTCTGCGTACCCCTAGGGGTACCCATACCACAGATTGAGAACCCCTGCTCTATATGACAAGGCTTCCAAGATAACTCATACTTGAATTGCTCTCTGATTTCTCACTGTTTACCCATCAAAGTATGCATGTACAATAGTCACGTGAAAGAGAACCTCCTATGTTAGCTTCAATGACAAGCTTACTGGATTAACCTATTCAGTGGGAAATACTCATCTTTCTTTAGCAATATTGAAATGTGCTTTTGATGTGAGCTTTTTTGGGGACACGTTTTAAACGAGGCAAACTTTAAAAAAAGATAAAATGGTAAGTGCCTGTTTAGCACTTAGAAACTTTTATAATACAGAGGTCACTTTCGGAAGGTGAGTTGTATAAGTCAACATCCACAAGGTGTGAAAATCTGATGGCTCTTTTCAGCTCTACAAAAGGCAGTTCAGAGCATATTCACACATGACTCCTGTGAGTGATGCCCATGTAAATACAGTATTTTGTGCAATTTTCTCACAAGTGTGATCTGTTTGTACATTTTCAGACTTTCAAATCCCTTGCAGTTACCGGTAAGTCATTCCTTGTTGAAAAAATGTATTGTGTGAATCAGCACTCAAAAGTCAGTGAAGTCACACCAACACATGCATGCATGCATGCATGCATGCATACAAACGCATGCACAGTTTCCATTTTCTCATTTTTCCCACTCTCTATTCCCATTTTCCTCTCTCATTTTTTATTCCTCAGTTTAGATGGGTAGCACAAGCCTCAGAAGTAAGTCCCACTGTGTTCAGTGGTAAGTGTGCACAGGATTGCAACCACATTCTGTTAGTATAATTACTAATATTTAAAATATCAACAATACATTTTGATAATTTATTAATTTAGGGGTTAGTGTAAAATTCTGAATTTTTTGGAAAATTCAAAATCTTTCAGATAAACATTTACTAATGTTGAGATCTGACCAAATTTGATAAAAGCCTTTCAAAACAGGTTTCTTCAATCAGGGGACTATACTTCAAACTGCAGATTTTAGGTTTGTTTTGTTCCTTCTCTGTCAGAAGCAGCTATTTCTGTACCATAGGAACATAAACACTGGTGGTTATCTTAATATATCACCTACTTTTGATTCTATATTATTATTAATTTTTACTGTTGTTCACTTTCACTATAAAATCATTTCATATGGTAGGAAGACAATTTTGGATTACAGTAAAAAATGCATACAGTAAAAAAATAAACCACAGCAAAGAACTTTATTCTGTCTTGCATGTTGTGATTAGGAAAACAGTGTCATATGTCCTATGGGGAATAAAAGCTCTTACTGAGAATTGTGTTGTTCTGGTCTGTGTTGCCATGGTGCTCTTGCTCTCTATTAGCTTCCAATGGAGCCCAGAGTTTTAAGTTTGCATCAGACAAAGAAGTTGATTCAGTTTCTCATTATCAGAATCTTTCTCTTCCTGACCCAATCAAACACACATCTCCAGGTGACAAATGATGCTAACTTTTTTCAGCCTTTAAAGTTTATTGTGCTTAGATATTGTAAGATTGTACATTTTGTGTACATGATATTCCTGATTGTGTACTCCAGCTGGTAACACACTACCTTATTATATATTTTAAACATTCAGTACATTGTGGTTGAAAGGCTGGTGAATAAAAAATTGGGAAAGCAGTCTAAAAGCTAAGTAAATACATATCCATGCCAAAGAAACAGGTGAACAGAGATGGGATCAACACAAAGGGGTGGGGTGGGGAAAGACTGAGATTTCCCACAGAGATTTACGGTATTTATCCCTGATGCTTGTTGTTGATGCTTAAGAAAAAAAAAACTTTGTTACAAATACTGAGAAGCAACACAGGAAGGTGCAATAGAAAAGGTTTTTTTAAAGTTTTTTTTAATTTAGATTTTTTTTAATAAAAGACCCTACATATAGCTTGAACAAATACAGGTGGGCCCCCATATTCACTGATTCGCTATCCACGGTTTCAGTTATCCACAGATCGTGGGGACCCCCCAGGCTTTTCCTTTTTTCTCCAGTAAGCTTCGTTTCTTCCTTAAAAAACAGGAGAAGCAGCCTCTGGCTGCTTATTACTGGCAAGTAAAACGAAACTAAGTACTAGAGAGGCTCTGCAAGGTTAACAGAAACCTTGCAGAGCCTCTCTAGGACTTAGTCTCGTTCTATTCGCCTGCAATGGAGGCTGCTTCTCTGTTTGTTTTAAGGAAGAAACAACGCTTGCTGAAAGAAAAATAAGAGCTGGGGGGGGGCAAGCATGCCTGCCTGCAGGGGAGGCAGGGTGGGGGGCCCTCAGGAAACCATGGAAGGGGTGTTCACTCTTATCCACGGTTTCAAGTATCCACGGAGGGTCCTGGAACATATCCTCAGCGGATATGGGGGCTCACCTGTAATCTGTATGGAGCACAAAACGTGTGTTTTTTTTCTTGACTCTACTGTTCTAAATTTATATCTTAAAAATACACATAATTCCTCTAATGAAGGGCTGTTTGTGGTCCAAATGCATTTATTTATTTATTTTTCACATTTTTATACCACCCTTCCTCCAAGGAGCTCAGAGTGGTGTACATATTTCCTCCCCTCCTTTTTGTCTTCACAACAACCCTGTGATTTACGTGGGGCTGAGAGATAGTGACTGGCCCAAGGTCACCCAGGAAGTTTCGTGGCTGAGCGGGGATTTGAACCTGGATCTTCCAGGTCTAAGTCCGACTCCCAAACCACTACACCATCCTGGCCGTTTAATCTGAATACATTTTTGTATCCTAAGCATGTTTACATTTGTAGTTTCTGTAATGGGGGGAGGGGATTTACAATAAGCACTTACAAACAATGCAAAGATTAAAAAAATATACTGATATATAGTTCCTCTGTCATAAAATGGTTGCCAATGGAACGTGCAATGAGGCTGCGGAGCTAGAGGTTTATGGAGGGGTAAGGGGATTTATTCCCGTTCCTCTCCTACCCCTGGTTGGATACAGCACATGCCTTTTCGGCATGGCTGCAGCAGCAGGGGGAGGATAGGATTGGGCTCTAAACTAAGTTGAACTAATTTCTGGTGTGCTGTAACCTCTACCTTTTCCATTTCCAATATACAAAGAGATGATATAAGCCACTGTCCTCCTTAGAAACAAGACTTCCAGGACCACTTAACACATTACCCTTTTCAGGCAAGTTTTAAGTGTGCGTGAAGAAACATGACAGATTGAATGCAACAAACAGATACCGTATTGGTCTGAGTATAAGACTCACTTTTTTCTCCTAATTTAAGTTTTTAAACTAGGGGTGCGTCTTATAATCAGGCTGTTGCAATTTAATGCCAGTGATTTAATTAATTTTTTTTAATAGCACCAAACTTTAAGGGTGCGTCTAATAATCAGGTGCGGCTTATACTCGGGACAATATGGTATTTGCAAATGTGTATAATACAGGTATACTCACCAGGGAGCTGTGATTGGCTGTAGCTTCCTGTGGATAGCAAATCCAGATTCACTTCTACAAAGTGTGTAAAATAGTCTTTGGGTAAGGTACTGAGGCTGAAAATCAAATATTTTGGCCACCTAATGCGAAGAGAGGACTCTCTGGAGAAGACTCTGATGCTGGGAAAGATTGAAGGCAAAAGGAGAAGGGGAAGGCAAAGGATGAGATGGTTAGACAGCATCACCGATGCAACGAACATGAAAATGAGCGAACTCAGGAAGATAGTGGAGGACAGGAAGGCCTGGCGGGATATGGTTCATGGGAGCACGAAGGGTCGGACATGACTTAAAAACAACAAAAATGCTTGGCAAGTTTACTATGATGCTATCCATATCCACTATGGGTAGAAAAGAAATTAAAAAAAAGCTGCTCCCATAAATAGGTTGTTCGTATATACAATGACACTTCACAGAATCATTTAAGGATATTGAGCAAGAACAGAATGTACTTTTGTGTATCTCTAGACTTCTGCAGGTTTAAAGTGGAAAAGGAACATAATAAAGTAACAAGGAAGACAGCACTCACTCAAAGATTGAATCTCTGTTCCTGCAGTTAAAACTATGTTCCATTACCCCAAATATGTCTTCTAGAAGACCAGGAAGTACTAAGAGTGAGAAAGAGAAGCCAAGTTATTAAAAATATATATTTAGTTACATATGGGTTACAAACTACCAGAGAGACATGGAGTTCTGACAAAACTATTACAACACTCATGATTCAGCAGAGTACCGGTAAACCATTATGAGAGTTCCAGCAACACATGTAATCCAATTCCATTTCTGGAGATAATGTTGATTGATGCTAATATAGATTACACTGAGATTAATTAGAACTGCAAGGGCATTAGAATGCAAAAAATTCAAACAGAGCTGCTACTATTAAGATTTTACTATTTTTTATATATGCCAAAAAAAAACACACAACTGAAATTGCCACCAAATTTCATTTAAAGCAACATTGGAGGCTAATTGAACATTGCTGTTTAGGCAAAATATATACAGTAAAAACCTTTGAGCGAGAGCTTCAAAGAACTTCAGTAAGACTAGTGAAATTTCTCTGGGGGGGGTTTGTGCAAAGGCAGGTTTTGTGCACCAGGCTGGGGCAAAGGAAAATCTGAGGCAGGTTTGGAGTCTTTTGCTCAGGCAGAAACATCCATGGAATTCTGAGGGCAGCAGGAAGACTTCCAGAAAGGTCACAGGAATTTCTCAGTAAGGTTTCACACATTCCCATTCAAAGCTTCATCATCATTCTAGAGTTCTGTGTCTGTTCAAAAGTTGCAATTATAGTTGTTGCTAAATGATTGTCAACTGTTTGATAGGTGGATGCTGTCACTGCCCAGGTTTACAATTCAAGTTACAAGTATCCTTTGCCCCTTGTTTTGGAGATACGTTCAAAGAGAGACTCTGCATTTTTTAAGATTCCTTGGTTGACATTGGAGATACTGGGTTGTGTGGGTTTGTGAACGATGAGTGATGACAACACTCTTCTTTGTAGGGCTGCTTTGCATTCCTCTCTTCTGACTTTTTCCTTATACAGTTGCTTCATACAACAGTATGTTTAAAGTATCTCAAGTCACTAATTCTATTTTTTTCCCTTTCTAATCTCCAGGAAAGATGTGAATATAAAATACTTGAGCAGACAGTTTGGCCAAATTTCACACCACCTGTTTTTTTCATGTAGACACTTTTAACATACATCAGTGTAAGAATAGTTCTGCTTTATAGCTGTGCCCGCCCACCCCGTATCATGATAAGAAAAGTCAACAGGTGCCAGTACAGTACTTAAACTGGGAAGTGGAAAACAATTTGGGAAATTGTAATTAAAAAATGTGGAAAAAATTCCATCCTTTAACTTATTTATTTATTTAATATATTTAATTTATTTATTTAAAGAATTTATACCCCACCTTTATCCCACACTCAGGGCACTCAAGATGGCTTACAACATCAAAAAATACAGATATAAATTTAAAAACATTAAAACATTAAAATCATAAAACAGTAAAAGAGACCCCAATGGACCACATAAAACTGATTAAAATTGCAATTCATTAAAAACACCAGCCCATTATGTCAGCAATTGAAGGCCATCCTGAATAAAAACGTCTTGAGGCCCTGCCAGAAGGCCCCCAGGAAGGGAGCCATTCTTAATTCCATGGGGAAGTAATTCCATAATCAGGGTGCCACCACCGAAGGCCTTATTCCTCGCCACTATCCCCTTCACCTCTGTCAATGGTGGCATGGTTAAAAGGGCCCCCTCTGATGGCCTAAGACAGGGGTGGGGAACCGGCGGCCCGCAGGCCGGATCCGGCCCCCGGAGCGATCCGGTCCGGCCCGCGCAAGACCGGACCCGAGTCAATCAGGTCCGGCCCGCGCGAGCAGACCGGAGGCTCCGCCGGCCCCGCGCGCACTCCCCTCGGCGCGACTCCTTTCGAATCCAGCTGTTTCTGCGCATGTGCAGAAGCAGCCAGATTTGAAAGTAGTCGCGCCGAGGGGAGAGAGTGTGGTGCGCTCACCTCGCGCGACTCCTTTAGAACCCAGCTGCTTTTGCACATGTGCAGAAGCAGCCGGATTCAAAAGGAGTCACGTCGAGGGGAGAGTGCGTGGCGCACTCACCTCGCGTGACTCCTTTGGAACCTGGCTGTTTCTGCGCATGTGCAGAAGCAGCCGGGTTCAAAAGGAGTCGCGCGAGCAGTGTGTGCGGGGCCAGCCACCGCCGCCTGAAAAAGGTAAGGAGAAACACTCTTGCCTGGGTAAGATACACTCTTGCCTGGGTAAGGAGAGCATGGGGGGCGGTGTGTGTGTGTGTGTGCACCCCCCCGGCGCACGCGCGCAAAGCGCTGGGGGACCTATTTGCGATGGAGGGGCACACAGCCCGCAGGAGATTTTCCCCATGGGAAAATGGCCCTCCATCGCAAATAGGTTCCCCACCCCTGGCCTAAGAGGATGGTAGGGAAGTAGGAGGTCCCTCAGATACCCTGGTCCCAAACTGCAAAGGGCTTTAAAAGTCAAAACTAGCACTTTGAATTATGCCCGGAATCGAACCAACAGCCAGTGTAGCCGCCAAAGCAGCAGCCAAACTGAGTTGAACTGACGAACCCCCACAACCACATGGGCAGCTGCATTCTGCACTAATTGTAGTTTCTGAACATACTGTATATGAAAACATCTCCCCAGGGCCTTAGTGCAAATAGCGGGGAGGGAGCTGCTTCGCTCTCATGCCTCTTCCACTGGTCATGGCTTCTCTTCCTTAGGTCTAAGGGCTCCTGCATGACCTCTGTGCTGGAGACCTGTCCAGGCTTCCAAGTGCTCGACCTCAGTGGCCTCATTATTGGCTTTTGAGGCTGCTGGCTTCTGCCCCTTCCCCCCGTTTCCTCATTTGCTTCGCTCCCCTCCTCCGCCTCTTCCCCCGTGACTTCTCAGCGTGACCTGCAGCCCCATTGTGCAAAGCCAGCTACTTCACCCTGCTCTTGGAAGCATGCTACCAGCGCATCTCCTGCCTCCCATTCCCGTTGTGGCATGTCCACGTTGGCCATCATGTTCTGCCCCTTACCTTGACCTGAGATCTTGCAAGACAGCTCCCATGCTTGAGGCAAGGACTCTGTGTTGGCCTGACTGCCATTGGTGCTGGCCCATATTCCACCTGCTGGTAGCAATGGCAGCTGCCACTTGTTATGGTGAAAGAGGTATGGATCCCCTCGAGCCCCAGATGAGTCCGTCCCCGGACAGTCATCACATATAGCATAGTGGTGGGGAAAAGGCAGGATGCACCTGTTTAAATGAAGTCTCTTTTATTATACAGTATTATACTTTGCAGGAGACAAAGGGCCCAATCCTATGGGCCTACTGGGCTGCCGGAACGGTGCAGCGTGCTTTACTGCTGTTGCAAAAGGCAACATGCCATTTTGCGCAGCTGGGTCACCGCTGCAAGTGGCGTGTGGCTGCAGCCACGTGCCAGCAGCCAGCAAAAGAGCCCCAGCGCTGGTCAGTGCGGGGTACAGATGGAATGGGCAGGGAGAGGAAGCGGGTGGAGACCGAGGCAGAGAGGGGTGTGTTGAGGTTGAGAAGGAAGTGGTATCAATGGCAGTCTCAATGGCAGTGCTGCATCGGCAGGACGGGGAGTTAGATCGACTAATAGGCGGCTGTTAGTCCCAGAAATCTTTTCCAATATCAGGACTCTGTCCTGAAACATATAGAAGCCTATACTGTACTTATACACTTGCACAGCAGCCCAGCAACGCTTTCTTATTTAAAGGAGTGCCTTCTCAGGAGAGTCTAGTAACTACAGAGGACTGGGGGGATGGGATGCAGCAGCAGCACGAATAGATGCATTGTGGCAGAAACGTTCCTGGCCTCGATTCATCACATGCACCTGTTGCAGTGGTCCACGAAAGCTGGTGCCACACAAGTTTCTTTTTATTTTTTAAGCGGAACGTGTAACTTCATAAGGGCAGAACAGAAAGGCTCGAGCCCTCTTCGGTTTGTGACAAGACGCTCTAAGAAACAAAACAAAAGACTCTTAACACACACACACACCCCATCTTACAATACTGTTAACATTTTCCTCAGCGAGTCATGCGAACCGCGCACCCAGCATAAGCGCCTGCATCTTTTCTAGAGGGAAGCTGCCTGCCACCCTTCTCCGATCGCTGTCCCATCAACTCAGCCAGCCTTTTCGCGCGCCTTTTCTTTCACGGGGTGGGGAAAACAGCAAACGAGGGTCGTGGCTGTCACTTTCTGCTCTCCTCAGGCACCTCCCCGTCTCCTCCCCCTTTGCCTGGCTGTAGTAGCGGTTGCCGTGCTCCCGTCTCCGAGCTGCGGTACTTTAGGCAGGGCGAGGCGAGCGAGTAGTCGCCGAGAAGCAGCCGCTGCCACCGCCACCGCCTAGTCTTGGAAGTCTGCCCCTTTCCTTGTTCTTGGCTTTCCCCTCCCCGCCCTTCTTCACCGTCTCCCCAGGCAAGACAGACAAGGCGAACAGAGGCACTTAAACGGTTCAAAATGGCCCATCCCTGAGGGAGCAGCAGAGCCGTCCTCGTGCATCAGCAGCAGCTACAACAGCCGCCGCCGCCGCCGCCGCCGAAAGGGGGACCGCCTCCTCCTCTCAACCTCTTCTTCGCCCCAGCGCTTTGTTGCTGAAAGTGCCCGTGACTTTTTTCTCCAATGGTCCAAAGTGACATGTCCAAATCGCCTCCCACTCCAGCAACGGCGGCGCAGGAGGTGCAGATGATGGAGCTCCTGGACAACAACCCCCCCGCCTTAGGCACAGCAGTGCAGGTACAGTAGGAGCGAGTGACGACGGGGTTGGTTGGGGGCCAGCCTGGGGCTTCTTTCTTCCCTCTCCTGGGCAAGTTTTCCTTCTATTTCAGCGTTTTCTGGCTTCCATCTTTCTGTCTCCCTGAGAGGTAAAGCAGCGCTTACCCTACCGGGAAAGATCGGGGGAAGGAGGGGAGCACATTCTTGATTGAAAGCCAGTCCCAGAGTGGAGAGCGGGGCAGTTCTACGCCGCCGACACTGGTTCTCGTGGAGCCCGATCCTTTGCATGTGTTTACGCAGAAGTCAGCTCCGCTGAGCTCGATAGGAGTTGCTTCTAGGTAAGTTGCATAGCATGGCAGCCCGGCAGCCCTAGTGCTACGCATGCTTACCCAGAGCCACAGTGCTCACTGGCACTTACTTACTCCTCTGCAAGTGTGCATAGGATAAGGGATCAGAAGTAAGTCCCTTAACGTTCAAAGGGGCTCTTTCTCCACGATTGCACAGTGCAATGCAATCCCTACGCACACTTACTTCAGAGTAAGATCCGTTAAACACAGTGAGACAGACTTCTGAGTAAACAGAGAAAGGATTGCAGGAGGAGGGAGTTAATTAATTGGAGGACCACTCTCTCTCACCACCCTTGGTTTGGGGCTCTTGGAAACGGAGGTGCAGAAAAATATCCTCTGCGTAAAAGTATGAACTGAAATGTGAAAAAACAAGATGCCATGCCATCCTTTTTCCAGATAATGAATATAGTCGCTGGTTTCTGCATACATGCATGTGATGAACATGTGTGTTGGTCAGGCGATGACTGCAGCATCATGTGTGGACCTGCTTGTGTGAATGGGCCATTGCAGATGTAACGGCACAGTTGGAACTTTTGTTTTGCCAACACAGTACTTTGTAGTGGAACCAACCTGTTCACACGTACTTGCTGTCAGTCAACAAGTGATGTAGTTGCATGTGTGAACCAGGCCAGGATGGCTATGAATCACCTTAGGTGGACTTGAATATGTGCATTTAGACCTATCAAAGAGTTTGTTAAAAACATAATCCTATCGCCTAAAAGAATGTTACAGGAAAATGTGAACCGTATGAAAGACCTAACTCTGAAAGCTGGTGGAAAGGGCCATTTCCTTCCATTCAGGTTAGAAAACACACACACACACATGTTTTTCCATATAGGTACATGCTGCAGGGAGCTGTGACCAATCAGGAGTTCTATTGCATGTGTGTTTTAAAACATGTGTTTATGAACACTGAATGTATTTTAGTGCATAGGTAGATATTAAAAACATAATGCAACCTTTCCTCATCAGCAACCTTTGACCACCCTGACATACTTGCAATTATGGTAATAAGAGTGGGTGGAGTGGAGAAAAGAGCTAATTAGAGAATCTAACTTGTAACAGCATGGAATTATCACGTTTTTAGATTTTTAAAAAAAAATCTCAAATACATGTACATGCTAATGGAGGAGACCATGATTTTAATGTCTGCTGAAAGCCAAAACACTTGGCATCATCTGAAAAGTACGTAGGTTGGACTATGTTGTCACGGATGCTGTCTTCAACGTATCAGGTGTTTCTCCTGTTTTAACAATTTTGTACATGTTGCTTTCTAAGCAGTTTTCTTTTTTTGATTCCCATGGTACATTTGGAGGTTAAAAGAGCCTTGCGTTTTAAGGAGACATGCCGTTTGTGAAGATGAAGCAAGAAAACTGCATGTGTGAGAAGTTGTTTACTGCTTTTTTTAAATTCCGACTTCTGTCTCTGTTTTTCAGTGTTCTCAAAACAAGAGCTGTAACATACTTTATGCATACATATACTTGTTTGTGAAAGATGTTTCCTTATCATGTGCATGGTTGATTTTTGAAAGGCTGTTCCAGTTTGGTGGAGTTACCTGCATAGATTATGCTATTCTACAGTATCTTAAACCCATGAGGAGCATCTTCTTGTGCGTGGGTGTTTTAATTTTTATATTTTAACTCTATTATCTCTTTAATGGCATTGACTAGAAAAAAATTACAAGTCTAGAAAAAACTTGACTTGTAAGCTAGAAAAAATTACAAGTCAGTAAGAATGACCCAAAGTAAGAATACATTCCATTCTCATAATCAAAATCTTTGAAATAAGTAAAGCGGGGGGGGGGATGGGGACGGGGACGGGGACACGTTACAGCAATTGACCTACAACTGGCATTCTAGAAGGCCTGAATTTCATTTTATTAATGAATATTAAATGATCCTGGACATTTCTGTCAAACTAGGATGAACCAATGGACATTTAGCAATGTCTTGATAAAAAGCAAAACAAAACCGTATATCTCTTGGTCAACTCATGGTTGTCCCCTCTTCTCTCTCTCTCTCTCTCTCTCTCTGTGTGTGTGTGTGTGTGTGTGTGTGTGTGTGTGTGTGAGAGAGAGAGAGAGAGAGAGAGAGAGAGAGAAAGAGAGAGAGAGAGAGAGAGAGAAGAATGACCACCACAATTCCAAAATGTACATTTTTTTTTGTCATGCTCCAGTTTTATGTGTTAGCTTTTCCATTACAGGGTTGGTGGTGATAAATCAGGGTTTCATTTTTTCTTTGACAGATCCTTTTGTTGTCTAAAGTGACCCTGATCTTGAGTTTTAGTAGTAAAGAGCTAACACTAAAACACAATACATTATTATTATTTTCCTTCTTGGTTGTGTCTAATATATTTTTCCACAGCTGACCTTTTCTTAGAAATATTAAAACTGAATTAATAAAACTTTTACTATTTGCAAATAGGTTTGCTCCACTGCTCCCAGTTCAGTTCTTTTTATTATTAAATGAGAACTGGCTTGCAAGGAGGTGAGCACATGTTTTGCAGTTTTCTGCAATTACACAAGAATTACACAAAAATAGCTATTGACTACTATTTGTCTCAAAAACACTATATCACCACCAAGGGTATCATATCTGTACTGATTTTCTGACTTGATTAAATGTGCATGACTGATCACCAAGTTGTAGAGTATCTTGAGGTGATAACTTGAATGCTAATCAGTCTGCATAATTTGTTTATCAATTTTAGCCATATTTTTTTTCTTCTAGAGAGCATTGTGCTTTGATTGGCTGAAATTGAAAGGCATTAATCCTTGTACCATTACTCCCTAGTAGTCCTATGGGGTGCAGTGGCCTTGCATCCAAGTCGATGGTGTATAATTTGCAGTTCAAAGGGTAGGGATTTATTATTTTTAAAGGAAAACCATTCTCAAGAATGGAAGTATGGAGATGGAGCGGGGGGGGGGGGGGGAGAGAATTCACTGATCATCAATGTTGTAGAATACTGCTGCTTATTAGACAAATTATACAAATACCCTTGTTTGAAAGTTAATGTTATGTGAATAAACATGTCATTGAAGGTTAATTTTTAATAGCAGATTTTTTTAAAAAATACAAACGTGGTACTCTGGTTCTGGTATCTGAAACAGCGTTGCCCATCACATTTCAGGGAATTCTTCTTTGTTTGTTTAAACATTTCTAAATCACTTTTATACAATTGTACTCAAAGTGATCCCTGAATAAAACCAAATTAAAAGCAGTAGAAAATAAACCATCCAGATTCATCTGAGCCTGCTACTATAAATCCACTGGAAAACAGTTGAATCATAAACAAATGTACTATAACACTGAAATGGCTGTCCTTAGCCTGGAAGAACTGAGAAGGAGTGTGTGTGTGTGTGTGTGTGTGTGTGTGTGTGTGTGTGTGTGTGTGTGTCTAAAACTATATAAAGGAGCTTGACAGACCTCCCTAGAAAGGACGGGGACATTCCACATAAGTGATATAACCCCCCAAAAGCTCTGCCCATGCACTCAGGGACCCTACCACTCTGTAAGAAATAAATTGGAGTAAGTCTTCATCACCTGCAGACCTTAATTATACAGTAGTAAACAATATCAAAGGCTTCTTAGAGAGCTAGAAGAGCCAATAGGGTCACACTTCTCTCTCCATAGATTGGCCACCAGGTTCATTAAAACAGTTTCCCTTCCGAAACATTACCTGAAGCCAGACTAAAATGGAGCAAGTTGAAGGATACATATTTGACTTCTTAAGTAGCTTTATAATATTTTCTGTATTCTCTTTTCAGTCACTTCCAGTAACTGTATTGTTGCATTTTGATCCTATATTATCAAAGATCTTCACTGGGCAAGATCACCTTTGGGCAAAATTATGGACACCTCAGAGTGTGGTACCACAAATTGACATGATTAATTTTCAAGCCAACAAGGAATGCAAATATTTTTATTGTCCTCCTTTTGGTGTATGTTTTTTGTATTTATCACTTTCAAAGCTGGCCTGGTATTATATTTGGCAAACTTAACTCACTGTTTGCTTCCTATCTGAATAACAAGTACGGTAATGTTTATCAGGTCACTTTGACACTTGGATGCTTACATGTACTCTTAGATGGTGCTATAAGCATAATATGGCCAAAGTTAGGCACTTTGAAGTCCTGTTTATTTCAGTGTCAGAATTAGGAACATGTTCTGCTCAAGCATCTCCTGGAAGCAGGGAAAGCAGTAACACTGTCAAGCCCTTGTTGGGGCAGGGTGATGGCTCAATCTCTAGAAGTTCTGGGCTGATAGAAGAAAGGTGTGCAGGCCAGCCATCTGGCTGGTAGGTTGTCTTTGGCAACCAATGTGCTTTGATGTTGTTGGTGTGGTGGCACTGGTTGCTGAGGGCTCTTCAGGTTGGCTTTCATTTTTCCTCTTCAACACAAAGCATTCAGCAATTACAGCAATTCCTCACTTAAAGTTGTTGATAGGTTCTTGGAAACTGCAACTTTAAGTGAAACGAATTATAATGAAACCATTTTTACCATAGGATAATTGATAAATGTAAACATTCTTATGCCATTTTCCCATCAACTTTAAAATGAAACGACTTGAAGTGAAGACTTGCTGTAAACAGTTCAGCTCAATATATTCATATATACATGTATTAGAATTTAGAATTCCTAGGCTCCCTGTGATGTGCTGTGTGGAGGGTGGGTCTGTTACCCTCAGGGAAGGGCTGTGGCTCAGTTATAAAGCACATGCTTTGTGTGAAGAATGCCACTGGTTCAATTCCTGGTACTGTATTTCCAATAGGGCAGAGGAAAACTTCCTGTCTGAAGTCATTGAGGTCCACTGTCACTCTCTGTTGACAATACTAACAGCCTAATTCCATCTAAGGTCTGTGCCGGTGGAACGCGCATTCCGCTGGCGCAGGCTGCCTCAAAGGTGCTATAAAGCACTTTGTGGCAGTAAGCCCCGCGTGGGGGTGGAACGGAGTGGGGCAGGGCAGGGAGGGAGTTGAACGGAGCGGGAGAGGGTGAAACCGGGAAGAGACGGGGTGGCCGGATCAGGTCCGGGAGGGGAGCAGGATCGGCGCCATCAGCACATGCTAAATCCTGAGGCCCTTCCTAGGCTTGATCCACCTGCACAGATCAACGCCAACTAGCGCCAGAGTTATTGTTGGCGCAGGTCTGAGTTGACCCATTGTGGCTGCTGGGACTTACCCCGAGGCAAGGGAACAAGTGTCCCCTTACCTCGAAAAGACCTCCCAATGGGATGCAGCGTAGCCCAAGCCGGTTGGATCGGGCTGTTAGATGGACCAATGGTATGATTCAGTATAAATCAGCTTCTTATGACCCGTGCTCTTCAATATTTATATGAACCAATTAGTAGAAAGTGTCCAGAGATTTAGAGCATGGTGTCATCAGTATGTTGATGAAAACAACTTTTGTTATTCGTTTAGATCAAACAATCTTCTAAAAGCAGTTTTGACTCTAAATCAGTGTTTGTTGATAATTGGTGGGTGGATGAACAGACTGAGTCTAGATAGGACAGAAGGGGTTAGCAACCCATGCTCTCTGAAGGTGGAAAACCATCAATTCACCAATGATATTTCTTTCTGATTAGTGAGTCAAGTCTGCAACCTGAGGGTACTGGGTCCTGCCTGGCTACTAGATGCACAGAATTTAGTTCTGGCCAAAATATCTTTCCACTAATTTCACATAATTAACTGGCTGCAGCCCTATTTTGAGGTTTGGTGGCCTTTGTATCTTGCAAGTTTTGCTCCTGTAATGAGTTCTGCATAGTTCTTCCTTTGTTGAGTCTTTGGAAGCTTCATCTGTTGCAGAATGTGGAATACTCCTTCCTCTTTGGAGCAAGTAGTTAGATTCATGTGATATTAATCACACATCAGCTCAACCAGTTAACATCCAGGTTTGTGCTGAGGCTGCTGATCCCTTCCCCCTCCCAGGCCCAATCTGCCCACCCCCATCTTCCCTCTGCCCCATTACGCCCCCACCCTTCCCCAGACCCCGCCCCATAGCGGCCTTACCTGCTCCCGTGCTCAGGGCTCCTGAATGCAGCGCTGGTGGGACACCGCAGGCCTTCCTGCCGGTGCCACCTACCCGGCCTAAGGGAAAGATAGGATTATGCCATAATTGACTTAGATTGAATACACATTTTTATTGATTTGTAATATAAGCTCTGTATTGCAGTCTGCCAATGCTTTCACTCTTCTGTCTGTGCAACCTTGCTTTTTCCTTCTTAGGCTTCTCTTGATTGTATACTTTCTGTATCAGAAAACCTACTGGCTTTTATTTTTATCTCTTTGTTAAAACACCACTGCTTTTGGTAGTATAATCTCTGCTAATCAGTATCTCCTTCATAACAGTAAGGCACATTTGTTCAAGATGGGCAATTCATTCATCCTTCGTGATGAAGCCTAATGCGAAGAACTTACTAGTGTCTCTTCAGCAATCTTTTAGCCTTTCTTTAAATACATCCTGTTTTTAGTAGTCTTCCTGTTTCCATAATCTTCTAGTACTTGATAGCTCCTGTGTAGAAACTATTAAATTTCTCCTGTGTAGAAATTATTAAAGAGACAAAAATACTCCTAAATTAGAAAATTTAGGAGTATTTTTGTTTCTTTAATAATTGTCAACTGTAGTCCTATACACGCTCCCTGGGGGTAGGCCCCATTGGTCACAATGGGACTTCTGAGTAGACATGTATCGGCTTGTGTGGAGTATGTCTTCTGATTTCCCCCTTATATGTACATCTTGCTGTTGCTAAGATTAGACTTCTAAATATGACGGTCTCTGGTTTGAATAACCCCTTGAATGTTTACATTTTGTCATGGCTTTTTATTTCCTACTTGTTGAGTAATATGCATACCTTGGATTTTTTTCCCTCCTGAAGTCTTGTCAATGCTATAACTGAGGAGGTAACCTCCTTTTTGTTTTTATTTTCAGGTTTGTCTGGCTTCAGTATTTTATACAATCTGGTTTTCAGGATGAGTGTTATGTATATCACTAACTTTTCTTTGGTACCTTACCTAGGTTATGATACCAAATTACATTCCGTTTCAAAGATGTTATTCACACAGCACAATTGGCTCTGTTACAAATGCTCCCTGTAATCTCCCTGAGGCTCTAGTGTCAGTCCTGTATGCGCACAATCTGTTGCCCATCTCCTCCTGCCCACTGGGGAAGGAAGGACTGTTGTGTGAATGAGCTCTTTCAACAAAGTGGAGAATAGTTATTTTTCTAGAATAGGGGTATCAAACCCGTTTCATGTAGCGGGCCGAATAGCATTCATGGTGCTTGCTGAGGGCCAGAAGTGATGTCATTAAGCAGGAAGTGATATCATTAAGCAGGTGATGACCAGAAATAAGCACTTTTTTCTCACCTAGGAACTCATTAGCTGCAAATAGCAGAAGAGCAAATATGCAAATCTTGACAATATTTTCTGGGCATGTTAGAGCCCATTTATTTATTTATTTATTTAAAGAATTTATACCCCGCCTTTCTCCCAACAAGAGCACTCAAGGCGGCTTACAACACAAACATTAAAATACATATAAACACATTAAAATAATTAAAAACAATTAATTAAAACAATTTAAAATAAACAACCCCAGTGGGTCACCTGAATTTACATTTGTTAAAAGCCATTTGTTAAAAAGTCAGCCCACCATGTCATACATCAAAAGCTGTCCTAAATAAAAATGTCTTAAGGCCCTGCCGAAAGGTCTCTAAAGAGAGAGCCGTTCTTAATTCCAGGGGGAGGGAATTCCACAATTGGGGCGGCACAGCCGAGAAGGCCCTATTCCGTGCCGCCATCCCCCTCACTTCCGTCAATGGCAGCACGGTTAACAGGCCCCCCCTGATGACCTCAGAGTACGCGGGCTGCCAATTATCACGTGGGCTGCCCTTCCAGCTGCACTGCTTCTACCGAGGCATCATTTCACAGCTCAGCAGCTGAGAGGTGCTCTACAAAGTGACGCCTCGGCAGAAGCAGCGCTGCTGAAAGGATGGCCTGCATGATAACTGGGCTCTCCCAGCACTGCCCGTTCAGCAGTGGCGCTTCTGCTGATTCGTTACTTTGCAGCTCGGCAGCTGAGAGCAGCTGATGGTGGTGCTAGGAGAGGCCAATTATCAAGTGGGCCGGATAAAGAGCTTCTGCGGGCCGGATATAGCCCGTAGGCCTTATATTTGACACATCTGTTCTAGAATAAGCTAGTCCAAAAATTAAGTGCTGGGAAATGGCATTATTTTATTATTTTGAGTAATTTGACTAGGAAGTGCTGTTGACTGAAGGCTTATGCTGCTGAAGTGTGGTTTCACCTTGTGAAGGTGGATTGAGCCCAGGAAGGGGGTGAGGATTCCACGGATGCCATTGCTGCCAAACCTGCTCCCTTCTTGGGCCTGATTTACCCTCCTCCTCGCTCCTGTTGTCTCCTCATTCCGCTCACCCCCTGCCCCGTTCCACCCCTCCCCACCTCCCTCCCTCCCCCTGCGCGGTCTTACATGGGGTGACGGGCATCCAGTGTCCGTCGCTGTATGGAGCCGGCCACTCGCCGCTTCTGGCAGCAGCCAGTCCACTAGCTCCAGCATGTCGCCTTTCGAAAGCATGTTATGCCACCAGAATGCTTGTTCCAGCAGCATGACGTGCTATCAGGATCGGGCTGTCAGTTTCTTGGCCTCTGCAGTACACCAGTTCAGTACACAATGAGGTCTTATAAATATACGCACATTCCTAGAAACAATGGACTACTAGACTTAAGTGATGAAACACTGAATCAAAAGGATAACCTTATGTTATGCACTAACTATGCACCAACGTAGCACTAATTATGAAAAGTTAATCTTCTTCTTAGTATATTTAAACATTTTCTCTGATCTTGTATATTTCTTTTCAAATATTAAAATAATGAATTTTCAAAAATTTAGTTGCAAAGAAGCTACTGAAAAACTGCACACGAGGAGACCTGGAGTGTTGAATTCCAAAGAACTGTTGTCAGATGAGATTGCTGAGGTATCTCTGAACAGCACAGGTTTGTTAAGTGCTGGACAATAATGGAAATGGGACACCACATCTAGATGGCAGTAAAGGACCATAAAACACCTCAACACAGCACCCATCTGCTGGTGATTAAGGGTCAACCAAACCAGATGTGAAGGCAGCAGTTAGGCCACAAGAACAGGTTGCTTCAGAGTCCCTATAAAGTAGGTTGGTGGGTGGAATGAAGGGCAGGATTTATAGCATGGGTTGAATCCTAGTACTTCCCCAGTGATTGAATTACAGGGCGGGGGGGGGGACACACATGGGAAAACTCAAAATAAAATCCACAAATCCCACCCCAATCATGGCCCATCATACCATAGCCTTCTGAAAATCACAATATAAGAGGGCTGGAAACTTCTCATTCTGTAATTCAAGTACTTTTTTTCCCTCCACCCATGATTTCCCACCTGGAAGTGGAAGTGCTTCTTTCCAATTTTTTTCCTCCAGTGGGGTTTGGTAACTTCAAGTAACCTCTGCCACTTGACGGATGGCTTGGCAGAAGTATGTTGGAGGAATGGTATGGACAGGGGAGATTTTCAGTTCCATCTTCTAGTCTGCCTTTGCTGCACTTTTAAATCTCTCTTCAGTCCCCCTGTTTGATAGAGATTTGACATGCCCTGGCTTGGATTGTGCTGGCATCACATCTAGTTATGCCTTAACAAGACACTTTGGAATGGCACCAGGAATGTGAATTCCATCCCAGTTTCATATCCTGGTTAGAACCAGCATGGCACCAAACATCATGGAAAACCTTTGGTTCTCCACTCAGAATGGTTAGTTGTTCTAAACCAGGAATGCTGGGCTGGTGTCACAGGTCAGGCCTCATTGGACAAGTACCAAGGGCCCAGACTGCAAAGGGGTCCATGCCTGTAGCCAGGCATGACCAACTTGCCCCCAACTTGCCCACTGGTTCTCCCATTGCTTGATAAACATTTCTATCACTTACTGGTCAATAGGGAGCTGAGCAGCAGCAGGAGCTATCTGTTGTCTTTCCTGGGCACCATTTAAGATCCCCAGATGCTCTACCACAATTCAGTGTTGGGAGTGGCCCATCCAGGAATTTTAAAATGGAATTCAGGAAGATGGATGACAGACCACTGCAGTGGTTATACCCCCCCCCCCCCCCCGCCCATCACCTGTTAAGCCAAGTGAGTTGGATGCTGACTGGGTGATGGGGAAAGCAGTGACTGCAGCGGCCAGAGTTCTCCTTTGTGCTGCTGCCACTGTAGCACATATACCGGTACCAGCTGTGCCCCTGTCTGGCCAGAAACTGGGCAGGAGACTGAGTTTAAAGGAGAACTTTCTTCTATGCTCAGTCTCCTGCCCGGTTTCTGGAGAGATGGGGAAGAGCTGGTGTATCAAGTGGAGCAGGCTTATGTCTGAGGACCCGCCAAAAGCTGGCACTGACCCTGCGAGAACAGAAGTAGAACTTTCTAAACACCAAGGGAAAGCAGCAGTGCACAAGCCCAAGACTTATGAACATGATGCACAGTGGCATTCCTAGATGCTGCCCGTTCTGAATGGGGTTGCACTCCCCCTGCAGGAACGGGTGCGCAGCTTGGGAGTACTTCCGGATTCACAGCTCTCCCTGGAAAGCCAGGTGGCGGCTGTGGCCAGGGGTGCGTTTGCCCAGCTTCGGCTGGTGCGCCAGCTACGGCCGTACTTGAGTCAATCAGACCTGACCACGGTAGTCCACGTCTTAGTGACTTCAAGACTGGATTACTGTAACTCGCTCTACGTGGGGCTGCCCTTGAAGACGGTTTGGAAGCTGCAGTTAGTGCAGAATGCGGCGGCCCGGGTGGTTGCTGGAGCTAGGCGGTTTGACTCTGTTGAACCGCTGCTTCAGCGGCTGCACTAGCTGCCCATTTGTTTCCGAGCCCAATTCAAGGTACTGGTAATGACCTTTAAAGCCTTCCACGGTTTGGGTCCAGGATATCTGAGGGACCGCCTTCTCCCATACATTCCGGCCTGCTCTCTTAGGTCATCTGAGGGGGCTCTCCTGCGGGTACCACCTCTATCGCAAGTTAGGGGAGTGGCAACACGTGGGCGAGCCTTCTCTGCTGTGGCGCCACAACTGTGGAACTCCCTGCCATAGGATCTGAGAACCACCCCCTCCCTCATGACTTTTCAGTGAGGGCTGAAAATGTTTTTGTTTCGTCTAGCGTTTGGGTGATGGGTTGTGGTCTGCCTCCTGTGTCTCAAGATGCTCTGCCATGCTGCTTCTCTGCTCCATACTGTCGCCCCCCCCCAGTGGATTTTATTGTTTTTAAATTTAGTTATGTATTGTTTAAACTTATTTTATGTATTATTTTAAATTATGTATTTTAATTTTTGTTGTAAGCCGCCTTGGGCTTTTGCCATCGGCGTAGGGCGGGGTATAAATTTTTTAAATAAAATAAATAAATACTGTACGTTGTGCACAGGTCTACTCAGCGTTACACGATGGCCCCACCCATTCGCCGTCGGAACCATTCCGAGCAGTGAAGGCAATGTGCAGGAGCTTTACTTTACAGTGGCTCAATTCAGATAATTTTCCAGGCTGTGATTTGGGGAACTGGAAATGTACTCTCTCCTGCCCTTTCATTTGCAACATCCCTCTCCATCTCCTCTTCAGTGCTAAATGTAGTTTGCTGTGATATCCTAACTGGCAAGTTATGATGAAAGCTTGCTCTTTAAACCAGGATTAGATAGTAAACTACCTCAAGCCTGCCCAGTTCAATCATATCCACTTAAAGCCACAATTCTAGGCTGGAGGGCAATTGCTTGTTTTCGTTTGCTGATTTGTATGTCATTTCAAACCATGGTTACTGCTAAGCAGGAAGCTGCGATAAAAGCCATGTGAAAAGGGAGGGGGGAACGCAGAACACTGGCGTCACTGGAGCGTGGCGGGGGGGGCGGGCCGCCAGGGGGTGACGCGCGTCATGGGGTGACGCGCGCACCCCCTCGCGCGTCACGGACGCTCCGAGGCCGGCCCGGGAGCCGGCCTCGGAGCGTCCGACCCCGTCGACGCTCCAGGGCCTTCTGAAGGCCCAGGCAGCGCGTCAATCCGGGTATTTCCCGGATTTTCGCGCATGCCCAGACCCGTTTTGAGGGCAAAAAGCCCTCAAAACGGGTCTGCGCATGCGCGAAAATCCGGAAAATACCCGGATTGACGCGCTGCCTGGGCCTTCTTTCAGAAGGCCCTGGAGCGCCGAAGGGTTCGGACGCTCCGAGGCCGGCTCCCGGGCCGGCCTCAGAGCGTCCGGAGGGGGCGACGCGATGCGGGGGGGGGGGAGCCGGGTGGCCCCTCCCCCCGCGCCTATAACGTCGCGCCCCTAGGGGGGGTGACGCGCGTCCCCGCACTAGGGTGACGCGCGTCTAGTGACGCCCCTGACGCAGAAGATGGAACATGTAAGCTCACTGCTCATTTCCAGTCTTTCAAATTATGGTTTGAATAATAGTTTGCATTTTTGTATAAAATAAATAATGAAATTCAGGAGGAATGCCCTTGTACCTTCCACTCAACATGCAGATTTGATAAATTATTCTCCATGGATGTGTCTTTGGTGTAGTTCGATAAGAAAAAATAATAATGTGTGAAGCTATCTTAAATATTGTATGATGCATGCCTTTTGAACTTTTTGCAGTGGATAAATAATATACTGTAATCGAGAAAAACTCTTCTATGGCAACCTCTTTTTAACATTAAAGGCACTGTGCAATCTGAAGCACTGTTGAGTTTTATGTGCATTTGTAAATGAACATAATATAGACACTTAAGCTCTTGCTAATATAACAAATCATGATAATCTTTTGAATATCTGTATATTATGCATACATGCCTATATGCCAGATAAAGTGATAGCATTTTCTGTTTGTTTTGACAGTCCTATGGCAAAGGTGCAAGAAGAAAAAACAGATTTAAAGGCTCAGATGGGAGTACGTCTTCTGACACCACCTCTAATAGCTTTGTCCGACAGGTATGTTACCTTTTCCCCATTGGGGTATTGTTGTGCTGTGTTGAGCCATATCAAAAGTGATGAGGCATAATTGTACAGGTTTCTGGTGACAAATTGAATGGATACTTCCAAGAGTCTGAGAGCTTGTGGTATTTGTCTGTTGATGCATCCTGTAAAACTTGAAAGCTTGTATATTATTATTATTATTATTATTATTTATTATAAATGTTAACTTTCCCTGTCCACCTCTTCTGAAGAATGCTGAAAGCTTGCTTTTTGGGGGGCTTAATGATCAGGAATATATTGTCGTATGTGGATCCAGATTAAAATGACAGATCTTCTCCTTAGTAGTGTTACAGACCAACGCAAAGTGCCAAGGGCCCATCTAGTCCAGCTTCCTGTATCACACAGTGGCCCCACCAAATGCCTCAGGGAGCACACATACAACAAGATAACCTGTTTCCTGCTGCCACTCCCCTGCACCTGGCACAGAGAAAACCTACTTCTAAAACCAGGAGGTTGCTTATTGCTTGTAACCTGTGATGGTCTTTTCCTCCATGAATCTGTCCAAACCCCTTTTAAAGGCATCCAGGCCAGGTGCCATCATCACATCCTGTGGCAAGGAGTTCCACAGATGAATTACACGCTGGGTAAAGAAATATTTTCTTTTATTCATTCTAACTCTCCCTCCACTCAATTTTAGTGCATGTCCCCTGGTTCTGGTGTTGTGCGAGAGGGAGAAGAATTTCCCTCTATGCACTCTCTCCATCCCATGCATAATTTTATACGTCTCAATCATGCGCCTTTTTTCTAGACTGAAAAGCCCCAAACGCTGTAGCCTTTCCTCATAAGGGAGGTGCTCCAGCCCACGAATCATTCTGGTCGCTCTTTTCTGCACCTTTTCCAATTCAACTATATCCTTTTTGAGGTGTGGTGACCAGAACTGGACACAATACTCCAGATGTGGCCTTACCATCGATTTGTACAAAGGCAGAATGATATTGGCCGTTTTATTCTCAATACCTTTTTTAATGATCCCGAGCATGGAATTGGCCTTCTTCACAGCCGCCGCACATTGGGTTGACACTTTCATCGACCTGTCCACCAGCACCCCAAGATCTCTCTCTTGATCCGTAACAGACAACTCAGAACCCATTAGCATATATGTGAAATTTTGGTTTCTTGCCCCAATGTGCATCACTTTGCACTTACTTACATTGAAGCACATCTGCCATTTTACTGCCCATTCTCCCAGTTTGGAGAGATCCTTCTGGAGCTCTTCACAATCCCTGCTGGTCTTTACCACCCGGAAAAGTTTAGTGTCATCTGCAAATTTGGCCACCTCGCTGCCTATCCCCAACTCCAGGTAATTTATGAATAAGTTGAAAAGCACCGGTCCCAAGACCGATCCTTGGGGCACACCGCTTTTCACCTCTCGCCATTGTGAAAATTGCCCATTGACACCCTCTCGCTGTTTCCTGGTCTTCAACCAGCTCCTAATCCGCAAGAGGACCTGTCCTCTTATTCCCTGACTGTGGAGTTTTCTCAGAACAACCCTTTCTAAAGCTGAACAGTGATCTTGTATAGAAAGAATGGATCAAGCTCTCAGTAAATGAAAACCTGCCAAAATGTTTTCAAGGAAAGGGTATAAAAAGGTTTTTATGTTTTAACATCAAACTGACCATGCCAATTTTTTCAGTCCCTATAGAAAAATATTCCCCTCCCTTTAAATAATTTCATTCCTTGTAAGCAACTGCTTTATCTTGTAGAATTAACTTTTTTGTGTGTGTGTTGGGGAGGGGGGAATATCAGTCTGTTGTGTAGTGTGCTCTGTGGCATTATGAATAGTTTGTTTTTGTTTGTTATTCAACCTACTGGGATAAATATTGTTCTTAAAACCTTTCAATTTGAAAATAATGGTGTCAATTTGAAAATAAAGGTGTATGTTGCCAATTTGGCTGCCAGCTAAAAGTGTTTAAAATTGAGCTATTTCCAAAGAATTATAGTTTCCACTCAACTATCAACATGTGGAAGAAAATGTTTCTTTTTTCCTCCAAGTATCTGTAGGGAAGAAATAATGTCTTATAATATTTACAGAAACAGTCCTGATTTTGCAAGTTTGTCATCATGGGTATGATCTCACAAAACAGTAGATTTTCAGGAGATTCTTTGCCTGAGTACAGTGTCAAATTAGAGTTTCTAGTGCAGCTACTCAATTGTTTCCAAGAGTTTTCAAAGTACTGTACAGAGTGTCAAGCAGCCAAACGTGAACAAACAAAATCACTTTTATGAAAGGTGCAGAATTGTTATGAAGCAGGTTATACTTCATGGGGCATGAACACAATGGGGATTGCTTCTGAGTAGACATGCCTAGGATTGTGCTCTAAGGTTTAACAAGCTACACCTGCCCACGTTCCTTCTCCTAAAGGTCTAGCACTTCCGGTTGGAGATCTGGTAAGCCTAGTTATACATGCATGGGCCCTTCTTTTCAAACTTTGTTTTAAATCCTGATGTTGATGATAATGAAGAAGAAGAAGACTTTTTTCAAAATACCTTTTTAAAAGCAAGGTTAAACTGTAGTAAAAATTGCAGACTGTAGGTCTGCTTTAGATTGATACATTCAAGGTATTATAAATCTATCCTTTCAAGCTTTTTATACTGGCTTGGTGCCTGTTGCACTGTGTCCAGTCACAAACAAAGCTATAAATAATGGCAAAGTGAATTTATTATCCATGTGGTTTTCTATAAAGGCCTTTTCTGTCTTTAGGACCTCTTCACACATGATGAATCATTTACATAGATATCACCCCTGAGTAAGAAATTTCACATACCTTGATGTGCATGATGTCTACTTTGTCACAATAGACATTTTCTAGTTAGCAGCAGTTCTAGTTAGCAGTTCCAAAATATCAGATTCTTCACTGCATATATGGGGGGGGGGTTTGAACAATTTATTATTATTATTATCATTATTAGCTGAGCTCCTAAAAAACTAGATGTTGTGCCGAACCCATAGAAAGACAGGCTACCCAAATAGAAAACAATGTGCAAAATAATTAAAAAACTGAAGAACAGTGCTGGAAAGAAAATGAAAATAAAATGTATGTAGGAAATTTGATATCTCCGAAGCAGCCCTATCTGAAGCTTTTGATTAGATTTTGTGAGTGGTGTTGAGATATGGGTGATATTGGTGTTCCTTGCCAAAACATGAATATGTGACTTTGAGCCATCTCTATAGTAGGATTCCCACTGCTGTGGGTTTGGCTTAGATATTCTGGGCCTGGGTTCCTGCCTTGGGCCTCCAGGACCGGAGTCTAAAACTTCAGACCATGGAGAGAGAAGGATGGGGAGAAGGCAGCTGAAAGGGTGAAGTGTTATATGCCTCATTACTCTTTGCCTCTCTTTCCCAATTTCTCGCCACTGTGCTGCTCTGAAAGAAGTGTGGTGGATATCCCTAGGTTAAATCTTCAAGTGTGGTAGTCGATGCATCTTGTCTGTAGTGCAAAGATGTGTAAAAGTGTGCGCATGAGCATTAAACCACCATGCAGTGCATTGCAATGTCACATGCCCATTTTGAACTATTGATTACATATGCTAGGAAAATTTTATTTTCCAAATACAGTTGGCCCGGATCTTACACAAGGTTTGCATTCCAAGGTCGACGCATAAAGCTAAAATGTAGTAGTAGTGTAGTCGAAACTGCCGTAAAGCTAACAAATATGTACTGTCTCTTTAAGAATACAAGTGCTGCACAAGAGACATGTAGGAACTGAGGGAACAGCAGCTTCATTCTCCCATTTCAGGCTAGGCTTACCATATCGCCGACCGGGACACTCCGTTTTGCCCTTAAGGGGCGGGGCGGGGCGGGGGGAAGGGAGCCAGAGCGACGCGTCCCGGTCGGAGGGAGCCAGAGCGACGCATCCCGGTCGGAGGGAGCCAGAGCGACGCGTCCCAAAACGGAGCGTCCCGGTCGGCGATATGGTAAGCCTATTTCAGGCTCACTCAGGGGTGTAAATAGAGTACAGTAAGTGGAACGGTGGGTGGAGTTGCCTGCGCTATGTAACTGTTTTTCTCTGTCTTTTTTGGTGTGTGTGCATGTATACTTGAATTTGTGCGAATCTATTGCACGTAAGATGCAGGCTGACTGTATGTCATTACCAAAGACTTTTGAACACTGTCTTGGATTTGAAATCGGTGTGGAGTAGCTATTGCAGTGGTTCCCAAACTGCCAGCGGAGCCGCGAAGTGCCACGGAATCCTCTTAGAAAACAGTGCAATGCCAATTGGCAGGCATCAACATAATGTAATGGGGAGCCGTGGCCAATGGTCGCCAATGGTCAAGGGAACCACAGGTTGAAAAAGTTTGGGAAAGACTGAGCTACTGTATAATAGGCAAAGAGTTATTTTTAAATGGCTCATGTATATGCTGAGAAAGTGTCCTAGGGAAGAAAATGTCCCAAACATTTTGAGTATACATGTACTCCACTGAAAGAGTTGTATTTATTGGTTCTTATGCTTGGTCACTAGCGTAGACTTCAGACTGTCCACCCAAAGGACTGTGAATGTGTAGTTAGTAGCAATTTAGTTTTTCCTTCATTATACAAGTATGAAACTGAAGCTTCACGTTGCTGTTCATTGCATGCAAAGAATAGCAGCATTACAAAGTTTCAAAGGAAAAAAAATTAATCAGGGGTATTTTCTTTGATAGATGACACTTTTCAGAGATGAGTTTGACCCAGATATTTTTTGTTTCTTTTTGGTATGGGTGTGTGGGAGTATTAATGTCTTGCTGTATAGCTTGTTGGAGCCCTTCTTGTGGGTTGTGGTCCAGAAAATGATCTGCAGTAAGCCAAATGGGAATCCCCCTCCCAAGATATGCAAGCTTGCAGTTTTATTCACAGACATAGGAAGACTGTCTTAAGCAGTGCACAAGGGGAATATTACAGTATTCAAGTGCAGTTTAATGTCAGAGGTAATGAATTGCTAGAATTACATTTGCAGTACAAGGTATCTCTCTGTGAGGAAGAGTCTTGTGTTCATAATGATCTGTTATCTTTTTTTCTGATCACCCATCAGGCTATTGCAGGAAGGCTGGTTATTTGGACTTCAGGTCACTTGCAAGTTACAAGATACGTTGAACAATTTAGATCTTTCTGAATGGTTTCTTTTAACAAAGAAATAGCGATGCGGTTATGTTTGACATAGGATGTGTACACATCCGCTACACATCTGCATGCTTTGTCTTCAGGTACTGAATAGTCTAACTATTGGAGGAGTACTCTCAGTTGTGAAATTAGCGCTCTGGACTTTTTTGCATTCTACCCTAGAAGCTCCATGCAAAAAGCTGGCATAAGACTGTCCTGTAAGGGGCTTCCCTTGTTTCTGTATATGATAAAATCTGCATCCACTATCATGCATCTTCCCTTATCATAAAATATACATTTTCTTTAAAGATCTTTTATCATATACAGAAGCAATTTATTGCCGAAATTCAGTGAAAATTGTCATCTACCGGTAGTCTGCATCCTTTCTTTCCACTTGTTCTTCCAAATCTGCATCCACTAATTCACATTCAGCAAAAGTTTAATGTCCCCTCACAGCTTTTCAGATTCTTTTTTAAATTCAAGGAATAGATATAGCTTTTGTGTTAAAATCTCCACTGTCCGTTTCCATTTCCATCTCGGCAGGAAAGCAATTAAGAAAGTAATACTGAGGTCAGATTGTCCCCTTGGCAGCAGAAAACGCACAGAAAGTGCAAACATCCTCCAGACAGTGCTTGAAAATGAAACAAATTGAAGTTATTACTTGTCTTGTTATCTAGTCAAGGGGAAATGAATTGTATCGGGGAAAAATGTCTGTAGGTAGAAAAGCAGTCACTAAGAAGTAGAGAAAATGTGTTTTATCTATACTTTAATAGCAAGATTTTAACTTTGTTTTTAATGTACTAGTTAACAACCATTAGTAAGACAGTTGGTGGGGGATGAGTATGAGGGAACCTCTTGCTGTGGTTATGGTGGTGGCAGCATCAGAGTTAATGGGGGACAACAGGTGATAAATTGCTTCAGCCCTGTTCTGGATATGTGTCAGTTCTGCTGTGGGGGAAGCCTTCTGTTCATTTGCAGTGGTAGGGAGGGATTCTTCTCATTCTTGTCCATGGAGCTATGTTGCCTCCATTGATTTTGATTTCCAGTGTTTGAGCATGACAGGAGAGCAAAAGCAGTACACGAAGAGGGATTAGATGGCAGAAAGCAGTTTATATTTTATATTTTTCAGTTTATATTTTATGTATGGAATAATCTTGCTAGAGAGCTAGCATATAGCTAGAGAGATTCAGGTGACTGTCTAATGAAACTTCTTGTCCCAGCTCCAGTCTCTGTCCTGTTCCTCCCACTACCTGCCCCCCCCCATGCCAACTTACTGGCACCAGACCCCCCCATGGAGGCCAGTGTCGCTTGGCTGCTGCTGTTTATTGTTTGCAGTGGCAGTCGGACTGTGCGCTATGGTGTGTTGCATTTTGTGACAGCCGTAAGGCGTGCTGCCAGAACTCGAGTTTCAGCAGCACAGTGGACCCATAGGGTTGGTTCATTCTGTCAGGTTTACTCCGTCAAGTATTCACATGTAATTTTCCTTCTAGAACATGGATATCAAAAGTATGTGAGATTTTTTAAGGTGGGTGGCTTAATGTAAAACATTTTTTCTACCAGAGCAATTGATCTAGAATAGCTTGCTCTACACCTGTAATTCCTCTAGCAAACTGCCAAACTGCTCCAAGATGTTCCTTCAAAAAGCTATTGTTCTGGAACCATGACAATTTATAAAGTTTCCCTTCAGTTTTACCGAAACATAACCGAAACAATACCTATTCTTTGTGTTGTTATGATGAAGTGTTAAAACTTCATTCTACCATTATAAATCCTGAACATTCTTTCAGTCATAAAATCCAAACCATCTGTCTACCTGACATTTTGGGAGTGGGCAGAATGGAGAGGGGAGGGGGAGGAACAGAGAGGAGACTGGGTGGGAAGGGAGTGGATTGAGGCCAAGAATGGGACGATATTGGCTGCAGCGGTGCCACCAATATCCTATCTCCCTTCTTTGCCTCTATCCCCTGACCTGGATCCACGCGGGCTTGCGCCATCAAAGTAGGTGGCGCAGGTCCGAGTAGACTTAGTGGGGCTCTGAGGGCTTACCCTGGGGCAAGGGAACAAATGTGACCTTGAGTCCTTTTGTAGCTTGAAACTCCCCCACGGGATGCAGCGCAGGGCAGAGGCATCAGGCGCCGGCAGGGCGCCCGGGCGCGTGGGGGCGGGGCCAGCGTCACGTTGACGCCCCCCGCCCGTTTTGCTCCCATTTTGGAGCCAAACCGGCTGGAGGGAGGGAGGGCCCAGACACGACGACGCTGCTTCGGAGAGGGTGAGTTCCCCCGCCCCCATTCCTGCCACCCGCCCGCGACCGAGCGCCTGGAGCTCCTGCTCCACGCGCTCCGCCGTGGTTCCGCCTCTGGCGCAGGGAGTTATATGGGATTGGGGTGTTAGAACTTCCTCAGTTTCACATTTTAGTTCTTGTCAGCTTTTAAGTTACACAGTTTGGAAATGGAAACTATAGAAATGAATGGGTGAATCGTATTATAATTCAGCTATGTGTAGTATTACAGATGAATTTTTGGAAATAATTGGTTTCGGATCTTTATTTTTTTTACATTTCTCAGAAAATTGTAACCCACATGAATTTTAGAATGAGATACTAAAAGAGAAATAGAAGAAAAGCCCTCCTCCTATGTTGGTGTCAGGTTAGATTCAGGTGTCTGTTTCCCATCTGGCTTTGATACTGCCACTTAGTATGTGGACTCTTACACCTAGGTGTTCCGTTCATAAGGAGAGTTGTTCTGGGCTAGTTTTTGTGTGAAGAATGGCAGAATTCTATCTAGAAGAAGCACCAAATGTTGAAGAAACACAGAGTGCAAATGAAACAGAGAATGTAGATATACAACTATGTACAGATAGACAAAATTCTGATGGAAAACAAAACATGGATACAATGCAAAATACAGAGGAATCACAAAATAAAGATGAACAAGGAAACAAAGAAGGAAATGAAAGTTGGAATGCAAAAAAAACTCTAGAACCTAAACCTGAGAAGGTAAAACGAGCTTAATACTTTCCTCTGTTGGTTTTTATATATTTTATGCCTAATGTATAATACTTTAACATTTAGGGGATCGCACTTGAATTAATCATTTTGAATGAAAGTCATATGTTGCCTGGAGGAAAGGTTAGAGAAAAATTAGCAATATCTAGCTGAGAGGAAGAGGCAAGAAGCGGTTTAAGATATGTAAAATATACAGTAGTTCTGTCGCTAGACAGATGGCAGTCAATTCCTTGTAGTAATGAAGGACATATAAAGTAAATGGGGTTTTGTGTATACATGAGATGTTCTAATCAAGAGTAGTTTGATTATAAAGGGAATTGGTGAAGCCCATAATTTTCTGTATTAGTTAGCAGTTTCTGATGTTTCTTAAAAATAGAAGGAAGGTGTGAATGTGTGGGCTGGATGAAGTTTGCTCTTCCACTATGAATAAAGTCCGAGAAATCTGATAACATAGAAAGGCGTTATATAAATACAAATATCCTCATCATCCTCATCATCCTCATCCTCAGCTGGTGTGTTCAGTTTGGAATTTGCAAACATTGCATAGTCTTTTGGGTATTACCTTGGAGGGTATTACCTTGGAGCTATTCTAAAGCAGGTGGTTTCTTTCAAAAAACACAACTGTCAGCGCAATCCTGTGAAAGTATCCACCTGTGGAGTGCATGCTCCACAGGCGGAGGGTGTCATAAACGCGCCGTAAAGCGCATTTTCGGCACCCAGCGAGTAAGGGCGACTGGCGCATAGCCCGGCAGCCCTCACTCTGCCACGGAACTGACCCAGCCGCTGCCAGAGGAAGGTAAGGTTCCCGCCGGTGGGTGCAAGGGCGGGCCAGGTGGCAAGGGAGGGCGACGGTTGGCTGAGCCGGCCTGGGAGGGGACGGAGATGTTAACCGCGATATCCCCGGCCCCATTCCTGGACTCGGTGGCCCTTATGGACATCTGAGGAGGCCCATTGGGGCCTTCCAGCCCTATACCTTCCCCTGAGGAGACCCTGGGCCACACTGGCATGGCCCAGGAAGGGCATAGGATCCCGTGGATCTTTACGCAGCATTGCGCTGCCCATGGAGTAATGAGCATATACAGGACATCTCAAGAAAACGTACACACACTTTATAGTGTCACATTTATTATGTTATAATTCACACACATATACTGCATATGGGGTTAATAGAAGCAGCTGCTTGACCCATTTAATTAATTAATTAGTTAATGAAATAGACCAAGTGCTCAAAATGACATCATTGCCACTTACTTCCGGGGGTTCTTTGTGCAGCGGCGGCCACAGAGGTGGTATGCCGCGCTGAAGGGTTTGAGAACCCCTGTCCTATATGCATTCACCCACATTTGCACATTCACCCACATTTGCACATTCACTAAGTCCCCTCCCTACGTACTGGTAAAGTTCCAGATTCTGTACCTAAGTTGAAATGTACGTAGCTTGAAACATCTAACTCTTGCCAGCCCAGTGCTATCGTGCCTGTGGCCAAACACCACCAAAGGACGTATTGTGTCTGAGCAAAAGCACCGTTAACTCAGACGTCCCTAACTCAGGAAGCCAATATATCTTTATGCCAAGTTATCATTGTTACCAAATGATAAAGCTTATCATTTTAATATCTTACATTTTTGTTCTAAATATATTTTGTTCCAAAAATCATAGTTAATTTATTCCATGTTTTAGTTGAGATAAATATTTTTTTTAATGCATTTCATTCATCAGAATATTTCTGGAGCGATAGATTTTCATAAATTAATCCTCATGGCAGAATTACCGTATTGCCCCGAGTATAGGACACTCCTGATTATAAGTCGCACCCTTAAAGTTTGGTGCTTTTTTTAAAAAAATACATTTTTAACTTTTTTAACTTAAAGAAAATATACACATTAGTAGAACAGTAAAGGCTGAGCGCCGAAGAATAGATGCTTTTGAACTGTGGTGCTGGAGAAGACTTCTGAGAGTCCCTTGGACTGCTAGGAGATCAAATCAGTCAATCCTAAATGAAATCAACCCTGACTGTTCCCTGGAAGGACAGGTACTGAGGCTGAAACTGAAATATTTTGGCCACCTAATGCGAAGAGAGGACTCTCTGGAGAAGACTCTGATGCTGGGAAAGATTGAAGGCGAAAGGAGAAGGGGAAGGCAAAGGATGAGATGGTTAGAGAGCATCACTGATGCAACGAACATGAAAATAAGCAAACTCAGGAAGATAGTGGAGGACAGGAAGGCCTGGCGGGATATGGTTCATGGGATCACGAAGGGTTGGACACGACTTAACGACTGAACAACAACAAGAACAGTAAAACAGTACAGCTTTAGTACAGTTAAAGGCATAGGCACCCTGTCCCTTATTGAATCTGGGCACCCTAGTATAAGTAACCTTCCCACATCCAAAGGGCCTACCTTTAACCTTTGGTATTTGAGCAGGTGCAGCTTGTTGCACCCTTCCATGATGATGAGCTGCACCTGCCCAAATTTCAATGGTTAACAGCAGAATCCTATGCTTGTCTACTCAGAAGTAAGTCCCATTGCATTCAATGGGGCTTACTCCCAGGAAAGTGTGCATAGGATTGCAGTCTAAAGATTGGCACTCTGTTCCCCTTTGGATATGGTAAGTCTATGCAGGAGCTCTTGCTCTCAACTTTCAAACTGCAGGATCACTAAATATCTTAGTTTCCACAGAGTCCTGGGGCTGGAACTTAAGGGTTAAGTTTTTCAAATGCTTCTGGGCTAGAGCCTGCTAGAGAGATTGTGACCATTTAGCAAGTGATTAAGAGCTGAAAACACAGTACTTTGCAGTTTTAAAAAAGCAAAAGTGTTTTACCTTTGAAAGAGAATTGGAGAGGCTTGAAAACAGGACCCTTTGCAGAAAACTCTAGTCAGAAAATGCAAGACTTTGATTGTAGGCCGCACCCCTACTTTAAAGACTTGCCTTAGGGCAAAAAAGTAATTCTTATACTCAGGTCAATACGGTACAATAGTGAACTTTATAAAGTTGACGTATTTTACAAATGAGAGCAAATCTAGACTGTGTAATAAAATGTCAGCAAAAATAAGGTTTACATACGCTTGAGTCAAAGTCATCAGAAAAAGGTTTTCAGAGTTGACATGAAAACATTTCAGTAGCTCCTCCTGGGAAAAGCATATAGTGTCAGTATTTTCCCTTCTTAGTGCAACCATTTCTTAAAAAAATCAATAGTAACTACATTTTCTCTCTGAGATCTCATAGAAGTATTGGCTTTGAAATACATTTGTGTTGTGCAATCCTCTTTGAATTAATGGTGTTCCTGTGTTTGTAGAAAGACATTAAAGAAATGTCCATAAAGACTAAAGAATGCTATCATTTTAACAGGGCAGAAAGTTCAACCCATCCTTTTAAAATGCTTCTGCCTTTTTAGGAATATCAAGACACAAACAGAAAGCGTAGTGTGGAATCTAAGCACTTGCCTGATAGGATGATGCGTTTCTGTGGTAGTTCTTGAACTTTTAAGATAATGTTTGGGTTATGAACATTTCACTTGATATAGAACAGTCTCTGCTTGATGGCAGAAAAAAGACAAATGTTCCAACCTGGTTTCATTAGATGTTTGTACAAACTGCTATTGAACTCCTCTCAAATTCCCATAGAAGCTATTATTTTTTTCTCCTACTATATTATATTATATTATATTAATTATAGTTTGATTATAGGTTTGGATGGCACTATTGTACATTTTAAAGATTCTTTCTTGTTTGTATAATTATAATCAAGTAAATAATTAGAAAAAAATATGTATAAAAATATGAGGATAGTTTTGTCATTAGGGATTTGGTGTTAGATTTGGCACTAGGGTCAAACTAAACATCTACAGTATCCGCAGGAAATAATTTCCTGGCCCCCCAGCAGATACTGGGAATCTGCAGATATTCCCGTGGTCGCACCATGCCCGTTACCTTTTTTTCTTTATAAAGCTGGTGCCAAGCCCCTGCGTTTCTTGTTTAAACAGAATGCTATAAGCAGCATGCTGCTTATAGCGACGAAGCAGGCAAGCAGCCGGTATGCTAGAGAAGCTCTGTTAAGTAAGAAGCTTCATGTTTAACAGAGCCTCTCTAGCTTCCTGCTTCCTGTGCTGGGATGATATCCTTGTTTTTCCAGTCTGGCGTGGTTCCAAGGAAACCCACTGGCGATTAGATGGCCTATTGGCAGGTAAGAAACATTTTTACTTACCTTTCTCAGGCTATCTGGTCACCCCCTTGCCATTGCATGCAGCGCGTGCTCTGTCAGTACGGCTGCATAGTAGAAGATGATGGGGGACTATGCTGCATCAGAAGTTGTTCAGGACTTGCTGAGCTGTGATCTGGACCTGTGTTGGAAATTCAGTATACCAGCATTTCTGAAGAAGTTAACTTTGTGTTGGATTCAATTGGTCATAAGTGTGGCTAGAAGATAAAGTAAGTATTTATATGTAGATTCTTTTCTTGGAAATGTTCTCCTGTGATACTACTTAGCATATGCTGAAATCTGTGTCTTTTAATGGGCCTTAAACATGCCAGTAAGTACAGTACTCCCCCCATATCCGCTGGGGATATGTTCCAGGTGCTTCCATGGATACTTGAAACCGTGGATAAGAGCGAACACCCCCTCCATGGTTTCCTGAGGGCCCCCCACCCCACCTCCCCTGTGGGCAGGCATGTGTGCCCCCCCCAGCTCTAATTTTTCTTTCAGCAAGCTTTGTTTCTTCCTTAAAACAAACAGAGAAGCAGCCTCCATTGCAGGTAAGTAGAACAAGACTAAGTCCTGGAGAGGCTCTGTAAGGTTTCTGCAGAGCCTCTCTAGGACTTAGTCTTGTTCTACTTGCCTGAAATAAGCAGCTCTGGCTGCTTCTCCTTTTTGTTTAAGGAAGAAACGAAGCTTACTGGGGAAAAAGTAAAAGCTTGGGGGTGGATAACTGAAACCGTGGATAGCGAATCCGTGGATATGGGGGCACACCTGTAACTTCATTTTAAAGCTTCAAAGACTGAAGGTTGGAGCCAAAGAACCATGAGCATAAAGAAAATCGCTGTCCAGTAGCGTCACTAGGACGTGCATCACCCTGGGGCAGGGGGTGCGCGTCACCCTAGTGACGCTACGATATCGGCGCGGGGGGGCGACCCGGCTCCCCCCCGCGTCACCCGAGCGTCCGACCCCGTCCGACCCCAGGCAGCGCGTCCATCAGGGTATTTCCCGGATTTTCGCGCATGCTGTTTATTTCAAACAGAAGAAACACTGACCAAGGAGGCTGCATGGATGGTGCATGCTTTGTAAGTAAAGGGAAGGGGAGATGGAAGTGCACCCTCTCATCCACCCACACGCCCTCCATAGGAGGGGTGCGTGTGGGTGCAGGTGAACCGAGGCAGCAGTGGGCAACGGATTCAGGCAGCCAGAAGTGTCGTCGGGGTAGGGGTGGGGGGCCGTGGGCCCCAAGGTGTCGGGGTGTGTGTGTTTCGTAGTAACCTCCGGGATGCGCCCCCTCCGCCGCAGCTCCCGTCGTCGTCCTCGAGCTGTTCCGGCTTGGTTTTGGGCCCTCCCGGCTGCCTTAGCACCGTTTGGCACCAAAAAGGTAAGCAAAACGGCGTGTGCGTGTGTGTGTGACTGGAGCCGCGTGAGCGAAACTGACATCACGCCCCCCCCAGGGAGCGTGACTTGCGGCGTCACGTGGGGGCGTCGCATCGGCGCCCCCCATGTGGGGGCATAGCTTCATTTCTGCAGGCAGCACGGAGCTACACACTGCCCCTGCTTGAAGACAAGAGAATTGCAAAAGACAAGAGAAATAGGTACTGCTTGCATAAGTAAGCACTGAAACATTTATATCATTCCTTAGAGCGGTGTAGATTTCTATCACCAGCTTCTTTCCTAGAACAGCAATTATTTACAGTTCTCAGTTATACAGTTACCAAATTACTGGGGCAGGTGAAGGCTCCTACAGCGGCTATGTTTATTTAATTACAAATTATAAATTACAATTTGGGCTGCTGAACAGTAGATGCCCATGCTACTTTAAAAACTAACCTGAAAAAACTCTTGAATTTCAAGAGCAGTTTCCATGAACTACCGGTACTCCTTAGCGTGACAGTTCCATGAAAAAGAGACATGGAGTGGATAAAGATCGTCCTTTTTAGATTGTTGTTAATGTTAATTATTGCAAGTTTGCAGCCCACAAGGAATCACAGGATCGGATAAACAATTTGGAACCCCCCTCATAGTTCAGTTGTGGGAAATCATTGTGCTCCAGGGCTAAATGAGTAGCTCCTTGTTAATCGAGTCCTGAACCTCAGCAATTTAGTATTATAGTGTAAATGTATTTTGTATTTATTAAGATGTTTACGCGCTGTCTTTCAGTTAAAAATAAATCACAAGGCATCTTCCAGATAATGCAGTACAAAATACACATATTAAATCACCATAAAATGCAAACATGAAAAACAATAAAATTCAGAAAAAACTGAAAACCAAACACAATACCAATAAAAGTACATGATAGTAATAGTCAGTAATTGCTGTAAAAATCAACATCACTCTCCTTAAAAGCACAGGCAAATAGTGCATAAATACAAGGCTGTCTCGTTGCTACAAGCCTGACGTGTGAAGGTGGAAGCAACTGGAGAAAACCTTCCGACAACCTTATTTATTACCTGGTAGGTCCATATGGGAACAGGTGGTACTTTAGATACCTAGGCCTGAAGTCAAAATAGATTTTTAAAGTTTATTACCAACACTCTGAGGGTCCCAAGAAATGAGCAGGAGTCCAGTGTAGACATTTGAACACTGGCAAGATATGATCCATGTAGCTAGTTCCAGTCAATAATATCGCTGCAATGTTTTGGCCCAGTTAAAGTTTCCCAGTTGAAGTAGTTCCCATGTAGAACACATGGCAGCCCTATGTAGAACACAGGGCAGTAATTCAACTAGAACAGGGGTTCTCAATCCCTTCGCAGGTGAGTACTAAACTCCAGCACCACTCTCTTGCTGCATACCATCGGAAGTGACTGGCAAGTGGCGATATCATCGCCAGTGACTTCTGAGTTTTCGGAGGCCAGAAAACGGAGGTAGGAGGCTCCTGGCAGGTGGGAGTAGTCCATTCCATGTCCATTCCATGTAAACGTAGTCCATTCTATGTAAATATAATATACTGTATATCATAAGTCTTTCATTGTTTTAAATAGGGGTAGAGGAAATGTTGAAAAGCAAAAACCCACGTTTGTTCCAAAGCTCTTAGAAGATATTTGTTATAATACTGTTTGGGTTTCTCAAGGAAAGAAATTATAAAATATCACGTCTCCTTTCCCTTCTTCCCACTCTCCATCTCTCAAGTCAAATATTGCAAAAATAAGGTGATTCATCTTCTTATAGTGATTCATGCATAACTGTCTTTTACCACACCTAATTTTATCATCATCTCGATCTGGTTGCTATGTTTCAGTTTAGGAATTATGGGGGTTTTCTGGATTGAGCTGTTTGAATTGACAATCAATAGACAGCAATTATATTGCGCTTCAGTACAACTAAAAGGGTATTCAAGGCTTGTTCCCAGTACAAAACCCTATAAAAATTAAGGGATCAATAGTTAGTTATCCAAAAGAAAATTTCTGTGTGGAAATTTTCTTGCCCAGCTGTGACCAATCAAGAATTCTAATATATTATCCAACCAGTTAAAATCCCATGCAACGGCAACTATAAAACCAGCCATGGACACTTCTCTTCCACCAACTGTGATTCTGTGGTTCTTTAGCATCTTTGGACAATTACTTGGTTCCACTTCTACCAGATTTCTGTTTCTTGACCTCTTTTTTTGCTGATTGTGTCCAAGCTGAAAAGTAGACAATCTTGCTACTAATTAACAAGAGTTCAATTTGACTGTGAGCCCAATCCTTCACACACACAGACACACCCAATGCAGCGGTGCCAAAATGGCAGCCGCTGCATCCTTTGTGTGTGTAGGGGGGGACGGGACGGGACTGGGAGGCTTCTGCAGGGAAAGGGGATGTTTACCCAAGCATACGACACATGGTCTGCAATGGGTCTCCTTGGACCTGCGCTAGCAAGTTTGCTAGTGTAAATTTGAGTAGAGAAAAGGGGCAGGGAGGCTGCAAGGAAGGGGGATAGGATCTGGTGCGGGCCTTCCACGATGGATCCTCCCCCTACCACAGCCTTCCCACCGCGCTTATGCTTTGGAAGTTTGTTAGTTTGGCTGCAGTACAATAATTCTGATGAACGTTGACATATTGAAATGAAAAGAGATAAACGTATTCCAAACAATTCTGTGTTCAAGCTGAACTTGAAATTCAAAATGCAGAATACCATCCTCCATGTGCGTACCATAGCTCAGTCTTCAGGGAGATCTTGCATAGTGTTATATTTTGCATTTCCCCCTCCCTTTGTAAACAGATGTGAGGATAGAGTTGGTATTCAAACTCAAAACACAGAATATCAGCCATGTGTATGAGACCAGAATGTGCCCCTTGCCTTGAGATCCTGCTTGCTGTTTGAGGAGAGTGTGTTTCCTACCCTTTGCTAAGTTTAGTATTTCTTTCATCCCAGTGGGCACCACCAGCTTTCGTCTCAACAGCTCATTTTGTGAAAGGGAGTATATTTTCATTGCTTTGTTTATTATAGGTTGAGATGTGGAGATCCTTCGTTATTTAACCAAATAAGCGGTAATAGAGTTTTGTCTCTTTTTTTTCTCTTTGCAAGTTTTTCATGTACAGTTTTCCAGTGTGCAGAATCACCCACTTTAGTTTCTCTGCTTGTGATCCCATTTGATTACAGATGGTCCATGTGATAGTTACTATAGAAACCAGGCCACTTTACTTCAATCTCTTCTTGTTGCTATGGTGTATTGAAGGCTGTTAAGTGTAAAGTGCCACTTACATTTTTTTTTTCATAACAGCCAGTGTAATGGAGAATATTGATTTCAAGATTGCTAACTGTAGTCTAGTGTAAAATGACACCCTAATTAGGTCGGTGAGCTAAGAATTGCAGATCCAGCAGATGGATGGAAGTTAGGTTTATGATAATTTTGTATACAGTCCTGTCTTTCATTGGTTAATGCTCACATTGTGTTTACCATTACTAGTTTTAAACAATCAAAAACGCCCCCCCCCCCCATACTGTTTAATACTGGCGTTGTTCTCTAATAACCAACATGTCTTTCTGCTGCCAAAGTTCTTTACCAGGCAGTGTGTGGGGGATGCAACTGACCTAAAAAGGAAGTTTTCTCAACCCTCACATGAGTCGAAGACAGTAGACCTGTAAAAGCACTCCATAAGTTCTTCTCAAGACTGCAGCATGTAATAAGAACAGCTAAAGTCTGCTGCCATCTCATGGCAAGAGGGTTAAAAACTATTAACTAAAAATTATTTAATTCGTTGACAGCCCCTTTTTTGTGTAAAATATGGTATGCGCCTATTCTTCACTTCTCTCTTTTGTGCAGAATTCTCCACATTGCTTGTGCTGGAGGGTAATCTAACAATAATAATTAGCATTAGAGAGTATCTTCATTATAATTAGCATTTGTATAGTGCTTTCTGTGTGTGCAAAGTGCTTAACAGCGCAATCCGACTTAACTTTTGTGCCGGTTTAACCGGTGGCGCAGCGAGAACGGGAGGCCCCAGAACGGAAAAGGGATTCAAATCCCCTTTGAATTCCTCTTTTGGAGGGGATTTGAATCCCTTTTCCGTTCTGGGTCCTCCCATTCTCACTGCGCCGCTGGTTAAACCGGCACAAAAGTTAAGTCGGATTGCGCTGTAAGATTGATGCAATGCTTCCAATAACCATGTAAGGTTAATAATTAATAATTAATAAACCAGTATTTATATACCGCCTTTTCTTTGGTCATCAGATTTCTCTTCTGACTAATTCAAAGGCTGTATACACAGGTAGGCTTTCTAAACCCTGATGGGTTTTTACAGTACAATAATAAGAACATAAGAAGAGCCCTGCTGGATCAGGCCAAAAGCCCATCTAGTTCAGCTTCCTGTATCACACAGTGGCCCCACCAGATGCCTCAGAGAGCACAAGACAACAAGATAACCTGTTTCCCGTTGTCACTCCCTTTCACCTGGCACAGAGAAACCCCACTTCTAAAACCAGGAGGTTGCTTATGGCTTGTAACCTGTGATGGTCTTTTCCTCCATGAAACCCCTTTTAAAGGCATCTAGGCCAGGTGCCATCACCACATCCTGTGGCAAGGAGTTCCACAGATGAATTACATGCTGGGTAAAGAAATATTTTCTTTTGTCTGTCCAAACCCCTTTTAAAGGCATCTAGGCCAGGTGCCATCACCACATCCTGTGGCAAGGAGTTCCACAGATGAATTACATGCTGGGTAAAGAAATATTTTCTTTTGTCTGTTCTAACTCTCCCTCCACTCAATTTTAGTGCATGTCCCCTGGTTCTGGTGTTATGCGAGAGGGAGAAGAATTTCCCTCTATCCACTCTCTCCATCCCATGCATAATTTTATACGTCTCAATCATGTCCCCCCTCAGGCGCCTTTTTTCTAGACTGAAAAGTCCCAGACGCTGTAGCCTTTCCTCATAAGGGAGGTGCTCCAGCCCACGAATCAATCTGGTCGCTCTTTTCTCAACCTTTTCCAATTCAACTATATCCTTTTTCAGGTGTGGTTGTATAAGGTGTGAATATAATAATATATTCTAATCTTTCATAGAACCCTTCATTCTAGATGGTTTCTTTCACAGTCCAGTTCTCTTTCTGGCGTTCGCCTCACCACGCTTCAACTGACAGTTAAATATCATCCCTATATTGCAGTTAGGGAGCTGAAAGCAAACCACCTATTGAGAATTCATGGCAGAGAAGTGGCTTGAACCAGGGAAGTCCTAATTCGCAGCTCTTAGCTACTACGCTACACTAGCTATAACATGATGGGCAGCCCAATCCTATCCCACACCAATGCAGCGCTGCATCCTGTGCGGGAAGTTTTTAGACTGGAGGTCTCCTCGAGGTAAGGGGACATTTGTCCCTGTGCCCCGGGGAAAGCCCCAGCCTGCGCAACGGGTCTACTCAGACCTGTGCTAGCTAAATCGCTGGTAAAAGTCTGAGTGGATCTGTGTCAGTGGATTGGGCATGGGAGTGGGGATAGGATGTGGCGTGCGCCAGCGCCACTGTTCCCGCTCCTTCCTAGGCCCAATTCACCCAGCCCGCCCCATCACTGCACTCTTCCCGTCCCATTATGTCCCCTTCCTGCCTTCCCCCACCCCCCCCGCCCCTGTGCTGCCCAGTGGGTGCCTAGTGGGCACTTACCTGCTTCGGCACGTGTCATGGCCTGCATTGACACTAGTGGGGCAGTGAAGGCCTTTGTGCTGGTGGGCTTACTTCCTGCGCTGACAGCTAGTGCCAGCGCAGTGCAAGGTTAGGATTGTGCCGTTACAGAGTATAAGCGCAAAGCAGAAACTGCTTGTGTTCTGTGTTGGCAGAATACTGACAGTAACTATATTTTGTTCATTAGTAGCTGCTGCACACCATAGTAGTCTGTGTTGCTAGAATTTGTGTAAATACTTCAGGCATGTCCAGTTCTCTTACAGTGTTTGAATTATTACGGTAATCAGCCTTGAGAACATGTTTGTATTGGCGTGTTATCAACACACTGTAGTGTTCAGGGTAAATAAACAAAGATTATTGAATCTGAAGTACTTTTATATGAAGGGTTTTTTTTTTTTTGTTCCAAGAGACAAGTCAGTCTTTAAATCAGAATTGACTGTTAAATATATGCAGGAATGGTGATAGAAACCAGGCTGGGCATGTTTCTGTTGAATAATAACTAAACACCAGTATTAAGAATCTAAAGTTAAAGTAGTGCTTCTTGATAAGTAGTATTTTTATTAATGTGACCTTTTGTTGGGTTTACATGAGGCCGCTTTTCACTTTTTATGAAACTGACCTTTAGTCAGTGAGAAGGAGGATTTCAGTCATTGAGGGAGTCTGAAATATAGTGAGCCCTCAGTCTAACGAACTAATGGGGGAAGGGGGTGTCTGTTAATGTGGAAAGTCTGTTAAATCGGCACTGCTTTCCCCATCAGTACATTACTTGTACCTTAAAAAGTTCCCTTGGTGCCGGTGGGGTGGGCGGACTGCCCCCGGGCAGCAGGCGGGGGAGGGATCAAACCGGAGGTGGTGGCATCATACCGGCATTGCGGGTGATCCGGGCGGTGGCAGAGAACGCGGCGGAACGGCTCGGAGGAGCCTGCAGATGCTCCCGCCCAACCCCCAAGGGATGTTTGACTCCAGCTGACGTCACTTGGGGGCGGGGTGAGTGACATCAGTGTCACGAGGGGACGGCTGGCGCGACGCCAGCTACGCTTCTGCTTGGTGCTGCCGCTCTGCTCCCCATCTGAATGCTCTAGAAATAAAGGAATACAGTATCTCCATTCCTAGTGTGCCCTAGTAGAGAGAAGCAGCAGTGCCAACAGAACTCTCTATGATAGTTAAGCGTTGGCAAGGGGTTCAGGTGCAGGCTTACCTAGGTGCTGGCTCTTGTGCTCTCCTTTTCACCTTCAAGCTGGTTGCTCTATGAATGGAGCTCACTGGAATTCACTTCCTGAGGAACTCTTCATTCCTAGAGTGGTCTCAGAAAGTGAGAGACACGTCCATTCCTAGAGCACCCTACTCTGGTGGACAAGAGAGTGGCAGCACCAGCACCAAGGGAGCCCTGAAGGTAGGTGAGCCCGTCCCAGCACTTTCCAACACATAACTGCCTTACAGAGCTTCCTCAGCGCTGCCAAGAGAGCTCTGTAAGTTAGATATGTTCCTCTGTGGCCATTGTCAGTTATTTCCAAAGTCTGTTGAATTGAGGTCTGTTAAATCAAGGGTTCATTGTATATGTATTGGTGTGAATGTATATAAAGCTTTGAGCGCTAGTAAGAGTGAACACTTAATGGCGTGTGTCAGTTGTTCTGTGGTCAGCTTTGCCATCTAGTGGCCAAAACCAAATAGAGAACTTTTTTCCATTTTTATATCATCAGCAACAGTGAGAGGGTGAGAGTATTATTGTCTAATTTTATCTTAATTATCCATTGTGTGTACTTCGTATGCAGATATTCTATGAAAACTACGACAAAAATGCAGTATTTTCAAGATGAAATACAGTTTCTAGCCTAGCATTATCGGGTTCAATAAAATTCAGTTAAAGCAAGGGGGAAAATCAGAGCAGCCAAACTTTGAAATGAAGCTCAAAACTTCCTTTCAAGCAGCAGACCATTCTGTGCTGCAGACTTCCTTTCTGTGATTTCCCCAGTGGAGCAGACCTGGAGAAGATCCTGATTCCTGCTTTGGTCCTAGAACATCAGGTGGTCATTGTAGCAGCCAGGCATTCATTTTATCATCAGCCCTTGTGTTGTTCTCCCCTCTTCTTTTAATAAAGAGAGGAGAGACTTTGCAACAATTTTCCATGCTTTTTTAACTTCTATGATTAGGCTTACCATAGTCCCGGAATCGAGTCGCGCTGCGGCCTAGAAAAGACACGAGCCGCTCCCAAGGATGCACCGCGGCGGGCCAATGCAAGCCGCAGCTTCCGGAGCTTCCAGTAAATGAGACAACTGCGTTGGTCCACCGCGGTGCATCCTTGGGAGTGGCTCGTGTCTTTTCTAGGCCGCAGCACGATTGATCACTCCAGTGTGCTTTACATGGTGCTGTCCTTGAAGCTTAGCGACACCCTCTGATATAGAATGTCACTGCTTGCCTCCTGACAGATGCAGGAAGGTAAGACCATATTCAACTAATGCTGTGTTTTAAGTTCTTTCACTACTATGAAAATGGAACATTGAGAACAAGTAGCAGGGACTTGATTTCTGTGCCTCTGAGGCTTTGGAAAAAGCTTCTGTGAGCAGGAGGCCTATCAGCAGCTTTCATCCCATCATCAGCCTGAATTTGAACCACTTCTAGGTACTGCTGTTTAACTACATGGTGAACTTAAAAGTACCATAAGAACATAAGAAGAGCCATGCTGGATCAGGCCAAAGGCCCATCTAGTCCAGCTTCCTGTATCTCACAGTGGCCCCACCAGATGCCTCAGGGAGCACAAACAAGGTACCCATTTCCTGTTGTCACTCCCTTGCACCTGGCACAGAGAAAACCCACTTCTAAAACCAGGAGGTTGCTTATGGCTTGTAACCTGTGATGGTCTTTTCCTCCATGAATCTGTCCAAACCCCTTTTAAAGGCATCTAGACCAGGTGCCATCACCATCTTGTATGGAAACTCACTGATTGCTACACATGCGTACACACTTCTTGCTGTTACTGAGAAAACGCCATATGATTCACATCTGTTGTAGTTCATCAGACAGGGACTCGTACCTGAAAGATTTACAATAGGAATTACAAATCTACAATATTTACCCAACAAAGTGAAGAAACAGATTGACAGGCCTAGACCAGTACCCAGGAACAAGCTACTACAGAATACCATGTGGCGTATCATGAATGACTAGGGAGCTTTTACCTTCTGGTGTGCCACTTCTTTCTTTTGCTAGATGTTTCATTTCTCATCTGAATATATATTGTATTTACTGCATTTAAAACATTTATACCCTACCTTTCCAAAAGCTCAAGGCGCTGACAATACTTAATAAAATTAATCTAAAAATACAAAAATTACATAAAAATAAGTTTAAAAGCATACACATTCAAAAAATAAATAAAGTAAAAGCACAAAATTTAAAATACAAACCATAATTACAGACCCAGAGCAACAAATAAAAGATGTCTTGATAAAAAAGCAGCAACAGTTCAATAAACCCCCCTAAGGCAGTAATAGGCATTAAATAGCAACACACAACAAGTTAAAAATATTGGATCTTGCGAGATTTTGTGTGATACAAGATGGCGGCGCCCAGGAGAGCCGGGAAGGAGAGGCTGCGGGGGCACCGTGAGCCAGGTAACTTTGGGAACCACTGGTTTAGGGAATTGAACGTGTGTCAAGGTCTAGTCATTCTTGAGAGCAGGTATTAGAGCAACTTCATAAGAAGTGGAACATCTAAGCAAATAAAGCAACTTGTTTGTTATTTTTAGAAATAAAGTTTCTTTTCATCTTATCAGTCTCCATCCATACATCTGTCCCTATCATGTCGCATTGAGATAAGGAAGATACATTGAAGATCAGCCATTGACTGTGTAGAGTTTCAAAGTGTTCATTTGAAGCATAAACAGTTTATTTACGTTATATGTTGAGCCTCTTTGAGAAAAGCAGTATAAAAAGGTTCTAAAATACATTCAGTGATATCTCTGTTAACATTGGGGATCAGTACCTGAAAACCATGCGCTATAGCAGATGTTGTTGAAGGAGGCTGGCACCTGGCCAGAGTGTTCTGCTCCCATTGGCTACAATCCCGTCAATCAACCCAGGATAAAGTCCTGTAGCAAAACAGAGCTGAAGGAAATGGTTATCAAAGGCATCGCTGTACATTGATTAAATAAATGCAAAGAAGCACATTGTGGAAAATATTGTAATTTGTGGTATAAAGAATGCAGATTCCTCTAGAATAGCATGCTGTTTCTGAACTGTTTCATGTGGCAGACCCAAGGGCATGCTCAAAGATTGACACACGGTAGGTATTTTTAAAGTTTAGATGCCACCCTTCAGTTAAAAACTCCTAGGGCTATGAACAATTCTCACAAAATAATAGGTAGGAGGAATGAATTAAGCAACATATACAGTATATGGAATTGAACCCTGCTGCTACTGGCTTGTTTTCTCAAGAAAGTGCTTCCATTTCTAACGTTCTGCTGTTCTAATTCACAATGCGTACACAGCCATTAGAGGAGATAACTAGGCTCTCTGGACTGCAGTGTCCTCGGTTTGCTGGCATCAAGCTCTGTGAATCCATCTCATCAGTTCCAGACAGTCATTTGATCAGCTGACATGGTGTCTGGCCAGCAGTGGTTCTGAGATGAGAATGAGTCAGCTCAGACTGTGTCTAGCCCTAGATAATGCTAGTTGGCTAAGGGAGCAATCATAAGCAACAGGAGAATGTATTGACTTACTGTTGTTATTTGTTAACAATTTAAATAAGCAAATTAACAGCGCAATCCTATCCAACTTACACCACCGGTGTAACCAGCGGTGCAGCGAGAACGGGAGGTCCCAGAATGGAAAGTGGATTCAAATCCACTCCAAAGGGGGATTCAAAGGGGATTTAAATCTCCCTTCCCCCCCCCCAAAGCCACCCGCCCTGCCCTCCCCCGCTGGTTACACCGGTGGTGTAAGTTGGATAGGATTGCGCTGTTAATTAGCTAAGTGCAGATGACTACTTGGTATAATAAACCACAGTCCAGGCATATAGACACTGTAATGATAAGAGTCAGGCAAGAATCTGAAGAGAATAATAATAGATTAAGTTAGAACGGAAGCTTTCATGGCCCGCAATTATTTTACACGATTTTGGTAGTACGGGTAAAGATGCCATGTTGATAGAGAGAGCCTGGATAAAAATAGTATCCTGCGCCGATCGCGAGTTTCCAAATGCTGGCAGCCACGAACGGGAAAATATATTTAAAATCCAAGGTTTGCAAAATAGGTCCAACGTTTCGTTCTGAGCTCCGGAATGAAACGTTGGACCTATTTTGCAAACCTCGGATTTTAAATATATTTTCCCGTTCGTGGCTGCCAGCATTTGGAAACCCGCGATCGGTGCAGGATACTATTTTTATCCAGGCTCTCTCTATCAACATGGCATCTTTACCCGTACTACCAAAATCGTGTAAGATAGTAATAGATTATTTGCATTGTTGGATCTGATCTGTGTTTACTCTTTGTCTTGTCTGTGCCTTGCGCCGGCCTCCCTTATTCCTGAGTCGTCGCGAACGTGCTTTATGGCACGTTTGCAACTGCTTCTGGCGTCGGAGCGCTCGTTCCGGCGCCGGACCTATCGTCAGGATTGCACTCGCAGTAAGTACACTTAAAAAGGAAGTAGTAAATACAATAAGGGAGCATTATCAAAATTCGAATACATGTTTCAATCAAAATGTTCCTTTTGAAGGTCCTAGATTTCTAAACCACATGGTCAAGACTGTATATTGATACTGACTATGGATGCAATCCTATACACACTTTCCTGGGAGTAAGCCCCATTGAATACATTGGGACTTACTTTTGAGTAGACATGGATAGGATTGCGCTGCAAACATAAGAAATTCGGTTTAAGTGTTCTCTCATTTCCAGGTCAGTTTTTAAATATAACTTTTAAATTGGATTATATTATTTTATTATAGAGAGCTAATATACCTTGTGGTCTGCATCTGTTTTTAACGTGTATTGAGTTTGGATTATGTGTTCATCTTTTATGAATTTAAGAAACATTTTTGTTGGATTATGCATTGTTCATTGTTTAGATTCATATATGCTGCTTGCTTATTTAGATTTATTGCACATATTGTTTTGATATATCTTGCTCATCATGTAGATTTAATGTATTTGCATAGTTTGTGTCTCATACGTTATTTGGTTTTAATGTTGTTATAGAGCATAGGTGGCCAACCCACAGCACGGGTGCCACTTAGTGGCACGCCAAGCCTTTTGAAGTGGCACGCGCCGCTGTTTCTGCCCAAGCCGAGCGCTGAAGTCCCTCTCTCCTTCTCAACCCTAGTGCACCTTTCCAAGCCTGTGGCACTAGAGGAGGTCTCTGTACCCCACTGTGCCTCATTCTTTTCGCACTGTCACGGTGCTTTAAATATTTTCATTAGCTTAGAAATATTTGTTTATTTATTTAAGTGGCACGCTTAAGATTATCTACATAAAATGTGGCACATAGCGTGCCACGGGTTGGCCACCACTGTTATAGAGCGTCATATATACTGATGACAGTATATACATAATTAACATAATTTTATTTATTATATATAAAAGAATTATAACTTATTGTCAGGTAAGGTTTTTATAAACTTGAATGCTTTACTGAACAGTAAATATCTTTTACTTTTATTCTGGAACAAGGTGGTCTTACAGTTACCAGGTGGCCAGTAGGAAACGTTAAGGCTGCAATCCTATACACATTTTCCTGGGAGTAAGCACCACTGAACACAATGGAACTTATGTCCAAGTAAACAAGTACAAGCTTGCACTGTAACAGCACATTCCTATGACTGTCTACTCAGACGTAAGCCCCAGTGAGCTCAATAACACTCTCGGGTAAGTGTGTTTAGGATTGCAGCCTGAAAGCCCAATTCTATCCCCTACCACAGTGGTTCTCAAAGTTCTCCCCTCAAGGTGGGGAGAACTCTGTGGGGATAGGGCCAGTGGCAGCAGCGATCCTGGGGATCGCTGCTGGTGCTGTGAAAAACAACCCTGAAAACACTAGTTTTTGCCTTACCAAGACTTGGGGGGGGGCGGCTTCAGGGAGATCTGCGTGACCCTCTGCAGGCCTCCCCAATCCTCGGATCTCCGAAAAAGGTGATTTTCGGGCACTTCTGGTTTTCGTGAAACCGGCAGAAGGGGATGTTCGTCCCCTTCCCTGGGTGCAAGCTGGCAGGGGCCTTATGTACACCATAGGTTCCTCAGATGTACACCAGCTCTGAAGTTGATGTACATCCGAACTGGGGGAGTAAGGCCAGCCCGGACTGGGAGAGGGCACAGGATATCGGCAGAGCGCACTGACAATATCCCTGACCTCTCCCAGCCTGGACCAGCCAATGACCACCCACCTGGAAGGCCCTTCGGCCCTTCCCCCGCCCCTGCACCGATCAGTGCAGGGCTTACCTTCACCAGCGGGTGCAGGGACGGTCCGCCATGGAAGTGAGGGTTGCCAGCCTCCGTGGTGGCGGTCCTTACTCCCGCATCATCACAAATGCAGTTTACTGTGCATTTGGGACACTTTAGAGTTACACTGGATCAGGCTGTTAAAGTTGTCGATAGGTTCTTGGAAACTGCAGCTTTAAGTGAAATGACATAATGAAGCCAATTTTACCATAGGCTAATTGATATATGTAAACAAGAGTTTACGGCATATTTCTGGTCAGAAAAACAGCACCAAACTTCTAATTAAAGACCAATTAAAGACCCAAAACACTTCTAATATGAAACACTGAAATACATGTGAGCTTTTGGGACTGGAGAAAACCCACGCAATGACGCAACCATGGAGAGAACGTTCAAACTCCACACCGACTGTGGCCTCAGCTGGGAATCCATTTTTTTTCTCAACAACTTTAAAACGAAACAAAACAGCTTTACTTGAGGTCTTGCTGTACAGTATTTTGGTCCCTTGTTCTATTTTGGTGGTGTTTTTTTTTTTTTTTACAAAGGAAAATGTGACAAGTCATTTAGCTGCATCACATCTTTCTTAAAATAAACCTAATCTAGATTTAAAATTTCATTTAGCACTAGCTTTTAACTTTGCTAAAATATGTAACTTGTCTTTAGTATTTTGACATATTACATACTTTCCAATTTGTTCTAGCTCTTTGTTCCAGTTACAGAACATAATGTTTGAGACTGTCAGGATGCCACTATGAAGTACTTAAATGACTTAATTTTTCAAATATGGCATACTTTCTAAGCCTCTTTGACTTTGGCTGGTGTCCAAAGAAGTCTATGTATTATCCAAGCACTTTTTTTTATATGCACTGTGGCTCTCCAAATTTCGGTTATTCTGATTGGGACTCCTGATGTTCTAAAGTAACTTTTCAGAGGTCATGTGAGCATAGGAAGCTGTCTCATACAGAATCAATATTGCTCGCTCAATATTGTCATCTCGCTCAATATTCTACACTGATTGGAAAAGAAAGATGGAACAGAATAGAAGTGTGAGGGAGAAGAGAGTGGTGGGCTAGTATACAGGAGGTGCTTCTGATCTGTGCCCCTCTTTTCTAATCCAGAGAGTGCGAGAAGTCGAAGACCTCTAAACCAGGGCTTCTCAACCCCTTCCTGGCCAAGTACTACCTCTGGCGCCACTCTCCTGCTCCGTACCACCGGGAGTGACTGGCGACGACATCATCGCCAGTTACTGCCAGGTTTTCAGGGGCTAGAAAACGCTGGCAGGAGGCTCTGGGCAGGTGGGAGGACCCTTTTCAGCGTTCCCGAGAGGCTCGGCCAAAGGCAGGAGCCTCGCGGGAGCGAAAATGCACTGCCAAAAGCGCTGCATCAGAGCAGGGTTCCGGTGATCTGCTGGTCTGAGTACCACCAGCAGTCGGCTGAAGTACCACTGGTGAAGTATCAGTGAAGTACCACTGGTTGAGAACCCCTGCTCTAAACATCTCTTTTTGCAGTCTTCACCTCTAGTTTCAATTAACTTCAGCTAGAAACGCTCAGCTGTTGATACCTATACCTCTGACTCTTTCCTATTCAAAACTGCAAATTCTTGTTTCTCATACCCAGTATCCCCTGCCTCAATTCCCATCTCTGCAGGTGAACTACCCATGAGAAAGACCACCCACAGTCATTAAAAGCCCAATCCTATCCAATGTTCCAGCGCCAATGCGGTTGCAATGCAGCCCCGAGGTAAGGGAACAAACATTCCCTTACCTCGAGGAGGCCTTCATGACTGACCCTCCACTGCAGGATGCAGCGCACACCCAGTTGGCACAGCTGTATCAGCGCTGGAAAGTTGGATAGAATTGGGCCTTAAGAAACATTAATATTGCTTTGTCATTAGCCATGAACTCATTCACTATAATCAAACCAGACAAATCACAACAACATAGAGAATTCATTGTCTAAATATTTGTCTTCAATAACAATATTCTTGTTCGTTGAAAAAGATGCCTTATCAAAACTGAACTTGTGCATATGTTTTAGGGTTATCGCAAAATCTTTTTTGTCAGTGTCAACAGGAGGAAAATACAGTGCAGCTGCAGTTCCTAAGCTAGTCAGGTATTGCAGCCAGTAAAAATCTCTGCCTGCAATTCATGTGAAACACGTACTGCAAGACAAAGCTTCTGACAATTTGTGCTGTGGTTTTGTAGTCCAAAGAATCCAGAGAGAATTAAAGTCTAGGCTCAGTCATTTTTCAAGCTTGGGGGTGGGGAATAAATAACAGATCAGATATGTCTATTGTGGTACAGAGGTAACATTGAATCAAGGATGCTCTTGCCAGTTTGTGTATGAGGGAGAAGACTGTAATAACCGCAACAGCAGCAATAGCAGCAGCAGCAACAGCAGCACCAAGAAATCGGGAATATTTCAGTAGCAGGAGACATAAGATTCTTCTATTTGATTATTTTCTAAGATCAGAACAGGTAGTGTAAACAGAAATCGTCAGGTAGGAATAGATTCATCTCAGTAGAGATGCATTTCAGCAATATAGAGATACTAAGGACAGAGACATTTGGTAATTATATATTCAGCTGAAACAGAAGGCATTGATTTACTTAAAGAAAAACACACACACAGTTTCATCAGCCGCAAGGGCACGTTTATCAAAATTGGTGACTAAATGATTTCTCTACCTGTTCTCCTTTTCTGGGGCTGGAGAGTAAGGAGGAATGGACAGTGTCTCAGAGGAAATGACAAGACAGACTGAAGCTTGGTGAGACCATATGCTGAGTGTTTTCTGCTATCCTCTTCATGCAGTGCTGTGGGTTGGCACACCGGCGGCGAGTACGGGTTTCGTATGTAAGTTTCTGATTGTTTTAGAATGGTGATGATTGTGGAGCCGAACATAGTATATTTGATGGTGCAGCTTGCTTCATGCGGGTCCTTTCAGGCATGTTTGTGGGATGAAGCAGAATACTGAGCAGTGGTTTTCTGGCACAGTGCTTTTAAGAACAGTTCTAACAGGTAATTTTTAAGACATTAATGAGGGCTGACACCATAAAAATGGAAAACAACTTGTAGTGGATAACTAACCTTTCTAAGATCTGTCTTTACAAAAAAATACTTTAGGATGTGGAATGGGATATTTCGTCCACATAGATACAAAATACATTGAAAATGAGTTACAAATATGGGAAAACTCAGTTTAAGTACAGCAGCTTGCATCATAATCCTAGTATGGGAAATAGTTGCTTCTCTGCATCATTCTAAGTATCAGCATAGTGGCAAAAGTGTTATGGCTTAAGTGTTAATTGGGTTCTGGTATTTTCTAGAATAGAATATAAAACACCCTATTGTTTGTCAAACCTGTATTACAAAATGGCTGTTTAAGTATTTGACTTTGCTGTGGAATTTAGCAATAAAATTGATATACCATTAGAAATAGTGTTTGAAATGTGTTGAAGATGTACTTAGCTAATGTAATAGTCTCTTCAGTAATGCACTATGCTTTAGTAGTTATTTTTCTGCTTTCCTGTTGTCGTAGGAAGATTTGATAGGAAATAGAAGGATTTTGTGATCTGGCCAAGCTTATAAGTTGAATTCCTTAACATTTTTTTTTTTTTAGTAACAGTTGATTCTATATTGGACAAGAAAGAAAAATGCACATTTTGAAAATTAAATTAGTTGTGATTCAGAGGCATTTTGTTTTTGTGTGGTAAACAAGGGATCCATTTGTGATAATTTAATTTACGATTACAGGGCAAGCATAGTCAAACAAAGTTAAGAATGATTTATCTCCCAACTTTTATTTTGCAGTTGTGTACAATACAGTAGTTCATTTTCACTTTGAATTTTGTTGCTGATGCAACAGTTGCAACTGTTGAACTGCCTTACCAATAGGGATCCAATGCAATAATATTGGGTTATCTATTTTATACTCTGTTTTGTATACAGTATGCATAAGCAACACAAAACAAAACATGAAGCAGTTGAAATGTAAGAGACATGCCATTGATTAAATATAGAATCAATATTATTATGAGCAAGCAAGAATAGCATGGGAAAGTCCAAAGCTGGGCTGAGACAAATACTCCTGTAGACATTGGAGTCTACCTGGGTTGAAGTTTTGGAAAGATGATTAACCTAAGCTAGACACGCGCAAAAGGTTCTCTGACCAAGCATCATGAAGCTTCTGGAGGACTAGTTGAAGTCTGAGAGGTTGTGCAACAGTGGAATTATCCTTATTTCTAAAGTTGTTACTGAATCTGTGCTTCAGGTTTCACTGACATATTTTCACAATAACTGTAACCCAAAGCAAGGTATTTTACAAACATTTTAATACATTTCCTAGATTGTATCCAATTATATAATTCCCCCCCCCCAAACACTAGCCATTTACCAAGTACTGTAGCCAGCACATTTATCTTCAGTAGACCTGCTGTATTTTTTTTTACTAATAATGAACCACTTTTCCTAATCTAAGGTCATTAGGTCATAAAATTTATTTATTTTAATGGTCACATTTTTATACCACCCTTCCTCCAAGGAACTCAGGGTGGTGTACATAGTTCCTCCCCTCCTTTTATCCTCACAACAACCCTGTTAGGTAGGTGAGGCTGAGAGATAGTGACTGGCCCAAGTTCACCCAGGAAGCTTCGTGGCTGAGGGGGGAATTTGAATCTGGATCTTCCAGGTCTAAGTCGAACTCCCAAACCACTACACCACCCTGACTCAAATGTCTTCCTGAAAACAACACAATGTTTACCTCCTTACTTGAATTTGTTATCAATAACTGAAAATGTTGCTCAAGTTTTCTTACCACATTTGCTGGCATTCCTACCTTGAAAGGATTTACTGCTTGTCCTGGATTTACTCACTAGGTTATAAGGTTAAGAACAAGAGAGATAAGGTTTTTGCATGTATTATTAGCATTCAAGAGTCAAGGACAAGTGTCATCTCTAAGTATTGCAACCCTGTGAGATAGATGATTAGTTTTTCTTTTTGGCAGTTCAAAGACTCAGAACAACATGCTCAAGGCCTTGCAACAAATCTATACCTATCCTGAAATTTGAACCTGGTCCCCCAGATTCTGGTAGTCCAACCTATTAATCATGGTATTTTGCATGGTGGGTTTGTACAGCAGGCTGCACAAACATCTTTGCCTATAATAATAAAGGCAGAGATTATAAATGTGAAAGACACAGTGGTTAGCACTGTTTTCCAGTACACCAGTGGATATTGAGATGATGATGACTATAGTGCCATCTGTGAACTGTTGAAGCACCTAGCTTACAGCCCAATCCTATCCCTCGCCAGCCTGTGCGATGCAGTAGCTCTGACAGAGCACGCTGCATGCTATGGGGGGGGGGAGGAATCAGACGGCCTGGAAGAGGTAAGTAAAAGTAGTTTTTTACTTACCTCCCCGTAAGCCATCTGGCCACCAATGGCTCTCCTCATTGCTGCTGCTGTGATCCTCCCCCTTCCGCTCTTGGTTCTGCCTGCTTCCCACTCCAATATTGCTTTGGAAAACCCTTGAACTGTCTCTGCTGCCATCTTACCTGCTCTGGCATGTACAAATCCTCCAGCCCTTTATGCTGGGGGTCCTGGAGCACATGACAGTGGCACGGCTTTTGTGGCACTGGACCTACAAAAGCCATACTGCTGTCGTGCACTTCAGAGCTGCCAGCGTAAACAGCTGGAGGCCCTGCATGTGCACCACCAACTCACCCAGCCTGCGTTGGTGCAAGTACGGTAGCAGCAGTAGCGGTTTGGGGAAGGATCGGGGCAGGGAGCAGGCTGAAGCGAGGGGTGGGAGGGGTATGATCTCAGCAGTGGCAGCTTTCATCAAGATCCTATCTCCCCTTTCCTGGCCTGACAGCTCCTTAGACCTATGCCAGCTAAATTGCTGGTGTAGGTCCGAGGAGACCCGTTGATGGCCAGGTGACTTAAGGAGAGGTAAGTAAAAAAGACTTTTACTTGGTGGCCAAGCAGCTTATGGAGAGTTGAGTAAAAATGATTTTTTTTTTCAAGCTTGACGATGGCAGATAAAGGTGTCTTTGAATTAGTAGAACAACATATGTTGTTGTTGTTCAGTCGTTAAGTCGTGTCCGACCCTTCGTGATCCCATGAACCATATCCCGCCAGGCCTTCCTGTCCTCCACTATCTTCCTGAGTTTGCTCATTTTCATGTTTGTTGCATCAGTGATGCTGTCTAACTATCTCATCCTTTGCCTTCCCCTTCTCCTTTTGCCTTCAATTTTTCCCAGCATCAGAGTCTTCTCCAGAGAGTCCTCTATTCGCATTAGGTGGCCAGAATATTTGAGTTTCAGCCTTAGTATCTGTCCTTCCAGGGAACAGTCAGAACAACATATACAATGGTCTTATTTTGTCAGGTTGTATTTTTTACTAATAGGCCATACGTCTGTCTAGCACAGTACTATTCTTTTGACTGGCAACAGCTGTCAGCGGCCTCAGGCAGATGTCTTTCCAAGTCTGTACCCGAGACCCCTAAAGCGAAGATGCCAAGAATTGAACTTGGAACATTATGTGTGCAACTGTTTGATTTGCTACTGTGCTATAGTTCCTCCTGTAGAGTGGTCTTTGACACTGTATACTGATTTTTTTTCTGTTGAAACAGATTGTCCTCAGATGTAGCGAAGAGGTGAGACACTTGTATTGGATGAATAAGGACCACAACTTTATTAACTCATAACGTAGAATCTGCAACAAGATTAACTGACTAGTTAATCTAACTCCCAGCCTGGTGCATGTATCTAGCTCTTGGGTCTGTGGTGATGCTGCTCATTTAAGCCATCTACCGCCCTTTGCTTAGGGAAGCCCACCCTGGAACTTTGCATGTGATCAGCAGCTGCCCTGATCCCAGCACTTCATAGCCACACCTCTTAAGGTAACTATTGCACTTTGGAATTGTTTTGGAATTGGGAAATGTTCTAACTCTGACTTTTTAGAGCCTTGAAAAAGAGATTAGGCTATTAATTGGAGGCAGGTGAGCAGTATCAGCTCTAATTTTGGATAAGGGATATTCAAGGAAACCCAAGGGTACTGGCAACTATAGTAATCATCAACGATATGCTACACTTTCCTCTGACTAAGTGTTAGAACGCCGTTCCAATAGATTGCTTTGTCGTGGAGACCTTGAGCACCTGACTGTATGGCGCTTCTTGTACATGAAGATGTTGTCCTTGCCAAAATACTACTTTGCTAATTATATAGCACGATTATAAGGCACAATTTTGCTGTGCATAGTTTCCTCCCATGTCCTGTTTTAAACACAGAAATGATGTATCAGAGTATTCTCATATACAAAAATATTGTTCAAAGTAGCTTGAAAGTTGATGTGTACATTGTGATGGTTAAGATGAGAGGTTGCACTCTTAGAGTGTACATGTGTTTCATATAATGTAGAGCTGATCTGAAGCTACCCTTTTCCCTCCCAATTTTAGGGTGCAATCCTGTGTAAGATGTGGCGGCCGGCCGAAATGGCCAGCCGCCGCATCCTATCCTGTTCCCGGCAGCCCAACGTTCATCCCCTTCCCTGGGTGCAAGCCGGCCGGGGCCTCCTCAGATGTACGCCAGCCCTGGTGCAGGGCTTACCTTCACAGGCAGCTGCAGGATCTGGAGGGCGGCGGAGTAGGGGCTGCCGGCCTTCGCTCCGGTGGTCCTAACTCGTGTGTCATCGCAAACGCGCTTTACGACGCGTTTGCGACAGCTTAGAGCAGTGGAGTGTGTGCTATGCTGCTTTAAGGTTACACTGCCTGCCAGCAAAAAAATGGGAGGGAGAGAAGTTCAGATTTTGTGGCTGGGCGTTGCCTTCACCACCGGAATGGCTCCGGGGGTGGGTGGCAGGGGCCGTGTTACACCGGTTTGCAAGGTACAGAGCAGCCTTGCTGCTGTAGTGCACTGTTGTAGTACACTGGGGCATCATACAATTGCATGATGCCAGAAATAGAAATTGACACCCAGCAAGAAATGGATGCTGGAAAAGACGCAGTACTTCCTATACAGCTGCCCTTAACCTCAGAGATGGTGACTTGTTAAATAATAACTAACACTGCCACCTCCTGGTAAGTCTCCACCCCTGGAGCATGAAGGGTTTCTAAGGTTCATTGAAAATCCCCCAAAAGAAAAAAAAAAGAATCGGTGACAATGCTTATGCTGAAACATTTGCCCTTGCATTAATATAATGTAAAACAAAGGTAAATGAAGAAACAAAAATGAACCTCAAGCATAGTCCATAAAATCTATGAATGTATTTTTTTTCTATTTTCTCATTCATATTATAAAAGAAATATTGCTAAAGGACAATATGGATGTAAATGGCAGTTGTATTACAAGAAGCTTAACAGCACAACTACAAATTGTTTTCTTCTTGGCTAGAAAAGTACAGTGTTATTCAAAAAGAATGGTGCAAAAGTAAAGCTGATTTATTCTTAAATGAACTGATATACCACAACCATTATGACATGAAAAGACAGAAAAACTGTCCAAGTTTCAAATACAACTGTTCGATGTGGGGACTTGTGTAGCTACAATTTATTATTTATTTATTTATTTTTCACATTTTTATACCACCCTTCCTCCAAGGAGCTCAGAGTGGTGTACATATTTCTTCCCCTCCTTTTTGTCCTCACAACAACCCTGTGAGGTAGGTGGGGCTGAGAGATAGTGACTGGCCCAAGGTCACCCAGGAAGCTTCATGGCTGAGCAGGGATTTGAACCTGGATCTTCCAGGTCTAAGTCCGACTCCCAAACCACTACACCATCCTGACTCTCAATGCGGCAAGGGAGGCAAACTGCTGTAGGAGGAGACTGTGGCTGTCACCCGGGGCATCCCCCCCCTTACCCCATTGTAGCTAGGCAAGTGCCCGCATCAAACATTTGTAATGTGCATGTGAAACTTGGACCGTTTTTCTGTCTTTTCATATCATGACCGTTGTGGTATGTCAGTTCATTTAAGAATAAATTGGCTTTACTTTTGCATCATCCTTTTTGCATAACCCTGTAAGTCATATGCGTAGTTTATGTACACTTACTAGAAAATAAATGTTATTGATCTCAGTAGAATTTATCAAGTACACTTGAATAGAATTGGACTTATCAAAGACATAAATTAACACACATCGATTTTCAGCTTTTGTTTTTAACGATACAGGCCAGTTCCAGGTTTGACTTAGCCCTTAGAAGACTGCAGCCACTGGAGCTGTTAAGAAATGCACCGGGCAGTGCAGGGGGGTGGGAGGGCCGGGTGGCGAGGGAGGGCGGCCGTTGGGCAAGCCGGGCCGGGAGGGGGCGGGGATATCTGTGGCGAGCTCCACCAATATCCCACGCCCGTTCTCTGCCTGGGCGGCCCTTACCCCGCCGCCCCGAATGTACGTCGGCTCCAGAGCCGATGTACATTCAAGGAGGCCCATTGGGGCCGGGCAGCCCTACACCCGGGGAAGGGAATGAATGTTCCCTTCTCCCAAGGTGTTTCAGTGCCGTGCCGAGGCGGCCCGGGAAGGTCGCAGGATGCTGCGGCCAACCCTATGGGCCAGCTGCGAATCCTTTCGCAGCATCGGGCTGCCCATCTGTGAAGTTCGTTGCCATAAGATGTGATGATGGCCAGATGGTTTTAAAAGGGGACTAGACAGATTCATGGAGAACAAGGCTATCAATGGCCATGAGTCATGATGGCTCTGCACTATGCCTAGGTTCAGCAGAAGTAAGCCTCTGAATGCTAGTGCAGGGGCACAATGGCAGGAGAGCAATATACCTTTCTCTCCTGCTTGTGGGCTTCCCAAAAGCAGTTGGTGGACCACTGTGGACCAGTTGGGCCTTTGACCTGAACTAGCAGGACTTTTCTAACGATCAAATACCTGAAGGTACCACATGCTACTGCTGAGCTTGTCAAGATACCGTAAAAGAGACTCTACTACGTTTTCCAGATTGAAAAAAAATCTTATGTCAATGCATAATCCTTCTTACATCTGAGGAATGGTATCATTTAAACAGTAGCAAGAACATTAGTATTTCTAACTGCTGATTTCACCAGTGGAAGCATATAGAATTTGCTTACATTTCCACATTAAAATGGCAGGAGTCAGTGGCCATGGAAACAACTTATGCAGTTGGATAGTTTAAATCTAGTCCAGATTTTTCTTAATAGTAAATCTTGTATGGATGAAAACACTTTTATGGCAGGTTTGGAAAACTTGTGTTTTTGGAAGTCAAATGCAGCCCCCTGGCACATCTTGTTTTTGATACCCTCCTGCACTGAGCCAGCGGGTGGCACAGTGGGTTAAACCACTGAACCATGAGCTGTCGATCAAAAGGTCGGCAGTTCGAATCCGTGCAATGGCTCCTGCCAACCTAGCAGTTCGAAAGCAAGAAATTGCGAGTAGATTAATAGGTACCGCGTCAGTGGGACGGTAACAGCGTTCCATGCGCCTCAGTGTTGAGTCATGCCGGCCACATGACCATGGAAACGTCTTCGGACAGCGCTGGCTCTTCGGCTTTGAAACGGAGATGAGCACCGCTGCCTAGAGTCAGACACGACTGGACTTAATTGTCAAGGGATACCTTTACCTTTTCCTGCATCTTTTTACAGTCATGAGCAGGCAGAAAAAAATGGGAGTTTTATCTAGTCCTTGGGCTGCTATAGATGACTGAGGACCTGGTGGCTTCACTCAGTTTTGTGGTCATAAGCTGTGCAGGCCTGTCCTATGTTGTGCCTTTCTTTGCATGATCCCGTAGCCTGAGAGAATTGCCTCCGTCAATGATTTTCCCTAGGATCTACTCATAGTTCATATGACTCCTCAGTCTTATGAAGTTTTGCTGTTTGGGTAAGAAGATAAAGTTTTCATATGCACTTGAACTTGCCTGTGTGGCAGATAATGAACTTGCTTGTTTGGCCAGAGGTGTAAGGCTCCTCACTCATGCCTGGGGCAAGGCAGTACGCGGCACCCCGGCAGTGATCCTTAGTTAGGATGGCGCTGCAAGAATTATAGCAATGTTTACAAAACCTAAGTACATCAAACAGAATGGTGCTATCGATGATGATGATTCCTCAGCACATCCTCCATCATTAAAAGCATGAATATCAGTGTCGTTCCAGCCAAAGCAGTTCTGCTCCATTTCCTTATGCTAATCCAGTTGTTATCCATGAATCAATTAACCTCAACAGAATTTTGACTACTATGTTTGCCTTCTCTGCGTATTCCACTTCTGTGGTTTTCATTTTTGCTGTAGTATTTGTTTCCCCAAATATTAATTGTATTATTTATTTTTAAATTATCCTACCTTTCCTAACCAAATGAAAAGCTCAAGGCATGATAATGTTATAACAACTTTATAATAAAACAGTACAAAATGAACATCCTGTTAAAATAATAAAATAATCAGTACCCTTTAATACTATAAACCAAAGCAGAAATCGTCAAGGGGCCAAGTAACATTTTCACAGAGCAAGGAACAAAACTATTGCTGCAATTCTAAGCACACTTACTAGGGAATAAGCCCCACTGAACACAGTGGGAGTTACTTCTGAGTAAACTTGTATAGGATTGTGCTGCAAATCAATGGAAGGCTTGTTGGAAAATAAACCAGTTAGGCAATTATGTACAAAATTTACAGTTTGATATGAACCTGTCTTCAAGTTTCATACCTACAGTATACATATACCTACATTATGCCATATATACATATACTGTATATGTGTACACACACACACACACACACACACACACACACACACTTCATTCTGAAGTTTTCACATCCTCTTGAAGTAAGCAGGAAATGAGAATTACATCCACATTTTTTCAGTATTGGATTTGTTGCATCCTAAATCACTAAAAATATAATTAATGCTTATTTAATTTGACTCAATAATGTGACGTTCTGAACATTTAACTAGAAATTGGTCATTCTAAAAGAATATGTATCTGTGCAAACCATTTGCAAACCAGTAAATAATCACTTCAATCTCCCAGCGTTCCCGGGAGATGATACTTTAAGTCGTGTATTCACAGCCCTCCCAGTATTAGTGGTTAAATATTAATGTTTTAAGTTCTGCATCGTGTTTTGATAATGAATTTTCAGAAGCTTTGTTGAAATCTTAAAACTGGAAGACAATTCAGATATAATATGTTTGCCTCTCTCTTTAAAAGAAATCTCAAATCCAGTTTGCTCATGACTCTGAAAATGGATCATTCCAGTGCTGTGATGTGAGGTGAAGCATAAATGGTTTTCAAATGGTACTGGCCTGCTTGCCGAGTGAGAAGGCAGAGGTCTTCTTGTATAATCCGATTTCAATCAGCTCACGCTAATCACTACTGATAGTTGCAAAATTTAGCCTGGATCTGCTTTGGTAATCTAGATTGACAAGAGGTAAAAGTAAAGGCACAGAAGGACAGAGATGCAAAGGGAAAGATGCAGGGAGTCTGATTTTTCAGTTTTTGCTTTCCCTTCTGGGGCTTCTCTTCTAAACAAGTGCTATTGGTTGTTAGGTTACCAGCCTTTTCACTGTGGAGATACATCAACAACAGGTGCACTACGAGACTCGTAGGCAGAAGCAGCTGCCATGTAAGGAGAATGCGCAGATGACAGCAACAGGTATATACCGTGTACCTGCTTGCATTCATTATTTATGGAAACTGAGATCTTAATTCTTTTTCTACGTCGGTAGAGCCCTGGAGTTCAGAAATATTTGCGCATGTTAGCAAGTCTTAATCAATGCTACCGGAAACCAACCTTCTCAAGGTCCTCTGAAGGCTACTTGGTCTCAGTATTTATTTCTTAATTCTCGGGTAAGCTCCAGCCTCAAAGCTTTTATTAAAGCTTGGTGAGTAATCGGGTGCTGCATTTTTAGAGCAGAAGGACAAATGCACTTCCATATTACATGAGGTTTTGATTTGTGATTTTTTAAAGGGAACTGTCAACTTTTTGTATATACAGATTTCTACTTGTGGGCATTTTTCTTAAATATTTTTGTCTTTCTTTCTGACTGGATGATATATTAAGAAAAAAATGGCTTTTTTAATTGTTTTCTTGCCCAATGCTCGTTGTCCCTGTATCATCCTGGCTAAGGGACTTTATACATTTGGGTAACAGAGGCACTTGGAATACCGCTCCATCTGACTTTCCATGCTGGTGGAGCTGTTGTTGATCATCTCAGCACTGCATGTTGCCATGCTAAAGACACCCAAGGGTAAAAATGTGTCCTGGGTAAGTACAAGAATGGTAACGAAAGTATACAAATGTTCTCCTGAACGTTGTAGTAAGAAGTAATTGAATCAATATAACTGTTGTTTTCAGTAGGTCTTTGGGGTTATCTTGACCCAGTTGTGAAATAAGTAGTAATGACCTATTTTAAACTCAGTCACATATCATTATATAATCATGTCAACACATAGCTTGCTGTGTAGAAAAACAAAGTATCAAACTCTATGGTAGTATCATGTCAAACACTGTCCAAGACAATTTGATATTTTGTTGTAGATGCAGGGCTTGTGCATATATTCCCTTTTTGTTCAGTGTGACCCTGCAGATGAACTAGCAACCCTGGCCTAGTAGCTGTTTATCTTTACAGTATACTAGAGATTGAACACATCTGTCCTTTACTTCCTAGACTAGAGTCTACCACATTTTCTGATTTCCTTTGGTGAAGTACATCTGGTCTCACTTCGATGCAAGCTTAGAACTACTGGAACATTTGTAGACATAACACGAGCAGTTTCCTGTTGACAAAAAGAGTTCAGATTGCTCTTCCTCTTGATTTAATTCTTCCTAAGTACTGAATTTTGTACACAAGTGTGGAAAGAATGCTCACTGTGAGAGAATAGTTTTGCACTAATTAGCGTAGAGAAAACATGTTCCTGCCCGCCAGTAGAATATGCAGGACAACGTGTGAATGCTCTGCATGTGTGCAAGGCTAATAGAGTGGGGAAGGGCTGAGTTTGGAATGTGCTATAACTAGGCTTACCAGATCTCCAACCGGGACAGAGTGCTAGACCTTTAGGAGAAGGAATGTGGGCAGATGTAGCTTGTTAAACCTTAGAGCACAATCCTAGGCATGTCTACTCAGAAGCAAGCCCCACTGAACGCAATGGCCTAGGATTGTGCTCTAAGGTTTAACAAGCTACACCTGCCCACATTCCTTCTCCTAAAGGTCTAGCACTCTGTCCCGGTTGGAGATCTAGTAAGCCTAGCTATAACTGATAGTCACATTCTAATCTTAGAAGCAATACAGGTACCGAAACATTTTTCCATTGCCTACTGCTATGCAAGGCATGTACAGTAGTTCTGTACGGATTACAGATGGTTAGACAGCATCACCGATGCAACGAACATGAAAATGAGCGAACTCAGGAAGATAGTGGAAGACAGGAAGGCCTGGCGGGATATGGTTCATGGGATCACGAAGTGTCGGACATGACTTAACGACTGAACAACAACAACAAAGTCTTTCATACTTTCCAATCAGGCATCCAGTGGCCTGGCACCTGCCATTGCCTGGATTCACTAGAACAGCTCTTACCTAGTAATGTCTGTACTTCCAGACTCGCTTCCAGGGGCTGAGAATGTGTTGGGTAGGTCAACCATGCAGTGGACTCCTGGTAGCCAGGATATCTGGGAACCAGAGCAGCAGCTATATTGGTGCTTGAGCTTGGATGCCCCCACTCACCTCCCTTTAACTCCTGCCCAGTCATGGGGCATGGCTTAAAAGTGAGGACATTCTTACAGATCTCTGAAGTGTGCCTAGCATCGTCTATGCTTCGTCATGGGATGCAAGAAACATGCCTGAGTGCATAGCTCCGTAGCCATGCAGCACAGACAGGCTGTCTGTTTCCTAAGTGGCTAGATTGTACAATCTGTTACTAATGATATACAGCATGAGATAAATAACGTTAAGGATGTTAAATAAAATAACTTTTATTTAATTGCATATGTCTTTTAATGAATTTGGTTGGTGAAGCTCATTTAAGGCAGCATCTCCTCATATCACTCTTTGTGACAATATATGGCAGCAGGGAAAAAAACAGTGATTAGAAGTTCTAAAAAAGGTAACTACCAATGTTAAGTATTTACACTTGAGTTCTGTACACCATCTTTCGGCACAATCCTTTTGGCAAGAACGTCCCTTTACCCTGAGGAGACCTCCAGTCTGCTCTTAGCCAGCACTAGATACTGTGTGGGCTGTGCGGCCCTGCTGCGATGATCAGCATTTTTAGGATTTATAAAAGTTTTTAAAATATTGAATAAAATATCTAATGTGAATGTGGATCTTAAGACACTTAGGGACAACATCTGTGGATAGGTTTACAGTAGATGGCCTCTTTGGTTTCCATTTTAAAGAAATGCGCGTATTTATTCCTTGTGTTTTTTAAAATGTTCCAGAATACAAGTGCTGAATTGGTAACTAAATTATAAATAGATGGATTTTGTGAGAGTGCAAAAGTGTCCGTGTTGGGATCAAGAGAGCCAGTGGCGTCACTAGAGGGTGTGGACCGCAGTGGGTGACACCCTCGGTGTGTGTGTGTGTGTGTGTGTGTGTGTGTGTGAGAGAGAGAGAGAGAGACAGCACTAGTGGCCAAAATTGTGGAAACATTTTGGAAAATTTATGAATATTTATGAATAATACCATAAAGGGCCAGGGGGAGGACAGAGTGGGGAGGGTGTCGAAAGGGGCGGGGGGTGGGCAGATCGAGCCTGGGAGGGGGGCGAGATCGGCAGCACTGGCTGCATCCTTTCACCCTTCCTGGGCCTGAATCTTCTGACACGAGGCAGCTTGGACTTGCACTGGCTATTTAGCAATTTTAGATCCGAGTTGCCCAATTGAGCAGGCTGGGGCTTTACCCAAGGTAAAAGGATGAAATGTCCCCTTACTCTGAGGAGACCTCCAGCCTGCAATGTTCCCGCGCAGGATACAGCGTGGGCCCTGCAGTCCCGCTGCATTGGCGTGGGATAGGATTGGGCTGCCCGACATAGACATAGACCAATGGGAAGCTAGACTTTGTTCCGTTTCTGAATCTATCTTCTTTCTTTCTGCAAATTACCGTATTGACCTGAGTATAAGACTCACTTTTGTCCCCTAAGGCAAGTCTTTAAAGTAGAGGTGCGGCCTACAATCAAAGTCTAGCATTTTCTGCCTAGAGTTTTCTGCAAAGCGTCCCTTTTTCAAGCCTCTCCAAGTCTCTTTCAAAGGAAAAAGGCTTTTAAAAAAAAACACTGCAAAGCTCTGTGTTTTCAGCTCTTAATCACTTGCTAAATGGCCAGGATCTCTCTAGCAACCTCTAGCTTTAGAGGCATTTCAAAAAATTAACCCTTAAGTTCCAGCCCCAGGACTCTGTGGAAACTAAGATATTTATTGATCCTGCAGTTTGAATGTTGAGATCAAGAGCTCCTGCGTAGGCTTATCATATCCAAAGGGGGACAGAGTGCCAACCTTTAGGCTGCAATCCTATGCACACCTTCCTGGAAGTAAGCCCCATTGAATGCAGTAGGACTTACTTCTGAGTAGACATGCATAGGATTGTGCTGTTAACCACTGAAATTTGGGCAGGTGCAGCTCATCATCATGGAAGGGTGCAACAGGCTGCACCTGCCCAAATTCCAAAGGTTAAAGGTAGGCACTCTGTCCCGCTTTGGATCTGGGAAGGCTACTTATACTAGGGTGCCCAGATTCAATAAGGGACAGGGTGCCTATGCCTTTAACTGTACTAAAGATGTACTGTTTTACTATTCTACTAATGTGTATATTTTCTTTAAGTTAAAAAAAGTTAAATGTATTTTTTAAAAAATAGCACCAAACTTTAAGGGTGCGGCTTATAACGGGGCAATACTGTATATGTTACTGTCTACATCGTCCAGCACTGCTTCTGTATACATCTTTTCATTCCTTCTAAAACTCTAGCCAGATTTGCTTCGGTTTTTTTTCTGTTTATGATAATTCTTGAATCTTTGTCTATCATGTGTTTTCTTTGTCGTTGTCTCCAATCTTTTCCAGGGTAGAAGTTCCTCTCTAGAACCATATATGGTGATTTTCACAAGCTGTTCAGGTTTTTCACTTGTTCTCACTTGAATTTGTGCTTCTTGGAAATGAATGTTCGAAACTGGAATATGATAGTCCAGTGTTTCTCAAACTGTGGGTCGGGACCCACTTGGTGGGTCGCGACCTGATTTCTGGTGGGTCCCAGGTGATGGAAAAATCAGATAATTGCCACAGGTCCTGAGGATATTAAAAAATCAGATAGCTGCTAATTGCCCTTCAAAGAGCTGACCTCCTACAGTTTGCAAGATAGCTGCTAATTACCCTGCAAACAGCTGGACTCCTGCAGTTTGCAAGCTTGTGTAAATATAGGGAGATAAATGTTTGAGCGTCTTGTAAAGCTAGGTGGGTCCCGGTAGAGTGTCATTTTAAAAAGTGGGTCCCGGTGGTAAAAAGTTTGAGAACCACTGTGATAGTCTATATGACAGTGCCTTGTACAGTGGTATTAATTTTTTTTGTTCTTACTGGAGTTGCCAAGTTTAATACAATCTAGAATTGATTCTGCCTTCTTGTGGTCCCATTTGTATCATAATCATGTTGTGAGTGATTAAAACTTCATCTTTGTTTGAAAGGGAATACATTTAAAAGGCACATCTGGGAATTAAAATGTAATAACGTTGCTGAATACAAAAAAAAAAAAGACACTTGCTGCAGCGTAGTAATCCCTTGCTAACAGAAGGACTTCAAACTACACACAGAGTTTCACTCCTCCTCCAAAGGCTTCTCCATTTGCTTCAATGATGGTAGGCATACCAGATCTCCAACCGGGACAGTGGGGAGGGCCATTGTGTTCAGTGGGGCTTGCTTCTAAGTAGACATGCCTAGGATTATGCTCTAAGGTTTAACAAGCTACACCTGCCCACATTCCTTTTCCTAAAGGTGTAGCACTCTAACCCGGTTGGAGATCTGGTAAACCTAGTGATGGGGCACTTCTACAAGCATAACATGGGCCCACTTGAGCTGAAGCTGTATCTGACTTTGCACTGACATGGCAAATTAAATTGGGGCAAGCAGATTCAGAAGAAGTTCTGACTTCAACATTACAACAACCTGTGACCCTTTTCTGTTTAATGCTTTCTTAATAGCTTACTGTACAGCTTACCCCGGAACGTTTTCTGGTGTTGGGATTAGAGATATGCAATAGTTTTCAAGCTTTATGATAGAGCCATTGTTTTCTATGACAAGTTCATAAGAAGAGCCCTGCTGGTCAGATGCTGGAGTTCATCTAATCTAGTACCCTGTACCCACCAATGGTCACTCTCAACAAGCCTCTAAAAATGTGATGCTAGGGGGCACACATCAGAGGAGAGCTGGGATGGGCAATCTTGAAAATTTCACAGTAGTAAAGTCACGCAGGACATGCCTAGTAGGCATGTTGCTACTATCTTATGGCCTAATCCTATCCAAGATTGGGCCGCCAATTCTATCCAGGATTGGGCTGTTGTGCGGAGGGGTTTATGGCAGAACAGTTCCGCTGTCCTAAAATGGTTTTTGGTGGTGCGCACAGCATATCTCTGCCAACCATTTTAGGAGTGCTGCTGCGTTCAGCAGCAGCATGGGAGGTCCACCGCTGGACCCAGGAAGGCAAGTCCGATGAGGGTGGGCAGAATAGGATGGGGAGAGGGTGGAACAGGGAGGAGGCAGGGCAGGGAGGGAGATGGATCATGGCTGGGAAAGGGGTGGTATTAGTGGCAGTGGCACTGCCAATATCCTATCCCCCTTCCGGCTTCAGTTCACCTTCCCACAGGTTAAAGAACCACAGGCTAAAGCTGAGTTAAAGAACCACAGGCTAAAGCTAAGATCTCACAAACTGAGATCTTAATTCTTTTTCTACGTCGGTAGAGCCCTGGAGTTCAGAAATATTTGCGCATGTTAGCAAGTCTTAATCAATGCTACCGGAAACCAACCTTCTCAAGGTCCTCTGAAGGCTACTTGGTCTCAGTATTTATTTCTTAATTCTCGGGTAAGCTCCAGCCTCAAAGCTTTTATTAAAGCTTGGTGAGTAATCGGGTGCTGCATTTTTAGAGCAGAAGGACAAATGCACTTCCATATTACATGAGGTTTTGATTTGTGATTTTTTAAAGGGAACTGTCAACTTTTTGTATATACAGATTTCTACTTGTGGGCATTTTTCTTAAATATTTTTGTCTTTCTTTCTGACTGGATGATATATTAAGAAAAAAATGGCTTTTTTAATTGTTTTCTTGCCCAATGCTCGTTGTCCCTGTATCATCCTGGCTAAGGGACTTTATACATTTGGGTAACAGAGGCACTTGGAATACCGCTCCATCTGACTTTCCATGCTGGTGGAGCTGTTGTTGATCATCTCAGCACTGCATGTTGCCATGCTAAAGACACCCAAGGGTAAAAATGTGTCCTGGGTAAGTACAAGAATGGTAACGAAAGTATACAAATGTTCTCCTGAACGTTGTAGTAAGAAGTAATTGAATCAATATAACTGTTGTTTTCAGTAGGTCTTTGGGGTTATCTTGACCCAGTTGTGAAATAAGTAGTAATGACCTATTTTAAACTCAGTCACATATCATTATATAATCATGTCAACACATAGCTTGCTGTGTAGAAAAACAAAGTATCAAACTCTATGGTAGTATCATGTCAAACACTGTCCAAGACAATTTGATATTTTGTTGTAGATGCAGGGCTTGTGCATATATTCCCTTTTTGTTCAGTGTGACCCTGCAGATGAACTAGCAACCCTGGCCTAGTAGCTGTTTATCTTTACAGTATACTAGAGATTGAACACATCTGTCCTTTACTTCCTAGACTAGAGTCTACCACATTTTCTGATTTCCTTTGGTGAAGTACATCTGGTCTCACTTCGATGCAAGCTTAGAACTACTGGAACATTTGTAGACATAACACGAGCAGTTTCCTGTTGACAAAAAGAGTTCAGATTGCTCTTCCTCTTGATTTAATTCTTCCTAAGTACTGAATTTTGTACACAAGTGTGGAAAGAATGCTCACTGTGAGAGAATAGTTTTGCACTAATTAGCGTAGAGAAAACATGTTCCTGCCCGCCAGTAGAATATGCAGGACAACGTGTGAATGCTCTGCATGTGTGCAAGGCTAATAGAGTGGGGAAGGGCTGAGTTTGGAATGTGCTATAACTAGGCTTACCAGATCTCCAACCGGGACAGAGTGCTAGACCTTTAGGAGAAGGAATGTGGGCAGATGTAGCTTGTTAAACCTTAGAGCACAATCCTAGGCATGTCTACTCAGAAGCAAGCCCCACTGAACGCAATGGCCTAGGATTGTGCTCTAAGGTTTAACAAGCTACACCTGCCCACATTCCTTCTCCTAAAGGTCTAGCACTCTGTCCCGGTTGGAGATCTAGTAAGCCTAGCTATAACTGATAGTCACATTCTAATCTTAGAAGCAATACAGGTACCGAAACATTTTTCCATTGCCTACTGCTATGCAAGGCATGTACAGTAGTTCTGTACGGATTACAGATGGTTAGACAGCATCACCGATGCAACGAACATGAAAATGAGCGAACTCAGGAAGATAGTGGAAGACAGGAAGGCCTGGCGGGATATGGTTCATGGGATCACGAAGTGTCGGACATGACTTAACGACTGAACAACAACAACAAAGTCTTTCATACTTTCCAATCAGGCATCCAGTGGCCTGGCACCTGCCATTGCCTGGATTCACTAGAACAGCTCTTACCTAGTAATGTCTGTACTTCCAGACTCGCTTCCAGGGGCTGAGAATGTGTTGGGTAGGTCAACCATGCAGTGGACTCCTGGTAGCCAGGATATCTGGGAACCAGAGCAGCAGCTATATTGGTGCTTGAGCTTGGATGCCCCCACTCACCTCCCTTTAACTCCTGCCCAGTCATGGGGCATGGCTTAAAAGTGAGGACATTCTTACAGATCTCTGAAGTGTGCCTAGCATCGTCTATGCTTCGTCATGGGATGCAAGAAACATGCCTGAGTGCATAGCTCCGTAGCCATGCAGCACAGACAGGCTGTCTGTTTCCTAAGTGGCTAGATTGTACAATCTGTTACTAATGATATACAGCATGAGATAAATAACGTTAAGGATGTTAAATAAAATAACTTTTATTTAATTGCATATGTCTTTTAATGAATTTGGTTGGTGAAGCTCATTTAAGGCAGCATCTCCTCATATCACTCTTTGTGACAATATATGGCAGCAGGGAAAAAAACAGTGATTAGAAGTTCTAAAAAAGGTAACTACCAATGTTAAGTATTTACACTTGAGTTCTGTACACCATCTTTCGGCACAATCCTTTTGGCAAGAACGTCCCTTTACCCTGAGGAGACCTCCAGTCTGCTCTTAGCCAGCACTAGATACTGTGTGGGCTGTGCGGCCCTGCTGCGATGATCAGCATTTTTAGGATTTATAAAAGTTTTTAAAATATTGAATAAAATATCTAATGTGAATGTGGATCTTAAGACACTTAGGGACAACATCTGTGGATAGGTTTACAGTAGATGGCCTCTTTGGTTTCCATTTTAAAGAAATGCGCGTATTTATTCCTTGTGTTTTTTAAAATGTTCCAGAATACAAGTGCTGAATTGGTAACTAAATTATAAATAGATGGATTTTGTGAGAGTGCAAAAGTGTCCGTGTTGGGATCAAGAGAGCCAGTGGCGTCACTAGAGGGTGTGGACCGCAGTGGGTGACACCCTCGGTGTGTGTGTGTGTGTGTGTGTGTGTGTGTGTGAGAGAGAGAGAGAGAGACAGCACTAGTGGCCAAAATTGTGGAAACATTTTGGAAAATTTATGAATATTTATGAATAATACCATAAAGGGCCAGGGGGAGGACAGAGTGGGGAGGGTGTCGAAAGGGGCGGGGGGTGGGCAGATCGAGCCTGGGAGGGGGGCGAGATCGGCAGCACTGGCTGCATCCTTTCACCCTTCCTGGGCCTGAATCTTCTGACACGAGGCAGCTTGGACTTGCACTGGCTATTTAGCAATTTTAGATCCGAGTTGCCCAATTGAGCAGGCTGGGGCTTTACCCAAGGTAAAAGGATGAAATGTCCCCTTACTCTGAGGAGACCTCCAGCCTGCAATGTTCCCGCGCAGGATACAGCGTGGGCCCTGCAGTCCCGCTGCATTGGCGTGGGATAGGATTGGGCTGCCCGACATAGACATAGACCAATGGGAAGCTAGACTTTGTTCCGTTTCTGAATCTATCTTCTTTCTTTCTGCAAATTACCGTATTGACCTGAGTATAAGACTCACTTTTGTCCCCTAAGGCAAGTCTTTAAAGTAGAGGTGCGGCCTACAATCAAAGTCTAGCATTTTCTGCCTAGAGTTTTCTGCAAAGCGTCCCTTTTTCAAGCCTCTCCAAGTCTCTTTCAAAGGAAAAAGGCTTTTAAAAAAAAACACTGCAAAGCTCTGTGTTTTCAGCTCTTAATCACTTGCTAAATGGCCAGGATCTCTCTAGCAACCTCTAGCTTTAGAGGCATTTCAAAAAATTAACCCTTAAGTTCCAGCCCCAGGACTCTGTGGAAACTAAGATATTTATTGATCCTGCAGTTTGAATGTTGAGATCAAGAGCTCCTGCGTAGGCTTATCATATCCAAAGGGGGACAGAGTGCCAACCTTTAGGCTGCAATCCTATGCACACCTTCCTGGAAGTAAGCCCCATTGAATGCAGTAGGACTTACTTCTGAGTAGACATGCATAGGATTGTGCTGTTAACCACTGAAATTTGGGCAGGTGCAGCTCATCATCATGGAAGGGTGCAACAGGCTGCACCTGCCCAAATTCCAAAGGTTAAAGGTAGGCACTCTGTCCCGCTTTGGATCTGGGAAGGCTACTTATACTAGGGTGCCCAGATTCAATAAGGGACAGGGTGCCTATGCCTTTAACTGTACTAAAGATGTACTGTTTTACTATTCTACTAATGTGTATATTTTCTTTAAGTTAAAAAAAGTTAAATGTATTTTTTAAAAAATAGCACCAAACTTTAAGGGTGCGGCTTATAACGGGGCAATACTGTATATGTTACTGTCTACATCGTCCAGCACTGCTTCTGTATACATCTTTTCATTCCTTCTAAAACTCTAGCCAGATTTGCTTCGGTTTTTTTTCTGTTTATGATAATTCTTGAATCTTTGTCTATCATGTGTTTTCTTTGTCGTTGTCTCCAATCTTTTCCAGGGTAGAAGTTCCTCTCTAGAACCATATATGGTGATTTTCACAAGCTGTTCAGGTTTTTCACTTGTTCTCACTTGAATTTGTGCTTCTTGGAAATGAATGTTCGAAACTGGAATATGATAGTCCAGTGTTTCTCAAACTGTGGGTCGGGACCCACTTGGTGGGTCGCGACCTGATTTCTGGTGGGTCCCAGGTGATGGAAAAATCAGATAATTGCCACAGGTCCTGAGGATATTAAAAAATCAGATAGCTGCTAATTGCCCTTCAAAGAGCTGACCTCCTACAGTTTGCAAGATAGCTGCTAATTACCCTGCAAACAGCTGGACTCCTGCAGTTTGCAAGCTTGTGTAAATATAGGGAGATAAATGTTTGAGCGTCTTGTAAAGCTAGGTGGGTCCCGGTAGAGTGTCATTTTAAAAAGTGGGTCCCGGTGGTAAAAAGTTTGAGAACCACTGTGATAGTCTATATGACAGTGCCTTGTACAGTGGTATTAATTTTTTTTGTTCTTACTGGAGTTGCCAAGTTTAATACAATCTAGAATTGATTCTGCCTTCTTGTGGTCCCATTTGTATCATAATCATGTTGTGAGTGATTAAAACTTCATCTTTGTTTGAAAGGGAATACATTTAAAAGGCACATCTGGGAATTAAAATGTAATAACGTTGCTGAATACAAAAAAAAAAAAGACACTTGCTGCAGCGTAGTAATCCCTTGCTAACAGAAGGACTTCAAACTACACACAGAGTTTCACTCCTCCTCCAAAGGCTTCTCCATTTGCTTCAATGATGGTAGGCATACCAGATCTCCAACCGGGACAGTGGGGAGGGCCATTGTGTTCAGTGGGGCTTGCTTCTAAGTAGACATGCCTAGGATTATGCTCTAAGGTTTAACAAGCTACACCTGCCCACATTCCTTTTCCTAAAGGTGTAGCACTCTAACCCGGTTGGAGATCTGGTAAACCTAGTGATGGGGCACTTCTACAAGCATAACATGGGCCCACTTGAGCTGAAGCTGTATCTGACTTTGCACTGACATGGCAAATTAAATTGGGGCAAGCAGATTCAGAAGAAGTTCTGACTTCAACATTACAACAACCTGTGACCCTTTTCTGTTTAATGCTTTCTTAATAGCTTACTGTACAGCTTACCCCGGAACGTTTTCTGGTGTTGGGATTAGAGATATGCAATAGTTTTCAAGCTTTATGATAGAGCCATTGTTTTCTATGACAAGTTCATAAGAAGAGCCCTGCTGGTCAGATGCTGGAGTTCATCTAATCTAGTACCCTGTACCCACCAATGGTCACTCTCAACAAGCCTCTAAAAATGTGATGCTAGGGGGCACACATCAGAGGAGAGCTGGGATGGGCAATCTTGAAAATTTCACAGTAGTAAAGTCACGCAGGACATGCCTAGTAGGCATGTTGCTACTATCTTATGGCCTAATCCTATCCAAGATTGGGCCGCCAATTCTATCCAGGATTGGGCTGTTGTGCGGAGGGGTTTATGGCAGAACAGTTCCGCTGTCCTAAAATGGTTTTTGGTGGTGCGCACAGCATATCTCTGCCAACCATTTTAGGAGTGCTGCTGCGTTCAGCAGCAGCATGGGAGGTCCACCGCTGGACCCAGGAAGGCAAGTCCGATGAGGGTGGGCAGAATAGGATGGGGAGAGGGTGGAACAGGGAGGAGGCAGGGCAGGGAGGGAGATGGATCATGGCTGGGAAAGGGGTGGTATTAGTGGCAGTGGCACTGCCAATATCCTATCCCCCTTCCGGCTTCAGTTCACCTTCCCACAGGTTAAAGAACCACAGGCTAAAGCTGAGTTTGTGGAGCCTGTAAGAAAATGGCTAAATTGTATGGGCATTACTGCTGGAAGGCTGTGAGGAACAGAGAAGGTGGTATTTTGTCAATCACAGTAATATACACCATCTCTACTCAAAGATGACAGAACTATGGAAGTCTGAGTGTGTGTGACGTCCATGCTTGCGGCCTCCAGGGATTGGGGCCGCCCTTTCCCAAACCTCTCCTTGGGCCGATTTGACGTAGACCCAGAACCGCTCCCAGGTAATAAAGAGACGGACTTACGTTTTGTGATGTTCACAAATTTTACTCGGGTCAACTGCTTTACATTCATGTGGCCTTATTGCCGTCACAGGCCCTTGCTTAATCCGAGTCTCTGTTAATAAGACCTTCTCCGTGTTCTTTTCACCGGATAGGTTTTGTTTGAGGCGTTGGTTGGTCGGTCCAGATCATGCCCGGGAAGTCGAAGTAGGTCTGCCAGTAAGTTGCTGCTCTGGACCCCGGGGTGTGGTCTTAGAGGTGGGTCGTAGGTCTGGGTAGATGTTGAGGCTGGGGAAAACCCTAAGCGGCTCTTCCCCCACTCCCATAACTGACCCCAGGTCGAGCTGGGGGGTTGAGGTCTGCAGGTAGCTCCAGGACTCCCTTCACCTGGAGAACAGCTGCCTGTCAAGAGTGGGCCCTCCCTGTGTTGCCTCACAGGGGTTGCCTCTCCTTTTCCCTTCTGTCCATTGCTCAGCCAGCACGTTCCTTCCCTATTGGAGTTACTGAGTTGGATCTTCCCTTCCCAGTCAGGGAGACTCCCACTCCAAACTCCCCCCTCCTCAGCCACCCGGCTCCTTATGAGCTCCTGGGCTGGCTCGGCGAGCCCTGCCCCTTCCTGGGGAGGGCCTCCCAGAGTTTGCAAGTCTTGTGAGACTCCCATATAAGTCCCGCCCCCGCCTCCTTTGCCTGGCCTGGCAGTTGCCTGCCAGGAGCCTCCCAAAGCTGCAGCCTCCCAGCTGGCTTCCAGCTCTCCTGTCGCCTCTGCCCCCTCAGTCGATTGCCAGGTGGGTTTGGCTGTGGTGTGACAGTGTGCTAGGACTATCTAGATGGTTCAGAGATGCATAATAAAACTGCAGTTCTGATTGGTCAACAGGGCCCAGTTCCAATTGATCATTCAAAATTCTCTCCAATGTTTATAATTGGCTTTTAACTATAGACCAACGTCTTTGAGCTTTGAGATTGAGACTGCCCAGGGACTCGCCTCACCTGGGTCAAGCTCCAGCAGTGGCTATGACTGCTGAACAAATGGAATTTCAGCTTGAAATGTGGTGCTGGAATGAGGCATGTTCGCTCACCCGCACCGGGGACCCGGCAAGGGGTGGTACGGGCGAACCCGATCGCAGGGGCTTGGTCAAGGGGGTCGTCGACCTCCAGGTTGGGGCCGACTTATCTTGGCTTGGCTCACGCTGGCCTCAGAATTACCTGGAGGGAAGGGGGTTGCCTCACCCAGCAACCTTCTCTCCGGTCTGGACCTTGGTTCGTGGGCTTCCAAGCACCAGGGATGTGGAGCTTAGCACCAGATCAGCCTCCTCATCGGCCTCTAGTGAGCTTTTATTACAGATCTCTGGCTGCCCCACCCTGCCCTGCTGAGGCCTCGCCCCCATGAGGGCTCCGCCTGTACTGGCTGATAGACCGCTTGATGGGCCAGGTCCCAGCTGTCAGTGTTTAGCTTGACTGAACATTGCTCGTCGTTGTGCTCTCCCCACCTGTGTCTCCTTCCAGCCTTGCCCTTCCAGCTCCCGGGTGGCTACTGTTCCCCCTGGCTCGCCTGCTGCCGCTCCTGGATGGGCCCTGGCAGAGGTAAGCACGGGAAGTCCGGGCTTTCTGCAGACAGAACCCGGACAAGGCACATTAAGGAGAAGTGTCTAGTGACAGAGCAGGAATATTGGAGGAAGAGAGAGCCTACATAGCACACACAGAGGAGTTGGGACAGAAGCTTGCGTTGGTCCTCGTCTACTCCCACCCCAGCTCAATGTCCTATCCCTCATACAAATCGAACAGTTTCTGGAGGCAGTTCTAGGAACAATACAGCAGCCCCTTTTTGACAGACATCCCCAAACTGTTATGCTTGTGAAGGAAATGGTGGCCACATTGCTGTTAGACTGGAGACTTGATGGAGGGAAAGTGTCAACCAAAGACCCAAGGACATTACCTGTGCTTGTAACATCCTTAATTGTTGAAAGCATTTTTGTAAGTTTTTAATTATAAAAATAAGCAGAGTGTTTGTATGACTTGTTTCATTGAGGAAGAACCAACTAACAGAGCAGTCCTGTCTAGATTTTAATCGACTGAGCAATTGCACGTTTGCGGTACCCTGGGAGTAAGCAGTGCTGGTGCCAAGGCCAGCGCCACTCTCCCCAATCGAGAACCAGAGCTGTGCCCACCAGGGAAGGTGAGTTCCTTCCTCTGGGCGGCGGAGGGGCATGGGGATGGCAGAACAAGGTGTTCCGGAGGGGTGGGAATGATGGGCCGGGCCTGGACTGGAGGAATGATCGTCGGAGACCTTCTCCACCATATCCTCTCCCACTTCCCAGGCCTGGCCGGCGTTACACAGCCAGCGTGTGTACACCAGCAAAATAGCTGATGCACATTGGGGTGACTGGGGCTCCACTCAGGGTAAAGGGACAAACATCCCTTTACCCTGAGAAGTCTACGACTGCGCCAGCGCAGACCTCATCCTGCACATGATGCGGCGGGTGCCTTATTTGCACCGCCGCGTCCTGCTAGATAGGATTGGGCTGCCTGGCAGTATTTGTGATAATAGTGATCGCTGCATTGTTTGTTATAACTGTAATTTATGTTCTTCTGAAAACATTTCATTATAACTTCAAAGAATCTTCTATCACCAAGTACGAATTTGTTTTATGTCTATATTATAAGAATCGGTGCATACAGCACCATCTTGAGAACCAGAAGTTTCACGCTTGATGCATGAGTTGTTTCTATACTAAAATAGACATGTAGCATTGAAGATATAAATAGACATCAGTTTAATATTAACAAATTGCAATTTAGGAGTTTTCTACATACTGCACCCTAAGGATATAGTAACAAGTGCATGTTTGTTCCTCTGTAGCTCAAAACTGCAAAGGAAGAATAAAAACCAGCATATTGTACTTGATGGGCATTATCCAAAATGCAAAATATGTCAGGATCCTTTCAGATGTGCAAACTCCTTCAGTTCTACAGAAGTACCAAATGAATAGAGTCAGTACTGCCAGATGTAGAACCAAACTAGTTAATCTTGCAAAACACTAAACCAGGGGTTCTGAACCCCTTCCCGGCCAAGTACCACCTCTGGCACCACTCTCCTGCTACGTACCACCGGAAGTGACTGGCGATGACATCATCGCCAGTTATGTCTGGGTTTTCAGGTTTTTGGAGGCCAAAAAGCGCAGGTAGGAGGCTCTGGGCAGGTAGGAGGCTCTGGGCCAGTGCTCTGGGCTCAGCCAAAGGCAGGAGCCTCTCGGGAGCGAACACATGCCACTGAAAGTGCCGCGTCGGAGCAGGGTTCCGGTGGTCTGGCAGTCCGAGTACCACCAGCAGTCAGCCAAAGTACTGGTGGTACTAGTACCACTGGTTGAGAACCCCTACACTATACTGATATTCATCAGAACTTTTGAAAATAGTTTAGCATAAATAGCTTTTGATGAAAAATCATAGCAAAAACAGAGAGATGACAGGTGAGGATATCTTTCACTGGACATAGCAAGTTTTGTTGATGAAATGGTATCTAATGATACTGCGCCAATTTTGCATATAGACAACTGGTGCAATCTCTGTTATATCCTAAGCCTGACCAGGCAATGACACACCTGTGCAACCCTCCAAGTAATGCTGGTGTGGCTGGCCCTTCCTAGCAAAACTGACAGCATCCATGGAAATCCTGACACAACCCGTTACTGATAAAGCAGTGTCAATATATTGGCACCTCAACTCTAGTCCTGAAATCTCAACCCTTCTGTAATGGAGATGTACATAGGGGGCCACCACAGGCTGAAGAGAAGCACAGCATGGGCATGAATGGGAACAATAGTATTATTGATGCCCTATATTTCTCCTGTCAGATGAGACCCATTTGTTTCTGTAATTTCTGTAACTCTGTAATACTATAGATTATTGATCTTCTGCCTTTTTAAAAATAGACCCTTTTTTGTGGGTCCGTGTCAATTTCCTAAATGCGCAAAAAGAGGCCAGTAGGTAGGTATCATCCAAACTAGCCCAATGTCGTTTGTTGCAGCATAGTAATACAGTCAATTGAAGCTATCCATGGTCTCGGTTCCCGCGGATTCACTTATTCGCAGGCGTAAAAGTGTAACTCATGTTGCACTATCCGCAGATATCTGCAGCTCTCCACGGCCATTTGCTGCATCTGTGGCCATTCTGAAGCTCTCCGCAGCCATCCTGAACCTATCCATGGCCAGTTAGGAATTCTCCAGAGCCATCCTGAAGCTATCTGAGCCATTCTGAAAGTATTTGCTGCTGGCATTCCTGACCAGGTTAGCTACCCCTCCCCCTTACCGCATTGATCCCAAAAGATCAATGATTCGGTATCTGCAGATTCAACATCCACTGGGCTTTCCAGGAACCTAACCCCCGCAGATACTGAGAATTGACTATATGTTTTACTAGACAGTAATATGTTTTAAGGTAATGTAGTTTTCACTCTCAAGGTGCTAATGTGTGAGTGGAAGGTACTTCAACAGGTCAGGAAGTGACAATGCCTCTTTCCACTTCCCACACTTCCACACTTCCACAATGCTTCTTTCCACTTCCCACACTTCCACACTTCCACAATGCCTCTTTCCACTTCCCACACTTCCACACTTCCACAGTGCCTCTTTCCACTTCCCATTGCAGCCTGTTGGCAAAAATTGGGTAGTTTGCCCTTTGAGAACAGAAACAGATATGCTTGCACCAGGCATATCTAGATCCAAGACTGATCCTAACTGGGCTTTATGACAGTGGAACAGAGGTTCCGCTGTTCTAAGTGACCATAAGACAGTGCGTGTTGCGCACCACCAGCAACCATTCCGGAACCGCTGCCACAAATGGCAGCTGTCTTGGAGGCTTACTGCTGCTGCCAGCTACTGGCGGAAGAGCAGGTAAGCCAGTGTGGTGGGCAGGCGGTGGGAGGAACAGGGCGGAATGGGGGAAGAATGGCGAGTGTGAGTGTAGAGGGGGTGGACAGGAGGTGGAATGGATAGGGAGGTGCTGGATCCCGGCGGCATCGGCATGTGCTGTGTTCCTATCCTTGTTCCTCTCCCCTTTCCAGTGGACACTTGCTGAACTTCATATGGGGTTTACAGAGAGCAGAATCTCACATATTGAATAAAGCAAACAGCCTCCATGAATTTGGCAACACAGTGAAGGAGGGGGATAATCACTACCAGCCTTTAATGGTTCAGAACTGACTGACTTACTGAAATTCTAGTGTCTGTCACTTCATAGTTGGAAAAAGGAGTTCCAAGAACTGATTGATATACTGTACACAGTATCACATTTTCATTATTACAAAGAGATGATAATGGTTCCTTATCTAAATTCTTGTGTATTATTATTGCTCTTCCAAACTATAAATGGCATTGTACAGACACATAAGAAAAGCCCTTGCTTCGAGCAGCTTACATTCTAAATAAAGACTGTGCTTTTAAAGAGGATATTTTGACTAAAGTAATTAAATAGTCTAGACCAGAAAGCAGACAAGCAAAGGTCACACGAGTAATTTTTGTCCTTGTCTTTCAGTGAGAGTTTGAAGTTTATGCTATTCAGAAATATTCTCCCAAACAGAAACAAGTTCATTCTTACTTCTTTAAAAACACAACTTAAGTGTGAATTGCTGTTAAAAATGTATATGCATTTCATGATTTCTCCCCCCCCTAAAAACAGGTGATGATAATAGGCAGAGCAAACATTTTATTGGTTTCAAAAGATAATAAACTTGTATAAATTTGTAATGTATTGTGGCCTGTGTGGTTTCTTTCTGGAATTATGAGGCACAAATGCCCTATGCATGCCCCAGTGCTATGCTGCTCTGGGTCATGGGGCACCCCAACCAGGTGTTCATCTCTGTATGTGCATCAAACATCAGAGAGAGAGAGAGAGAGAGAGAGAGAGAGAGAGAGAGCCTGGAACTCACAGGAAGGCAGGAACCTTTTTTATTTTTAGATTTTGTATTAATTATGTAATGATAAGCTTATCTAGCTTCATGGGTGAGCAGCAAATCCAACACAACCTTTTCCCCCCTCTTTAGCAAGCTGTGCAGTGAAAACCTAACTATGTTTTTATTCTGAAATAAGTCCCAATGAATTTAGTGGGATTTACTCCAACATAAGAATTCAGACTGGTCTAGATCTGGCTTTCTGGCCAGCAAAGCATTTGTTCTTCATTGTTTGAGAGCTCAAAATGTGAGTTTCTCCTATTTTGCCACCAGTGCACAGAGGGAGAAGTGGGTAATATGAGAAGGAAAGAGGAAGCGCATAGCGGAAGGTAGTGGTGCAGTGGTGGGAGTAATGAAGGTTAGTTGCAACAGGCATGAGAAGGATCAGCGCAAGTAAAAGCAAAGTGTGCACTTCCTCCCGCCGCCCTACTGGATAACAGGGTTGTGTTTGGGGGGGGGGAAGTATATGGTACTCCATATAGAGAATAGCAAGGAGAGACAAGAAGGCCTTCTTAAATGAACAATGTAAGGAAATCGAGGAAAACAACAGAATGGGGAGGACTAGAGATCTCTTCAAGAAAATTGGAGATATCAAGGGAACGTTTTGTGCAAAGATGGGCATGATAAAGGACAAAAAAGGCAGAGACCTAACAGAAGCAGAAGAGATTAAGAAGAGATGGCAAGAATACACAGAAGAACTATACAAGAAAGATCTGAATGTTCCTGATGACCACGCTGGTGTGGTCACTGACCCAGAGCCGGACATCCTAGAGAGTGAAGTCAAGTGGGCCTTAGGTAGCATTACTAACAACAAAGCTAGTGGAGATGATAATATCCCAGCTGAGCTACTTAAAATCCTAAATGATGATGCTGTGAAAGTGCTGCACTCAATATGCCAACAAATTTGGAAAACTCAGCAGTGGCCAAAGGATTGGAAAAGGTCAGTTTACGTTCCAATTCCAAAGAAGGGCAGTGCCAAAGAGTGTTCAAACTATCGCACAATTGCACTCATTTCACATGCTAGCAAGGTTATGCTCAAAATCCTACAAGCTAGGCTTCAGCAGTACGTGGACCGAGAACTACCGGACGTACAAGCTGGGTTTCGAAGAGGCAGAGGAACTAGAGATCAAATTGCCAACATGCGCTGGATCATGGAGAAAGAACGTGAGTTCCAAAAAACCACCTACTTCTGCTTCATTGACTACGCAAAAGCCTTTGATTGTGTGGATCACAACAAATTGTGGCAAATTCTTAAAGAGATGGGGGTACCAGACCACCTTACCTGTCTCCTGAGAAACCTGTATGCAGGTCAGGAAGCAACAGTTCGGACCGGCCATGAAACAACCGATTGGTTCAAAATTGGGAAGGGAGTACGGCAAGGCTGTATATTATCACCCTGCTTATTTAACTTATATGCAGAGCACATTATGAGAAATGCAGGGCTGAATGAATCGCAAGCCAGAATCAAGATTGATTTCGGGAGAAACATCAACAACCTCAGGTATGCGGACGATACCACCCTAATGGCAGAAAATGAAGAAGAACTAAAGAGCCTCTTGATGAGGATGAAAAAAGAGGAGAGTGCAAAAGTTGGCTTGAAACTCAACATTAAGGCAAAAGGAGAAGGGGAAGGCAAAGGATGAGATGGTTAGACAGCATCACCAATGCAACGAACATGAAAATGAGCAAACTCGGGAAGATAGTGGAGGACAGGAAGGCCTGGCGGGATGTGGTTCATGGGATCACGAAGGGTAGGACACGACTTAACGACTGAACAACAACATATGGTACTCCACCAATTCCCCTTTTCTCATACAAGTCAGTGAAATGGTATTCAAAAGAGACTAGCAATGGGAAAGGTTCTGCAAACTGGGATGCAATGCAACCATTGGATGTTGGTTGCAAACCATTGGAGGTTGTATTGGCATGGATGTTCCATAGATGTTGTATTGGCAAATTTTGCGGCAGGCCTATGTACTTCAAGGAGTTAGTGGTCTGCACAAGTTCTTCCCAATGGTCAGTCTGTTCTGTCACAGTTGCGTTAATCTTTGGGTAAACGTGCTGAGTCTCGCTTCGTTAGCTTTCACACATGTTAATAAGAATGCCGCCCTTGCCTTATACTTGGAGACATTCTGGGCACTAAGCCAAGGTCCCTAGCCTGGATGAAGCAACATCTCAGAGAATTGCAGCCTCTACTTTTTTCTCATGAGGGTGTATAAAGGGGGGCTTGGAGAAGCCATTAGTTATGCATCTGGTGTTGGTGTAGGTGGCTGCTGACACGCTATACAGCTTGCCCACGATAGCAATGCATAGGATGAGGCACCACTTCTATTTGGAGGGACATCAGAATGTTGTATTTTATTTTTTCTGTCTGAAGGATTATTGCTTGTGCAAAGCTAATCCATCCTGGCTTCTGTCTTTCTCCCACTGGTCTGTTCCATTGCTTCCATATCCAAAAAGAACCTTGCCCTTCTTGTGTATTATTATTGCAATACAGATGTGTCTAAGTACCAATTTGAAAATCGTTGTGCAAGTCATATGTGCCAGCATTAGTTTTCTTTTATCTATTTTCCTGTATAGTATGCCTGTGTAAGGCAAACACTTTGTATAGGTATTGTCAAACAGTGATCACAAATCTCACTTTAATTTCTGTCTGCTGAATCATATACTGCATTCATTATCTCTTTCAAACTGGTGGAAGTAATTAAATAGTGCTAGTGCAATGACATGGGTCCAAACAAGTTTCAGAGAGGGGCTTTTGTAGGTATTGTAATGTCATATTGGGCTCTTTGTATTGAAGAGACAAAGTAGATAGGTAATTATTGTACCAACTGTTGGGCATAGAGATACTCAACCAAGATTATATTCAGGAATGTTCTAAATTAGGTGAAGTGTGCACAGTCAGATGGATAACTGGGGGTTTACTGCAAAATGTAAGAGGGAAGAAATTGTTCCGGTAAGTAAACTGGTCCTTATGCAACAATTTAAGAAAATATTGTCTGTGTAATAGACATATTAGAAGAATAATTGTCTCATATTACAACAGTAGGACTGTGTTCTGCTATAATTTATTGTCTCCTTGGAAAAGGGGGTAGAAGGCTTCTATCATTACTGTTACCTAAACTCATCATCATCATCATCATCATCATCATCATCATCATCATTATTATTATTATTATTATTATTATTATTATTATTATTATTTTATTTTATATTATTATTTTATTTTATATTATTATTATTATTATTATTATTATTATTATTATTATTATTAACAACAACAATATTTATATGCCGCTTTTCAACAAAGAGTTCACAAAGTGGTTTACAGACAAAATCAAATGATTAAATGGCTCCCTGTCCCCAAAGGGCTCACAATCTAAAAAAGATTCAAAACGCCACCAGCAAACAGCCACCAGAAAAGAGACTGTGCTGGGGTGAAAGGGGGGCAGTTACTCTCCCCCTGCTAAATATTAGAGGAGCACCAATGGAAAGAGTGCCTCTTGCCCATTTAGCAGTACAGTAAAGACCCCGGAAGTGCCAACGTCGCTGCACGTCACCACGCCCCTTAAGGGGGTAGTGAGTGCTTCCAGCTGGCATGGTGGGTTGTGACCCACCAGTTTGAAAAACGCTGACCTAGATAGACTGAACTGCAAGATATTATTTTCTTCACAAAACAAATCCATCCCTCTCTAGCCTGCTCTTATGCACAACGATGGACTGTCCCAAGACACAAGTTCTGACATGTGTGAATCAGTTTAGCTCTTTTCTACAGTGTTTTCACTTTGAAATTACTGCTTACAAAGGTGAAAGAACTAAGCAAGCCAATTAAAAATCTCGCTGTATGGACTCTGAATCATGAGAATTGAAGAAGCATAATGGAGTTGTTCATAATGAGGTCTCTGGCATAATCTGATACTGTTGATGTCTCAGGTGGGAACTATTGCTGGCATTGTGTATTTCCACATATTTTTAGAAACAAATTTTTAAAAATGAAAAAGGGATGTCGGTATGGTAATTAATTTATTTTGTGCATGTTCATGAAAGCCGTACAATTAGCAAGAAATCACAGTATCTTTTATTTGTGTGTGTACTTTACCTATGAAAATCACAAATACACCCACCATCATCTGCCTGTGCCAATTGGTTTGTGACAGATTCTGTGCTGCATGTCATTGATAGTCAGAACAATTTATGTCAGGTTACTGTGGCTTGTATAAATTGAATGTAACTGGTAAGATAGATGTAATAATGATGGTGATAATAAAAGATATAACTGATCATATAAAATGTTCCTGGTTTTCCAAGGACACATGGCATACCTGCAACAATTGTTGACCAAGAAAAAGTGTCATCATCTTCACTGACGGAAAAAAAAAAAATAATCGGAAGCAAAGCTCGTGAGTTTTATGGCCCTATCCTATCTGGTCCTTCTGCTGCTGGAACCTGCGTTCACTTGGTGAATGCAGTTCAGTTTTAATAGTCTGGTTTTTCTTTTATTTATTTTTTTATGTTGCTTTAGTTTAGGGCAGATTAAAGGTTTACATTTTTATAAAAGACCCTATTTCACTCTCTGGACTGACTCCTTGCTGTTGCCAGACTCCCCTGAAATTTTCTTCACTGAAAATATGTAACTGAAATTAAATAAGAAAAACATAATTCTTTGCAAAATGCTGTCAGAGAGGTTTGTGATGAATATCCTGTAAATCAAATGAAAGCTGAACATTTTAGAGGCACAAGGGCAGCCAAATACCCTGACCTTTGCAAATGCCTTCAAGCGTGTTTATGCCATTTCAGAACAACCTTAAACTGAAAAATTATTTTCCTGACTGTGTTTTAAAACGTTACAGATGAAGTACACTTAAAAAAAAAAATAGCACTTTAATTATTTAGTTAATAACATTGTAAGGAAAAATTCAGAATTGAGGATGGCCACTTGTTTCTAACCCAGTTACCATTTCCAGATGGTACAGGGGGAGTATTGCTCTAATGAGGACCCAATCCTATCCAACATTCCAGTGCTGATACACAGTAGTGTCACTAGGACGTGCGTCACCCTGGGGCAGGGGGCGCGCGTCACCGTAGTGACGCTATGATATCGCGGCGCGGGGGGGCGACCCGGCTCCCCCCCGCGTCGCCCTCCGGACGCTCCGAGGCCAGCCCGGGAGCCGGCCTCGGAGCGTCCGACCCCGTCGGCGCTCCAGGGCCTTCTGAAAGAAGGCCCAGGCAGCGTGTCCATCCGGGTATTTTTCGGATTTTCGCGCATGCGCAGACCCGTTTTGAGGGCAATTTTTGATATCGTGGCATTTTGATATCGCGGCGCGGGGGGCGACCCGGCTCCACCCCCACGTCGCCCTCCGGACGCTCCGAGGCCAGCCCGGGAGCCGGCCTCGGAGCGTCCGACCCTGTCGGCGCTCCAGGGCCTTCTGAAAGAAGGCCCAGGCAGCGCGTCCATCCGGGTATTTTTGCGCATCCTTCTTTCAGAAGGCCCTGGAGCGCCGACGGGGTCGGACGCTCCGAGGCCGGCTCCCGGGCCGTCCTCGGAGCATCCGAAGGGTGTTGTGCGTCACAGAGGTGGCGCGCGCGGGGTGAGCGCATCACCCCGGGGGCGCCCCGCCCACCCCGCCACACTCCAGCGACGCCCCTGCTGATACAGCCGCAATGCAATCCTGAGGTAAGGGAACAAATGATCCCTTACATTGAGGAGGCCTCCATGACTCTTCCCCCCCCCCCCGGCAGGATGCAGCTCACTCCCTGTAGGCACGGCTGCATCAGTGCTGGAAGTTGGATAGGATTGGGCCCTTAGTAATATGCTATGATGTGCCACATGACTCAGAAAAGTCTCCCATAAAATTAAACATGAAATAGCTTAATGAGGTCCTCCAGAGACTGGAGCTGAACCTGACAGTGTGCAGATAACACCCAACTCTGTTTCTCCTTTTCATGAGATTCAAGTGAAGCTGTAGAAGTGCTAAACTGGTGTCTAAAGTTGATGTTTATAGAGCTGGCACAGGTCCAAGGAGACCCATTGGCGATCAACGGGCTTATGGGAAGAGTAAGGGAAAATATTTTCCCTTACCTCTCCCAAGCCTCCTGATCGGCCTTCTCCACTGTAGCATGTAGCACAGAACATTTTGGTGCAGCTCCATGCTATGGCGGTGAAAAGAATTGGGCTGTGAGTTCCTAATTGAGACCAGTCAAATGGAATATATCTCACTAGTCTTGAAGCAACTGCACTGGCTATAGGCCCATTTCCAAGTACAATTCAATTCATCTTTAAAGCCTTAAATGGCTCAGGACTCAGATACCTAAAGGACAGCCTTCTTCCACATGAACCTGCCAAAGTTCTAAGATAATGGAACACTCTTCTCTGAGCCCCCTCCCCCCGCCTTCTGAAATCAGGCAGATGGTGACCAGAGAAAGGGTCTTTTCTGTTGTGATGTGCTGGCTGTGGAATGTTTTACCCAAGGAGGCTTGCCTGGCACTGGGTCTGATGTCTTTTTGGCACCAAGTATTTGCCCAGACATTCCAAGGTTAACTTTTGGATCTGTTTCATGCCAGATTTTTGATATATTAAGATTGTGCTGTTCTTGCTGTTTTTAAATTATTAATGATGTTGTTTATGTTTTTATGCTTTTAAATTGTGAGCTGCTCTGGAATATGTCAGACTGAAGAGTGGTATACAAATATTTTTAATACATAAATACAGTAATAGCTAGGCTTACCATATTTTGAGGGACCCAAACCGGGACCCACCCACCCTATTTCCCCCCCCCACCATTTTTTAAAAAAATTATTTACTGTCCGTGTCGCTGCTGTCTCTTTTTTAAAAATATATATTTTCGCACCATTTTTGCTTGCCTTTTTTGCTGCTCTTCCCATGGCGCTGCTGCTGCTATCGTCCTCGTCTGCCAGACTGCCGTTCCCCCCCCCTGCCGGCCAGGGCTCCTCATGCGCTCGCCTTGCGCCTGCTTAACTGGATGCTTTGGACTTGCCCGATTCCCATCCGGGGATCGGGCAAGTCCGAAGCTTCCAGCTGCACCGTGCGCCTGCATGGCTGGAAGCTTCCCGGCCGCAACCGGGCCTCTTCGCGACGCTTGTGACGTGCTTCCCGGGAATCGGGCAAGTACTAACATTCCATCTTCCACAGCAAATGTTGAAAAATAAAAAATTGTGATTGATTGAATTGACTTCAACAGACTGAAGGGCCAAATTAGTATTCCTTTTTTTGGTGCATTTGCAATTTATTTTAATCTGTTGGTTTATAGCTAGGCCCATTTTTCTTTACATTTTGTGTGCTGTACTTCATTATTCCATAGCAGTAAAAGCTTCTGATTTAGCAAATATCATTTTGTACAGAAGTGAACTAGGGAGAGGGATGTGCCTGAGATGGATTAATGAGAAAAAGAATGCGTGTGCAACCGGAAGTCACTTCCAGTCGCGTTTTTTCTTTCTACAGGCCTTTTTCAAGCTTAGAACGTGGTGTCAGGGATTAAGCCTCTGAGGTACAGCAAAAGGGCTCAAATTGCCTGGCCTTATGTACAGCCGCTACTTTATCCCCAGTAGCATCAGGCTCTGGGCTGCGTTTTATGTACAACTTTCCTCAGAGACCCTCCTGGACCGCTGTTTATTCCCCCACAGCGCTCCGGAAAACCTTCGTGGCTTCTTCCCCTCAGGGCCCCGCCACTCCCGGGATTCCTCCCTTGTCGCACCAACAAGATAGGGTCGTTCTCCTTCCTCCTATTCCCCCGTGTTTACTATGGTTTGGTCTTATAATACAGCACACACATAGTCCACTTTAGAATATAAGAGAATTTATTTTAGACTTTAAGATTTCGTTTAGGTGCAAAACCTCAGCCCAAAGTGGGCTTGAACAAGAGGCTTGCAAAAAGACAGTTACAGACAGTCAGGCACATTAAAATAACAAAGCTAACTAAGTCTATTCTAATACATACCATCTGAGACTGCAGCCATTCTTAGGCAAATCGGGCAGAGCTTCCGCGGCAAGGCCAGTGAAGAGAGAGAGACGATGTATCGCAGGGGCTTTCTTTTATACCCTATTTCTAACGTTCCAACCCAAAAGGTGTAGTGATCCGGGCAGGTTAAACTGACCAATCCTGTGCCTTGCACGTACACAGGTCTCTCCTCTATCTTCTGCTGATTTCTAACACCTGAGAGCAGTTTCTAAGTTTCATTTCAAACTAACAGCTTCCTCCCTTCCTGTTGCTAAATTGCCCCAGCAACAACTCTTCTGCCTTATCTCTGTCCTTGGCATTCTGTTTCAAAGGAAGCCTGGTCTTCTTCAAGACTGCTGTCTCTAACATTCACACCCTAAGTGGTAAATTAACATTTCAAAGTAAGACCAATAAACCTTCCTACATCTTATCTCTACAGAAGAACAATCATGTAAAACATCCTATAGGCATTTAATACAATACTATATCAGAACACATGTAACAGGAACATATGGCAGGTTTCTGAATCTCCTCACACGTGGCGCCAGAGGGAAGAAGTGGGCATCAGGGCCACACGGCTCTTCAAAAAAGGCACTGTGGCGCCGCCCCCACCCGCAATGGGGTCCCTTCCCTCCGCGGATGGCGATCCGCGGATACTCAAATCTGCAGGTGGCCAGTGCGCAGATAAGGAGGGCCCACTGTATAAGATTGGGGATACTTTTCTGAGCAGTCGTACATGTGAAAAGCATCTGGACATTTTAGTAGACAATCTAAACATGAGTCAGCAATGCAATGCAGTGGCAAAGAAGGAAAATGAAATTCTAGGTTGCATCAACGGAAGTATAGTATCAAGATCACAAGAAGTACTGGTACCACTGTATTCTGCTTTAGTCAGATCCTACCAGGAATATTGTGTCCAGTTCTGAGCGACACAGTTTAAGAGGGATATTGACAAACTGGAGCAGATTCAAAGGAGGGCGACTAGGATGGTGAGGAAGAGTCCTAAGTCTGCTTCTACATACTTAAGGCTGGATAGCCATCTGTCAGGGATACTGCTGTATCATTGTGGACAGCCTGCATTGGCAAGGGTTTATTATCTTGATTATCTTTTAGGTCCCAGCTCTATGATTGTATGCAAATTTTAGGGAATTACAGTCCTTTTTATTAGGTGCATGCTCCAACTTCCAAGAGAGGCCATGGTCTTTCTCTAAATTAGAGGTAAATTAAGGAGAGTGGAGAAGATCCTCTCACTCTGAATTGTTAAGTGACGTTGATGAGCTTCTGTAACTGAGCTGAATCAGCTCAGCATATTTGAGAAATTTCTGAAGAGCTGTAAAAGTCTATTTTGGCATAAACATTGTATTTTAATTGAACCTTAACTAGAAACATAAATCATCTGATGGTAAATAAAGTAGCCTTTATCCTCTTTATTACTAGTGCATTTTATTTTTGAATTTTTGTTCATTTGAGAAGTATTTCTACTGGATTTATCGGGATCCATCTGACTCAGATGCATGTTCTTCAGCTAAGCACTTTATTTCTAAGGTAAGTATATGGCAAAGAAGGGCAGACCGAAGGCATTCGTAGCACTTAGTTAAAAAGAGAAGGGTGTTCAATGTTCATGGCAATTTAATTGTTTTATCTCCCATAGTTTAGTTTTGTGGTTACAAGTGCTAAAGTTGAAAAGACTTTATAAACAAAAATCATACTTTTGAGTTAGAAGACGAATGACATTCTACAAAATTCCAAATATCGGTACATCATCAGAAGAGTTAAACATGTTTGGAGTAGTAGCAAGTAGCTCCCTAAGAGCCCAATCCTATGTATGTCTACTAAGAAGTCATTCCCATTATAGTCAATGGGGCTTACTCCTGGGTAAGTGCAGCCTAAGGATGCAGCCTAAGCCCCTAATTATTTCTGCTGTTGCGTATTTATCCTTTTTTCCATTTATATCAGTGCATTTTTATTGTGTATTTTACTGAGAGAATCTATATCTTGCTGTGCCTGAGAAGAATGACATTCTTTGCTGGCAAGAAATTTGAAGCGCACATTTATCTTATGAATATAGTCTGTAAAGAAAAGGCGGTATACAAATACCATAATAAATAAATAAAAATATCAGTCTTACTTGTAATCCCTTTGATGAAGATGAGATTAGTTTTTAAGATCCGATATATTTATTTAGGCTCATTGAAATCTACAGACTTATTTTGCTTTTGTTGGAGAAAAAACTTGTTCGATTTATAATTTTTAAGTCAAGCATTAACCTTAAGTGTTTGAATTTAAGACTTAACAGCCCAATCCTATCCTGGGTCAGCCCAGAGCATGCAATGGCACTGGCACAGTCTCCACTGCATGCTGTGGGCCAGCTGAGGACCAGGCAATGACGAAGACACAAGTAAAAAGCTTTTTTACTTACCTACTCCTCCTTCGCCTTGTCCCAAATGGTCCTACTCAAATCTGTGCCAGCTCTTTGGCTGTTGTAAATCCAAATGGGTTCAAGCGGGCATGTCAAGTGCAGGCTGGGGTCATAGGGTATTGGCGCCACTGCTGCTTCCATTATCTGCCGTCCAGCCTGTCCTTGACACAACTCTGCCCAGTCTTGATCCCTGCTCTGCCCCCCCCATTCCACTCTGCCAATTTATGTGTTCTGGTGGGGGCTCCGGAGGTTGTTGACGTGTGCATGGGGCGCTGACCCTTTGTGCTGGTGGCTCCAACCCACGTGCTGTTGCAGTGGCTGCTGTGCCAGCGGCCTAGACCTTGCACTGACTGAGTGCATGTTCCATCAGCACAAGGCTCGGATAGGATTGGGCCATGTCTGGATTTAATGCATTGGTTATCTATTGTGTATTTTATGTACATTATAACCACTAAACATGTAAACCGGGATGCAGAGAGACACTTTACATGTACCCAAAGTTCTGGTTGAGCCCAATAAATTTTTGACTTTTCTTTATAAAGGATGAAAATCAGAACGTCTTTTTGCCTTATCATTGTTTGGTTATATTACATCATTGGTGTACTTGCATCATTACAAGAAGAATATTCAGAAAGAAATAGATGTGATTTCTTATTCTACTACAGGGATTCTTTCCTAGGTTACTTTCCTAGGGTTACTAACAGGAAATCAAAAGGAGAAAAATACTAGAAACCACAGAATATCAGGAACTCACTCACCATTGTATATACTCTTTAATCTGAATGGCAAATTAATCTAGAAGAGCCTAAGAACTACCCTAAAAAACTACCCTAAAATCACTCAAATGCAAGACGAAATGGAAACATTTTGAGCCCCCGCTGAAACGTCATGAGGGAGGGGGTTGTTCTCAAATCCCCTGGCAAAGAGTTCAACAATTGTGGCGCCACAACAGAGAAGGCTCGCCCACGAGCTGCCTTTCCCCTAACTTGAGACAGGGGTGGCACTCGCAGGAGAGCCCCCTCAGATGACCTAAGAGAGCGGTCCGGAATGTATGGGAGAAGGCGGTCCCTCAGATATCCTGGACCCAAATCGTGAAGGGCTTTGTGAACTACTCCTGTTGAAAAGTGGTATATAAACATTCTTAACAACAAACAACAACAGTGGTTTAGCTCAAACCAAAAGATTTCTCTCTCTCTACCTCTTGCATGCGAAAGACAGAGAGAACAGTTGGGAGTATATGAACCTATGGCTGTCTGAGGTTCGTTCTCAGTCAGTTTCTCATTCATCTGAAGCCAATTCATTGTCTTTGAAATAAGTGGAAGAAATGATGAAGTAATGTTTACTAAGATTGGTTCCCAAGCTTTTCCTACTATTCTTAGGGAACATCTGCATTGAAAGTTTCTCTTCAGGAAACTTTTGCTCTAAAAATATGTAATGACCAAGGTTAAACTAATATTTAGGAAGAAACTCTAAATTTTAAAAAAAAGATTACAAATTAGAATGAATCAAGACTTCCTTTTAGGATTTATAGTCTTTTCCGTGCCCATCAGATAACTTTTATTTCTAAAATAAGAATGATAGATGCAATACTTGCTAATAAAACTTTATATATTGGGCTGTAGTTCCAACACTCTGCAATTATTTATTTATTTATTTACAATATTTCTATCCCTCCTTTCTCCCCAAAGGGACCCAAGGCGGGCTGTATTTATAATTATGATATTGCCTGGAATTAAGTCCAAAATTCTCTGGCCTTAAATTTCAGTAAGTGCTAGAATATGTGTTTCAGGGTCTGGTGTATACTATCAGTGTCTTCTTTCCATATTGTATGTTGCTCAAATGTATGTATCATCGTTTGCAAGTAGGAGGCTCCTGGTCCAACATTTTACATTTTTTAACTGAGAAATCTGGGATAGCAACACCAGAAAAGATGCAATGCATGAATCCCTGTAGAATCTCTTATGGGTACTGCTAGGTACAACTGTTGAAATTAAATTCCTGGTCCCTGATGTTAAAAGGCACAAGGTATATCAAAGGTTGCATGATTGTGGCGGCAATTAGAGGACATGCAATAAACATTCTGTTGTGGTGACATGAACACTATTAATTATTGTTGTCATGAATCCTTAATGGCCCAATTCTGTCTGGCCCAAGCCTTCCACTGCTGGAACTCACGTTCCTGCTGCAGAAGGCCCTTTGTGGCAGCGCAAAACCCAGCATGCCGCCGTATGCTTCCAGGCTGCTGCTGCAAATGCCCAGAAGTGTTGCACATGCACTAGGAGGCCCCAGCAGTGTTGGTAAGTTGGCAGCAGGGGGCAGGGATGGGGAGGTTTGGTGGCTTTCTGAGTTGGGGAGGGGGAGGGCATGGGGAAGCACTGCAGGCTGGAGGGAATAGATCTTGGTGGCAAACGTGTATCCTGCATTTTCCAGCCCATCTTGCCACCTTCTTTTACTTGGACAGACACCAACTACTTAGCTGTCATGGGTTTGAGGAGACCCATAGGAGGCCAGGAGGACTATCCAGAAGCAAATTAAAAAAAAAAACAAACAACCTCTGGCTGGCCTTCTTGTTGCCCTCCCCCATTGGATGCAGCACGCGCTTCTTCAGAGCAACTGCATCATTGTCAATGGTGGAGGATAGGATCGGGCTGATAATGTATGCAGCCCAGTGGCCGCAGTTTTGACTCCAGGGGGTTTGTTCTTGGCATGCTATTTGGGCTGCTGTGAGTGATTAAAAATACATAAAGAAATAAAAGAGGAAAACAAAGCAGTGGGAAAGAGCTGTTCAACAGCTGTCACTGGCTGTGTTCTCTGAAGAAAACTGTGCTTGTACAGTTGCATCAGCATGTCATGCTCAGTAGGTGTTGATGTAGTGATACTAACAAAAAAGAGGAATATATTTATGCAAAGTATAATTTTACACCCCATTTTCATTTCATTCGTGTGGATGTGTATTTCAGTCACTGGGGAGGCTTAGTAAGGAAGACAGCACTGCTGAAACCAAAAATAATCTAGAACAGGAGGCAAAAGTGTCCACAGAACTAAGGAAGAATCAGGAGCTTATGTCTGGCAGTTGCTCTGACTGATAAGATGGAAAATATCTATTTCTGGAGTTGAACTTCCCAGTGACAGAGAGAAATGCCAGTCAAAGTGTGGTGGATAAAAGGCAGTAAGTTGTAAAGCTGGAAAGCCTAGGAGTGCAGTACTTCCCTTAGATAAATGTAAAATATTGAGGTTGCACCACTTTTTATTTCAACAATACCAGCAGCACTTCAATAAATCCTAAATTGGACAGATTTTTTTCATCTTATGAAAAGAGTGAAAGACAAATATTTACATAAAATACATTATAATTGCGTGGTACAAAAATGAAAGTTAAGACTGTTGACATTTTTCACTTTAACACATATTTGACATTAAATTTGGATGGTGTCCACTTCCCCTTTTGGGGGACCATGGCAGGGGTGTCGTCAGGGCGAGCCCGAAACCGTGGGTGCCTCCAGGCGTTACCTCAACCTCCAGGCCACAGGAAAGGATAGGCCCGAGCCTGGGTCTGGCGATGCTTGTTCCTTGTAGACCTCAGATATAGCCGGGAGAAGGGGGCTGTCTCACCCTGGAGTTCTTCTCCCCGGCTAGGTTGAGGATCAACCCGGAGGTAGGCTACCTTCCCCTAGTGGGTGAAGGAGCCTACCTCCAGTCCACCTCTTCATCAGCCACAGGAAGTATTTATATATAGCCCAGCCCCCTGGCCCCTCACTTCCTGTACTCCCGCCCTTTTTCCTTGTTTGGTCCTTGTCGTACTTCTCTATCACTCTGGTTTTACCCACCTCCCCGGTAGACCTATTGTCTCCGTTGTCCCCTTCCCGGCTCCCTGTCTGCTCCCACTTGCTGCTTTCCCCCTCTGCCGGCCTGCCTCTCGGGGAGTCGATTGGGGCTTAGTTCCCTCCAGCTGTTACCTCGCAGCCCCGGCTCGGCAGGTTGTTGGCGGGGCTCCTTGATGTCTCGGCTGGCCCGGTCACGTCACCTAGCAAGAGGGGTGGTGAGGCTAGGGGGCGCCGTTTGCGGTGTCCCTGGGGTTTGGACAGGCGTTGTCGGGCCCACCGTTAGGAGTAAGGCCGGGAGACCCTGGTCAGATGGACATGCCGGGAGACCCTGGTCAGATGGACATGCATGTGTGTGCGTGTGTATGGTATTCATTGCACTTTGTTAAAGCTATTAAAAAAAAACAAGTACAGGTACAGTGAAAAGATGAATACATCAGGGTTTTTTTTAAGAATGTTTAGCCTATTAATACTGTTAACATCTGTAGTGGTTTCTTCGATTGGGTTTTCCCAAAGGCAAACTATGCAAAGTTATCAATAGTGTGTGCAGTGAGTTGCTATACTTTTGGCCCAATCCTACTGAGGATTGGGCCAGTGCGTGGAGGGATATACAACAGCAGAACACAGTCCTACTGTTGTAATATGGTTTTTGGCAGTGTGTGCAGCATGCCGCTGGTGGCCATTTTAGGAGCATTGCTGCAAACAGCAGCAGCGCATGAGGCCCACTGATGGATTCAGGAAGGTAAGCCTGATGCTGGTGGTAGTAGAGGGTGGGTGGAATAGGAAGGAGAGAGGGTGGACCGAGGCGGGGAGGGGGTGGATCAAGGCCAGGAAGGGGGGGCAGTATAAGTGGCAGCATGCCACCAATATCCTGATCCCCTACTCGGCCTCGATCCGCCTTCTTGGGTCCACTCAGACTTGCACTAGCAAAGCAGCTGGTGCAGATCTGAGTAAACCCAATGGGGCAGGGAAGACTTACCCCTGGGAACAAATGTTCCCTTACCCAAAGGAGATCCTTGGGACTGCCCCCTTCGTGGGATGTAATGCAAGCTTTAGGGGATTAACAACGCAATCCAACTTAACTTTTGTGCCGGTTTAACCAGCGGCGCAGCGAGAACGGGAGGCCTCAGAACAGAAAAAGGATTCAAATCCCCTTCGAATTCCTCTTTTGGAGGGGATTTGAATCCCTTTTCCGTTCTGGGTCCTCCCGTTCTCGCTGCGCCGCTGGTTAAACCGGCACAAAAGTTAAGTTGGATTGCGGTGTTAGGTAGGATAGAGCTGCCCGAAACTATTGATCAGTACTACAATACCGAAACTTTCTGCTAATCCAACTACAATATTAGAGAATCATAATGTCAGCCTGCTTTGTATTTGATTAAAAATATTATTCTTATCAACATATGTTGATTATATGAATATTAGTAATTTTTGTGGCAATGATGAGAGAACAAAATGTATTGAGAAGATGAGAATCAATGTATTATGCACTAACATGTACCAAGTGTTGGGCTGAATCAAGTTCAAGTCAAGCACTTTTTAAGTCCCATTGATTTTAGTGGAATAATTATGTACTTAATGGCCCAATCTTAAGGGCCGTTTATGCCAGCAGAACACACCTTGCACCAGTGTAAACAACTTTATGGCTTTCGTTAGTGTGACAGTGCTTGTGCGCACAAAGACAGACACCTGCTGGTGCAGGTAAGGCTGTGCAGGAGGTGGGAGGGAGGTGGCTGAGCAGGATGGGGGGGGGTGGAATGGGTGGAATTCATATGTCCGCAGAAGCGCCCACCAGATCCTAACCATACCTGAACCACCTTCCCGGATCAATGCAGACTTGAGCCAGCTATAGAGCTGGCGCAGGTTCGGGTTGACCCATGGCAGCTGCTGGGGCATACCATGGGGCAAGGGAACATGTAGCATGCTCTGTAAGTAGTTTCTGATGCGTAGATATTAAAAGAAAGGAGCATTTATCAATTGCTATCTTGTTGAAATGACTACATAAATCACACTATCCTATTCAAAAAGTCTCTGAACGATCCTTCAATGCACAAATTTAATTCCTGAGATTCATAGTGACTCGCCTAGATGCCTTTAAAAGGGGTTTGGACAGATTCATGGATGAAAAGACCATCACAGGTTACAAGCCATAAGCAACCTCCTGGTTTTAGAAGTGGGTTTTCTCTGTGCCAGGTGCAAGGGAGTGACAACGGGAAACAGGTTATCTTGTTGGCTGTGTCCTCCCTGAGGCATCTGGTGGGGCCACTGTGTGATACAGGAAGCTGGACTAGATGGGCTTTTGGCCTGATCCAGCAGGGCTCTTCTTATGTTCTTATGTTCTTATGTTCTTATGCAATGCAATGCATGTCTACTCATAAGTAAGCCCCATTGTGTTCAGTGAGGCTTATTCCCAGGAAAGTGTATTTAGGATTGTATCCTCATAATTGTTCTGAATTAATCAATAGGGTTAAAGGTGATACTCTTGGTGCCAAGTTTCATAATGCTCTGACATTTTAATAATGCTCTGACGCGTCACATTTCACCTGTAGCTGCAGTCACCTGTGTTTTGGCAGCCAGCTCCATACCTTCAGTGGAAAATCTAGCTTTTCCTTTCTCATTGTGAGTTAATATTCTGTTTCCTTTCTTTCCCCATCATTGACTCAATGCCACTAGCATAGAGGTTTGATAATAGTTGAATATTTCACATTCTCTATCATTGTATTGTATGTACTTGAAAGCAACCCTCTTTGTCTCATCATCAGAAATAACCCCATTGATATTAAATTGTATGGCCTTTATCTGCACAGCAAAAGATTCTTGGCGGTAACAGTAAGTTGTACGGGTATTTCTTCAAAGTACCGCTTGCCTCAGCTTTCTTGTACATGGTGACTGTATGGAAAGAAAAGTGCGTAGATAGTAAAACTGAAATGAAATAAACAAAACAAAGCACTTAGCTATTATTACTGGGTGCCCAATATTCTGGCTGCTTTTCAAGTTCAGTCCTGTACTTCCAGCCAATCAGGGCAAGGCTGTCAACATGCAATTAGCATGGAACTTTGAATACCCACCCCCTGCCTTTAACTGTACATTTCTACTTATAGAAGCAGATTAAGATAACACATCCTTTCGGCCGGCTGCCTTGCCTTGTTTGTGGAATTTCTTATCTGGTGCAGCTTGCCAAATCATAATTTCCTTAACTGCCTACAGCAAGAGATTTTGTTTTTGTGGCTGAGTGCAATATTCAAGGAGCATTTTGAGCGTGGGAAACAAAGTACTGCAGCTTTCTATCCCAGCTGTAGAAAGTTTATAGCTAAAATGGTGAACTTTTAAGAGAATACTAAATGTATTCATGAATGTGTGGACGCAGTGGAGAAGAACTGTGAGATCCTATAGATACAGCTATGTACCTCTACGACAGTGGAGACTATGAAGGGGTAAGCTGTGAACCTGTTGTGTATTGGATTAGAGATGTGACATTTCTGGAAATTTTGGAGCTTTGGGAAGAAAAGGTGCTGTTTTCAAAAGGTGCTGAATTTTTGGGAGAAATAGAAATATATGCAACACTTTGTTATCAAATGTAAACTTTATAACTAAGAACTTGACTAACATTATGTATTAGCATAAAAATGCTGACATTATGTATTACTTAGCACAAAAATGTTTATTATATTTATAAAATTTAAAAGTATATTTGCCTTAGTTTATTTCAAGCAGTAATTATAAATGTATCCACTGTTAAAGCAGCAGCTATAAACTCCTACCTTTGGGCCACATATTGGACGCAACTCCATATTGTAACACAGTAAGCCATACTGGACACAGTAGACGTTTTTCCAAGTAAACATATATAGGATTCTGCTATTGGATGCCTACTGTAATTATCTTTGTTATTGAATGCCTAAATGTCTTAATTTTTTCCTGTTGGGAAATTACAAAAATTTAATGTAAAACAGAGACTGTCAACATTATAGTAAACAAAAGTGCATGTGAAGATTATCTGGCCTGAGAAACAGCATATGTCTGATTAGACACCATAATCATACAGAAAGAGAATTCATAGTTTAGAGCAGGGGTATTGAACGTAAGGCCTGCGGGTCAGATATGGCCCACAGAAGCTCTTTATCTGGCTCACATGATAATTGGGCTCTCCCAGCGCCACCCTTCTAGCATCGCCACTTCTTAAGAGGGAGAGACAGAAGGAAGCCTCAGAAGGCAAGGAACACTACAGGGAAGGGCCAGACAAAAAGGGGCGAGAGAGGGTGGGTCCAATTATCACATTGGCTGCCCTTTCAGCAGCACTCCTTCTGCTGAGGTATCACTTCGCAGAGCACCTCTCAGCTTCTGAGCTGCAGTGATGCCTCGGTGGAAGTGGCGCTGCTGAAAGGGCAGCCCGTGTGATAATTGGGCTCATCCATACCTTGGAAATTTGATCAAGAATTGCAATTTTTTGGTTGGGTGGGTAAAATGCAGTTAATGAGTTCCTACACGAGAACAAAGTGCTTATTTCTGGCAATCATCTGCTTAATGACATCACTTCCGGCTCTCAGCAGGCGCCATGAATGCTATATGAAATGCTGTATGAAATGAGTTTGACACCCGTGGTTTAGAGATAACCTTAAGAAACAACCATCCCTATAATATTGTACATGTACTGTATATTTTTATATGTTATACATTGTGTACATCAGCGGTTCTCAAACGTTTGTCTCCAGAGCCCTTTACACTCCTAAACAGAGTCTTGGGGAGCCCTGCGGACACATGCATGGAGTCTCAGGGAGCCCTAGAGTGCACAGAGTGGCACAGCGCCAAGCAGATGGCAGCCACTTATGGTATGCTGAGGGAGCCCCAGGGCTCCTAGGAGTATACTTTGAGAAACACTGGTGTACATGATCATTGTACGCAATAAGTATCATAGCAACTGTAGCAAAATTATAGCTATATGATTTATATGCTGTACCATGGTACTAAATAATATATTCTTGAAAATACTAACATTTCATTTATTGCTCTAATCAAAATCAGTATCTGATAGTACAGTCCTATGCACAATAACCTGGCAGTAAGTTTCATTGTTTAAAAGTGGACTTGGTTCTAAGTAAACATGCATAGAATTAATATATGTTCTGAGGTTTTCACGACCAGTACATATTTTTGAGTTACCGGTAATAAAGGAAACTTTATTAAGATAAGAACAAATTGCATAGAATTGCTCTGTAAAATTAAAGCTTCTGAACTTTCACTCTGAGTTTCAGAAAACAGGTTTGCTTGAACTAAAGCAAACTTCTCAACTCTTTCACATTCTCATGTATATCTACGTTTTGTGTGTGTGTATTTTCAAATATTCATCAGTTTATTTTCACTGCAGTATGTGGAGGCATGTGTGATGAGATGAATGAGAAATAAGAAGTTGTCAAAGACTATCAGCGCAGTCCTATCCAACTTATGCCACCGGCTGAGCTCTGCTCAATCCTATCCAACTTACACCACCAGTGTAACCAGCGGTGGAGCGAGAACGGGAAGCCCCAGAATGGAAAGGGGATTCAAATCCCCTTTGAATTCCCCTTTTGGTGGGGATTTGAATCCTCTTTCTGTTCTGGGGCCTCCTGTTCTCGCTGCACCGCTGGTTACACCGGTGGCATAAGTTGGATAGGATTGAGCAGAGCTCAGCCGGTGGCATAAGTTGGATAGGACTGCGCTGTATGTGGTACAAAATAAAATAGTCTACTATCATATTGCAGGAGACCTATGTTTGGCAGACCCCCCAAATTGCACCCCTGTGCCAAATACTCCTGCACCATTTTTAGAATATTTAAAAGTACTTTTCTAACACCAAGTATGTTGCTAAGTCCAGCACTGTCAAATTCAGTAGCAAAACATTCACCATGACCATTACTTACTATGTACTTACTATGATCATACTATGAGATTTGCAGAGTATGAACTGGCCATAAAAGTATTATTTTAAAACACTTTTATAATAATATTTAAAGGCTCTTTCATTATTATACTGAAAACAAGAAGGCTTTTTCCTTTGGTTTCTATGTAAATGTTTTGTTTTCTTATTTAAGACCTTGGGGGTGGCCATGGGGAATGCCCCCCCCAAAAAAAACGTTTTTGTGGTCCCCCCCTCAGAATTTTCCCAGATTTCTTCTGTTGGTTCCCCTAGAGTAGACTTTCAAATTTCTAGTTTGGGGTTGGGATAAGGAAGCTGAATGCATTTCGTAAGCCATGTGTTCCACTGAGGAAAATCTATTCATATTGTTATCCCACGCAAACACTTCTGAGTCAGTACACAACAAAATACAGCTGGAAGTGTGACAGAGAAATTAGGGGTTTACTTTTAAGTTCAAATGTGCTGCTAATTACTGGAAAAGGTTAATTCTGAATTCCAGTAGTGTAGACTATAAAACACAATGATAAAAATTAAAATAATAGTAATCATACTGAAGATGTCAGAGAAAATAGTAGTAATTTATATGTTTATACCATAAGTCATAACAAACCTAGTGGTTACAAAAAGAATAAAACAACAAATACAAATAAATAGTTATTTAGTATAAAAACAATTCACTCATATGACATTTTGACGTTCACATGCCGCTACGAAAAGCAAAAGAAGCTATGTTTTCAGCAATGTCCATGTAAGTATTGGCAAGCAGGAGTTAAATTTTCTGTTGATTTGACCACTAGGAAATTTCCATAAGAAATATCCCCAGGTATCCTTATAGATAGACCAGTTAAGCATCTAATTTATCTATTTTTTAATTTGGAGCATTTATATCCCGCCTTTCTGGTTCCACAGGAACACAAAAGAATAAAATACAATTATATAGAATTGAAAAACAAAACAGTAAGAACAGCAACTCAGTAAATCAGTCAGCAGTAAAATAATCAGTCAAAAACAGCCCAATCCTATGGTCCTTGTACAAAGCAGATCTTCTGATCCACTGTCATAAAAGGTCCAGTGATGGCGCAAACATCATGCCACCGTTGTGTACAACAGAGCCATTGGAGGAAACAGTCAGCACTCCAGAACTGCCCGGATGCGGTTCAGGGCAGGGAGGGAGTGGATCCCAATGGCAGTAACTTGCACAGGATGCTATCCCCTATTTCACTGCTGATATGTTCCCTTCGTCTGCTTGGACATATGCCAGCTACATAGCTGGCATGGGTCCAAGGAGACTCATTGCTGACCAGGTGGCCTACTGAAAGGTATGTAAAAAAGTTCTTTACCTCTGGTCGTCGTCCCCCATAGTGTGCAGTGCATGCTCCATTGGCACAGCTGCATGCTATGGTAGGACTGGGCTGTAAAAAAGTAGTCCAACATGATTCACATTGTGGTCTCCCAGTGAAAGACCAGCAGTGTGGGAGCCAAGTGAAACCTCCCTAGGGAGGGAGTTCCAGAGCTTAGGTGGAACAGCATCGAGGGCTGTCCCCCAGGTGTCTGCTGAATGGACATCTGACAGTGAAGGCTCATCGGAGGACCTGTTCTGCTGATCTTATTAATGGGCAAATTGGCTCATAAGGGAGAAAATGGTCCTTCAGATATCCTGGTCCCAAGCTATTTTAAAGCTGCACTGGTTAAAATCAGTATTTTGAATTGTGCCTGGAATAGTAATGGGGGATATCTTCAAGTCTACAGTATCCTTTGTTGTAATGAATTAAAGAAATTAATACTTTAATGAAAAAAATAGGAAAATCTGGTGGTAAAAAAAAAAGATATGGTTTGTAATTGTGGTTACCGTACATTTAATGGGGGCCAACTTTACTTTTGTGAGCATGGCCACATGAAATTGCACCAGGATGTATTTTTACTCTGTTTTTAAACATTATTTTGGCTGCTTCTTATTTCATACTAGCTAAGAGGCGATAGGGGGAAACTATGGGGCCGTACAAGTCTTTCAGAATCCTGAAGCTAAATAGTCCCTTTCCAGTGTCTTGTGAATCCTAGAGGCAGGCAGTCTCTCCCATCAAGGAGATTTTAGTCATATAATTTAAAATGACTCTCATACGCTCTCATTGCCATGGATAACATTCTTTTTTTTCAAGCAAAAAACACACTCTTGGGAGCACCCAGAATAGTTCTAAGTATTTTACTTTGTATTCTTTCCAGTTCAGCTGTGCTGGCCCCAAATTCCAGCACTGCATAACAGCTGGAGATAGAATTTAACCTCAATCTAGCCTTAGGGATAGGAAATATTTATTTACCTTCCCACCCACTCCATGCTTCCAGGTCTTCAGTTGATATATTATTCGCCTTCAGTTGGATAGGTAGAAGGAGTGCGTTCTTGCTACTAGAATCAGAGATGTGAGTGTCCAACTAACAGCATGACCAGACCTGCATTATTATTATTATTATTATTATTATTATTATTATTATTATTTTCAATCATTAGTTTCCCAGAAATATGACATAGGCCTATTAGCAAAAACAACGACTTTGATTTGCTACAGATTGAGATCCAGTGTATTGTTCTTGCAATAATTTTCCAGGACCATCAAAAGACATCTCAAGTCAACCTGCAAACAAACCCTCATGTTATTTGCATAAAGCAAAACAGATAGTGTCTTTGGGCTGAGGCTAGAAAAAATAGCAGTCCCTTCTCTTACAACATTGGCATAAACATTAAAGAAAAAGTGAGCAAGTCTTATTTATTTTAGTATTTATTGTATTTGTTCAGACATTTGTATCCACTTATCCAGGCAGGTAGATGCCACATCGGGAAGCCTGGTAGACCTGGGCTCCAGTGACGTTTCCGGCCGTTGCTGCCCTCCCCTGCCTCATTTTTCCCCTCCCACTTTGGGCTGGGGCCCAAAATAAACTTCATGCCCCCTGATAAAATTCCTCTCAGAGGCCCTGATAAGGGGCCAGTTGTACATACAGTATTTAAAGTATGTTATTTCTACTTTTAAGACAGAGAGTGATGGCTTTTTGTTGGGAAACAGTTATTACATAAGCACATTTGCCTTCCCTACACCCCAGTCCCCAAGTCCTATTTTGTATGGAGCTTTACCTTAATGCATAGAGCTGGGGGCTGGTGCAATAGTTCCAGTCCCCTTCAATGCACATTTTTTGTCACCTGAATAGGATCCCTGTTATTGAACAGTCGAGGTGCCTTAAACAAATTAGGACTGTTTACAAATGCTATACAGTATTTGAAATATTTTTTCATTGATTACCACCATTTTGCATCAGTCTATTGCTAATCTACTTTATCTGTAAAGGTTGAGCACAGAGGCTAGTATTTATATTTATGTTTGGGTGTTTAGATTCAGGTCTTTTTGTATTTTAGTGGGACTTCTGGAAAGCTGACAGTAAGTAGTCCATGTGTATTTTGCCAGGATACGTCCTGTTTCCATAGGCCTTCATTCTCATTGGCACATGGATTTTTAAGAAAAGTTAAATATCTTCCATATTTAACTGTATAAGGACAGGGGCGGTGGTGTGGCTGCATCGATGGGGGGGGAGGGTTTGGATAAGATTGGGCTGTAAATCTTGGATGTTAGACCGTCAACGGTAGAAAGTAATCAGTTTTTTAATCAATTCGAAGAACAGGTACTGGCAACTAGTACAAATACAAATATATATAAATTGTTTGACAAGAACATAAAGATCTTCTGCTGCAGGTGAATTTTTGGCATCATACATGTCATGACCATCAGAAATCAGTTTTATGTTATTTTACAACTACGAGTTGCTAAACTTAAAAATGAGTGGCACATAAATGTCATTGGAGTTCAGATGATTTCCACAAGAAATTCAGAAAACAAGGATTCTGTTTGCGTAGAAGCTGTTAATAGGGATCATGACATATTAGATTTGTTTAAAGCAACCTTCAACAGATAAAATGTTATAATCAACTGTTTCCAGGGAGAAACCTCGGGTAACCTAGGGGTAATGACTGGTGTAATTACTGGTATATTGGAACCTGCAATTATAGAATCTTCTCACTGAGAAATGAATAAAAGCCCCAAGAGATTTCACTTCTCATGTTGCATTGTTTGTATGCTGTCGCTTGCAACCAAGAGTGTTTTGGATATGAATCCTTGTACTTTAATTCTTAAATGGCATTACATTATGAGTAAGCTCTAGAATTATTTACCACATAAAGCACAAGCTAGGAAATGCATATTTGGATGACATCGTTAATATCACTTTTGTTATAAGAAGGTTTAATATTTTTCATTTTTTTAGTGCAAATTGTGTAATTGAGAGTTGGCGCAAGTCCGACGAGAAGAAAGGGGCATGGAGGTTTTAAAAAGGGGATAGGATCCGGTGTGTGCCATTGTCGCCAGATCCAGCCCCTCCCATTGCTTTCCCACCCCCATTCCTCCCCCCTCTCTGCCCAGTTTCAGTCCCCTTCCGCATTTACTAGTATCCCAATCCTTTAAATTAGAGGCCAAAAACAAAAAGACTAATGGTCCATTCCTATCTAAACTGTGCACTGGCAGAACATGCGTTCCACCAGTACAGGCTGCTGTAAAGTGCTTTGTGGCAGTGCAAGCTGCCAGTATACTGGCAGGGAGGCCAGAGCATTTCTGCACACTCTGGAGGCCTGCCGGAGCAGATGAATCCAGCACAGGGGGTGGAATGGGGCAGGGGTGGGCGTAATGGGGAGGAGATGTGGCAGGGTGGACAGATTGGGCCCAGCAGGGGGGCGGGTTCAGTGGCGCTGGTGCCCGTCAAATCCAAACCTCCTTCCTAGGCCTGATACACCTGCACGTGTGAATGCTGACTTGCGCCATATCCCGGGGCAAGGAGAGAAATGTCCCCTTACCTCAAGGATACCTCCAGCAGCTAAAAGTCCTCCACAGGATGTAGCAGAAGCCGCATCGGCACAATGAGTTAGGTAGGATTAGGCTGTAAGACTCAACTGGAACGTTACATGAAACCCGTTGTTAATGTTGACAGGCTTAACTTTGTTTGAACAATAGCAGATGAATCAAAGTCCCTGTAGGTTATGACCACAATAGGAATGCTTAGGAGACTTTTTACCGTATCTCTATTTTGGTTCCAGTCCAGATGCAACATGGAACACGCTTATTTCAAAAGCTCCCATACTGCTTTTACTAGACTGAACAGTTTTCTCTCCTGTACCTTTCTGTTGCTGTTTGAGAGAACCTCTTCCTTCTGTGACAGAGCATTTGTGTATGCATGGTCATGAGATGAATGTGTTTGTATGTTGTGGTGGGAAAAGAGTGTAAAGGTGTGGGAGAGTGTGCCCAAGTGTGTATTTTGGTGTATTACTCTGCCTAATTTATATCTAGCAATGTGGTTCCCATAGCAAAAAAAACAAAACAAAAAAACTCATCCTGGCATAATGCCAAGTTCAGGATTGTCTTGATGTCTTCAGTGTTTAGAGAGTCAAATATCTTTACCCTTGCATATTAATTTGGTGTGGTTAAAGGCATTTGCTAGTGTTTTCCTAAATGAATCCTGACAATAAAGTCTTTCAACTCTTGGCACTATCTCAGAGAGATTTGGCCTTATTCCAGCCAAGCCATATACTCAGTATAATTTTGTGTGCACATTGGGCATGTCTTCAGGAAAGAATAAAATCTTCTAATGTACTCTGTCATATTCTTCAAAGATGTGCAAAGGTGTCCATTGCCTGATCCCATTTGAAACCATCTGCAGAATCTGCAAAGATCCACAAAATTGATACTTACCTAAAACGTTTGCTGCTCAATAGCTGCCACAGGAATGCAAACATCCTGCTTTTATTACTTAATACAGTATATTATCCTTGCCTGATTTACTAGAAACACAGCTTAATGTTTGGGTGCTTATATTCTAAACAGGTATACTAAATGACAGATGTGAAGAATAAGACTTGTAACATTTGGAACAAAATATAGATGAATTGCCTTGATAATCCCCAATAAACACACAAGACAGAGTTATGGATTATAATTGGACCACATTTATTCAGTCAGTGCCAATAAACAAGGTACAGGTGGGCCCCCGTATCCACAGATTCGCTATCCACGGTTTCAGTTATCCACCCCCAGGCTTTTACTTTTTTCCCAGTAAGCTCAGTTTCTTCCTTAAACAAACAGGAGAAGCAGCCTCTGGCTGCTTATTGCAGGCAAGTAGAACGAGACTAAGTCCTAGAGAAGCTCTGCAAGGTTAACAGAAACCTTGCAGAGCCTCTCTAGGAGTTAGTATCATTCTACTTGCCTGCAATGGAGGCTGCTTCTCTGTTTGTTTTAAGGAAGAAACAAAGCTCGCTGAAAGAAAAATAAGAGCTGGGGGGGCACAGGGGCCCCTCAGGAAACCATAAAGGGGGTGTTCGCTCCTATCCACGGTTTCAAGTATCCACGGAGGGGCCTGGAACATATCCCCAGCGGATATGGGGGGAGTACTGTACTGTCAAAAACCTCTGCAGCAGGTCCTGTCTCTCAAACGTTCCTCCCCACTTTAGTGAGGACACCTACCGTGGTGGAGCCAGCAAGCAACTGTTGGTTCCCCCTTTGAGCATTCCCACCTTGACTCAATGAAGAAACCTGCTGGATGGTTTCTTCGAGGGATGGGGACTCGAGTCAAATGACTCGACTTGTAAGTGCGACTGTGTCACTTTTTTCCCTGACTCGGACTCCTGACCCACTGACTTGCACTTGCGACCCACAGGACTCGCACTTGACTCGCACTCGTGGGAGTAACAGCTTGCCATTTCCAAGTCGTTTTCACTTGCCCAAATTTTTTGGCACTGATTCGGACTCGTGCAAAAATGACTCACTCTCGTGACCTAGTGACTTAGTTAAATCCCTGGTTTCTTCCACCCTGGCTGCTGGCCTTCTGCACCTGCTTGGGCGTTTACAAGTACAGGCTAATATGCAAGCACCCTGAACCAAAACTCAAGTCCAAAGGACAAGAGGCACCCCCTTAAATGTCCACTAACCTCTAGCTGCCCCACCCTTCTCTGCATTAATAAGTGGCACGCTAGACTGTCCCACAAATTGAGGGGCTTTTGAACTGGCAAAAGTTCCCACAGGTCCCCGATCCCAAATGAAAACCACAGCAATCCCTGCTTTAGCTTTATTTCTGAAATGCAAATCTCAACTGGTAAGCCAAATTGTGAATAACTTTAGCAAGGAAGACCTAAAGGGTGGCCACTAGAGGGAGCTGTGGGTAAAATTAAATGGTTCTACACACTAGAGATCTCCCATCAATAAATAAGATAACACTAGATGTACAATGAGGTAATATTTAAATCTACATACTGCGTTATAACACTAGATCCTGCTTAGCTTCAGGATACCCTATTAAGCCACCAAACTGAGGTGGGCTCTAAACTCTACCACCAGCAAGGATGAAAGGTTGCTCATGTGAGAGAGAGAGAGAGAGAGAGAGCACAATAATTGACAACTGCATCTGATCCTGTTTAACCTCAGCACAACACAACAAAGCTAAGACCCCAATCCTAACCCCCACCACTAACGATGATGCAGCCATGCTAACAGAGCATGTGCTGCATTCAATGGTGGGGAAGACCAGAAGGCCTTCTGGAAGTTTGCAACGATTTGAGAGTTTATGGGATTTTAAGCCATGTAAAGTTGGAATGAAGAAATAAAGTTCATACTAAAACCAGTGGTCTGTAGAAATTCCTTGAGACGAGGTAGCAGCTGTGAGCGCTAGTATCTTCAGGATTATCCAAGGCAGAACCACAGGCAATAACTTCAAACTGACGTTTCAACCCTCGCTTGGGTTTTCTTCAGAGCAATAGCACCAGTCTCAGCTGGTGGATGGTCTGTACCTGGTGATGTGCTTAGGGTTGAAACGTCAGTTTGAAGTTATTGCCTGTGGTTCTGCTTTGGATAATCCTGAAGATACTAGCTCTCACAGCTGCTACCTCGTCTCAAGGAATTTCTACAGACCACTGGTTTTAGTAAGAACTTTATTTCTTCATTCCAACTTTACATGGCTGAAAATCCCATAACTCTCAAATCGTTGCAAATTGTTACATGCCATGGGAACCTCCACCCTTCTGGAAGTAACTAGAACATACCTCTGCGTAGGCCTCCTGGTGGCTTATGGGTATTATTATTATTATTATTAACAATATTTATATACCGCTTTTCAACACAAAGTTCACAAAGCGATTTACAAACAAAATCAAATGATTAAATGCCTCCCTGTCCCAAAAGGGCTCACAATCTAAAAAAGATGCAGAACACCACCAGCAAACAGCCACCAGAAAAGAGACTGTGCTGGGGTGAAAGGGGGGCAGTTACTCTCCCCCTGCTAAATATAAGAGGATCACCAATTGAAAAAGTGCCTCTTGCCCAGTTAGCAGGGTAGCCTCAGACCTATGCCAGCTATGTAGCTGGCGTAAGTGTGAGGAGAGAAAAAGGGTGCACGGCAGTTTGGAAAAGAGAGAATAGGATCCTGGCATACCCCCATCCCCGCCCTCAGTGCAGCCCAGACTCTGTAGCAACAGGGGTGCAAAACTCTGCTGTTTTGCAGTGTTGGCTGTGAATAGTCTGGCAGTAGCGCAATTTTTGTGCCATCACTGGGCCTTTTATGACAGTGGAACACGTGTTCCGCTGTTTATAAAAGGACCATAATGTTTGGATGTAAGCCACTGAGCTAGATCAAGATAAAAGAAAACAATGCTAACAAAACTAATGGTTTAGTGAAAGGAGGCTACACGCTCCCAGCCAGAGGAGTCGTTAGAGGGGGTGGTGGGCCCAAGGCAACGGGGCACCAAGTGGTGGGGGATGTACCTGCTTCCGAATCCGTCGACCCCTCCACCGCTTTTTATCTTCGTTCCGTCGTCTTCTGCTGCAAGATGGGCCCGCCCACCCTGATTCCGTTAGGTTCTAAAATGCAACCGAAAAGCTGGTGTGTGTGTGTTTTCGTGCTGCGTGGCCGCTGAATTTCGGTGGCGGTGCAAAAATGTCACGCCCCAGGGTGTCATTGGGGTGTCGCACCAGGCCCCCCCACAGGGGGGTGTAGAAATGCCACTGCTCCCAGTTAGACCAAAAAAAGCTAGACCAAAAAAAGGGTCCTAGTGCTAAAATGTTTGGGAACCACTGCGCTAGCAGAAAAGGCAACATTAGCCTGATCAACTTGTAATTGTCAGGATTTCCACCCCCTATATTGAGGAAAACCTGGTTTCTACAGAGAACGTATTTGTGCAAGATTAGTTTTTGTAATTTACTTTCTATATTTAGCAAAGTACACAATAAACCGTACTGAGCTGTGTTTATCTCCCCATTCCCACTGTATCATTAGAAATAGGGGAAAAAAAGAATACAATATTGTCAGAAACAATTAACTTGAGACAGTGTGCTTTCAGCTGGGATTTGGAAAGTGGTCTCTCAGAGGCTCCTATGGTATTTGGTTTCATTTTTAATAAATATAAAATTTAATAAATTTTAAAAATGATCCGAACTTACATCCTGTAGCATTGAGAAAGAAACACAGAAGAGTCAATGTAAGTCTCAGGCTGCAATCCTATCCGTACTTACCTAGGAGTAAGCCCCATTAACTATAGTGGGGCTTAGTTCTTAGACATGCATAGGATTGGGCAAGCAAGCAAGACTTCCTACCACCATCCAGTTGCATCATGCATGCTTAAATGCATCATGCATGCATCATTTCTATCAGGCACTGGAAGAAGGCATATTTTATGGCACTGAAAGGTGTTTGCCATTAATGCAAATGGTAGCAGCCCTCATTAGTACTTCTGTACAGGCACTCTAATCAGTTCCCTGTGTAGCCTTTCTCACAGCATCAAAACTTCATCATAGTATTCTGATTCTTCATTGCAGGTAGAAAGAAATGGCTAGATTTTATTAGGCCCATAAAATTAAAACAAAAACTTAGCATTTAGCTTTCTGAGCATTCAGGTTGGTTCACATATATAGTGGACCATCAGTATCTGTGGGAGATTGGTTCCAACTTTCAGGACTCCCCTGGGATACCCAAATCTGTGGATGCTGAAGTCCAGCACCCGATGCCCGCAATGACTTACTGGGAGCCTATGGAGGCTGCATCTGGGTTGTTCCAGGCCTGCAACATACTCCATTGGCCTCCGTAAGCCCCAGGACACCTTGGGGAAGCCGCCAGAAGTGCGATTGGAAGTTGCAGTCATGCTTCTGGTCGCTTCCCCAAGGTGTCCTGGGGCCCATGGAGGCCAATGAACTGCGTTGTGGGCCTGGGACAACCTGGAAGTGGCCCCTGGAGACCTCCAGAGGTACTTCAAGCTCGATCTGCAGATGGTGAAATCCGCAGATGCCAAGCTTGTGGATCAGGAGGGCCACTGTATTATCTCAGTATTTCTTATGGAAAATACATATGGCAAGTCAGAAGTAAAAGCTAACTGGGCAAGAGGCACTTTTTCAATTGATGCTCCTCTTATATTTAGCAGGGGGAGAGTAACTGCCCCCCTTTCACCCCAGCACAGTCTCTTTTCTGGTGGCTGTTTGCTGGTGGTGTTCTGCATCTTTTTTAGGTTGTGAGCCCTTTTGGGACAGGGAGCCATTTAATCATTTGATTTTTGTCTGTAAACCGCTGTGAACGTTTTGTTGAAAAGCGGTATATAAATACTGTTAACAAATAATAATAATATGGATTTGTGATTTGCTGAGGCTGAGAGAAGAGTAGCTTCCCTCTCATTCTAGCGAGTTTGTGGATAAGCCTACTTTGAACAGGAGATTTCTTGCTTGCAGTTCATATGCTTAACCACCATGCTACATCAGCTCACAGGAGCAGTTAATGGATTATAATTCATGAACTAACATTCCAAAATAAGAAGTAAAACACACAATCTGGATACTTGTGTAGTATGCCATTCCAACGGAAGGCAAAGCAGCAAAGGAAGCAGTTAATCATTCAGTTAATCAACGTGTGCTAAGAAGAACTAGAGCAGACAGCAAGTTGCTACATCTTTGATAATGCTCCTCATGGTTTAGGAGCGAAATGTTAGGACAACCCCTTGTTCTCTTGTTAACTTAATAAAACGACCAGAACAACCTGGGGAAAAATCCTTTTATTAACTCAAAGATATGTACCGGTCACGAAAACCTCAGAACATACATTACGGCAGGGGCATTGTTTTATGTTTGAATGGTTCCTCATAAAAGCAAAACAAGAATCCTGTACAACTAACATACCAGAAAGAAAGATTCTAGTGTAGCATGGCAAAGCACCTTTTACTTACCTCTGCATAGGTCTTTTGGCCGTCTATGGGTTTCCTCAGACCCATGCCAGCTATGGAGCCAGCATAAGTCCAAGAAGAGCCACAGAGCATTCTGGGGCGGGGTTAAGGAGATGGGGTCTGGTATGCAGAGCTGCTGATGGATCCCCCCCTCTCTTCCCTGACATTCCCTGGGCTCCGGCTCCTCCTTCAAAATGTCCAAACATACCCCTGGCCCATGGCTCACCCCCACCACCAACTTACTAGCACCAGTGGAGCGTCCAGCCGAGTCTGGTACACGAACAGGAGGGAAAGAAAAAGCTGAAATATCTTCTGGGCATAGGATTCGGTGGAGCGCGCCACCAAGAATCCTTCCTCCCTCTCGCGCCCAGCCACCCAGTCAACCCCTCCCCATGCCGTCTGGCACAGGACATACCTGTGCCCACCAGTGGCGTCCTCTCTCCGGCAGGGAGTGAGCGGTGCCAACTTACACTCCAGGTGTAAAAAATGCCTTATGGCACATTTACGACACTCTGGAGTGGCAGAGCAGCCAGCAGCCACACACAGGATCGTGCTGTTAGATATAGGATTTTGGTTCACCTAGTACTAAGTTGCATTTTTCATGCTCTTATAAATGTACAGTTGGACCTCCGTATCCATGGGGGTTCTGTTCCGCCCGCCCGCCCCCCCGGCAGATACTGAAATCTGCGTAAAGCGAAATTGCTTTAGCATGGATACGGGGGACACTGTAAAAACTTGAAAAAAAGAAAGAAGTTAAAAATAGCATTCCTTATCTTTTGGCTGGCAAACTGCTCCATTTTCAGGGCTGTAGAGAGTGAAATCGTGGTCCTACAGCCTCTTGCGGGACTCTTGACTTCCCTCCTCCCTTCCTCAGGCTTGCCCCAATCCCTCACCACAGGCTACAGCACCCAAGAGCAGGATCCATACAGGCCTGTGTCTTTAGCCAAGTTTTAAGACAGTCTCTCTGTGAAGGAAACCCGGGGGGGGGGGGAGGACGGGACTTGCTGGATGGAAGGAAGCCACATGTTGATTGTAGGCACCTTCAGAAAGAGGAGCGATACAAGTAGAAGCAGTAGTTTGAAAGACAAATTGCAAGCCTCCTTCCCCACGACTTGGACTGCAATCCTATACTCACTTTCCTGGGAGTAAGCACCATTCAACACAGTGGGACTTACTTCTCAGTCTTCTCATAGCCGCCCATGCAGAAGCCACATTCACTGCCGTCTCTCCTACTCACCACAAGCAAGACTGCTGCCCATTAAATGTGAAAAAGGAGAGGAGGTGCTATGGTGAAGAAGGGCTCTGCCAGCGGCCAGTCTTATGCAACCACATATTGGAAAACCCACTTATAAAAATCTGAAGAGTCCTGAGACCAGAAAGGTTAGCATGTCCCCAGCAGCATTGGCATTCATACTTTTCTGAACCACTGAGGCTAGTTTGCCCAAAGTTTCCAAAATGGTGACGTCATCATTTGTTGAGCTGGATCAGTGTGGTAGTGTTCCTTATCTCCTTCTTGAGAGCCTGGATCCGTAGAGTAACCAGATCAAGAGCCAAGTTTGGAAAAGGATGCTGGCCTTGCCCCCGAAGTAGTGGCCTCAGTGATGGATGGAAAGTACTCCTAGGGGTCTGGGGTTGGAAAAAAAGCATACAATTCTCCATCCTTCCTCCTGACATACTCATCGACAAGTCTTTAACTAATGCAGAATATATATGAGAACCAAACATTAAATGCTTTTTAAAACCCTTCAGCATGTGTGTCATGGTGATTCATGTGTTGTCAGCTTTGTTCTCGATGAGAAATATTTCCAGCCATTAATTGGACAGAATGCACTTGAATTAATAGGGTAGGTGGGATTTATTTTGGATATAGATCTTTGCAATACAAGTCTAACTCAGTGTTGTTGTGGTGGTGGTGGTGTTAAAATTCAAGAATGAGCAGTGTGAAACAGAATCTAGATTCTCAGAGAATGAGATGCAGTTTGTGACCGACATATAACAAAAATAAAATGCAATACCAGCTATTTCAGCTTTCCAGAGAGCTTGCATTTTCCAGCAGTTTACCCTTGAGATGTAAAATGGTAATTTGACATAGACTAGCAACACAGTGTGATGTGAGCAGCTGCGTAAAAGGCAGTGCATATGGAGCATGCCCAGTGATGTGAAAAAGCTCTTACCCCACCCCCACCCTAGCTCTGAAGAGATGAAATGAACTTTGCACTTGCAAATGTTACGTTTTGCACAGGATTTTTAAAGGGTCCTTTATAAGCACTATATTTGAAGCAGTTTAAAAAAAACAACAGCACAAAGGCAGCTTTTTTTTTTTTTGGTGCTGATGATTATTATATCAATGTAGCATCTCCTACAATATACTTGAAGTCTGGATTTCCCCCCCCGAATTAAAGAAACATCTTTGCTTTTTGGCACCTGGCACCATGGGAAAATTAAGAATTTACTTACACTAGAACAGAGACACTGAAGATTGCAAAACTGAGGAGGAAAAGGTTTGCAACAGAGCATGGATAGGAAAAGAGCAGGGATTCTGCAGTGCTCAGTGTGCACATGTTTTATGAGAATCAGTGCCGGGCTTTGCAGCTGCGGACAATAACTGAGCTGTCTGGCTAATGAAGGCCACCTGGATCAGGCTTCTGAAAAGAGCCAAAGGAGGACGGCTGAAGAATTCTGATATCTGTGTAAGCGCTGAATTTCCATTTGCTGGCATATTTTGCTTTGCCGGTGGGGTGGGGGAAAGACTGTGTGCTTTCATTCTGTTTGAATTTCCAGGTTTTCATTCTTTTGATTACAAGGAGAGAGAAGAAAATCAGAGATGTCAGTTATTTACATAGTTATTCTGGCATGGTGACCGGTGGTTGGATACGTGTTTCAGTTCAGTCATATTTCATCAGCTGCAATTTGCTTTGTGGTCATTTCTGCGTGTTTTTGCTGAAGGGCTGAGATAGATTTGAGCCATTTTTTTCTGGTGGGGAAAGAGAGCGTCAGGTGAAGAGGTGCTCTGCAGTTAAGATGGAATTCACAGCTTAAAGCTGAAGCTGTAGCCATTTTCTGGGGTAAAGAATCTTCTTACCAACTTTGCATTTTTCATCTGAATTTTGTCTTTAGCGAGACTTTACTGGTGGCTTTGCTTATCTAAAGCTATCCTTGAAATTGCTGCATGTCCTTCAGCCCTGCACTGCACCATTGATATTACTCCACAGAAACTAGCTCTGTATAGCAAAAGGTATGTGCTGCTTAGAATGAGGGGGGATCGCAAGTATAAAGCTTGAAAAAGAACACTATGTTTTGGAATGGTCTCTGGATCAAAACAATTCATGTGCTTGTTATTTTTCCCATTTATTCTATTGGGAACTGCAGGGTTTTATTTCTTAAGCAAGGATTCTACCAAAGTGCTGAAAATGACAATACAGAAGTATTCTGAGGCTGTACTATGAATGGCTTGTAAAAAAAAAAATTACAACTTTTTAAATCATCTCTTCCTTTTATCCAGGGTTCGGCAGACTCCTACACCAGCCGTCCATCTGATTCAGATGTATCTCTTGAGGAAGACAGAGAAGCAGTGCGGAGAGAGGCTGAGCGACAGGCCCAGACGCAGCTGGAAAAGGCAAAGGTAAGATGCACAGTCTAGATTTGTGGAAACGTTTATTATAATCTTCCTCCTCAGTTATCCATGGCATCTTTTCCCATGTATGAAAAGGGTGCAGTACATAAGTACCTTCGTGTATTTTGACTGGTGCTACTTTCATAGACCAACTAGCTTGGAGAAAAGAAGTTCTCTTAAGGACTTTTCTTCAGAAGTATTTGGATATTGCACTTAACACAATAATGCCAAGAGGAAAGTCATTGTGCATGAAATATTGATACATTCCAGCATCTTCATGAGTTTAAACATGGTTCTTCTCCCCCCACATGAATTTTGGCATTTCTAGTTGGTGATATTGGATTGTGACTATAAGTGTGTAGTGGCGAAGTACGTGCTGTAATCTTGATAAAAGAAAATATAGAAAATGGTTATTGCACCTCTCCTATCCATGTTGTTGTTGTTGTAACTTTATTCCTTTTACTCTATAGAGTATATATCTTGGTATAAGATTTCCATAATCCCAGAGGTCATAATTATTTGTTTGATTTATGTAGTGCTTCATATCTATATTCTCTAGTCTTGCTACCTGTCACTTTCTCTTGCTTTTCTCTCCCTAGTATTCTATGCACTTTCCTTCTGATCTTCATTTCCTGTTTGTGCCTTCTCTTCCTAATCGCCTATTAGCCACCCTTTCCTGTGGTCAAGGTGGATTACTTTATATAGACATATAACACCGTTTCTCTTATAGCTCAGTTTTGTGCATACCTAGTCAGAAGTACAATGTAAATCTGTATAGGATTGCAGCTTTAATCTTCTGTGTATATATTTTAAAATTGTGTCTTCTGCCTAACTTTGAGATGAAATAATCTAATGGGACAAAAAGTCATTTGGGCAGCAATCCTAAGGCTTACTAGGGAGTACGTCCATTGAGCTCTGTGGAACTGTTTGAGTAAATGTACTTTGGGTACACGTCTTTCACATTTGAGATTCTCCTTAAGAAGGCTTTGTACCTTTATTTCTGAACAACTTTAGCATGCGTGTGTATACATTTTGTCTACCCTTTCCTTTTCCTTCTATCATTTGTATATTTTCAGTTTTAGTGTGTTTGGGGGAACATACTGATTCCAAGAATGAAATGGTTGAAGTTAACTTGATTACAAAGAGATGGCTCAACCTTGGACAGGATTGCCAGATTCCATTTTGTGGAGCACTGTATTTCTTAAATGAGATTTATCCATACTGTCGTATTATTAAACAATAGGATTCTTTCTGATAATTTTAGTTCATAGGAACAATTGGGCTTCTGAAGACCTTCAAAGTCTGCCAGATCCAGCCATTAGTCTTTGAGAAGTGTAACTTTTCAGGTGATCTGGGTAGAGTACCTGAGTTATCTTGTTAGAGTTCCCAAATCTTTTACCTAAAGGAATACCATTTTGTTGTCAGCTGCTCCACTCATTCTTTAATTCTAAGCATTGGAGGTAGAAAGCTGCTAAAAACCTTTGCACAATAGTACATCTGGGGCCAGTACATTTTTTGTCTTCCCATCATGGAACTAACTAAGGACTTTTGGGTTGCCAGAAATGGATAAATATGCATATGTTTCCCCTTCTCTTGTGAAGGCTGCTTTTGCATCCTGCAAGCAAGTCCTAGGAAAGAGTAAATATTTTACTAAGACCATCAGTAAAATTAAACTCTGAAGGGAAAAGTTCAGATAAACAGTACTTGCAGGAAAATAGGAATAGCATTTGAGCATTTATTGCTAAGCTGATGCATCTCTTACTGATGAGTAAATCTATGTGAGTGTTGCTATGGGAATTTGGCTTAGCCGTGCTGACTTGAATGCATGTACAGCCCTTATGTAATATTCATGACCTCTAACAAAGCTGCTGTACGAGTTTACAGGGAAACTGCCGGCAGACCTTGACTTTTTGAAACTGTATTTCCAGGCATCAAAACGGTGTTCTCAGTTCAGTTGGTTGGGGAATAATCTCCAGATCTGACACTGTCTCTGACTGTGAGACAACTTGTTAACCGCGGAAGTGGGAGGGCACTGGCAGTGTCAAGCTGCTACAACAATGGTGTTTCAGTACTACATAAAGTTAACGTTGGAATCCTTTGTGCATTAATAAGAATAATGGAACACCAGAAAATACATTAATTTTGCCTTTGCCTGGTGAAAATGTGGGAACAAGAGGAGGCATGCATGGGGGGGGGGGAGTGGGGGGGTGACGACACTGTAGCAGAGGCGGCCAGCAGACACAGGATGAGTTCACCAGCCCTACTATGCCATCACCACACCTTATCAGCATGCCAGCCCTAGTGTTGCCAGAGTTTTCTTCACAGTTTGAGACTAAACGTTTGGCTTCCTGTAGAATGTATACATTCCTGTATAATGAAGAAAGTACGTCCTTGATTGACAAGGCTATTGCACACACAAATGCATTCACAGTTGCAAGTGACAATTAAGGCACCTTTTTAAAAAGCATAATCGTTTTTATTATATGCATGCTTCTGCTCAGTCAGCGGTGCAAGGTTTACTTGTCCTCGTTTCAGAGTTTTTAAACCTAGGTCTTGCATATCTTGATGATTAATCTCACAGCAGGAAACGCAACAAGACTATTATTTCTTCTTACAATTCACATAATAATTCATTGAAATATTAGGTTGATTTGCCACGGACTTCAGAAATTCTGTATAAGTCCAATAAATGTAATATGAAGAAACTGCTTCTACAAAGGTCTGTCAAAACTGTGTTAGTCCATGTTAGTGCAAGTCCATGTTAGTGCAACTAATGTACTCCCATTTCACAAAATAGATTAGTATATATTTAGCCAAAGTTCTCTTTGCTTATTTCTGATTGTCTTAAATGTGAAAAGATGGATCTATTTGTGAATGTCTTGAGTATTATGAAATGCATCATAATGACCTTTTTCTTGTTTTTTTGAAGTCCTTTGGTTTTATTTTCATTGCCCTCACTTAAAGTATTTCATTAAAAGTATTGTACAAACACAGTTGATTTGTGTGCGCGTGTGCATGCACATTTGAGGTTGGCCAAAATGTGGCTTGGGAATTACTGCTAGTATTTTGCTGTTAAGCAATTTTTTTAAAAAAAGACAATGAAGAGTGTGAGTTGCTTGAAATATTTCTGTTCCCCTGAAGATAAGTCTGTGCTCAACAAAACCCATTGGAACCATTGTATTAAAGTACTCCTGCCTCTTACAAGGGCTTTGTTGTTAGTTAAGATAGTAGCTACTTCCTTGCTCCGTCTAGGGCAGGGGTGGCCAACCTTTCACTGGCATTAGGGCCTCTGCATTCTTAAGAGTTTTGTGTAGAAGACAGAATCTTGGCAGCTGCAAATGCTGATGGTGCTGCTAAAGCAGCTACACCTGCTGAAATGCCCTCAATTATACAACCAGTAAAAGTCCAGGAGCATTCATGTTGAAAGGTTGGCCACCCCTGGTCTAAGGTTTGTCTGACTCTAGGGATTGAGATGGTAAAGGTATGGAGGGTTCGGGCTGGGAAGCCTGAGGGCAGGAGAGATTTGAGGGGAGGGAAAGGGAAGAAGAATCAAAGGGGGGGGGGATTAGAACAACACATGTCGTATGATCTTCTGTTTTATCTGGGATCCTCATTTTACCCTGTTGGAGTTGTAAGAACAGAATTTGTTGGTGTGCAACTGAACGGAGCAGAAATCCTTTGCAGTCAACTGAATACTGGCTTAGGTTGGGGGTGAAATGAGGGCATTGACAAGGTGGTTGAAATGGAAATGTAGCTAGATCTACAGTTGTTGCAATATAAGGTATTTTTATGCAAAGGAATCTGTCTTGTTCTACTTGCTTTGGAGTGATTTGGACACACAGACATTGTTAGGAAAATGAATTCATTTGAAATGGCTATATGCTTATTGCTTTGCTGTCTGCACCTTGATGGAGTGTGTTATATTGCAGTGGAGACCAGGATCCGTGAGGCATTTCATCTGAGAGATAAAACTTGGTGAAACTTCTTAAAGCTTTTCTAAGAGAGTCGTAAGCCACTATGTTATCAATGTCAGCTGCCATCTGAAATGTGTAGATCATAATGGGTGGTGGTGGTGATTACCCATGCTATATGGTAATAATAACATTGAATATTGCAGGGTTATTGTAAACCATCCAGTTTCAGCCGTGTCCCTCTCCCCCATTCGTCTGCATTATATGAACAATGATATTACTCTCCTCCTAACACAAAGAACGTTTTCCGGTCAATTTTTAAAATCTAAAAAAGAAAATTAAGTTTTCCTAAAACAAGAAGACTGTGCTTGAAAGAGCATTAATTTCTTTCTTTGCTTCTACTATTGGGGCATGTGGAGTGGCAAAAGAGCCTACTGTAGCAATAAAATCCTTGATTTTTTCTCATGAGCTGTCATGAGCAGCTGTCATTGTTACTCGATGAGAGAGAGACATGGTGTCAAACAACCAGAAAATCTAGTCTACAGACAAAAAGGACCTGTCAGTCTAGGCCTTGTCTTATATTGATGGGCAGTACAAAGGAGTGATTCCTAACATCTGGCTTCTCTCGTTCAACATGGCAAGATTAAGGGAGCTCGAGGAGAATGAAGTGGTAGCAGAAATGTGATCTGTGTGGCATCCAAGCTAGAAGTTCTCTAAAATCACAGAATGGGTGGGGATGCAAGGAGTCGTTGGCAAACTGGGAACTGGATTCTGGGCAGATGTGAGAGCTGGAATAGCAGGAGGTAGATGTGGCAGGGGATAGGGGCCTGATGGAAAACAAGCAGCAGATGGAAGCTGTGGGAGGTCAGTTGGGGATGGAGAAGCAGTGGTGACTATGTTGTTGTTGTTGGTCAGTCGTTAAGTCGGGTCCGACCCTTCGTGATCCCATGAAACACATCCAGCCAGGCCTTCCTGTCCTCCACTATCTTCCTGAGTTCGCTCATTTTCATGTTTGTTGCATCGGTGATGCTGTCTAACCATCTCATCCTTTGCCTTCCCCTTCTCCTTTTGCCTTCAGTCTTTCCCAGCATCAGTCTTCTCCAGAGAGTCTTCTCTTTGCATTAGGTGGCCAAAATATTTGAGCTTCAGCCTCAGTACCTGTCCTTCCAGGGAACAGTCAGGGTTGATTTCATTTAGGATTGACTGATTTGATCTCCTAGCAGTCCAAGGGACTCTCAGGAGTCTTCTCCAGCACCACAGTTCGAAAGCATCTATTCTTCGGCCCTCAGCCTTCCTTATGGTCCAACTCTCGCAACCATACATTGCTATTGGGAACACCATCGCCCTGACTATACGAGCTTTTGTTGGCATGGTGATATCTCTGCTTTTTATTATGCTGTCTAAGTTTGCCATAGCTTTCCTTCCAAGGAGTAAGCGTCTTTTAATTTCATGGCTGCTGTCTCTGTCTGCAGTGATCTTGGAGCCCAAAAAAGTAAAATCTGTTACTGCTTCCATTTCTGCCCCTTCTATTTGCCAGGAATTGATGGGACCAGATGCCATGATCTTAGTTTTATTAATGTTGAGTTTCAAGCCAACTTTTGCACTCTCCTCTTTCACCCTCATCAAGAGGCTCTTTAGTTACTATGGCTCCCTACCAAATGGAAAATTCTGTATTCAAGTGTTAAGCCTTCAAATAATCGTGCAGTAAGGATATATTTGTTGTGTTGAGCTTGGGAATGTAAATTAGCAGCAGGAATAGAAGTGAGAAGAGCCTAGCAAGCCACAGTGCTCAGCATGTTTAGTCGGTTTTTGTGGGAGGTATTGATGTTTTTTTATGATGCTTGTATATTTTTAATCTGGTGTGAGCCATTTTGGAGGATTCTTTGGAGAGCAAAAGGCAGGATAGAAATCCCTAGAATGATAGAATAAATAAGAAAAACCCTCTGAGTCCAGTGGGACTTTCTTATAAGTGTGTTTAGGATCAGAGCCCAATCCCAAACCTGGGAAACACCAGCATACTTCCAGGTATGCCAGTGCAAAGACAATCCGGCTGTTGCAGAAGCCCTTCTGCCAGTAGCACGAACACCATTACAGCAGCTTGAAAGTCATGCACCTCTGTCAATGGGATGCAGACCAACTGCCAGCACAACCCTGCCAGCAGAGAGGCAGAAAAAGGGTGGAGAGTGGGGCAGTACGGTACAAGGCAGAGTTGGCAGCCGCTGGATCTTGAACCCACTTCCCGAGCCAGACATGCCTCCAGCAGCTCCAAAGCGCTCCTCCAGCATCAGAGCTGGCGTATTTCAGAGTCCCATAGGGAGCTATGCAGCAGCTGGCACATACAGGTGAGCTTTGCCTCTCTCACCCCCCTCAACTGTCCTCTCCACCATGACACCACATTGAATTTGGCAGCCATCTCGCCTGTGGCCCTGCACGTTCAGCGCAGTGGCAACATAAGATTAGGTTGTGCTTTTAGAGTAGATTCCAGCAAAATATTTCTTTTGCTTTTACCATACTTAAAATAAAATAAAAACACTCGGTGAAAAGCACAAATTTAGCCTTGCATGACCCTCCCCTTCTGATGAAATAGTCCAGAGGGGAAAACTGCAATTGACATTAGACCTACATTCACAGTATAGTATCACACAGTGCTCTGAAGCTTAGGGTATTCTTTCTCTTTTTTATTATTCTTGCTGAATACTATGAGTTGAATTAGTGATGTCACCTGCAAGTATATTTTGAAAGATGTTCCACATGTTGTCATGTGAGCCCCTCGGGGCAAGGACCGGTCTTCTCTTCTATTGTAAAGCACCATGTACATTGATGGTGCTGAATCAATCAATCAATAATATAACTGCATGAAGTGGAACAGAGCATACTAGTTCATCCAGCATCACGTGTGACAGAATCAGATGTTTTTAGTAGATAATTCTGTATATGAAAAGGTAATAAGTAACATTAGCAGTTGTTTGCTAACTTTATATAACTAGGGTAAACAGATGCAGGGTGAGATCGAGCCCAAAGTTCCGGCGCCGGAGCGAGCGCTTCAGTACCAGAAGGTGTCACAAATGTGCAGTAAGGCCCGTTTGTGCCTCAACATTAGCAGTTGTTTGCTAACTTTGCTAACTTTGCTAATTAGTTGCACCTCAACTGCTCACTCTAGCGCCGGACCGAGCATGCGGTCGATGGCAAGTCTCCATCTCCAGCCGCATGGGTGTTCCGGCTGGCGAGGGAGGGGGGCCATTGGCCGAGTCGGGCTGGGAGGCAGCGGGGATGGCGTCGGCCATATCTCCATCCCCGTCGGGCCGGCTTGGCCATTACACGACCTCTAACTGGCGGAAATCCGAGGAGGCTGATAGGGCCGGCCCTAGTTTACACCCGGGGAAGGGGCCGCATGGTGTTCCAGATGTCCAAATCCTGTGTAAGGATCCGCCGCCGGATTCTTACCGGATTCTTACACAGGATTTGGCTGACCAAGGAGTACACATGGTTCCTGTTCCTTTTATGCAGCCCAATCTTGCCTATCTCCTGCACCAATGGCGTAGGGACACCATTGCAGCCTATCTGATGCTGGCACAAGACTGGGGCCGCCAACGCAGGTAATCAGGGCAGGAACATTATTGAGAATAAAACGGCCAATTATTGAGAATAAAACGGCCAATATCATTATGCCTTTGTACAAATCGATGGTAAGGCCACATCTGGAGTATTGTGTCCAGTTCTGGTCACCATACCTCAAAAAGGATATAGTTGAATTGGAGAAGGTGCAGAAAAGAGCGACCAGAATGATTCGTGGGCTGGAGCACCTCCCTTACGAGGAAAGGCTACAGCGTCTGGGGCTTTTCAGCCTAGAAAAAAGGCGCCTGAGGGGGGACATGATTGAGACTTATAAAATCATGCATGGGATGGAGAGAGTGGATAGAGGGAAATTCTTCTCCCTCTCGCACAACACCAGAACCAGGGGACACGCACTAAAATTGAGTGGAGGGAGAGTTAGAACAGACAAAAGAAAATATTTCTTTACCCAGCGTGTGATTCATCTGTGGAACTCCTTGCCACAGGATGTGGTGATGGCACCTAGCCTAGATGCCTTTAAAAGGGGTTTGGACAAATTCATGGAGGAAAAGACCATCACAGGTTACAAGCCATAAGCAACCTCCTGTTTTTTTTTTTTTTTTTTTTTTAAGAAGTGGGTTTTCTCTGTGCCAGGTGCAAGGGAGTGGCGACTGGACACAGGTATCTTGTTGTCTCGTGTGCTCCCTGAGGCATCTGGTGGGGCCACTGTGTGACACAGGAAGCTGGACTAGATGGGCTTTTGGCCTGATCCAGCAGGGCTCTTCTTATGTTCTTAACAAGAGAAACAAGGCTCAGAGGGGAAAAGATGCATCTTAATGGATTTTCAAAGAACAATTTAAGGTGGAATTGAAGCCCTAAATTTCTTCACTGGATTAAGTTCGTTTATGATTTAATATATTGCAATAGTACTATCCAGTGAAATGTTACTAAAAGAGGAGTCCTAAACAGTATGACAGCATCCCTTTCATAGTACATTTTGTACAATTTTATTGTGTTGAGATTGGTGCCAAGAGGAAAAAATACAGAATGCTTTGGCCATCCAGAGTAGATTTTTAAAATTGAAACTTTTTTGTTTTTGTCATTTTGTAGATTCTTTTGAATTTTCAGCATGGCTTTTCCCCCTGATGTAGCAGAGTGCAGATTTTCTTTTGAAAAGGGGTCCAGTCGTTGTTGTTGGTACATGTTCATAACTTTTATTTTGTAAAATTGCCACTAAACTTGCTTAATGTCGTCTTGCATTTTCACAAGTGTAAAAGACATTTAAGTAACACAATATGTTGAACAGTGCAAAAAAGTTAAGTATTGGCAATCAGTTCACTACATTTTTTTTAAAGTTTACAGGTACTGCCCAAAATGGCAGTCTCACACCTAGTATCAGGTGCCCAAAATGGCAGCCAGTCCGCTGCTTACTACCATGCCAACCAACTAGTCCACCCACACCCTGCATGCAAGCACCTCCCCTCACTGTCTGCTGCTTCTGGTTCTAAACAGGCAAGGCTGGGAGTGGAGCCTCTCTGCTTCCAGCATCCTCCTGCTAGCGCCTGGCCAGTTTAGAATCTGCGGTGGCAAAGGATGAGGTTAGAGCAGGGGTTCTCAACCTGTGGTACAGGTACCCCTAGGGGTATGCGAACCTCTTGCTGGGGGTACGCCAAGCCCTGTCCCTTATCTACTCCATCAGCAGCTAAGTGTTAATTAACATGGATTTTAAATTTTAATTATTTCCGGAGCCCTTCTGTGTCTCTGATTTTGGTTTTGGGCTTATTTTTGTACTTTGGAAAATGTACTTTGGTGGGGTGGGGGAGGAGCTGATTTTGGGAAGTGTGACTTGGAGGAAAAAAAAGATCCTTGCATGTGTCTCTTTTTTACGCACACACGCACACACATTACCTGATTGGATTAATCCAATTAATTAGCAGTTAATTAGCAGGGGGTACTTCAGAAAATTGGACTGTGATGGGGATACCCGGGTCTCCAAACGTTGAGAACCCCTGGGTTAGAGGCTTACAGTACTTGTGAGGTATGTGAGCTAGTTGGCTGGTGGAGGGATGGAGAGTGCTCGAGAAAAGGATCACAGTAGCAACCTTCTCCAGGAGCCACCACCACAATTCTCAGCAGTGACTCTGGAGACAGCAAGCGAGAAGAGCAGTGGCCAGGGAAATGGTGGGCCAGGAGAGATAATGGGCACCCTGCACCAGTTTGTTACTTCAGGCTCATTGCCTGAAAGTATAAAAATTGATTTATTTCTGAATAATACATGTGTAAAACATATTGTACAGTCCTGGGTTTTGTTCCAGTGTTTGGTTTATTTTGAAGTTGGAACAGGAACATAAAAAACACCTCATTTTTAAATCACAGCATCTCATTTTTAGAGCTAGCAATAAAGACACACCATGTTTTATATACTGCTTCCTTACAGTAGATCTATTGCCTATTTTAATCCTTTTCCCAGTGCTTTTACACCTTAAACAATTGCTAATGTTATTTAATTGAAAAGACCTCATATCACCAAATAAAAATGGCCCATTGTTTTGCCTTTCATAAAAATTTATTTATTTATTTATTTACAATATTTTTATCCCGCCTTTCTTCCCGAAGGGACCCAATGAGGAAATGTGCTGAGGGGGGGAAATATATCTGTGTTTGCCATCTTCCAAACACAACGTTGTTGCTTAGCTTGAGTATAGCACAGTCATTGATATAACCATTCTTTAACAAACAGTGTAATATTAGAGAAGGAGAGAGAAAATAGTTATGATTAATAAACAGAACCACACTGAGGCCGCAATCCAGCCTAGAAATAGGCCAGCATAGTGTGCGCTCTGCCGGCCTTAAGTGTTGTGAAAGTGCCGTAAAGACTAATCCAGTTCACTGGGATTATGGCTTGATTTGAGGCTTCTTTGAGTTAAGTGGTAGTGCTCAGGTCCAACCAGATCTGCTGTCCAGAGTCTCCCCTGTCTCGCCACTGCTGCCTTCACCCAGGGAGGCACATGCCCCTACCCTTCCACAAAAATGCCCCTTTACCTCCTCACCATGCTCCGTCCTTGCATGGAGCATGGGGGAGGGAAGCGGATTATCTTATTCTCACACACTTTTAATGTGCAGGGAACGGATTAATATGGCTTGCATCCATGGCAGTCAAGAGGGAGGCAGTGGCAGACTGGGGGTGAAGGGCACTCCGAATCCGCCACCCCCTCACTCTCCCCACCATTCGCTGTTGACACAGGCCGCATCAGGTTGCTTCATGGCTGGCCTGGCCATGGTGGTATCAAGTCTGATTCTGTTTTGGTTTTCTTTAATGTCTTGATTTTTTTTTTATGGTTGTATACTATTTATTTATTTATTTTAAAAAATTATACCCCGCCTTACCCTATGCCGAGGCAAATGCCCAAGGCGACTTACAACAAGAATTAAAATACATAGTTTAAAATAATACATAAAATACATTTAAACAATACATAAATTTAAAAACAATAAAATCCACTGCGGGGGGGGGCGACAGTATGGAGCAGAGAAGCAGCATGGCAGAGCATCTTGAGACACAGGAGACAGACCACAACCCATCACCCAAACGCTAGACGAAATAAAAACATTTTGAGCCCTCGCCGAAAAGTCATGAGGGAGGGGGTAGTTCGCAGATCCCCTGGCAGGGAGTTCCACAATTGTGGCGCCACAACAGAGAAGGCTCGCCCACGTGTTGCCACTCTCCTAACTTGCGATAGAGGTGGCACTCGCAGGAGAGCCCCCTCAGATGACCTAAGAGAGCGGGCCGGAATGTATGGGAGAAGGCGGTCCCTCAGATATCCTGGACCCAAACCGTGAAGGGCTTTAAATGTCATTACCAGCACCTTGAATTGGGCCTGGAAATGAATGGGCAGCCAGTGTAGCCGCTGAAGCAGCAGTTCAACAGAATCAAACTGCCTAGCTCCAGTGACCACCCGGACCGCTGCATTCTGCACTAGTTGCAGCTTCCGAACCATCTTCAAGGGCAGCCCCACGTAGAGTGCGTTACAGTAATCCAGTCTTGAAGTCACTAAGGCATGGACCACTGTGGTCAGGTCCGATCGATTTCAAGTACGGCCACAGCTGTACTACCGAGTGCTATGCAGATAATAAGGTGTGTGTATCTGCATGTGTCACGCTGTTTATTACATTAATGGTCAATTTCTCCTCTGTATAAAAAGTGGATTGTATCTGAAGATTTTCAGAGAGAAAAATTACTTGCAAGGAGTCCTCACTTCAGAGTGAAACTCCTTTCTCCAGAAGGCGAAAAGAGCCTGTTGTATGTAGCTGGATATGTATCGGCTTTAATTTACCCTGTGAAGTATTGGCTGTTTTTAACCCTTGTGTATATCTGAAGCTCTTGGCATTTTCAGTACTGGAAAGGTATAGAAAGGAATATTATGATAAAAACTGTTGTGTAATGCTTTTAAAATTAACATCTTTCAGTTAGCAGTGGAAGATACCAAGCCTATTGGAAATGCTTATGTTGGCATCTAATTGTGTGCAATGATACTTAGAATAGCAAATTAGCAAGCAATCACATAAAGTATCTTAATGACTCCAGTACTGTAAATCATGAATTGGTACTTTACAAGAGAGATCAAGTGACAATTTTAGAAGCTTTTAACATGAATATAATTGGACCTCTTACTACCTGACTACCAAATCTATGCACAGTAAATTTGGGAGAGATTATTACTTATCACTCATATTTCAACACTCACAGTTTAGTCATTCACCAAACTGCCACTTGGAAAATCCTACAGAATAACAGTAACTGCTCTAACCTGTTATTATTGTGTTTAACCATTAGAGTCTATCTCCCTACATTTTTTAAAAAGTGCTATTAAACATTAAACTGATTTATCGTAACATTGGTAAGCAATGATGACCATTTATTCCTAAAGTATTCCTGAGCTGCTGTCTGTCATATTTGGACCCCAAACTAGTAGTATAATTGCAAGCTGATGGTAAGATGTGGTGAAATTGCTTTTGAAAAATCAAAAGTTTGTGTGTGAGTAAAATGACAGCCTATTAAAAGCCCCATGCTCGGATTTAGCGGACCCAGGGCAGGCTCCGCTGCATCCAGTGTGGGGCCGAAGACCATCATCCCCTTCCCTTGAGTCAAGCCCCAGCAGCCCCTATGGGGCTACTTGGAGGCGCACCAGTTAAATACCGGTAGGTGGCACAGCACTGAGAAGCCCTGTGTCGGGCTTTCAAACCCAGGACGGAGGTTAGGTTTTGGCGGAGGCCTGATCCACCAAGCCCATCCCCTTCCCGGGCCTGATCCGCCCTCTTCCTGCCCTGGAAAGCTCCTCTCCCCGCTGGCCGGTGGAGAGCTTACCTGCCTTCATTGGGCGTAGCTGCTTCACCAACGGAGGCCTGTCAGCACTGGCCTCTATGCCGGCGAGACAGGCCTCGGTGCTGTCACGACATGCTTTGTGGCATGTTTGTGACAACGCGGAGCCTGGTCCTGCCAGCGGAGGCCGGCATAGGATTGGGCTCTGAGAGATAGTGACTGCAAAACCTGCATTTGTATTCCAAGAGAGGCTGCTGTCCAGGACTACGGAATTAGATTTGATTTGATAGTGTTGACTATACACTCACATGGATGTCTGTGTAAGCAAGAGATTCCAAACTAGGCAGTTGAATAGAAATAATAGGAGTAAACTTTTAGAGCCTCTATTGCTATGCATCCCTGACCTCTGTTTGCTCATTTTCTTAAGGATTCCAGTATATTTCATTGCTTTAAGTATGTGTGCATCATTTGTATCTGAAATGAAACTGGCTTCCACGTGTGCTATGTTGTCATCCGCCTATTAATTGGCGCCCCTAAAAATGTTGCTGTCCCAAGTGTTCATTTGAATTGCTCATAGTCTGATAAGCTCTGGATGTACCATAACTCTATAGTGCTCCTTGTTTTTCACATTCTGACTGCAACTATAGAACATAGACTCCTGAGACATCTTTTTATTTTTATAGTGTTTATTACTTCATACACAGTTATTCAGCAGTTCTATTCAAAGCAGTACCACTGAGAATAACCTAATTCAAACAATTGTGATAGCAGTAGAGAAACCCTAAAGCTAATTGCAGTAATATTTGTAATTCTTTTCTTATTATCTGTATGCTAGTTGCAGAAATTATTTAAAATATATAAAATCTCTCATATAATGCTCTTGATTACTATTTCATATGTATTGTTCAACAGGAAAATTTCCCTGCCCCCTCAACATTTTACTGTTGTTCCTTTCCTCAGAGTTATCAGAATCCACCTGTATACATAGGATATCAAATGAACAGATTGAGGATAAAGCCAAGAAAAAAATATTTTTTTGAAGTAGGAAAAAGGTATTATGCATGCATTGGGGCATGTCAGGATAAACTGATTACAAAAGATACACTGCTTTCTTCTCCCACAGTAAATCTTGAGAGTTTGCTGTTCTCGTAACGATTCTGAATGCCAGGCTTGGATCTGGTGTGTAAAAATAGTGGTTGGGTGCAGAAATTGTTGTACAATTAGTTGGAGATTTAAGAAGCAATGGATGCATTTATAAATCATTCAACTGTGCATCCCATTGAAAGTAATGGAGAAGTTATGACAAAAGAATATGCAACTTTTCACTAAACAGTCTTCTTATTGGATGGCAGGATGATAACCAGCACAACACCAATTATTTTTAAGAAGAATCCAGAAAATTGCCAGAACCCATTAGTATCTATCCCAGGCAAATTGCTATTTTTATGTTATGTTAAGCATATAGCCTTGCTTGGAAAAATAACAAACAAAGCTCATTGAGAACAGGAATAGTAGAACAAGGCTTGCTGTGAAACTAATCAGAATGGCATTTGCAAAGAAGTCCTGCCTTCAAAATGGCAAGCAAGGAGGAGTTTCTGTCCTGTGAAGAAAAGCATGTAGGACTTTTTAAGACAGAGTCCATTTTTTAGTGTGTTATAAAATTATGCACAGTGGAGAAAGAAGCAGATAATTTTTTCTCCTGTCTCATTCTAGAATTTGGAATCATTTGGGAAAACCTATTAGGACAAGATTCAGGAAAGACAAAATAATTTCACACCACAGTGTACTCTTATGGAATTCACTGCTACCAGTAGTGGGGATGACCAAGAGGGCCTTAAAAGTGGATTAAGCCAGAGGTTCTCAACCCCTGACCGGCCGCATACCACTTCTGGCGCCGCTCGTCTTTCGCGTACCACCAGAAGTGACTGGTGGTGATGTCAATGCCAGTTACTCCTGGGTTTTCACATTTTCTGAGCCAGAAAACGCAAGTAGGAAGGTCAAGGAAGGCCCTTCCCAGCACTCCCAAGAGGCTCGGCCAAATGCAGGAGCCTCTCGGAAGCAAAAACGTGACTGAAAATGCCGTGTCGGAGCAGGGTTTCAGCGGACCAGAGGTCAGCGTACCACCTCCAGTCACCCGGAGTACCACTACTGGAATGCGTAGCACCTGCTGAGAACCCCTGGGTGAGACAATTAATGGGGGGGGGGTAGGTCTACCTATGTATATCTAACATAATGCCTAATAATAACCTCCATGTTCAAAGGCAGTTTGCCTCCGAATACCGGTTGCTGGGCATCAACAGGGCTGGCTATTGCATTCCTGTCCTTCCTCTATATTTTCCAGAAGCATCTGGCTGGTTACTGGGGAATACAGTGCAGGGCTAATGAACGGTCTCATCCAGCAGAATCTTCCTAATCCTAAAGGTTTCTGTTTTTTCCTCTCAACAGGAATGCTCTTAGACCATTTTTAAATAGCTATTCTTTAAATTTTGAATCCAATATTTGTATGGAGCTACTTAGGCTGATTTGGATTAGATATAAAAATACAGATAATGCTGCATAAACTTCCAAAGAGATATAACCTGAGAGAACTGATGAGTTTCCCATTGTAATTGGATTCTATTTCCTGACAGACTGAAATGTTCAAAATTAATTCTTAGTAAGGTATGTTGAATAACTTATAGCCAAATTCTAATCATGTTTGCACAGAAATAAATTCCAATTATTCAGCTGAAATGGACAAATCCTATTTGTATTTATGCGGAGATAAGTCCACTGAGTTCAGTAATGAGGACTGCAGCTTTAATTCAGTATTGGAGGTGACTGCTGCACCGAATATACAAAATAATCCAGTGCTTTTTAAAAAAGCTGTTATAGATATCTAATACCAAAAGTTGATTGTGCTGCACCTCACTATGAAGTGCTTTCTAGAAATTGTCACGATATGGTCTCCATGATTATGAAGAACAGAACCTGCTTCCTTTATCAACCGGATGGGCTTTACACTTTTTGCTTCAGTTTCTAAAAATATGAATATTTTTTCTTGCAATTCATAACTCCATAATGGCCTTCGACTGGTCACACTCTGCGTATTGAGTTGCTTATCTGATTTATTCATATGCTTTCATTATTTATAAAATTGTGGCTATATCGCATCTTATAGTGGCTCCTATTTTAGTGCAACACATCTTTCAAGATACTCTGAAGACAGTCTCTTGAAAAAGACTTTTCCAGTTTTTTGTATCAGATGTTTTATATTAAAATTGAAAACCTCAGTTGCACAACACAGGTAACCAAGGGAGGTGCCAAAATATTATAAATCTTTAAAGAATTTTTACTGTGCTAATTATACATATTGAAAGCTTTGCCTTGCCATGTCAGGGCATTCTCACCTGAATATGAGTGACGCAGATAGCAAAAGGAATAAAATTGACTAACCTCATGGAATTGTGAAGATTAAAGTAGTTACCTTTTTGGAATTTTAGAAATGAGGCAGCTTATAAATTTTAAAATGTAAATCATATGAACCAATCAACTCTTGTGACTTCCTTTTGGCAATATAATATTAGGATAATGACTTTTTGTCATGCATTATGCTATTAGGGCTGTTTGACTGATTTTTGTAATTTTAGATAATTTTTTATTGTTAGTCTGTTGCATTTTCAGAAAAGCAGGACAACTGAACTTTGTCCTATTATAAATATTTATTTCTGTATTTATATACCGCCTTTCTTATCCTCAGATCGCTTTTCAGATGTTACTCATGGTGGTTTACATAAGCAGGTTGTCTAGACCCAATAAGGGTCTTTACAATATTGTTCTTTATAGAACCTTTCAACTCCAGGTGGTTTCCTTCCACGGTGCAGTCATCTTCACTTAACTGTAGAACACAAGCCTCAAGCTTTCCGCACGCAGCCACAAATATACCATAATATTCTTTGACTGGAATTCCATGCCTTTATGGCAGAGGTTTCCAAACTGTGCATCTCGACTCCCAAGTGTGTCATGGAATACAGCCAGGGGCATTGAGTTAGTCTTTTAATTACCATATATTCTTGCTTGCAAGATTGAAATTTAGGCAAAAACAAAGACCTGGAAAAGCTGCCTCTTTACATCGGGTCACTCAAAGTTCACTTCAAGGTTTCCAGCCAGTTCTTCCACACCACATTTTGTTTTTAACAGCGTGAGCTGAAACAAGTGCTGGAGACAGCATCCCATTTCTCCCCAAATCCTGAGACACTGCAGGTTTGCAAATTGGTAAAATATTTTCTTGCTGCTGAATGTTTTTAAGAAAGCTTTAAAGACTTTGATTTCTCACTCTGTGATTAAGAGAGGTAGAAGAGGCATAAGTAAGTTGCTTGCTTTTTTTCATCTTGCAAAGATGCTACCTAAAGGAGCTTTCTCTCATGCAACTGGGGTGGGGCATGACCAATGAAAAGAAATGACCTCCCTCCCATGCTTTGATGTTTCTCTTGCCATGAATAGGACTAACTCGGACGACATTGGTGCCCTCTACCAGGTAGACACCCCAGGCCTGCCAAGAGAGGGAGGGCAGCATCCCAACCCCACCCTGTGCACTCCTGGCTTAGCTGCTGCTCAGCAGAAGCATGAAAAATCCACTTTAGGGCTCGTTTGGGGAATATACGTATACATATTAGAAAGTGTGCCTCTGAGCATGTAAAGAGTGTCTGTTTCTTCAGTGCACTTTAATGGGGAGCCACAGCTAACGGCGAGGGAGGTCAAGGGAGGCACAAGTCTAAAATGTTTGGGAACCACTGCTCTATGGAATGTCATGTTTCTGATATGTATCATTTGTTGGCCTTTGAGAAGGTTGCCTTCCTAAATTGATATTGACACAATCTTGCATTTCTGATTTTTTCAGATCCTTTGAAATATTTATTTTTATCTGTTCACCACTTCATGCAACTAAAATACATCATGTGTGATGTCCATATAATGAAGATTGTGTTCTGCTGAAATTTAGGTTCACAATTTATACTGGGTATGCTGTTGCCACTGAGATGACATTGTGTTGGGTGCCAAACCAGTTTGTTGCTTGTGTTGAAGTGTTGCCCCCGTAGTTCAGCTCTGTCCACACCAGGGCTGCTTCTGATGAATCTGCCTGAATCACATGGCAGCTTATTGCACAGCTTGGCTTCCCTGCCACTTATCCTTTAAGCAGTGGCAAAAGCACTTTCAACTTGTAAATCAGATTTTAGTTGTCATTTTTATGAACATTTAAATGGGACGCTGCTCCGGCAACAATTTGTCCATGTGGCATATGGAAGACTTTGATCTATTTTCACGTATATGCCCTTTATACTCTAAGAAGTAATATTGAATATTTTGATAACTTTGAAGTATTGTACAATAACAGATGTGAACATCACTAGTGAATAATTCACCAGTGCTGCACCCTGTAGATTTTTGTAGTACAAGCACTAAAAATAATTACAAATCTGTAGGATTTTAAATGTCCTTTTAAAGAAGGCCCTTATCAAATACATTTTTTTTCTGTTTGGGTATGCGTATTACCTTTTTTGTTCAGGCAAATATGCAGTGAATAAGAGGCGATCAGGTACTTTGTAAATGTTGGTCAGTTTTTACTCACAATTTTGTTTCTCATTGAGAGAAACAAGATTGCCAACACATTTTTGATATAAAAGCTATGTTCTGTGAGGACAGGACTGTTGCTTATTCTGAAAGAAAGATAAAGTTCTGTAATTTATGAGTTTGAAAGTTTTGAGATCAATAACTGCTAAAGAAATTGTGGGGGAAAGATCTCTCTGGGTGTTTACCGGTAGATATTTCAAGATTTTAGATTATAAATCAGCACACCAGTATTAGTGTAATGTGGTTCTGTATTTGAATTATGAGTAAGAAAGCCTTATCTTTTTATTTTATTTTTGTGATGAAAGATGCAAGAGAGATTGGTTGATATTTGTAACTGTGACACTCACATTAAAAGTACATGTTTTGTGGGTTCCAGAAATGCATCAGAATCTTTGATTTATATCTTCAAAACGCTCACTAGTCGTCTTGTACTTATTACTGAGATCTATGCAGTGATAGCTGGCATAGTAATAAAATGGCAAAAGAGAAACATCAGAAAGCAGCTTGCAAATAAGTGGAAACTGTAAATACGTATATGGATGAAAAGGCATACTAGCAAATTACTAAATTATACAAACTACTTCATGTGCATAGAAACCATTATAGGCAGCTGTATTGCAGCAATACCTCCAATAGCATGAGGTATATGTTCCTGAAAGTCGAGCACTTCATGAATCAGTGCTATAGGAGACTTCATTGATGCCGAGGCAGGAAATTGGCACTGATTGTCTCTGTGCTATGGGTCTCCTCAAACCTACACTAGCAAAATTGCTAGTGTACGTCCGAGGAGAGAAGGGGCGGGTAGTGCTGTTTGCTGTAAATCCCATTGGACTCAATGTGACTAACAGCCCAATCCTATGGGCCAATACTTACCTCTAATTACTTATTACTTACTTCTGACTGGCCTTCTGTTTGCCGACGCCACCATAGCATGCAGCGTCAGCATGGCTGCATGGTGGGGGATAGAACTGGACTGTTAGTTATGTTTGTCAAGCAAGCTTTTGACGCTTGTAGAATGCAAAGGAGTTGATGCTCAACCCTGTGTGCCTATGTCCAATATTCTTGGGGCCATTAAACAGTATCCTGACTTGCAGCATAGATGCGAATTGATTCTACTGCAGAGTAAGCTTTGATTCCCTAGCCCAGGCGTGGGGAACCTCCGGCCATGAGCCTGATCTAGCCTGCGGGACAGTCCGGCCCGCGTGGGACCGGACCAATCTGGCCCGCGCGGGACTGGACCGGAGGCTCCGCCCGCCACCATGCGCCTACTCATTTTAAAAGTGGCCTTCCTGGACCTGCGCACAGCGCCGCTGAAGCCGAGATTGCCGAGAGCGGTGGGTGGGTGGGTGGGAGGGAGAGTGAGCGCAAGGGAGGGAGGGAGAGCGAGCGAGCGGTGGGTGGGTGGGTGGGTGGTAAATTCGCGGGGGGGGTCAAATTTGTGGGGGGCCCAAAAAATCGGGCGGCCTGACGGCTGGCGCGCAGCAAATTTTCCCTATGGGAAAATGGCCCCCCCCACTGCAAATAGGTTTCCCACCCCTGCCCTAGCCGATGGCGGATGCATCAGGCCTGTTTTAAGTAGGAAATAAGGATGTAGTCCCAGGGTGTCTGCAGGTTTCTGGGTTACCTGTTCAGTACACAATTCAGTGCATAAGTTCCCCTCAATTGGGTTTTCCTCTTTACAATCCAAAACATTCTCGCTGAAACTGTCTTGAAACCATATATGTTAATAGAGGACATTGTTCCTGTGTTGCTCAACTTTAGCAGTACATTTCAAAATTTCTGTGGGGGAACGATATATAAAAATAGATGTGGTTTAAACATTGATATTTTTGTCAGCTCTTCTAAACAGATACATTGTAACCCACTTCTTTTGCTTTCACACTGTATCTCACTTCCTTTGCGATGGAGACCTAGTAGAAATAGTTGGAAATCATAGATATAAATAGCTTTGCTCTGCATTTTGATATGTTTGCCCACTTCCCCATAATAAGTAGCGGTGATGACCAATGTAGAACCCATGGAAAGCTTGGTTTTTCTAGGGGGGGGGGGGGAAGTCACAAGGAAATAAATGATTAAATGGAAATGGAAAATCAATGGTTGCTTTTCACATTTGCAAATTTCAACCTGTCCTATCTTGGGACTGAGAACATCACAACGTATCCTCCTAATTGCAGTAGTTCAGTTAATAGCTTTTCAGTCAAAGTCCACACATGGTTGCCATGATACTCGGAAGGAAATAATACCTCACCAACGTAGAAAAAGACCTTGGACCCTTCCTCCGTCCACAGTGACAATAGAACCTGCCGAAGGAGGAAGAAAGGCCAGCACCGTCACAACCTTTATATGCTGGTACACTTCAAGCTGACTGGACCCCTCTCCTCTATCACAGCAGCTGTAGAATCACCAACTGCCCTATGAGGAGAAGCCAAAGAGGCATAACCCTCCCCCCATAATATTATTCCCATTGATAAATTTTCCGTAAACTGCTCTGAGAGCCTACTGTTGGCTGAAGAACAGGGTACTGAAAAAGTGACAGGGTACTGAACAGGGTATTGAAACAGTTTCTGATTGTTTAGCTTATGACTTAGCTTCTTTATTTGCTTACAGACTGAAAAAGTGTGTTAAAGAGATTTTCATATTCTACTGTGTAAAAATAACTATATTTCATTCCTGGCTCATGGAGATTTGGAATACTAGCAGTGGGAACATCAGTTTTGGCTCTGTCTTTTACAGTGCAATCCTAACCAACTTTCCAGTGCTGGTGTAGCCGCGCACACTGCATTTTGCAGTTCATGGGCATTCATGGAGGCCTCTTCAAGGAGAGGGAACATTTGTTCCCTTACCTCAGGGCTGCATTGGTACTGCACCAGTGGTGGAAAGTTGGTTAGGATTGCGCCTTGTTATGCACTGATGCAAATTTAAGCATATACATTATTCAGCAATTTTTTTTAATTTTTTAAAAAGGTTTTTTTATAAGCATTGTTTTGAAAGCCACGTATTTTTACTCATGTTAGATGGCCTTAATTTTACTCTGTTGGAATAGCTAGAAGTGTCTGTCATGATCAAGAAGGTGAGAAACCTGGACCTAGTGGGAAACCTGGACCAACACTCAAGCCATTTTGTAAAGTGAACGAATTCCTTTTTTCTCCCCAAATTTGCCTTTCATCTTAATTCATTTTTCTAAAGAAGTCTTGCTATCCTTGTTCTTCTTAGCTCCATTATCATCTCATTTTAAAAATAACTGCAAGAAAAGGGCCTAACCAACAGGAAGACCACCCGGCAGCACGGCCGGGGGGGGGGGGGGAAGCAAAAAAAGGCATCAAAAAGCAGCATTTTTCACTGCTGTGCAAGAGAATGGAGTCGCGCCTGCGGCCGCCCGGGCCCTTAACAGGCCTTTTCTGGGCGAAAAAAATGCCTGGGGGGCGTTTTCAGCCAGAAAAGGGGGAAGGGTAATGACATCACAAGGGTGTGTCACTGGCTCCCGCCCCCGGCAGCACGCACTACCGCCCCCACCTCCCCAGAGGCTGACTTGAATTTGCACTGACCATTTGTGCCGGCGCACATCCAGGCAGATGGGGCATTACCTGGGGGAAAGGGATGAACGTAGGATCTGGCACAGATAGGATGAAGGGATGAAGATAGGATCTGGCACAGCATGCTTTTGCACACTGCGGCGGTCCTAAACAGGATTGAGCTGTTAAACTGTTTGCCAAGAGCATATCGCTAAAATTTTGTCAGTTGAATGCGTGTAAGTATCATGCCACTCCATTGTAAATCCAAGACCTGTTCACAGTACTATGCTGTCCTTGTTCCTCAACAAACCCTCATTATCCCTCCTTTTACCCTTACAATAATTTAGGAGGCATAGTGAGATCCATATTGTCTCTTTAGCTATTATAACAAAAGTTCAGTCGTTTTACTGAGTTTTTTTTTAAAATACCAGCATGCCATACAAACTTGTCTTAAAGTGGAGAATTACATGCTCATTCCACATAGAAGCAGAAAGAATTGTCAACCCTCTAGGACTGGCCTTGTGTCTTCAGGATGAACAGTATCGGTCTCCCAGGGACTACCGAAAGCAATTCTGGAGACTTCAATGGAGCCTCCTCAGCTTGGTGACCTCACATCGTGTTGGGAATGAAAAATCTCCAGCACTAGTCAGAGATGGCAGCCCTAGGAAGAAGACATTCTAACTTGCAGTCCAATCCTATGGTGGCCTTATGCTGATGGATCACGTGATCCGTCATCGTGGTCCTCTACCACTGTCCTGCTAGCCGCTCCAACAGCAGACGGCTCGCTAGCAACAATGTGGAAGCAGAGAAGCCCTGTGTTGGCAGCAGTGGGCCATGGAACCCACATCGGGGCAGGTAGGTCAGTGGCAGGGGTGGGGGAGGATTGTGGGTGGTTTGGGTGTGACGATGCACCGATCCAGAGGCAGGAGGATCTCTAGGGTAGCGGTGCATGCAGAGTTCCTATACCCCTTTTCATTGCCCGACACGTCCCCTGACTCTCCTCGGAATTATGCCAGCTAAATAGCTGCTGTGGATCCAAGCAGAACCATTGGAGGCCAGGTGGCCTGTGGAGAGATAAGTAAAAAAGATTTTTACTTACCTCTTCTGGGCCATCTGGCCCCTGCACCACAGTATGCAGTGCACACTCTGTCAGTGGTGCAGTGTGCTATGGGCTAGCGGCAGATAGGATTGGGCTGTTATTCTGTTTCCAGATCTTGTTACAGATCTTTTTGCCTTGAAGACTGTCAGTTGGTGCACAATGAAGTTGCCAGGGTACTTTATGGAGCCCCTGGGGCTGAGCAGCTAACATCTATGCTCCATGATTTGCAGTGTCTTCCATTTTCTTTCTGGGCACAAATTTAAGTCACAGGTTATGATCTATATAAAATTTTATATAGTTTGAAACCAAGGTACCTGAAGAACTGTCTTACCCTGCATGAATCTCCCTGCACACTGTGTTCATCATTTGGGACTCTGCTCCATATCTCACCGCCCATGGAGGTACAGTTGGTGGAGATGCAGGACAAGGCCTGTTCAGTGATGGCTCCTTGTTTGTAGAACTCCTTCCCCTGCGAGGCTGACCTGGTTCTTGTTCAGTATAAAAATAGGCATAATTTTACTGTTTGGTTTGACCTTTCCTTAAGTTGTGTTCCTTTTGGGGCTGTTTCTTCATTGCATTGGCGTTCCGAGGCTGGTGTGGAAGCATATGTGTAGCAGGATGAAAGCCGGTCAGAGCCATTCCCAGCGGGCAACAAGGCTTCCTGTTTGATAGCCATCGCCCGCTGGGAGTGGCTCCGACTGGCGAGGGGGAGGGGCGCTTTCACGTGCGAATCGGCATCCTGCTACAAGTACGCTTCCACACCAGCCTCGGAATGCCACTGTTCCATTTTGTTTCATTGTTGCTTTGTTGTTGATACTGGACTTTATTGTTATGGACTGTGAGCCACCTTGGTGACCCTTTAAATGGGGTAGAAAGGTGGCCTATATTTACTTTATAGATGAATATGCTATCTTGATTGTGTTATCTTGATTGTGTAAGTGCCCAAATCTAATCAATCTTCTCACAGCTATGTTAATTTCAACACATTCCTAACAGCCTCCTCTTTACATTTATGAGTACTTTATATTAGAAAATTATAACCATCACAGCTACGTTTTTGATGGTTTTATATCTAAAATTTTAATAATGATGATGCAAAAGATATGAACTGCAGCTAAAGTATTGGGGAGAGGTATACAGTATGAGTGGGAGAGAGAGATGGGGGAAAGCAGGTAAATAAAATGGGCATAAGAGACTTCAGTGTTAAAACAAATTGTGTGACATACTGTAAAAACAAGGAGATTCTGGGTCATAAGGATAAATCAAAACAGTTGATGGCTCAAAAATAACTTCTTGTGTTTTTAAACTATCTCATTTGCTTACAGACAAAACCTGTTGCATTTGCAGTCCGGACAAATGTTAGCTACAGTGCAGCCCATGATGACGATGTACCAGTTCCAGGCATGGCTATCTCATTTGAAGCAAAAGATTTCCTGCACGTTAAAGAGGTAAGTCGATTTACACTGAAACTGTAGCAGCTATAGCCACATATAGGCTGCAGTCCTATACGCATTCCTACTGAGTAAACATATATAGGATTGTGCCACTACTGGCCTTATAGCCTCTTGCTTTATATACCCTAGATGCAATGCTGCATGTCTTTACATGTGTTGGAGATTGTTTGCCAGTATCCAGGTTTTTCCTCCCCATTTTTGTTCTAGAATTGTCCGTTTTCTCCTGCTCACTATATTAACAAACTACAGGGGAATTTAAAATATGGTTTAAAGGCTCGGTGCTTATGGAATGACTGGATGAACAATTCGGGTGGGAGATAGGTGTACACAAATTATGTCTGACACATGTGTGGTGGCTCTCTAGTTCAAAGAAAGCTATTATCTCCACAAATGCAACTAATTTTCAGTGACAATACTGGTAACCCTCAGTAATCGCCCTCAGTAATCAAAGAAGTAACCAATTGTTTTTGTCAGATAATGTATTTTGTTCCACTCCTCTAAGTAAGATGCCACATAATTGCTTCTGTGAAGCTCATGGATGCTTGTGTATGTCCTCTGCAGGTACAGTTTATTTTGATAGAGGTAGATAAGATAGAAACATAGATAAGATAGAAACAATGTCAGCATTGTTGGATGAGCGAAAGTGTGCAAGTTGGACCTTTACAATAACAGTGGGTGTGGGTATGTGTTCATCCCCACCAGTAGGAGGAGCTGTTACCTATTTGGTTCCTAGTTTAAAGACTTGTGCGTTGCTCTCTTCTGCTTTGACTAGACTTCTCATTAGTCTCTTTTCCTGTTCTTATGTCTCCCTGCCTTAAGCGGCCATGACCAGTTGCTTCTCTTGTTTTGTTTTGCAGCATATAAAAACGCTTTGTGTAACTCTGCTCCACTAAGTGTGCTTTTTCTACAGCTCTGCTAACAAGCGTATAGTGATTAAAATGGCTTGAGCTATACAGCTGAGTATGCCAGTTGGATTTTCTTTTAGATTGAATAGATTTCTACTAAGAAGGCTAATAACTATTTAAAGGAGATGTTTCCTATCCATTATACAATATTTCAGTGGTATAGTTAAGGATAAATAGAAAAGGATAAATAGAAAAGAAATTTAGCAGGAGCTAAGTATTTATTCAGCCTACATCCATGTTTGTAATCGTAAAGAAAGTGTAGCAGATCGTTATACAGTATTTTTCTTTTACCTGTTCTGATAGCAAATAAGGAATAAAGTATGTTGCTTCTGAATAAACAAACTCAACAACACGCTTATGAAATGTAGTCATAAAGGAATAATTTAACTGCAAATGGTGCATTGTGTGCACATAAGTCTTTCCTGAAACATCAATAATTCACCATCTATTTTATGAGATAATTTAAATGCAAATAGTGCATTGTGTGTACATAAGTCTTTCCTGAAACATCAACAAAGCACCATATATTTATGTAGTAATGCATGTGAAGCAAAATGTGATTTACAGTGTTAGTGACAAATACCAGAATCAGCGTAATATTACTCCCAACATGTCATTCATCATGCATCAGTTTCAACAAGGTGCTGAAATAGTTCATGCTGCTGCATTTGGGTTTTGTGCACTTATTTGCAAAAGCCCTAAAAAGGACACACAACCCAGTCCTATGGGCTGTGAGTGTTGGTAGAACGCATGTTCCATCAGCACTTGCTGCTGGAAAACGACCATAAAGCTCCTTCTGGCAGTCCACTTACTAGCACACTGCCTGGGCCTTCCCACGCATGTCGCCGGACCTACAGAGGCCTGTCGAGGCAGGTAAGATGGACGGGGAGGATGGAACCGGGAGGGGGACTTAACAGAGGCTGGAAGGGGGGTGGATCTGGCGGTGGATCCCATCCCCTCTGGCAGCAGCCTCCCCACACCTTTCATTCCAAGAAGATCCATTGCATTGTGGGAGGCTTACAGAGGTGTAAGATGATTTAAATCCCCTTTTGCCTCTGAAGTCCCCCGATTTTACTTACACACACACACACACACACACACACCCCGTTGGATACAGTGCACCTGTTTTTGGTGTGGCTGCACCAGCGGGAGTGGGGGGAAGGATAGGATTGGGCTCTCAATGTATGACTTAGCTTCTTTATGTAAACCAAAATTTAGCTGATTAGCCTTTGAGTTCAGTCTTCAACTGTATTAAAAAAATAAATAAAAAGTAATTTGGAGATTTCTCAAAGATTTTTCAGAGACAGTTTTTGCAATGACATTTGTCTATTGACATTTATTTGGGAATTTATTTATTTATTTTTCACATTTTTATACCGCCCTTCCTCCAAGGAGCTCAGAGTGGTGTACATATTTCCTCCCCTCCTTTCTGTCCTCACAACAACCCTGTGAGGTAGGTGGGGCTGAGAGATAGTGACTGGCCCAAGGTCACCCAAAGTCACTGAAATGACTCCTGTACTGATGGTTCAGAGGTCAACCTAACTAGGTGGGCCTTCTGATGACCATGGGACTTCAGTCAGTACCTGACCTTGTCAATCCCTGATGCCTCCCCCTGGTTGCACCAACATAGGCAGATGTATCGCCTAAACCAGCGGCTGCCAAACTGTTTCGCAGCGCGCTCACAGGCTGTCCCCAATGGCCCCTCCTACCAGCTCTCCTGGGCGCCAGAAACTTGGATCTCGACAGATTTCGGCGCTGCCATCTTGAATCTTGTGAAATTTCATGTGTTCCAAGATGGCGGAGCCCGACTGAGCCGGGAAAAAGAGGCTGTGGGGGATCCATGACCCGGTACGTTTGGGAACCACTGTCCTAAACTCAAAGGTAACCCTGGTAAACCTAGCTTCAAGCTTCCTCCTGTTTATGGTGTATATATGGTATGTATACTTCAATTCCTTGCCTCCACATTCACAGTTTTACTAATTTTGACTAAGGGTTAAATGCTGAAATACTATTGTAAATGTCAAGCCGCCACTGCCACCTCCTCTGTACCCATAGATACATGCATTTTACGAGCTGGATATGTAGCTTAAATTACTATGTAAATAAATTACATATACATGCTATGCTAGTTGTATAATTCACTGTATTATATGATAGGAAAATTTCATTGGCTGCAAAAAAAAAGGGGGGGAATTTCTGACATTTAAATACATGCATCTATTTATTTAGAAATTTAACAATGACTGGTGGATAGGACGTTTGGTAAAAGAAGGATGTGAAATAGGATTCATACCAAGTCCAGTCAAATTGGAAAACATGAGGCTGCAGCATGAACAAAAGACTAAGCAAGGGAAATTTTACTCCAGGTAATAAGATAAAGAAGTTGTCCTTTTTAAAATTATCTTTAGCAGAACATTAAGTTATATAGCACGTATGAATTTGTCTTTATGGTAAGGATCAGAGAGGAAAATAATTGATTTATAAAATAATTGTACTTGTATGCACTGATTTTATATCATTGCCTTGGTTTAATTGAAGGAGCTTAAAAAGCCTGAGAGTGTTGCTCTAGATGAATGATCAATCCTATGGTTCTACTGCTACTTCAGTATGTCCTTGCCATTTAATGCAGTTGGTTATACTCTTGTAGCTTTGATGTTCAAGTTGCAGTTCATTTTTTAGTAAACTTATAATACAACGTTATTGTGTTGTGTTTTCTGATTTTATTTGATGCTGATTTAGGCAATATTTCAACTGCAAGATTATAGTCTGTAAACTGCAAGATTATAGTCTGTAATTACATTACAGAATGTAAATGGGTTTCAACCTTGCGGTTAACCTGTTCCTAATTGAGTGGTTCAGTCTTTCTACTGTTGGCAGAGTTGGGAAATGATCCATGAATGGTTGTTGAGCCTTCACTGTTTCATTCCTGTCTTCAGTTCATGGATCATCCTCTTATGGACTTGAACTCTGCAAGATTGGAACATGGGCTACTCCTTTGATCTTTATTAAGCTATGTACTAGTTCTGATGCTGGGTTGCGCTGATATCCTGGGCTGTGCTGACCTTACATGGAGAGCTGGCGCACATCCAAGGAGGCCCTTTGGGGCCTCCAGCGCTTACACTGGGAGAAGGGGACAAACGCCCCTTCCCCCGAGGTGAGCCCTAGCCACACCAGCACGAGCCACATCCTGACTAGGATGCAGCAGCTGGCCATTTCGACTGGCCACCGCATCTTAAGCAGGATCAGGCTGTTAATGTGTTTTCTGTATTCTGTAAGGTACGACATCTGCATTCAGTTGAGGAAAATCCTCTGTTTCTTGGTTAGAATGAATGTAAACATATGTGCTAAGTTTAAGAGTTAATATTTATTTACTTTAATTTAGTAAATCAGGAGGAAATTCATCATCCAGTTTGGGTGACGTAGTACCTAGTTCCAGAAAGTCTACACCTCCATCATCTGGTAAGTGGGTCATTGCCCATTTCATAATTGGTGTCTTTCTGCATGTTACAGTTTTCAGTCAAGTGACAAATCTCCCTTTTGGCAACAAATCGCCACCTTTTTCATGATTCATTAGCAGGTTCAGGCCCTAGATAATTTTAGTAAGATACATTCATGTATTTGCTCGAAACAAATGAGAGGTAGGACAGATCTTATAGTGCATTGTTTTTGCTAATTCACATGGTTGTGTTGGAGTTTGTTTATTGGCTTAAGTCGGGCCTTAGGATCATTCTGTAGATGAGGGCTACAGACTCAACACACCAAATAGACAGACGTGTCCCATGTCTTAAGGCAATTTTGCAAGTCAGAAGTAGGGGCCTGCAGTTGAAAATAAATGTGTAACCATGCCAGCAGCAGTCATTGAAATGTTTAGTTTAATTTCGAGCGGAAGCTTTCATGGCCCGCAGCAATCTTGTACGATCTCAGATATACAGGTAAAGATGCCATGTATTTTTCTTAAGAGCCCATATAACGATTAAAAGCAGTATCCGAACACCGCGAAAGGAATACCGAGCAACGGAGGTCATCTGAGGCGAATGCGATGATCGCTTCCGGTAGCGGTTCCGAGCTTAATTAACGAGGACCTTTTCCCGCGCTTTTTGAAACTATTTATCTTGCATAATCTGCTACTGTGTCACCATCTTCAATCCTTGGGATTGCACCCAGAAGAAGTTCCTGGCGAAACGTCGGTTCGACACCATCTATTGCCTTGGATTTTTAAAAGTGTTTTTTCTCTGCGGGCAGTTCCTATTCACTTGGGACCTGCGTGCGTTGTTCGGATACTGTTTTTAATCGTTATATGGGCTCTTAAAAATATATGGCATCTTTACCCGTATATCTGAGATTGTATAAAAAATGTTTAGTTTGTTGGATTTTGTAGCCACTTCTCAATGGTCCTCATTGTGGTGCAATTATGTGTTAGAATATGCAAACAGTCCTGCTGGACCAGGTCAAAGGCCCATTTTGTCCAACATTCTGTTTTCACAGTGGCTCACCAGCTGCCTCTAATCTCGCCTTTTGAGTAACAATGTTTTTTCTAAGAGAGAAAGAGATTGAAAAACCATGTTTTGTCCATGCAGCCTATCGAAGACTTCTGATATGACTTTCCATATCAAGAATTTAGAAGTATAAAATATCTAGAATTTTCATTAAAGAGGCAGAATATTCTCAAACTATATACTTAGTTTTCACTATTATGACTTTGGTATTTCAAGAACGTCCATTGTCTTAAATTTGATTCAGGCTGATCGTCAAGGCTTTTCATTTGGATTTCATAATTAATTACACCTTCATACTAGATGTATGACCTGCTTAAAAGGACAATTTCAAAGGTTTTTTTTTGGGGGGGGGGGTGTACTTGATTTTATTTGGCAAAGGCTATAAGGAAATCTTACTGAGCAACGAATTTGGAAAATTCTTTGATTTACTATATATACAAAATCAGTACATGAAATATATGCTCACCACTATTATAACTGTCAGAGTATAGCAAGTCCTCACTTAAAAGTTGTTGATAAAGTTTCAGTTTCCAAGAAGAACCTAAGTGAAACAACTTATAATGAAACCAATTTTACCATGATAAACATAAACATTCCTGTTCCCATCAACTTTAAAATGAAACGACTTTAAACAAAGCAACTTTAAGTGAGGACTTGCTGTATAGTGAATTTTGTCTCTATTATGGTGGAATTAACCAACCACCGCAAGAAGGTTTAGGTTTGGTGAGCTCAGACACATTTATACACACATGGTGAGACTAATCCAACCTATATTTCATAACCTCATTTGCAAAGCTTGTTTACAGAAATCGAACATGTTTATATTTTGATTCTTTTTGTACAGTGTTGCTGCTTGTAGTCTTTGCTTGTAGAGGTTTTGTGCTCTTAAGACGTGTGATATGTGCACATGGGGGAAATGCATTGCGTGCGCAGAGACCAAATGGCAAGTGACTCACTTGCAACTCACTGGAATGTCATGAAATGAGGAGGGAGGCCGAGATATTGGTGCAACAATAGATAGCTTTATTGGGGGGATAGTAGTACAGTAATGGGGGAGGGGAATAAAAAAATATCAAGGAGTCCTCTACTTCAACCACAGTCACAACACTCACACCCAGAAGCGGAGCTGGGCAGGGGCCTCAGGTGGGAGTGTCAAACTGGCTGGCGGCAGGGTGAATCGGGCCGTTTTGGTGACACGGGCAGGCGGCGGCAACAGGTTTGGCTCTCCCGCTCACCCTGCGCCTCTGTTTGCTGGAAAATCGGCAGCAATGGTGACGTCTCTTCCAGCACGGGGTTTGGCAGTTGGAGCACCGCCACTGCTCACACCAATGGAGGAAGAGATAAAAGCACAAGTGTGTCATCAGTTTGACTGCTTATGAGACAAGAAGATAGAGGGGAGTTGTAGGACAATGGTCAGGGGTGCAAAAAGTCAAGGTTTCTTATCTGTATCTGCTGGGATAAAGCTTGTATTGTTGCAGGGATTCTGGGGCTAGGTTGCCAAGGAACATCAATCTACTGGTTCAGAGGTGGGCAGAAAGGCAGAAAAGAGTTTGAAAAGCAAACCCAGGAGGGCTAGGCAGTAGCTTTAGCTAATCCTGGGAGGGATGGAAGCTTTAGCTAATTGTGCCAGGGAGAGAGGGCAGTCGCCTTAGTTAATTCCAGGGAAGCAAGAAAGCCAAGATTGCTTTCCCAGGGGAAAGGTTCCTTGAAAGTTGGCTCAGTGGGCACGAACTGCAGTTTTCAGTAGCGCATAAGGGAAGGGTACAGGGCAGGAGACAGATTGGAAGGTGAAGAGAGCAGTGTCATACCTTGCTTATCATGACTTTGAAGTAAAAGTCAGGAGGCTCCCAGGATGTGGTTTAGTTTACTGGTTTAAGTCTGCTGACCAAGCAAAGTTTTGCTGGGCATGGAATTTTCCAAAAAATAATTCTAGGCATCTCCTAAGCCAGCCAGCAAGAGGGGGGGGGGGAGGTTGCTCTAAAAATCCCCAAAGTTTGGCCTTTCCCCTAAAGTCCTGTGGGACCCGATGCTTCCATGCCATCAGCCCAAGCAAAATATCATAAAGTTGGTCTGGGTCATGCTTGCCTGGAGTGCATCCAACACCAAGTATACATGTAAAACTAATGAGTCAGACAACGGTTTTATTTATTGCCGTTTTTTTCGATGTTTATAAAATGTGATGTAGAAATTTGGGCACAATCCTAGACAGCCACATACATAAGCAAAGGAGAAAAACAGCCTAGCAGAACAGCCCTCTTATGTTCAAAACCGGCTTACCTGTTCAGCCCAATGATTAGTTGCAGTAAAATGCTTTCAGAACATTTCCATCTATGCACATGTCTAGGATAACTTCCAAAGTTTCTGAATACTTGGAATTTGCACTGTCATAAAGCAGTGGTGATTGCAGGAGAAACCCTTGCACTAGACTTCTTCTTCTTCTCTTCCCCCCCCCCCCCCCCACGATCTGCCCCCTTTCCGGTGTCAAGATGGATAGTTTATGCTGCCACCACAAAGATAAAAGCCAGTCAAAACTAGACTGTCTTCAAAAGCCTCCCTCCCAGTTGCATGAAGGAGCCCCACATCCATAGAGATCTCTCTAAAGCCAGTATGGTAACATGCAGCTCGTGCTCCAGGAAGACTAGGGCAAAGCTCTGAGTTCAGCTGGCTGAGTTAAAACATAAAAGTTTATTGGAGAAAAAAAATCCTACAAGGAAAAAGAAAGCAAGTAGGCTTGGGCACTTGGAAGTACCCAGGTGCAGATCTCAGCAAAAATATAGCAGGTGATTACAGGCAAACATTTATATCAAAATAGTTCCTTACATAGGCTTACCAGATCTCCAACCGGGACAGAGTGCTAGACCTTTAGGAGAAGGAATGTGGGCAGGTGTAGCTTGTTAAGTCCTAGAGCACAATCCTAGGCATGTCTACTCAGAAGCAAGCCCCACTGAACACAATGGGGCTTGCTTCTGAGTAGACATGCCTAGGATTGTGCTCTAGGACTTAACAAGCTACACCTGTCCACATTCCTTCTCCTAAAGGTCTAACACTCTGTCCCGGTTGGAGATCTGGTTAACCTATCCTTACATGTCTACTTACTGATCCATAACTGTACTTATTCCGGGCATCCACTTCCCAAAGTCCATTACACCTCTCCCAATCTCTGGGAGGCAGGTGGCTGTGGTCATATATACAGATAGCTTACCCACACCCCAGCCTTAGGCTTGACCTTATGTAATCTAGCTGAGGTCACTCACTGCTCTGGCTGATTGGATGTTTTACAACCACCTGGACATCCCACCCACCCCTGTGATGCTTAACCAGGTAGGTTATCAAGCACTGGACATGAGCTAGGATCTATTGTTCTTCTTGACCTAGAGAGGATGAAGATGGCCAGTCCACATAATGACCGGCCTGCCTGGCTATGCAGTCTTGCTGTAATAATGATGATTTCAGAGTGTTTTCACTAAAGCCTTTTCCCTGCTGAATCTTATATTGGGACTTCCCTTAAGGGAAACAGGTGGGGAAAAGAGGGGAACAAAGGAGTCCCTCATCACGGAAGTAAACATCAAAACATTTTGCTGTTCATTCTCTGCGCTTTGATCTCAAAGAAGTAATTTGTTCTTTTAGGCACAGTCTGGAGAATTGAAATGGACTGTTGACATCATAGGCAGAAATGGACCTACTTAGTACTGCAAACATGGTTAGCAGACATTGGATAGAAGTGTTCTGTTTGTAGCCAAATACCTTTTCATTCACTTTTACATACTGAAAGCAATTTTTGAGCCCATGGTTATTTGCATTGTTTTACATTGCTACCAGTCACTTCTATTAAATGTAGAGCTCCACTGCCAGCACTTCTGTCATAGTACTAGGAGAAGTAGTAGTAATATACGCTGGCTAAGCATAAGCAGGGCACTAAGTACTATACAGAATAGACATATGATACAATCACTGTTCAAAGAGTTAAATTTGCTGTCTCATATTTTTGCTACATTAATTTAGTTTGGAATAAAGAAAGGGAGGAGCATTCTAGCATTACAGCTTTCATCCCAAACCTTCTCTTTTCATCCAGCCCCATATTTTAATAAAGCCTTTGCAGTAGACGCTTGTGTGCTCCACAAATGACTGGAATGGCTTTTCCATCCTTCTCCAACGCCCTGAAGACCTCCATAATTTCCAAATGTGTGATTTCATATGGTATGAATGTGCCCTCTTTTCTGTTGTGCACTCTTTCGTTGTATAGAAATGAATTTCCCTGCCCACTTCTCAGTCCAATAGCCCTCTGTAACCTCCCCCAAATGTGCCAGAGTGGGATTTTTTAGGTGTGGTGGGCTCTGGGTTATGAGGAGATTGCTAAGGATCCTTTTCTTCTGCAAACAGAAGTGCCTACTTTTTCCTGAGGGGATCCAACAAGAATAGCTTGTCTCTATTCAACTTGTGGTTTCAACTCTAGCCCTCGAGAACCCTATGATCAATTGTCCTTAACTTCAACTGCTGTTCCTGTGACCCACTTGTAAGACTTCAATGACCCTATTAAAGAGTTCAGATAAATCCTACAAGCCTCAAGACAGTGCTTTATGCTATCTAGGGATAACTAAGCATGTGTAATACGCATGCTTCTTTGATGTTAATTAATCTAGACTACTTGGATTTCAGAGTTTCCTGGGGCACAGACTATTCATTGTGCTGCTTAAGTTGGCTGCATATAGTTTTCTGCATTTGCAAACTAATTTCCATCCCGCAGTTTTGAGATCTTGCTTGCAGATTTAGTGTACTGATTTAACCTCCAGTCCTTCTTGTCATTCTTCAATATGTTTACTCCCATATAACTGAGGAGACGTTTGTATTTGTGAGTAGAGTATAACTATATAAAGGTGGGGAAAAGCATAGTTAACTACAAGTTACATATACGTTATGATTGCGTATCAATTCATATGTCTTCCATCCCTACAGTACTGTACCTTCTTAATTTTTTCCCCTTTTTGTTTTCATTTTGTTTGGTATTCCTGATGGAGGCCTGACTTGGGGTGGTGGTGTGCGTGCTTTTTTTCTCTCTTAACCTTTTTCTCCTCTCCCTGCCATCTGATAATTTTACGTTGTTTATCTATATATAGCTATAGACATAGATGCCACTGGCTTAGATGCAGAAGAAATTGATATTCCAGCAAACCACCGCTCCCCTAAACCCAGTGCAAACCATGTCACATCACCCCACTCCAAAGAGAAAAGAATGCCCTTCTTTAAGAAGGTAACGCCTACTTCCAAGCTGCCATCTGTAAACCTGCTCACTTGCACTGCATCACGTTTCTAGTCCTGTTGACTGTCTGCGTCCTTTGACAAGCCAATAACATGCATGCTTTGTTGTTCTTTGTTTCTTTTCCATGCTGCTGTAGCTAAGCAGAAGCAGAAATCGGTAAGTTTACATTGACACAAGCTGTGCTTGTTCTGCCGCTGGCATCATTAGCATCATCACCTACAAGTGTATAGAATACGATCATTTTAGAACAAGAATGAAACTTATCCAACTGCTAGCTGATTCAGTACAGTAAAAGCAAGCAGACTAGGCCCTATGAGTGATTCAGCCAAACAATGCTTCAGGTACTTTTCCTTTTTGATGGAATAATAGGCCGCCAAGGGAATTTCTTTAAACATCCAAGTAAAACTTTGACAAGACCAGATAATGCACCTTTCTAGTGCATGCTTATTCTTTGTCTTTTTTCCAGATTTTTTTAACTTGTAATTCAGTCTTTTATAAATATAATTCATTTTTGTTAAATCTAAACAGATACTCATCTTGTTCTTTAAAAAGAACCTTCAATTTTTAATTTAGTCAGTATTTAAACTTCTAATCCACTAGGTGCAAAATCTGCAGATGAGCAAGACCAGTGGAAAACTGCAGACTTGTTTTGGCGGTCTACTGTGAGTTTTTCCTATTGTCATATATAAATTATTTCCCATTGTTCTTGCCTTCTCCATCAGTCAGACTGTAGCATCTTGCCTATTAGAGAGCAGAACTGGTGGCTCCTTCCATAGTCAAAGCTACTTCCTAGGCTGGCTGACATAGGTGGTATCCTCATTCTGTTAACCCCTTCTCTGGCAACCACAAGATGCAATTTATTATTTAGCAGTCAATTACTGAGCAACTGGAGAGTAAAGCTAGCTGTTCAAGTTTCTAGTTTTTTTAAAAAAGCATCCTCAAATGTTCTTTAAAAAAAAAAGTTAGTTGTACACCTATCTAGATAGCTTTCTATACATAAGCGTCCAGGAAACATTGTTTTGCCAATGCGATTAAGCTCAGTAATGCAAGAAATTCCTTCTCATAAATATCCAGCCTTCTTCAAACCCTGATCTGGTTCAATTCTTCTTTTGCATTAAAAAAATTCCCTTGCTTGCCTCACATTTCTTTCATCATAGATGTCGGGGTTTTCTATACCATTGCCTATACCTTTTACAGAGAACCAGTAAATAAAAACCAGTCACTGTATTATTCTGCAGTCATTTTTAATTTGTCATCATTACTGTGAACACATGTATATTTTTCTCAAATACAATTTAGTTCATTCTTTTTACTCGACTCAGATTTTGTTAGTGGAAGGTCCATTTCTAGCAATAGGACCTGTTAATTCTTTCTGCTTTTTAATTCTTCTGCTTTTTGTAAGACAGAGTTCTCAAACTCTCACCAAAATCGCCAAGTACAGCACTAATTCCAATCACATGTTGACATTTACTCGCCTAATTTGGGTGGACTCTCTGACTCATTGTAACAGTCAGAGCACAGCCATCAAATGGCAAAATCTCCCTCACTAGTATCTGAAATGAATCTGAAACAGTAATACACAGGTGAAAGTCGCTTGTAGCCTGTTTCAGTCCCTAAACATATTGCCGCTGACAGCAGTAGTTAACTGGAGTTTGGAAAAGCTGAAGGTTGGCACACAGTGATTTTAATAAGTACCAGTATTCCATCAAACAAGGTAATTTCTGTACCTACCCTACTTTTCAAGGCTTTTGATAAGTCTGAAACCATTTTGTAGATAGGGACAATAAAACATGGATATATTGCAGAGGCGTGTCAATCTGCCAAATGCTAAGGGGTCATAATGAAGTTTGTAAGGGCTGCTACAGTAATGCATGTACAAGATTATTTATATTCATAGCAACAACAATGTAAGACTGTGTCTTCCTAATTACACAACAGAATTATAGGCTTCTAAACAATAAGTGAGAACTTGCACTGTCAAAATAAATTCACATGCTTTTGATGCCTACGGCACATGTTCTTCATTATGTTTTCAATTATGTGGTGAATTTAAATGTTACCAAAAACACAATAAAATCAAAAAGTCCTGACACAAATGTATTTCATGCTTTAGACTGCTGCTTGTGTGGCATTTTGTGCTGTTTTCTGTATTAATGTTTTGTCTTTGTTTTCTTACGTTTGTATTCTACTTTATTGCTTTTACTGTAATTACACTTGGGATATGTTGAGTACTGAAACAATGGACAATGACAACAATCTGTGATGTTGACTGATGTATTTATACTATGTAGGCCCTTGAAAAATAGATCTGGCATACCTACTTTTAAGCTTTTTCCAGGTTGGTGGTTTTGAATTTGAAACATTTTGCCCTCTGCAAAAACAAAACAAAACAAAAGCCACTTTTAGTGGTCTTGGTGATGTCTGTTCTTCATTTTTTTAAAGAAAAATAATTCTTTTTTTTACCATATTTGCGTGTAATTGTATGGCACATTTTACACATTAAATGGCCAATTACCTATTCATAAACTTTTGCATGATACATCAAGTTGGTAATTAAACAGTATGTAGCACCATGAAACTTTTAACGTTAGGAGTCTTCTAAAGAGGAAGTTTTACTGTTCTGGGTTCTGTTTTATATGGCACTCTGCAATTGCTAATCATGTTTATGAATTCATATGCCAGAGATGCTTATTACAGATATTTGAAAATATGGATGCGAGTAGAAAATCTCTCATGTGCTTTGAGAATTCACAATAGTGTCATTATGTTTTAGTAAACTGGTACTTACATGGAAGGATGCAGACTATAATTCTTTCCACTTATTTGCCACAATCTGTCTTGCCCTTATCCCCTTAATGACATTATTAGATTTTTAGGGTTACTTTGACTGAAAACATTTGTTTTCTGGATATAAGAATCCAATGGCAATAGAGCTTTCTGGAGAACAGTACATTAGCCACTCTGAAAGAATAGCAGCCATTCTACATTATTATTAATAATAATAATATTTCATCTTACATGGGAGGAAAAATTCTGGCTCTCTGGAATTTGATGAGAGTTTCATTTCAGAATTTCACTGAAATGGGAGAATTTCCCTGTACAGGAAGCTATGCAAGTAAAGCTTAAATGAAAAATATTCTCTCATAAACAATATCCTTTTAGTATTTTCAGAATGTTTGGGAGAGACCTGGGGAAAAATAAATGCACCTCAGATTTCCCCCTTGGTGACACTATTGGGAATTCTGTTAGATAAGCATGTATGACAAATTGGACTTAATGTAAGAATGGTATGTTAAGCACATCTTCTCTTTATCAGACAGAGCACATCCCTCCGTATGATGTAGTGCCTTCTATGCGACCAGTAGTTTTAGTGGGGCCTTCCTTAAAGGGATATGAGGTAAGAAACTCTAAATAACTTGTTTTACATAGGTTCTCAAGTTTTCACGACTGGTCCAAATTTCAGAATTAAAAACATTCACATTTGCCAGGTTTCCTGGTTGTTTATTGAAAAGGATGTATTAAAAACAGTCCCAACGTTTCGCCAGACAACATTTCTGGCATCTTCAAAGGATAGATACAGCTACTGGATACTGTGGAACTCTCCCAGCCATTTGAACTTCTATTTAAAGCTGTGAGATACTATCTAAGTGCTAACAGGTGTTAACAAAGGTAAGTGGTCACAACACGGGTGTTTAGAGTGGACCTTTTCCATTTCTCTCTCTCTCTTTCTTTGTGTCTGATTCACGATGTCGTGTTAATGGAGTACTATGTGATCACTATGGGAGAGTATGATCGCGTAGTACCCCATTAACACCACATCGTGAATCAGACAAAGAAAGAGAGAGAAAAAAATGGAAAAGGTCCACTCTAAACACCAGTGTAAGGTCACTCTAAACACCAGTATTGTGACTGCTTACCTTTGTTAACACCTGTTAGCACTTAGATAGTATCTCACAGCTTTAAATAGAAGTTCAAATGGCTGGGAGAGTTCCACAGTATCCAGTAGCTGTGTCTATCCTTTGAAGATGCCAGAAATGTTGTCTGGCGAAACGTTGGGACTGTTTTTAATACATCCTTTTCAATAAACAACCAGGAAACCTGGCAATGTGAATGTTTTTAATTCTGAAACTTGTTTTACTTTCCTGAAACTGATGTAAATTTTATTCCATGTCTCTTTGAACGTACTAAGAAACTATGGGAGAAAGGAGAAGAATCAGTTAAATATTTTTTAAGAATTATTTTTCTATTCTAACTTAAAAAAACCTTCTCTTGATATGGAGTGCCATTTATATATACCCACATACTTCCTTAGACTCAGCGGTACTGTAAGAAATAAAATATTAATTAGCCAATGTCCTGTTGCATCTACTTCTACACCTAACCTTAATTTCTTGCTTCTTTACTTTAGGTGACAGATATGATGCAAAAAGCATTATTTGATTTTTTAAAACACAGATTTGAAGGGCGGTAAGTAGTTAAACCGCTACAATAATTTAAATGTTGTAAGTTATGTAAGTGATATTGCACTTCCCAAGTCTGATTGAAAAATGTTCTCAACTCTCTTTTCTCCCTGATTCCAAGCCAAGGGTCAGGGCTTGAAAGTGGTTAATTCCACTTAACCACTTTCTTTCCACTGCAGAGATTAGCAGATTCCAGAAGTTTCTTCTCTCCCCCCCCCCCCTTGACTAATTTTCTCTTCATGGTTTTTCTTGTTAATTAGGCAAGAGTTTTCTTTTTCTGTTGGTTTGTTGGTTGGTTATCACTAGAAAAAAAGAGAGAAAAGAAGTATAAACTTACTATAGTTTAGCAAGATAGAAGATTGAGTTTTTGAAATGTAATTCCTGTAGAACCAGGAAGACCTTATCCAATGGCCATGATCACGGATTGTCTATTCCTGGGCAAGGAACACAACATACTATGATGTAAACATGCCAGTCACTTGCCAAGAAGGGACCCATCCAGGAGACTGCTGGTAGCTCTTTGGAAAAAGACACTGAAGTTTTGTGAGAATGGTAGAACTCAACTTCACTGTCTGGTTTGCCAACATCAGACAAAGATTGCTGAGACATGGATTCTGGGCAATCTTAACCTTTTTGTCTTTGAGAAGGTTCACAAGCCTTACCAAGTTTCCCAAAAAGACAGTAATCTTGCATGAGCAGAGGCATTGGAATGCCTGGTGAAGGGGGGGGTCTGCCCCTGAGCAATAAGGGGGGACGACAACTCCGCCGTATGAGCAGTGGGATCAGGAGCGGTGGCGGTGCAAAAAGCAGGCGGGTGGCTGTGCGAAAGTTGGGCCCGCCCTGCGCCTAAGAAGCCCTTTCCAGCGGTGGTGATGGCACTTCTGGTGGTGACATCATGGGGAGCGGCATTTAGTATTCTCTCCTGCACGAAGGGTGCCGCGATGCCACTGTGTATGAGAGAATATCTATCCACTGCATTATAAGGCAACAGAAAAAACCGCTCAACAAAGAGAAACTATATAATGCTAATCAGCCATTAAAGTTTTCCCAAGTGCTTCGCTTGGCTCCATCAAGTAACCAGATTCCAGACATTTTCCTATTTAATTAACTAGCCACTAGTCCTGCTGCTTTGATCTGCAGATTGTAAGGATAGCACTGTCCCCTTTAATAGCACAATGTTTGGCCAATTCCTTATGGAAAGTGAGAGGAAGTGGGATCTTATCCAGTATTAATCACAAATATAAAGAAAGATCTTCCCAAACGAACAGTTCTGTCTTTACTTGGAATGTTTCAAGGAACCAAGCAGACAGCCAGAGAAAGAACTAATCAGGGAAGAATTGGGAGGGCTCTCTGTTCTTTTTGAGACCCCAGAATGAAACAAGCCCACTGCTACAAATAGATCTAGATATATCCAGGCAGAAACCAAAGATTTAAAGTTGATTCTCACTTTACTCCTGAATTTGGGGGGTTCATACCACAGTACAATACATGCTTACCAGTCAAATATGGACTACACAGCACTGTCTAACTTTAAACAAACTCTTGTGTCAAATAAATTATAATAAAGAAAACCTCAATTAGCATAGTTGTAAGAAAAAAATGAGAAGTATAGACTATTAACATGGGAAGGAAATAAAAACTTGTAGACATAGTAATAACACAACAGATAAAATGAATTAAATATGGCTTCACTTATGCTTTTATTCTTGCAGACCTATAATCTCGGCAGCAAAAAATTATCGAGGGAGGAGTAAGAAAGAATGTGATCAACTTTATTTAATACTCTGGAAGAATGTGACCTCTGTTTATATCTGGATACACCAAAAAGTTTTAAGATAGAACAGTGCCAAAGAGTGAACCGTGGCTCCAAAAACCAGAGTAGATATAATTTGAATTTAACTTTTCAGGCCACTGTACTAAGGAATATCCCCACTAAATCCAATGGATTTATGCCAGAATAAGAAAATAATTGTGGGCACTAATCAAAAAGGGAAAATATTGCTAAGTCTTTGTGCCTTTTAAATTTGAAAGCTGTCATCACATCCCTCCTGAATATTCTTTTCTCTAAGCTAAACATGTCTAGTTTCTTCCCGTCTTTCAAGCACTTGTCTTTGCTCTCCTTTGAGTTCTCTCGAGTTTGTTGATATCCTTCTTGAAATAGGCAACAATCCAGAAAGCCCCTTCATGTCCGTATAAGGGCTTTAATATGCACAAACCAGTTTCTTGTTTTCTTTTCCGCTGTGCCCTCATGCTGCATTTAATTCATTTCTGAAACTTAGGAGTTTCTTACCTGCAACCATTATGAGCATATATTGTTTGCTTTAATGCAAGTAACGTAACAATATTTGTCATTTACCACTGAACCCCACAACAGACGTGTAGATTGCTGCTTGTCACTTGAGATTGATGTATTTTGAAAATGATTATTTTTAGGTCCAAATAGTCTTGATCCATCTCAGGCTGCAATCCTGTACACATTTACCTAGGAGTAAGTCCCATTGAGTCTAGTGGGACTCACTTCTGAGTAAACATATGTAAGACTGTGCTCATGTTCTGATAGCAGCAGCTGAAACAGTTTATTTGAAGAATGTGTGGAATACCAGATGTGTTTGCTATTATATCTGATTCTGTTTATGTATTTCCATCCTCCAGATTCCCAAATAACATTGTTCCTCTGTTTTTCCCCCCAGTATATCAATCACACGGGTCACAGCAGACATCTCGCTTGCCAAACGCTCAGTATTAAACAATCCTAGTAAGCACGCGATAATTGAACGATCGAATACACGATCAAGCTTAGGTAAGCATGTGCAATGATAATACCGCAAATTATTGCGAACCGTAGCACTCCACCATCTCAAAACTGTTCACTTTCTCTTTATGTAAAGATAAATATTCACTGCAACTCCACATACAATGCAAGCATGGTAAGGCAAACTAGACTTGACGTGTTCCATGACTGGAATCCCCAACATGTTGTTCTTTTTCAAAAAGTAAACCGAAAACCGGAAGTGGCTTTCCAAGGCTTCTGCAGGCCATTCTGAGGCCCACAGAGGCCTGTGCAGTTGATCGCCAGCCTGGCACAACCCGGGCCTTCCCGCCCTTCCAGTAAGTCATTCTGGTGCCGCTACCCACCATGGGAGACGAGGTGGGTCGTGGCGTTGAAGAGTTTCAGAACTCTTGCCTTAGTCCATTGTTTATGACACAAATTCCCCTTAAGTCCAGTGTAGGGCATGGACACACATACAGTCCCCATTAACCACTATTTACACTATTCCTTATGGGAGAAGATTCCCGTGGCGCCAGCCTCCATGCTGGCGTGGCGCTGCTTACTTGCAAGGTGCCCCAAACGTGCTTTATGGCACGTTTGCAACTTCTTAGTCCTTACTGTTTCACTATAAGTTCAAGTTTTCTCCAGCTTGTTGCAAAATGTGCTACTGATTTTTAAACATTCAGTTTTGAAAGAAATATGGCAGTTAAATGGCCAGGGGGTATGAAGCATAAACAAAACAAAATAAAAAAGATCACATATGGATCTAGTGAACATGACTTCAGTGACCACAGGAAATTCTGTAGTAAAAGGTACAAATTAATGCACAATGTCAGCCAGCATGATATAGTTAATATTATAAAACTCTCATGGCCAGCAATTATATTCAAAGATTTATAAATGGGATTAAAAGCCATGTATCTCCAGGAGAAAAAGTATTAAAAACAAGTTGAAGCTTAAAAACATCCAGCTAAAAGCAAAACAAACAGGTTTAAAAACACTATAATACAAATATGTTTCACCCAAGTCTCTTCAGGTAAGAGAAGAAAGAGCCTGACCGGTTGTAAAAGATTTGAAAAATAGGCATCAATTTTTCTCCTGGAGATACATGGCTTTTAATCCCATTTATAAATCTTTGACAATAATATTCAATCTTTATGTTATCGTTATACAGCTATGGTATTTCAGTGGTCCCAATAGTTTCCCCTTCTTGTGATTGCTTTATTAGGCCTCACACTTTCTGAATTCTACATCAAGTGGAAGTAGGGAGATAATCACTGATGCTCTTGTTAGTCATATCAGTAGTGATACAGTCACCTGCCTTCCACTATGCATAGCTAGGGTTTGGGGCATGCCTAAGGTAGCTCTTTGGAGTCTGGCCATAGTACTTTATGTTACCGAATGCATAAGACTGTGTGTGCCCTTTAGAACAACAAAAAACACGTTAATGGCTGTTCACAAACTGCCACCTTCTAAAAACTGCCACCTTCTAAAAAGTTCAATTTATCCACACAGAAGTTGTTGCTTTTGCAAACATTGTTGAAAAGTTCCAGCTTTGCTCAATTGTGGATATCATATTTGAAAAAGAACTACAGGGGGGCCGCTGTATCCGCGGGGGATACGTTCCAGCCCCCACCGTGAATACCTGAAACCGCGGAAAGGGGCAAACGCCCCCCGCGGTTTTCAGAGGGGCCGGCGCACCCTCCACAACCCTTCCAAGCACTTACTTTTAGCAGAAACCTCCATTTTTTTTTCTTCCAAAGTTCCGATTGAAGAGCTTCCTTTAGGCCTGACTAACAAGACTTGGGTAATAGCTAGAGTCTCAGCAAGGTTGCAGAGACTCTAGCTATTACCTAAGTCTTGTTAGTCAGGTCTAAAAGGAAGCTCTTCACTTGGAACTTTGGAAGAAAAAAACTAAGGTTTCTGCTAAAAGTAAGTACGGGACAACCGTGGATAACTGAAACCATGGTTGAGGAATCGGTGGATACGGGACCCCCCTGTATTTCTGCCCTTATGGGATCAAAGATTGTGTTTGGATAAACATTTTGGGGTATACAATTACCAAATATATCAATTAGTCAATGCTGATTAGTTATATTCCCTGTTCATGATCTGATGTACTCATTGGTGCTGAATAAATTGTCATATCTTAAATATGCTGAGTGCAAATACAATAGAGGCCTGAAAGTTCTTTGAAAGTGTTTTTTTTTCCGAGAAACAAGACTTTACCTATACCACACAATTAAACTTAGTAGTCATGTATGTATCTGTATGTTACATGGCACCTTTATAAGCCACTGAACCAAATTGTTGGCCTTTGCTTCATATTTATTTATTTTTTGGTCAATCTCAAGACCCCCCAGCCTTTTTTCTTGTTTGTTCCCATGTATGTTACATTTCTAGCTGCTCTTTTTGTAACATGATCTCATGCTGTATGCTTTGGACAAGAACCTGATTGTCTGGGTTTTTCCATTCTTTGCTTCATTAATGCCCTCCCTTTCCAGATGTTTTGGGTATGTATGTATATGGTTGCTAATTATTATTTGTGTGTGTGTGTGTGTGTGTTTATGTGTGTGATATATTGTACCTAACAAAACCAATATCTGTTTGATAGCAGGTTTTGTCACGGTAAGCACAAATCACTGGTGTGCTTTATACTGAATTTCTGTGCTAGAGAATGTTCCCAGTTTTAAATGTCAGGAAATCAAGTTGCAATTTCCTGGGGTATAAATGCTTTAAATAAATAGGCAAGAAAAACACTTCACAATTATATTTTTAATAAAACTGTATGCCTAAATTATGTACATTAAATCTGTACTGCACTGGTCCAAAATAGTAAATGTGCATGTACAAAAATAGTTCTATGCAGCTGTTTGTGGGCACAGTTCTCCATTGTGTTCACATGGCTACATATGCACACATTGTTGCACATGTAATAGAGATGCTTTAGTTTGAAACTATTGCCTTAGGAGCTTTATCTGAAATTGCTTTCACACTTCTGAGGATGCCCGATATGCATCGGGGCGAAACATCAACCCAAGACTTGTTCTGTTTTAACCTAAATAAACGGCCCAAAAACTCTGACCCCTTAATTGTAAATTCTGTGATTCTTTAATTGTTTTCTTGTACCTGTATGATGTAGACTAACCATTTAGGGCAGAGGTTCCCAAAGTAGGGAGTGCGACTCCCAAGTCATGGAATGCAGCCAGGGGCCTGCCTCGCTTAGTCTTTTAATTACCATATATTCTTGCTTGCAAAAGTTTAGGCAAAAACAAAGACCTGGAAAAGCTGCCTCTTCACATCAGTCACTCAAAGTTCACTTCAAGAGACTTCAGGTTTGCGCCAGCACCACATTTCGTTTAACAGCAGTGAGCAGAGAGCCTTGCTTATCTTCATCAAAGAACAATTAACAACTCAATAGATAAGATAAGCACTTTGAGATTTGCAGCTTGAGGCTCCCTGCAAACTGAAACAAGTGCTGGAGGCAGCATTCCATTTATTGCAGGTTTGCAAATTGGTAAAATATTTTCTTGCTGCTGAATGTTTTTAAGAAAGCTTTAAAGACTTTGATTTCTCACTCTGTGATGTAGTAGAAGAGGCATAAGTAAGTTGCTTGCTGTTGAGTGAGCTGTAGAAATGTCTACCTTGTTTAATTAAGCCAGAGGAAGGAGGCGGCAGCTGCTATGTTTGTTTGGTTGATTAATTATTAGGATCTTTCTCCTTCCTCCTTTTTGATCCACCTCTAAGTTAGTTTCCCACTCTATTTACTGGGACAACCCTCCCCCCCCCCCCCATTGGAGACTGCTGGGCAGTATAAGAATCCTTTTTTTCATCTTGCAAAGATGCAACCTAAAGGAGCTTTCTCTCGTACAACTGGGGAATATGTATATATATACATATTAGAAAGGGTGCCTCTGAGCATGTAAAGAGTGCCTTCTCTTCAGTGCACTTTAATGGGGAGCCACGGCTAACGGCGAGGGAGGTCAAAAAGGCGTGAGTCCAAAAGGTTTGGGAACCACTGATTTAGGGGTTGCTTTTTTAATGTAAAGGCCAGCGGGTGGCGCAGTGGGTTAAGCCGCTGAACCATGAGCTGTTGATCGAAAGGTCAGCAGTTCGAATCCGCGACGGGGTGAGCTCTCGTTGCCTGGCCAGCTCCTGCCCAACCTAGCAGTTCCAAAGCATGTTAATGTGAGTAGATAAATAGGTACCGCTTGCGTGTAGGTAAAGAGCGCTCCGTATTCCAGCTGCATGCTAAGCGCTGCGGCAAGGAGTGTCATGCCGGCCACGTGACCACGGAGGCGTTTTCGGACAACGCTGACTCTTTGGCTTTGAAATGGGAATGAGCACCACACCCTAGAGTCGGACACGACTGGACTTAATTGTCAGGGGTCACCTTTACCTTTACCTTTTTAATGTAAGGTCTCTTTCTATTATCATGAATCTGCAATTGATTAATTTTGGACATCCATCCAACATCCCCTTTTTACTTGTCAAAAGATACATATGCAGACCAGAATCATTGCACAGTAGGAGCCCTTAAAGAGAATTCACCTCGTGGTGAAGCAAAGAAGGGCCATTTCAGCTTGGCAACAGGCTGTTTTACCTGTTCCCTGCAGAGAAGAAATTTCTGTGTAGGAAATTGTATTAATCCTGCATGTAATGAATGGTCACACTTGGTATTTGGGAAATCAGAGTTGGTGGCAACTTGGAGAAACAAATGTATCTTGTGTGCATTCATCACTAGGGATCATAAATCATGTCACTGGCAGTCCAATCCTACCTAAATCCCCTTGGCGATGCAGCAGCGCCAGTGTGGGCTGTGCTGCATCCTGTGGGGGATTTTTGGCTGCTGGAGATCTCCACGGGGTAAGGGGACATTTGTCCCCTTGCTCCTGGGTAAGCCCCAGCAGCCGCAACTGGTCGGCTCAGACCTGCACCAGCGATATTGCTGGCACAAGTCTGCATTGGTCTGTGCAATCAGGGCTGGGAAGGAGGTTTGGATACGGTGTGCGCTGGCGCCGCTGATCTTGGGCCCAATCCGTCCACCCACCCCCGTCACCACCCCATTCTGCCCTCCCCCCACCCAGTTCAACCCTCTCCCTCCGCCCCTGCCCTCCACTCCTGCGCTGGACTTACTTGGTCCAGCAGGCCTCCCAGTGACCACTGGCACCAGCAGGAAGGCTCCAGCCTTCCTGCTGGTGTGCCAGGGCTTTGTTCTTTCACAAAACGCTTTACAGTGCTTTTGCGACAGTGCACACTGGCAGAATACACATTCCGCCAGTGCAGGCCCTTGTCAGAATTAGGCTGTGGGTAGCTCTAACTGCTTCTACATCCCATGTTCAGTCTCGCCCCCACACCACTATTTTCATCTCCTGTGCCATCTCTCACCCACTTCTTTATCTTAAGAACAACCCTGCCCCCTCATCTGTACCTTGAGGAAACTGTGTGTGCATGATTAGTCAAGGGGCTTATGACTCTGGAATTCACTTCGAATTATTTCAGTGGTGGTGCAATCCTCATTTTTGTAACACTAGGAGCTTGGAGTATTTAGAGATGCAAAATTACTTGTGCCTCCCAGTTTGAGAAACTCTGCTTCAACTGGAGATGCGAAGTATCAAACCTTCATAAATCCAATGCAAGTGTTTAACTACTAAGCTGTAGCCTCTCTCATATTGCCATGTTCTGGTGTGTGCTAGTTTTGGATCAGGCCTCTTTTGCATGGGTTGTTCAATACCCACATAGTGTGTATTATTCATTCTTTATTTACAATTTCCATTTATGTGTCACTTTTCAACTACAGTATATCATTCCTAAAGTGGCATACAACAAAATTGAAACAATACATAAGACTTCTGGGTAAGCAGTGACCGTAAATTTCATCAAGGTTATAGGTAAACAGGGTTAAGGAAGGAGAAAGTTCAAAAGAAACAAATATCTTGCTCTCGCAACAGCTGACATGATAACCCTGTCTGCGCTACACGACCCAGATTGCAAGTAAGGGTTTGCACAACTGAATGCTGCCCCATATTGTTTCACAATGCAAACCTATCACAACTCCAGTTTATCTCAACACTTTGGATGTCTTCCACATGGATTGGCTAAAATGCACCTTATTGCAGGGGTGAATTTTCATGTTGTATAGATAGATGTTTAATTGCCTGGAATTTTAAAAAGTGTCGGTTATAAAGAGGTTAAGAACATTTTGCAGTGTATTTTATACCTTCTGGTTTGTACATGTGCAACCGATCCCAGCAATGGAAGTAGCCTTGTTGTTCGGTTTGGGAAAACCACAAGTACTTCAGCATCTATCTGCTTCTGGGAGACAGGATGAGAAGCATAAAGAAGATTCTTCTTTAGTTTGATTGCGACTTAGATTTATATTCCAGCTTTCTATTGCTTGCTCAAGTAGGCTCACTATTTCAAAACCAGTTTATTACATCTGCATACTTCCTTTCTTTCATGGTGGAACTCAAGGCATCATACATTGGAATCCCAGGCTTGGGATTCTACGCTTTCTCAGATTCCCCATCCAGGCACTCATTAGAACCAGATTTGCTTAGTTTCACAAAGGTGGCTGTATCATGTGCCCTTAATACAGAATCATAGGAAAGATAACAATCATCATCATGTGGAACTTGATGGAAACATGGGGAACTGAACTTAGTCACCCCCTTGTCTGTTGTTGGTGAAAGACATTTCAGTGTAAGCAGCAGCAATGAAAAGTGGGTCATGAAGAGCATGGAATGTGAGTGCAAAGCATTCTGTTTAACGGGCAGCCCAATCCTATCCTCTGCCGGTATAGCCTCTTTAGCGTGGGCCACGCAGCCCACGCTGAATCCTACCAGGAGGAGGCCCCGGCTGGAGGTCTACTTGGGGTAAGTGGGGATTTGGTAGCTTACCCCGGGTACACCCCCAGCTGCCGCAATGGGGCTACTTGGTTCTCCGCCAGCTCTTTAGCTGGTGGAGAATCAAGCAGCCCTGTGTTGGGGCTCGTGGCCTGGGAGGAAGGATAGGATACAGCGTCCGACAGAGATAGTCCCCTCCCCGATCTGCCCTCCCCGGCCCCATAATGCCTTGCCCCCATGGTCACTTGGAGCGGCCTTACCTGCTCCGGCTTGCACAGGGCCTGGATTTAGTGCCAGCAGGACGGTGTAGGCCTTCCTACTCGCAGGCTGTCAAAACGTGCCTTATATCACGTTTGCAACACCCAGCGCCGAGGCCTCGGCACCAGCGCCCATGGGGGGGAAAGGATTGCACCATAAGCATCGTACAGTGATCTCCCCGGCCACCCAAAAGAGAGAAGGGTGCAATCGTAAACGCACCTTCCTGGGAAGATGTCCCACTGAACACAGTGGGACTTATTTCTGATTAGACATGCATAGGATTACACTGTAGGAATGATAACGGAGCAGGCTACAAATTTGCATGAGAAATTTTCAGCCGAGTAAGTCATATCCAGAGATTCATGCTGCTCAAGCAAGAGACTAGAATTCTGAAATTCTTTTCTCATGTCCATTTGCATCCAAAGACTGGTGTAGAAGTGCCTATAACCTGTGCACAATGTAAGGTTTTATTGTGCAAGGCTGAAAGTACTGCCTTCAGAGCATCTCGATTGTAAGAACCATAACTTGACTTCTAGCAAGTTTGTTCCATTTAAAAATGTATAATAAAAAAGCCAGCCCATCTACTGTGGATGCTACACAACTTAATGTGTACTTTCTTCATTTTGTTACAAAGTAAACTATTAACACTTTCATAACTGGAATTTCTTTACTTTCCACAGCTGAAGTTCAGAGTGAAATTGAACGGATATTTGAATTAGCAAGGACATTACAGCTGGTAGTACTTGATGCCGATACTATTAATCATCCAGCTCAACTTAGCAAAACCTCTCTGTCTCCCATTATAGTATATGTAAAGATTTCTTCTCCAAAGGTAATTATGGTCAGCTGTTAGTTCAATGTGCTTCTGTACTTGTGCTTTTAGTCCTCTGCTGTTGTATGCAACGTCACAAATTTTAACTCAGTTGTCAGTAAATATTGATGAATTACCGGTACCTTTTTGAACTACTGTGTGGGATAATATTTACAATGATTTCCAATGAACTGTAAGCAAAATAGTTCCATATGTAGCTTCATTGTATTTCTGTGTTACTTTTAAACCTGAAAGATGGGAGTCTAAAGTGCACATGGAAGGAAAGGGGATCAAGACACTAATCACTTGAAAGAACATATAGTACTATTAATACCCTTTGCATGACATCTGGCTTCACTGAAGTCTACAGCAAAACTTCCCCTCTTGACTGTGCAAAATAAAAGTGAATGCACTGGGACAGTACCATAGGTTGTCAATCCACCATGACCATCCTTTAGTCGATTGATATCGTCTGTGCCCTTGCCTTAGGATACCTCCTTCTGAAAGCTCTTATTGTTGGAGCTGTACATACAGCATCTTTTTCACATGGTTCAAAGTTTACATTTTCTTCATATTTTAACTGCAGTCTTCTTTTCTGCAGGTTTTACAGAGGTTGATAAAATCCCGAGGCAAATCTCAGGCTAAGCACCTTAATGTTCAAATGGTAGCAGCTGATAAACTGGCTCAGTGCCCTCCAGTAAGTTGATCTTAAACAGGCAAAAATGCATAATTCAAAGGTCTTTTTTTTCCCCCTCGGAGCAAAAGATAACTGAATGCAAACTTGTATATACATTTTTTTGTTGCAGTTGCTAGCCACGAGGACAAAAATCTCTTCAATTCTTCAAGCTCCAATTCACCTGCATGTGCATGTATAAAAGAGGAGGTTGTGCATGCAACGCTCTATTCTAAAAGCAGTAGTCATGCCAATTAAATGTTTGCTGGGAAAGGGGCTGTGGAGCTGGACTAAATCTAGCTGCCCATCCCCTTCCTGAACAAAAGATTGATGTGATTGCTACTTGAAGAACAAGGATCTATGCACGCCACTCCCAACAGCTGGACCAAGGGGAAGCAATATGCATGCAGCTCCAGGTTGCAAATGTGATTCAAATAGGGACAATACTGAATCAATCTGAAATCAGTAGACTGTTCCTTTAATATGCCTAGGTATTACGAATCCCACCTTTCTCCGTGGCATCCTGATCCCATGACTTTCTAAACTAAAAGGCTTTGCTGATATTTAACACTTTTTAAGAAGTTACCCTCCCTGCATGCATTGATTGTTGATTCAGGCTGAACAGAGTTGCAAATGATGTGCAGAAACCCTCCACATGTTCAGATCTGCCCTGTGCATTGGAGCAGCTCCAGTCCTCACTTCAATGAAAACTTCTTAGCAGAGTTATTTTCCAGTTCAACCAGCTTCTCAAGTCTGCTTTCCGGCCCAGTTCAAATTATACTTTTCCCAGTGGTTGGGGAAAAGATATCATCCAAACTGGCCCATTGCCACCATTTTAACTGGCAATCATGGGACCTTGGCTGAAGTAGCATGCTGTAGTATTATATGGAAAATCTTTGGCTGTGTACAGTATATGGGTTTTTGTTACATGATGACCATGGTGTACAGGGCATTTTGTGTGTGTTGGCTCTTTAGTACAGTGGCTGTTCTTACTAAATATCCCATTCATAGGAAATGTTTGATGTGATTCTGGATGAGAACCAACTTGAAGATGCTTGTGAGCACCTGGCTGATTATTTGGAAGCTTATTGGAAGGCCACACATCCTGCTAGCAGCCACCCCCCCAGTCAGCTCCTAACTCGCACATTGGCAACTGCCACTCTACCTATCAACCCAGGTCCAAATGCTAATTTACAGGTATGGTTGGTTTTATTTTATTTTGCAGGCTTTCTCCCAAGAGCCCCTGCTGCCCATGCAAACTATGGTGCCTGTTTATGACACAACAGTGTGTCTAATTCCCAATGTAAAAACAATGGAGGTGTCCCCTTAACTTTCTGTTTGATGCAGATGAACTGGTTCCACTCATGTTCCAGCCAAAAAAAATCTAAAACAATGGCTCTCAAAACATTTGTACCCTTTTGCCCAGAAATCTCATGAAAACTGTTTGCAAGATTCACTACTGTCAAACTCAAGCCAAGTCCCTTTAGTTAGGCTTACCAGATCGCCAACCAGGACGCTGCCTCTTGCCCTTAAGGGGCGGGGCGTGGGGAGGGGGCCAGTTCTGGCCCTCGCCCCGCCCCTTAAGGGCAAGAGGCAGCGTCCCGGTCGGCGATCTGGTAAGCCTACCTTTAGTGTTCACAAATCCAGACCTGGATCTTCCTGGCTAGATGCAGAGGCGTAGCGAGCCTCGCCAGTGCCCCCCCCCACATGTACTGGCACGCATTGCGGCGAGAAACACCACCACCACCCCCGCATTTTTCCCCCAGAATACAGCTCCTAGGAGCCCGGGTGGGCCCATCATGGATGCTGCAAAGCCGTTTTTCGGAAGCCGCGTGGTGCACTTTTTTGCCTATCCAGGATTGGGCAGTAGTGTAGAGCCATTTACGACAGCGGAACAGAGTTTTACTGTTTTAAAATGGCTGCCGATAGGAGCGTGCAGCGCTCTGTTAGCAGTAACATTGGTACAGCAGCGCTCCCTGGACGTCAGTGGATCTCCCTGAACCTGCCAGAGCAGGCAAGGCAGAACTGGGTGGGGCAGAATTAGGGCAGAACTGGGTGGGGAGGGGAAACAGGGCGTGAGGAGGCTGTGGGAGGGGGTGGATCCGGCAGCAATAGTGTGCACCAGATCCTATCCCCTTTTCTGCAGCCTCCTTATCCCCTTTCTCTCCTCGGATGTGCACCAGCTAAAGACATGCACCAGGAGACCATTAGTGAGCGGGAGGCTCACAGAGCAGATAGGGGTTTAAATTGCCTTTCCCTCCAAAGCCTCTTGATCACACACGCACCCACCCACCCCGAATACACCATGCACCTTTTCAGTATGGCCCCATCAGCCGTAGGGAAGGATAGGATTGGGCCGTAAAGATAAATGCTTTTCACAGAAACTTTTGTTTGGAAAATTCCACAAAATGTGAAACTAGGAAACATCAAAACAGTTCTGATCATGTTTTAACTTTTGATAATCAAATGCACACTGGATACCTAAGTATTAGTACTTCATTAAAGTGACTAAAGCTTTTGTATTTGCTTTTAAGTGATTTTATTGGTGAGAACTGTAAAAGACTGATATAACTGCACCTTTAAATTAAGGTAAATAATCACAACTGTTGGTTTTTCAGTGATTTCAAAACATTGTGCTGATGAAGATTGGGTTTGATTATGCGTGGTAATTTTCTCTTCCATTTTCAGTTGCCAGTAATGTGCTAGGAAATTAGATGATTTCGCTGTGTCTGTTTTCTTGGCAATGCTCAGCCTTTCTGAAATGGTAAATTGTGAAATCAGAAAACTTACAACAACAAAAATTCTGTTAAATTGCCTGGAAAAACAGTGTGGCAGTGAGATTATTGGCATTATAATACAAGTGCTATCAAGTTTGAATTTTGATCAATCTTTCTTTTAAGGGAAAAGCTTCCCCTTTTTTCAAAACTACAACTCCTTTTGTATGCCTTCTCCATTCTGTTTGTGATTGATCCTTTCCACTGTTTCAAAAGTTTCATAGGTTCATATGATACCTGAGTCACTCACCTCTCCTTTTCCACTTTCTGTGTGGCGTGTGCTGGAAGGTGGGGCCAACCAGGATCTTCTCAAAGTTATGATCACCATAAGTGAAGTCAGTAATCATGCTTGCTTTTTGTTTGCTTGCTGGATTAAAAGTTCACTTGTATTATAAACAACATCTCCAGTTAAAGTTGAACTCTTAAATTCCTAGACTAGATCAAGATTGCTATAGTAGGCTGTTAAAACGGCCATAAGCTGTTGCCTTCAAACCACTTACTCTGGAATATTTAATTCAGGAATTTGTGAAGCTTAAGAGTAACAGGTTTGAAGACTGTAACATTACTGGTCTCATAGCATTTTCTGTTCAGTATGTTGCATTCGTCGTGAAAATATATATTTTTTTAATATGCCAGGGCTCAGAGGGAGATCAGAGGAATGAACACTCAGCTCCTGAATGTACTGGTTCTCAAGGAGAAGAAGAAGCACGGGCTGAACCCACCAGGAAGTCCCAACACCGCTCTTCCACGTCAAGTCATCACCATAACCATCGTAGCAGCACTAGCCGTGGCCTGCCTAGACAAGAAACGTTTGACTCAGAAACACAAGACAGCAGAGATTCAGCATATATAGAGCCAAAGGAGGACTACTCACATGAACACTATGATTCTCACAGAGATCACAGCCACAGGGACGAGTCCCATGGGAGCAGTGATCATAGACATCGAGAATCGAGACACCGCTCAAAGGAAAGGGACCGAGAGCAGGACCATAACGAAGGCAACAAGCAGCGTAGCCGTCATAAATCAAGGGACCAATATTGTGACAGGGATGGGGAAGTGGTATCTAAAAAACGCAACGATACAGCAGAATGGAAAAGGGATGTGTACATCCATCAGTAACATTTGCCTCCTGCAGTCTTGTTTCTTTGAACTTGTGAATGACAAGCCCCTTCGGGGGAAAAAATCTGGGTTTTTCATTGCAGAACACGTGGTATCCTGTATGCTGATTTTTATTGCTGTTGCTGTCACAGCAATAGCATGAAATAGAATATTCCATTTGATTAGTGCTATAACACACTGGCAAAGTACAACTGCAAAGTTCCTGATGTTGTACTGTGCTATTTTTTTTTCCAAAGCTGTTTTTTGGTAGCTGCCACTTGAACAATATCTGTTGCCATCAAGGTGGTGTTAGTGTTTTCAGAAAAAATACAGTTGATGTTTATTAACTTCCCATGTTTTTTCAGCAAGCCAAAATCAGCACATCCAAAACTGAAGCGCTCATCTTTTTTATCTGTAGGCACCTGATTTGCATATTGATTTAAGAGCCACGTTCTGTTGCTTGTACCTCTAGTGGACTACATTTGGGGACAGAATTCAGTCTTGCCTTACACACAGGGGATCATAAAGTCAAAATCTCTTTTCTATGTACTGGTACTGTGTACTGTATAGACAGTTTATAAATGTTATTTCTGCAAACACCTTCTTACATAAGATTGACCACACTGACCACCGTCCTAATGCCAAGTCAGCAGATTTGCTTTGAAATTACTGGCAACTGGAACTAGCCTCATTCAGGAAATTTGTTAATAGCATTCACTGTAGACACACTTTCTTCTGTGCCAGAAACCTTGTACTTCATGTAAATACGGATGAATGCTTTAGATAAAAAGTTGGATTATCCTTGCAAACTTAATCATTTTTGCATTTTAAAGTACGGCAAAAAACTAAACTGACACTACAAATGGTTTGGCTCTGCACAACACGCACTAATTGCAGTGGGCACATAGATATCTTTTTCCTTGTCAATGTGATAGGCCACATTTGACATGGTGTGTACGAGCCTGTGCTTCTGTGTCAAATGATGTATTTTAAAACTATGACAGAATGCTGGTTGGAGTCAAAGGCCCAAGCCATATGGTATGACTCTACATTTAGCTGCTCATGCATGAGCTCTACGGGAACAGCAGTGTTGGAAAACAGTGCTCCCAAAAGACTGACTACTCCCATGAAGAGGGATTTCCACACTTTCAGCACACCCTTCTCATAGAAGTAGCGCACTGGCTTCCATGAACATGCACTTCAAGCAGCACACAGCACACTCTTTGTGCAAATAGACAGCTCATCAGAGCAGCTAACTGTATTAAGTTGGGGCTGAATCATAGCTCATCAGTTGACCTCTGAGAAGGATTATTCCAAAACCCAATTCGTTTCTTCTTTCTGTAACTCGAAAGGTCCAAATTACAGGCAAGCAACATGAGGAAGTTTACGGCTACAGGTAATTGGGAAAGTATCAATCTGCTGGCTCTTTGTTAAGGATCCAGGAAGTTAAAAACACAAGCAAATGTGACTGTTTCACTGGAAATGTAAAATCTTTTGTGTTTTAGAGTATTTGTTTAGTAAGAAAAGTTTACACTGCTTGTGGAGAGTTATTTTGTTCAAAAATAAATTTTTGTAGCTTCTCCACCTTTTCATATTTGATGGTCTCTATCTTGGTCAGTGTGTCCCTCTGCCCCTTAACCTCTACGGTTTAGCTACCAGCAGGTTGCTAATAGGTTGCTTATTGTTATTACCAACCAAGAATCCAAATGGAAATGCTAAGGATGCCCTAAACAAACTAGAACTTGTAGGAGGTGCAAGTTAATACAGTATATTTGCCAGTGACACAGGACCAACTAGACAAAATTCTGCGCAGCATTTTGTTCTAAGAATAGATTCTCAGCAGGTTAAGTACGGAAGACAAGAATGAAGAAAAGGATATTAAACTCAAATTTGGAAAAAGTATAAGTGAGGTTTGAGAAGTCTAAATTCATTAACCTAGATGTTATGTTCAAGTCGCTTGAAGAATTCTTCCAACATCTGTTGGAGTTGAAATACATTCATAAATGCACAATGTGCTGAAATTTTGTTTTCTGCTAATTTGCAAGATCTTGAACTGCTGGGCATGTATGCTGCAAGCATAATTTTATATATATATTTATGCACATACACATACACACATTCAGTAGCCAGTATGTTGCATTACTAAATTAGGAACAGAGACCGGACGTTAAGCCTCAGTGCTTCAGAAGAAATTCATATTTGACATCGGCATCTATTTCCCCCCCAATAGCAAACCTGGGTGGTCCTGTGCCTAAGTGATATTTTATTTAAAGCATTTTGTGCCCTACCCTTCTGCCACTAAGGCTGCCAGAGCGACTCACATAAAATCAAACTGTTGGAAATCTTTACAACAGTGTTGGAGGGGGGGGGGAGGAGATACACCTTCCTTGCTTTGCCTCCTCCTTGCACAGTCCCAGCTTCAAGAGGCACCAGCAGGTGACAATAGCAATGGTGGTTCTTTGCCTTGCTAAATTGGGATTAGAAGGAAAGTGGGGGTTGAATTGAGCTAGGAGCCTCCAGCATACAGTGTTCATAGTTACAGGGACAGCTAGCCAAAGCCCTTTAGCACTGTTATTACATAGTGGGACAAGGTTTCAAGAGGTTAGAAAAGAGGTGTCTTTTTCTTCTCTCATCCCTCCTTGTTTTTATACAAGCATTGAACAGCATCAAAAAGCTCTTTCAGGTTGGTTTGGAATCCTGAACAACTCTAAGGACACCAATCCTGTCACTACGCTGCAATGTTGTATCTACCTTGCAATTTAGGAGCCTGCTCTTCAAACCACAGGAGGGATTCCCCAAATGACTTGCAAAGAAATTACAAGCACAAGACAAAAATGTAATTACACAGCACAGCAAATTAAGTACTACCAGTAGCAGAAGACAGAAGTTCTGTGTGCGAGACAAATCAGAATTGGAGGAAAAGCACTTCACCCAACTCCGAGCCCCTAACAATTTAAAGTATCTTGGAGGGAGACCATGAATTAGGGTCTTGGCATGTGTGCTGCGAGTCTCATTTTCAGCTATTCTAAATTTCCTACCCAAACTCTTCTGTACATCTTGAGGAGATATGTCCCCTACCTTGCATTGTACAGTTGCATTGTACAGTGAGATTCAGGACTCACAGCACAATCCTATCCAACTTACACAATCCTATCCAACCAGTGGTGCAGCAAGAATGGGAGGCCCCAGAACAGAAAGGGGATTGGGATTTAAATCTCCCCTCCCCTACACGGCCTCCTCCAACTTCTGCCAGCAAAATAGCTGGCAGAAATCCAAGGAGGCCTATCGGCCCTAGCCACCGTTACACTTGTGGAAGGGGATGAGCGTCCCCTTCCTGAAGTAGACTTCGCCGCAGGCTGCCCGTGGCGGACGGCCTCGGCCGCCCGCCCAATCTTTACGTAGGATTGGGCTGGTATTGTAGTAGCTAAAAGACTGAGCTATGAAGCAGAACTTCCCCAGTTCAAACTTCACCTTTGCCATGAACTATGTAGCCATGCTGTGCAATCCTATGCATGTCTACTCAGAACAGAGCCAGGATGGTGTAGTGGTTTGGGAGTCAGACTTAGACCTGGAAGATCCAGGTTCAAATCCCTGCTCAGCCACGAAGCTTCCTGGGTGACCTTGGACCAGTCACTATCTCTCAGCCCCACCTACCTCACAGGCTTGTTGTGAGGACAAAAGGAAGGGAGGAAATATGTACACCACTCTGAGCTCCTTGGAGGAAGGGTGGTATAAAAATGTGAAAAATAAATAAAATTAAGCTGTGGATAGGATTGCAGCCTTAGGTTCCCTCTGAGCCTCAGTTCCCCACCTGCGCTACAGGGATAATACTACTTTGCAGGGTTGTTGCAATCAGAATAATACATGTGGAGCACGCTACACACAGAGAAAGGATACAAATGCTATTATAAGAAAGCCCCACTAAAAATGTGCGTCACAGCCCAGTTAGCACACAAAGATTCTAGCGAAGGAAGTACATTAAAGATGCAACCTCGTACACGCGTACTTGAGAGAAAGTCCAGTTGAATTCTGTGGCACTTCTGATTAAACATGACTAGGATTGAGCTGTGAATTTTCCTAGGTAAAGGTGACCCCTGACAATTAAGTCCAGTCGTGTCCAACTCTAGGGTGTGGTGCTCATCCCCATTTCAAAGCCGAAGCATTGTCCGAAGACGCCTCCATGGTCATGTGGCCGGCGTGACTCTCCTTGCCGCAGCGCGTAGCATGCGGCTGGAACACAGAGCGCTGTTTACCTTCCCGCAAGCGGTACCTATTTATCTACTCGCATTAACATGCTTTGGAACTGCTAGGTTGGCAGGAGCTGGCCAAACAACGAGAGCTCACCCCGTCGCGGATTCGAGCTGTTCGATCGACAACTCATGGTTCAGTGGTTTAACCCACTGCGCCACCTGCTGGCCTTTACCTACAGTGCTGTAAATGTCTGTTGTCTTAATAATCAGGATTTATGCTGGATACCAAATGCGAACGTAAGACAATGCCTTGCCCTAAGGAGATCAAACACATACTAAAGAGAAAACATGAAGGATTAAACAGAAAGAATATGTTGATTAGTAATGATATACAGAATATGCAGATGAAGACTTATGCAGATGAAGTTCTCAGAATAAAACATTTACAAACTAAACATATACATGCTTCTCTATGGACTCATTTATCAAGTTCACCGCTCAGCCAGGACTACCAAACCAAAGTCCAGGACCAAAGTGTTGGGGGGGGGGGGAATAGTCATGACTATCAGCTTAAGAATCTGCATCCTTCACTTTGGTGGTCAGGGAGAGAGAGAGAACATATGAAAGAAAAGGCAGGAAGGAAGTTGCACAAAGGGGCACACCTCCTATCAGTATCCTAGAGGTAAGAGGGTCTCTGGACACTGCCCTCCAGAGTTCTGCAGGTGGTATTACACCCAAATTCCAACACTGGGAATTTCAATGGGGCATTCCTAGATATTTAATCTGTCTCTCCCACCTGAAGCAGTATAACCCAGCAACAAATACATTACTTGAGGTTTCTGTTCACATTTCATTCTGTTGCTTTCAATTAAACTTAGTTGTGACTAATTTTTGTTGGACCGTGTTTACAATCCAATCTTTTAAAAATTGTTAAAATATTCTTGAGTGGGAAAGAAAGAACCCCTGCTTTATAGTTCAGGTCAGGGGCTCTGTGTTAAATTCCTGTCAATAATGTCAGCAGATTACCTGTAACTCACTGCTGACAAATGAAGATTTCCCTGACTGCGTATTCCCACCTGAATCATGGCTCTTTCCAGAGACCTGATCCGCTCTGCAACTTCTCTGTATGAAGAAATTACAGTACAGAAAACTAGTACTAAATCGGATTCTTGCAAGCTCCCTCTGCAAACTTCATGGTTATTTTCTGCCTTATTTTCAGCCAATTGCAGAATTGATGGTGTATGAACAATATTATTCCGACATCTTTTTATAAAAAGGGACTATTACTGGCCTCTAAGCACTACTTAAGCAAATCTACATTAGCCAAAAGCAGACTTAGTGGGAAATCAAAACCTATTTATTTCAGTACATACAATTCTGTAACAGCATTAGACTGCACACACTGCAGGGTGAATGCTGCTTTTTGCAAATAGTAACTTATCAGTGTGTGCCTGGATGCCTTATTACATCCTGCCAAGCAGAGGCATCACTAGGGGGCGGCGGGTGTGTGTGTCCCCAAGTGGCAGGGGTGACATGCGGTGGGGGATGCACAAGCCGCCACTTCGGCAACAATTCGGCAGCGGCAGCAAAAAGGGCCTTTTGTGGTGCGGTGGTGGCAAAAGGAGTCGCCCGCCCATGCCCCTAGTGTGCCATTTTCACCGAAAAAACGGTGTGTGTGTGTGTGTGTGTGTGTGTGTGTGTGAGACTCTTTTGGGGTGGGGCGGGGCTTGTGATGTCTCATGTGGGGGCAGGGATTGTGACATCACAGGGGGTGCCACAGGGTGCGGCCCCCGTATCCGTGGGGCGTAGCTATGGCTCTGCTACCAAGCATCGACAACACAGATGAATCAGTTGCAGGTGTGTAATACGAACATTAAAAAAACCTATTGGATCAGACAAAAGCTCCATCTAGCCCAGCATTCTGACTAGTTCAGCGACTAGTCAGATGCCTCTGAAGAATTCACAAACAGGACCAGAAGCCTTCGCCTGTTGTTTCTGCCTACTGCCTGGGAACATGGAGGTTCCATTAAGCTCTCATCATAGTGAGATTCTTCTTGGTGCTTTACAGGGTGTGACAGATGGCTTCCAAGTGGTTATGTACACACTGTGGGAAGCTGTTACCGCTAGAAATGGTTGTCATCTGTTTACCGGAAGGACTTCGCTTACAAAGCAGCTGGCTCTCTAGTGACAGTTCTCCTGGCCCAGCTTTGCACAGTGGTGGGGAATGTGACACAATGGTGCATTATGGGTCCACCAAGGTAGCACGTGGGCCTTGAGCAAGAAGGTGCGGGAAAGTCTCTGCAAACACCCCCCCCCCCAAAAAAAAAGCTGGTAATTTACTTAGCTAAAGTGGAAAGAAGAGGGGTCTAATGCCCGGAGTCTCACCACTTCACCCCTCCCCCATCAGCATAAATATTTACATCAGTAGGAGAAGGGGCCGTATGCCCAATTAGCTAACCTCTTTTGTTACAGCAGAGTGGAAAACTGTGATCTATAAACCGCAAATGAATATTTGAGACAACATCAACAGAAAAGTAAACATAGGATTGGAAAGGATTTTTTTTTTTTAAAGGAAAACCTAAAAAGTGTTGGGAGCATTAAGATCCTGAGATGCAATGCCTCTAGTGCCAAAGATGGGAGAGAGATAGAGGTATTATTATTTTCACATTTTTATACCACCCTTCCTCCAAGGAGCTCAGAGTGGTGTACATATTTCCTCCCCTCCTTTTGTCCTCACAACAAGCCTGTGAGGTAGGTGGGGCTGAGAGATAGTGACTGGTCCAAGGTCACCCAGGAAGCTTCGTGGCTGAGCGGGGATTTGAACCTGGATCTTCCAGGTCTAAGTCCGACTCCCAAACCACTACACTATCCTGGCCTTGGTTCAGCTCAGTAGTACTTTGGGACTGACCAGAATTATTTGACCTTGAATTTCTCGTTTCCGTTCCCTGAGAAGGAATCAAAAGCATTCGTGAACTGCTAGGAAGGCAAATAGAAGCAGAACAGGATTAAGCTTTGTAGGATTTCAACTGAAAGACTCTCACATGGATTAATAAAAAAATGCAACAAGATACCCTTATAGCAGTTAAAATTATTTTCTACAGTTTTGAGAATGCCCTTTTAATAATATAAAATTGTCTTTTTCAAAAGACAACAATTTGAGAACTCAGTAAATAAGATTTTGCAAAAACAAGAGCCAAATATTTTCATTACTTATTTTGTGCAATGTATAAAATACTTTGAAAGCCCATTTCTTACTGTAGAGGACTGCAGATTTTGTGGAAACTAAATCCTCCATAGAAACAGAAAATCAGTGACCTACTGCTAACAGAAAACCAAGCAGAGCCTTCCCAACTGAAACTGCCCCTTTCCGCAGACTTGTTTCTCCAACCTGTGGATTGCTCCCAAGGGAAACAGCTGGCAGATTTTACTGCTGCCATAGCAACGGTGTCGTCAGTCTGTTGGCTTGGCAACATTGCAGCAATACGAGCTGCAGTTCAGAATGCTCCAAATGTTAACTGAAAAGGGAAGTTCTTTACACCGAGTTGCCAAGTTATGATTTTCACTGTACTTTTATAAATTTTGCAATAAAAAATCCTATACAGTCCTTATTTGCCATATGGATCAGATCTTCGTATCTGAAATCTTGCAATGAATTAAAATCCATTTCCTGCAGAATTGGATCAGATGGATCAAACCTCTGCAGCCGTTTCAATTGCTCAGGTGACAACCCAGCTCCCATCATGCCTTCTCCTCCAACGTGAGGCTCCTTGAGAGAGGAAAATAAAACGAGTTGCTTTAATTGCTCTGCAGTTCATTATTTATTTAACTGAAAAGACAAGGGTCAGTACAGTAAAGCTACTGGTGTGGGCACATTCTTGGAACATCTTCACGGCAGAAAACTAAACCATCCTTTGACTTGTCTTGTTGCAGCCTTCGGTGAGGAAATAAATGTTTCAGAAAGGCTTAGACTGCAGGATATTACACACTGACAGTTCAGAGGGAGGGAGGGAGGGAGAGAGAGAGAGAGTGCTCTGATGGTCAATTGTTTTTATCAGTAACATGACTATAATTGAGGCTAACACCTTAGCACTTGTATAATGATCAACAAGTTTGATCTGTTTACATAGCATTCAGGCTAGTGTTGCCATGTTGTGCAAGCAAAGTAGAGATGGAACAGGGATGCTCAGCTGTTGCAATGCTGTGGGGGGAGGGGGATTATCATGCTGTGTTGCTACCTGGGGGTGGGGATATTTTCCAAGACCTGGGAATGCAAGCATCTAAATCCCAACATGTTAGGAAGTACCTAGGGTAAGAATGGATGGAACTGCTCCTCAACAGAGAGGAGGGCAGAGAGAGAACACAGCAAGGGAGTTATTTGCCCACTGCCCCACACACCTGTCTCACACACCTGTCTCTCTCTCTCACTCACTCACTCACACAAATCCTGGCAGGAGGTCGAGGACAGGTGCCCAGACAATTTTTTTCCCCCCAACCAAAGCAGAATTAGAACAGCTTTTTCCTATCATCAGGATTGTTCAGGTGAGGGTTCCTAAACAGCTGGTATACCCTGTTTTCCCCCAAAATAAGACAGGGTCTTATATTAATTTTGGCTCCCAAAAACACGGTAGGTCTTACTTTCAGGGGAGGTCTTATTTTCAGGGAAACAGGGTACTTACTCTCATTTGCACTCCCCTGGTAAAACTCTCTCTGTCCCACTTGGGCGACAGTGAGATATAAATATTTTAAAATTAATTAATTTGTGCTAACAGCAGATATTTTACTCAAAGCTCTTCTGGTAAGGAAAGCGATCTGGTAAGGCAGGTCTGGAAAAATATTTTAAATTTCTTAGGCAGTAGTCTCAAATTACTAAAAGCCAGCCACACATTTTTAAATGCTAGTTGCATACACACTGAAAAAAATAACACCCAAAATATTTAGAGTTCCTAGGTCTCAGAATCAAGTTCCAGGAGACCAACTGCCTGGGATTTTCCAGCTCTGCAGCAACAGTAAGTTCCTACCCTTCATCCTAGGTCTAACTCATTGGGCAAAACGTAGAGAGTGTCACTTTAAGAAATTGGTTTCTTCATACAAAACCAATTGGCCTAACAGTGAAAAAACAGTCAAACTGTAAAAGGCTTTCCTGCCTCCATCACACCACAAGGTCATGCTAAGAATTAGTGGACCCTTTCTACCCGCGGATTCAGGACCCGGGGATTTGTCACACCGCATCCTCGCTATCCTCTGCAGGAGGGGGGTCCGCGGGGGGAATTATAATTTATAAAGATCTAAATTATATCTTTAATTAATATACTTAAAATATGTTAATTTTAAATATAAAACTAGACATACTAATGTAGTGGATCTCTGCACAATTAGCAGATCTGACTTGCAGACCACATTTTCCAGATCTGGGTTCTTGTAAGTGGCAGTTCCTGCTTCCTTCACTGGTCTGTTTCCCTAAGAGAGCTGTAGGAAGACCCTTAATGCTGTTAAAGTCTTAACCAAAGAAAGCCTGGCACGACACAGGTAAAGTCACTTCTAGCCCTTGCTTCTATAGACAACCTTCTAGCACTTCCATTCTTTATGCCATGACATTTGAAATACGACTATAACCACACAAGAAGAGGGTTTTCAGCATTTCCTGTAGGTATGCAATAAGATAAGCATGATTACAAAAATTACACAAAACCCGCTATCAAATTAGAGTCTGTCTCAACCGTTTAATCCTGCAAGATTAAAGCCTAATCCCTTTAGCCACTCTGTCAGTGAAGGTCTGGGAGAAGCAAAGTATATCTCATTAAACTTCTCAAAGTCATACTATGATCAGACACGTGCTGAATGCAACTCTCGTCACAATATTACAGTTCTGTGTCATCTCTGCTGCGATTCCGTGAATATCACATGTCGGACACCAATATTTACACTGCTTAACGATCCCCAAATGGCTGCCAACCCACAAAGCCTCAACACAACCTGCCAAACCCTGTGCAGAGAAAGGCAACGGAGTCATGAAAGCTTATTGGCACAGCTGTTCCCCCAGCCCACTCTCCCTGCAGGATCAGCAGGCTCTCCAGCCTCAGATAAGTCAACACAGACATATTGTAGGTCCATCTGCTCCTCCCACTGCCCTTTATGGGGGGCAAACAGGCAGCCAGCGACAAGACAAAGTGAAGCAGGTCTCTCCTCCGACTGAGTGCTGCAGCTTCTGGCTGGCCTGGCAACTGACGGTGGCTGGGAGGACTCTGGCTTGGCCCTTCAGCAGCTGGATAGAGCTCAAATACAGTACGCACAGCTCAGGGACCTGTTCAATGTCTCCCAGAAAGGCAGCTTTCCAGACTGCACAGGCTCCATTGCAATAAAAATTGTCACCTCCAACTCTTTATTCACAATTGCTGGGATCTGAAACATCACTCTGCACAGAGTGGCGGAAGAACAGAAGGAAGCAAGGGCTCTTTTGATCATGACAGCACAATCCTGTGTAACTCTTGCACTGGTGTAACAGTAGATCCACCGGTGGAAGTGCACTTATGCCAGTGTAACTTGCCGTATGTCGACAAAAGCAAGATGGATACCGGCATAACCCCTCTCGGATGCCGCACATGCACAGTTCGGATGCAGGACAGACGCCAGTGCAACTCCGCCGTGCAGGGGGCATTCGGACACATTATCTTCCTGCCTCCATCGCACCACAAGGGGGTGCAGACAGCCCTACGTGCAGCAGCAGTGGTAGAATCTATTCTGTTATGATGGTACATGTGTCAAGTTAACACATTAAGGTGCACGCTCTCTCATAATAGGAAACAAAGTCAGCTTTACTCCCCAAATTCTACGCTTCAACAATTCTGTGATAATAATTCTATAGCTTGAACATATCTGAATATTTTGGCATCATTTATTCTGCTTCTGAGACCCAGGTGTTTAAAAGATTTGGAATTTAAATACATTTTGCCAAAGACTGTAGTAGCAGGGGGCAAGGAGGAAGCGAAGCCAACGAAAGATACCAAATTAGGTAAAGGTGGGCAATAAATGCAGGGAGGGAGTAGGGGACACATAACAGCAGCCATGGAAGAAGCATAGGAAGCTGTGCCATGGATGTGCCTAAGCTCTATTCCTGACACCAGAAGCTGAGCCCGAATCTCCATTCCACTTCTGGCATTCGAACCAGGCACAAGTAACTCTCTTTTCTCAGTAACCAGGACTAAAACGGTATACCTTTTATTCTAAATATTATACAATTCAATCAAAACTATTATACATTTTATAAATAAGTAATCGACAAAACAAAGAAGATTTAAAACACACACGCACATAGCAACATATACCAAATACTACATGTATACAGCGATTCCACACACATGTGGTACTCTCACAACTGTGGCAAAAAAAAGATTTCATATAAAGAAGTCTTCAAGTCTACTGGTGGCTGAACCCTCATTTTCCAAACTGCTATTGCTGCCTTATCAATTTACAGGAGTCAACAGATGCCCTATATCTTGTATAATAATTAAGTCCCTCCCACACACTCACACAAAAGCAAAGAACTCTTTTACAGGAATGCTGCAGTCTATACAGTCACTGAAAAGATTAAGGGAATTGAAGAAAAATATTTCTTTATCACATCTTAATACTTGCAGCTACTAAGGATGCTGCTGGACAGGATCCCCAAACTATTACTTCCCTCTTGCCCACAGGGAGTTCTGCAGCTGTGAGGAGGTATATAATTCGACAAGGACAAGCTTTTATATATTGTGTTGTGAATTTTTTTAAAAAAGTTGTTCTTACCTGTGACTGAAGCTGGAGGCATGGGAACGTCTCTAGAGCCCAGGCAACTTGCTCCTCATTTTCTGAAATTGTAACTGTGCAAGTACTGTATACTAGGGTACCCCCTGGCTTCAGAAGCTGCACTGCCTAAGGACAAAATGCAATTTTACTCGTGGGAGCATCCTCGGCATTTCCTATTACTTATAAAATATGGACTACAGTTGGTCCTCGTTATCTGTGGGGATCAGGATCCCCCCCCCGCGGATAACGAAATCTGCAGGTGTATGTATATGTATATGTATATGTATATGTATATGTATATGTATATGTATATATATATATATATTATATATAAACAGCTAGGGAACAGATGAGATTGCCACATACTGTGCCCCTGCCCCCTAATATATTGTACTTCTGTGTGGACTTTAGCTGTAAACAGCTTCAGCAGTCAATCTTGGCGGAAAAGCATGGTTTAAATATAAGAAATAAATGATACGGACAACAAATGATAGAGCCATATGCTTTGCGTGGCAGCTTCGCCAAACACCCTTTGCATGTATCAGTTTACCATTTGGGGATTGGCCCACCACTGCATGTTACAGTCATACATTCTTGGCTGCAGTCTATGAAGGAAGCAAACTGTGCAGCAAGGACTAATCCATATGGCAAGTGACCGATCCATGTGAATCCTGAACAGCTGGACAGTAAGATCATTCACCTTTCATGTGCTAAGCGTCTTGAATACCAATAAATAAAATAAACAAATAATCTTTTAGCAGATACTCTTAGAAGGTGCACTGGTACTTGGCTCCCAAATGCATCTCCTGCAGGAAAAGCAGAGCATGTACACTAAAACTGACCTTCTTTAAAAACAAACATCCGAAGTGCTCTAGCACAGCATTTAATCTGCCCCACCCTGCACTCCATTTGGCTCAACAGACTCCAATACACAAGAGAACACGGCTGAATAAATCATGACTGCTGCTGCTGCTGCTGTTCCCAACCTCCATCTGAGCACAGCAGTGAGATTAAAGATGCCTTGAGACAAGGCAAAGAGAGCATCAAGTCATCTTCCCACTGGATCTGCTGAAGTACAGCAAGTCCTCACTTAAAGTCATTTCGTTTAAAGCTGTTTTGTTTTAAGGTTGATGGGAAAATGAGTGGCGACAGGATACAAGTATCTTGTTGTCTTGTGTGCCCCCTGAGGCATCTGGTGGGGCCACTGTGTGATACAGGAAGCTGGACTAGATGGGCCTTTGGCCTGATCCAGCAGGGCTCTTCTTATGTTCTTATGTACGTTTACCAATTAGCCTATGGTAAATTGGTTTCATTATAAGTCATTTCACTTAAGTCGCAGTTTCCAACAAGAACCTATTGACAACTTTGAGGACTTGCTGGAAATTTTCATAGCTGGGCACAGATTGTAACAAAGCAGGCGATATGGGTAAAACAGCCATGTATATTTACTGAGTTCAAGAAATAAAATGCTTTAAATTTGTACCGTTGTCTGAAGAGTTTAAAATCTACGTGTTTCTCCACAAGGATTGTGTCATCTAGCAGCTGTCAAGCTGTGCTTGCTTTGACAATATTCCAAGGGAGGAATGAAACGTCAGCACAAGAACTAAAGACTTTTTATTTGCCTGTTATTGCCCGTCACTGGATTCCTTGCATGTCTTCGGATCTTCCCGCTCTGCATACTCAGGGCAGTACGTGGTTTAAAGAACTCTTCAGACAACGGTACAAATTTAAAGCATTTTATTTCTTGAACTCAGTAAATATACATGGCTGTTTTACCCATATCGTCTGCTTCGTTCCTTGCTGTATATTTTTCTTACTTCTGCTCATGTAAGAACTTTTTTATTTGGGCTGGCTTTTGGCAGCCAGAGTTAAGCTTTCAGTGTGTTTGAAGTTTTAACAAATGTGTCATTTTGTCTGAGTGGTCGTGGGGGTGGGAGCGTTCTATGCATCTTTAAGTACTAACATGCCCAAACGTTACACATTAAGCAAGCTAGCAATCCACGTTAATAAGGTTGTCCCTAATAACTTGAAGAGGATACAGAATGAAGGTCCAGAAAAGTAAAAGTCTCAAACATTTTGGGGTATACACTGAAGACAGCTATGCTAACTCTTAATCTAAATGTGCATTGGGAAAAGTCGAACCCCTTTGTAGGAAGTCTCGTATCCACTAGGGACTTCTATTTTGACAAGGAGCACCTCATACTATGGTAATTTTTAAACAAAATATGCTAGTATTTAAGATAGCGACCTAGATGTAGCCTAGTTACATTCCTACTCCAATGTTGCTATTTCTTATGGAAAGAAAAAGTTCTTCTAGACCACCCTAATTTTTGCACCTGTCATGACCCGAGCATGCTGGAGGGAAGATCACTGTCACTACTGCTTCCACTTAATACTAAATACTGTAGTCATATCTATTCCCCTCGTGTGTTGACAGACAAGGCCGGGAGCCAATGAGCCAACACCTAAAAATTCTGCAATGGAATTAGCTGCAGTTTGCAGAAGTGAGTGCCAGTTTACTGTCCAGACCAGAGGTGGCCAACCCACGGAACGGGTGCCACTTAGTGGCACGCCAAGCCTTTTGAAGTGGCACGCGCTGCCGTTTCTGCCCAAGTCGAGCACTGAAGTCCCTCTCTCTTTCTCAACCCCAGTGCACCCTTCCAAGCCTGTGGCACTAGAGGAGGTCTCTGTACCCCACTGCGTCTTGCACTGTCACGGTGCTTTAAATATTTTCATTAGCTTAGAAATGTTTGTGGCACGCTTAAGATTATCTACATAAAGTGTGGCACATGGCGTGCCACGCGTTGGTCCAGATGGACAGAACTTTATGGAAGAGACTTGTTGAGGGGACACCAGGATTGTAAACTAGGATAATTCAAAGGATGGAGACCAGATCTTCCTTTCAGTCAACCACATCAAGAGGAGACTGGGCAGGGGAAACTTTGGAAGAGCTTTGCATGGGGAGCTGGCACACGTGTAAGAATTTTAAACGAACTGTGGTCTAATAAAATAACCTACTCGCCTACCTCACCACGTTCCAAGGGTACCACAACCTGCTGCTTTTACCATGAATACATACCACGCTAAAGAGCTTGCGCTGCAAGGGTTGGTAAGAAGTCACTTCCTTTAAAGACCAGGAATAAGCCATATTCGGCCTCTGCCCCATCCCACTACAGGGAGCATCAAGAAGTATTCTATCAAATGATTCAGGCAAGAATGGAGGTCCTTCTGCAAAGAGACAAGCCACCATTTCAAAAACTATAACCAATGTGCACTTGATAGTTTTATAATATTGGATGTTTACAGCACAATACAAAAGCACTTGGACTGACTACCAAGGAACATTAGATGGAAAGAGATAACTGTTCAAAATCCTGAGCATTGAAGGATAGGATTGCCCTGGACCCGCACTGGAAAATACAAATTAGTGTTAGAAAACAAAAGTTCTTAACTGATCTGAATTGTGCAGAAGATGCTTCCTAGCTATGTGGGACTACTGTAGATTCCCTTGCACATACAGGGTACTGGCATCAATTGGAACTATAAGGTCTCAGAAAAGTATATTTAAAGGTTCCTTAAGGTTCCTTTAAATAAAGGTTTTAAAGGTTCTTTAAGGTTCCTTGCCTCCTATTTAGAAACTGAAGAAAAAAGCTTGTCGAATGACCTCACTGGAACTTTTCCAAGACTTCCTGTCCCATGACCATACTGCGACATGATTCAAAGACTCCTCAAGTGATCCTCACCAGGGCAATCTTGGACAAGCCATCTTATACAAAGTCAGTTTTGCCCATTAGTGCAGTATTAGCTACCCTGAGTGGCAGTGGCTCTCCAAGTTTTCAGGCAGAAGTCTGTACCAGCTCTACCTAGAGATGCCAGGTACCGAACACGGGACTCTCTATACACAAAGCACATGCTTTACCACTAAGCTACAGCCTGTCCCCACCTTTATATATACACACACTTAGGCCAAAAATGGAATCCATTCACAATGTTAGCTGCCTCAAAGGGGACAAAACATACATCGGTTCCAAGCAGGTATGAGTTTGCCATAGTATTAATTTGCCCTGGTGCAAGCAAGGTAACGTGCTAATCTGGAATTACCGGTAGCTGTCCTGGTGCCAGGACAATAATGCAATGGGTCAAAAATCTTGCATCAGTTTGCCCCAGTGTACGTAAGAGCTAAGCTTGTATCTGCTATAAAGTAAGGCTGTATCTGTACTAAGACAGCAGCTAGGTAGATTTGCACACTTTATATACTACGCTCCTCTGTAGAATATAAAGAGAAGCCTTGGTAAATACAGTAGGAAGCATCGGGAACTACATTGTTCCATGACACACGATCCCCAGAGTTCACAACCCCCTTGCTAAAATTTAGCAGTGACTGCAGATGTCAAGTATATTTCAGGAATTTGCTGACAAAATGACAGAGTTAAGAGCATCAACAAAAATCAAGAATTTAATGCATAAAGTAAAGCAGCATAATTCACTTACATAAGAAGCTTTTCTTTTTATGATGCTGCTATTACTCTGGTTGTTAATTTTATTGCTTCATTGTGATTGTTATATTTATTTTGTTCTTAATTCACTATAAGTCACTTTGCACCATAGTTGTGGAAAAAGCAAGATCCATAAAAATCACAGCATGGACTTAAGGCCTACTGCAAAAACCCTGGTCCTCATTCTCTTCTGAAAACATAACGCATCAAAAAAGAAAAAAGAAAAACGTTACCTTGTCCATCCTCTCTCTTATCAACCGCAAGTGCCTTAGTTCCATCATAACAAAACGTCTTAATACAATTCAGCTTCAGTAATGCAGCATTTTGCCTAATCTTTTTCACTTTGTCCGCTATCTTGTCCATAGCTATCACTTCCCCCTGAAAAAAAACATGTTTGAAATAAAAAATTAGGAATGATGGCACCCTGATGAACTCTTGCTGAAAATGTCTGATAATAGATTCTTTACCCAGCACACAGGTTAAAAAAAACGTACTTATGTGTTGGCTATTTCCCCATATTTAAAAGGCAAACACTCCAGTGAATATGATTGTGTCAAAGCGGCTGTCACACACCACAAAGTGCATGGTTATTCTGTATACATATGGTTGGCCACAACAAAGTCTCTCTGTTAATGCAAAGACCATGACTGGAAGTGCATTTGCGCTACTTCACCTGACTTTTATATACCGTACAATCCTTTTTTTAACCAAGATGGCAATTTAACTAAACGCATGTTACACTGTTGCCAATTACTAAAATGGCTACTTTAGTTTCATATATACAAGACATGTCCATACATTCCCTTGCACGCTGAAATGTCTTGGCACAATTCCTAAGACAATCAGCCAAACAAGCATTTCAGTAGACTAAGAATTAGAGCTGAAAGGTATACGAAAAAACTTATTTACCGGTAAATGCAATGTGAAATTCTGTGAGAATGCAATGAACTAACTTCTATAGTCATTGCTCAATTCTGAATTTTGCCCCAAGGTTAAAATTCTGACCCCCCCCATGTGCACATTTTGAAGAAGAGAAAACCAATCTTCCTTTTTTTCTATTCCTTCAATATACCTACATCAGGAAGCAAAAGCAAAAAGCATGCTCTTTGAGACGGCATTAGGAGACATATTCCCCCTGGCCCTGCTTTCCTGCATCTCAAGGCAACCCACCTATTTTCTTCCATGGCTTTGGAGATGAGCCTGTAATAGATGTGCTAACATTTACCAATCCTGTTAGAAAACACTTGTCTTGTGGAACAGTACAGAATGTTAGAAATTCTCCTCCCTTTTATTTGAGCCTTCTCCCGAGTCAGATCATTGGCCCAGTATTATCTAACTCAGTGGTGGCCAACCCGCGGCACGCGTGCCACAGAGTGGCACGGGAAGGTCCATCGGGTGGCACGCCGCCCGCCCACCGCCTCCCTCCCGGCTTCTCCCTCCGGGTCCGCGCGACTCCGGAGGCCGGGAGAGAGCGTCCTCCCGTCACGCCGGCTCGGCCTATACTGTATACAGTATAGGCCGAGCCGGCGTGACGGGAGGACGCTCTCTCCCGGCTTCCGGAGTCGCGCGGACCCGGAGGGAGAAGCCGGGAGGGCGCGCCCATGTGGGATTAGGAGCCGGAGCCAAGCGGACACGACCGTGTGTGCTGCACTACAAGCCCCAGGGTGCCTTGTTGAAGGAGAGCCAGGGCAGCATGCAGGGCTCCAGCAGCGGCAGCAGCAGCCCCCGGGGCCGCCCCCTGCTTCCCTATTCCCGGGAGAGCAAAGCTGAGAGCGACGGGGCGAGAAACATGTGGGTGTTTGCAACATGCAAGGAAACATGCAAGGTGAGCTGCAAATGGGGAGGACTTTGGGACCCGCCCGAGCTGGACTGTCTCATGGCGGCTCTCCTTTGGTGGGAACGGCGTAGTTCCCTGGGGGCCGGGTGTGGGGCTGTGTGTGGCAGTTGCCATGGGGCGAAGGGGGGGCCCTGCTGCTGCTGGCCAACGGATGTTGCCCCCCACCCCCTCTCCCATCGTTGCAGCGGTGCTTGGCACTCAGCCTCATCACCAACTGCCGGACCGCTGCGTCCACGCAGCCGTGGAGGCAGGCAGGCAACCCCCCCCCCCCGGCTCGGGAAATAGCACGGTGGGGAAGATAGCTGGCTTATGGTTTCCCCAGGTTTCCCACCCGTCCAGAAGTCCCCAGAATTCGGGAGTGCTTTCCAAACGCGCGTTCCTGCGTCGCTCATCTGTGCGCCCTGTGATGTGTGTGTGCGGTTTTCCAATCCAAGCAGACGTTTCCCTGTCTCCGTAGAAGCGCCGCGCTCCCCTCTCCCCCCAGGCTACTCAAATCTGGGGCAACAATCTCGCACGCCGGTTGTCGATGGCACAACCACGGGGCGCCAACAATATTTCCCCCGTTAGCGTGAAAAGACTCGGGGGCAGTTGAGCCCGCCGTGATTAAATTCTGAAAGCCGAAGCCCAGTAGCAGCAGCCGCTGGTTAGTTTCTGAACAAGGAGCTCTCCCCCCCCCCTCCGTTCTCCCTTGTATGCCTTCACTTAATCCTCCTAACAGCCTGGTCACCTTTTCCATAGTAGCCTATCTATCTACTTCTGTTGTGGGCAGGAATGCCAAGCACTGAACAGGGCAGGCCGGATCTTGAACTTCACTTGAGAAAAAACAAAAGCAAACTCTCTCAATAAAATGAATTTGTTCCCTTGTAACGTGAAGAGGGTGGCAATGTTTGAGGCAGTCTTGGATCCCATACAAGTTATTACAGATACCCGGGCTTAGCATCTACTATGCACAAAATATGCACTTTTTAGTCCCTTTTGAAATTTGGGTCAGTTTGTTAGTGTCAACAAACCCTAGTCACAAGTTTGTTTCAAATAACTTAATAGAATCACAGCCATATTTTTAACAAGTTTACTAAGATGGGAGTCTGCTGAGTACGGATACTTTTCCTGATAAATGTACTTTCCTGATAAATGTTTCGCCGCCCCCTGAGTTGCCGCCTGGAGCCGCCTCTCTTCTTTCCTGCTCTAAAGTAAAGTGACGCTGAAATGGAGGCTAAAAGTATAATTTATTTAATAAAATAAAAACACAGTTATTTATTATTTATTTATTTACTTTATTTATTTATTTTTGTGGCACGCCCAAGATACAAAAAAACTAAAAGTGGCACATGTCATAAAAAGGTTGGCCACCACTGATCTAACTGGTCTTCAATGTGTGTGTGTGTGTGTGTGTGTGTGTGTGTGTGTGTGTGTGTGTGTGTGTGTGTGTGTAGGAAGAGACAGGGAGGGGAGGAAAAAACACAACTATTCAGTAAAAGTGTTGCAGCTTAGTGTTAAAGATTGGTCCCAGGTCTGAACTTTTTTTGAAGGTAACTGATATACTCTCATCAGCAGCTCCTCTCCAAGGTCTCAAGCAGCCCTGTTACCCAAGATCCTTTTAACCAGAGATGCTAAGGACTAAAGCTGGAACCATCTGCATGCAAAACCGTCCGAGGATGGGATACTCCACAACATAAAAATAAACTTCTTGAACACTGTCATCTGCAGATCAGTGAAGTGGGTGTGAAAGTCCATCTAGCAATTATGACCCCCCCCCAGAGCAAAAGAAGGAGAACTTGACTCAAACTACTTTTGAACATTTCATTGTGACAAAACAGATGAGACCATCTTCTTTACCCTAGTTATGGCAACAGAACGTTATCTTCATATCTTTAGGCAAATGGGACCTTCTCAAATCTGAAACTACCAGGTGGGCACCATTATCCACGGATTCCTTATCCACGGTTTCAGTTATCCACGGTTGAGAGATTCACCCCCCGCGCTCCATCCGTTGCTCTCACATACTTATAGATTTTCATGCATTTGAGCCGGTTGCAGCCTCCAGTTTGCTGTTGCCAGTTGAAACGCTTCCTTTTTCTTGCTGTCCGCCCTTGTTAGCTGTCCGCTTCCTCCAGTCCGTCGTTGATTTTGTGCCCTTCCGGTTTTTGCAAAAAACAACAACTCATAGTTCCAGCATTTACAGGTTTAAAAGCCATGTGAAAAAAAGTAAAGTCTGAAAATTGTATTTTTAAAAATTCACATGTAAAACCACGTTAAAAATAAACAAGTTAAAAAGTGAAAGTTAAAATACATCCAAACTATGATCCAACGTTTCGTCCAGCATCCGTGGACCTCTTCAGGTATGAGCCCCAACAGGCTGCCGAGATGGTAGCTAGGATTCTTGGCAGACTAGACTTTAAAGGAAAAAATGCACACGAAAACCAGAGGAAAGATCAGCGTTGCAGGCAATTAGTGCCGGAAATCAGTGTGCTTTTGTCCGCAGGTAACAAATCGCTAGTAGCCATGTGAATTAAGCTTTGTCCTTCCCTTGCCACATTCCTGGTCTGGTGTCGGGGCTGCTAGGGTAAGGATTTAAAGAGCCACTTGCACATGTAGAGGGTCTGCTGAAGCATGATGTCGGGGCTGCAGCCCTCCAACCCTCTTTCATGTGTGTCTGCAAAAAAACCTGCTGGCAGTCATCCGACCAGCATTGTATGTTCAAAACAAAAACAAAAAATCACCGCAATTTGCTGCTTTGTTCTATCCCACGTATCCCAAGGAAGCAAGAATACATCCCTAGTAGATATAGGGGTCCACCTGGTATTTTAGTTTTATTAAGGTGAATGGAACGTTGGCCTTCATCTGGTGATGGTTAAAGCAAGGAGCTAGCCAAGGGACCCTTGCAAGGAGAAAATCAGAGACCTCCTCTACACAGGGATAACCCCAGTTTTTTCATCCAGAACCCACAAAGTATATTGTAGATGGCGGAGGGGGAAAGTAAACATCCTGAGCTATTGGAGAAACAATCACTCAGCCAGAGATGACACAGAGGGTGATGAAACAACAGCCCCCATCTAGCTGCCGAGGCTGTTCTTCTAGGAAAATGTTCAATCCTAAACCCAAAGTCAAGGTAGGAAGTGAGATGACCCAAAAGTAAAGAGAAGCAGTAATTGGAAAGGGGGGGGATGAGAATTGGGGGGGGGAGAAAAGAGTGTGTGCCCCAGCTCAATTTGCAGCCACACTGTCCCTTGAAACTGAATCCTGCCAATTTCCAAAAGGAAAAGCACAATCCATTGTGTTAGTCACTCAAGTTTCATAATTCAGAATATTGCACTTTCCAAAGCACTCGTGATTCAACCATGAATATTTGACCTTGTTGAAGATGGTGGGAGGCAATGTCATGGTAACAATTCAATTATTATGATTTTCATTTGCAATTTTTTTTTCAGAAAAACACTGAAGTGTAAATGAATAAAAACCAGGTTTGGGCACTAAAAATTAACCCTGATTAGTTTGACTGATGGTCTTCCTTGCAAGTCTGTTTTACTTGTGGTTTTTTAATATTTCACATACGTCACTGAAATCAGACCTACAGTATTTGTTCTAAATACATTTGTGACTGATAACCAACACTGATCTGTATTTGCTTCAGCAATTCTGCTGTACTGTGCAGTCAGTCAGTAAATAAGCAGTACTGTATGTTCAAATATTAATGGTGTGCTACTTTGAGTTATCTGTGCACCTCAGCAGTTGAGTGAAACAAGCCATGCTAATGAAACACAGGTCAAACTTCCTTCAGTGAGACAGAAAATGCTCAGTGACTTCACTTACCTCATCATGCATTAATGTTGCGAGATGGGTTGTTTTTCCCCCGGGAGCAGCACACATGTCCAGAATTCTCTGTCCTGGCTGAGGATTTAAAACGTAGCTCACAACTGAAGAGGGCAAGTTCTAGCAGAGAAAAAAGAGGAGGCTTTTAAGAACACAGATTTATTTCAAGTATTTTATAATATCCCTGAATTTAATTCTATTATGTGCTGCTTCCACTAGGAGCCTAAACTCACTCGCAGGCCTGCATACACTCAAGTGTGTGTATGCAAGTGTGCGTATGCAAGACAAAGAGCATCCCTTTTTTTTCATTTTAATTTTCAGCCATCATTTCTAGTTCTATAAGCAGTGACAAAATCCACAGTACTTCGTTGACTAGAGGCAGAGGCAGATATAAATACTAGAAATGAAAACTTATTTTGACAGAAAAGGCATTCTTTAAAAGTTAATAGCGTATCATCAAGCAAATTGATCAAATGATGAATTTAAAGAACATGAAACACCTTGCATATATTTCTTAAATATTTCAAAATCTGCCATTCCAAAATGACACACAGTACTTGATGTCAGTATTGGGAAATAATTGCTATAATAATTGAGACTGTAGTTCAGTGGTAGAACATATGTTTTGAATGACATCTCTCCAGGTAGGGCTGGAAAAGATATTCTTCTGAAATCCTGGAAAGTCACTGCCAGTCAGAGTGGACAAGGGTGAGCTAGACAGACTGACTCTGTATAAAGCGGGTTCCTATGTTCCTAACTCAGCAATCCCATCAAAATTGAAAACAACCTACACTATTTTAACTATGTATCACTACTTCATTAAAGTCTCTTCCAGGTCAGACACATTTCAAAAACAGCACAGCTCAAGAGATTTCTGCACAGTATTATACAATTCTGTCCACACTGGTGATGCGCAGACGGCAAGGTGTGGAGGCCCCAGGTAGGCACAAGTCCACTGAAGACCACTATGTGCTGCTACCAACATTTCGAGTCAGCAAGACAAGTGAATGCCTGAAGCTATAGAGTCCCCAGGAGCAGCAAAGTGCACACCTGCAGCAAAGAGTACACCTCCAACAGCCAGCTGTTGTATGAGGAAGTAAAACCTGTGCCAGAGTAGTTACAACTCTCGATGAAGGAGATGACTTCTGGGTCACATTTCAAAGATGGACAGGGAGGTAGGTATTCTGTCTATGGCCTAATTGTTTTAGCAAATGGGAGACTATACTGGTTGACTCACCTTTTCAACTCCTATACTGCAACATGGAAGTGAGGACACTCCTAAGCTAATGGCTCCAACTCTGTGAAGGATCTTTGTTTGGGATTGTTGTTGTTCAGTCGTTAAGTCGTGTCCGACCCTTCGTGATCCCATGAACCATATCCCGCCAGGCCTTCCTGTCCTCCACTATCTTCCTGAGTTCGCTCATTTTCATGTTTGTTGCATCGGTGATGCTGTCTAACCATCTCATCTTTTGCCTTCCCCTTCTCCTTTTGCCTTCAATCTTTCCCAGCATCAGAGTCTTCTCTAGAGAGTCCTCTCTTCACATTAGGTGGCCAAAATATTTGAGCTTCAGCCTCAGTACCTGTCCTTCCAGGGAACAGTCAGGGTTGATTTCATTTAGGATTGACTGATTTGATCTCCTAGCAGTCCAAGGGACTCTCAGGAGTCTTCTCTAGCACCACAGTTCGAAAGCATTTATTCTTCGGCGCTCATAATGGCAATCAAATCTTGCCAAACAAATACATTCACATAATACACAAACATTTGCCCATTATCATCACTATATTTGTATTGTGCTATATTAAAACAATGACTATAATTTGAAACATAGCTCAGTTTTATCTCTCTCACACACGCACACCTTTCTAAATTTCCTGACTTATGTTATTCAACATAACCTATTTAAAGGTTGCAGGTCATATATAAAAAGTATATTTTTATATTATTCAATTATTATATAATTATTTTTATATTATTCAATACTCTAATAATAATACACAGTAGAAATTGTTAAAGCCTTTGAAAATAAACACACATTACCTAATAACATACATGGTGAAAACATTAATCAATGGCATTGGCTAATGGTATGAAACATTAACAGCAGTGCAGTGTTCAACATCAATATATTTGTTTGTTTTTCAGCTACATGCACGTATATGTATGCTGAAGTTCTCCAGTTATAAATTAATCAGTGAAGCATAGAACACAGTTTATCCTGGGGTTTGGTTCACACACATCCACATGTACAGTATCACTTGAGCTCTCATCACTTGTTAACTCATCACTTGGTAGTTTCAGCCAAATGTATGACCTGTGTTCACTGAAAAGTATCATGTATGAGTTGACGGTTGTAGAAATTCTGTCTGTGATTATTAATAATCTATGTCAGCTCATTCATGTGCGTGTGTGTGTGTGTGTGTGTGTGCGCGCGCGCGCGTGCAGACAATACCAAAAGTAGGGCGAACCTACTGTTTAGGACTCAGTGTAAAATTACAATACAGCAAGCTAATAATCTTGTTCCTTAAGTAGGATCACAACAGTCAAAACTGGATCACAACAGTCAAAACTAGGTTACGTAAAAATGGTACCCAGTAGGTGGAGGAGGCCTGTACTGGGGTGGAAAAGTGGGGTATAAATATGTAATAATATATGGTTATGCCTTTAGTGGTAGAAAAAGCATGCTGCCATTTATAAAGAATACATATGTCATTTATAAAGAATACATGCCATTTATAAAGAATACATATATGTTATTATGTTTCTATGCAGTGTAAAACATCAGGAAAACAGAAAACTATAATACTTAATACAACTTACCTGTAAAAACACGTAACTGGATAACACATTGTCAAAGGATGGGCTCAAGTAGATTGGCTCTATCATTTTTATTCCCATCCCTCTGAAGAGAAGACAGATGTGAAACACACTCGTAAGAAAAAATTGCTTGCCTATATTTCTACTTTATAGTATAAACAACATTCTCTATTATAATAGTAAAATAAAAGATACAACACTTCAATGGGATTGCCATAACATATATGTCAACACTTTAATTCTGATTTTACATTCAGGAGCACAACTAGGAACAGAATTTTGCAAATGTGAATTGAGATATACTGCAAACTCTGCTTAAACTTTATTTCATACATGTATAGGGCTATCAAAATGTTTGTCTAGGTTTCAGTTAATTCAAAATAAATGAGTTAATTATTTTCTACATTAAAAGCACTGAATGAATTGCAATGTGGGAAGGATCAATCCTGTAGAGATTTTCAACCAGTGTGCTGCAAAAGATCTGCACTGGTGTGCCGCAAAAGAGTCTGGAGCACAGTGGTTGAAACCTTTTCCGGGTTCTGCAACTCTGTGCTTAGGGCAACTGTCTGTAGTAACGAATTGTCTCTTAATAAAAAAGTGACCCTCAGCAAATGCGATTTGTACTCCACTGACTTACAGAGCAGAAATTTACATGGAACATTGGGAAAGAAATCTACCAATGGTTACAACCAGTTTCTTTATTCCTGTGTTATGGCAAACTAAATTAAAGAAAGCTTTCCTACATGAAGGTTAAAAACAAAAATCACGCAACACAAAATAAAAATGGTACAAATAAAAATGGTAAAAATGGTACGTTCTCGGGTACAAATAAACCTGAGAATGTATGTGATAAATAGGCTTACCAGATCTCCAACCGGGACAGAGTGCTAGACCTTTAGGAGAAGGAATGTGGGCAGGTGTAGCTTGTTAAACCTTAGAGCACAATCCTAGGCATGTCTACTCAGAAATAAGCCCCACTGAACACAATGGGGCTTGCTTCTGAGTAGACACACCTAGGATTGTGCTCTAAGGTTTAACAAGCTACACCTGCCCACATTCCTTCTCCTAAAGGTCTAGAACTCTGTCCCGGTTGGAGATCTGGTAAGCCTAGTGATAAACAACTGCAGTCAGCAGGATGTTGCCTCATGAAGGAAATGAGAATTGGAACCAGACAACAAATAAGCACGACCTGAACTACTGCACACTTTGATCATCAGAAAGGCTTACAATACTCCTGTTGCATTCTTTAACCTATTTGGAATTCAAAGTATACTCCAAGTAAGAAATATCTGCTTTTCCAAGATTATTTTAATTAGGTCAATTTCGGACCGTATATATAAGGCTGTGTCCTAATTCTGACAAATTATAAAATTCATATAAAATACACTAGTTCTATAACTTACAATGGATCAATCTCCCAAAAATAATACATCCATCTCTACAAGTGGCTTGAAAGAGATGACTTGATACCATCAACCATGACTTGATGGCAGGCTGGGTCTGTCTGTCTCCCCCTCTTCATCATTCCTTAAAATCTCATTCTCTGCGATTAATGAAGCATTTTTCCAGGTTGCTGACAATAATTATTTAATACAGACACTTATTTTTATACTGTATCTGAATAAGCTGATGGCTTAAGTAAATATCTCTGCTATTACTGTGCCTAAAACACACATTTTGAAGAATAGGTAAGTAGGTACATCCTCTTCAAGTGACTTACTACAGTCAATGGAGCATGTCATTCAGTGGGCCCACCCTTATTCAGAATCCCACCTTTCCCCCCAAAATATCCATTCAGAAACCCAGTCTAGCTTTAAACTGCAAGTATGCTCAATTTTCACAAAACCCACCAAACAGTCTTTGAACCAGTTCTCTCACAAAATAAATAAATAACAGGCATAGATTCTCACTATTTATTTATTTATTTATTTATTTAAAAAATTTATATCCCGCCTTATCCCATGCCGAGGCAAATGCCCAAGGCGGCTTACAACAAAAATTAAAAACAGTTTAAAATACAGAAAGTTTAAATACATAATTTAAAAACAATAAAAACAATAATATCAATGAAAACCACTGGGGGGGGCAACAGTAGGGAGCACAAAAGCAGCATGGCAGAGCATCTTGACACACAGGAGGCAGGCTACAACCCATCACCCAAACGCGAGACGAAACAAAAATGTTTTGAGCCCTCGCCGAAAAGTCATGAGGGAGGGGGTGGTTCTCAGATCCCCTGGAAGGGAGTTCCACAGTTGTGGCGCCACAGCGGAGAAAGCCCGCCCACGTGTTGCCACTCCCCTAACTTGCGATAGAGGTGGTACACGCAGGAGAGCCCCCTCAGATGACCTAAGAGAGCGGGCCGGAATGTATGGGAGAAGGCGGTCCCTCAGATATCCTGGACCCAAACCGTGAAGGGCTTTAAAGGTCATTACCAGCACCTTGAATTGGGCTCGGAAACGAATGGGCAGCCAGTGCAGCCGCTGAAGCAGCGGCTCAACAGAGTCAAACCGCCTAGCTCCAGCTACCACCCGGGCCGCCACATTCTGCACTAATTGCAGCTTCCGAACCGTCTTCAAGGGCAGCCCCACGTAGAGCGCGTTGCAGTAATCCAGTCTTGAAGTCACTAAGGCGTGGACCACCGTGGTCAGGTCCGATCGACTCAAGTACGGCCGCAGCTGGCGCACCAGCCGAAGCTGGGCAAACACACCCCTGGCCACAGCCGCCACCTGGCTTTCCAGGGAGAGCTGTGAATCCAGAAGTACTCCCAAGCTGCGCACCTGTTCCTGCAGGGGGAGTGCAACCCCATTCAGAACAGGCAGATAACTCAGTACCTGCATCGAAGCTTTCCTGACTAGTAGGACCTCTGTCTTTTCTGGATTCAATCTCAACCTATTAGCCCTCATCCAGACCCCAACCGCCTCCAGGCAGCGCTCTAGGACTTCCACAGCCTCCCTGGAGCGAGATGGCAAGGAGAGGTAGAGCTGGGTGTCATCAGCATATTGGTGACACCCAACTCCAAATCCCCGGATGATCTCTCCCAACGGTTTCATGTAGATGTTGAAAAGCATGGGAGACAGAATAGAACCCTGTGGCACCCCACACTGTAAAGGGCAGGGCGCCGAACAGGCATCTCCCAGCATCACCATCTGGGACCTGTCAGCCAAGTAGGAATGGAACCACTGCAACGCAGTGCCCCCTAGTCCCAACTCGGCCAATCGGCCCAGAAGGATACCATGGTCGATGGTATCGAAAGCCACTGAGAGGTCCAAAAGGACCAGCAGGGATGCACTCCCCCTGTCCAGTCCTCGGCGAAGATCATCCAGCAGGGCGACCAAGGCTGTCTCCATCCCAAAGCCCCGCCTGAAGCCAGACTGAAAAGGGTCCAGATACTCCGTTTCATCTAGTATCCCCTGGAGCTGAGACGCCACCACCCGCTCAATCACCTTACCCAAAAAAGTTTCTGACTTACTTCAACGGACCACTAGAATTAAAAATTTCACTGCGGCTCAGTTCAGCAATTCCATTTCCAATGAAAACTTTGGTTCCCAGAAATTCTTTGGCTCCTCTTTTACATTTCCCTTCGATATCAGAGTACACAGAAACCACATCACCAGCTTTCATGACTAGAGAGAAAGAAAGGCATTTGTGATTGTATTTTACTTGGCAAAAGAACACTGATCATATCACTGGGCAACTCTGCTAGACCACATACTCCAGCCCCATGAATTCTGCAAGAGTCCAGGTCTCTTCATTTCTGATCTACAAAAGTAGGCTTACCAGATTCATACCGGGACAGAGCGCTAGACCTTTAGGAGAAGGAATGTGGGCAGGTGTTGCTTGTTAAACCCTTAGAGCACAATCCTAGGCATGTCTACTCAGAAGCAAGCCCCATGGCTTCAGAGCATAACCCCTGGCTCATCATTATTTGTCCCTTTTTATAAGAGGAGAACACTGGGGTTCAGAGACTACAAAAGTGAATTCTTGAACCCATGGAAAATAATTGCAAGTATGAAAACAAATGCCACTGTCACCTCTCACACAGAGAGAAAACACAAGACAGCCAAGCATACTGTTCTTTTCCTTAAACCCTACAAGAAGATTTAAAAGAAACCTTACATTTTGAAGTGGATATAATTCCAGGAGCATAGACATGTGCTCCTCGAAGCACTGCATTTCCACACTGTGCACCAACAATAACTTGATGTGTGAACTTGTGCAGTTCCTTCCTACGGAGGAAAAATAGCCCTTAATTAGGAAAATCTACCCAAGTAAGTAGAGAAAAGGTAAATGCCATTTATGAGAACAGGGTACACAGTAACCTGCATGTCAAATAATTAACTCGCTTGGGGCAACTGTAAAACCATATGACGCTCTACATCTCTGCTGTTCTCAGTCTTCTCTATGCCTCACTACTGCTACCCTTTCTTACCTCCACTGCACCTACTTCCTTGCCATCATTGTTTCTAAGCAAAAAAAACCAAAGCAATACTTGACAGCAACGGAACAATCCCTCTCCTGTTTACAATTTTTCTCTAATGAATGGTCTTTAAAAAGAGAAGCAAAGTTATTGACAGCGCAAACGACTCATGTATCTGTTCTCTGCTTATAACAACCTGATTCTCATCTAGTACCATGACATTTACCTACTGTTTAATCAATATAATGTTTATTCCAGTACTGATTTAACAGGAATCTAACAAACACTAGAACAGGCTATATTTCACAATGGTGAATAAATATATTCTACATATTCACTCTATTATATTTTCTATTATATTTTCATTCTCATGAGTAGGATACAAGTGTCAGAAGTATGCAACATCAAATACCGGTATACAGTAGCTAAACGGTACAGACCTGGGCCCAATAAGAGGAATAAGTAAGACGTCAGGAAGTGCCGTATGCTGAAGAATTGGAACATTAAGACCTTTATATTGCTATGAGTTAAGAAAGAAAAGTAAATTGTTAGGATGTCTTCAATGAAAAGTACTCTACAGCATTACAGCCATTGTATTCTTCATCTTTTTTCATTGGTAGAAATGTTTATCTATACAATACAGTAGGGGGTTTACATTACAGCCCAAATCTTAATAAAATAAATATTTATTGTATATATTTTTACTCAGAAGTAAGACTGTTCATAAGGCTTAAGCCCGACCCACACCGCACGAGCTTCGGCGCGTCCCAGATGCGTGCAGAGCTGAGCTCTCCCGGGTTCCGGTGCGAGCAGAATAGTTTGTTGCCCATGATTTTGAGGGGGCGGGCATGCGGAGCTACTGTAGCCACCAATCGGATGAGAGGGCGGAATGAAAGGGGTTGTCAGTCAATCGGAACTCACTTGAGTCTCCGGTTTCTCTTGGATCCATTTCTCCTTCTCACAAAAGTTAGCAAGATGAATTCTATTCCAGGCACAAATTGTTTTGTTAGTTTTCTCTCCTTCCTGCCCCTCTCTCTCTTTTCTGGTGTATCGGATTGCACTTGTGCTTAGCCAATCACCGCTGCACTAAGAAGGCGGGACAACAGGAGGGACTACTTGCAAGAAGAGGCTTGTGGAGACAAGGTCAGCGCTGGGAGGCGGGCGTCCAGGCACCTACGCTCGCTCACCTCCGCGCCAAATCTCATGCGGTGTGGGTCGGGCTTTACTCCCAGAAAAGTGTGCCTAGGATTACAACCATAATAGCTACAGTGTAAGCCACTGATACAATTCATTTCAGATGTTACCATGGTATTACTAAGCCATCCACTTTCATTATTAGTGATACAACAAATAAGGGTGCTGATTTACACCTTACTTTAGGGGTGGATTTCAAAAGAAATTAAGGAAACTGTGACACAGAGCCAGTTTTACACAGAAAAATGGAGTCTTGTATTGTATCACCGGAGATTGCATGTACGGGATCATGTTTGGGTTTCTCTCTCTCTCTCTCTCTCTCTCTCTCTCTTTTTTTTTTTTGCTGCTTCTCCATGTAAAAAAACACCCTGCCTGTTGAAAATCATAAATTTTTAACCTTCAAGATGTATCCCTGTTCCTACCATGCACTGGCATACCCAAAACTAAATAATTATAGAAAAATTGGATCTTCTTGTTTTTTTGGATCTTGTGTGACGTTGGTAACTGTGGTTTACCTCTGGCTTACAAGCCAGATTGTGAACCCAACTGTGTTTCACATTCTGGTTTGTAAGTCCGTTAAACCACAATTCCTGGCTTTGCACAAACTGTACAGCCATTTGCACAAACTGTTTAACAAGCAAGGATTGAACGTCACAGCTCTGCAACAGAGCCTAAAAGGTAAGCGGGGGGGGGGGGGGAGCGGACCATGTGGGCTCAACTTGCATTCCCAACTAAACTACGCAGTTTGCATTTTAGACATACATACAAACCATAGCTTCTGTGGTTTCATGCCTTCTCTGACAATCTCGAATGCAATTCAATTCCACAACTGAATCTGTGCAGTTCAAACAATGGTCTCCATTCTCAAACCAAGGCATGCTCATTTGAATGCAATGCCAAATCAGTGCTTGTCCAAACTGTAGTTTACAAACCAGCTCCAACCTGTGGTTTCAGAACCTGATTTGGGGCCATGCACAAACCATGATTTGTTGGACAGAATTGATTCACACATTGTAACAAAGTATCTCAGCAGCTTAACCAATGGATGAATAATCAGAAAGGCTGCACAGACCTTGTGGATCTCTTCAGACAGTAGACTTCTTACATGTTCCACAGATGTCAAGTGAGTGTTCACTCGAACAGTTGTGAAAGCTGGTGGATGAGACAAATTATTTAATAGAGACTCATATTTCCTTTCAGCTTCCAGTAGACCTTTTGCAGTTATGAGCTTAAAATAAAGCAAACAAAATACATAAGATTAGCATTTATAGTGTTTTATGCTCTAATCCCAAGAATATAGTACTGCTGATTCAAACTCAACCTGCAACCAGTTAAACCAGATTTTGTGAGTCTTCACTGGAATTAAATTGGTTTACACTCAAGTATTCTCATATAGTGAAGTCAGTGAGAGGTAAATCTATAATTTAAATAAACTTACAAAAATAAGTAAATGTGTTTAGGATTGGACTGTAAATCAGAGTAAATTCAACTACCCTTTCAACCTATAAATCACAATGTAAACAGATAAAAATCTAGGTGTTGCGGATAAGGGACAGAGATGTGCAGCAGATGAGGCAGAACCGCCCCGTCGTTGTCGATAGAAAAAAGCTGCAGCCAACCACCCGCTTGCACCTGAGTAAGCGGGTGGTGCGCACATGCTTTTTACAATCTGCGGACGTAAACTGCTGCATTTTGTTTTGAAATATATTGAGAAGATTGATGCCCACCATGTGCTTCTGTGAAAGGAGTGAATTATAAGCTTAAAATAAACAAACGTATGGATTTTAAATATCATTAGGACCAAAATGTTTTAGAGAAAGCATGAAGGCAAGCATTCGACATTTTGAGAAATAAAATTACAATCTTATCATCTGATCAGCTACTTTAGGCGACACTAAATGTATTCCTGGGTGCAGACCTTATGCACACACATGTACCTATTCCACAGTTTGGAATTTCTCTTTCGTGTATTAGCTACTGGTTTATTTTGTATGGTGTTCCCCACTATGTAGAGAAGTACAGATTTCAAGTGTGTTATCAAAGCAACATATTTTCAGACACTGCACCAGAAAATAGCCCACAATTTGCAAAGTACTTGACAATCATCATCTAAAATGTGAGCAATATTGAGCAACATTTTAAATTAACCAATTTCTTTACCTTTATAGCGCTCTTACCACTTACCTCATCATTTTGAAATGTAGCCTTCAGATACTCTTCAACCTCTGGTCTCAGAGAGATTTTGGGGAAAACAGACATACCGGTAGACCCTACTGTCTGCTATCATTCCTGGAAAACATCTGCAATAAACAATGGATTAAGGTTACTTTCATCAATATTTTTGATACGCAGAATTCATAACCAAACAAAATCAGATTTAAAACGTTTTTTTTTTCTCTACACTGTCATAGAATACGGATATTTCATGAAGCTAACTTAAATGTATTAAAAGAGAAGGAAATAATTGATTTTTCCCAACGTCATTAATTTTAACATTCAACAGAACACTGAAAATCTCCAACTGTGTGAAGCAGTTTCTAGTGATACAGTATCTATATTTTATCTGTGATATGATGCAGCTGTACTGTACAGGAAAAAATATCACCATTAAGAGATGATATATGATAAGTACTGTGCAGCTTCAAATACTCTGGTCAGCAACTAGTTTTGCTGGAAGGACAGTTTAAGGAACAGCTGGAGTGGCAAGCCAAGATTCCATGCTCCACCTCCCAAAACAGCCTGCCATTAGCTGGGCCATCACAGATGTTGCACATCCAAACTCCTCCAGTCTCTGGGACTGACAAATTGACAGCGCAATCCTATCCAACTTACACCACCGGTGTAACCAGCCCAGAGGCCCCAGAACGGAAAAAGGATTCAAATCCCCTCCAAAGGGGGTTTCAAAGGGGATTTAAATCTCCTCTCCCCGATCCTCCAAAGCCACCCGCCCTGCCCTCCCCCACTTGTTACACCAGTGGTGGAAATTGGATAGGATTACGCTGTGAACCACATAGACCTAGTGGCTAAAAGTTGCTGACTACTAGCCTAGAAGCTGAAGTACCGTATTGCATGGAAACTATGCTCCAGGCTGGCCTAATGAAGAATACCAATAGATGGGAATACAATGACAATGTTTTAAATGGATTGATGTACAAGACAATGAGGCTTCTCATGTATTATCAGATTATGTGAGAATGAGAATTTTTATATTATGCATATACTGTGTGTGTGTGTGTGGGGGTGTTCTAGGAAGTTATCTTCAGCAGCAGTTAATGCCTTTGAAACGTGTAAGTTAGGACTGAAGGAATATCATTAACAGAATGTAGTTAGCATTTTCCACAATATAAAAGAGTCAAGACAATAAAAATCCCATGTCAAGACGAGTCAGAGAGCAGTCTGAAAAGATAACTGAAGATCAGTTACTTGTGCTTACAATCTTATGCATACTTACCTGGGAGTAAGTTCCACTGAACCCAATGAAAATTACTTCCGAGTAAACATGCATATAACTGTGATTATATTAGGCTACTACGTGTATGCTCTGGGTCATTTGTAAGGTTTTCCCTGCTTCCTTAACACTCACCCGCCCTGTCTAGGTCCTGAAACAGCTTGTTTTGCCAAACCCCCATCACGTCTGCGCAGTTCTCCAAACGCGCCTATGATGACTGTCAGGAGGAGGAAAAAGTCTCTTCCTCCCCCCGACCCGTTTTTTTCCTGTCCTCTCTGTCCACAATGTTTAATTCTATACGACCGCCTGGTGTTGTAAGCAGAATCAAAACGGCGCTGGCTTTTCGCTGAGAAGGTTTCCGTGGCGTCAGTTTGGCTTGTGTAATAAAAGAAAGAAAGCGCTTGTTGCTCCTCTTTGCAAGAAGAGGAGAGCGGCCATGTTTTTAAGCGGGTCTCCTTTCGCCTCCAGCACGTTGCGAGGTGAAAGGTGGCGCCCACATCCTTCCGGGCAGCCTCAGGCTTTTGCAGAGTCTACCGTCCAGGCCCAATGCTGCCCAGCCCGCCAGGAAGGAATTATTTGCGGACGAAGAACGAACGAGCAAGCGGCCCCAGCCAGCATCTCTCCCGAATGCCCCCAGCGCCCAGCTCCGCCTCGGCTAGCCCCTACCTTCCACCACCCTCCTTCAATGCCAGGCAGCTCGGCTTCATAACGGGAAGCAAACAGAAAGCCCAGCCTAGCCCAAACCGGCCCCCGCCTCGTCGTAGTCACCGCCCCGGCCCTCCCCCGTCTGGGATTGCGGTGCGCTCTCACTAAACCCCACTGAAGTCAACGAGATTTAGTTCGGACTCTGGGAGGGTTGCACGGGGCACGAGCCGCCCCTCAAATTACAAACTCTTCAGGGAGGAGGTGGGCGCGTGAGTTCGCCAAGCCTCCCCCAGCGCGCGCGCCTTTAGGCACTTTTACTCAGAAGTCAAACTTCCTCCCTTTCATTCACTGCTACAGCGTTGCAGCCAAGGTGAACTCTACAGGAATGGTAAATATAACCCATGTATAAATCAAAGAGACCTGCTAAACCTCTATACTTCTACCTACGTTTCCTAGATCTGAATGCTTTGGAGTATGATTGAAGTGATGCATATTGAATTGTATTTTTTGTATGAATCTGACTAACTATCTAGTAAATATTGGAAAACAACCCATGTGTGTCCTCAATATTATTTAAAACGGAATTCTGTGAAGCTGGACTCTGGTATACACAAGTAAAAGTCCCTGTACATTCCAAATTGCCATATTTAAAAGCTATTCCCCAAAATAACAAGGCAATTTGGTTAACAGATACACACGAATCCCAGCGCAGAGGCTTCTGCCTCTGCCCACAGAGCTGGTTGGGAGGAGTGTCTTCCCGCCTGTTGTCCCGCCTTCTTAGAAAGCACAGCGGTGATTGGTTAAGCACAAACACGGTCCGATACACAAGAGAACAGAGAGGGGGGCAGGAAGGAGAGAAAACTAACATAACAATTTGTGCTGGGAATAGAATTCATCTTGCTAACTTTTGTGAGGAGAAATGGATCCATGAGAAATCGGAGAATCGAGTGAGTCCCAATTGATTGACAGCCCCTTTCATCCCACCCTCTCATCCAATTGGTTGGCTGCAGTAGCTCCACGAACCCGCCCCTCAAAAGATGGGTTTCCAGCTTTTTGTACGCGCCGGAAATCAGGAGATTGCAGCTGCTCCGCTTGCTTCCGCAATGGTGACAGTTGTTGTTGTTCAGTCGTTAAGTCGTGTCCGACCCTTCGTGATCCCATTAACCATATCCCGCCAGGCCTTCCTGTCCTCCACTATCTTCCTGAGTTCGCTCATTTTCATGTTCGTTGCATCGGTGATGCTGTCTAACCATCTCATCCTTTGCTTTCCCCTTCTCCTTTTGCCTTCAATCTTTCCCAGCATCAGAGTCTTCTCCAGAGAGTCCTCTCTTCGCATTAGGTGGCCAAAATATTTGAGTTTCAGCCTTAGTATCTGTCCTTCCAGGGAACAGTCAGGGTTGATTTCATTTAGGATTGACTGATTTGATCTCCTAGCAGTCCAAGGGACTCTCAGGAGTCTTCTCCAGCACCACAGTTCAAAAGCATCTATTCTTCGGCGCTCAGCCTTCCTTATGGTCCAACTCTCGCAACCATACATTGCTACTGGGAACATCATCGCCCTGACTATGCGAACTTTTGTTGGCATGGTGATATTTCTGCTTTTTATTATGCTGTCTAAGTTTGCCATAGCTTTCCTTCCAATGAGTAAGCGTCTTTTAATTTCATGGCTGCTGTCTCCGTCTGCAGTGATCTTGGAGCCCAGAAAAGTAAAATCTGTTACTGCTTCCATTTCTGCCCCTTCTATTTGCCAGGAATTGATGGGCCCAGATGCCATGATCTTAGTTTTATTAATGTTGAGTTTCAAGCCAACTTTTGCACTCTCCTCTTTCACCCTCATCAAGAGGCTCTTTAGTTCTTCTTCACTTTCTGCCATTAGGGTGGTATTGTCTGCATATCTGAGGTTGTTGATATTTCTCCCGGCAATCTTGATTCCGGCTTGCGATTCATTCAGCCCTGCATTTCTCATAATGTACTCTGCATATAAGTTAAATAAGCAGGGTGACAATATACAGCCTTGCCGTACTCCCTTCCCAATTTTGAACCAGTCGGTTGTTCCATGGCCGGTCCGAACTGTTGCTTCTTGACCCGCATACAGGTTTCTCAGGAGACAGGTAAGGTGGTCTGGTACCCCCATCTCTTTAAGAATTTGCCACAGTTTGTTTTGATCCACATAATCAAAGGCTTTTGCGTAGTCAATGAAGCAGAAGTAGGTGGTTTTTTGGAACTCTCGGGCTTTCTCCATGATCCAGCGCATGTTGGCAATTTGATCTCTAGTTCCTCTGCCTCTTCGAAACCCAGCTTGTACGTCCGGTAGTTCTCGGTCCACGTACTACTGAAGCCTAGCTTGTAGGATTTTGAGCATAACCTTGCTAGCATGTGAAATGAGTGCAATTGTGCGATAGTTTGAGCACTCTTTGGCACTGCCCTTCTTTGGAATTGGAACGTAAATTGACCTTTTCCAATCCTTTGGCCACTGCTGAGTTTTCCAAATTTGTTGGCATATTGAGTGCAGCACTTTCACAGCATCATCATTTAGGATTTTAAGTAGCTCAGCTGGGATATTATCATCTCCACTAGCTTTGTTGTTAGTGATGCTACCTAAGGCCCACTTGACTTCACTCTCTAGGATGTCCGGCTCTGGGTCAGTGACCACACCAGCGTGGTCATCAGGAACATTAAGATCTTTCTTGTATAGTTCTTCTGTGTATTCTTGCCATCTCTTCTTAATCTCTTCTGCTTCTGTTAGGTCTCTGCCTTTTTTGTCCTTTATCATGCCCATCTTTGCACAAAACGTTCCCTTGATATCTCCAATTTTCTTGAAGAGATCTCTAGTCCTCCCCATTCTGTTGTTTTCCTCGATTTCCTTGCATTGTTCATTTAAGAAGGCCTTCTTATCTCTCCTTGCTATTCTCTGGAAATCTGCATTCAGTTGTTTATATCTTTCCCTTTCACCCCTGCTTTTTGCATTCCTTCTTTCCACAGCTATTTGTAAAGCCTCATCTGACAGCCACTTTGCTTTCTTGCATTTCTTTTTCTTTGGGATGGTTTTTGTTGCTGCCTCCTGTACAATGTTACGAACTTCCGTCCATAGTTCTTCAGGCACTCTGTCTACCAGGTCTAATGCCCGAAATCTATTCTTCACAATCTATTCACAAATCTATTCACAATGGTGACAGAGAGCTCAGCAAATCTCTGTAACACGCCGGGATTCGTGTAGTATAGAAGGTAGGCCAGGTAAGCGCCTAAAGACTGCAGCCTCAAGCATTGCCCAGACTTTGGTGGCTGCGCATATTTAAAAAGAACGTTTCTGAGCATAGTGCTACATTGTGCAACTATGACAGAGCAGTTGAATGCATGTTTACTCCTCGGAACTAAACCCCACTCTGTTCGATAGAACTTAATCCCAAATAAGCGCGCGCGCACATGCGTGCGTAACAATTGCAACCACAATCAGCACGTCAAATAAAGGTAAAGGTATCCCCTGACAATTAAGTCCAGTCGTGTCCGACTCTAGGGTGTGGTGCTCATCTCCATTTCAAAGCCGAAGAGCCAGCGTTGTCTGAAGACGCCTCCGTGGTCATGTGGCCGGCATGACTCTCCTTGCCGCAGCGCATAGCATGCAGCTGGAACACAGAGCGCTGTTTACCTTCCCGCAAGCGGTACCTATTTCTCTACTCGCATTGACATGCTTTGGAACTGCTAGGTTGGCAGGAGCTGGCCAAGCAACGAGCGCTCACCCAAATCAAACTGCCGACCTTTCGATCGACAGCTTATGGTTCAGCGGTTTAACCCGCTGCGCCACCCGCTGGCCTTGCACGTCAAATACCACCCTCCAAACTAATGGTTTTAGGGAGCTGGCAAAAGCAATTCCAGGGATGAATGGCATGCTGGGACTCGGTGCGGAAGGTTCTGTCTGCAGACGTGTGGTAGCTGTTGAACACCAAAGGAAATGTATACTACTCTTGCAGCAAAACAACAACGAAGAGTCTTGTGGCATCATAAAGATGAACACGTTTCCAGCTGCACCCTATCCTAGTTTATTCGGAAGTAAGAAGATCCAGTGGGACTGCCTCCCTAGTAATTGTGTGCAGGATAGCATATTTACAAAAGTTTATGCTACGCTGCTACAGTATTGCTATTGTTCAAAAACGTATTTTACAATAAGATGGCAATCCTATACACATTTACTTCGGAGTGATTTTCCAGCCAGAAAAGCCCCTCATGGATATTTGATGCAAGTAGTTCTGTCACACACGAGATCACATAAATGCTTAACGTCTTGCCGTTATAGTGAAAGGGAAAAAATAAAAGGCCTGGATTTCACCGCCACGTCACGTCACGTCATCTTTTCGGGTCAATAGGGTTGCATTGTAAGTGCAGCTCGATCCTGTACATGCGTACTCTGAAGAAAAATTCCATTGTAAAGGCCCAAGTAAAGCTTGCACTCAACTGTGCGTAAAACTGTAACCTTACAGTGCAATCCCTACTCAGAAGTCCCACTGAGTTCAATGGGACTTACTCCCACGTAAGTATGCGATAAGAATGCAGCCTTGGATTCCTCCGCACTGTCACCTATTTGTATTGCAAACGTTCGTGGCTGCTGCAGCGCATACCACTATCAAAAGAGACAACTCTGAAGTCAGAGCGAACCAGCTGCAAATACCATCGGAACAGTGAGATGACGCTTTCCCATGGAAAAAAAGCAAACGCTTCCTTTTCCTATAGGCTCAACTGTGCAACTCGATCCCGGCCCTTGTGGGGGGGGCTCGGGTGACGTTTACAACGTGCACCCTAGAGACCATAGACTACTTGGCAATTGGTCTACACTTCCGGCAGAACCTGCAGCAAGCAAACTGCTATTTGCCAATATATATTCTATGATTGCAAGGTGGGTTTACTCTACCCTTTTGATATCTCTGGTGAAACCCATTGAAAGAGTGGGAAAGTACGTTTAAACGGCTAGAAATGGCAATCACTGCCAGACGAAAATACTGTAACGCCTGTTCCCCATGCATGCCCTCTGGGGGGGGGGGGGTTTGATCACAGATCGCAACAAAGTTATAACAACCCTGGCTCCCTCTTGCACGAGACCAGCTTTGCAAAGAAATACAACGGCTCCCCAGCGTTGTAACCAGGTTTGGCTGATGCACTTGCTTCTCATGTTTCTTATGGCTTAATTCTACGCAAGTTTACTCAGAACAGAAGCAGATTCCATTCTGTTCAACAAGGCTGGCTTACTCCCAGGTAAAACTGCATAAGATTGAAGCCTTAAGGTGAACATGGTCAGAGGCGCTCTGTCTTGTGGATCTTTGGAAATGGAAAACTCTTCCATTTCTCTATCCGTATCTGAATGTTGAAAGAGACTAATTCAGGATTCTTCATGCATCTACAAACTCTCGTCCTGAAAAGCTTATGCAAAAATTAGGCTACAATCCTATGCACGCTTTGAGTTCAATAGGATTCACTCCCTCATGGGTTTTAGGCTGTACCTTAGGCAGCAGTCATCTTATACATCTACACACTTCTCCCCATTGAACTAGATGGGACTTTCCCCAGTACATCGATTTAAAAAAACAAAACTATCCTAGTCCCCTCTTTCTTCATTTGTGGGAGTCGGACTCAAAGCACCTTACAAAATCATTTTTAAACTACTGCATTAGTGATACAATAACACAACAGCAGCCATTACACAAAACCATAAGGAGGAATAAACAAACCAAGCCAGGTCTGCAAAAAAGCCTGTGTAATCACATTTATTTATTTAAGATGTATGGACTGCTTTTCTAAAATTCAAAGTGGTGTACAACATACAAAACAAAACACAACAATTAAAACCAGTTTTTAAAAATCCACAATTTAAGTATTAAAATAAAATTACAAATTAAAACATCCATATCTTGATTCAGAATTATCTTAGTTTAAATGAGCAACTTTCAAAAACAACAATAAAACTTTTATTTGTTCAAAGAGATAGGATATATGGGTTCAAACTTTTATTTGTTTTATTTCTGGGCCCAAATTCAGGGTTCATTGCACTTTCGATGTTATCTTGAAGCCACGACTTTCTTGTCCCAAATCTCCTGCAATCTTTCTAAGGGCGCAATCCTGGGGTTCGGAACGGCAGAGCGAGCACTCCGCCGTTCCAAGACGTTGCGAACGTGCTGTAAAGCACGTTCACAACGCCTTGGGAGTAAGGAAGGCTGGCGCAAGGCCAGCCTCCCTCACTCCGTCACCAGACCAAGGATGCGGCCGCCGGAGGAAGGTAAGCTCTCCCGCTGGCGGCCACATGAGCGGTCCGGCGGGCAAGGGAAGGGGGCCATTGGACTAGCCTACCCGGAAGGGGGAGGGGCGGGCATATCCCTGCCGGGCCAGCTAGGCCGTTACACAGCCTCCTCTGACTTCCGCCAGCTATGTAGCTGGCGGAAATCAGAGGAGGCCTATCGGGCCGGCCCCGGTTTACACCCTTTCCCCGAGTAGATATCTCCTGCCCGCCATCTGACAGACAGCTCAGGATCATCATCTGGCGGGCGGCCCTGGGCCGCCGGCCGAATCTTTACACAGGATTGCGCTATAACACTGTCAGTTTGGCACTGGTGTTTATCTCCCCAACCCTTTTAGTAGCCATGCACTCATAAATTGCTTCATCCTGAAGGACACATAGAGGCTGAATACATAGAACCGATCCAGATCCATCATCAAATTCAATAACCATCGCATTGCTGGGAGCTGCTGACCTTCTTCCCTTCCCTCATCCATGTAATGCGAGGCTTTGGCTCTCCTGTTGCTGGGCGTACAAATGAGGCCACGCCTCCAGAAATCTCAATCTGATCCTCAGGAGTTTTCATAAAATTTGGCTTGCTATCTGTCTCTGTTGATGATTCAAGCAGCACAGAGCTACTGCAGCTGGCACAATAAATACCGGGATGCAGAAGTTAGGCACCATATTCTAAAGTGGAGCAAGTCACCTTTACTCCAAGGCAAGCAGTCAATACATCCAGTGTCATCACAGGTGCAGACTTATTCCTGACTGCAGCAAACCTCCGTGCAGCTCCTTTGCAAGCAGAAGTCGTAGGTCCTTTTCATACTGATCAGACCCATGCAGGTGGTACCCAAATTAGAGTTGCTATGTTAGCCTTCAAGGTGCCACAAGCCTCTTGTGATATTTTTTTTACCCTCGAACGTAGCGGCGCTCGAAGGGGAACCGGAAGTGAGAGCTGTGAACCCCAGCCTCCCTTCTTCTATCTCTAGGAGTATTCCCCCGCCGGTTTCTGCCTTGCGTCACTGCTAGTCAAAGAGCGTACGTCTTGCGTGAGTACGCAATGACGCATGGGTTCCCCAGAAGGAATGAAGGATGGGCAGGGCTGCGAGTGCAGCCAGTGTGGCTGAAAGGAGGAGGCGGAGCTGGCCCGGTTTCGGTCCCTCCCATTGTGTCCGTCGCGTTGGGTAAGAAAGAAAAAAAGAAAGAAGGTATTTAGTCCGTAGTAGAGATCGGTGGCGACGTTGCTGCTGCCTGCCCCGTCACTGGTTCGGGATGGGGCTAATATTTGCCAAGCTTTGGAGTCTTTTCTGTAACCAGGGTGAGTGGAAGGGGACAGTGCGGTGCGGGCCCGGCATGAGCAGCCCCCGTCGGGCATTGTGTGGGACTGGGAACGATTCATTGATTGGGAAGGTGTACCCGGGATCGGGCGGGAGGATACACCGTCAAACGGGGTTTGGGGGTAGTGATGTGATGGGGGAGGCAGCTGCTACCTGGGTTTCATGATACAGTAATAAGACAGGGGGGCAGCAGGTAGGGTTAGGATCCGGTTGAGTGATGGGTTGTGATCTATGATTTTAATGCTATAACAGGTTATAGTTAAACTTGCATTCTGCAGGGAACTCAGGATGATGTGTGTGGTTTGTTTCCTCCCACTCATTTTATCCTCACAACAACCCTGTGAGGTAGGTGACACCAAGAGATCTGTGGGCTCTGAAGGGTCCTTTCCCCTCTCTTCCCATTCCCACCCTCACCTAAACTTGATCCTGCCTGCAGTCTGTGAGGCTGAGAGGGAATAACTGGCATAAGGTCACCTAGTGAGCTTCATCTGGCTATTTAGGGATTTGAATGTGGGTCCCTTCTGTCCTAGTCCTGTGCACTAACCACTGGAGACTTAAGGAAAGGAGGGCTGTGAGCTGCAAAGAAAAGAGGTGTTTTGTGGTCCTGTAGTGGGACCTGGATGTACAGTATGTACTTTCATGGGCTGGGGAAAGAAAGGATAAGTGGGAAGCTGAGAAACGTGGATGCAGTGAAAGTTACTGGAATGCAGCTGGCATATTGGGGCAATGGAGGTCACTTGACAAACAAGGTGACAGACAAGGCATTAAACAAACAAGGTGGGTGAAGGCTGATGAGGCTGTGCAGGGAAGGTGAAGAGGGTGTTGAGAAGAACTTAACAGGTGGAGATGGTAGGAAGTCAACTGGCTTGGGATTATAGGATACCACTTACCCACAATTTGCTCAGTAATGAGCCTGTAATAGGAGTGTGGTGAAAAACTAGTTAAGGAAAGAGGGCTTGTTGGTTTTAAGTTGTGCTTCTCGAATTGGGAGAGAATGTAATTCGGTTACTAATAGCCTTGGCTACTGTTAAAATATCTTGCAGGAAGTTATTTGTTCAGGTTAAAACATTTCCATAGCTGTAAGAATTTGGGAAGGTGGCTCTGTTGCTTTTCTTAGGAGGGCTGATGTTTCACTGCATGTATTCAAGATGTAGAAAATCATTCTGATGAACAAAAAAGTGTGTTTGCACAGAACATTTCTTTTGCTTGCAGGTTGTCTTCCCATTTCTCTGTTCAAATTTGCAAAATCTAAAGACTTTAAAAGTTTTACCTGAAAAGCTCATGTACCTGTATTTTCAAGAAAAGGCTGTAGGTTGCTGTTTTAAAATAACCTATATGTTAAAATTTCGCTTATGCAGCACATTTCTTATTTTGCAAGCATGCTCTTCATTCAGCTATTTAGCTGGCGCAAGTCCGAGGAGGCCGTGTAATGACGGAGCCAGCCCGGGAATGGGACAGGGATAAAGCGGCCCCGGGCTGGCTCGGCCAATGGCCCCCTTCCCTCGCCGCCTGGACCGCCCCCACGCCTGCCGGGGGATTCTCATCACTTACCTTCTCCGGCAGCTGCAGGGATGATCCGGCGGCGGAGTGAGGGCAGCCAGCCTCCACGCCGGCTGCCCTTACTCTAAATTCATCACAAACATGCTTTATGGCATGTTCGTGACGGCTTGGAATGGTGGAGTGGAGCGCTCGCTCCACCATTCCAAAGTTAGGCGGAATTGCGCCCACAATCAATCATTTCCCTACCTTGAAGCTACTACTGCACTCAAGCAGACGTTATTTTAATGAATACCATTGTGTCGATTCTCGTGTTAACAAAATCCACTGGAAACGCTTGCGTGCAGTCAGTAGCGTCGCTGGAGGTGGGGTGGATCACTTCTTCTGCGCGTTGCCTTCGCTCCACTGAATGACTCTGAAGGCAAGGGGGTGGGATGTGCCGGAGAGTAAACGGAGGGTCGGAGCGTTCCGCCCCACCTCCAGCAACGCTACTGACTGCACGCAAGCATTTCCAGTGGATTTTGTTAACACGTGACAGGTTCGTGCACCAGTTTTCACATGGCGTCTGTTCACAGTGTGGCTCATGTCTGCTGAAACTCTCTAGCATTCATTGCCAGCCATAAACGTGTGATACTGATGAAGAAACTCCATTGCCATAGTTACTTTTTCATGCAACAGCTGTTACTTGGAGATTGTTGAATGCTCCCACGTGGTGGCAGTTTCCATATAAGGGTGTAAGGCAGTGGTTCCCAAACTGGGAGGAGTGGCTCCCAGAGGAGCCGCGGAAATCAGCCAGGGCTACTGCAGAGTGCCACGGAATCCTCTAAACCATGCAATGCCAATTGGCAGGCATCAACAATGTAATGGGGAGCCGTCGCCAATGGTCAAGGGAACCACAGGTCGGAAAAGTTTGGAAAACACTGGTGTAAGGAAAATTCGTCCTAAAACCCAAATAACATGTGCAATGTCCTTGCCCTTCTGCCTATTTTTTTTATAGCCGTTATGCACCCCCTTCTGATCCAGGTCACAACTACAGGATGAGGGGTAGAATTTTTCAACCCTTTCCCGCTACACTGCGGTCCTGATTAAAATTGCCCATCTGCCCTCGAAAGACCCCTGTTAGTTGATCTGGGAGGGACGTTGCTGTTAGATATTGACAAAAGCAATGTCTGCTTATGTTGATTCATTGTGAAATAGCCTAAAGGTAGGCTTACCAGATCTCCAACCGGGACCAAGTGCTAGACCTTTAGGAGAAGGAATGTGGGCAGGTGTAGCTTGTTAAACCTTAGAGCACAATCCTAGGCCATTGCGTTCAGTGGGGCTTGCTTCTGAGTAGACATGCCTAGGATTGTGCTCTAACAAGCTACACCTGCCCCCATTCCTTCTCCTAAAGGTCTAGCACTCGGTCCCGGTTGGAGATCTGGTAAGCCTACCTAAAGGTAATGAGAAGACTTGTTGTGTGTCATAGAAGGTGGAGATGAAGGGGCATGTGGTAGTGATAGATTGGCTTAATCATTGTTAGCTCATGAGATAATTTTTGTATTACGTTGACAACATTTCACATGAGTTATAGTGAGGATACTTTGCTTGACAACAAGCATGTATTATTTTATTTCTCTCAGACATCTGCCATTTTTATGAGGGGAAATTTCAAGGAGCTGGGCCCTCACTATGCTGTTGTCTCAGTTGCAGGAGGTTTATAGGGTTCAAAGTGGTCCATCGTTGTTTTCTCGGTATGGAAAAATAGCTGTAAGCAACTATTTTGGTTTTTTAAAGTATCAGTGTTCTTTTTCTGTCCTGAATACGTCTTCCAGCCTTCAAGAGTTCTGAGGGGAGATTCTCCAGATTTGGAATAGTAAGGATGGGCGGAGGGAAAGGTGAACAGACAACAAAGAAAAATGAATCCCTGATGATTCAGAAAGGGCTTTGTTGAAGAAATAGGTTCATGGGATGATGAGTAGAAGAACATGTCTAACAGGTATAAGGAAAATGTTTGGATATTCATTAGTCAAGCTACTTCACTTAAAAACAACAACCCAAGATGAATCTATTTTATTTTACTTGCAAATAAAGATGTTTGTAAGGTGTGAGATGCCCTCAAGTTGACATCTACTCACAACTATTCACTGTTATGTATTGCAGAACACAAAGTGATAATTGTGGGCCTTGACAACGCTGGAAAGACCACCATTCTCTATCAGTTGTAAGTATAGTTAAACGATTGCAGTTCTTAGGATCTGAAAATGATCACAACTTACCCTTTGGGACAAGGGCTAAATATATTGGGAGAGTAAGAACTATTTATCTGAACTGAAAATATTTAAATTCCCCAGCATCAAATTTCTCGGTATCCTGATGTACACAAAGCTGAAAGGAAACTTTCAGTTGCTGTGCTCTTTCTGTATGTCAGTCCTGCTCTGAGTTTATGAACACAAAGTTAATTTGTCATTTATTCCTGTTGCTATTCACTGCTATTCAGTGGTGGGTGGATAAAGTCTTCTTCCCACCCTACCCTGTTTCACCTTCCCTGTCTTACGGTATCACACTGGCACACGTAACATTTCTTGAGAGTATTACTTCATCATGTTGCAATAGATGTTATGACTGTCAGAAGCTATGAATGTAAAAGCTACAGACAGGTAATTGATCAATATCCTGACTACCTGCAGGAAGACAGAGTGATGCATTCTGTTTACAAGGAAAAGCGGTCATTTTGGTGGAATTGTGCTAGTTTGTTTTCAATAAGTCTGTCGTAGTTTTGCCTTCTAAGAGTATAGTATTAGCTGTACTTAAAGGGACAGTTGATGCTACTGAATTCCTCCACCTGATTGGGTGGGTACACAGCCATGTAAAGGAAAGTTAGGATTGTAGACTCAGTGAGCTGTCAGCCGGATCACTGAACTGAATCATCTGTTCCATGTGTGGCCCAGTTTGTACTGGTTATGAACCTGCATGTGTGGTTGTGTCTAAGAACTTGGATAAACCAGGCCAGATAACTGGTTTATTCACCAGCCAAAATACCTGAGTTATTCTTGAATTAAAGTTATGTAGTCCCTCCCCACCCCTCCATACAATCTTGTAGCTGTAACTTTAATCAAGAAGGCAGAAATTATTCAATGATAACACTGGTGTAGAAATGTCAGCTCTGTTCCAGATTTTGCTAAGCATAACATTTTTCCCCCCCTTGTTAGCCTAATGAACGAGGTGGTTCACACTTCTCCCACTATAGGAAGCAATGTTGAAGAAATAGTAGTAAAAAACACTCATTTCCTCATGTGGGATATTGGCGGACAAGAGTCGTTACGGTCATCTTGGAATACGTATTATTCAAATACGGAGGTATGTTCGCATTCCTTCCTTCACATAGTAGAGTATTCAACTCAAGACATTAGGAATATTTTTTTTTAATTAATAGAAAACCTTACTACTATGGAACTAATACACTTGCACGCGAAAGGCCATCACATTAACGCTGTTTCTTTTATACTTAACTAATACCGTATTGGTCTGAGTATAAGACTCACTTTTTTCTCCTAATTTAAGTTTTTAAACTAGGGGTGCGTCTTATAATCAGGCTGTTGCAATTTAATGCCAGTGATTTAATTAAATTTTTTTAATAGCATCAAACTTTAAGGGTGCGTCTTATAATCAGGTGCGTCTTATACTTGGGACGATACGGTACGTCATCCAACCTAATTAATTCACCACTAATACAGAATCACAAACCTACCTCTATTTTTTAAACACAGCCTCTGTCAACTCAGGTGATGGGATGAGTAGGTAATCCTTTCTGTCCACCACCAAAACTTGGTCCACTTATTGCTGGCTAATCTGATTAGAGATGAGGGCTGTGATGACAGTCATGCATGGCAATTGCATGCGGCCCCTCACGTGACAAACTATTACCACCCCCTTGGCCAGCAGTGCTTGAATGGGGCCATAGCTCAGTAGGAAGCTTATATGTTTTAGGCTGCAATCCTATGCACACTTTCCTGGGAGTAAGCTCCATTGAATGCAGTGGGACTTACTTCTGAGTAGACATGCATAGGATTGTGCTGCCCCATGCAGAAGGTCCCAGGTTCAGTCCTTGGTATCTCTACACAGATCTTGGAAATTCCTTTTCTGAATCTCTAGAGAGCTGCTGACCATCAGTGTAGATAATATTGAGCTGGTTGGCCCAGTGGTCTGACTGTTAAAAGGCAACTTCATATGTTCTTCGAGAGGTTGATGAAAGCAAGAAGTTATTTCTTTCTTTTCTGTTTATCCCTACACAAGAATGGATCTTGATGTGGATCTCTCTCCTAAATTGAATGACAGGGATGCATCGGAAAAGCATGAAAAAGCTTTTCATGGAAAAAAAAACACCTGGGGTCTGGACTCCCCTATTACTGCCATCATCACTTCCTTGCACTTGTTGTCTTTCCCCCTGCTGCCTGGGGCATGAGGAAGAAATTCAAGTGTTATGTAGAGACACATTTTTGTTTAACACAGTCATGAATTCCTGCCTACCTACAAACATGGTTTGTAACCATTTGTCCTACTTTCTGTTCTCTCCACAGTTTATCATCCTTGTAGTTGATAGCATTGATCGCGAGAGACTGTCCATCACAAAGGAAGAACTTTACAGAATGTTGGCACATGAGGTACTTTGACTTTCACTCTTCAATATTCTAGGGTTGTATTTGTTCTTCTGTTTGTTGTTGTTCAGTCGTTAAGTCGTGTCCGACCCTTCGTGATCCCATGAACCATATCCCGCCAGGCCTTCCTGCCCTCCACTATCTTCCTGAGTTCGCTCATTTTCATGTTCGTTGCATCGGTGATGCTGTCTAACCATCTCATCTTTTGCCTTCCCCTTCTCCTTTTGCCTTCAATCTTTCCCAGCATCAGAGTCTTCTCCAGAGAGTCCTCTCTTCGCATTAGGTGGCCAAAATATTTGAGTTTCAGCCTCAGTACCTGTCCTTCCAGGGAACAGTCAGGGTTGATTTCATTTAAGATTGACTGATTTGATCTCCTAGCAGTCCAAGGGACTCTCAGGAGTCTTCTCCAGCACCACAGCGACAGAAATTAGAGTAGCATCTTAGAGTAACTGTTTTTCGTTTTTGTGAACGCATCCTGTTTGCACATCCTGTTTGCACATCTGGTTTCAAACCATGGTTCACTGGTGAACTTGTTAGCTTTAACCATGATAAGCATTATGAGTTGTATTTATTTTTCACATTTTTATACCGCCCTTCCTCCAAGGAGCTCAGAGTGGTGTACATATTTCCTCCCCTCCTTTTTGTCCTCACAACAACCCTGTGAGGTAGGTGGGGCTGAGAGATAGTGACTGGCCCAAGGTCACCCAGGAAGCTTCATGGCTGAGCGGGGATTTGAACCTGGATCTTCCAGGTCTAAGTCCGACTCCCAAACCACTACACCGTCCTGTATCAGAGTTTAGTTAGTCATCATAACTAAGTTCCATTGTTTTCAATGGAACTCGGTCATGGCCAGCTAAATTTAGGTCAGCAGCAATGTTAAACTGTGGTTAAGGCTGGTGACGGTGAGTTCATCCTGTGGAAGATAAGGGAAGGGACAAGGTAAGGTCCCTGAGATAAGGGAAGGAACAAACATATAATCCGTGATTATGCTGTTGATTGTGTCACATTTGCACCAGCCTGAGGCATATACAGTAGCTTTATTTTAATGTTGTTAAGAACTAGGTAATAACTGTCTGGAAATGAATGATCGCACACTAGAATTGTATTAAGAGGTCAGCAATGCAAGCTTTCTAAACATGCTACATCATTTTCAGGACTTGCGGAAAGCTGCAGTTCTCATCTTTGCAAACAAGCAGGATATGAAAGGTTGTATGACGGCAGCTGAAATTTCCACGTACCTCACCCTTAGTTCCATAAAGGATCACCCATGGCACATTCAGTCCTGTTGTGCACTAACAGGAGAAGGGTAAGTATTAGTAGTAATAAATAAGAGGTCTTGGCTTGGAGAGAAGCTGCTTGACACTGTGTCCTCATAGTCATGCTTCTTTATCATAAAAGTTGCATTGTTAATGTCAGAGCTATTCAGATAGAATCTTCATAGTGGCAGGCTTTTCTTTCTTAAAATATTTGTTCTGTACCTTTTCAAATTGACTTAGGACTGTGAACAAAACCCTTCACAATTTTGAGAGCTCTGCTCTTGGATCATCTTTGGATTAATTCTTTGTCAACGATTTAGTAGTCTTACGGCCCAATCCGACGTGGCTTTTACTATAGTAGATCTTGTGATCTGCTGTTGTAAAGGCTGCAGCAGCACCGCAAATGGCGTGCTGCTGAGTGCATTGGAGCTGCCATCACAAATAGCCGCTGGCAGGACAGACCTGGCCTGTGCCAGAGCAGGGGTGGGAGGGGCTGGGTCTCAGCAGCTGTTTCCCTATCCCATTTTCACAGTTCGGACCTGCCCCCTTCCTCTCCTCGAATGTATGCCAGCAAAATAGCTGGGTCGGAGGAGACCCATTGGTGGTTAGGTGGCGTACCGGGTTGTTGTCTTATAGCTCTGGTCGTCTTATAGCTCTGTTGGCGCGGTTGCATGGCGGAAGATGGTGGGGGGATAGGATTGGCCTGATAACTTTCTCTAGCTGCCACCCTTACTATTGTTAACTCCAGGAGCTGTGCACTTGAGCTGAAACACAGAGATTCTCTGTGAATCACCGGCTTTTCTTTCTGATCTGAAGTGATGCAACAGTATAATAAGCCAAAGTTCACATGAGTCCTGAATCCCCTTTAGTTTCTGAGCCTTCTGCATAGTCCGTAGCTGTATCAGAAGCTAAAAGCAGCTTAATAAGGGGTTGTCGATGCTGGCCAAAATCAGGGCTTCTCATATAGAGGAAATTATAAGGCAGTGAAGAGGAGTGTCTTAGATTACCCCACAATGAAACATAGAGCCCTGTGAATGATGCAAGATATTCAGCAAATGGTTGTGAAATCTTCGCTCATGTAGAACAAGATGGTCTTGGTATGATAACATTTAAATCTTAATTGTGTTAACACTGAATTGTAAATCCAGAGTAAATGCTGAATTTTGAATTTTGTTACCTGGACACAGCCAGCCCAGCGGGCATAATGAACATAGCATGGTGAGACCTTAAAGTGGTAGTTCTTGAGATGCCATAGAAGAACATAGAAAGCAGACCATTGGGCCACCTAGCTCAGTATTGTTGAAACTGACTGGTAGAGACTCTCGGGGGTTTCAGACATTACCTTGAGTGCAAGAGAGTGGCCACAGGATACAGGTCTCTTGTGGTCTTGAGTGTTCCCTGAAGCATCTGGTGGGCCACTATGAGATACAGGAAGCTGGACTAGATGGGCCTTTGGCCTGATCCAGCAGGGCTCATCTTATGTTCTTCTGATGAGGTGCCATTGAGCGAACCAGGGACTTTTTGCACGCAAAGCAGGTGCTGTTTCACTGAGCTATTCCCCCCCCCAATCAGAAATTGTTGAGTTGTGTTTCGCTTACAGTTAAGGACGTTAAGAATTAAAATAACTGCTTGCCCTAGAAGTTTTGAAGGCAAGTGTGCTACAGTCATGTCTGTGTATGCAGATTCTATGCATATCTGACCTGTGCTGTTCCAGGTACCTACTCACTATGCATTGCTGACAGGTACAAAACCTGCGTACACAAAGCCAAGTCTCGTGTCAGCATGGAGGGGTTTTGCACAACACTGTTGTTGTTCATACTCCCATTTCCACTAAAGCAGAAGCATAATAAATATTGCCTAAAGGCTGCTTCCTCTGATACTCTTTGGAAGATGCATATTCCTACTCCTGAATTGCTTTAGTGTCACATGAGCATTACCAAATGTCATCTGAGAAGCATGGCAGGGCCGTTCCCACAGACTGTTTTCATAGCTCTTTGGCCACAGATGAGGTTTGCTCAAGTGTGTTAAGAAGTAATGCTTAGCTCATATACACAGTGCTTTTCAAAGACAGCAGATCAAGAGGCTTCAGAGGCGAAAGGGGATTTAAGTCCCTTACACCTCTATAAGCCTTCCGCTCTGCGATGGGTCTCCTCAGACCTGCGACAGCTAAATTTCTAGTACAAGTCCGACAAGAGAGTGGGTGCAGGGTCAGGCTATGGAAAAGGGGGATAGGATCCAATGTGCACCATCGCTGCCAGATCCACCCCCTCCCGCAGCCTCCCCGCCGCTGCCTTACCTGCTCCAGTGGGTGTAGGTAGCTCTGCTGACGAACTGGGAGCATTGTCGCGTCTCACGACAGCTCTTCCAAAAAGGCTGCGGATGGAGTGCTCCATCAGCAGCCATTTTACAACAGCAGAACTGTGTTGTCATAAAGCCCTTTGCGCGCAGGCCCAGTCCTTGATAGTATTGGGCTGTTAGATTTTGAGAAGGGACAATTGGACTGTCTTCACAATTTCTTGTTGTCATTACTTATCCTGAATAGCAGAGGGTCTCAAAAGTGTAGTGCTGAGCCAGTGAAGTGTTGGCATACATCTTGGGTGCATGGGTTACAGTAAAAACTTGGGGAGAAGTCATCCATTCAGAAATAACTTGGGGAGAAGTCCTCCATTCAGAATGACATTTCTTTATGCCTACAGGAGAGAAACTTTAGAGTGTGTGTTCTTTAAGTGACCAAATTCTGATGTTGCAATTTAAATACTACGATAGGATGGTGTCTATATTTTCTACATTCCCACATGACTTCCAGGAGGACCTCCAATCTGGATTGTCCATCCAATTTCCACATATGAACGAAAACTTTTACCTTTTTAGAAAAAAGTTGAAGAGACCATCTGCCTCTTTAAACAGTATGATCCTGTTTACTGGATAAAAAGTTTTGTTTTAGAACAAAATCTGGTTTATACATACTGTTAGATATTTTGATAAGCTAACTGGGAGAAAATGAAATTGAAGTTGGCTACTTCAGGGGTAGTGACTACAACATTTTAAAGATTTGCATCTTCTTCCTTTCAGATTATGTCAAGGTCTGGAATGGATGACTTCCCGTATTGGAGTAAGATAACTGGATAAAAAGTGATGCTTAGCCTATGGACAAAAACTCCTTTGTGGTACACCTGGCTGCTGAGGTGGCAACGTGTTTAACGTAAAATGTCTGAAAACCTCCACAAGCAACACTTGAATCAAGTGCAGCTGAACGGAAAATCAAAAGTATTTTTAAGCTTTTTTAAAAAAAAAATGCACTAATCCTGGATGGATGAACGAGTGAGGACTATCTCAGAAGTTCTCTTGACTACATAAGTTAAATGACTGCCTTGTCACAAAATTTGCCATTTGGAAAAAAGCTCCTTGCTGTTGCTTCTTACAGCAATAGTCTGTGGGGCTAATTGGTGGGTTTTCTTCTTTTTTTCTTTTTCCTTTTTTTGTCCTTTGCTGGAAAATTAGCTTTAAGAATCCCAAGAACGTCGGTATTAAAGTCAGTGGATTTCTAGGTCAGGGATGGGAGCGGGACTTTAAATGTTGATATACACTACGAGAGTGCTGTGCAGCATTGAAATGGTTATTTATTTACTGTCGCTGCCTTCATGTTTATGTAACTGTCATTATATATCTTCCTTGCCAAACAAATACTTTTTTCCAACTTCATTTGACTGCTAAATGTTTTCTAGGATGAGTTTAGCTGAAAAGACAATTTTGTACACAGTAACTGACTATATTGCATGTTGGCAAGAGGGACTGTTCAACTGCACTGTGTTTTAACAATGCAAGTTTAATAGATAAAACTGTTCAAATATAGGAGTGTATTTTCCACAGAGACATTGACTTTTCACCATCATGTTATCCGACCGACTTGTCTGGGTCTTGTGTTTAATGACCTTGTGTTTAATGACAGAAACAACCTGATTTTGAATCATTGCTAAATAGAAACTGGTTCTCTTAAGAGTTTGGAGAAGGGGTAGTGTAAATATTTTAAAAATAAGGTCTAATTAGTTCTCCACTGGAGAAAAAACGTTTTTGAAAAATAACTGACTTTTTATCACAAATCAGCCCAATTCAGTCGTAGCAAGAGAGACCTTTCTACAGAAGTTTGTTCTACTGGATTTATTCTGCAGAACGTAGGTGTAATGCCTTATTTTGAGCTGAAGTGGTTTGTGGTGTCAAAAAAATGTGTAATGAATTTTGCAGACCAGTATTCAATAGTGCTTTTAAAACACCAAGTTGTCTTCCTTTTGTAACACAATTGTTTTCCTGTTTTAAGGCAATGCCAATAAACATGTGTCTGACGCTTAACGTGACTTAAACACTCGAAAGGAAAACACTTGTGTGCAGTGTCTTCCTGCAGTGCCAAGCAACTTTAGGGAAGTTACAAACAATATATTGAGTGTCCTTGTCAATTCATCAGGAAAGAATGTGATGTTGCTGTTAGGGTTGAGCTGAATTTTTGTGGGGTTTGTCTTTCACAGGGAAAGATGACATTTCAGGAGGTGCCAACACTGCTCTCTTCCTGGGAGAGAATCCTGGGAGAGCAGTGTGTTCCCTTTGAAAGAACTGACTTTCACGGTAACATTGGCATTCCTCCTCTTTTTGCAAAACACTTGCCAAGAGAGGTTTGCACCCCATGTAAGCACTGTAGATTTCTTAATCAAGGAAGTGTTTAAAAAAAAAAAAAACGGATAAATTGCTTAATGAAGCACCACTTCCATTTCAGCACATTGTGTAATGTTAGGTCGTTTGCATCAAGACCTGGAGTTGTCAGAAATAGAAGCCAATGGCCCCGTTCAGACCTTGCATGAAGCCTGCATTGAATCCTGATTTCATGCAGCATCTCCTAGACATGGGCACCCATGCAAATAAAACCTGAAGCTGGGATACAATCCTGGCTCCTTGTGACATTTGAGCCTGGCTGGAATATCAATATGTATGCAGTGAATCTGATTTTTTTTTCCATCTCCAGTGATATCAAGCTTCTTCAGTTTACATTATAGAATACAGGTGCATGTTCCTTTAAAAATATACACAAGGTGGTATCTACAGAAGTCAACTTGTTACAGGTGTAAACAGAGATGAGAACTTGCAAGAACTGTTTGCCCCCTTGAGTACATTTTGAGTATCTAGTGAAATACCTTGGAAAACTACAGTATTTTTGACTCAATTCTGTGAGTAGCCCCTGTAATTTTTAAAATTCTGCATGGAATGTTGTGCTAAACTAAGTTTCTTTCAATTACCAGGACAATATGTTTGCCAAGAGTGCCATTTGCAGTGAAGTAGGCAATTCTCCTCTACCTTGCCTTCTCCATCTTGGCTTCACTCATGATATATATATATACTGCCTTTCTTGGTCATTAGATTTCTCCTCTGACTTTAATCCAAGGCAGCTTACATGGGCAGGTTCTCAACCTCCCTAATGTTTTTTTTTTACAGAGGTATACAGATGTTCGATCTTTCATGAACAACTGCATTCCAGATAGTATCCTTTGCAGTCTGGCTTCTCCCTGGCCGTCGCCTCCCACACTTGGCCGACACAGCTGGCAGCTCTTTATCTCTCCTCGCAGATGATTTTTTTTCAGCAGCATGTCTCGAACTGGCCGTTCACCAATCTTCAGGCTTACGAGGCGGTAACTCTACCAACTGAGCCAGACCTCCTGCTGTGAATACACCATTTAGCTTTTCCTAAAGGGGAAAACATTGTGTTTCAAAGAGCTAAACATTGTGTAGCTCTCATCATATGACGAGATTTGGGAAAAACTTGGCCCTTTTTGGTCAAGACAATGTTGTCTCAGCAATGACTAATCACATGGAATATGGTTTACTGTACATTTTTTTAATATCAAATGATCAGCATGATATTGCATTGTAACTATTGTTGGGGTGAATTAAAGTGCTTGGCTGTACAAAGCAAGACTTAACTTATTATATTGTTACAAAAAACACTTTCAATGTTATGTTGCCTGGGGAGGGTAGAAGAAGAGGAGACTGGTACACCAAAAAGAGAGTATCTCCCCCCCCCCCCCCCAAGTGGTGGGAAAAGATTTGGGCTGTTAATCTTGCAACAGAAACTGCCTTTTAACTTTCCTCCAGGCCTCTGAGTACTTGGAAAAGATTTATGGAGTACTTCTTCTGGATATCTTTCTTTGTTAGCTTCTTCTCCCAATCAATAGTAGCCACTGCCATGCAAAGCCCCAGGTAGAAGTGAAATTGGAGGGAGCATTCAATGAGAGAGAGGCACACACACTTGTTCTTATCTAAGCACAGGCTGCAGAGGAAGATGTAGTATTGGAGTGGTTCCTGTTGATAAGGGTTTCAGTTATGCACCAGGACTAAAGTGGTGTCTATATAATATAGAAATTGTGTAACATTTCAAGGAAAAATAGTTGCTTAACCTCCATTAAATACAAATTCATCAAGTAATGGGAACATTCTGTGTATCAATTACAAAAGGACAGTCGAATTATATTTCCCCACCCTACCAGCAACCCATTTCCTCTGTAAGTAGCATGCTTTGAAAGCAAGCAAGCAACGGTGGTATAAACAATATCAATCATCTCTCCCTCGCCACAGTAAGCCCCAGTTAGACATTCCCTCCGATTTCTTAATCTGAAGCAGATTTTCTAAAAGGCTCCACCCAATGCAGTGAGTAGAATGGGCTGCATGCTAAGTTTAGTTTAGTTAGTCATGACATCAATGGAACTCGGTCATTGCTAACCTTCTTACTAATAACTAACAGCCCAATCATATCTAAACTCCCCCCCCCCCCGCCGCCGCCAATACAGCCACAGCATCAGAGCACAAGCTGCATCCTTGGAGGCCGTCTTAGAGATCTCCAGTTAAGATGATATTTGTTCCCTTGCCCGGGCGTAAGCCTCCACTGCCACGATGGGTCTACTCAGACCTGCACCAGCAATTTATTGGCACAAGTCTCAGTGCACCTGGGAAGGTGGATCAAAGCAGCGAAGGATAGGACATTGGGGGCACTGCTGCCACTGATACCACCCACTTCCTGGCCTCGGTACCCCTCTCCCGGCCAGGTCTTCCTCTATTCCACCCCCCCTCCCCTCCCTGTTCCCCAGCCCATCGCTCGCCCCCTGCACTGACTTACTGGCATCAGGGCTCTTCTGGCGGCTGTGGCTATTTGCGGCGGCAGCAGCCCAGCTGCACGGAATGGCGGGTTCCACTCCGTGACTGATATATAGCATGCTGTGCTGCTGGCTTGCGAGCTTTGTTCAACACAGCGGGCCCATAGGATTGGGCCATAGGATAGAACCCAATGAAGATAGAACCCAATGGCACCTAAAGGCAACGAAGATGGTGAATGGTCTGGAAACCAAGTCGAAATGGTTAAAAGAGCTTGATATGTTTAGGCTGGAGAAGAGAAGCCTAAGGGGAATTACAATAGTCGTCCTCAAATATTGCATGGAAGAAGGGAGGACTTACTGTCTGTGGCTCTTAAGGCCAGGGCTGGAACCAATGGGTTGAAAATACAGGGAAGTACATTTAGGCTAGGTTTACCAGATCTCCAACCAGGACAGAGTGCTAGACCTTTAGGAGAAGGAATGTGGGCAGGTGTAGCTTGTTAAACCTTAGAGCACAATCCTAGGCCATTGTGTTCAGTGGGGCTTGCTTCTGAGTAGACATGCCTAGGCACAGTGGTGTCGCTCTAGGTGGAGTTCTGCCCCACCATTACTCTCCGGGACGAGGTGACCTGCCCCCTTGTCATCGGAGCCTGTCAGTGGAGAGAAGGCAACGTGCAGGGACTCTCCTGCGTGTTGCCTTCGATCCACCGACAGGCTCTGACAACAAGGGGGTGGGGCACCTCATCCCGGAGAGTAACGGTGGGGCGGAACGCTGCGGAACTTAGCTTTCCGCCCCACCTAGAGCGACGCCACTGTGCCTAGGATTGTGCTCTAAGGTTTAACAAGCTACACCTGCCCACGTTCCTTCTCCTAAAGGTCTAGCACTCTGTCCCGGTTGGAGATCTGGTAAGCCTAAATTTTAGGCTAGCTATGAGAAAGAATATCCTGCCTGTGAGAGCTGTCTGGCACGGGAACAGCCAGGCTTGTACTGCCTTGGGCTCTTCCTCACTGAAGGTTTTCAAACAGAGGCTTTTCATATCCTAAACCCATCCTGGCAACGCAGCACTGACGCTGGTGCAACAAGGGCCAGATTGCAAGCCTGTCATTGTAAAGAAATGCCAGTGCAGTCCTTCCCAGTAATACCCGCAACATCCATGGAAACAATTACCCAGCCTACTATCCTGGGAGTGGCACCCTGATGGCAATGTGTTCTCACCCTGCAGTCAGTGCATCATCTGTGTGATTTCACCATGAAGTGGGTTTGTCATGTGTGACAGCTTGTGACATCACTGTGAAGTCGATGCATCATCCGTATGTCATCCGTGTGATGTCCAAAGCGCCAATCTCTGCATTCAATCAGCCCCACAATGGCGGCCAGAGAAGTGCCTCCAGGGTGAACCGATCGGGGCCAGAAGAAGATGCAGGGCGAATGTATGGTCATGCCTGGGGGGGGGGGGTTACCCCTGCCAGTCACTAGGATTGAACCACAAAGCAACAGGCACCTCCCTCAATCATGGTAACCCCATGGTAGTGACCATGGTAGTTAGAGAGTTCCAGTTGGGGGTTTGCCTGTGGAATCCTCCTGGAGTTAGAATAAACCCCAGAGAGCTCAATGGGACTTACTTCTGAGTAAGTATAAACAGGGTTCCATAATGACTATTTTTGGAGCACACGCCCATATTTTCTAGCATTGCATCTTTGTTGTGTATTTCATTATCAGCAACTTCAACTATGACCTCTAGGTGGCACTAAAGGACTGAATTGGACAATGTTGGATTCACAGCCCATATTTCAGCTGGGAAATGTTTCATTTTAACTGAAGAATCAGAAAATGTCAATAGGCAAGACCCAAATGGAGAAAGGGGCAGAATACATTGGGAGTGCCCCCTCTTTAATAGTTTTTGTTTAACATAATGTTATTCCAGTTTTCTTCTTCTCAAAGGGAACATTCAAATATCATTTTGTTCAATTTATTCATATCCTGTTTTTCTTTTCCAAAGTCAACCCCAAGCACCTGACCATATAACGCACACAAAATAAGAAAATAGACATCCCTATAGCAGTGTCAATAAGTGATATTAATCTAACAATCAATATAAGCAATCAAAAACAAAATTAGCAATATATGAGGGCAGCTGGAGCCGCCAAAATATCAACAATACATAAAAGGCAAATGCAATTTCAGACATAAACACAGACATGTCAAGCACAAATATGAGGAGCAGATCAATAGCAATAGCATGAAACTCGAAAAATACACAGTGACAAATGGCGAAACTATTGAAGTTCTGAGAAGCATAACTACAGTCATCATAAGCTAACTCGTAACACTATCCAGACATCAGATTTCTGAATGACAAGCCAGTGGCACGGCTGCAAAAAAGAGCTCCTTTGACACTGAAAAATGATATGGCTGCGGAATTAAATGACGTACTCGGATGAAGTTCTGAAGCTCAAGCAATGGTGTAGAAATCACTTGATGTGATGATGATAGAGATGAGATAGTGAACTGGCCTGTTGAATTCCTCAACACATTGACTGCCCAATTCTATCCCCCGCCATTATCAAGGGGGGGGTGGCACTCAGGAGGCCCAGTAGAGGTAAGTGAAAAAAATTCTACTTACCTCTGCATAGGCTTCTTGGTGGCCTATGAGTCTCTTCAGACCCCCTGCCAGCTATATAGCTAGTGTAAGTCTGAGGAGAGAAAAGGGTCTGGGTTGGTTGGAAAAGAGGGGATAGGATCCTGGTGCATGCAGCTGTAGCTCCTTGGATCTACACCTCCTTCCCCGCCCTCCGCCCTGCCCGAGATGACCCCCATTCCTCCCCCTCCCCACCCCATTCTGCCCCCGCTGCCATCGCACTCACCTGTGCTGGTTCAGCGGTGGGCTTCCCATGCTGATGCTAGTTGTGGCAGCGCACTCCAAACTCTGCTCCACTGTCATAAACCCCCACGCGCACCAGCCCAATTCCTGATAGCATTGGGCCGAGACTGTGTAAAACTAACCACTTGTGTAAGTTACAAAGATGCTGACACTGATTACCAAATACTATGAAACGAGAGCCTAGAACTGCATGAATCTTGACGCAGTGGAACCAACATCAGTTAATTATCTTCCTAATTTCTGGTGCTGTTCGTAAAACACATTTTCCTTTACTTGTCTAGACATTGCATTAGCATTGTATACTGCTGCTCTCCTGCTACCAAACACTGTTAATTCATCATTAAGCAATACAGTGTTTGTCAATAGTGTTTACAATTACACAGCTGAAGTGGAACACACAGTGCTTCCGAAAACAAATTCAGTTGGTGGAATTCACTGTTTTGTGTTGAACAGGGAATTTGGCACTGAAGTTTAGGCAGCTGAAACAAACAAACATAAAAGCTACAGATTGCATTCAAAGGTCTCCTTCCTCTGGAGGCAAGACATCTTTCTCAGGAGGACTTTTTCCAAAGCAAGGAGTCTTCTGGAAGATACAACCCATTGTGTATAGACATGAAGCTTTTCTCATAAGTTCCTGTTCTGATAACTTGTTCAATTTGGTTTGTAAATGAACCTATTTCTCTGGGTTCCGTAGTTTCCTTCACTGAATGGACTCTTCAATTTTCACCTGCCTTGTGCCACCCCCCATTAGTATCTGCACACTTGGGAGAACAAGGTGGAGTCTCTGCATGATGCACAGATATATGCAGGTAGGTTCTCCTTTCACATGCCCCACCACATGTGCTCGGGGGGGGGGCATGGCCAGCGGGTGTGGGGGCAGTTTGCCTCCATACATCTGATATACACATGGAGGAGAATGAGTGAATGGAACTTCCTATGGTTTGATCAGTATGAAGTTTGCTATGTATTTGCAAAATGCCCACTGTCTGTTATGATTGCAAAAAGCTGGACTTTCTACCAGGACTAAAGTGGAAAATTCAGCATAGGCTAGTTTGTAATTCACGTAATGACATCCAATCCTCCACAGTTTGACATTTTCTTTTAAAGTAGTTTCAATTCTCTGGGTATGAAAAGAAAAAGGGGGCTTGGAGACAAAATGCAAGTTACTGCTTGATAACCCTGCCAAGCAGGTAGTTCACAAGTGAAATGTAAGGAGAAATGTAAAATGTAAACAAGTCCAAAGAACTTGCTGATACAGGATACGGCAGCAGATCATAGCTGCGCAAAGGTCTTATTCACACAACTAAATGGCCAAATAGAGGCATTAGTTCCTGCCAGTGGTTATCTGATCACATGCAGACTTATTGTCAACAAAGTGGAAGAGATTCAGAGCACAACAATTTGGATGATTAAAAGTACAGAAAACAAGACTTATTAGGGAAAGAGAGAAGATTCCCCCCCCCCTCTTCTTTTGGTAGCTTGTTGCATACAAAGCTGGCTTCCACCAAGTGAGACGGTTGGTTCCTCTAGTTCAGTATTGCCAATTTGGCGTGGTAGTGGCTCTGGGGGGGGGGGTATACAAGAGCATTTCCCAGCTCTATGTGGAAAGCGTGGGTATTGAACCCGGGACCTCTTGCATGCAGAAAAGTCAGCAAAAGCAAGGTGTATCTTCTTAACTACCTTGTCTCTGAGCTTGGATATAGGGAAGACATTCTCATTTTCTACAGACGGGGGCAGGCTGAACGAAGTGCTTTTTCTGACTCTAAAACTCTCCCTTGTTGCTTTCCATGCAACAGCTGCATAAAGGAACTCTGGGTCACTGCTAGACGTGTACAGACACCATTTAGCATTGGAGATACACTTGAGCATGGTGGCCCATTGTCTTGCAGCCACATTGTGTATTGCTTCCAAGAAGAGGTGCCTATCAATATGTCCTGCCAGGTCAGACATTACTTCTGCCACACAATTGCATCCATTCATCGAGAGGGTGTGAAAGGGTCTGGGTGGGGCCAACACTAGCGTTGCTAACATGAAGGTTGAGGCAATCAATAAGATTACAGCAGGACCAGCTGGAGGAGTGAGAAACGACTCTAGGATGACAATCGGTGCCTTTTTATTTACGCTTTGCTTTTTCATCTCTTGCCCTTCAGTTGTGACGTCTGTCTACCCCAGTCTCATTTTCCATTGTTCCTCCTTGACCCTGTTGCCTTTTTTTCTGTAAACCTGACTTCACTCCCATTCTAGAGTCTACAGTGTTCTCTCAAATTAAAGCAATTATTCTTTACTCTGTGAGCAGCAGAGTTGATTGGATAGTATCGGAGGTGGAAAGCTGAAAGCTGGAGGATAAAAGGAAACAGAGACCAAGTTTTTCAAGGGGTTTGTTGTTAGAGATTAGGGTTTCTTCCTAATATAAAGGGGCAGTGTCTTGACTTTAGGGATTTCAATCAATGATATTCACATTTGGCTCTGCAAAAGGCAATGGTTTGTCTAATCACAGATGGTATTCCATCCTCAGCTAGAAATTCCATGCATAAAATTGTTCATGATTAGGAAAACTAGACAAGAAAACCACAATATAAATGTAAATTAAAAAAATGTACAAAAAAAATGTAAAGGTCCTTTTTTAATATATTTTTGCATTTCACAAACTGAAAGAAAGCAGTTCTTTACTTGGAGTATTTTCCCCCAACTTGAGTAGGAGAGCTTTAAAACACCCCCACGACTCCCCCAAGCCCCCGAAGAACAACAAGAATGTTTTAGTCATAGACGTAAGCTGTGGTCCTGTGGGAAACTGCCTCTCAATTACCACTGTCTTTCTTTGCCTTTATTCTCTCTAGTTCTTGTTAAGGGAATATCCCTGAAAGGTTCTAACATAAACATTTCTCCAGAGGGAAACGGCTGCTCTTCAATACTTCCAGAATTAAAGGTGGAAAAGGCAAAATGCGATGGAGGAAATGTGTGTGTGATGTTGGGAATAATTTTATTTATTTATTTATTTATCACATTTTTATACCGCCCTTCCTCCAAGGAGCTCAGAGTGGTGTACATATTTCCTCCCCTCCTTTTTGTCCTCACAACAACCCTGTGAGGTAGGTGGGGCTGAGAGATAGTGACTGGCCCAAGGTCACCCAGGAAGCTTCGTGGCTGAGCGGCAGAGGCGTATCAGGAGCGGATGCTGCCTGGAGCACCGCTCCGATATGCCGCCCCAAAGGGGCGCCGTCGCCCCCTGTAGGGGGTGGCCTCGCTCTGGGGGGGCGGCCCCGCTCCGGGGGGGTGACCCGGCTTACCAGGGCGCTCCGAGGCCTTCTCCCCCGGCCTCGGAGCCGGAGAAAGCCCCGGAGCGTCCACCACGACCGGTGTACAGGGCTTTCTGAAGGCGGCTCGCTATTTATCCTTTTTTGCACATGTGCAGAACGTTTACGTAACGTCACCAGACGTCACCGCATCACCGGACGGGCACGCACGCGCTCGCTCCGTGGAAAGACTGGAGCGAGCGGAGCAGTGCCGCCCGGAGCCGCTGCTCCGCTCGCTCCAGTCTTTCCACGCCTCTGCTGAGCGGGGATTTGAACCTGGATCTTCCAGGTCTAAGTCCGACTCCCAAACCACTACACCATACTGAAGCTTATTTACACCATCATATTTTTGTAAGTGGTTCTCAAGTTGTAGGGCAGCCCTTTCCCCGCCTTGAGAGGTTACAGAACATCTGGAAGGAGGGCACAAAGTTTCAGGCAAGGATAGATAGAAGCAGGGGGCTTCTTCCCCACTTCCCCCAAACATGGGTGTGTTGAATAGATTTGTGGAAGAGATGTGTCCCTGAATGGGAATCCTGTCATTCCAATTTGATTTGGAAAGGACTGACTTTGCTGCCCTCTTGGTTTTTCCCTCTGTCATGTTAGGAGGAGTCAGAAAAATCTGGTTCGATTCAGTATAGGGTCTGTATGCTCTCCCCTGGAGCCTGACCACATCGTCACTGTGAATTGCCTGCTCTTCACAGAAGCAACTTTTAAAGGTCTCCTTTTTGTGCTCCTTTTTGTAAACCGTGTGTCCCTTTAGGACACAGGGAACTATCTTCTGTTGGTTCCCTGTCCTAAAGTGCTTTGCATTGCAACAAAATCTGTTGCAATGCAAAACACTTGGAGAATTTTTGGATTGGAAGATGGTATGCAAATATTCTAAATCAGGGGTTCTCAACCTTTGGAGGCCCGGGTACCCCCATCACGGTCCAATTTTCTGAAGTACCCCCTGCTAATTAACTGCTAATTACTTGGATTAATTAATTAATTAATTAGGTAATTGTTAAATTAAAAAGTACTAAAACAATTTTAAATGTGAAAAATGTCTTATTTAACTCTCTCTCTCTCTCTCTCTCTCTCTCTCTCTCTCTCTCTCTGTGTGCCCAAAACCAAAATCAGAGAGACAGAAGGGCTCTGAAAATAATTACAATTTAAAAACCATGTTAATTAACACTTAATTAGCTGCTGATGGGGCCGACAAGGGGCAGGGCTTGGCGTACCCCCAGCAAGAGGCCCGCGTACCCCTAGGGGTACCCGTACCACAGGTTGAGAACCCCTGTTCTAAATAAAGACTTGAGTCCCAGCCATAGTTACTGATTGGATTTTTTTTCCCTTCTGGCAATATGTACTTCTCAAGTGGGCTCACCAGATCTCCAACCGGGACAGAGTGCTAGACCTTTAGGAGAAGGAACGTGGGCAGGTGCAGCTTGTTCTAGGCATGTCTACTCAGCACAATTCTAGCACAATTCTAGGCATGTCTACTCAGAAGCAAGCCCCATTGAACACATGCCTAGGATTGTGCTCTAGGACTTAACAAGCTGCACCTGCCCACATTCCTTCTCCTAAAGGTCTAGAACTCTGTCCCGGTTGGAGATCTGGTAAGCCTATTCTCAAGAGATGTTGTGAAGGGGGACCACCATTCTGAGGGCAATGGGTAGAGGGAGATATGGCAGTGGGAAGGAAATGGGCCATTAAGGGGATGACAGAGTTACCAAGTGGTGATGTCTCCCTTCTGTCCAGTTCCTCTCTCAGCCAGATAGACCTGGAGGGGTCTATCACTGGAGGGGGGGGGGCTGAACTCTCTTAGGCCCAGTGGACTATAAATAGGTTTACCAGATCTCCAACCGGGACAGAGTGCTAGACCTTTAGGAGAAGGAATGTGGGCAGGTGCAGCTTGTTAAACCCTTAGAGCACAATCCTAGGCAAGTCTACTCAGAAGCAAGCCCCACTGAACACAATGGGGCTTGATTCTGAGTAGACATACCTAGGATTGTGCTCTAGGACTTAACAAGCTACACCTGCTCACATTCCTTCTCCTAAAGGTCTAGCACTCTGTCCCGGTTGGAGATCTGGTAAGCCTAAGTATAAACAGTAACAGTCCCCATCAATCTAGGTGTTAAGCATTGGACATTCCCAGTGAATTGTCAACTATTTATAGTTGAGACTGGTGGCCTAGAAGAGGTCCGGTGTTGTTGTTACATATCTAAAATTGCCACCTTTCTTAACCAATGCATGAGTTTTGTTTACGTTTTGAAAAAGGAAAAAAAGATAAAGTAACTGCTTTCTTTGACTACATTTTTTATGAGGCACAACATGCTTTTGTGTTAGAAGAAATTGATGCAGTGATTGCTGAATCAAATCCTTCTTTCTCTTCAGTCATAAACACAGGATAGGGACAGAATGTGGGAAGCGGCAGTAATCAGAGCTCTTTGCTCTCACGATGCCCTGTAATTGAAACGAAATGAGCACAAAGTTGGCTTGCTTTGCTGGAGATGTTCCACACTTGTCAGTCGTTTCTTGGTGCTTGTTTTTTCCTGAATCACTTCCTGTGTGTGTGTGTGTGTGTTGTTCCTTTGCTTCTTTCCCGCTGACTTCACCTGGACAAAGATCTCATACTGATATGAGTTAGATATACCAGCATCTTTAAATATACAAGGCAATTGCCCTTCTTATCAATTCAGTTGCTGGTGTAATCAGTTGCTGGTGTAATCATTGTATCTCGTCAGTGATAAAATAAATAGGTGCCATGAATTTCTGCAAAAACTCCCCAAATACTGCACTTATCATAATGACTAACCAAATGTAGATTTCTTTTTCTGTAAGAGAATAAATGCTACATGCTACTCACTCAGTCATTTTTTACTCTCCAGGCTCTCTTGTCTCTCTACTGTATTGTGATCAGCTATCAACCCATTCTTGGTAATGCAGTGGAAAGGTCACAATGGCAAATGTATTCGTTTAAACCAGGGTCTGCCATATCATATAAAAAGGTGAGTGTTTTCTCTTAGCAAAACTTACCTCCTACATTACAAGCTGTAAGGAACTCAGGCTACAATCCTATACACACTTTCCTGGGAGTAAGCCCACTGAATACAATGGGACTTACTTCTGAGTAGACACACACAGTTACCAAGTGGTGATGTCTCCCTTGTGACCAGTTCCTCTCTCAGCCAGATAGACCTTGGTCACTGGAGTGGGGGGGGGGGTTTGAACTCTCTTAGACCCATAAACAATAACAGTCCCCCATCAATCCAGATGTTATGCATTCGACATTCTCGGTGAACTGTCAACAATTTATAGTTAAGACTGGTGGCCTAGAAGAGGCCACCTGCACAGTGCATGGGAGTGTGCTGTCAGGATATTTATACATGGGATGAGGGAGGGAGGGAGGAAAAAACTGAACCAGACCAGTATTGCACCACAGTCAGGCTGTAATCCTGTACATAGTTTCCTAGGAGTAAGCTCCATTGAACACAATGGGACTTGCTTCTGAGTAGACATGCCTAGGATTGTGCTCTAAGGTTTAACAAGCTATACCTGCCCACATTCTTTCTCCTAAAGGTCTAGCACTCTGTCCCGGTTGGAGATCTGGTAAGCCTAAATCTAGGGGACACAAATTTTTCCTTGCCCTGGGATATCTGGCTCGCTTCCTTGAGCTCTGCTTTTTGAACCATCAAGACACTGTTTCAGGTTGCTTTTGACCTTTGGCTGGTCTTCTTATGTGACTCATAGCCAGGCTTACCAGATCATCACCGGGACGGGAGCGGTCTACCCTTAAGGGGGCGGGGTGTGGGGGGGCCAGAACGCATCACGTTCTGGCCCCCCGCCCCGCCCCCTTAAGGGTAGACCGCTCCCGTCCCGGCGATGATCTGGTAAGCCTGCTCATAGCCCAATCCTATACATGTCTACTCAGAAGTAAGTCCTATTATAGTCAATGGAGCTTACTTCCTGGTAAGTGTGGATAGGATTGCAATCTCAGTTGAATAATGTGGCTCAGCTGAATCTGTTGCTCCTTTAAAAAATTTCTGCTGATAGATAGGCATATACCGTAACTGGAATGATGATATGGACAGTATTTTAACTGTCTGTGTTTCTATGATTGATTGTCAGTTGCCTTGAGGGACCTATATGGATGGAATGGCAAGGTAAAAAGTGTCCAATAAATATTACAGTAAACACTCTTTGGTGTCCTTCATGTGCTCAAAACCTCTCAAGGATGTCAGTATTAGCCACCTAGTAATTACAGAGCCATAGTTAAGGACAGTAAAACATGTTCAAAGCTGTACTTTTTTTGCCTTGCCATGATTCCCTTCTTGACATGGTTCAAATGCCCTCTAGGGAGATGTTTTTAAATGGTCTTCTAGGGAACCCTCTGTGACAAAATGCTTCACTAGCTGATATTTTTGTTATGCATTCATTGTCTGTGTTGTTTACAAGTAAAAAAAAAAGTAATAATAATAATTAGAAAGAAAATCCCAACTCTGAGAAAAGTGAGTTTAGGGATACAAAACTCAGCATTCCTATTGGCTGGTTAGGAATTAGAGAACTCCCTTAGAATTGACAGTGTTTTGTAAGGAATATGATTGTTTATAGATAGGGTTACCAGATCGTCGACCGGGAAGGAGAGTTCTCCCCTTAAGGGGGTGGGGTGTGGGGGGCCATAATGCGACGCGTTATGGGCCCCCCACACCCCGCCCCCTTAAGGGGAGAACGCTCCGTCCCGGTCGACGATCTGGTAAGCCTATTTATAGAAGTGATGAGAGACAGCAGGGGTGACTCATCCACTAGGTGTGTCGAGGCAGATTGCAGCAGATTACGGGGGGGGGGGCTGCAAGAGAGTGGAGAGCTACAGCAGAAGCAGGGAGACCAGAGTAATGGCAGTTAAACTTTCCTGAATCTTCAGTGCCTGCACAGTGCTACCTGGTTTTGCTTCTATTCAAGGCATATCCTTCTGAGAGGGAACATGATACAACAAAACTTGCAATGGGTGACCACCTCAGAGCCCCACGTACATCTCTATGAGTGCTATGGTGAAAGAAAGTAACCTATTAAATGAATGAGCAGGAAATGTGTTGGATGCACCATATGGTGCATATTGTCAGTTCACCACAGGAAGCTCAACAAGCCCAGCCTATTCCCAGTGTTAGCACAGAACACTCAGACTCATCTGCAATGCACTGTGGGTCTACAACAGACATGCAAAGCTGGGGCTGGCACCCTTTCTGGTAAAGGGGCCAGATGTTCTGTGATGACATCATTGCATCATTGCCACACTTCCAGGTTGCTGAGCTCTGCGGCTGCATGGAGCTCGGCTTGGAAGGTGAGCCTCCCTCCAGCCCAATTTGCTGCACATCAGACAGGGAATGGCAAAGCTGCCTGGGCAGGTGGCTCTGCCATTACCTGTCTGGTGTGCGGAAAAGTGGGTGGGAGGCTTCACTTCCCAAGCCAAGCCCCGTACAGACCGGATGGTCTTGGGTGGTGGGCCGCATGTGGCCCGCAGGCCGTAGGTTGGTGTAGTGGTTTGGGAGTCGGACTTAGACCTGAAAGATCCAGGTTCAAATCCCCACTCAGCCACGAAGGGTGACCTTGGGCCAGTCACTATCTCTCAGCCCCACCTACCTCACAGGGTTGTTGTGAGGACAAAAAGGAGGGGAGGAAATATGTACACTATTCTGAGCTCCTTGGAGGAAGGGTGGTATAAAAATGTGAAAAATAAATAAAATAAAAAATAGGTTGCCAAACCCTGATGTAGAGGGTCCTCCGCAGACAGTCAATATGGAAAGGGTTCCTTGAAGCTACCAAGCTGGCAAACCAATGCTGCAGGAATATCTGTGCTTTACAGTGCAATCCGACTTAACTTTTGTGCCGGTGTAACCAGTGGCGCAGCGAGAACGGGAGGCCCCAGAATGGAAAAGGGATTCAAATCCCATCCAAAAGAGGAATTCAAATGGGATTTGAATCCCTTTTCCATTCTGGGGCCTCCCGTTTTCACTGCACCGCTGGTTACACCGGCACAAAAGTTAAGTCAGATTGCGCTGTTAATAAATTAAAATAAGTGGGGCGGGAGGAAGCGAAACATTCCCTTGCTGTGCATGTTTTGTTTTCTGTATGAAACCACACTGTTCCAGAGTGGTTTGATTGAAGTGAAACTGTTCATGTTTTAAATACAGAAATCGACCAAATTTGATATTATTTAAAAGAAAAAAAGTATTGCAATGAATTTGCAGTCTGAATGAACATTTAAAGAAGCAATTCCGCACAGAGGGAGCATTGTAACTTCAGACAAAGCACTCCTAAATTAGACTAATGAATGTATTTTGTTCCAAAGGAACCCAGCAATAAAATTCTTGAAGCAAGCATTACCATAAGGTAATTGCCTGTATCTAGAAGTTAAACGTTCCAAGGAAAAGACAAAGGTACTTCCAGTTGACAAGGTCAGTTATCAGCTATCTGCATCCCTTTTGGTGAGTAATACTATTAGTGTAAAGAACGTCTTAAAATTGCAAGCAAGACTTCAAGATATTTGCATTTATGTCCAAAATGGAAGCACACACGTACACAGAATTGTACAAGCTTTTTGCTGATGATATTATTAATCGCATCTCTATGTCCATTTTGTCCCACCAACATTTCGGTGATGTGGATAGGGTTCAGATTGCTACTGAGTTTCACACAAGGAGCAAAGGTGGAACCTTTGCTTGTTTTCCTTTGAACAGCTGATTCCCATGCCATATTACTGGAGCATTTTTCAGAGGTTATATTGAACACATAGGGGGGAAGGGAGCAGGATCACACATACCATGCTTGCTCCTGACTTCCATGTGTTCAGCTTTAACATGCACCCTTAGATTCTATGGACATAGGGTTCTTTCCATGTAATTGAAAATCCTTGAAAAGCAGGACTCCTGATCATGTAGAAGGCGCCTTACACACATAGGATCTATGGATATGTAAGCTTAGGCTTACCAAATCTCCAACCGGAACAGAGTGCTAGACCTTTAGGAGAAGGAATGTGGGCAGGTGTAGCTTGTTAAACCTTAGAGCACAATCTTAGGCATGCCTACTCAGAAGCAAGCCCATTGTGTTCAATGGAGCTTACTCCTAGGAAACTATGTACAGGATTACAGCCTGACTGTGGTGCAATACTGGTCTGGTTCAGTTTTTTCCTCCCTCCCTCATCCCATGTATAATACCATGTATAATTGCTTCTGAGTAGACATGCCTACGATTGTGTTCTAAGGTTTAACAAGCTACACCTGCCCACATTCCTTCTCCTAAAGGTCTAGCACTCTGTCCCGGTTGGAGATCTGGTAAGCCTACGTAAGCTGAACACATGAAAATTGGGAGTGGAGAGAGTGCATTCAATTTTCCTGCCACACATTCAGTGTAATGTCTGAAAAGTGGTTGTTTTGAAATCCACAAGCTCCCCCAATTTAAAAGACATCACAAGACCACCACAAACCCTGCCCCCTGCATCAGAAACAAGGGGAAAAGCACACACACATGGCTATTTTTCGGCCGTTTTTAGGCCATTAGCGGCACAGGCGGGCAACTCCTGTTGCTGTCGTTTCCTGTGAAAATGCCAATTTTTGCCACCACTCCGCCAAAACTGCGGCTCATGCCCCCACCGCTGTGTGTTGCCCCCTGCCCCCGGAGGCCCCCACCCCCGCCCCGCCTAACGACACCTCTGGCAAGGAATTGCTATAAAAGTACGCATGGGGAACAGCAGGGCAACCAGTACCCATAAACAAAAATAAAGCAGTTCCAGCATGGAAACTCTCTATATAAGCAGGATGGTGTATGCAGTGAGATTGTCCATACCAGGGCCCTATCTTCCCAGGGGCCATTCGTATTGGCATAGACACTTGACATGCGAACCAGATTGCACAGAGAAAACTAACAGAAAGTGAAAAAGGAACTGGAGGGTAATAACAGTTCATAGGAATACACCATTTAAAGTGTGCAGGGAAAAAATCACACAGTGGTGGGGCAACACACAGCGGTGGGGGCATGAGCCGCAGTTTTGGCAGAGTGGTGGCAAAAATTGGCATTTTCACAGGAAACGACAGCAACAGGAGTTACCCGCCTGTGCCGCTAATGGCCTAAAAACGGCCAAAAAATAGTCATGTGTGTGTGCTTTTCCTGGAGAGAGAAATCAGATAGATTCTGACTGTAATGGGTTAAACAAAGAAATGAATCTGGTACCTTATATAGATAGAGCTTATCGTTGTCAGCAATTTCTTTCACAGAAGCCCATCTGATCTATGAAAATCAGAGTAGTTCTTTAGCCTATCCAAGCCTGTCAAAATAAGAAATATATGTTATCAAACTGGGTTTTTTTCCTTTTTGATTTTCTTTGCAGTGAGCACTAAGTTTTGCTTTATTGAAAACTATTGTTTACCTTCAAAAGAAAAATGGGGCTGCGATCTTTCATGGCTACAAATATCTATGAGATGGTTTGTAGAAGAAGATAAGTAAATATAAGGCTCGTTTAGTCTCAGAAGCTTACCTTACAGGGCAATCCTAGGTATATCTATGCATAACTAAGTCCCACTGTGTTCAATGGGGGTTACTCCCAGTACAATGAGTACAGAATTGCATCCTTAGTGCTTGGAAGAAGCTGCTTGGGCATAAAACTACTTCATTGAAGATAGCTTCTCTGTTGTCAATGTACAATGGAACCTTTTCAAAAGGACACAGTTAAATATGGTTTTCAAGGCCACCTTAGTATTAGAATTTTGTGTTTGTGAGGAAGTCAGGTCTCTTGGTTTGAAGGCTGTTTGTTTTGTGCCAGCCTCTTTTGTTCAAAGTTGTAAGTACATTCAGCAATGGTGGGCTTGGGCATCATCCATATTTTGATTGCCTCAGTAACTCTCTGTAACAACAATCTGTTGACAGAGCTTGCAATGGTTTTCAGGACTTATATTTGGTTAGCAGTTAGATTTGCTGCCCAATTCTATCCCGCACCATTGGTGGTGATGTAGCCTCGCTGACGGAGCATGCACTGCATCCAATGGTGGGGAGAGATCAGGAGGCCTGCCAGGGGTAGGTAGAAATATTTTCTACTTTCCTCTGCATAGACCTCCTGGTGGCCTATTGGTCTCTTCAGTCTTATGCCAGTTATATAGCTGGTGTAAGTCTGAGGAGCAAAGGGGGGCAGGATGGATTCTAAAAGAAGGGAATAGGATCCTGGCGCAAGTTGCTGCTCCCTCCCCTCCCTCCCCAGCACCACCCTTTGCCCCCCTCCCCAGCACCACCTTTTGCCCCCATTCCCTGCCCTGAAACTCCCCCTTCCCTCCCTGTCCATGACAAGCCCCCTGCTGCCAACTTACCAGGAGCAGCAGAGCCTCTGCGAGCCACTGCTCTGCATGTTGCGCCCTAGCCCATTTGTAGCAGTGGCCCAGAAGCTCACAATGGTGGCCTGGCTTTCACATCAACATAAGGGGCCACGTAAAGTGCAAGGAAGGCCCAGGTAGGATTAGGCACTTAGATTTACAAAATATACAGTTTGGTCACCCTGCCCCATGATTAGAGCATATGGGGAACTACCAGAAATGTATGTGGTAGCTGGTTTCAAAATGCTGGAATCCCATCAATCAGCTATTTGTCAGGCAAGGGTCAGCAGGTTCTATGAAAGAGCTTAAAGTTGTGGTGCTCTATGCAAAGTTCACACACATGTACACACACACACACACACACACACACACACACACACACACACACACACACACACGTCAATGGATAATTCCTAATACACTGCTTTCACTTTTGAAACAAGAACAGAAGTAGTCTAGACAGGACATGCTTAAAACAAATACCTAAAAAAAACAATGTGGGGGGAACAGCACAAGCTAATCCTGGTTGTAATAGCAGCAGAGGAACATGTCAGTGTTAGAATACAGCAGTAATGTCACTTGCATTGGTGTCACCCAGTCCGGTATGTCATGGTGTGCGGTGGTGTCAACCAGTCTGGTAACTCATGGTGTCACTCCCATGGACGGAGGTCCAGCTGCGAGTGGAAAAGTCTCCAGAGCCCAGGTCTACTGGGCTTCCTGAGGCAGAGCCTCAGCCGAGGTCTACCCACCCAGTAAACCTGACCTCTCAGGGGACAAAAGACAGAGCCTTGGCTGACTTGGACTCTGCCTTGGGAAGCTCAATAGACCTGGGCTCTGGAGACCTTTCCAGCCGTGGCTGGTACAGCAGAAGCTTTGGCCCTCCCTCCCGCAGCCGGGTAGACCTGAGCTCCAGAGCTTTTGGTGTCATCCCCCCCCCAATGGTGTCATCTGGTGCGGTCCGCACCCCCCCCCCCACACACACACTTGTTAATGACACCACTGGAATACACACTGTGCTAGTGGCAGGCATAAGAGAAAAGTGTTGTTAGATATCAGAAGTAACGCATCTCCAACCACTAATGGGGCCTAATGATGTAAGAGAAGTAGATGCTACTATTTTTAAGTGCTCCTGAGTGCTGTAATCATCACTTACACAGAATACTGTAATTCCTGACCCATAACCCAGATGTTTTATTTTTAATAAGTTCAATTAATTTTTCAATTATCTGAAATGAGTGAAAAGGGGAGAATGGAAGCAGGGGACGAGAAACGAGCTACTTTCAGAGAGATGAAGAGCGCTGTCACTTTTTAATTGGCACTGACTTCCTGTGAGGCAAAGCTGCCTCCGAGACATTTTCAGAAGAGGCGGCCTCAGCCCTTGCACCAGAAAGATGTTGTCAGGCAGATAATTATAACAAATATACAGACAGAGCTCTTGGATGCTTTCAGGCTAAAGAACCATAATGAAACAGAATCGTTAAATGAATGAGCTCTCAACTGACCACCCTTGCTCTTTCTAGCAGGTGGCAAAAGGCCTCAGGAAGTTAGATGTAGGGAATTAAAACAAGAAGATACTGCAATAATTAGAGAGGCCAGCAGGGGAACGACCAAGACATTAATCCTTACAAGATTCTAAAAAGATAAGGGACAGCATTAGAATCCCTCAATGAGCAAGAACTTAATAAGTAATGCATTTGAAGGTTTGCATATTGCATGTCACGGTGCACTTCCAATAGCGTTAGATAGCAAAGTAGACAATGTTTGTTTGAAGGTTTCAATCATGCCCTTATTGGTTTTATATGTCTTTCTCCCTGGGATCATTGATTGTACCTTCTCTTGTAGTTCTTTCACAATCAGACCCACGTGATACTTAGGTAGAGACGTGTGGAGGTAATAATCTAGTAATAACAGACACAGCAGGCTTCATTGACTTCTTGGTTCACAAGCTGGCTGTTGGGCGGATAAGGCCATGGCTTGGTGGTAGAGCACTTACTTTGCCTCTAGAAGGTCCCATGTTCAATCCCTGGCATTTCCATATGAGGCTGGGAAAGACCCTTGTCTGAAGTGCTGGAGTAGTTAACACTCTGAAATGCCATGCAGTGTGTAACTAGATGGACCCATTGTCTGACTGTGATTGGCAGATTCATATCTGCTCAAGGGTGATCATAGTTGGCTTACGCAGTAGCTGTAGATATGAATATTATACAGTAGCATCTTAGAATAGAGGGATGCTGAGCTCCTTGTAAACTCAGCACTGTGTATTTCAGAACACTGTAAGGCAACTTACAGGCCAATCCTATCCTGGGTGCTGGCACAGCCTCCGCTGCATGCTACAGCCCAGTTGGGGACCAGGCAGTAATGGAGAGGTACCTATGCTTCCACTGCCTTCTTATCCCCAGTGGCCCTACTCAGATTTGTGCCAGACCTACCCTTTACAGTAGGTCTAAGGGAGCATGTCGAGCCTAGACCAGGAGCATAGGATATTGGTGCCACTGTTGCCATCGAGATCTGCCTCAGCCTGCCCTCAACATGTTCTCGGCCAGCCCCGACCACCACCACCCCCGGAATGCCCCCTCTGAGACTTACCTGTTCTGCTGGGGGCACCAGAGATCATTGGTGTATACCCAAAGCTGCTAGCCCTTTGCACTGGTGGCCCTGGCATACGCAGCATTGCAGCATTTGCCATGCCAGCGGCCGGGACCTTGCTCTGATGGATCATGAGTTCCCTTAATGCAAGGCCCATATATGATTGGGCTGTTAGTATACAAAGCTGCCTCTGACAATACAGGCTCTTACCCAGAGAAAGTTAGTTGTGCTTAAATTCCACTGAAATTAATGGAAATTAAGTTACTCACAAGGATAATCAAATGAATGGGACTTAAGTTTGACTTCCTTTCTGTGGATTGGAATCATTCTGTGTCAAGAAAGTAGAGCATTTCATATTTTCCTATCAAATGACGCTCAAATGTAATTGGAAATGAAGTTCCGGAGCCAAAATCATAAAATCATGGGGGATTTTGATTTCAATTCACATTGGTAGAGAGTGAAGACTTAGATTTACTGCAGCCGAAGGTACATTTAAAAACCAAGAAGTGGGGGTGAGATTACCAGTGTTACCTCCTACCATGTCATGTTAGCAATTTTATCTCCAGTTCTGTACTGTTGTGGGAAAAAGAAAGAAAGCTACAGAGATATAAGAGGACATTTCCTTTTTCCTCCCCCAAGTTGATAAGTTGCCTGAAGCAAGATAATATTAAATACGTCCATTTGTTTTGTTTTCAAGTTGGAATAAGTTGCTTGACCACTTCTAAGTACTAACACAGCCACCAACAGATTTGCGGCAGGAATGGAACTTAAAATGTTCATGTTATAATATTTTTAATGGGTGTGCTCATCAGCTGCTACTGACTCACCTTGGCAACGCGGCTGCAATTTTCCACCTCACCCCGTGTGTGAAGTCAGGAGTAATGATGCTTCCCAACATTTTCAAGCATTCAGACAGCATGAGATACAAGTCACAATAATAGCTTGACAGCTTAATGTTAAGTATGTTTACTCAGAAGTAAATGTGTGCAATGGAACTAGTAGTGAATACTAGAAGTCTATTATTATTGTCTAGAATAGCCATTAAAGGTCCAGTTTTCTTCTTCAGATATGCCAGTGTACCTCCAAGTGTGCCAGCACAAATGGCAGCCCCACTCATGTAGAACCCTGTCCACTGACAAATGTGCCATGTATGCTGGCACAATGGCAGAAAAACTCCACACCAACGTAGCTCAGATGTCACTCAGACACCAGTGCAACTCTGCCAGCGGAGAGGCCAAAACAGGGAGGATATTGGGGCACGTTGTGTGAGGGACATAGGAGGAGTCAACGTAACCATATCTTAACCCTCTAGAATTATCAAATGTGTCTCTGCTGTCAATTTGTTACCTAACCAACCCCTCCTTTAGCAGCAGCTAAGAGCTGGAAGTGTCCGTTCCCTTTTGGGGAATGTCAGGGACTTCAACCATTGCTATTGTTGGCCAAACACTCATCAGAACCTCTTCTATCTTTCAGGACTGCACCATTTCCACAGGAGGACGACCACTGGGCCTCTGCAGAGTTCCACTGCAGCCACCCCCCCCCCAAGAGAGGAAAAGGTAAAATCCAAGCCACTATGCTCTTGCCCCCTATAGGGCACCACTGCATGTAAACTCTAGTGGCATCACCCTTCCTCATAAACACCGAGTTTGAACTCAAGCCAGAGAACAGGTGTTGCTGATGTTGTTGTCTATTCCTTGTTACTACTAGTACAGCCAGACCTCACTGGCACCTGTTATTTGGATTACTTGCAATGGCACAACGGCCCTGCTAGGAGGAGAAAGTTGGCAACCCCACTTGTGTGTCTCTCTTTCAGATGGTGCTCCATCTTTGAGCCTATGCAATAAAAACTTGACCTGATCACACTTCTTGTTACTTTGCTAGCAGATCCTGTAGGAGATGGGGGTGCTGTGGCATCCATGTGTCATGTTGTGTGTATGTCTATTTGTGGGTGGTGTCCTTGGGCTGTGGTGCTTGTTGCCAGTGGCATTGCTCTAGGTGGGGCGGAGCTCTAAGTTCCGCCGCGCTCCAACCCTCCTTTACTCAGCAGCAGGAGGCGGCCCCTCCCCCTCGCCTTCGGAGCCATTCAAGGTGGAGAAAGCAACGCACAGGAGACTCCCTGCGCGTTGCTTTCACCGCCTTGAATGGCTCCGAAGGCGAGGGGTCGCTTCATGCCGCTGAGTAAAGGAGGGTCGGAGTGCGGCGGAACTTAGAGCTCCGCTCCCCCCTGGAGCAACGCTACTGCTTGTTGCTGTGTGGCTCAATCCTAGTGGCTTGTGAGGGGGTGTCTCCACAGTATTGGCCACTCATTGGCCTTGTACCTGCCTCCACTTCCTGCTCACCATGTGACGCTTCTCTGGCTGCCAGCATTGGGCTGGGTGGATGCAGTGATGGGCTCCTTGGACATCACACATGGATGCCACACGGATAATGCGCTGATGTCCCGGCAATGCCACATGGACATCACAGAGATGTTGCACAGACATCACAGCAGTGACACACAGACATCATCGCAATGACACAGCAGTGTCACAGTGATGACATGCCAGTGTCAAGGTGATGATGCACTGATGTCAAGATGCTGCTCCATGGATAACGGACTGCATCGGTGTTTCCCTGGAGACTGCATTGCTGTGCCAGGACAGGATTGGCATTGGGTTGTTCTTGAGCTTGCATCAGTGTGCCATCAGTGTGGCATTGTCACGACAGGCTTGGGATTTGATGGATATTGTACTGGCATCCGCACATCTGAATAGGATTGGACCGTAATGGGGAAAGGAGTGTGTGTGTGTTACTTCCAAAAGTCCAGTAAAACTGAATATCCCTTCCCCCATTAGTCCAAGAAACCCCTGTCTTCAAAAGCTCCCTTTAGTGCTACCCTGTACCACTTCCCACCAGAGTACTCTAGGAACAGAGAGCTGGAGAGTGCTCTCTCAACACAGAAATTGAGCAAAACTCCATGAACACTTGTAAAGCAATTTACAATGGCGGGACTCTGTCCTGTCAGCATTAGGCAGCCCATAAGACTGGACAAGAGACTGCAAGTCTCATTAACAAAGAATTTTGGGCTGTCAGTGAAGAATCTGGATTCTTTAAGCTTGGAGTACATACACAACCCAGAAACTTTTTAGCTGATCCCAATTTTACTGTGAACGTCTGGGCTGCAAAATCTTTGTTATGTATTTGCCATTAGACTGTTTAAACTACTCATCTTATTGTTCAGCTCAGTAGTGAAGTCTTTGGAAAGAATTATTATTACAGTTATACATGTAATCTTCTGCAGGCTGCAAACGCCTTTCCAGCTCTGTGTCAGTTAATGAAATCCCCTCCATACCACGAGACTTTGGTTAATAAATGATAGTCACCCTTTTAGTGGCAATGAATCGGCTTTTAATTTTTATTCTGTTCTTTTATGAAGAAGCTAATAATTCAGTGATTCATGCATTTGCTGCCCATAATTAAAAGATGGACAGATGTGGTAGTAACAATAGTGAACCTTTAAATAGACTAGAAGTTTGCTTTGTAGGCTCAATGGATGGGGAAACCAAGGAGCTGTGAAGTGGTTTCGGACATTATTGAAGAAACACTGACAATCAAATGTACAGTCAGATAGATCTGCTGGTTGTACATCTAACATTCTGATGGAAGCTTTGTGCAGACTCTACTGTATCTATCTAGAACACGTGAAAATTCCACTTTGAACATGAGAAGTTCTGCTGCCATATGGCTGCATATTTAGCTAGTGACACTTTTCCAGGAAGATTAGAATATACTCATTTCTTTAGGTTCCCAAATAAATGGTTAAAAAAAAATCCCCTTTTGTGGGCATCCCCTTTTGGAATCAGAGGCCCTAATCTGCACATCTAATACCTACAAGAGCCGCCACTTAGCAAACCATGCAGATTTTCATGGCTTGTAATTAAATACACAGTTTTAATATTTATGGGATTTCCAGCCATTTTTTCTTCTCTCAAAAAATGGCTGGAAATCCCATAAATATTCAAACTGTGTACTTAGCAAACCCACTGGCAGAGGCTGTAGCTCAGTTGCAGAACTTAAGTTCCACAGACAGAAGGTCCCAGCAAGTTCAATCCCTGGCAGCTCAGGATAGCCCCTGCAAAGATCCTTACCTCCAACCTTGGAGGGCTGTTGCCAGTCAGTGTAGACTATGAATGGACAAACACAAGGTCTATCTCAGAATAAGACAGAATACAGTACTCGGTGTCTTCCATATGGTCTTTTGGAGGAGACCATATGGAAGGAGAAGACTCTTGGTCTTCCATATGGACTACAAACATACAAAGCAGCACTTCCTATGAGTAGCATGGTCAACACAGAAATTGAGCAAAACTCCATGAAACATGGAAAAACCTTGGGAATATTGGGGAAGGATGCAGAATGTGAGCTATTCTGTAAAGAACAGGATATTTGCCTTGGAGTCATGAGCTTCATTGTAGACACCATATGACATAAACCACAGATATGATCAAGTTACCTATAATCTTTATACGTTTCCATTTATGCCTTTGCTTAGAGAATTCGTATCTAGTTTATTCTTGCTAGCACTAAACAAACATTATCCATAATTGCATTGCCCAGGGGAAATCTTTGTCCACTAGCTTTCCCCCTACTGCCTCCATCGATGTCACTTTTTATTTAACATCCTATACAAAAGCAAAAAGCTACATTCATATAAAGGAAAGACATATTTAATTAGAAAACAACTCCATCAATGTCACTTTTATTTGAGAATGGCCAGAGCGGCCAATGAGTGACACTTCTTTGTTAGATGATGTGTTGAAACTTGGAGAAATTACCAATGTGTTAGTGACAAAAGATCTTGAAATGTACCATGTTTTACACAAAGAGAGAAAGCCCACTGTTAGACAGAAACAGAACCAATTATGAAAGCATCAGAGAAAGAAAACAGTGCTTACACCTTTCTGAAGAACTAATGCAGAGAGAGGAAACACTCCAAAGGCCAAGCCAGATGTGACATTGAGAGAGGTGGGATTGGATTTCCTGCAGTTCTTGTTTTTAAGTGGGCCCCCTAGTTTGGATTATGGTTCAGACACTGGAGCACAGGCACTGGGTGTGTACAGTCCCTACCCAAAATTACGTAATCAAAAGTCCTTGGGAGAAAGGCTGTGGCCTTACATGGAGAAGACCCCAGGTTCAAACCCTTCAAGAAATATACTGTTCACTTAAAGTGGGGAGTGGGCTGTAATGTCCTAGAAAAGGTTTTGGAAACTGACTCTTTGGAGTAGTGGATATAGACATCAAAAATCTGCTGTAATGGAAAGAAGTCACTAAAGCAAACGTTGGACAACAACATACAAGATGAGAAGAACATCGTTTCTTTCCTCCCAATTTGTCATATTTAATCTTCCTACTGTCAAACTAGGCTATACTTTGATAATAGACATGTCAGTCTTCATCTCTCTAATGTACGTTGCTTTTCTTTCACCTCCTGTTTCCATCATTGACTCATCATGCCATCTGCCTCTTTCTTTTTTGCATCTTTCCAGCCACAGAAGAACTACTTGGTTCATTCATCTTTTTCTTCAAACAAACATTTTGAATTTAATTACGAAATGGAGGAGCTGGCAGGTCAGTTACTTTCCCTTGGGGGAAAAGGAGAGGCTGTTCCTTAAAAGTACCAAAAATAATATTTGATTGAAGAATAATCAAAGATTCCAGGACAGCTGTATATCAGGTGCCGTGTGTAAAGTTTGAGGTTGGTACCCATCCTGTTTGGAAGATATGCAACAAGTTAAATTTCTAGGAATTATTTTTATAAATATTTAGATGCTGCCTTTCTATCCCAATATAGTGGCGCCCAAAGCAGCTTACAATGAAACTCATAAAATGCAAGCAAAGATGGAACCAAGCAGATCACCCCTAGGATGGAACTTCACAATTTAGGCACCACAACCAAAAAGGCTCTGTCTCTCCTGCTTTCTTACCATGTGACATAATGGTAAGTAGCACCAATGTGGGCTGCCTCAATAACATGTAATGGGACACAGAGCAGAGCTTCTAATGCTGTTCTTAACTCAGCTAGGTTTGTACAGGAAAAGACAGTTCATGAGGCATCTTGTCCCGAGGCCATTTACACATGTAATATGTTACTTTCATGGTAACATGACTGTGGAGAAGCTGATTTACATTGGTGGTAATATCATGACAGTGACATATGGTATGCACTGGGCCTTATTAAAATAAAACTAAGACTTTTCTATGAAATATGAATCTGATAAATATTTAGTACAACACATTCCTAATCAAGGTCTTGATCTTGCTTTATGTGTCCATTTATGAAACAGACACAGCTGGCTGTATTCTAGTCATTCAAGTTATTTTTATGTTTCACCATGTGAATTCTTGGGCAAGAGGTATTTCACTAATTTGATAATGAGATAGTAAGACTTGTTTGTGGGTTTGCCTGCAGAGAGATATAGAATAATTTTGTTACTTACGGCGCAATCCTGCATAGATATACGCCGGCATAGCTCCCGCTCCGCCAGCTTTGGGTGTTGTGAAAATGCCGTAAAGCACTTTCATGGCACCCAGCAAGTAAGCTATGCCGGCGCAGAGGCCAGTGACACTTACTAGGTCACCCTCCAGACTCCACGCCACCAGGCAGAGGTGAGTCCTGCACCGGGCAGCGGGAGGGCATGGGGAGGGTGGGCCAGAGTGGCAGAGGAGGGGGCCATTGGCGGGCCCAGTCTGGGAGGGGGTGGGGATACTGGCGCTGGGTTACGCCGATAGCCCCGTCCCCTTCCCAGGCTGGCTTTACATGGCCTCCCCAGTTGTGCACCAGCTCCAGAGCTGGTGCACATCTGAGGAGACCCATTGGGGCATCCGAGGCTTACACCGGGGGAAGGGGACATTAGTCCCCTTCCCCCAAGGTGAGCCCTGGCCACACTGGCATGGGCCGCATCCTGCACAGGATGCAGTGGTCAGCCATTTATGCCCCTGCTAACTGAGCAAGAGGCAATTTTTGAATTGGTGCTTCTCTTATATTTAGCAGGGGGAGAGTAACTGCCCCCCTTTCACCCCAGCACAGTGTCTTTTCTGGTGGCTGTTTGCTGGTGTTCTTCTGCATCTTTTTAGAATGTGAGCCCTTTTGGGACAGGGAGCCATTGAACCATTTGATTTTGTCTGTAAACTGCCTTGTGAACTTTTTTTTGTTGAAAAGCGTTATATAAATACTGTTGTTATTAACAACAACAACAACAACAACAACAACAACTTGCGCAGGATTGGGCTGCCCACTTGATAAGCTCTTCTTGTCATTAAACTTCCTTGTGTATGTATGTAAAAAGTATCTAAGGGAAGGGGTTGGATTCAGATTAGAACTATGACAGAGGAGAAGGAGTAATTAACTCTACTGTGGTCCCAATCTGGGTCATGCTCCCTTGAACCTGCTATTCACCTTGGGAGAAACATTCCTATCCGTGCTAGATCAGAATTGTGGCAAGAGAAAGGGTTAACTTCCCCAGGCCCCCATACCCCAAGGAACTGGACCTCACACCCCTGGTAGTTGCTATTAGATACCACACATGAAAGAACAGGCAAATTACATGATTACAGTCACATCTAGTCTAACCCTAAATTTCTATTACCCAATTTACAAATTCAAACTATTTTTAACATCAAGATAAATTAGCAAATCTGGGTTGTCCGAGAAGACCCACTGCTGGGCGGGAGGCTTATGGGAAAGGGAAGGGGATTTAAATCCCCTTTCCCATCCGAAGCCTTCTGCTCTGTCCCCCCCACTGGAAACAGCATGTGCCTTTTCAGTGTGGCTGCACCAACGGGGGGAGGGGGAAGAATAGAACTGGGCTATCATCCAGAGACTTTGGTTGGTCTTTCTTTCCAATTAATATCAGCTTCTTTCAATGAAGTTAAGCTTCTTTCAATGAAGAAATTAATGCTATGTATTCCCCATCTCTTTTCATTTTCTTTTTTGTTTGTGTATTTATGGGTTTCTTGTTATTTATCTATGTCTGTACTCACTAATAAAGGAGGGGGGAAAGCTTCTTTTGATGAGTACTTACTTATTAAAACTTCAGAAATGTTCCTCCCTTTTCTCTTAAAAATTGGCTGAGTTCCAAAAAGCTACTTTAGGTGCGCCCAATGGCACATGTCAGACCGTCAGGCCTCTGTGTCCTTTGCTTTTTAAGCTTCTCTGATTCTCGAAACTGATTTGATATATTGCATGGGGGAGGCTGCTATTTGAAAAGCATATGCCCAGAGCTCCTTTGAGTTACATGGAAGTAGTTGTGCTATGTTTTTGGATACCAGCCAGTATGTGATAATTTTATCTCAGCATTCTAAATGAAAATTTATGGACAGGAAACTAGCATCTGCTTGATTCTAAAATGGAAGTATATCCTTTTTAGGTCCTCCATTAAAATGACAAAAATGACACAACGTTTTTGTGACAGAATATCACATGAGTACAGCAACTTTTAAATGACCCAGGAGAGACTTTTTCACGCTGATTTTGAGCATATCTTGATCCTTCTAAAAATAATGCTACGCTTTTCTTCCTCTTCGTAATCTCTTTGTCCTTGCACTTTCCCATGACAGCAATATTCCTGGAGGTTATTTAAAAATCACAACAATAGAGGCTCAGATGGAATGTATTCTACAGATTTGGAAAGGTACAAACAAGCCTAGAACAATGCTAAACTGGTTAATGAGAAGAAAAGAAAGGAAAGGACACTTGCTTTGAAAATTAAAGCCGTACTCAAATGAGAAGAAAAAGAAGCACAAACTTTGGTTAACCAAATATGTGTTGACCACAAAGCAAACAGAAAACATAATCTGAGAAGAAGCATAGTGCGAAGAACACCAAGACAAATGTTTCTTTAAATGCATTTGAAGCAGGAAATCACCTCCCTGCTTGTCTTTCAGCAACCAATATACAGAGAAATACAATCTCTGAACATGGAGTTTCTAGTTAGCTATGAAGTTGAATAGACTATAGACCAGGGGTGGCTAACCTTCCACCATTAGGGCTACTGCATTCTTAAGAGTTGTGTAGAAGACAGAATCTTGGCAGCTGCAAGTGCTGATGGTGCTGCTAAAGCAGCTGCACCTGCTGAAATGCCCTCACCTATGCAACCATTTAAAGGGCCAGCATTCATGTTGAAAGGTTGGCCACCACTGCTATAGACCTATCTTCTGTGACTTTTTCTGCATCTGCTTTCACTCAATTTTGCTGGGTATTTTCGAGGACCTTAAAAACAGGAAGTGGTGGTGATCTCATAGTTCTCTAATTTCCTCAGGGACAGTCTCTCTCTGATAATCAGATTGTTGAGGACCTTAAAAGATAGATGCTATGTCTCAACATGGAAGTTTCACTCAGGATGGCAAATAGCTGTTGTTAGGCCATGATTCTATGACTAAAAAGCAATCTGATCTAGTGTCTTCTGCAAATCTTGAATTGATTCCATTTTAAGTAATACACCATGCATTAAGCATTATTAGGCAGCACATTACAAATTGTCTTGAAAAGGTGGGAAAAGTAGCATCAACAAAGGAGGTTGAAGGGAAGAAGTTGGAAAATGATGATGGAGAGAGAGAGGGGAAGAAGTTGGAAAATGATGATGGAGAGAGAGAGAGAGGGAGGGAGTTTTAACTCTCCTGTGCTTACTGAACCATCTTTAGAACATGTGGAATGTATTTCAGCTTCGTAGACCACATAAGGATGAGAAAATGTAACCTGTTGTCTATGCTTGAACTATTTGGCCTTTGGACAAGTAAATATTTCATATTGTATGTGTAAAACGGAAAATGACTTGCTACTTTGTAAACCTGTTGTAAAGACAAATGAGATACGGTTGACTGTATATTAACATTTCCTTAGGGACTGAGATAAGAGCAATAAATCTTAAAGTACTTATACATTAATTTATGTTCATAATAAAGTATTTAGGTACTATCCATAATCTCAAGGGCACAGGGAGGAAGTCAGATCTGGCTAAGAAACAACAAAATTAACAGCCCACTAATGGTAGTCACGACTACAGCTCTCCAGAAGAATGTGTTGTAAAACATAAAATGCTTAGAAAGCATTTTCAGAAGAAATGTAATTTATGTTGTTTCATGATTGCTAAACATCAATAAATGTTAGTACTTGGTTGCTTTTTAGAAATGCCATAAAACACTTTACCCAATCTAAGAAAATGAACGACAAGGGCCATAATTTAAGATGATGATCCAGATGGAATTTATTATGCAAGAGATTTGTGACTTGATTCTGAATTAGTTGTACTTGCAGTTTGATCCGAAAAGTGTTAACTTGGAGGGAAGTCCCACTCCTAGCAGGTGTTCTTCCTACTGCAGTCTGTACTGCCTGCAACCCCCAATTCTGGTTCTCAAGGATATTTTCATTGCCAATATCAAGGCTGTACCAGGCAACATAATGCAATCAAGACATGTTGTGGTGCTTTGTGGATTTCACAGCTGACATGGCTAGGATCCAGAGAGCTGCTTGGGCTCACACAAGGGGCTTTTGCTATGCTAGTGGAATGTGTGTATGTGTGTGTGTGTGTGTTTTAACAGCTGAAAATCCCATCAGTATCAAAACCAGCTTGCCGTTGTGACGTGGGGGGCTGCAGTTGCCAAAAACAAGGCCAAATTCCCCTTGAGCTCCCAGAATTAGTTTCATGGGGCTTTACATTGTGACCAGTATTAATGTGTTTATCCTCTCATTTTCTAGGCAAGTGAAGAATGTCTGTTTAAAAGCTGCTTTCATTCTTTTGTGAGACAGCTGATTCAAATAGACACCCTTCTCTTGAATAATCTCTCATCATGGAGCATGTGGACTCTTTTCGGTTTCGAGCCTCATAGAACCCAGTTAACATGTGGCTTATCTTAATAGCTGGAGCTACTATAGACAATGCTGGTGTAAATGATGTGTTTGTGAGTGAGTTTCATTTAGAATCAGTGTAATTAGATGCTTGTTTTATATACATATAATCCAGGGTAATAGCTTTGCTTTTACTGGAGTTGTTAAGATGTCATCAGAAAAGCTCAATCAATCCCAAAAGAAGCATGCCAAACTGTTATCTCTCAAATTGCGTTTGTAGATTAAAAACACAGAAATACTGAACAGTTATTCTTTGGTGGATCATGAATGAAGCCATTCATTAATGCCTCTGCTTGAAATTAATGAAGCTTGATAAACCATGCAAAATAGCTCTCTGGACAGAACATAAGTGGTACCTATGATTCCCTAAGACTGTTTGAAAGTTGCATTTCTTTGAATGTTTAAAAACATATTTGCCTTGAGAGTATATCTTGATGGCACATAGCATAGTATAAATCTTATGAATCAATAGATCACTGAAAATCTTCCAAGATGTGTGATTGCAAGGATTTTTTTTTCCTGAGGTTGATCACTCCTAAGAATAAAATTATTGGGAGGAGGGCATTTTTATATCACGTCTTTTCCAAAGAAGTCAGAACAACATACCTTTTTTCCCCTCTTCTCCTCGTGATATCCTCACAACAACCCTGTGAGATAGGTTAGGTTCAGATATAGTGACTAGCTCAAGGTCACTGGTGCTTCCCTTGCCTGTATCTGGCGGCTGCAGGGACAATCCGGCGGCGGAGTAAGGGCTGCCGGCCTCTGTGCCGGCCGCCCTTATTTAAAGTCATCGCAAATGTGCTTTATGGCGCAAACAGCTTACTTTAAAGCACGTCCCAAACATGCTTTAGAACAGCGGAGCGTGGATTGCTCTGCCCATCATAACCCCACTCAGGCGCCTTCTTTCTAATCTAGACTGATGAGCCCCAAACATTGTAGCCTTTCCTTGTAAGGGAGGTGTCCCAGCCCAATCATCATTTTGTTCATTCTCTTCTGCACCTTTTCTTGGAACAGGTGAGCACATTGCTGGTTGGACCAAGTCACTTAGCTGGCCTTGTCCATCTACCAGCATTTTGCTGAGTGTTCTTTTCTAGCTTTTGACAATGTCCCAAGGCGGGAGGAAACGTAAAGCAAAGGATTAAAGAATTGTTTATGCTTGACTGTTCTGGATAGTCCTTGAAAGCGGCACCCATAATATCGGGGATCGAGTAGAAAAGGAATTTCTTCAGGCAAGTTTTAGTATATATATACTTCTTTATTTCTTCAATCTCCAATATTAACATGGCTGAAAATCCCATAAAATCCACATTTGTACATGAAACAAGTCATGGAAACCTACATGCCACACTGGCATTAATATGTTTTTAAGCCAAACTTGTTAAATACCGTATTTATTTTTGGATCATAATAATGTTAACGCTATCTACTTGGTTAGAATCATTAGAATTTTTTTTGGGGGGGGGCTTTTATGGTTTTTGTTGTATATATTCTCTTTCTGTGTTTAATAATGTAATCCCATTCCCAGGTTTGATTTACCGTATATGATTTTTGGCTGTAAATTATTTTGGCTTCTGTATTTTCTTCTCAGAGTATTTTTTTTTTAAACGTACCCTGGTAATGAAAAACATCATAGGACAGAAACAGCAAAGCAAGACTAGAACTACAAAATCTATTTGTTTTCATTAATAATTTATTGTTAAAAAAAATGTGTTGTGTTGTTAAAAAGAAAAAAAGCTTGTGGTGATGTTTAATTCTGTGCCCAGGACCAAACAAAATCTGATTATTTTTTCATATGCTCATAAACAAAACGCTTTGTTTTTCTGCATATTTGACTTACATACATTTATATATGGATGTATATCTGTCCATCTCTTCTGTCTCTGGCAGAAGACATTATAGCTTCCAGATGGGCAGCCCAATCCTGACTAAGTCCCCCGGCGCTGGAACACTCGTTCCAGCACCGGGAGATGTTGCAAATGTGCCGTAACGCACATTTGCAATGACTCGAGAGTAAGGGAGGCCGTCGCAAGGCCGGCCTCCCTCACTCTGGTGCTGGATGAGGACGTGGCCGGCAGCAGAAGGTAAGTCCTCCACTGCTGGCCGTGGGGGTGTTCCGGTCAACTGAGGGAGGGTGCCATTGGCCCAGCTGGCCGGGGAGAGAGCGAAGGAAGGCTTCGGCTGTATCCTGTCCCCCGCCGGGTGCCTGGGCCTTTACATGGCCTCCTCTTACTTCCGCCAGCGAAATTGCTGGCGGAAATCCGAGGAGGCCAATAGGGCCTTCCCTGAGTGATAAACGTCTCCTTCCCCGAGGAGACCTCTCCCCCCCCCCCGACGGCAATGTTACTGCCGGGGAACAGGATCCAGTGGGCGGCCTGGGCCGCCGGCCGGATCCTTTAGTCAGGATTGCACCATGAGTAGGCTATTTGTACTCTCTGCGGCTGTTTAAGAACATAAGATCCACACTGGATCACACCAAAAGTCAGTCTGATCCAACACCCGGTTCCTACCGTGGCCAGACAGATTTTTCTAGAAAGTTCACAAAGAGTATGAAGCCAAAAGCACAGCCATGTTGTTCCCCTCAGTAACTGGTATTGAGGAGCACACTGACTCTGAAACTGAAGGTCTTACGGTATTTAGCAGGCGTGGCTAATCACCACTGGCATATCCTTGACGGTTGCAACAGTGGCAGGTTGCAAAGGGTCTAAGGTGGTGGCGGATTCGGAGTGCCTTTCACTCCGATTCTACTGTCACTGTCTCCCTAAATCCTGCTGCCAATGCAAGCCACAATAATCTGCTTCTCGCTTGCTCGAGTCAGAAGCAGATCATGCCCCTCTCTTCCTTACCATGCTCTTTGCACATTGCTATGAAACCTGGAAGTCCCACAATTCTGGGTTTCACTGAAGCGCGCAAGGAGCATGGTAATAATTTTGATTTATTTTTTTTTGTAGCGCAGAGGCGGTTGGTGGCATCAGATGGCATTCCAGGTCATACTTTGTGGCAGTTTTGTGATGGCTGGTGCCGGCAGAGCATGTGCTCCACTGGTGCACACGGACCTTAGGATTGTGCTGTGAGTTTCCTTTCTAGAGGAGATGCAGTTTTCAAAATGTATGATTTGCACTTCTGAATAATTCTTCCTCTAAATAAATTGCGACCACCTCACCTTCATTCAAGATGCATCACAAAACAAGATGGGTCAGGTGCTCTGATTGTAAATTGTAAGTCTCTCCAATACAATCAGTGGAGTTATGCCAGAGCTGAATTAAGAACATAAGAAGAGCCCTGCTGGATCAGGCCAAAAGCCCATCTAGTCCAGCTTCCTGTATCACAGTGGCCCCACCAGATGCCTCAGGGAGCACACAAGACAAGAAGATAACCTGTTTCCCGTTGACACTCCCTTGCACCTGGCACAGAGAAAACCCACTTCTAAAACCAGGAGGTTGCTTATGGCTTGTAACCTGTGATGGTCTTTTCCTCCATGAATCTGTCCAAACCCCTTTTAAAGGCATCTAGGCCAGGTGCCATCACCACATCCTGTGGCAACACCCGGAATTTGCAAGAACCGAATTGCAAGAACTGACATGCATTTTGTTTTGTTGCATACCATATACAGTATTTTACTGATTTGGGGACAAGCTCCAGAGCAGATAGAAATAAATAACAGAGAACAGAGAAATAACAGCCCTTTTAAAAAAAATCAGAAGCTGTTTTTCGAAACCAGGCATTTTAATGTCTTTAAACAGGAAAAAAAATGTTAATAAACACTCTTTTTGAAATCCTTTTTAGTGGATTGAGCAAAGCCACCAGGTGGAGTATTCACCCTGGATTTGATGTCGTCTCCTATGCTCACTCTATGGCCTCTATCAATATTGTCAAAGATAGAATGCCTCCACTGTTCGGTGAACAGAAATTGATCCTGTCTTACATTGATCCTGTCTTACATTGATAAAATCTGGGCTCCAACTTTAAGAAATTCCATATTAAATCCCAGAATAACCTAAGTAAGGTTATCTACGGTTATTCTTTGCTTCTAGCTTTTTGAGATTACTCGTGAGTAATTGGCACACACCAGCTACCGGTGCTAATTGATTGCTCCTTGACTCTTAGAGGGCTGTCTCCACTATATAAGTGGAGCTGCCTTCTGCAGCTGTGGTAGCTCAATTGCCTGATGAGGTCTTGGATGAAACGTAATGAAATAATCCACACTTTTATAAGTTTTTAAACATGCTTTTAATTTATTTTACACATGGCTTTCAAACCCGTTTCTACAATTTGCTCTGTATACAGAATTTGATCCATTTGCTGTTTTCAAAAAGTAATGGATAATTAAGGTGAAAACCTCTCCTATTTATGGTCATATATACCACTGTGCAGTATTAACATCTCGATGTTACTAGCTTTAGTTTTGCTTCAACCCTTTGATTCTGATTGCTGTGCTCCTTCAGGGGTCTTACTTTGGGAGTAAGTTCTATTAAACTCAGTGGAATGTTCTTCTGAGTAAGCATGCAGAGAGCTGGACTGTAAGGCTGCAATCCTGTGCACATTTACACAAGAGCAAGGTTGGTTGTGTACAGTAGGATTTACTTCTGTATAAATGTGAATAGGATAAGGCGGCTGTTACTTTACCAGAAGGACTGCTATGAAGTGTGAACACCTTAAGCTGTCCCTGCAAATCTTTACCATACAATGCACAAATGCAGCACAACTGGCCTGCAAAAATTTGTAGTGTAAACAGGTGCAGCAGCTGTAGGTGTGATTCTTGTGATGGTGAGCTGTATCATGTATTACCACATGCCCCACATACATAATTACGCTTACCATATCTCCGACCGGGACACACGCGAATGCCCTTAAGGGAGGTGGGGGGAGGGGCGATAGTAGCCGGAGCAACGCTCCGGCTACTATCGCCCCTCCTCCCGCCTCCCTTAAGGGCATTCGCGTGTGTCCCGGTCGGAGATATGGTAAGCGTATACATAATACCTTGACAAATGTGTAAATTCTGTCCTGTTCATTATGCAATGCCGCTTGTCGAGCTTTGGAGAAGACCCAGTTTTGCTCTATCTGTCTGGAATATATAAATAAAGATAAGAGAAAGCTGGACTGAACTGCTGACATCTGCAGGAGATACTTGGCAATAGATGAGAGAAATGCCTAGATAACCTAAACAAGCTCGCGTGGTGACAGCTTTAAAGAAAACTGTGTTGCATGGGACTGTGTCTGTGAAAAGGCAAAGATACTAAGAATTCATGCTGCCTGCTGTAGAAATATTATTGTAAATTTGCAACAGCTGAATAGGAAATTCTTCCCAATTTTTTTGAGCTTTAAAAAAATGTAGTTCTTAGGAGCATTTCCTGGGCAAAAGGACCAGATGAAACCATTAAATGACAGAATGAGACAAATGAAGCATCAGTGTACACATTCCAGTTGGTCAAGTCATGTGCTGTCAAGTGGTGTTTGATGTGAAATAAATCGAGGCAGGTGAAACAAAGCAGATCAAAGGGTAGTTCTCCAGGGGACCCAAACTGAACCATGTGCTTCATTCAATTGTGTAAATTCAGCCCATGATGAGGCATTACATTGGCAGGTAGAAGCAGCACTATTGGACTCTGTTTATTCTACCTGTCAATCTTCTTTTAAAAATAATTACACACTTAGTCAACAGTGCAGAAGGACCCATCTTGTGCATTTCTTTGAGTTGGCTCAGAGCTGCAAAAACAACCCAATGGATATGAACAAAGAGTGTTTTTTTTTAAAGTGGAATCACTAGAAGGTGGCATATTTTCCACATTTTTCTACCTCCCTTCCTCCAAGGAGCAAAGGGTGGCGTACACAGTTCCTTATTTTGTCCTCACAACAGCCCTGTGAGGTAGGTGAGGCTGAGAGATAGTGACTGGCCCAAGGTCACCCAGGAAGCTTCATGGCTGAGCGGGGATTTGAACCTGGATCTTTCAGGTCTAAGTCCAACTCCCAAATCACTACACCATCCTGGCTCCTTGTACATGCACTGTAAGTTTTGTAAAACTACACAATAAATATGAGGCAATATGTGCTTCAAACAACACGGCTTCAATTTCACATGCCTCAGTTACAGGGAAGTTCTAACCATATTTACTCAGAAGTTCTACAAAGTTTAATAGAGCTTACTTCTGTGTGTGTGCATGCGCACACATGTGTGCACATGCTGAATTGACCTACTTCAGTTTAGAAACACAAGCTGAGTGATTTTCATAAGTGATAGCGGCTAAGTAAGACTTGTAACTCTGCATCTTAAATTAAATCTGGGGTGATTACTCTAGCTTCATAGTACAGGTGGGCCCCCATATCCACTGATTCGCTATCCACGGTTTCAGTTATCCACGGATCGTGGGGACCCCCCCAGGCTTTTACTTTTTCCCCAGTAAGCTTTGTTTCTTCCTTAAAGAAACAGGAGAAGCAGCCTCAGGCTGCTTATTACAGGCAAGTAGAACGAGACTAAGTACTAGAGAGGCTCTGCAAGGTTAACAGAAACCTTGCAGAGCCTCTCTAGGACTTAGACTCGTTCTACTTGCCTGCAATGGAGGCTGCTTCTCTGTTGATGGAGATGGGGGAGAATGTAGCTAAAAAAACCCTCACATATCAAAAAGCAGCATAGATTTTGATCTTGTTCGCCTTCATACATTTTGATGTGGGGAAGAGGAAACATATGGCCTTGAATGCTTATCATGCCAGGTGCGCTCCAACATATGTTTGTTGTGCCAGCATTCATTTAGATTTGTCCTGCTGGTAATTCAGTCCAATATGTCCATCCTGACAGAAATGAAATGAGTTTGTCCTAATAGATTCCTTGGTGCCCACTGCCAAGCATTCAGCCAGTTTTCTCGCCAAGAATGAGGTGCTTTATTTTAGTGCCAGGGCCAGAAAATTTGCCTTTGGCTATATATTTGGTTTGTGAAAAATACAATGCTTGTGTGGGGTTTTTTCCTTTCCTGCTTTGCATTGATTTAGGATTAAAAAGGACCTTGCTAGGCATCATTCGTACTCACTAGGCTGTTCAACTAAGAAAAACAGTCTTCTTAGTCAGAACACTGTTCCCTTAGGTCTATCCTGCCAGCTTGCATATCATATTTTTCTCAAGGAAGGACCTGTATAGCGAAGTAACATTTAAAAAAAAAATGTTTTCACCTGCTGAAACTGCTTCAGGGTTTGTTGACATGCTTTCTGTGATAACATCAAGAAAAGGACTTGCTGGGATTTTGCTCTACTTCTGTACCCCGAAGAATTTATTACATATAGACAGACACTAATGACTGGTGTTAATGAACCAAACCTTTGAGAGCTATTTTTTCATTTATTTATATCCATTATGCAATTGGCAGCTACATTTTATTGCTGCACAAAACTCTTTCAGCCTGCAGCTACGGTATTTGTATGATTGTGTAGACTGGGAAGAATATACAACATGGCTACCTGTACATGTGATGTTTGATTGAACAACCTGTCATTTATAAAAGGCCAGCGAACCAGAATTGGAAACTATGGATTGAAGTGAGTTTGTAAACCAGGGATTGTACTATTTTTGTCTTGGTATGATGACAAACCAGTAAGACGACAAACCAGTTATAGTCGCTGCATAGGGAGTGATGTCAGAGATTGATTAGGTTGGACACCTGTTGTGGGCCCAAGCCCATCATAAGGCCAGTTGGCTGAAACATCAGTACTACTAGTTGCAGTGGACATGCCCAGTATACCGTAAGGAGGAAGGCAACAGGGTGCTGTGGGGGCCCCAGAGCAGGGCTTTGACTCAGGGGCCCCAGCAACCTGGTGCTGGGACTGCTGTTGCACCTGACTAGAGCACTAAGTAGATGGAAAATGAAAGCAGACATAAAGTTCTAAACTAAACTGTTGTTTGCCTGTACATTGGAAGCTGAAACCATGGTTTGATGTGTACATTGGAAGCTGAAACCATGGTTTGATGTGTACATTGGAAGCTGAAACCATGGTTTGATGTGATGTCTGAACAGTGTTAATATGTGGAGATTTTAATCTATTATCATCCAGCTTTACATTATTCACAAATTTCTGAGGCCTCAATCAAATTCAACATCCAGAGGGAACATTGCTCCTTTTAACTGGTGTAGTGGTTTGGGAGTTAGACTCAGACCTGGAAGATCCAGGTTCAAATCCCTGCTCAGCCATGAAGCTTCCTGGGTGACCTTGGGCCAGTCACTATCTCTCAGCCTCACCTACCTCACAGGGTTGTTGTGAGGACAAAAGGAGGGGAGGAACTATGTACACCACCCTTTGCTCCTTGGAGGAAGGGTGGTATAAAAATGTGAAAAATAAATAAATAAAAATAAACTGGATGACATGAATAAAGCTTGCACCACAGTTCTGAGTATGCCTTAGGATTTAAGTTGACTATTTGAGTTGTGGAATATAGCGTGTATCCATGAAAAAGGATGTCTTGGGCCATTCAGGGCCAAACTAGATATGACAAGGGAGATCTGGGAACAGGATATCTATGCTTAAGGTGTGTGTGTGTGTGTGTGTGTGTGTGTGTGTGTGTGTGTGAGAGAGAGAGAGAGAGAGAGAGGATTTGTATTGGGCCTGTAGCACTGGGAAGAATATACAACATGGCTACCTGTACATTTTTTCTCTGAGAGACAAATAGGTTCAATGGGGGAAATGGCGTTCCTGCGGTAGGGGCTCGATAGTAAGTCGCGCCCCAACCTACTACCGCGTTCACGAACCGGAGCGAGGAGGCCCCGCCCCCTCGCCGTCGGAGCCATTCCGCGCAGCGAAGCTGAACGGGCAGGAGACCCTGCCCGTTCGGCTTCGCTGCGCGGAATGGTTCCGACGGCAAGGGGCGGGGCCTCCTCGCTCCGGTTCGTGAACGCGGTAGTAGGTCAGGGCGCGACTTACTATCGAGCCCCTACCGCAGGAACGCCACTGCATGGGGGACATGTTAAACCTCGAGGAACCAGTAGTTGAGAAAATTCCACACCTTACCAGTGGTTCCCAAACTTACCTGGCTCACGACTCCCTGCAGTCTCTTCTTCCTGGCTCACAACTCCCGCGGTAGCTCCTCCTACCTGTTCTCCTGGGCGCCGCCATCTTGGATCTCACTAGATTGCATGAGATCCAAGATGGCGGTGCCCAAATCTCATGAGAAATGGGCTATGCCATTTTGGATCTCACAAAATCTTGCAAGATCCAAGATGGCGGCGCCCAATTCTCATGAGATTTGGGCGCTGCCATCTTGAATCCTGCAAGATTTTGCGAGATCCAAAATGGCAGATCAGGTAGGAGGAGCTACCAGGGACATCTCACGATGCCCCTGTGACTGTGCTGCGACACCCTAAGTCATCATGACGCACAGTTTGGTAACCCCTGCCTTAGACCTATGGACACAATGTTCTAGTGCAGGGGTAACAAACTCGAATAGCATTAATTACACCTTCTGAGGGCCGTAAGCAACGTCATTAAGCAGAAATAAGTACTTTGTTTTCATGTAGGAACATATTAGCTGTAAATAACAGAAGAGAAATATGCAAATCTTGATCATATTTTCAAGATATGGGAGAGCCCAATTATCACATGGGCCACCCTTTCAGCCTCGTCGCTTCTGTTAAGGCATTACTTTGTAGCCCAGCAGCTGAGAGGTGCTCTGCAAAGTGACACCTTGGCAGAAGCGGCACTGCAGAAAGGGTGGCCTGTCTGATAATTGGGCTCTCACAGAGCCTTCACAACATCTCCCTCTCTCACCCGGTCTGCCCCTTCCCCCATAAACGTTCCTTGCCTTCTGAGGCCTCTTTCTGTCTATCCTGCCCAGAGCCTTAGCAGAAGCGGTGCTCCTGAAAGAGCAGCACAAAGAGAACCCAATTATCACATGGGCTGGATAAAGAGCTTCCAGGGCTGTATCCGGCCCACGGGCCTAATGTTTGAAACTCCTGTTTAGAAGGCATGCACATTCCTAAAAGCTAAGCATGACCAAGTGAAGTTCTAACTATTGTTCCCCATTGTTGTTGTTGTTCAGTCGTTAAGTCGTGTCCGACCCTTCGTGATCATATGAACCATATCCCGCCAGGCCTTCCTGTCCTCCACTATCTTCCTGAGTTCGCTCATTTTCATGTTCGTTGCATCGGTGATGCTGTCTAACCATCTCATCCTTTGCCTTCCCCTTCTCCTTTTGCCTTCAATCTTTCCCAGCATCAGAGTCTTCTCCAGAGAGTCCTCTCTTCGCATCAGGTGGCCAAAATATTTGAGTTTCAGCCTTAGTACCTGTCCTTCCAGGGAACAGTCAGGCTTGATTTCATTTAGGATTGACTGATTTGATCTCCTAGCAGTCCAAGGGACTCTCAGGAGTCTTCTCCAGCACCACAGTTCAAAAGCATCTATTCTTCGGCGCTCAGCCTTCCTTATGGTCCAACTCTCGCAACCATACATTAAATCCCGTGCTATCTCCAGGTTTGTTTGGGGTTTTTTTCATTGTCATTTATTATAGTTTTGTTTTCATTTTTGTATTGTCAGTTATTTAAACTGGTTGCAAGTCACCTTGGGGGCTTTTGTAAGAGCCAAAAGGCAGGAAATAAATACAATAAACTGCCAGTGATTAAGGTTACTTCCATCGCTCTAAACTCATTCCCACTGAAACAAGATAAACAGTGTGCAAAATATAAAAATAATATTTGGGGTCTTGCAGGCTCAAAATCTTTGATTAAATATACTGACCTCTCTCTAGGCTCATTCTATTATAACGTCAATGCGTAAAGTGATTTCAAAAGGATCATTCATTCTTCAGAGTTAAAATGGTGGTTTCTACCCCCAACTCCTTCTGGCTGATTCTTGTTTAGCGTTTTGTATCGGTTATGAAAGATCTGTAGAGTTACAAACTCAGGAAATGGCTGTTGAATAATATGACAGAACTGCAAAACCATGAAATGAAGAAACATTGTCCCTTTCATGTTTCCAGCAAGATGTCACAGGAAATGAAAAATAAAAATGAAATAAACAATTTCAACTGTGTGGAATATCCGCTAACCTATTACTCCACTCTGTCGCCTGATACGTAAGACATCTTCCTTTGAAGGGCCAAATGGGTAATCATGTCATTGGCCCTAGTATGTTCATTTTTTTAAACTGTAAATAGCAACCATGGCAGAGGAGAGGGATCAGTATGGCGAGGAAGGAAGGGCTTTTAATCTTTTTATCTTCATACTATCCCCTGGTGAAAATTCCCTTGTCTGCAGATGCTATATTTGCCTATGAGAAAATGCCATTGGCACCAAAGGCAACTTCCTTCTTGAGGCAAATAGCAGTCTAGGGAGAAGCCTTTTCATCAGGTCCATGGCACAGTGCTGAATGCTTCTCCCCATACAGTCTTATGTTACACTCTTACACCGGTGTAACAGTAGATCCACTGGTGTAAGTGCACTACACAGGACAGACACCAGCGTAATGCCCCTCGGACGCTGCACATGTGCAGTTCAGATGCAGGACAGATGACAGTGTAACTCCGCCGGTGCAGGGGGCATTCCGAGGGCGTTCAGACACCCCCAGAATGCCCCCTGCGCCGGCAGAATTGCGCTGGAGTCTGTCCTGCATCCGAACTGTGCATGCATGGCTTCCGCGGGGGGTTACGCTGGTGTTCGTCTTGTGTCAGTTGGCATACGGCAAGTTACACTAGCATGAGTGAACTTACACCAGTGGATCTACTGTTACACCGGTGCAAGAGTTACACAGGATTGCGCTGTCAAAAGGATTCTCCTTTATCATTAAAAATATGTTGTTTTGCAATATTGCCAGTGCTGTATTGCAGTACAATATACTGCCTTTTGCAGTACTGTCCAACAAAATATTTTCCTTTTAAGATAAGATTTGATGTGCGTGGAATAAAAAGCATCTTGGAGATTCTTTTGTTTTATTAACAGGAGGGAAAGCAAATAAATTTTTAATTAAAAAAATGAGGCTCCCAAGAATCTAATTAATATAAATAGCCTTTAAAAGCCAGACCCAGTCCTCCGTAGGTTTCAAATGGTCTGAAGATCAACCCAAATCAGTGTCAACTACATGTTGAGCTCATCGAGTCTAGACATTGTCTTTGTCTCCATTGTAATGGTGATAAGTGGTCTTCAAGGAATGGCGTAAACCACACTGACATTTTTATTACCCCCTGCGTGTTTAGGAATGCCAATTTCTTCTTAGTTTGAGCTATTATTATTCCCCCAGTCCCAGGTTGAAGGAGTGAATTGGTTGCTTGGAGGCTAATCTTGGGAACTGCAAATAAAGGCATGTAAAGGCAAAAGGCATTATTTTAATCTAGACTGATAATGATCGAGACCAACACAGGCCTTCAGTTCAGTGCCTTCTTCATTCTGTGAAGTACGTCCTTTCTTCATTAATTTTGCTAAAAACAAAGCATTAGTTGAGGCTAAACAGCAACCCCCCAAACTACATTTTTTTTCTGCCCCTTTAAAATAGTAAGTGCATATAAATGAGAAATAAAAAAATAAATAGTGCAACATTTAGTTCCCATTCTCCTCTGTCGTTGATGACTTTATAAATATTATTTAATACTGCAAGGAATGCAATGTCCAATTACTCTGTTTAAGCTAAGCCTAAATATAAATTAAAAACATTCTCTTCCCCCCCCCCCGCCAGTTTGCTTTCCCTTCCTCTCGTGTCTGTGTTGATTTTGGGTTGTGAGCCCCCAGGACAGGGATGTATCTTTCTCACAGTGCCATGAACGCCCCCGGATGCACTACATAAGCAATATTGAAAATAATTAATATTATTTATTTGTCAGACCAATGGTTTTTCTTTTGCTGTGATGTTGTAGTGAACTGTTGCTAATGATGTAATTATATTTATGCCAATAAAGGTACCTATCTAAATTTTTTGGCTTTGCCAGTTTGCATCAATGCCCTCGATCAGAGGTCTCCTTCACACACGAGAAAGTCCCACACAACACGAGTTCCGGTGTGCAGGCGTGCGAGCATAGGTGCCTGGCCGCCCGCCTCCAAGTGCTGCCCTGCTCTCCGCCAGTGTCGTCCTGCAATTAGTCTCTCCTGATTGTCCCGCCTTCTAATCGCTGATTGGATTAAACATAAGTGCGCACCAATTGGCTGAAACCCCCTCTAATCTGATTGGTTAAAGCAGTAGCTCCGCATCCCCGCCCCCTCAAAATCTTGAACGGGGTCATTTGAGATCGCGCCTGAACTCGGGAGAGTGCAGGTCTCCCGCGTTCAGCTGCAAACTCTTCAAAATGGGAGGCCAGACAGCTGCGCGAGCTCCGCACGCGTCTGGGACGTGCCGGAACTCATGCGGTGTGGGTCGGGCTTCAGACCTTCTAACTCTTAGTATAACTATCATGCGATACAAAGAAACACTTGTTTCACGTAATATCTTGTCTTCCCAGGTCTTTTGAATGCATATTGGTTTTTTGAAACTCTTGGGAACTGTAATAAAAGGCTGGTAAGTAATAGATGACAGCAATGGCACGCCAAGAACACTTTATGGGGAAAACCCTGTGCAAATGCATTGCTAAAGTGAAGGGTCCCATAAAGCTCATTTTCCCCCTTAAAGCATCTATAAAAATGTTACCTTCTTATTCAGCATATTTTCTCTTGCTCTGTGGCATCGTTAGAGGAAACTGGAGGGAAAACCTAATCCAGTTTGTGTGGGCAGCAGTAACTGGAGAATGAAATTCAATATTATTACCTATGCAATACAAATGGTATAACGTGATGTTTAGATCCCGCAGTGAGTATATAATGGCGCGGCAGAGGGAGCAGAAAAATAACTCTTCAGCACATATTGGCCCAGGGCATGGAATCTTCCTGAAAAACCGTTGCAGGCTCTGAAAAAGAAATTCATGGCAACACAGTGATTATTATGCAAATGCTGACATTCGGTTTCATTTAAAAATTCCATCTGAGATGCAGATGCTCTTCATTCACATAGCAAAAACATCTTTTGTGATTTATAGACCTGTAATTGTACAGGAACTTGTGAAATCTCTTTAAACATTAACGAATCAAGATTAATACTATGAATATAATACGATACGACATTCATGCACTTAGCCAAATTGTTCCCCTGACTGGAAAAAAATCCTTTCCATAGGATGAATACATAAGAACATGTAACACAGAACACAGTGGCCCCACCAGATGCCTCAGGGAGCACACAAGACAACAAGATACCTGTGTCCTGTCGCCACTCCCTTGCACCTGGCACAAAGAAAACCTACTCTTACAACACTAAGACCTACACTAATCGCGCAATCCTATTTAGTGCTAATGCCGGCACAGCAACTGCGAGCAACGTGTAAAGCATGCAAGGTGTGCTGGCAGGAAGGCCTGTGCTGTCCCAATGGTGCTGAATCCAGATCATCATGCGCCAGAGCAGGTAGGTTCTGCTCTGAGCGGCACAAGGGCTGGGGAAGGGCAGGGAGGGGGCGTAACAGGGTGGGGGAAGGGCAGGGGGTAGGTGGATTGGGTCCAAGAGGGGGGCAGGTTCGGAAGTGCTGGTGCACATCGAATCTTATCCCCCTTCCTGAGCCTTTTTCCTTTAAATGAACCTACCGGACCTGCACCAGCTAAATAGGAGGAAGAGGTCTGTGGCGCTGCCTGCTGCTTTACAAATGTTCCCTTACCCCGAGGAGACCCTCCCATTCCCCTGCTGGATACAGCGTGTGTTGGAATTCCCTTAAGGGGGGAGTAGCTATTCATAGCTCCGTTCCCCTCTCCCTTACTCTGGTTTACTCCCCGCCCACGTGGCAGACTTGCTTAGCTTTACTTGGCTACATAAAACATATGAGGCACAGGCAGATTGAAGTTGCAAAAAGAAGAAGAGTTTTACTTACAGTTTCATATGTACAGCAGCATCTGATTTACATCAGAGGTACATCCTAGACTTAAGATAGAACCCCCCTAGAGCTGGGGCTCCCTGCATGAGGTGTGCAGCAAGATGGCCACTGGGCTCCAGAGGAGCTTGGCATCATCTCGCCTGGTCTAGCATCAAGATAGAAGAGAGGTGGAGAGAAGGGTGAAGAAGGAGGAAACTGGGTCTGGGGCCACGCCCCTTCCTTAAGACAATGAGGGGTTAAAGACAAGAGGGTCTACTTAGGTACTTAGGTGATCAACCAACACACACACCCCCTCCAGTGTCCAGCATACAGAAGTTGCCCAATTTCCCAACAGCGTGGGGTGTGCAGCCCTGCTGTGCTGGATAGGATTGGACTGTTAGACCTAGATATGTGAATATCTAGTAGGCTAGTATGGCATTCTTCAAGAATACACATCTGTATTTCCTAGATTAGAATAACCGTCAGGTGCTCTCTCTCTCTTACACACACACACACACACACACACACACACACACACACACACACACACACACACACACACACACACACCCCTACCCCTCTCCCATGACTTTTTCCATGGAACCCCTAGGCAGTCTTCCATCTACATATTCAGTGATGTCACTGGGGGGGGGGAAGCGCGGGCTGCCCTAGGTAACGCGCCTGCTGCCGCCAAGTAAGTTTTTTGTTTAAGTAGCTGGGGGGGGGACGTTGCATCTTTGGCTTTCCACAATCAGGAAAGAGAAGCCAAAGACGCAGGTGCCCCAATCTGTCGGCGGTCACCCCAATCTGCCGGCAGCCGGGTCTTTGGTTACTCTTCCCCATGATCAGGGAAAATAAGCTGAAGACATGGCCGTCCCAGTCCCTACCTCCTGCCTCTGGCTGCTCCGGAAGTGATGTCACTTTCGGGCTTGGGGGGGTGACACCCATCCTTGCTGCCCCAGGTGGCAAGGAAGCTGGGAACGCCCCTGTACAACATTAGCAGGAAGTGGACCTGTTTAATGTCAACAAGATGGCTATATCACATGCTCTCAGATCATACCTTGGGACAAACTGTTTGTTTCAGCTAAAGTAATAAAGCAACAAATACTTGACGAAGTGAAAAAGGGCGCTGAACTGAAGGCCAGTGGTGGTGTCTATAAATATTGGTCTAGATTAAAATAAAGCCGTCTGGTTTCACATGCCTTTTTTTTTGAAGTTACTAAGTCTGGCCTCTAGGAACAAAGCCTATTCTGTTGGCCTGACTCACAGCCCAATCTTGTGCCTGATTGTGCTGTCGGAGTGATGGCTTTATGACAGCGGAAGTGACCTCTGCTGTTGTAAAATGGCTGCTGATGGCACACGCAGCGCTCCATCAGTGGCCATTCTGCGAGTGCTGCCGCAAGATGTGGCAGCGCTGCAGCTTCGCCGCAAGACCCACTGTGCCCGCTGGACCTGGCAAGTCGGGGGCGGGAGGTAGGCGTGGAGGGGGAGGGGGAGGACTGGGGGACTAACTGGGCATAACCTTTTTAGGCACGGATGCATCAGGGCTACTGGTGGGATATAGGATTGTGGCTTTAGTTTTGCAAAGTATCTGGGATACTTTCCCTAATTCATTCACAACTTAGGCTTGTCAGCTTCAGTCTTTATATTGGTATTCAGCACATTATTTTATTTGCTTCTCTTTTTCTCATACTTTGGTATGATTTTTTTTTTTGGGGGGGGGGTAAGTGTTCAAACTGCACAGTGGTGGGTTAGGAAGATAACATACCGGTAGATATGCTACTCCTATAGGCACTTAAATACAATAAAGTCAGAATAAATATCACAACTTTCACCCTGTAATCCATATATTGGTAACATTTTTAGGAAAATGCAACGAGCTTTGAGGGGAGAATACTACAAGCAGTTTAAGCTCGGGAAGATACTGCCCAAAAATATTTGAAATTAATGGAGTCTAAAATTGATTTAGTAAACTAGCTCTTTGATGGAGTGGAAAGTAGAACTGCAGAGAAAAAGATACAGCTAATTGAAGAACATAATTTAATTCTTGAAGCAGAGTGTGAAGCTCACCGAGGGGTAGATTGCAGCTTTAATTGAAGAAGGATTCATGTGTTTGTATGCAAGCATATTCCAGATACCATTAGTGTGTCAGTTTCTGTAACATGCATTCTTACTATTTGTTTCAACAGTACGATTGAGATATGACTCAGGGTCACAAATCATGTGAGAGTTGGTTACCGTCATGCTCCCCATCTAGGTAGCTATATACCTAGCCATCCATCATAATGCTTCAGTCTTGTTGGTTCTACATACTGGCCCTTTGTAATGCATATAAACAATTAAATGTATGAGAGTTAAAAGATGCATTCAGCCTTTCCCCCTCCTCTCACATATATATTGCACCAATTTTAACTTAGTGCTATCAAGTAATGCGTTTATGATAAGCTTGCTCCAGAACTGCATTCAAGAAAGTTCTGCCAACGATAGCTAACTGGTAATAATTTGTCCACACAGACAACTTGCCTGTTACTATGAGAGAAATTTACACAAATGTTTTGGTTCTCAAATCTATGGCACTGACTGTGGCATAGCTGTTCAACACATTATATATTACGTTTAGGGTCTTCCAAGTATTTCACGTACTAAAGTGAATACATTTAATGAATGATGATTGAATCAGTTAACAAGAACAGACTAATCTTATGCATATCTACTCATATGTCTACATATGCTGGCATAACGACAGCCCTGCTGGTGTAGAAGCCTGCCTGTTGATGGACATGCCCTGGATGCGGAAAAAGAATGTTCACCTTTGCCAAGAGAGAGAGAGGCCAAGATGGGGAGGAAAGTGGGGTGGAACATGGGAGGGACAAGGAGGAGTCGGCATGCCTTATCCTGAGCATCCCGAAGAGGACAGACAAGCCCCAGATATTGAAAAAATGCTGCATCAATGACAAAGTTGGCACAGGAAAGAATAAATCCATAAGGGAGGATGGGGTAAGGGAAACCAGAAGAAAATCACACCTCCTGCCCCCACCCTGCCCACTTTCCTATGGGCAGTCAATCACATTTTTTCTTTCTGAATTTTGTGCAGAATGCACAATGCATGTGCGTACATATGTGTACACACCACACCAACCCCACTGTATAAGCTCCTGCTGGGGAGACTAGAGCTCAAATGATACGATAAGAACATAAGAACATAAGAAGAGCCCTGCTGGATCAGGTCAAAGGCCCATCTAGTCCAGCTTCCTGTATCACACAGTGGCCCCACCAGATGACTCAGGGAGCACACAAGACAAGATACCTGTATCCTGTCACCACTCCCTTGCACCTGGCACCTAGCTATACATCTGGCCTCTCATCGTTCACACTTTGAGCACCATAAGGGAAACTTGGGTGTTGGGAACTATGATGAAAGAATACTTGGCACACAGATGGAGCACTTTACACAAGCATCCAGCGTAGCATTTCCTGGCTGGCTTCTGGTGTTTCTTTTCCTTGCTTGTGCTGGATGGGCTTAGGATACAGTGGTTGCTATGCTGGCATCCATGTGCCATCAGCACAGCATCCAAACAGGATTGGGCCATAAGTCTATCTGTTAAATATTCTTTTCATTTTCTCTTTTCAGTTTTTCTGAAGATCCTTAAGTGACTGTTTTGAAAACAGAAACTGTAATTTTGCCATCAGCAAAAAATGTCTAATCTCTGAGCACAGTGTAAGCTTTTAAACAGATGTCTATTAAAATTTGTGTCCTTGGGCCATATACAGATTTGATATGCTACAGTTGTAACCATACGTTACTTAAGAATCTGCAAAGCCAAATTAAAGAATACAGAAGCTATAATCACAGAATTAACCCAAAGTACCATTTACTTCAAACCTTTCCTGTATGGCAGCATCATCCACCCAACAGCAGGTATGCCATTTAGGGAAGGTAGGGGAAGCAATCTCCCCACATCAATCTTTCAGCCCACATGTGATGATTCTTCACACCTTTCCTTTGGTCAATTCACTGGTCTGCACAGCAGGGACATAGGACACAGTATGGACAATTTTCCTCATCCAAATTTCTCCCCAGATTTTGGAGTCTTTGAATACTATTCCTTGTTTCTGAAGTGGAACCCCAATATTAAGAATCCTCTATTGTTCCATTTTTTGTTTCTGAAGTTTGTGCAAAGTGCAGTGCATGTGCATTTAGATTTCAGTTCCTTTAAGACATTTGCATCTCCCCCCATTGCATTACTGATATACACATAAGCATTGATTTTTTGCAGTGGTTTTTACCAATCTTGATGTGATTGTAAAATTATTACAAGATGCATTTTGCTGTGGTGTTTTACCAATATGTATGTGTACATGTGTGCATATGTGTGATAAAGAAGAGCCTCGGTGTCATTTAATGTAGGGTCATAGCACGATTCTTTTATGTGGTGCATTCTAAATGTGCATCAGTACATATCGGCATCAGTAAAACATCACACATTGACGTGTATGTTCCAGATTTTTAAAATTACACACAGAAAAAAATCCTCTTATCCATGCTGTTATCAATAGGCTTACGTATTGGATGTGCATGCTAAAAGCACAAAATCCCTTTATTTCCAAAATAAAGTATCATTGTCTTCAGTTCAGAGAGAATGCACTCCTGGAAAGGTTTCAACCCAGCAAATAGCTCCAGCTTATTCAAACAAAGGAGGTAAACTATATGCAGGGAAAAGAACAGAGCTATTAGCTGATCTGCCCTGGAAAATGTCCTCTCTCTTTAAATACAGCATTCAGGGCACAATCCTATCTGCGATATAGGCTGGCACAGAGGCCTCTGCGCCGGCCCAGGGTGTCACAAATGAAGTGAAGCACGTTCACAACACCGCATGAGTAAGCAGCGCTGGTGGGACGACCTGCACCATCCTGCTTGCGCCAGTGCAGGCCCCAACGTACGCCAGAGCAGGTAAGCGCCGCCCAGAGCAACACAGGGTCGGGGGAGGGCATTGCGGGGGTGTAAAGGGTGGGGGAAGGGCAGGGGTGGGCAGATTGGGCCTGGGAGGGAGGAGGGATTGGCGGCAGTGGCATATGCTGAATCCTATCTTCCCCGACCTTCTGTCCCTACACAGGTCTCCTGGACTTACACCAGCTAAATAGCTGGTGTGGATCCAAGGAGACCCATTTGGGACACTTGGGCTTTACCTGGGGAGAATGTACCGAGGAGAACTCCAGCCCCTTCCCTTCCCCTGCTGGATGCAACATGGTGCTATGCCCACGGGGGATAGGATTGGGATGTCAGTCTAGTACTAAATATCAGCAGAACTAATTACCAAGTCTTCTAAATGGAAATTTTGGGAGGTGCACTTTCATACCATCCTAACTTTCCGTCTCTAGTTGTGGCAGGTCCAGATGCTTTCCTTATAATCACAGGAGCAATGCCATGGACTCACCTCTTTAGATCTGTGGGTGAAGGCAAAATTACATGGTTTGATTGCCTAAGTATATTACAAAGTCAATTTACCTTTCTGAGGGTTGTACTTCCTCTAATGTACTGAATTTTTTATATTTAACTTGATTGGCAGGTGCTAGATAATTTGTTTTGTAATTAGCATGACTTTCTGCTTCGTTCCGATTAGCTCCTAGCTGGTAGGTTTGGAGAATTCAGTTGGCGGTGACAATGTTTTGTTCTCCATGGTAACTAACTTTCTCCAGAGATGCTTAATTGCATAATGGTCTGTTTTGTGGATGTTGCTCCTGCTTCTGACATTAGCTCTGCATTCCCTAAACAGAAAGTCTTCTCTTAAGTAGTTATACTATTAGGTATAGTTTATACTGTACTATTACTATTAGGAGTCAAACTCACCAGATTGGTGAGGACCAGATTGGCAGGGGACTGAGGTCATGCTCTGCTATGATGTCCTGCAGAGGCACTTTTGGCCACAGGGTGATCCACCCTGTTCAGGGGAGGTGCAAGGTGTGGTTGGCAGTGACTGGAGCAGGCAGTCGCGTCGCTAGGACGCGCGACACCCCAGAGCGCGGGCGCGCGTCGCCTTTAAGGGAGAGGCTCCGCCCCCCGCACGTGACGTCACGCGCAGGAGCAGAGCACCCTTCCCGCTCCGTTTTCGGCTCATTTTGGAGCCAAACGGACACAGGGGAGGGCAGGCGGGCCCAGCTCCACAGCTAAACTGTAAGTGGGGGGGTCGTGCGACACCCCCCGGCGGCCCGCCCCCCGCGCTTCCCCCTGTCGACGCCCATGGGAGCAGGTGGGGTTGAGGCAGTGAGACAGCCCATAGATTGGGCTGGAACCAGAGAGATAGGGCAGAAAGAATCAGTGGGATAGGAAGAGCAGCACAGATACTCGGAAAGAGGCCGAGGTTGTCAGAATGGAGGCAGGGCAAGTGGCAGCTCAACAGTCAGGGGGGGAGAATGAGGGGATGGAAGGCCCAGGCTGGAACAAAGGAGTGTTCTGACCCCACCAAACTGGGGCGTGAAGCTTCCACAATGGAAAGCTTGAGCCTCCATTGACTTCAGCAAGCCTATTTCAGTATAAACAGACTGTGGAGTATAAACATACCTGTGTTTCCCTTGAGAATGTCCAGAGAGTGGATGAAACGTTGGGACTGATATTGACAATTTATGTGGATTCTTTGTGTTTTTATATATTTTATATATTTTAAACTGGAATTCCTCTTACTTGTTTTATATTATAAATTTTTTTTTTTACATGATCGTTTAACCCATAAAAATCTCTATCTTTTTTACAGACTGTGGAGAGCTCTTAAATTTCCCAGAATTTATATAGCAAATGGATATTACAGATATTCTCTGAGGTAATTTCTCTACAGTAGCCTATACAGACTATGGGTGAATTATTTCACCCACCATCTGTATCCAAAACTCATAAAACAGAAGGGATCCTGGTGAGTTGTAAAGCATTCCAGTATGTTTACTATATATAGCATCTCCTGTCAGTAATTATCTGAGCCCACTGCATAAGTGTACTCCTTTTATTTATCCTCTTTTTCTTCTCCCACAATGCTCCTGTATGCTGAATTTGCTGGTACGTGGGAACAATGAAATTCATGTCTTTAATTCTTTCAAAGATTAAGTAGTACAGTGATAGGAAAACACACCTTTTAACCACATTCTTTACTCTTCTTTCGCCAATTATCTGTACTTATCTGATAAAATATATCTGCAAAGATTATTAGCGCACTCTCTCACTCACACACACACACTTTATAGCAGGGGTGGCCAAACTTGCTTAAATTAAGAGCCACATACAATAAACTTCAGATGTTTGAGAGCTGCAATATTTAAGAAACATTTAAATTCTTACATATATTTACTCACCATGAACATTAAACTTATGTTTTAATCCAGTGGACTCTCAGTTTATACCTAGTAAATAACTATAAAGCTTGAAAATGTCTTATTTACCTTTTATATTGTGTTGCAAAAAAAGGAGCTTAGTCAACATATTTCCGAGAGCCGCACGTTATAGGTCAAAGAGCCGCATGTGGCTCAGGAGCAGCAGTTTGGTCCCTGGTATATATAACCATAAAAAATGCAACTCCAAAAGGTAATGAGGTGCCAAGGCACCAGAACATCATCTGCTCCAGCAGTCATCCATGCTCTGCCTAGACCAGCACTGCTCCTGAGAGGGCTGATCATCATACACTCACCTTACAGAAGTGCAGTTCTGAGTGCTAGTCTGAACTGGCCCACATCAGGCTGTTGCTGGAGGCTTTCTTGGAGGTTGAAGGGGCACTGGTCTCCTCAGATGGCGCAGGTTGGTATGGAGTCCCTCCCCCACAGCCCTTCCCCTCAAAGAGTCCTGGAGGGTTCTACACTCCCCTCCAAAATCCTTGGATCTGTTGGGCCGTTGTTGCCCCTGGGACTCCAGAAGCAGCAGTAGCGCTGGGTGAGGTTGGAGCACAGGCCTGGTGCAGGAGTGCTTGCTTGGTAGATCAGGGCCTTACAATATCCAGGCCAGGCCTAATCCAAAGGAGCATGTGAGCTCTGGGTTGGGATCTTGATAAGATCCTGGAAGGGGTGGGGCTTTTCAGGATCTCTTTACAACTTGTCAGTCTTACATGATCTTTTGCTGGTAGTTGCCCAAGTGTTTCCTTCTTAAAATGGAACTTCATAGCTAAGTAAGTGGGGATCTATATGCAAATCTCTCAAGCCTGTGTGCTTCTGCATTTGTAGCTGTTAGGGTTAATTCACATGACTGCATCTCCTGGCTGTGGGAAAAAGTCAGTCCATACAAACTCCTGCCCAATAGCCATTGATGCCTGAGGCTACCCTGGCTTTGAGGCTTAAGTGAGTTCCATTAAAAAAAAAAACTACAGTTCCAATTGTGTGGCAAAAGTGCTGTACTGTGAATTTATTTCAACCTCTGAATTGATTTTTGGAAGCTTGGTCTAGCAGAGTGTTAAATTGCCACGCCATTTCTGTCCTTTTAAATCTCTGGAAATTCTGAACAGTTAAATCTAAAGCCTTTCTAAAATGTCTCTCATCTTCAGTTCCTCAGCAGCAGATGGAATCGCAGATGACCCATATTAATTTATGATTTAATGTCTCCTGATATGGTATCATCATCACATGCTACTGGGACTAGCTGCAGTAGTAAAATCCTGAGCTTGGAGCAAAGTATCCTTAAAGGCAGGATCCAGATCAATGCCAGTTTTATATTTAAGTATCAGTGATGATTAATGGGGGAGTTATTTTGTAGAAATGCATTAAATATTAACTAAAATGGAAGCAGGAAAATTTCAAGGGGGAATTACTTGTATGCTACAGGAAAAAATTATTAATCTTGCTAAAATGCAAAACGAGCAAATTAAAAACCAAAAAATCCTACAGTTTTCATAAAGCAATTTACAGGTTTCTCAACAGTAGTTACTGTCCTCCTTTCATTTTTAAAGATTAGGCTCCTAAATCTGCAAACCCATACACACTTATCCTCCAGGTGTCACCAACTGACTTTCTGTGGCTAAATTAAGGCTGTGTTTGTTCGGCTTCGAGCACTCGGAGCGCTTGAGAGCTGTTTTTTTTTTCCGCCTTGTTTCAACTGCGAGCTCGATGCTAGAAAAAATAGCGGCCTCCTGGACCAATAGGAAGGCTGCTTGGCTGCAAAGGAGCTTGGGAGATGTAATACGAGGGATGACGACGAAATAACGATGGCAGCCTCATGCACCAATAGGAAGGTGGGAGATATGGGGGGGGGACGAGGAGCAACAGCAGCCATTCTGATTGGTAATTTCCGTACATTTTTGGAAGCCCCCAGTAGTAGCAATATCAAGCATGCTAGGAGCGTCACTTCCTGCTATTTCCAAGTTGAAAAACAAACGCAGCCTAACTGAACAGCTCCATGTTGGAGGTCAGGTGTCTGCAGGAGGTTTCTTATCTCCCAGGAGGCTTAGGACCCTGAAGGTGACCAGGCTGTGTAGGTGGACCCAGGAAGGTGGGAGGGACCAGCCATGGCCACTGAGAGGGCCAAGGATGAAAGGGGACTGACTGGCTAAGGATTGGAGGCTAGCCTGTAGGTAGGCTCCAGAGCCCCGTGAGGCTGGTAAAACCCATGAGGCAGAGTACGGTGCTGGAAACTCACTCCCTGCCTCTGCTCTGAGGCTTGTGGGAGGAAATGGAGAATAGCTGTAAGAATGCAGTCTAGGTGGGCAGGGCCATCCTCCTCTTTGGACTGGTTGGGATCCAGTAGGCAGGTAGGAGCTCCAGCCCCCCCCCCCGAGCCCTGACATAGACGATGTCTAGAAGTATTTGTACTTTTACCAATGTTTCCATTCAAGCACCAACAATACATGTCTTTTCAGGTGTCAATTGCACACAGGATGAATGGTATTGTAGTGTCCCCTGCACCTACATACATACATTAAATGAACCTACATAGATTGTGTAGTGGTTTGGGAGTCGGATGTAGCCCTGGAAGATCCAGGTTCAAATCCCCGCTCAGCCACGAAGCTTCCTGGGTGACCTTGGGCCAGTTACTATCTCTCAGCCCCACCTACCTCACAGGGTTGTTGTGAGGACAAAAAGGAGGGGAGGAAATACGTACACCACTCTGAGCTCCTTGGAGGAAGGGCGGTATAAAAATGTGAAAAATAAATAAAATAAAATAAAGTTCAAGCACAGGATCAATGCATGGAGGCTGGGGTGGAGCCTGCAATGTCCTTCACTTGCAGTATGCACAATTCCCATCTAAAAAAGGCTGCAGTGTGTGTGTGTGTGTGTGTGTGTGTGTGAGAGAGAGAGAGAGAGAGAGAGAGAGAGAGAGAGAGAGCTTCTACACTAGTTGCTCAGAATTCAGAAATAATGACTTTGACTTTAGCCAGACCCCTACAGATGACAGTTAACAGGAAAGATATGTCTGATGGAAGGAGACAGCATGGGCCATCAAGGTCACATTCCAAATGGTCTTTGGGGGATAAAACTAAAGGACTTTAAAGACTTCGCTAGGCAAGATTTCAGTGTCACAGAATCCTAACGAATTAGATTCTCTCAACCGGGTGTTCCTTATACTGCATTGCAGCTTTAAATAACAAAAGGGCATGGGTATCAGTCACCTTATGTTTGTCAGGTCAGAAGGTCCTTCTCTTTGCACACAGTTATACTCAGCAAATGTTTTGGGCTTTGGAGAAAGATCCCCTATCTTTGCAGGGCTGAGATTTGGGAGAGAGAGAGAGAGAGAGAGATTTCCTTTTCTTATTCACAGATGTTAAGCCCACGCTGGCGAGCACTGCACAATGTTTGTCACTACGTAGGCAATGTTGAATGTTGTATGAAGACAGAACACACTTTGTTCTGGGGTTGTTATAATAATGTTAATGTTATTAATACCTTTAATAGCAAAATGCTTTACAATTCTCTGTCATCTTGTTCCATATCTAGAGGGGCTGTAGATCACTGCTAGAGCATGTGATTTGCATGTGTAGACACTTTTAATTTCAGTCCCTCCAGGTGGGACAAAGAAAGAATCCTGTCGATCCACTGCCAGTCCATGTAGACAAAACTGAGCTAGATATATCAGTTGTTTGACTCTGTATGTATGGTGGCTTCAGATGTTCTTTTTGATCCCCTACCTTGACATGGACCTGCTCAGTAAGATTCTGGATTCTTCTACCTTTAGAAGTAAGGCGAGTGTCTCCTAGAGAAAGGGCCTTTTCTGTGGTGGCACCCAATTTCTGGAATCCCCTCTCTGGGGAGTTTTGCCTGGTGCCATCATTGTTATTATTAAGCACCAGGCTAAATCTGTCCTAATGACCATCTGCTTTTATACTGTATGGCTGGTTTTATTGGGACTTTTTATTTTAGCATTAGTTTTTGGTTGTAGTTATTATTGTGATTTTAATTTTTACATAAATCCTGAGGACTTTTATAATGGAAGGGCAGGGCAGAATGTTAAATAAATAAATCATCCTTACAAAACAGTAATAATATGATACTGCCTTCGACCCACCTAGTTCACTATTTGTTTACACAAGAGCTTTTCATCCTTACTTTTGCAGGTACCATATCTCTGAATACCACTGACAAGAGAAGACAGCTGCTGTGCGTAGAAGTGGATGGCTTGCCCTACACGTGTCCTTGCGGTAAGGAAAAGGCTTTCCCAGTTGCTGCTGCCTCCAGATCTCTCTTCCACTCTGTACCCTTCTGGCCCAACTCACGCTCCTTTTGGGATGGGCTGTCTCCCCTGTTGGTGGGACCAGGCCAGGCTTTTGTTATGCAGTTTCCATAGCAGTGTGGAAAAGTACCACCTGTCATACTGTGAAACATTTATTTATTAAAGTTATTTCTTCCTTCCCCACCCCTAGAGGGACCACCGGGGTCCCTCTAGTACCGGGGTCCCTCTAGTTCACTAGTACCACCGGGATCCCTCTAGTTCACTAGTACCAGGGGTTGAAAAGCACTGGTCTACACTGACTACAGTGATTCTCCATGTTTTAGACAGGGGTCTTTCCTAGACCTACCTGGAGATGACAGGGATTGAAAGTGGGACCTTCTGCATGCAAACCACTGAACTATGATCCGTTCTGTCTAAACTCTTTTTATTCATTCTCTTTTACTTATGTTGAAACAATGCTGAAAATAACTTGACCAAGACCACTTGTAAAGTTCATATCACACATATGAATTGAAACAAGGTGCATGTTTGCATCATTCCATGCTCACTTTCCACTGAAAGTATAAAGGGGCTACTGTGCATGCATGCTGAGATGCTGAGCCTAGTTTCACTGTCAGTGACTAAGAAATAAGGCCCACTGAGGTAACTGGGATTTACTCCCTAGCAGGGCTTGGAAATGCAGCCCACATCATTAATTTTAATGATCCTGTTGAGCTGCCCTGCTGGCAGAACATGTGTTCCACCGGTGCTGGCTGCTGAAAAGCAGCCATAAAGCATGCTCCTGTAGCATGCTGAGTAGTGTGCTGCTGGAGTGCCAGTGGAGAGGCCGGAGCCTTCCTGCGCCTGTCGCCAGACCTCTGGCCATTTGCCGAAGCAGGTAAGCCAGTGGGGGAGGTGGGACAAGGTGGGAATGGGGGTGGGGTGGGGACGAAACTGGGCAGGGAGGGGGAGGAATGGGGGTGGGAAGGCTGCAGGAAGGAGTGGATCTGGCGGCGATGGCACGTGCCAGATCCTATTCCCTCTGGGAGCAGCCTCCCTGCCCCCTTTCTTTCCTTGGACTTGCATCAGCAAAGTTGCTGGTGAGGAGACCCATTGTAAAGCGGGAAGCTTACGGAGGGGTAAGGGGATTTAAATCCCCTTTCCCCTCTGAAGCCTCCCGCTTTGCCCCCCCCGGCTACAGCGCATGTCTTTTCAGCGTGGCTGCACCAGCGGAGTGGGGGGGGGAGAGGATAGGATTGGGCAATTAATCATTCCTTTTTCAGCCTCAGTTTCCCCTTGGCAATGGGTTTTGTTAGGGAGGAACTATCCACTCACAAAACTGCTGTGGTTGCTCACTGGCTTCCCCCTCAATCCCTGTACACACATGATGCTTAATTACCTTTAATTATTTTGTTATATCTGCAGTTAGATTCTTAGAACAGCTGGGAGGCCTTCATTTACTTTTTTGCTCAGGTTCAAAAATGCTGTGCTCATTGTTTTATACTACATGCATAACCAAAATGTTCTGAAAAATGAAAGCAGTGGAAAATGGAAACATCAGTATTTCCCCAGAGGTAAAATAAATCAGTAATTATTTTACAGAGGGTCACTTATCAAACACGGGCATCATTTTTTATTTTTATTTTATTTTTGCAATAGTTTAAGGAACAGAGTAGTTGTTAATCCTGTGGCGTACTTCTCAACACCTGGACTCTGAAATGAAATACAGAGCTCTCAGAAAATGCAGAACAGTGTGGAATACAAACGTGACAGATTGCTAAGGGGGGAGTTCTGCAAAAGCTAGAACTATCCCTTGTCTATTTTCAGTTGGATTTTCTGTTTGTCAAGAAAATGACATTACTTCCAACATAGTAAATGGAATCACAGGCATTGAATGGGATCCAGAGCTTTGCTTGTGTGAGCGGAAGGCGCTTCCACTCGTGTGTGGGTGGTGGGGCTGCTGCAAATCCCCCATCAGCTGCAGGCCCATGCCATGTTGAAGGATTTCTTGGCCCTTGGGAGTGGCTTTTCAAGGAATCCAAGGGACAGCAGTGAGAAAGAGCAAGTGGCAAGTGGGAATGTCCCACTGTGTGAATGGAAGTCCACTTACAGTTCTCTGAGTCCTGACTGTTAAAAACATATGCCAGAGGTCATGATACATATGACAAGCTTTTTTAGAGTAGTCAAGTTTGTACTGGAGTGACTAGGAGTTGGACAGACTAGCCATTGGCTGAGGGATCCCACCTATCAGAGGGTCCACCCAAATGGGCCACCCCCTAAACCCTCAGTACTGGTGGCCTTGGTAACACCCAAGTTGCCTTCACATAGAGAATGGATAGAAATACGTTTTTCCTCCCCTCTCACAGTACTAAAGCAGGGGTCATTCAATGAAACTGATTGATGGGATGGACATTAATCACATTTGTTGTGGACAAAAAAAAGGCGATACTTCACATAGCACATAATTAGGATGTAGGATTTGTTGCCACTTGCTTTGATGGCTTTAAAAGGGGATGAGACAAATTCATGGAGAACACGTCAATCAATAGCTAGTAATCATGATAGCTATGCGCTAACCTCCAGATTCAGCAGCAGAATGCCCCAGAATATTGGTTGCAGATGAGCAATGGCAGTTGATGCTTTTTCTGCTTGTAAGCTTCCCAGAGGCTGGTGGTGGGCCATTGAGGGACATGGGATGCTAGACTACCATAGATGAGCCTTCGGTATGACCCAGCAGGGCTTTTCTTATGCTCTTATTAGGGGTGGTGGTGGATGATGCTGGAGGGGGGGGGTCCAGTTCAGGGCTTTGTCCTAGACTCGAGACTCCAGCAACTCGGTACCCACACTTGTGAAAATACATGGTTTTCAGTAGTGGCACCAAGACTGTGGAATTTGCTTTCCAGGAAGACCTCATGTTGCCACGTCTTTCTTTGTTTTTAGGAATCAGATAAAGCCAGTTTTGTTTCAGAGGTTTTAACTTTGTTTTCTGTTTAACCACTGTGGCTTCTGTTGAATTTTTTTTTTTAAAAAAATCTGTTTTATTGCATTTTATTTTTTGATACTAATATCATTGTGAGTCACTTTGTGGACCTCTTGAAGCCAAAAATAGGAGATAGAAATATCTGAAACAAATGTGCTCATTTAGATCCCACCATTCCAAACGAAGCTTGAGGTGAAATCAGTGGGACTTGAATGTACTTTTGAGTGAATCATGCACAGGTCTTTATCCCCAGGAGAAGAGATAACAGGGCTCAGATTTGGCTGGAAACACAACTGCTGATCTGGCTGCCCTCCATAGCGGGCAATTTGCTGAGGAACCCCTGAAACCTGGAGCTGACCATGCAAGGGCTGGAAGATTTACGCTTTACTTTAGTGGAGCAGCTCTCTGTGACTTTTTCCCATACTGTCCCAGTGATGTATCTCAGGAGAAGAGTGGGGTCACTCTTTTCCCCTTGTACCTGAATAGTTCCAGGAGGAGAGTGATGTATTTTCCTAATGGCTGAAAAAGAGATGTTTCAATGTCTTGACATGCTGTGTATCTTAAATATATATGGGGCCGTATCCTAAGGTTTCCTTCCGTCTGTAGAATGATGGATAACTCATAAACTTAACAATACAGTATGACAGAACTTTCAGGCTTAGTATTTATTCATTTTTAAAAATACAGTATATACACCACCCTATTCGCATAGTGAATGCTGGTAAATATCTGCATCCACTTTTTATTTGATAGGTTCTATTCTGATCAGATTTGTAATTGTTTTAAAAATAAAGAGCAAAAAATAAGAAATAAGACTGAACTCTGACTCTGTTCATTTTTATAGGACAAATAGTTTTCTGTTTGAAAGCAACCTCTGTCTCCATGATTCATTAGAGGTAGCCACCCATATCTTAGTTCATCAAAAGTTCATTACATTCCAATCTCCTAAAATGCTGAGTCAGGGCAACATGGTAATGGAAGAAGCCTAGAAAATAATTTCTCCAAAAAGTGAGTGCATTTGTAAATGCCTTACTCTGGGGCTGCATTCCTCCCTTATCCCTATTATGTCTGGCAATTGGAGGGTGTGTTTTTTAATAGTTGAAAATACAAACACATTTCAATTTTCATTTGGCAGTCAAATGCCTGCAAATTCCATTTGCTGTGATCATTTGAAATCAGTGCCAACTCAGTGGGTTTTCTCATTTCTTTTTCTGATCCCGTTGTCTTTCCATCTTCACTGTGGGAGGAGCCAGAGCAGTGGAAAGCAAACCTATTGGCCAGCCGTAATCATAGTGGATATAGGAGGAAGGATATATAGGAGGAAGGAAACTTCGTCCATTGGTCATGGCACACCACACTGTATAATGGCACTTGAAGGGTTAATAGGAGCCAAGAGTAACTGAAACAATCCAATTCCGGTTTATTGAAGGACTCTTTACAATGTCAGGGAGAAAAGAAAAGCAATAGAATCAAGCAGAGGTGAGAGAAATCACAAAGTTTTGCAATTGGACAAGAGGTAATAAAACTTGCGGGACTCTGTTACTGAGCAGAGTTGCAAAATTGCTAGAGAAGGGGAGGGGGAAGAGCAGAGGCGAGGGAGACAAGGTGCCCCTTTTGTAACCACGAAGAAGTGGAGGCAGTTCACTGAGGGAGGGTGTATGGAAATGAGACTACGTTTGGAAATGGAAAGCGATCCATTTTTTTTCTCTCTCATGGCCCCTCAAATGGCTATAATACGGCTTTCAATTATCTCATAAGCTTCTGCTGCTCTTCTCTTTTTTTCCTGCAAGTCTTGCATTTTTACTGACCTGTGACAAAGATACTTGAGTACTAAGCCATGCCAAAAAGAAAAGAAAAAGCCTTCTAGAAGACATCTATAAATAGAACTTTCTAATTCAAAAGAGGATATAAAATTCTTTTCTTGTGTTCAGATGCAGGATTTCAAAAGGCAGAAATGAACGATAACATGTACCAAGGGTCCACCTGAGTTCGATGCCTCCAGTGCACACTAGAAGTGGTGTTTACCAATAATCACTTTTCATAAATGATGCTGAGTCTGTGGAAGGGGGTAGACACCTTCATGCAATCCACCACCTGACTGCCGTTAGTCCTCCTTACATGCAAGGATCCTGCATGCATATGGTTCTTTACCTGCCACGACGGCTTTGGAAAAAGAGAGTTCCTGATCACACAGAGAGATCCTTTCATAATTTACAGCTGTATGTGCGTTAGTTCAGTGTGCATATTAAGCTGGATGTGTGAAGGTCCAGATTGGGAATGGCATTCATGATCCTTAATATAACAGAACATCATAGCTGGGGCTGGGGCTCAGTGATAGAGCAAATGCATCTCCAGGTTGGGTGAGGAAAGATCCTTGTCGGGCAGCCCGATCCCGTGTAAGGATATGCAGGGCCGGTCGCAGTATCCTGTGCACTTCCTGGGCCACGTCAGCATGGCCTGGGGACAGCTTAGGAGAAGGGGATGTTTGTTCCCTTTCCTGGGTGTAGGGCTGCCCAGCCCCAATGGGCCTCCTCAAATGTACGTACATCCAGGGCGGTGGGGTAAGGGCCACCCAGGCCGGGAACAGGCACGGGATATTGACAGAGCTCACCACCGATATCCCCTCCCCCTCCCGGCCTGGCTCGCCCAACAGCCACCCTCCCTTGTGCAGGACTTATGTGCTCCGCTGGCTGCAGGGTCCAAGGGGAGGCGGAGTAAGGGCTGCCGACTTTATGGCGCGTTTACGACACCTGCTGCCTGCGGAGCGCATGCAGGGGTTTTTGCTCAGGATTGAGCAGTAAAACCCTTGCAAGCCACAAAAAACCAGTGTGGACAATCTTGAGCTATATGGACTGATGGTCTGACTGTGTAAGGTAGCTTCGTATGTGTTTAAAATGATATAGGAGTTTCTGTGACCCAGAACCGCATGAAATATACCTGGGGAACATTCTTAGTTTCCATAGGAATCTTTGCCCTGCCCCAACATGAGTTGGGCAGCAAAACCATTCGGTAATATTCTTACCCATGTTTTCCTGATTCTTAGAAATGAAAGCAATTCTCCTGTTCCTGTTCAATTGTTGTATTTACTGATTACATTTGAATTCAACCCTTCAGCACCTGCATTCAAGTTAAGGCAAAACAAATTCCTCACAACCTGTTATTTACTCAAAGCATTTAGCTGCTCCTTCTGGGGCCCCAGCGCAAACATTATATTTCATTGTTTGAAGTTGTTTTGGAATATTTTAAAGGGATTTCCCCCCCCCCCCCATTCTTTGGTTTAGTATCAGACCATGGAAAATATTTTAGTATGCAATACCTCAAAGTTTGACCCAGTGTTTGCACTGGTGATGGGTCATGTTTTCAAACAACTGGCTTGTAAATTGACTCCATCTGTTACAACTTCAAGGTTCATTTCACACATTACGCAGAGGCAAACTGAGTGTACACTCAACAGGTAGCTGCTGCCAATAACTGCTCCTAGTATGACTCCTGGTTCCCACCTCCAACTTGACAGCTGCTTCCAGTTCAGCCCAGTTGCATAGCTAGCCTCTGCTGCACACACCCCGTGATGTCACCAGCCCCGCCCCCGCACGTAACGTCACAAGTCCCGCCCCCCAGTGGCGTTGTGACGATAAAATGCCTCCCTGTATTTTTTTTGCCAGAAAAAGTCTACTAGGGGCGCAGGAGGGTGGGCAACTCCTTTTCCCCTTGCTGTGCCGCAAAAGGCCCCTTTTTGCTGCTGCGCCACTGAATTGCCGCAGATGTGGTGGCTTGTGCACCCACCGTGTGCCGCCCAGGGGCGGACCGCCCCCTTGATCCTCCATTCTTACGCGTTTGGTTCAGCCCTGAGAAGTGTACTCCTATCATGTTTTAACAGAACATCTAAAAATGTGAAGCGTCAATGTGGATGGCCAGCCTGGGTGGGTGGAGTCACTCCTTTACCTGAGAACCCATCCCTGCTCAAGGAACATCTCCATGATGTAGCCCTGGTGATTCTTCACAGAGAGTACTGGTACGAAGAGCTGTGGGTTCCCAGGCAGTGTTCCCTCTAAGCTGCGCAATTGTGCAGCTTGAATTGGAACCCCCACAGCTTCTATCATGGCGCTCCAGAGCTTGACAATGACATTGTTGCCAGATGCTCTAGAACTGTCCCTAAGCAGCTTTGTTCGGGCTCCATGCATCCTCCATAAATTACAGGGAATACTGTTCCCTGGTCTAGCCCCAAGAGCGCCTAACAATACCTACAAATCTAACATGAAGTGGCCCTGACAATCCTATCCAACTTATGCCACCGGCAGAGCTCTGCTCAATCCTATCCAACTTATGCCACCGGTGTAACCAGCGGTGCAGCGAGAATGGGAGGCCCCAGAATGGAAAGGGGATTCAAATCCCCTTTGAATTCCCCTTTTGGAGGGGATTTGAATCCCCTTTCCGTTCTGGGTCCTACTGTTCTTGCTGCACCGCTGGTTACACTGGTGGCATAAGTTGGATAGGATTGAGCAGAGCTCAGCCGGTGGCATAAGTTGGATAGGATTGCGCTGCCCATCACGCTGGTGTTTTCCTCCAAAGAAGATGAAAAAGGAGCTGTTTTGTCTAGTTCTGTGTTTGGTGGCAGGAAAAATAAGGATCCAAGAAGGCCTTTAAGACACCTGTACATTTATTGTTACAGCAAAGCCTGAACTGAAATGTCATCCACCATCTATTATAACCAGGCCCAATGACTACATGGGCAAAAGAGGTCCAAAAAGCATTAACGTTAATCATAGTGCCCCCTGGCATACGTAGCAGGTAGTAGATAAATGGGAATATACAGTATTTTCCCTTAGGATATATTTTCCTAAGGTTTTGCCAATCTTATTTTAACATGATTAGGTTATTATAGATTATTCTGATCTGCATTTCCATTTAATTTTCTGCCATTATTATACCAAAGCAATTTTCTAATGTAGCAACAGTAATACATTTATGGTCCTAGCCTTTTGTTTCTGACTGTTATTTGTGTGTCTTTGAAACACGGTTCCTGTGCTCCCTGCCCTGCTGCAGTCTAGCTGTACATCAGAGAATGTTTCTAGAAAGTGCAAAGTTTTAGGAGACTTGTGAGAAGAATAAATTCACTTCCTGCTATGTTAGCTGCTTGCAGTGTGGCAGAAAGCTTAAAATTTAAACCACTTACCTGTAGTTGTCATTCAGCATTGATATTTGTTGGAAGTGGAGAAAGGTGCAACAACCCCGCACAAGCACCCTGCACCTGAAGGGGGCGAAAGTGAGCTAGCCTGATGGGATGTGAGAGCTTCCCCTCTTACTTTTTCCAATAAAACTCTCTGTGATGTGCAGATTGCTAATCTCAGGGTATCCCTTCCTTCCTTCCTTCCTTCCTTCCTTCCTTCCTTCCTTCCTTCCTTCCTTCCTTCCTTCCTTCCGCAACAACTTCATTTTTGAAACAATTATTCCTGGGATACTTTCTATTCAGTAATTACCCAACTGTACCTATTATAGAAAAGCCCCACTGCTGCCAGTGCTACGTAGTTAGGCAACAACAAGAAGAAACATCTTGCATTTGCTAAATGTCATGTCTCCCTATGCACTGTACATTAATGCCCAGGATCAACATTTGTGCTTTTCTGTTGCAGAATAGCATGCTAATGCTGCCAATTCACATCAAATCAATTAAAGCAGCAATGCATGTTTTATTTGGCAGAGAGCAGATGACTAGCACTGAACTGAAATTCCTACAGGATGGCAGTTTTGGCCATAATCCACATCCAGTCCAAATGTTTCCATCCTGCTAGTGAGGATTTCAAGACATCCTTGTTGAACTGCAACTCAATAAGGGTAGTTGTGTACTGATAACACTGACCTCAAACTGTTCGTTGTGTATTATTTATATACCACTTTACTACCAAAGTGATGGGAAGCCTAATCCTGCGTAGGATGTGGTCCGCGCCGATGGAGCCAGGACACAACTCGGGGGGGGGGCATTCGTCCCTTTCCCCTGGTGTAAGCCCCAATGGGCCTCCTCAGATGCCCGCCAGCTATTTTGCTGGTGCACATTTGGGGAGGCCGTGTAAGACCAGCCAGGTCTGGGAAGGGGGTGAGGATATGGTGGAGCGTGCCGCCGATAATCACTCCCCCCTCCCGGGCTTGGCCAGCCAATTGCGCTGTTAACTACTGAGAAGTAAGTAAAAGGTTTTTAAATTTTTTTTTGAATAAAAGTAAAAAAAAAATTCTTACCTCTCATTGGCTTTCTGGTTTTCCCCCTCCCACCATTGCATGCAGCATACACTTCAATGGCAGGCTGCATGCTATAGCGTGGCGGGGAGATAAGATTGGGACTCTTACTCAAGAGACCTTGTTTCTCTCATCTCTCCAATGCAGCAAGCTGGAATAGTTGCTGGTGGGGTCAGTCCTGGAAGGAGTAGCCCAAAGGCACTTGATTGACCAGCTGATGGAAGGGGTCTCACTGTCTCATTCTCCCCCTATGAAGCAAAGAAATAGATTGACTGCTGGTGGAGACAAATCTGGACAAGGAGGAGCCCTAATGCCTATTACGTTATCTTGCTATTATACTTTTAGGTAAAGGTAAAGGTATCCCCTGACAATTAAGTCCAGTCGTGTCCGACTCTAGGGTGTGGTGCTCATATCCATTTCAAAGCCGAAGAGCCAGCGTTGTCCGAAGACACCTCCGTGGTCATGTGGCCGGCATGACTCTCCTTGCCGCAGCGCGTAGCATGCGGCTGAAACACAGAGCGCTGTTTACCTTCCCGCAAGCGGTACCTATTTATCTACTCGCATTGACATGCTTTGGAACTGCTAGGTTGGCAGGAGCTGGCCAAGCAACGAGCGCTCACCCCGTCGCGGGAATCGAACTGCCGACCTTTCGATCGACAGCTTATGGTTCAGCAGTTTTTTAACCCGCTGCGCCACCCGCTGGCCTAAAATTATGTTGCATTGGCCGTTCATTAATGTTTTTATGTTGCATTTACCATTCATTAATGTTTTGCCGGGCTTTTCAAATGTGATTCATTTTGATGTTGTGCTAATTTGATTGTTGTAAGCTGTCCTGGTGTACCTATTTGGAACTGAAAGGTGGGGCATAAATGTTTAATAAATGGGAGTTGGTTCCAGCTGAGCTAATGGAGGTGACCTTAATGCCTTGCCTTTCCGTCTGTGTATAGCTTCTATATGCTGAGAATATGGGGAACCTTTTAAGGTCGCAGCTCATGGCAGCTATAATTCTCCTATAAAATGTGTTCACATCATGGAAAGAAAGAAGCCCCCTTTTTCCCCTGTTCCCATGCTGACACTAACATTTTCCAGAACCCTCTTTCCACCATTTTAGGCATTTGTTTACAAATCGCTCTCTCTTTCTCCCTCTCCTCCCACCCCTCTTTTTTCTTACAATATTTCACACCATTGGAAGAATACAAATTGCTGATATAAATTGCTGAAGAAATGAGTGCTCCCAGGATCTGAAATTTGAATGCATGTACAAAATAAATGCCAGGTTTCATTTTTTTAACAACGCAAAAAATTTAGAGTGATGACTAGAGTTGCATTTTTCATGATGAAAGCTGTTCATTTTGTAGTGAAAATGTCTACATCTGATAGCATTTTCTCTAAAAATACTAGCTCAAAAGTGAAAGAGCTAGTTGACTATCTTGAAGACAGGACAGTCAATTAGCATTTTCAGTTGTGAACTTTCAGTTCACATTTTCAGTTCACAACTGAAAATTCAGAATAACTAAATGGCTCCTGTCTCAAAAGGGTTCACAATCTTTACGTTATCCATATGTATTTATCTCTGGAGAGTTGGGTTATACTACATGGGGAAAGATTTTGACCTTGTGAGCTAGACACCATTTCAAATAACAACAGGCTGCAATCCATAGCTTGCTTACTTCAAAGGAGTCCCACTTCCTTTGACACAAGAAGTGCCAATTGAATGGGTTGCAGATCTCAGCTAAAATAGTGTGCATAGGTTATGACCTGTCATTGATTTTATGGGAGAAAATATTATGCTTACATAGAAGTCTATTAAACTCAGTTAGCATTGATTTATGAGAGCTTGCACAAAAAGGGACAGCAAAATGAGAAACAGATTTGACATTTTTGCTACTGTATACTTTTGCTATAGGTATTAAAGTATTACTAGACCATATTTTCGCCCGGTTTCTAAAGTCATTTCCTGTAATACACATTAGGGACTGAGGTATTATCTGAAAATCTACCTTATTATAAAAATTGATTGGCAGGTATTTGTGAGTTAATAACTGGGATACGTCCACACACTCCCAATGCTCTGCTTTCAGGGTTTCATTTTGTTATAATTAGGGCTATCAACCGATTAAATAAATCATAGTAGATTAATCATGTGTGCTATAATTGATTTCTTTACTTGAGTAAATCTGCATAAATGTTCATGTGAAAAATAGAGTAGTTTTTTCTTTGTTTTTGGCTGATGCGTGCATGCCCTGCAGCAGTAACCATCTTAGAAGAGACCTCCTATGTGCAAGACAAAGAGAGCATCTTCTTCAAGATAGCACCTGGCATCTTATCAAAGCTGATCTTCCAATAAAGGGAGGGGCCATGGGGTAGGGCAGTTGTTTTGCATGAAGAGGGTCCTAGGTTAAATGTCGGGCATCTCCAGTTAGGACTCTCCCTGGAGAGCCACCATGAATCAATGTAGACCACATGGGCAGCCCAATTCTATCCACCATCAGTGCAGCGTGGTCACCAGGCCCACGTTGTATCCTGTTCTGGAGAGGAGCGGGCAGGGGGGGGTCTCCTCAGAGTAAGGGGACATTCATCTCTTTACCCCAAGTAAAGCCCCAGCCTGATCTATGGGGCTACTTGGGTCAGCGCCAGCTATTTTGCTGCCACTGACCCAAGAAGCCCCGTGTAAGAAGGAAAGGTCCGGGAGAGAGCATAGGATACGACATTCGCCAGCAACACCAATCCCGCCCCCCTCCTGGGCCTGATCAGGTCACCTTTTCTGACCTTCCAGCTAATGACCGGCAGAAGAGTCTGGCGTAGTGGGGAGAGCTGCTGCCTTCAAAGCCCGAAGACCGGTGAACTTGATAAGTTCAAGACACACCGCCGGCAAAAAGCTGTGAAAGCCTCCAGGAGGAGAGATAAGAGCTTCCAGCTGCGTAGGTCGAGTGTGGGAGGCGCCAGCCAGCAGAAAAAAAGTCAGACTGTAAAAGGATACCACCTGGAAAGTAGCTGTTCATGAGAGATTGGACATTTATATATATTGTAAAAAAAAAAACAAGGGGGGTTAGGACAGCCTGCCCATGTACACCGCCTTGGATTAAAGTCGGAGGAGATCCAATGACCGAGAAAGGCGGTATATAAGTACTCTGTGTGTGTGTGTGTGTGTGTGTGTGTGTGTGTGTGTGTGTAGTCAAAGTGGGGAAGCAGGGTGTAGCACTCCAACCCCTTCCCCTGTTCAGTCTTCTTCCCTCTCATTCTAGCCACTCTTACCCCTTCATTCTCAGCATGCAAAGGGCTCGGATCACTCCAAGGCCGGGACTGATGATTCTGGACTGCACTGAGCTGCCACTTTAACTCTTTCTTCTCCTTGTTTGTTTGGTTGGTTTTGTTCTCATTCCAGCTCCCCAGGTCCTGACAACATGATCTTTCAAAAGAATAATCAGTAAAGAAAGTAATAAACCTTCTAGTGTTAAGTACGTCACCTGAGTAGTACTAGGCATTAGTGCTGCTGTAATTGAGCATGCGGTATCCGTATTATTAAATATGTATATTTATTAATATTTTAAGATGTCATTTAGCTTAGTGTTGAGAAAAAGTATGAATGTATTATTTAAATAAAAAAGGATTATATGACTCTTTATGCAGAAAATATAGCCCATCTCTCTCAGTGTATTATCCCATTTGATTCTAGATAAAGGGTGTCAGGTTTCATAATGAAGGAAGCAGATCTCATTTCTGCCAAGGCTGCTCAAACTTAATGCGAGTGCGTCAAGCTTCACTGTACTTCTAAGTAATAAGCCCTTCTGCCATACTTCTTTTTGTTGTTTGTGAAATGCGAAGACTTTGTAAAGCTTCCAATTCCCCTGAACGCAAGCACCTGTGACATTCTTAATTGAGGAGGCTTCATTTTATTATGACCACCGTCCTAGATGATAGCTTGGCTTTCATTTTAATATGTATGGTTTCCCTTATGGAACTTTTAGCATGAGAAGTAGAAACATCTTCTTTGGACAGTTGCAAGAATCCTCTTTGGACAGGCAAAATTACTTTTCCTCTAGGGTTTTGCACAGCTTGATAGTTAAAGATGATTATTTAAAATGGCATTGAAGGATGGAAGATTGATTAAAGGAGCATTGATGGCTGGCAGCTGATAGTTACTGGATGTATCTCATCTGCTTGGGCTGGAGGGTGGGGCTGCAGGTTAGGGGTTTGAATGTTCTTAGTGATGGGGAAATAGTAACAGCCCAATTCTATGGACTCTTATTGCTGGCGGAACTAGCATTCCGCCAGTGGCGACTGCCTTATGGCAGTTGCAAAACGCACTCTGACAGCGCACGAAAGTCTAAGTTCTGCAGCTGTCTGTCAGGAGTGAACCTTGGAATGTTCTAAGGTTTCCTTGTAATGGGAAAGTGTTGATTATTTATGGTGCTATTATGATATCTGTGGGTATGGGGATATATTTAATCTGAAGAAACTGATTGAACAAGTGTGTTTAGTCAAGTGCAAGCCGGAGGCATTTATACAGTAGGAATTTTGTTCTAGTTCAGGGGTTCTCAACCGGTGGTACGCGTACCACCAGTGGTATTTTTTGGTACCTCTGATGGTACTTGGACAGCCAGGCCCCCCACAACCCCTGGGGAACCCACGCAACCCCACAAAAACGCAGCGCGTTCAGCGCCATGTTTTCACTTCCGAGAGACTTCTGCCTTTGGCCAAGCCTCTTGGGAGCACTTAACGGCCCACACATCCACCCAGAGCCTCTTACTTGTGTTCTCTAGTCTCTTACATGGCCTCCAGCATCCGAAAAACCAGAAGTAAGCGGTGATGATGTCATCGCCGCCTATGATGGTGGTACTTTGCCGGTGGTACTTCGATGGAGAACCCCTGTTCTAGTTTGTTGCTTATGTCACATTCTGAGGCTCTCCAGATATGTTTGTTTTTATTTTATCACTCACAACTTTGAAAAGTTTTTGATTGCAATGCATCTGTATTAAAACTTTTATGATGGTTATTGGATTCATCCATCTCATACATAACTCAGGAGTGTTTTCTTAAATTATGGCTGAGTAACAATCTAATGTATGTACAGAGAAATAAAATTTATGGGTTTTCCAGCCATGTTACAATTTTTGAAATCAAGAAATAACGAGATGTTCCAACTTTAACTTGCCTGAGAGAATTCTTTAACAAACGAAACTGTCCCCGTTGAGAGTGCAGACGTCTTAGTAAAATTATCCTGAAGTCAGACGAGTAATCCAAAGATGTTCCAACTTTAACCAGCCTGGAGAAATTCTTTACCAAACGAAACTGCTCCGTGCAGAGTGCAGACGTCCTGGTAAGATTATCCTGGGACCAGGCAGGCAGTAGAGCCTTACTTCTTAGTTTCTTTGATCTTAGCTTGACGTTTCTTCCCGTTTCTCGGGATTTTATCAAAAGCAAATGCAAAGGAAACACAGTAAAACAACTGAGAGATGGTCCTGCCTTTGCAGAGAAAGCACCGTTTAAAATAGAGACCTGACTCTAAAAAGCGCGGGAAGCGCTTAATCAGTTTCATTGAGAACAGGAGTCAATGAAACTGATTAAGCGCTTCCTGCGCTTTTTAGAGTCAGGTCTCTAACCCATCCACCATCTTTCCCTTGAAAATGAATAACTTAATATTTGCTGTGTTAGCATTTATGTATATTCATATCACTTAGTATTTGACAGTATAAAACATGAAACATCAAGCTGAAACATGACTTTTCACAAAGAAATTAACATCTTCCCTAGATTGTATGCAAATGATATATAATATACTGTATGTTATTTCATCCCAGGCAAATTGCTTACTCTGTACACACTCTTTAATTACTTCCTCTATCTCAGTTTGACTTACTGTTGAAAATCTATTTGGTGTTTTCTTTTTTTACAATGGCATTCGGAATCTTCTCTTTGCTCAGGAGTCTGACTTTTTTGTGCATGCCATTGGGAGATGACACAAAGAGTTGGCCTTTACCTAAAGTCTGTTAAATCAGGTAAAGGTAAAGGTGACCCCTGACAATTAAGTCCAGTCGTGTCTGACTCTAGGGTGTGGTGCTCATCCCCATTTCAAAGCTGAAGAGCCAGCGTTGTCCGAAGACGCCTCCGTGGTCATGTGGCTGGCATGACTCTCCTTGCCGCAGCGCGTAGCATGAAGCTGGAACACGGAGCGCTGTTTACCTTCCTGCAAGCGGTACCTATTTATCTACTCACATTAACATGCTTTGGAACTGCTAGGTTGGCAGGAGCTGGCCAAGCAACGAGCGCTCACCCCGTTCTGCGGTTTAACCCACTGCGCAACCCGCTGGCCTTTAGAGCTGGCCACAATTCACTCGTGGAGGGAAAAGAACACTGTTGTAAATATTGTTTAAACAAAAATGTTTTGCATTTAAAGAGCCTTGGAGCTTTATAAAAATGCCTTCTTAATTGCTCCAGCAACTTGATTTGCACTTTTACGAACTCTCCCCCACTTGGGTGCAAGACAATTAATGCTCTATTTATCAACTATTTATTGCAAAACTCACATGAAATTGTACTGTAAATATATTGTCAAACAAAGGACTAAGGGATCAAAATGTGGATGGTTTTTCAACTCTTATTAGCCTTTTGTCAGTCTGTTAAATCAGTATTTGCAGTCTAGTTAACACTCCAAATGTCAAGCCTTTAAAAACATGAACTGGTTACATTTACAACCCGCTGTCTGCCATAATGGGCATCAAGGTATTGTACATGAGGTTCCCAGGAACTGAACAGACCCAAACCTGCTTATTTGTAGCAAGGTTCCTCCATCAGGTGATTTCAAATCAGATTCTGAGATGTGCTTCCTTCTCATTATCTCTAAGGGACACTGCAGTTAGTTGAAGTAATCAGACTAGCAGAACCATATAAGCAACTCCAGAGACCCCATGTCATCTTCCCAAAGCTTTGTTTACCTCAGGGGTTCTCAACCAGTGGTACTTGTAGCACCAGTGGTATTTCGGCCAACTGCTGGTGGTACTCGGACTGCTGGACCACCAGAACTCCGCTCTGATGCAGCGCTTTTGGTGGTGCGTTTTTTGCTCCCGAAAGGCTCCTGTCTTTGGCCGAGCCTCTTGGGAACGCTGAGAAGGGCTCTCCCACCCGCCCAGAGCCTCCTACCTGTGTTTTCTGGCTTCCGAAAACCTGAAAACCCAGGAGTAACTGGCGATGATGTCATTGCCAGTCACTTCCGGTGGTACACAGCAGGAGATTGGCACCAGAGGTGGTACTCAGCCAGGAACCCCTGATTTACCTCATTTGGTTATATCCATTAGTGAACGTTGCAGCAATTATCTGGCAGATCAGTCCTATTATAGATCTGCTATAAAAGAGGCAATATCCTCGGTACAAACAATCCCTCAAGCATTTACCATAAGGAGAGCAACACAGAAGCTTGCTTCTATTTTCTGCTTCAGCAACTAGGGTTAAAGTCTTCTAGGATGTATTGTAGACAATTGTCAGTCCTATCCCCAAGATACTGCTATTGCAAGAAATGACCTTGTGTACAGTGGCGTCGCTCTAGTTGGGGTGGAACGCTAAGTGCCGCCCCACTCTGAACCTCCGTTTCAGCTCCGCACGAGGCAGCCCCACCCCCTCGCCTTCGGAGCCATTTGAGGCAGCAAAAGCAACGTGCAGGAGACTCCCTGCACGCAGCTTTCGCTGCCTCGAATGGCTCCGAAGGCGAGGGGACGGGGCTGCCTCGCACGGAGCTGAAACGGAGGTTCAGTGTGGGGCAGCACTTAGCGTTCTGCCCCACCTAGAGCGACGCCACTGCTTGTGTATCACCTTGTAGACTGAAGGCAGGAATTCTTTCGATGTCTTTCCCACTAGGGCATTGTCAATGGCTTTTGCCTGCTGCTGAGTTGTTTTCCAATCTAAGAGCATGAGCCAGGATCTTGCATCAGAGAGTCAATTCTATGTCCTTTTTTTGATTGTGAACTTATGAGCAACACTAGAACTAGGGGACATCCACCAAACAAACAAAAGAAAATATTTCTTTACCCAGCGTGTAACTAGTTTGTGGAACTCCTTGCCACAGGATGTGGTGATGGCACCTGGCCTGGATGCCTTTAAAAGGGGATTGGACAGATTTATGGAGGAAAAGTCCATCACAGCTTACAAACCATGATGGGGATAAGCAACCTCCTGGTTGTAGGAATAGGTTTTCTTTGTGCCAGGTGCAAGGGAGTGGCAACAGGATACAAATATCTTGTTGTCTTGTGCTCCCTGAGGCATCTGGTGGGGCCACTGTGTGATACAGGAAGCTGGACTAGATGGGCCTTTGGCCTGATCCAGCGGGGCTCTTCTTATGTTCTTATGAGCAGGGGACATGTTTTATTGTATTGTGTTCAGAACAATTTTGGAAAAATTATAGAAATATTGGCTTGTATCCAAAGAAGAGTGAGTGGAATTCTGCTCACACAACAATGCTTTCCCATGTACCCTTCCCGTTTCAGCCCCTTGGGCCACCCGCACTAGGTTGTGGGGGGCCTGTGGCAAAATCCTGCAGTGGGCCCTATTGTATTACCAGACATGCTCTAAGACAAATGTAACATATTTGCATGGGGGAAATCTATTGCATGTGCAGGGGCCACAAGCAATGGCTCATAGCACAACTTTGTGGAATGGCATGAACTGAGGAGGGAGGCAAAGATGTGGGTGCATCAATATATAGCATTTATTGTGGGGATAAGAATGTGGATTTTCTAGGTTGAAGGAAAGAGAAAGAGGAAATACTTACAATGAGAAGGGGGTGCATAATGGTGCAAATGGAGGAGAGAAAGGTGGAGTAGCAGAATGTAGGGAAATAAGGATTACCCAGGGAGAATAGGGGTTGAGGTACTGGAGGTTGCATGGTAGTGGGGAGGGAGGGGGAGAAGAAAAAGCATGAGGGGAAAGAAGAAGCAAGAAAGGACTAAGCAAGAAAGGACTAAGAAAGAAACAAGGGCACTGTGCCTTAATTATACTGCTCTTGATTGCATGTACAGTGAAGTTGGTGAGGGAAGCCAAAGTTGAAGCAGAGGCGTTGCTCCGGTAGGGGCGGTACCGTAAGTTGCGCCCGGTACTAGTCCCGTTTACCAAGCCGGCAGGAGGCGGCCCCGCCTCCTCGCCGTCGGAGCCATTCCCGTGCGGAGAAAGCAATGGGCAGGAAATCTCTTGCCTGCTGCTATCTCCGCACGGAATGGCTCCAACGGTGAGGGGGTGGGGCCGCCTCATGCCGGCTTGGTAAACGGGTCTAGGACCAGGCGCAACTTATGGTACTGCCCCTACCAGAGCGATGTCTCCGAGTTGAAGGCACCTCTTTTGTGTTCACTAATAACTTTGTTTACAAAGTTGGAAGGTTCCCAGATTGTGGCTTGTTTACAGGTTTAACAGCACAATCCTAACCAACTTTCCTGCGCCGGTGCAACCGCAATGCAGCCCTGAGGTAAGGGAACAAATTTTCTCTCACCTTGAAGAGGCCTCCATGACTGCCCCCGCACTGCAAAATGCAGTGTGCGCTCTGTTGACAGGGCTACACTGGCGCTGGAAAGTTGGTTAGGATTGCGCTGCCAGTCTGCTGACCGAGCAAGGTACAGCCAGACATGGAATTCCCCAGAAAGAAAGGCAAGTATTCTCCTAAGCCAGCTAGCTAGAGTGGGGTGGTGGTGGTGGTTTCCGACCTGGAGAACGAAAATTTGGCCTTTTCTCGAAGGACTGTGAGATCTGATACTTCCTTGCCATCAACTCAAGCAAAGTGCCATGAGACTGGCATGGGTTATGTTCTCCTGACATGCACCCAGCACCATGTTCACTTGTAGATAAATGTGTCCAAAGAAAAACGTGTCAGGCAACAATGGTGCCCTCCACCTGCCTCTTGTTGACACCAGTACTGATGGTTCAGGACTTGGCCTAGCCAGATAAGTCCTGTGATGGCCCAGAAGGCCCCTTGGCCACTACCCAACCTCTTATGCACTGTCCCTTTGTTTGTCTCCCTCCCAACCTTGTATGCTAAGTTTTCCCTATTACAGAGTTGTAGCAACACCCACCACCCCCGTGACGACTGACGTCACTTGTCCCGCACCCGAGTGGTATCAGCCTGAGCCTAACATCCCTCGGGGACTGGGCGGGCGGGTGGGCCCACACCAAACCGTGGCACGGAGGCGGCAGGAGCCTTCTCCTGGCTCCTCCGAGCTGTTCCGCCACCGCCACCTCAATTGCCGCGTTCTTTGCGGCCATTGTCGCATTTGTCGTTGTCAGTGCCGCCATTTTGCCGCTGCCATTTTGCCACCCCCAGCCACCTGTAAGATGCCCCCCCCATGTGCTGCCTGGGGGTCCTCCCCCCTGCCCCTGCCATTCCTACGACTCTGCTGTGTTAAAGAAAAAGGAGAAAACATTGTGAAACTTGTAGATGTGTACTTTTGCGGGGGAAGTGCTAAATAAATATATGCTGCATTTATGATAATTTGCACTGGAGCTTATTAATTTGCTGAGGTGAAGCACTTTGAAAGTAAATATAACTTCACTGATGATGATAAAAGCTCTATTCATCATTAAGTGTGTCAGGCTGAAAACATGATCAGCTCTCCCCTAATAAGCAGGGATGGAAAAAATGGAAGGCAGCTCACTCAGGAATGCTCCAGCACATTAGTCACAGTGTAATACCATCAGGTTTGCATTATGACACCCAGAGGAAGAAAACAGTGTTGACAGTTGCAAAGACACGGGCCCTTTGAGATAGATTTATTCATCTGGCCAAAGAAGGGGAAACAACAGGAAAAAGTAGAGAAGAAAGGAAAAGATTTAGTTACACCTCGGTTCTGTACAGTCCTGACCAGATCCATCAATTGAACAGGATTTGCTTAATAAAATTAAGCAAACTATAGCTTAATAAAATTAAGCAAAACTATTTTGGTAGATCAGTCCAATATTCTGTAGCATACAACCCAAAGACACTGGAAGATCATGATATTCAGGGCATGAGGGGAATGACTCTCCTGTTATTGGTGTCCGACATCCAATATTCTGATATATGAACAAGCCTAAGGCAGGTCTATCAGTCTTCAGACAATGTTTCAGAGAATGAACCAGTGCAGGTTTAAAGTTGTAAACCTCAGCTATATATTTGTGTTTGTGTTTTTGCAGGTGTAATCTGCCATGACCTTGCTTCAGCGTCAGGTTGGCTATCAGATACTTTGGTGTACACCCTGACTACAAGTTAATGATCAGCTGGTGATCACCCCAAAGCATAAATATGTTTTACTTTTAACGAGAATGCTGCTGATGACCTTGAACTAAAATCATATTTATGGCCCAAAGACTCTTTGAACCTGTTTTTTCTTGTTGATTTATTTATTCATTTATCAATAGAAGGCATCTCACAACTTGAAGAAGTTTGCAGCCTAGGAGGTGTAACAGAACCAAGAAAGCTACTGAGCAATATTTAGAAAATATATCACAAGGAGCATTGTCTTCTACTTTGTGGGAATGGTGTCCAGAGTGGCCTTTTCCTGCTGGGCATGGTGGAACTTATGATCTAGTGGTACATTTTGAAGTCACCATGAGACACATACGCCATTAAGACTATAACAGACAAACAAAAATAAACTTTCAATATCTTCATTAGAATGTTTTCTTCTCCTGCCACCTATTTCTACTTTGGAACGTACAAGTGGGCCCCCATATCCACTGATTCGCTATCCACGGTTTCAGTTATCCACGGATCGTGGGGACCCCCCCCCCCCCAGGCTTTTACTTTTTCCCCAGTAAGCTTCATTTCTTCCTTAAAGAAACAGGAGAAGCAGCCTCTGGCTGCTTATTGCAGGCAAGTAGAACGAGACTAAGTACTAGAGAGGCTCTGCAAGGTTAACAGAAACCTTGCAGAGCCTCTCTAAGACTTAGTCTTGTTCTACTTGCCTGCAATGGAGGCTGCTTCTCTGTTTGTTTTAAGGAAGAAACAAAGCTTGCTGAAAGAAAAATAAGAGCTGGGGGGGCAAGCATGCCTGCCTGCAGGGGAGGCAGGGTGGGGGCCCCTCAGGAAACCATGGAGTGGGTGTTCGCTCTTATCCATGGTTTCAAGTATCCACGGAGGGGCCTGGAACATATCCCCAGCAGATATGGGGGCCCACCTGTACTGTATTTCATTTAAAGGTCTGGAGTGTGTTGCAATAGTTGTTCGATTCCTGCGACGGGGTGAGCACTCGTTGCTTGGCCAGCTCCTGCCAACCTAGCAGTTCCAAAGCATGTCAATGTGAGTAGATAAATAGGTACCGCTTGCGGGAAGATAAACAGCGCTCCGTGTTCCGGCCGCATGCTATGCGCTGCGGCAAGGAGAGTCATGCCGGCCACATGACCACGGAGGCGTCTTCGGACAACGCTGGCTCTTCGGCTTTGAAATGGAGATAAGCACCACACCCTAGAGTCGGACATGACTGGACTTAATTGTCAGGGGATACCTTTACCTTTACTTATAAACATGGAAAGTGAGATTTAAAAATATTCCAAATAAATTTAAAAGGTATATTAGAGTGATAGCTTAGGCATGTTTACTGAGTTAGTCCCACTGTGTTCAGTAAGAATTAAATAATTTGCATAGGTTTGTAGCCTGAATGTAACATGAGCTATGTATAGGGTTACTATACTTTGGTGACCCAATCCCTGGAAACCCCCCCCCCCCGTTTTTTGGGGGGTGCCATTTTTTATTTTTATTTTTTTGTTTTTGGGTCTGGCTTTCTTTGAATGTTTTTTTTAAAAAAATATTTGCCCCCTTACCGTGGCCGCCGCCACTTTTCCTGCTGCTGCTGTTGTCGTTGCCGCCGCCATTTTCCTCCTGCATTGCCGTGTACAAGCGGCCTGGGAGCCCTTCAGAATGAAGGGCTTCCAGGCCGAGCTGCGCACATGCGCACAAGCATCCCGGGAGCCCTTCAGAATGAAGGGCTTCCAGGCCAAGCCGCTTGTGCACATGCGCATGGCTCGGCCTGGAAGCCCTTCATTCTGAAGGGCTCCCAGGCCGCTTGTGCGCATGCGTGTGGCTCACGAATTTTGCGAGCTGCTTGTGAGGCAATCCTGGAGGAAAATGGCGGTGGGCGGCGCAATCCGGGATGGCCGCCATACCTCCCAGGATGCCGGGACCGGAGCTAGAAATCCAGGATGGTCCCAGCCATTCCGGGACGTATGGTAAGCCTAGCTATGTACGGTCTCTCAGATAGCTCTTGGGAAAGACAATGGCCTAGAGACTTGAGCAGGGGTGTCAAAACTCATTTCATACAGTGGGACAAATAGCATTTATGGTGCCTGCTGAGGGCTAGAAGTGATGTCAGGAACTGACATCATTAAGCAAGTGATGATGACCAGAAATAAACACCTTTCTCTCACCTAGAAACTAATTAGCTACAAATGACAGAAGAGAAAATATGCAAATTTTGATAATATTTTCAAGATACGGGAGAGCCCAATTATCACGCACGCCGCCCTTTCAGCTGCGTGCTGAGGCATCACTTTGCAACTCAGCAGCTGAGAGGTGCTCTGCAAAGTGACACCTCAGCAGAAGCTGCACTGCTGAAAGTGTGGCCTGAATGATAACTTGGTGCTCCCAGCACTGCCCTTTCAGTAGTGCCACAAAGCTCAGCAGCTGATGAGAGCCCAGTTATTACGGGGGGCAGATAAAGAGCTTCTGTGGACTGCATCTGGCCTGCGGGCTTTATGTTTAACATCCCTGGCCTAGAGATTCACATATGCCTCTAATGATATTTCTCAGTTTGCTGCCTGCGAAGCCTGATTCTTCTTTTTGGCTAAAGTCCTTCTGAAACAAAATTTCAAGGGCAGCACTTGAGCACTCCTGCTGATGACATCATCACTATTCCTGCTGTGGGAGAAATCCTAAAGCTCTGCTCCTCCTTCACTACACTGTGGCCCTGGCATGAAAAGATGCTCCATTGGGTATCGAGTGCACACTACCTGTTCTGCTTTCCACCTAAGGTACGTTTCTGGGGTAGGGCAGACCTTGGGGCATACGGAAGGGAAAGGACTGGAGACAGTTCACAGGATTCGGTGAGCAGCAGGCTTCCATCGGGGGGGGGGATGTTCACCCTGATCCTGTTTGTAAGGATCCAAGCAGGGGCTTGTGGCATCCCTAACAGTGAATATCCAACGAAAGGCCCAGGGTCTTATCAGGCCTTTTAGGGTTCCCCAACATGTCCTGTGGCATAATTTCCACATGCGACAGAAATTACCGAACTGTCCTCAGGGACTCATGGGAAGAAACTAGCTGATGTTCATAGGGCAAAAAAAGCAAACTCACTCGTGGCAAACAAAACGGCAAACTACACCCCCGTCCTAAATGACCAGCTGGGTGTCACTGAACATGTCAAGAATGTGAGTGGAGCAGAGTGCAGTACGTTTAGGTGGGAATGACATTTTTGGTGAGGGAGAAAAAGTATGGCCACGATAGCTGGAGTGGAGAATTTGGCCCGTTGAGCAAGCCCGGCCTTCCCGAACTTACCTGTTCCAGGGACCCTCCAGGAGCAGCAACAGGTGAGCCGGAGGGAACAGTAGCCGCCCGGGAGCTGGAAGGACAAGTCTGGGAGAAGACACAGGTGGGGAGAACATGGCGAAGGGCGAGGCACAGTCAACAAGGTGTCAGGCTAAACACAGACAGCTGGGCCCCGGCCCATCAAGCAGTTAGCCAATCAGCCAGGACAGGTGGAGCCCTCATGAGGGCGAGGCCTCAGCAGGGCAGGGTGGGGCAGCCAGAGGTCTGTAATAAAAGCTCACTGGAGGCCGGCCTGGTGCTAAGCTCCAAACCCTTGGTGCTTGGAAGCCCACAAACCAAGATCCAGACTGCAGAGAAGGTTGCTGGGTGAGGCAACCCCCTTCCTCCAGGTAATTCTGAGGCCAACGTGAGCCAAACCCAGACAAGCCGGCCCTGCCCTGGATGTCAGCTACCACCGTGACGATGCCCCTATGATCGGGCTCTCCCTCACCACCCCCTGCCGGGGTCCCCGGTGCGGACCAGCGGACAGTGATTTACAGCGCAATCCTATCCAACCTACACCACCTGTGTAACCAGCGGTGCAGCGAGAACGGAAGGCCCCAGAATGGAAAGGGGATTCAAATCCCCTCCAAAGGGGGATTCAAAGGGGATTTAAATCTCCCCTCCCCTCTAAAGCCTCCTGCCCTGCCCTCCCCCGCTGGTTACACCAGTGGTGTAAATTGGATAGGATTGTGCTGTCATAAATATATGTTCAATTCTCTAGCAAATCTAGCTGTATTAAGAATTTTAAGCCTGTTCCTTGCATTAAGTCAGTATATTTCCACCTCAGTGGAGTGAAAGACCTGGTCAAGAATGACCGCCTTGGACTCTCAGGATGTCGAACATGAAAGGCAGTGCTCTTTTCCCACCGTGCTTGCTCTTTCGTTTCCATCTCATTTGCTTCCCATATATAAACCTATTTGGTACTTCTATTACACAGTGAATGATTTTCCAATTTAAGTCACATTCATTCATATTTTATGTCGTGTCAGGGGAAAAAGGCTTTTCTGGTTTAGAGCTTAGCGTTTATTGTCATAATTATATTCATGTCTTAATTCTACTCCATTTTGGAAGACTTACAGCCCAATCCTGCCTAACTTTACGCCCTGCAATGCAGCGAGGCCGGTGAAGCCAACGCTGCATCCAGGGTGCAAAGAGGCAGACTGGAGGTCACCTCGGGGGAGGGGAACGTTTGTTCCCTTACCCAGGTAAAGTCCCATCCGCCCGAACGAGTCTCCTTGGATCTGCGGCAGCGATGTATGGCAAACCGACCGGGGGGGGTAGAATTTGGTGTGTGCCACTGCCGCCAATCCCCTTGTCCAGTTCACCCTTGTAGCCATCCTCCCCCACGCCCTCTCCCCTACCCTGGAATGCCTCTGCACCTAGTGGCGTGGACTTACCAGCTCCTCGCCACCTGCCGCTTGGATCTGGCGCTCTAGGGCCGGTGCAGGCCTCTGTACTGGCCTGGAGTCAGTGCAACTGCCTTACGGCAGCTTTTGCAATGGCTCTGAGCTGGTGCAGGATGCGCTACGCCGGCCCAGCACCAGTTTTGCGCCCTCAGTTTTATAGTGAGTGATGGACCAGAAATTTGTCTGTGTTATGCCATTGCACATGAAGTCCTGGGGCTTGAAAGTTCTTAAGCATACAAAAGGTTTGCTCAGGTACAAACGGATTTCTGTAGCTTCAATAAGGTCTGTTTAATGGTTTCCTAAAGTAAAGCAAGAATGTGGAGTAGTTAACATTTTGGAGTAGGAGACCCAGGTTCAAATGTCCACTCAGTCATGAAGATGACTGACAGCTTGATCTTACCTAAATTCCCATAAGTGATATTCTTATGGGGTTGGATGAAATTACGGGTTGGGTCTGTTCCAACTCTGGTTCTATGAAATGGAATTTAGATAAGCATTACAAAGCATTTCCATGTCTTTAGGCACTGTCAAATTTACTTTTATAATCATTGGAAAGCTTTTTGTTTTTTTGCAAGATGCTGCAATTTGTTAGTCAATAGGAGGCAGAATTCTGGGAGGATTTCAGCAGGTGGAGTTTCTCATTGTAGTCTTGCAGCTATGGGAATTGACTGAGGCACCGTAACACTCTCACAATCCATGATGTGACCTCCCCTTCTCCAGGTTTCTCTTCTACTGATTACCTTGGCAAGGTTTGTGATATGATTGCAGAATTGTATGACTTTGACCTCTTTGCTGTGATGCACTCATAGTTTCATTAAGCATAAGATCATCTGTGAGAGGCATTGTCGCCAGTGAGCAAATAAAAGAGGAGTGACGAGTTGAGAATCAGAGATGGTATTATCAGCAAGCAATTCCAACATGAAAAGTATCTATAAAAGATATGTAGATTCATATTAAAGGGAAAGGTTCCCCTTGCTTGAAAGCCAGTCATTACTGACTCCAGGGGAGCGGTGCTCATCTAGGGCCACGGTGCTCAACAACAGAGTTGTTGTGAGGACAAAAGGAAGGGAGAAATATGTACCCCACCCTGCGCTCTTTGGAGGAAGAGTGGTATAAAATTGTGAAAAATAAAATAAATACTGGCACCAGGTTGCTGAGGAGCCCTGGGACAAAATTCACAGTGCACTGGGCCCCATACGATGCGCTGGTTTCCCCAGGTTTACCAGTGGCAGGTGATGTGCAACAGGAGATGGCATTAAGTTCTACCTCACTTCCCTTTGGTGAACGGGGAAAAATCTTAGATGGCAGCTCTCTCTCTCCTTGCTTTGGCTGCTTGTTTTGCACTCAACCAAATAAGAACTAAGCTATTCACAAGCCCATGTAATAGCTAGAGCTTTTTCTTCACTTGAGCTTTGTTCTGTTTCTATACCTCCTGGCTATGTTTGTCTGAGTGCTGCTCCTAGTTTATACAACTATGCATTTGCTTTTACTGCAAATGTGTAAATTCCAGAGGGAGAATCATGCAAGTCTGTTGCAGTAAAAACAATGAAGAGTCTTGCAGTGCTATAAAGATGGGAAAAAATAACCATACTGCATCATAAGGTTTTGTGGGCCAGAGCTTCTTTTGTCAAATGCCGATGATGTTGGGTAATTTTTTTGCCCCATGACTGTATGTTATATGCAGATGTGTCACTAGGGTTTTTGACACCAGGGGTGAGATCTCATCTGGTGTCACCCCCATGGACCAGACCACACGATGTGGAGGCCTCTTGGAAAATGCGATCCCTGCACAAGTTGTGACGGGGATTGGGAAACATTTAAAACCCTTTTTCTACCAGTGGTGCGTTTTTCCACCACCGGTAAGAAATAGAATAGAAAGTCATTTTGGTGTCACCCCGCCCTGGGGTGGCATCTGGGATGGTTTGCCCCCCCCCCCCCAGTGAGACCTCTGGTTATATGTCTACTTCAGAGTTCTCATAGAGGCTCTTGTTACATGAGCAAAGTTTAGTTTAAAAAAATTACAAAATAATTTGGCATTTCTAGAGACCATCTTATTGCAGACACATCTTAAAGTTCATGTAAGTCCAAGGACACATTCCTCCTTTCTGGGTCAGGCTGGAATTATGCGTCCAACAATTTTTTTTATCTATTTTGTGTGTGTGTTTTAATGTTCACATTTCATTCACATTCAGCAAATTTGGCTTGGTTGAAATGTCTCAAAATGGCACGTACTTCTTTATCTTTGCCATAAACAAACTCATCATTGGCATGTCAAGAGAGACCCTGACACCATCTGAGAAATTCTCTTTTGGAAGTGCTCAGAGGCTGAAGACAGGCCAAAATGGAGCTAATTGAAACAGTACCTTCCAAACTGAGTGATGAAAGCAGTCAGTGGCCTAGATTCTTTGGCAAGAGGGATTTGCCAAAAGCCAGCTATAACATCAGGCTTCAAAATACCTTGGCTCCAGATATCTGGGTCAGATAACTGGGTTTGATTGGTTACTGAAACCAGCGGCATCGCTGCAGGGGGCGCGGAGCTCTAAGTTCTGCCACGGTCCGATCCTCCATTACACGGGTGCAGGAAGCAGCCCTGCCCCCTCTCCTCTGGAATCATTCAAGTCAGTGAAAGCAACGCGCAGGGAGTCTCCTGCGCGTTGCTTTCACCGACTTGAATGGTTCCAGAGGTGAGGGGGTGGGGCCACTTCCTGCACCCGTGTAACGGAGGGTCGGACCATGGCGGAACTTAGAGCTCCGCCCCCCCTGCAGCGACGCTAGTGACTAAAACCATATGCCTTTCTCTGCCACCACTTCTGAAGTTAGGTAAGAGTCAAAGAAATACAAACGAGGTTCAGGCATAATAACCATTCCTACATAGTAATGAGTGGGTTCCTCCATCTGAGAGATAGCTCCCATCTTTTCTAGTCCAGCTAATTTAGCTTTCCCTAGGTAGGTTATATACCTGGGCAGTACTGTGATTTCTGCATTAAACCAGAAACCGTCTGCCCACTGCCCTCTCTGGCCTGCACCACACCAGACTGCTTCAATCAGGCCGCCAATTCTCTTCCTGCTCACCGAGAACATATGGAAAGAGGATTGGGAAACAGGCAGCCCACCTCTTCTTTCAGTGCTGCTGGAGGAAGAAAAAAAAAAGCCACTGCCACCTCACACACCTCTTAGGAGAAAGAGTCAGAGTATGGCAATTCAGAACCCACCACTGCTCCCTGAACTTCAGTGCTGCTGCTGCTGCCTCCTTCTTACTCAGTCCTGTTTGAAATAGACAGAACGAGCAGAACATGCTGGGAGTGGTCCTAGTGTGCTCTGCTCAAAAACAAGACCATGTAGAAGAGCAAGAGGAAGGAGGCAGTGCCAAAGCTGAAGGCAAGGGAAGGTGGGCGCCCCCTCGCCTCACCCACCTTGCACCTGCCTCACCCACCTTGCACCCGCCTCACCCACCTCAGCAGTGGTGGTAGCATGCAAAAAAAGTTGTTGTTGTTTTTAATGGGGGGGGGGAAGGTGCATTTTAGCAGAGCAGTGGATCTGCTCCAATTCAGGCAGCAGATTCATTCCAGCTTCTCCTGCGGGCAAATAGCAGCCATGGGAGGCAGGGGAAGCTGATTTAGAGTGGGACAGTGATGGGGGGAAATGGTTAAAGCCTCCCCCCCATCACAATTTGGATTGGGCTCCCCATGACTGCTATTTAGCAAAAGAAAAAAAAAACCTGCATGCACAGGCCAATCGCGTTTAGTGTAATGCTTGAACAGGCACTTTGCATAGAACTAAGTGAAGGGTCTGTCCGCCGATACTGCTACAGAAAATATTGTGTTGAGCTAGATTCAAGGCAACATCGTTTTTCACTCATTTCAGCCAAAGCTTGATTTACTTAAGATTTTATTCAAAGTGATAAAGTTAACATCTTTAATTGAAAAAACGTCTTTTATTAATTCCTTTCTAATGACCTCCCTTGAATATCCAAGGTAGGCTGTAAAAGGCTGAGCTGTGTTTATAATTTATTAAAATAATTATTAGCAGACCGCTGAAGTTAAATTTTATCTCTTCCTGAATTATCACTTGCTTTCCCAATTTCCCCACTTCCCTGTCCATTGGCTTACTAATTGGTATGAAGATATTTGCATCTTCTGAGAATAACTATTTTCAGATTTAAATAATTCATGACAAATGTGATTTTTCTTGCCATGATGGATGACTGATAATTTATTTATTATATCATCTGGTATTTTATTTTCCAAAATAGAATTTTAATGGGCATTAAATCAATTAGAATGCATTTTGCGATCATTGTCAATTAACTGAGTTAACAGATGGGTGTAGATGGCTTTTCCTTAGGGAATGCACATTCTGGTATTGATAAACCTTCCAGATTGCCCCCTCAACAGATTTTCATCTCCATTGATTCTATTATGTATGTTCAGGTTTCACTGACGGATATCAACGTAATGACAATGTCTAGTGAATCTAAGACTGCATTGGACTGACTTTATTTCTCGGTAATAAGCTGCTGCTGATAGACTGACCTCTTGTTCATTTTAGTTATAGCACTGTTTAGAACTAAGCAGGACACACCCCTGTTGTTCCTTTCCTCAGTTTGGTGCTCAATAATATACAACCTGGACTGCAAAAAAAAATGCCTTGGGAAATGCAGATGGACCAACCCATATTCTCTACAAGAAAGCAGTTTTGAAGAGTACATAATGGGAAGGTCATATTAAAATGTTTATGAATTGAATTGACACATGGGAGGACATACTTTGGCTACCAAGTGAAAGTCATTTCTTATGCACTAGTCCATGGTGGTCCAACACGCGGCCTGCGGGCCGCCAGTGGCCCCCGGAGGCTTCTCCTGCGCCCCCCGGAGGCTTCTCCCTCCCCCCAGCAAAGGTGCTCAGCTCCAAGTGAAACTGACCTTGGAGAAGCGCTTTGCTCCCGAGCACTTCCCCGAGTGTCAGCAAGGGCGCGCGGGGAATGCCTGGGAGAGTTTGTCGGTTGAAGCGCTTGCCCCACCCTCCAGCTGATGATCGGAAAGGCGCGGGGCAAGTGCTTCAGCCAACGAACTCTCCCAGGCATGCCCTACGCGTCCTCACTCGGAGAAGCACTCGGGAGCAAAGCGCGAGGTGGAGCACGAGGCATGTTGGGGGTGACGTGGTGAGGCAGCCAGCCCGACCAGCTCTCTTCCTGAGGGTCAGGAAGAGAGCGGATCGGGCTGGCTGCCTCGGAACAGCTCGGCGCGCCGCTGAGCACCTTTGCTGGGGGAAGGGAGGGGGGAGGGAGAAGCCTCCAGGGGCCGCAGGAGCCGAGCAAAGGAGGAATGCGCCAGTGAGTGCTTTTGTGGCTGGGGGGGGAGGGAGGGGGCTTCGAGAACTGCTGAGTAAACACAAAAAAAGGCCAAGCATCAGGCCTGCTCCTGCTCCCTCCAATTTACTGTCTGGAAAAGTCTTCAAATGTTGGAGCAGGAGGCACGCACGGGAGGGGGCCACCCAGCTTGCAGCTCCCCAGCAAATGCAAGGACAACAGGACATGAGGCTTGAGACCAAAATAGCAAAAAGAATATACAGAGCCTCTGAGGGAGAACAAATGACCCAGGGAAACAAACGCCAGTGAGCCCCAATGACTGGTAAGCCCCCCGCTGTCCGGGACCCCAGGTTCAGCCATCCAACCCACCTACTCTAGGAGCGCTTGAAGAATCAATGCGCTGAGAGTTTCTGTTCTTCTCGCCTTTGCAAGATCTCCAGGAATCTTTGAGTGAAAAAAAAAAAAAAAACCCACACGCACACATACAGAGGCATACAAAAAGGTTGCTTTGTAGATTGCTTCTGTTCTCTTTCTCTCACAGATGCACTCTCTCTCACACACACAAATGCACAAATGTTTCCCTTTTAAAAAAAAGATCTCCCTCCTCCTCCAATTTCATTGCTGGGGAGAGATCGGAAGGAGATGGGGGAGTTAGCAAGCGTTTGCAAAGGAGCACTTGGAGAATGTACAAAAACCACTGAGAGTTTCTGTTCTTCTCATCTTTGTAAAGTCTCCAGGAATCTTCCAGTGGCTGAAACGAACACAAAAACGCTATTTCGAAAAAGAACGCTTCATAGGTTGCTTCTCATACAGACGTGCCCCCCCTCTCTCTCACTCTTCCCAAGATCACTCTCCCTCCCTGCCCCCAGTCCAATTTCATTGCTGAGGAGAGATTGGAAGGAGATGGGGGAGGGTTAGCCTTGGCTTTGCAAAGGAGCTCTTGGAGAATGGATACACTGAGAGTTTGATTGGCTATTCCTGGCTTGCAATAAGGTGCGGGGGGGGGGGGAGGGAGGAAAACAAAAAAGAGAGGGGATTTTAAACAATAATTTTAAATGCAGGCCCATAGTGATATTTAGCTTCCACATCGTCACAATTATTAACATTTATTTATAATTAATACAGAATACATAATAGTACAGTACAGTACATGTGTTTTTATTGGGTGTTGCACGCTTATACCCTTTACTCCAGTGTTGGTCTTACTGCTATTCTTGTGCAGTGGTCATTATTATTAATTCTGCATTGGTCAGGTCATTATTTTTAATTAATTATTAATTTAATTAATTGTGTGGCCCCTGGGTTCCATGTCGAAGTTCGCATGCGGCCCTCGAGGTATGAAACGTTGGACCACCCTGCACTAGTCATATCAGTGGAATCATTGTATTAAGATATTCAGGGCCATTTGGGGGGCAGAGATCTGCTCTCCTGTACTAACATGCCAGGGTATTTTTCTGTCCTGTCCTGCAAGTGAGATTTTAAGGGTCAGCCCTCTAGTTTGGAGTCTTTACTCCTTGGCGCCATTGCCTACCGCCCTACCTCATGGTCTATTGCTGGCACTGGTGTGCTGACTTGGTGGAACAGGAAGCTCTTGTCTTGGAAGGGGCTGGCACGGGGGGCACTGGTTCTTCAAGGAATCAACTCAGGCTTAGTGAGTGTTGGGTCTGGGTCTCTAGCTCTGAAGCCACTGCCTCTGGGGTCTCCTGACTGGGGAGGCAGGGTCCAGCTTGGTGTCAGTTTCTGGGACTGCATCCAGGGCTGGCCCTTCAGTCCAAACTGTTTCCAGGGTTGCCCAAGACCTACTGATGTGGTCTTCAGGGTCAGATTCTGAGTAATAGCCTAGGCTAGGGCAAAGGCCATGGCAGAAATTTTGTCCTTCACTAGACTGGATAATGGTGATTTGTATGGGAATGGACAGGTAGATAATGCTACTTAATATGTAACCTCAAAGGTAGAGAACATAAAATGGAATGAGGTGATTGTGTTACCATAAGATAAAATATTACAATAAAGATGCTAAACTATTCAGTGAATATATTGTAAAATAGAACCACCTGTACTAATTGGGGAGAAAAGCAAGAAACCATTGAAGGATTGTATTTCTATTAAAAATAGTCAGCTTTTTCAGTGCTTGAGTAGAATTGGTGGCAAAGGCTTCTGACTCATTATGATTTTACTTTAGAAGATAATTCAGTGTGCTTATATGCATACAATTTATTTTTCCAGATGTACTCATTAATTTTCAAACGCATCTTCTTATTTTGATGCTTCTAGTTACATTTTTTTGGCATAAAACCCTGCTGCTGAAAACAAAGGAATACATTTGTAAACTAAGAGGAACTGGACTTCAAGAGTACCTCATGTCTTCTAATCCTAGACATTGTTCTAACAGTTCAATGCTGGAGAGAAAAGTGATTCTGATACCCAGCCAGCTGGCTTGGGAAAAAAAGTCACAGATAATCTACAGGATGGAATACAAGTCATATGTCACTATCATATGTGAAAGCACAATAAAAAGGTAGGCAAAATAGAGCCCATGAACTGTACTCAGCTGAGCAAAGAATTGTGCGTTCCTCTGGGCTTTTCCCCTGCACGATTAACTCCTAGGTGAGACACAACATGGTAGTACCGTGTTTCCCCGAAAATAAGATCGGGTCATATTAATTTTGGCTCAAAAACAAAACAAAATTTAGTAGGTCTTATTTTCAGGGGATGTCTTATTTTTTGGGGAAACAGGGTAGTATTGCGATATATATATCCTGATCTCTTCTTTGCATAGGCCAGATCAGATCTGTGCCTTTTTTGCAGGGCCAGGCTGCTACAAAGCCACACTTTGGTGCCAGTGTGCTGCTGCTCTGCTTTTGGTGGAGTCAGGTAGTGTCATGAGGCTGAGGGGCCAAGTACCCTTGAATGTGGATCCACAGATGGATGTGGTGATTGCGATACTGTATGTGAAAATCATGATGGTGTGATTGCTGGTAGTGGTGTCTGCAAGTGTAAGATTTAATTCACCTCTCCTCTTAGAGGTGACTTAGAGACTTGATCAGTGAAAAGTGGAATCATAGGAAGCTGCCTTATACCGAGTCAGTCCATTGATCCATCTAGGTCCGTATTCTCAATACAGACTCTCTAGGGAATTTTTCTCTGCCTTACCTGAAGATACTAGGGATTGAACCGGGGACCGTCTGCATGCAAAGAATGGATTCCACCACTGAGCCACAACCTTTCCCTGGTAGAAAAGCAAGTGCTCGCATTACATGCCATAATATCTAAATTAAGGCCCATGGCGTGTCTAATCAGTGCAACATGCTCTAATTCCCCATCCCTCTTAATTGCAATGTTGTCATCAGCATTTTAAAACAGTATCGTATTTACATAATAGACGCTAATTGCCTTGTTTTCACACTGATAGAAGCAATTAAAGCTGTTTTCATGACCCAAATCTTTTAATACTTTTAGCAATCCTAATAGAGAATGTGCTTGGAGAACTTGACAGAAGACAAAAATGGAAGCTTTCCTTTCTCTTCCTGGTGCATCTTCATATTTTTGTGTGTGGTCTTGAAGCATTCCAATCTATCACAGCACTAGAATAAATAATATATGCAAATATTCATGTGCTTTTTGGGCACATTCTCATTGCTCAATTTCAATGTAAAATGTTACCTTCTGGAAACGATACAACTACAGCTATACGCTAAAATATATAAGAGAAAGAATATTTTAGAAATATTCAAGAATTGCAGTTTTAAAAATTTAAGCCTCAATGTTTGCCATGGAAATAATATGGGCTACTTAAAACTTGATGCTAAATTAATAATGTATTTGCAAACTGGAATGTGTATTCGTTTTCTTTTCTTCTTATTCTATCACAGACATTTATAAAGCAACACACTGCTTCCAAAACTCCTAGGGGGATGAAATACAGTCCTTGTAATGGAAAGATTAATCTACAAGAATAACTATCCTTGCTGCTTGGGCACAGTCCTCCCAAAGATTTTCTCCATAATTGAAGAGTGGAGTTCTAGAGAACTGGAGGATCCTTTCATAACCTCTGCAGCAAAGTCTCCTTGCTATTTGCAGACTTGCTATGAGAATATATTACAGGTCGAGTATCCTTTATCCGGACTGCTTGGAACAGGAAGTTGTCTGGGTTTCGGATTTGTCTGGATTCTGGATATTGTCTGGATATTTGCATAAATATAAAGAGATATCTTGGGACCCAAGTCACCAATGTCGTGTTCATTTGACCAAGTCAAATGAACACAACATTCATTTACACCTTATACATATAGCCTAATATACAAATATTATGCAATATTTGTAATAATGTTATGCCCCAGCAGCATGCCTTGCGCTATGCCAGACAGGTGCTAGATTTTTTTTTCTTAAGTCATAGCCCCCCCAAGTATGGATTTTGGAATAGTCTGGATTTCGGATGTCCAGATAAGGGGTAATCAACCTGTATATATGATAGTTTATTGTTAACATAATGTTTCTCAAGTTGCACTTTGAATCCCAGTAATGACATTAGCATATCCATATTGCATTTGTAACCCCTCCTCCTCCTAACCTAGTTACACAATTCAGTAGTCGTGAATCATTTTAGAGCAGGCATGGGGAACCTCCAGCCCGCGGGCCTGATCCGGCCCGCGGGATGATCTGGTCCGGCCCGCGCGGGACCGGACCAATCTAGCCCGCGCGGGACTGGACTGGAGGCTCCGCCGCCGCCGCTTTCCCGCAACTCCTCGGTTTAAAAGCGGCCTTCCTGGACCTGCGCACAGTGCCGCTGAAGCCGAGATTGCCCTCCCGGAGCTGAGGTAAGGAGAGCGGTGGGTGGGTGGGAGGGAGAGCAAGCGAGCGGTGGGTGGGAGGGAGGGAGGGAGAGCGAGCGAGCGAGTGAGCGAGCGGTGGGAGGGAGGAAGGGCGAGCGAGTGAGCGGTTGGGTGGGTGGGAGGTAAATTCGCGGGGGGGAGTCAAATTTGCGGGGGGCCCAAAAAAATCGGCCGGCCTTACGGATGGCCCACAGCAAATTTTCCCTATGGGAAAATGGCCCCCCACTGCAAATTGGTTCCCCACCCCCTGTTTTAGAGTAATAATAATAAAACAGTATTTATATACCGCCTTTTCTTTGGTCTTTGGATTTCTCCTCTGACTTTAATTCAAAGGTGGTTTACATAGGCAGGCTTTCTAAACCCCAAGGGGTTTTTACAATACAATATGTTCTAATCTTTCATAGAACCCTTCATTCTAAATGGTTTCTTTCACAGTCCAGCTCTCTCTCTCTGGTGTTTGCCTCATCACACTTCAACTGACAGGCAACCTTGACTCCCACTCAAGGTGCAGCTGTAGTTTCTCTCCCTCACAGAGGCTCTGCAGCTTATCAGTGGCTGTAGGGCGTCTGGGGAAAGAGTCAATCCAGAGCACCCAGCAATCAGGATCTGGTGCTTTACCTTCACCAGCACTGCCCGGCTTTCTCTTGCAAACCCAACTTTGTTGTAGTGCCAAGATACCACATAGGCTGCGGTAACTGTCAGCTGATCCCCTCCCAGCCAATCCCAGCTTGCCTAGGCCTATAGAACCTTGGCTTCAGAGCTGTTATATCATTTGGAGCAACCTTCCTGTAAGCAGCAGCAGACTCTGGAACTCATTCCTTGGCATGGCTGGTTCTGCCTCCTCAAACCCTAATCTCTGTGCTTTGCTCCTTGTTCCTGGTGTCCTCAGCAATTGTAATTGAGCCTGCTTCTATTTATATAGCCACACACCTTCATCTGCATAGCGGCCTTTCATGGATCCTGTGCTACAGCTGTGTGACAGAATGTTGAGACCTGGCAAAAAGAGAGATGTGGAAATGAGGATTCTTGAATGTTATTGTGTATGATTTAGGTTGAAATCCTAAACACACTTACTTAGGGTGTAAGTCCCATTGAATAATGTGGGATATGCTTCTGCGAGCACTTGCATAGAATTGTGCTGAGAAAGACAAACTGTGTGTAGAGAGCCATTCACAAGATACATTCCAGTGAGTTTATAAAGTCAGGGGATTAATTACCAGTGTCACTCCACATCTGAAAATGCTGTTGTCAGAATCGCTCTGAAGCATATGGATTTGACAGCAAATTTGAAAAGAGCTTGAAATCTTTTTAATGCTCTTGTCCCTGGAGAATGGTACCAGGTATGAAGCTAATGAGTAGGGGGAACGTAGTTTACATCATATTAAAAAGAAAAGGATCAAGGAAGCAGCGAAATTGAGCGAGCTGGAATTTTAATCTGGGAGGCTTACTGGAATGTTCATATTTTATGAGGATTTAGCTATTAAAGTTCATGCATACTGGTCTCATCTGTGAATATTAAATTAGACTAATATTATTCAATCGCTAATATTAAATTACCGAAGTACTTACACAAATACATTCAACCACCTCGCATGCTGCTGCTGGAAGCAAGAATGTTACGAGGTAGCATATGAGATATAATTAAGGGGCGATATTGACAGCCTAGGCATGAAACAGAGCATGTGGCCACCTGGTCTTAGGGGCAGATTTCAGAACTCTAATAATGTCTTCCTTGCCTCTGGGAGTACATTTTTATCACTGCAATGATATGAATTCGCATATGTCCAGCTGTCTGCCTTCAGGCATTATGCAGGGTTTTATGACTATGTTTCCATTCGGAAGTCACGGTTTTTCACCTTATCAATGCAAATCCACATTGCAACAATTTACCTGTCTTCAGAGGAGTGATGTCACTGGCTGATCTGCCTTCCAGGCAGGGCTAGATTGATGCTCCCAGATCTAGGTCTTGCTCTTGCAGTGATGGACCGTATAGGAATGTTGCCGGCAGCAAAGGAATGTGCAGTGCAAACAGCTCTGTTGTTTGTCAACTTGCTTAGGCAGTAAAACCGGGTAACTTTACTATGCGGGTTAAAGGGAATCTGACAAGATTTCCCCCCAGGATAGGTTTATTACTTACAATGAAGTGAGACAGAAAACGGACAATCGGTATTCTCCTCCCCCCCCCCCCACAATATTCACAAGTTGGAAATCAAATTTAAAAGATTGAGAGGAATTCAGATATTGTAAGAAATTAAAGAAGTTACTAATAACCCCTGTAATGTATCAAGGACTGTTGTCAAAAATGTATGTTACACTTCAAAATCAGCTCATTACTACTGCCAGTTGATTTCTCTGACATCCCACTCCTATCCTGGATTAGGCTGTCGTGTGGAGGGGTTTACGACAGCAGAACTGAGTGCACGGAGTGCACAGTGCTCAGTTGGCGTCCATTTTGGGAGCACTGCCGCAAGAGGTGGCAGCACTCCCTGTCTGTCGCCGGACCTGCCTGGACCCACCAGAGCAGGTAAGGCAGTGGCAGTGGTGGGGAGTGGACGAAATGGGATGGGGACGGGGAGGAACAGGGGTAGGGAGGCTGCGGGAGAGGGTGAATCTGGCGGCCAAGCCACGTACCAGATCCTATCCTTTTTTGCAGCTTCCCCGCCCCCTTTCTCTACTTGGACTTGTACCAGCTAAAGAGCTGGCACAGGTCCAAGGAGTCCCAGCGGAGTGGGAGGCTTACGGAAAGGTAAGCTTATTTTAATCCCCTTTCCCCTCCAAAGCCTTCCAATCCGCCTCCCCTTTTGGATACAGCGTGCTTCTTTTTGGCGTGGCTGCGCCAGCGGGGGGAGGGAAGGATAGGATTGGGCTCTGAGAGACAGAAATGGCCTTTAGTACTACCTTATGTACAAAGTGTGCCATTGTTATTACATCTATCTGATGTTCTTTGTAGATATCAGGCAATAAGTTGAAGCACTGAGTTAATGATGTACAATTGAGCTGTACTGTATGGCAATGAAATAAATCGACTTGTCATAAAACGTTGAGCAATCCAGTTAAATATTTTCCAAGTTATACCTATGAGAATATGAAAAGTAAATGCTTTACACAAGACGGACAACTTCAGGAGTAAAATATGTGGAGTTCTAACTTTTTTAAATACATTTATACTTTGATATGGCATTTTTCATGAACTTTTTGCTGCCTAGTAGATTGCTGTACTAACTCTTTCCAGGACGAGGCATCTACCAAAACATTTTCAATGATCAAAGTTAGCAGCTTACATGCCTTATTGTGTTTCAATCTGGCAGCATTTTCTCTTTTGAACGAGGATGTTTTTCAGCGTAGCGATGGCTCTTTCCTTCCAGCAGAGGATGGCAACGATGAAAAGCAATGTAAGTAAATGCCACTAGACTTCAATGCCTATTCTTTTACAGTGTGAAGTAGCTACACTGTACATCAACAGGACTAAAGTTTCTCATATGCTGTTCCAGGAACACTGTTAGCCAGATAGATTTCCTCCTGATTCAGCACCAACGATATTGCTTGCACAAGTCCGCATTGATCCGTGTAGGTAGATCCGGCACTGGTGCTGCTGATCCCACCACCGCCTGGGCATGATCCACTCCCTGCCCCAATCGCTGCCCCGCCCTCAACCAGCCCCATTCAACCCCCCTGCCTACCCCTGCACTGGACTTACCTGCTTCAGTGGGCCTCCTAATGACTGCCGATGTCAGCAAGAAGACTCCGGTCTTCCCGCTGGTGCGCCTGGACCTTGCACTGTTGCATAGTGCTTTAAACGCGTTCTGCCGGCGCAGGCCCTCATTTGGAGTGGGCTGTTATTCACTCAGCGGGAAATGACAAAACGGCTTCTCCTAAAAATATATACCTTTTGTACCCAAAATAGATTCTACGTTTTAAAGTATCTTTTGTAGCTTGGAAAATTAAATAGGTACAATAAAGCTTTGGCTATATTTTAAGTTTAGACAGAATTGTGAGATACTGTGAAATAATGATAAGGTATCTATGCTGCAAATAAAGAGGAAAAATATGTGGGTTGAACAACTCACACTTTTGCATTCATCTTTTCTGGTTCAACTTTATCAGAGCACATTTATCTCCAACCCAGTGTTGTTAGGTAACCTTTAAACTAGCATACTATGCAAATCTATGCATTATAATTACAGCTAAGCAACCATTTTAGTTTTAAAGAAGTCCAGCATATTGTATTGTATCTAAATAATTTAAGAAAGTGAGGATGCTCATGCTCCACAGATAGTATTATAGAAGCCATTATTATTATTATTATTATTATTATTATTATTATTATTATTATTATTATTATTATTATTATTGCTTTTACATTGGATTTTACTAAGGTTGCAAACAGCAAACAAAAAGAGCTGATCAGGGCTGGTCCAAAGCCTTTTGGCATCCAAGGCCCAAACGCTGCGTCCCACCTGTAGTAGCTTCTCCAATGCTCTGACACTCTGGCCCATCTCTCTCCTCTTCTGCTCTGCTCCTCTCATTCTTTTACGGTCCAAGGAGAGAGAGAAGAAGGAGTAACAGTGGAGGCAAATGAGCAGATGGGTTGCCCTGCCAATCTGCTGCTTGAGGCTAGCCCTAGAACTGATTGCTTTAGGGATAGGAGAAGGTGATTTTGTTGGAGTTCCAAGCTCTCTCAATTCCAGTTTAACTCAGACAATTTCTAAATTTAATTCTGTGATTGAAACGTGTACCTTGCTAAAACACCACACAAAAAGAATCTTGATACAAGCTTTAAGTAAGAAAGTTTAAGCTTTCTTGCAGTGCTTAAACAATGCTCAAAAATACTGATGTAATCAAACATATTGTCAAATTGAGATTTATTTTTGCAGTGTTTTATCAATGTGCACAATCACACCATTAATGATGGGGATGGGAAAAAGATGCAAATGACCCGAAAGAACTGAAAGCTGTGGCAAACTTGCATGCATAGTACTCTATATGAAATTCAGAGATAAACGTCAGACCAATGGAGGATTTCCAATATATCGGTTCCACTTTGGAAACAATACCAAACAATAATTCAAAACACCAAACTCTGGGAAGAAAGTTGGATGAGGAGAATTTTGGACGTAATCTTGTTGTTGTTCTCTCCATTGTCTCTTTTGCTCGTTATGGTTTGTCATTGTGCCAGATCAGTCTCATTTGTTACATGACGATGCAAAAGTTTGTTAATGTGGTTGGGTTTGGGGTCTGTTTGTTTGTTTTTATCCTCTCTCTGCTTGGTTGAAACTGCCCACCTGAAAATTTTTGCAGATAATTTGGCAGGATCAGACCCAAGATAGGTATGATGGATAAGTTTTTCTGAAATGTTGTGAGCATTTTGCTGAAATTGCAATGTAACACAGCATTACAGTGATGAAGATACAATTGTTTGGACCAAATGCTTATCTTCGGCGATTAATCTTCATTACAATAGAGGAAAGGACAGAGCTGCTGACATGTACAATATTGTGTACTGAAGCATTAGTGTTAAACAGTGTCTTGATGATGCTGGCAGTATTTCTAACAATTATTCCTATGAATATTTATTTTTGCTAGCCTCCACAGTTTCACGCATAAGTAGAGAGACGGATGAAGAGACAGAGAATGACAGATGGGGAAAGGAATGCCCTGTAGAATCTCTCTGCCTCTATTTCCATTTAATGTTGCAGAAAAGCCAAGTGGTAGACTTCTTCATGTGGAGTGTGAGGATAAACTAAAACTATTCTCTTTACCATGCTACATTTTCATGTACAGGGAGGTTTGGTTTTAACCTGCTCGTATGGTTATGGGTATGTTCATGACCCAAGCTGATCTCAATTTGGTCCAACACAATTAGTGAATTAGTGTCATGGCCAAAATGCTGCTGATGTTGTGGTAGGCTCAGTAGGATGCTTGCTCACTTCAGATTTCTTTTGAAGTTTTCCTCCACATCTATCCACCCAAATATGGGTGGTTGTCTTCGGTTTATTATCATATTGTAGCATTAAGCGTGTTCCATGACAATATCAGAGACTGTAATCTTCTTGGTTGACAAGCATGTCTGTTAGACTAACAGCCCAAGCCTGCGCTAGTTGCAGCGGCCGACCTAAATGGCTGGCCGCTACATCCTGTGCAGGATGCAGCCTGTGCTGGTGCACCCAGGGCTTACCTCAGGGAAAGGGATGTTCATCCCCTTCCCCCAGTGTAAGCCCCTTGTATATGCGCCAGCTCTCAGGACGGCCTTACACAGCCTCCAGAAGGGGCTTGGGATATTGACACAAACCAGCGCCGATATCCCCGCCTCTTCCCAGGCCAGACTGGCCAATGGCCCCCTCCGCTGCCACCCCAGCCCGACCTCCCCACACCCTCCCCGCCGCCCAGTGCAGGACTCACCTCTGCCCGGTGGCGTGGAATCTGGGGGACGGCAGAGTGAGCAGCACCGGCTTCTGCACCGGTGCCACTTACTCCAGAGGTGCCGCAAAAGTACCTTACATCATTTTTGCAACACCTAAGCGTGTGCTCCGCTGGACTAGAGATGCGCAGGATTGTGCCAAAAGTCTAGTATCCTGAAATCAATAAGGTAAGGTTTGCGCCCTGTGTTAAGTACCACAATAATATACAAATGTTGTATTTTATGGAAATTATTTAATGAATTCCTTCAATATGGGATGGAACTTATGAAAGTATCCTTTTCAAATTAGGTTCCTGTTATAATAAATGTGATTTTGAGAGCAATCTGTGCAATACCATGTCTAACGGGATGTCACCCACTGGATGGGTAAGAAGAAATGGAGCAAGCATCATAGGATCTCCTCGTTTCGACCACAATGGGAGTAACACAGGTAAAAATGTGTTTGCTTGCAAGGAATAATGGAACCCATCTGTACAGACTCATGGTCTTCTATTTCAGGATTTCCTTAGACCATGCTGACTTGTTGGGCAAATGCTGAGAACACTTCCTTGCATGTTTTGGTCATACAGATTGATACTTGGGGATGAAATGTTAACGTGAGCCCACTTCAGATGTTAATTCCAGTATAGTGAACCTCCATGGAGAAGGAGGTAGCATTGTGGCAGCATTCCAATGCAGCTTGTTCATTGGAAGGTGTACAGAGTACGTGCAGAAGGATGGAGCCTGCCATGACAAGGCTACATTCTCTATTGTGCACATTCATTCAGCTGGAACATTTTAAGAGAATGAGGGACCCTGAGAAAATGGTTGATAGGAGAATGGCTACAGCATAAGGCAATCAACAACACCCCCCAGAGTTACTATTCCTAAGAGGCATGAGCTGAAGGAGGCTCACGTAAGGGAAATTCCCTGCCCTCTCCTCAGCACAGCAGCCTGCTGCACCGCCTGAAATCAGCTCCAGAGTGTGGGGGGACCCTCCAGAACAGGACTGTATGGGCAGCAGCGGGCTGCAGATTTGAGGTGAGGTGTACACATGAAAGTGCCCTAAGAGGCTGCTAATATATAACATCAAGATTGTACATAAATCTATAAATTAGGCCTTTTGCCCAATGCCAGCAAACAAATTATTCTTGTAATACAGTAAGAAAAATTAGATTTCTGCAGAGAGAGCAAGGTTTTGCTTTTCTGTCAGGACCACTAATTATGAGATCTTTCATAGTCAGATAGCCACATGCAAGGTAGCATAGCATATATCATAGCGATGGCCTTACTGTGCAATCCTATGCATGTCTATTCAGAAGTAAGTCCTATTGTGTTCAGTGGGGCTTCCTCCCAGAAAAGCGTGTGTGGGATTGCGGCATTGTCTCAAAGGAACAACACAATGGCTTCAGTCAGTCCTGATAGTTAATAGCTTTTGATAAAAGGACATTCTCATGACATTCTCATTTTCTGAAAGAATTCAGATGGGCTTCTTAGGAAATTTCACAGTTCTACACATGCCCTGATACTCTTTAACTTGTGGCCCTTTCTTGTCTCTAGTGACGTGAACTTACCGCTTGTAATTTGTTTCAGTGTGGGGACCACAGAGCACTCAGGAAAAAAGGACTCAAATGATAAGAAGTCTAAGGGGAAGGGAACCATTTGACTGTCCTTATCTCTAACTGCATGCTTGATAATACGAAATGTTCATCAGTAAGAAATAAGAATTCATTCCGCAGAAGGTTCCTGGCTACAGATATTTTGTGACCCTCTCTGTTTCACACTGCCAACAGCAAGGCATTTTCGTATTGCGTTTGTTCATGCAGAAGCCCTTTTACTCTACATTTCTTTGTAACCTCATCCTTTAAGCATTCCCCCAAGTCTGTAATTTGAAGCCTGGAAAGTGTTCTAGAAGGCATCAAATTGGTTTCTGACCTAAAGCATTTTTTGGTCATTTTATTGAATTTAAATGGTCATCAAAGTAAGAGATTGGTAGCCTCATTAGAAACAGAAATTGAATCAAAATGCAGCCATTCCCTTTGACTTAATACCAGTCAATTTCCAGCTGCAGTGCCAGCAATTCTTTTTATTCAAACAAGTCTGCTGAATGCATGGCATTCGGCTCTCTGAGAAGATATGGCGTGCCGCTCTCCTGGCAGAGTTTGGCAGCAGTCTGTCCTGTGCTGGGTCAAGGGTTGTGGTTGCAGGCAAGCCTAGGTGTGCATAATCTCAGCCAGGATTGAATCGGTAAACATCAGGTAGTGGATCTGGGTTGGAGCACGCCGCAGGTTGAAGTCAGGAAATCAAATGACTCATCCAAGCAGAATAATGTATTCCTGAGGTCTAGAGTTCAGGGCAAGATCTGAAGCCAGGAAATAGCTAGACAAAGGGTGAGAACCAAAGGAAACGGGGATTACACTGAGGTGGTTTTAGGCAGCCGTTTATTCCCAATTTCCCCGTTTTGTTGATTTTAAGCTTTGAACCTCCAAATTGGTGGTCCAGTTTCAGTTTACTACAGAGTACTTTGTAACTGGTTCATTGACTGGCTAACTATAAACTGAAAATCCAAAATGATTTTGGAAAATTCACACATAAAAGATAATGTATGAGCAAATGTTACATAGAGTTGCTCAACTTGTGACCTGCAAGGAAAGAGGTCATAGTGAGACGCACTAGGGGCCCATCAGTCCCTCTAAGAGCTGCTGGCTCCCCCCATTTCACCTCCCGCCTCGTCCAGAGTGTTCCTTTTCTGCCTGCAGTCCCCGCTAGGCCTCAGAGTTAGGAGGTTGGTCATCATCACCCTCGGTCCTCCTCCACGGCCTTGGGGTAGCCTCCTTGGGAGCAGCTGGGCCTCCTTTCTGGGCTTTCTCCAGCCAGTTGCTCCTTCAGCCTTGACCTATCTGACCTCATCTCTGGCCTGCAGAAGGCTTTTTGAACTGAGCGAGGGGCCTGTTGTCTCCTCCCCTTCCTGCTCCGTCCCTTCTGGCACCTTCTGGCCAGGTCCTCCCACTGGGAGTGTTGCTTCTCTCCCTCTTCAGAGGGGCAAGGAACACTCGCTTTCCTGTGGTCCAGCACAGGAACTCTTCCCCCAGCTCTGCTGGCTCCTGAAGCCTGAATGACTCCTGCACCATGTCACATCCCCCACCCATGCTAGCCTGCAGACCCGCAAGGGGTGAGTCTGGATCCGGACAACTAAGAACTCTCTGCTTGTAACAACGTCAGCCAAAACCAACCTTTCCGTGGCATACAAAGTAGATTGTTTGGCTGTTGCTCTCCCAGTCATCATGACCCACAGGGTTCCGTAATGGCTCTATTGCTTTCAAGCCCGTTGCCTCATCCATTATCTGTTTTATTGTTTGTTTTTTCTCCTTCTTCCCAAAACACGAATTCTGCAAAGTGTAGGAGACCAAACTCTGAACTGTCTTCTTCTTTTTACCAATAGCCTATTTCCTTACATTGTCCTCTGAACTGGTCCCATATCCTGCAGTTTTAAGGAGCCGAGTCGTCTTTCTGGATAGTAACCAGCTCACCTGCCAGGTATTTGTGTGCTTTTTCTCTTCATATTATTCGTTGCCGTTTTGCTAGCACACTTACGCTGTTTCTTTATCTTAGATTTCATTTTATTATTGGATGGGACGGATAAATGGAACTCTTATGGTGGGACTTCAGACGCACCCTGATGGGACTCTAAAGACTGTATGGCAAGAAAGGGAAGGGCCAAAATGTCGGTGGCAAAAAGCCGTGCTTACAATCAGCAATACTCCGAATGCTGAGGTATGTACTCTGGTGTGCCCTGATGTTTGGAGGAGTGAAATGTCAACTTGGAGAACTTGCACTAGAAATTAATTTGAGTGAATAAAGTGTGGTGGATTCTGATGAAAAATTCATGACTGGTATTATCATGTTACTTGACCTTATCTCATGATTTAATGCAAGTATTCATTTCGTAATTATGCATGTAAGTCAAATTGACATTAGTAGAATTATCCCATACTAGTAAATGAAGTAAGAGGACATGGTTTGGATCTGCAAGACATTTTTTCCATGTCATTTTTCTATCTGTTTTATTATTAAAAACCCCATTGGTTTCATCGCTCGTTAAAATCACTCTCACTTCAATGTTACGGCATTTGTTTCATTTTTTAAAAAACAATTTCTTTGTCAGGGCTCATGGAGGTGGAAACAACAATGGAACTCATTTTGGAGTATTCTAGGAAAAAAATGAGACCTCCAGTGTGGCCCACCTGGGTGGGTGGGTGTCAGTTGTTTGCCAGAATGCCCCAGAATGACACAATGAATATTAGAAGAGCCCTACAGTATCAGACCAGGAGCCCATCTAGTCCAGCTTCCTGTATCTCATGGTGGCCTATGAATTCTGGTCAAAAAATTGCAGTTTTCAGGAGGTGTCCATTGTCACTACTGTCACAGGCATCAGTAAAAAGTCATATTTCTGCTGCCTTCCGAAGTGCAGGTGGGGATGGGATGGTTGTCAAACACCAGATAAGTCACAATAAATGGGCTTAGTAGTCACATGTTGGGGCAGGTCTTGTCTCAACAGTTTTCACCTGGTACATGCTCATATATATTTCTATAGCATTTCATTGCTTAGTGACCTTCGTCTGCTTATCAGATTGCCCCATGAGTGTAACTAGCTGTAGTTGTTGCCATGCCCCAAAATGGATAACTGAGATTGAGAGTGAATTCCCCAAGATCCAGCTCAGTCGTTCACAGTTGAAAGGGATTTTAACATTTATTTATTTTTCACATTTTTATACCGCCCTTCCTCCAAGGAGCTCAGAGTGGTGTACATATTTCCTCCCCTCCTTTTTTTGTCCTCACAACAACCCTGTGAAGTAGGTGGGGCTGAGAGATAGTGACTGGCCCATGGTCACCCAGGAAGCTTCGTGGCTGAGCGGGGATTTGAACCTGGATCTTCCAGGCCTAAGTCCGACTCCCAAACCACTACACCATCCTGGCTCTCAGGACATAGGTCTCCGAAGCCCTCATTCAATGCACATATCTATTTGACATCACTTGCTAATGTGCACATGTTACCATTTGTCTAGTTCTGAGAACTGCAACAGTCTTCTTAAAACCCATTAAAATAATTTAAGAAGATCCATATATTGGTTTATGAGGAAGAACATTAAGCTAATGGGAAATTAGGTTGTTGTAAAATTTTAAGGTATACTTTACTGTTATACCAATTATTCTTTAAAACAGAAGTGGCATTTTCGTCAGAGCACCCCCTGGTTCTCAGAATTCAATCCATTAAGGGAATTGATTGTTCTGCTATACTTGCTATTATTCAGTAGGGTAATCAATAAAATTATGAAAGATGGAAATGTTGTGCCCTTAGATGCAAGCATATTGACATGTAAAAGTGGACTGTAGCCTCTGGGACTCTGTGAAATGTATTCCAGATAGTAAAGATGGAATATGCCCCACCAAGATATGCCAGCTGTCCAACTGATGTTGTAGCGCAAGCCTGCCTTGCTCTCTAGTAGCGATCATGGTATCAGAGTTGAGTTGTAGGCAGCCGCTATCAGAGGTCAGGAGCTAGGCATTCTAATCAATGCCTAGCGAATCAAAGCCTAGGGAATCAAAATTGAGAAGTCAATAATCAGAGGAGAGAGGTTTTGGTCCAGTCCTGTCCAAAGCCCCAATGAGGAGGTTCCTTGATGGTAGAATAAATCAACAGTATTATTCAGGATAATGCAACAATGAAATACTACTATTTGTTAACATTACTGATGATGTTCCTAATATTATATTAAATATTGTGCAGGTTTTCTTTCAAGGACAAATATTTGAACCTTGGATACCAGGTGAAACGGTTGCTATTGATGATATCTCAGTCACCAAAGGATGTCTACTAACATCTGGTAAGGATAACAATAATACTTGGCATTTGCATAGCTCCTACTGGGTGGGCTCAGTGCTTCTCATGTATTATCTTGCTGCAATCCTTACAATGACCATGATAGGTGAATAACAGCCCAATCCTATTGGGCTAAGCTGCCAGTGGAATGCACGTTCCGCTGGTGGCAGTTGCTGAAAATCAGCCGTAAGGTGTGCTCCGGCAGCGCGCTGAGTAGCACACTACCCCAAGTGCTGGCAAGTAGGCTGGAGACAGTCGAGCCAGAAGGACCTGTCAAGGCAGTTTAGATGGTGGGGAAGGTGGAACGGGGGCAGGGAAGGGCGGAAAGGGGGTAGGGAGGGGCAAAACTGGGTGGGGTGGGGAAGAACGGGGCGGGGAGGCTGCAGGAGGGGGTGGATCCAGCAGTGATGGTGTGTACCAGATCCTATCCCTTCTGGCAGTAGTCTCTCCACCCCTTTTCTCTTAGACATGCGCCAGAGAAATCGCTGGTGCCGGTCCAAGGAGACCCATTGCGGAGCGGGAGGCTTATGGAGATGTAAGGGGGTTTAAATCCCCTTTCACCTCCGAAGCCTCCCAATCCCCCCCACTGGATACAGCACAGCTGCACCAGTGGGGGAGGAGGGAGATAGGATTGGGCTGTTAGTAGTGTTATTCCTATGTTACTGCTTGGGAAGGATGTATTCCTGCAATCATTTGCTTGCAGCTCCCTGGAGTAGCAAGCCAACAAATAAAATTTATTAAAAAAAAACACTAGGAGATTCGCTGGCACATTCAAGACCTTGAAGCTGTAGAGTTCAAAGAACTCCTGCAATTGTCTTTTGAATGGTCCATTACGACGAAGCGCTAGGGGCCCATCAGTTTATTTTACTGCGTTGATTCATGTTGTATTCTGGAATGTAGTATTTATGTCTCAGATAAATTTAGCTTCTGCAAACAGTTCTGTGCACAGGTGTCCAAAGCAAGCATGTCTCCTGAGGTAGAAGCAAAAATATATCTCTACGATACATATACAATTTCCAAAATATTTTAGGATACCGAGCAATGCTCTTGCGCTATAGGGGCAACATAAAAATCTGTAATATCCCTGGAATTGGCAGCACTGTAATATATATTTCACATGGCACCTTTAGTGAAACAAGGAAACTATACTTTTGGAAAATGTATTATAATAAAGAACTGTTTATTATGGTGTTTATTTGTGCTGTTTCTGCTTTTGGGATTTGTAGAAGCAAAAGCAAAATACTGTATACAAGGCACATAACAATTCATAACTTTATCAGCTGCTATTGGCTTCTGATTAGTGCTGAACAGTATTGAACATAAAAACAATAAACTGCAACAAAAGCATCAGTGTATGATCCATTAAAAACTCAGAAGATTAAAATGGCCTTCACTTGGCACCTAAAAGCTACCATAGGCTGTTGAATGATGTGAACATTCCACAAATGGGGAGCCATCACTGAGAAGGTCCTGTCTTCGGCCTAGCAAGCTCTAAAAGACAAGTTTTGCATTTTGAGATTCTATTCACAAACGCAGTAGAAATAGCAAAGAAGTTAGGATTGGATATCATAGAGCAGGCTGTTAGTTTTTCCAGTTGTTCTTATCATGATTTCTTGGTCGAGGGCCACTTCATATATTAGACATTTGAAGCCTGGCACTGGTGTCTTGGTATATCAAATATACAAGTTCAGGTGTCTGTTTTTAAGGTTACATTCATGTGGCGTTAGGTTGCATCCATTTAAAATACTGAAGTGGCAGACCGATCTTTTCCACTAATAACACATGAATGCATTCTTCACAAATAATGCAGCACTCATATATTTTGTACCTGGATACCCAGACCTTGAGTACCAAATGTCAGGTGTTACAATGGCCCTCAATGATTGAACTTCAAACTGGTTGCTTCAGGGGTGAATGGACACAATTCCTAGGGCGAACGGCTGCAAGAGAGGGCAGGAGTCCTCTCTTGTATTATTAATAGCTGTATAGAAGAAGGACTTTTGGGAGATGTGCAGCTCGTAATTTCATAACACTGCAGGGGTGAGAAACATTGCATTGAGTCACCACATTGTCAGTACAGTATTCTTTTAGAAAACCTAGTCTCTTGATTCACAGGCAACGGTGGTGGTGGTGATGGTGTTATTTTTGCAAGGTATTGTTCTGCTATAGACAAAAGTGCATACGCCGGAAAAAAGGACTGAAGGAGATTTAGATCCTTGCAGAATGAAACAATAGGTTTGAACAGAAGCCCTGCTCGTAGACAGCCTAAGCATAGCTCCTTTCCTGATTCGACTGTCCTAGGACACTATGAAGGTTTAACCATTTCCAAAAATCTGGCTCCTGATATGTCTTTAAAATGTGTGTGATATGGTCCCTGCTGTTTCTCTGAATAAAGCCTTCTCTTACCATACTCCATTTGGAGTTAACTAAGAGCCCAATCCTATTTATTCCCACCCCCACCCCCGCCAAAGCAGCAGCACTGAAATGCCTACCGCTGCATCCTGCGTGGGGGCAGTTGCAGAGGTCTCCTCTGGGTAAGGGAACATTCGTTCCCTTACCCAGGGGTAATCCTCCGCAGTGTGGGGGTATACTTGGACCTGCACCATCGAAATAGCTGGCACAAGTCCACATTGACCCACGCTGTGGGATCGGGCCTGGGAAGGTGGTTAGGATTTGGTGGCTGCCGCTGCCGCCAAAAATGCCCCCTTCCCGGACCCAATCCACCCATCCCTTGCCCCTGTCACTGCCTCGTTCCAGCCTCCCTCACGCCTGTTCTGCCCTCCCCTCACCCCAAGCCATTACCAGCTTCCCTGCCAGGGCAAATAGCAGCCACAGGGAAACCAACTGAAGCTCCTGCCTGTGTTGTTTAGAAAAAACTAAGCATGCAAGGCCAAATGCCATACGCGATGTACTGTATAATTTTGACCTGGTTCACACTTGATGCTATAGTCAGTGAATTTCATCACTTGATGCTATAGTCAATCAATGATAAGGGTATGTATATGTGAACCAGCTCCTGAAATATCAGAAATATGGAAGTACCATGGTGTGTCACAGCTGGAGGATAAGACTTGTTCAGACATAGTGCCCGTTCCTCTTAAATCAACCATTTCCCACTCCAGACACTGTTCTTTTACAAGGGCCCTTAAGATTCTCTTCCAGGTCTGCTCATCCTAATTTGCTTCTCTCCAGATAATTGGTCCCCATCTGGTTTCTTCCTACCATGATACTTGGCACGGCAATTTTCCATATGCCCAGGTTTAAGCCTCTCCACTGTACCTGTTTTTTTCCCCAATCTGCAAAATCTTTCATATTCCTGCTTTTAGCTTCTAGCTCTATTTTAGCTTTAGCTTTATTTTCTGCTATTGCGTTATGCTCCCTTGCATGACAAATTTCTGGCCTTCAGACAATCACTTCTCTAATAATCTATCTACCTGCATTTTTGGCTTGGCTCCTTAATCCTCAGTTGACCCAAACGGTTTTTTTTTTTAAACTTAACTGGGAAGAGATCACAAAGAAGTATTTAATAGCACAGAATAAATAGTTTATATAGTGATTAATACATTAGGAGAAAGAATACTTCATTACATATTCTCTTTCATGCTCAGACTTTTATAGCTTTCTCATTAGAATTAAATAGTCCAGAACTGACCTCTATAACATGCTGTACATGGTGCTACCTTTGAAGACTATCTTTGTTAAGCCAGGATGGTGTAGTGGTTTGGGAGTTGGACTTAGACCTGGAAGATCCAGGTTCAAATCCCCGCTCAGCCACGAAGCTTCCTGGGTGACCTTGGGCCAGTCACTATCTCTCAGCCCCACCTACCTCACAGGGTTGTTGTGAGGACAAAAAGGAGGGGAGGAAATATGTACACCACTCTGAGCTCCTTGGAGGAAGGGTGGTATAAAAATGTGAAAAATAAATAAAGTCAACTGATATATTACTAGCTTCAACTGCTTTTTGGAAATATACCTTGCCAGTGTTTAAAAAAAAAACCACCTTCATTAATTCCTCATCTGTTTCCAAGTACAATGGAAGTGCCGGTGCTTAACTTGAAAGACATATGTGGCTGGGTACCTGCTCCCATATCAACCTGCATGTGCACTAGGTTTGTCTTCAGAGGCCTCCTCTGGGTGAACTCTGCACCTGAGATGATACAGGTGGCAACCGAAGGCAAGGCCTTCTTGGGGTTGGCACCATGTTTATTGAATTCCTTTCCAAAGGAAGGCTTGCCTGGTGCCCACATTGTAATCTTTCTGGTGCCAAGCAGACTTAATTTTTTTTAATCCCAGGCCTTATAGGATTTTACACACTAACAGTCTAATTCTATCCTTCCTTCCTTCCTGCTGGTGCAGCTGCGCCAAAAAGGTGTGTGTGTGTGTGTGTGTGTGTGTGTGTGTGTGTGTCAGGAGTCTTCAGAAGGGAAAGGTTTTTTTAATCCTGTTACCCCTTTCATAAACCTCCTGCTCCACAATGGGTCTCCTTGGACCTGCACCAAGGCATAAACGTTTCCCTGAGCTGTGTTAGATCTAGTTCTCTTGTCATAAAAGATGGACCTTTGCGAGATGTTTTGCCCTTTTGTCTGAATTGTATTTCATGTCAAGGAGCTGGACAAAAAGCAGGCACACTTTTTATGTGATTGCTTAGCCGTTTGACAAACGGTTCTCCTTCATCAAGCATTCACATTTGAAAATTGAACCTTGTATAACTTCTGCCCAGCAATACCAAGCGCCAAATTACAGAATATCAAACTGATCCCTACTTTCCAAAGGCATGCCCATTCTGCCGTCTTTCAGAAAAAAAAGTAATAAAGCTTGATTCTTGTTGACTTTTCATCAGACCGACCTCTCTTCATTTGCGGTCCTTTGTGCAGATTGCAGTTGGAAGTGCTTAGCATGCAGAGCGAGTTCATCTTTTCCATGTGTACTTAAAGATGGCAAATGACACATTGATTCTTTCATGGCAGCAAAATTAAAGTTGGGTATAATGCCTCAGAGGTGAGAAAATGTAATACAACCAAGGTGGCCAGACAGCGCTTAGTTGTGTAGCTTAGTTGTGTAGCTGCTATAAGGTTGACAGGCAGACTGTTCTAATTGTGTAAGAATAATTGTTATAGATCCATTATAAGCTCCCTATTGCTAATGTTAATTTATTCCTGAAGAATTTTCATTACCAAGTGTGTGATACCTATATAGATGTAGATATAGATCTATATAATTTCCAAACTCTTATTTAAAAATCCATGATTTATAGAGATACTGATCATTCATCTCTTTTTTCCCCTGTCTTAGCAGTTGTCAGAATTAATTTACAATGGAACAATGCACAATATTCATTGCCAATGAATTGTGAAATTCAAAGGGAAAAGGAGGAGGGAAACTCTGCTTATTAGTGTTTTTTTTTAGAACACTAATATTTGAATTTGCAAACTACCCATTGCATGTATGTAAATGCATGTAATGGAGTCCTGACTTACTAACAATCTCACACAGCCATGGGAGGCTGTGATCTTCAATCCAGAAGGACTGAAATGTGATGAAGCTGCTTTATACTGAGACAGACCATTGCCCCATCTAGCCCAGTATCAATCTACTCTGACTGGCAGCAACTCTCTAGGACCTTGGACAGGGCTCTTTCTCAACTGCTAGTTGCTCGTTTTAATTTGAGATGCCAGGGATTGACTTTGGGATTATCCAGATGCAAAGCATGTACTAATGAGCTATGGCCCTTCTCCCAAACTACTTAGTGTGAAGTAGCCCGCACTGACAGGTGAAGATCTTCTTTCTTGCAAGTGTTTTCAGAATTGGAGATGATAAAGTGAACAATGGAAGCTTGCCTTATTTTTCAGATATCATTTTGCTGTGAGTTTGAGAGATGGAATGGCTGAAGAAAGGACTGCTTAAACCCATTTCCCCCTGGCTCAAACTCCTCCCAGCTGCTTGGGAAAAATCAACAGGGTTGATTATGTGTGGGAGGGGGATTTTTCCCAGTTCCCCCCCCCAGCATTCTAACACTCCCAAAATGGGCTCTTGAGAGTTGGGGAGACCCTCTGGGGCAAAATGGCATGGGGTACAAGGATTGCGAAAATCCCCCTTTCTTAATGGAACAACACTTTAAGCTACAATTCATAACTGAGTAGCTAAAATGGTGTATCAGTACATAGCCACCTCAAGTTTTGTTCTCCAAGCTTTGATTTTTCTCTTAGCAGATCGGACTTCACTGTGTGAGGAGAAAGGCCATGCATACAATAAGACCGGCAGTCCAAACCTATTGCTCTGCGGTAATGTACCCAGCATTCCCTCCAGGGCTACCAGTGGAGGATTCTGTTGTAAGATTTAGCGAATATAGCATTTGATTAAAATCATGTTCTAAAACTGTTCCTTAGAAGTAACATGAGAATAATTTATTTATATCTACACGCTAGGACAGTGGTTCCCAAACTGGGAGGTGTGTCTCCCAGGGGAGCTGCAGAAATGAGCCAGGGGAGCCACGGAGTGCCACAGAATCCTCTCAGAAAACAGTGCAATGCCAATTGGTAGACATCAACATAATGTAATGGGAAGCCGCGACCAATGGTCAAGGGAGCTGCGGCAGGTCGAAAAAGTTTGGGAAATGCTGTGCTAGGATGACATAAGCATATTGTTCTGAACTGTTGGGGGCAGTCTCTGTAAGCACTCCTTTATGACACAACCCCTAGGAGCTAGAAATTGGAATATAAGGCTTTTAAAGAGGGGATTTTGGAGTAGAGAATAAACTTAAGGAAAGGGGAAGATCAAAGATGGAAGAGAGAAGAGTTGTTGTTTGTGGAATATGTAGAGGTTGTTGGATTTCACATAAAAACTTTGCTTATTGTACTTACGTGCCCTGCTGTTACATGGGGCTCATGTTAGTCTTTTATCCAATGGGATGATCAGGTTCACGCCGGTTTGGCTTCAGCAATGCTGCAGTTTCAGACACTTCCGGATTCAGTGGGTTTCTTGATTTAATAGCAAGTCCTCACTTAAAGTTGTTGATAGGCTCCGTGTTCCAGCCGCATGCTACGCGCTGCAGCAAGGAGAGTCATGCCGGCCACATGACCACGGAGGTGTCTTTGGACAACGCTGGCTCTTCGGCTTTGAAATGGGGATGAGCACCACACCCTAGAGTCGGACACGACTGGACTTAATTGTCAGGTGTCATCTTGACCTTTAACTTTTAAACAAGAGTTTACGGCATATTTCTGCTCTCAAAAACATCACCAAACTTTTAAATAAATACCCAAAACACTTCTAATATTAAATATTGAAATAAATGTGAGCTTTTTGGGCCAGAGAAAACTCATACAGACATAGGAAGAACGTTCAAACTCCACACAAACAGTGGCCTCGGCTGGGAATTGATTTTTTTTCCTCAACAACTTTAAAACAAAATGACTTATAACGAAACAACTTTAAGTGAGGGCTTGCTGTACCTCTGCTGTCCTAACTTAGGTGGAGAAAGAGCACTGAAGGATAGCTTTGCACAGAGGGGTCAATGTAGCTAACCTGAGATTTGCTTCCTCTACTTTTGCAGAAAACTATTGATTGATGGCTACTCATTCATATTTGCTCTGTGTTCTTCTCATTTGGCCTACATAAGTTCCTTCTCTTCTGGTTGGCTGCCATGTGTCATGGGCATGGCAGGGGACTAAGGAAGTAATGCAGTTAAAATGCAGTTAGTTAATCATATGGAAAGATTCCTTGAGCCGCTTGAAATGAGAGGAACTGGTGCAAGTTAGAACAATCATACTACAATAAGCAAATGACACCAAATGTTTAGAGAATTTGGCATGTCTCTTGTATGGGGGTGGGACAGAGAAAGAGATTATCATGAACTGAAAGAACAGCTATCTCCTAATAATTAATGTAAGGGGTAAACATTTGCTTCCAAGGGGTCTTCTAGAGCATTGTTTCTCTCCTTCAGTTCATCAGATCGGCAATTTCAAGATTCACCTGTGTGACTGGAATTCTGATACATCAGCAGAACATATTTCCAGGATGCTTGTGGAAGAATCCATTTTTCTGAAAGACAAAAGCAATGACACCAAAGGTAATAAATTTAATTAATATGCTTTTATCAGCGAACCTGAAACATGCGTTAATCATTTTGAAAATGCATCCAAGAACCATTGTGAATGTAGAATGAAAATTGCATACAGTTAGATAAAGATAAGAAATTTTAATGAATTAATGAATGTGATAAGCAAGGCTCCCCCCCTTCATTTGCTCATTGCTAGATTTTAATTGTTATTACACTTTGCCTTGGGAAGAGACTTTAACCTGCTCTCTTGAAGATCTAAGACACTACACTGGTTATTTTGTCAAAGTGGTGGAAGTTGCAATTCTTTTAGCTTTTGCAACATAAAACGTTTTTCTTTGTCTCCAGTGACATTTTATTGCAAGACAATATATACCGGTATATATTTTTAAAAGAATAATATATACCACTTTTCAACAAAAAAAGTTCACAAAGTACACAGGATGGTGTAGTGGTTTGGGAGTCGGACTTAGACCTGGAAGATCCAGGTTCAAATCCCCGCTCAGCCACGAAGCTTCCTGGGTGACCTTGGACCAGTCACTATCTCTCAGCCCCACCTACCTCACAGGGTTGTTGTGAGGACAAAAAAAGGAGGGGAGGAAATATGTACACCACTCTGAGCTCCTTGGAGGAAGGGTGGTATAAAAATGTGAAAAATAAATAAATAAATAAATAAATAAATAAATAAATAAAGCGGTTAACAGAGAAAATCGAATAACCTAACGTCTCCCTGTCCCAAAAGACTCAAAATCTAAAAAAATGCAGAAGAACACCAGCAAACAAGCCAGTAATTTGAACAATGCACTGTTTTTAAATCTTGAAGACACTAGCGGTGCAATCCTATCATTCTGGAGTGCCGGCGCTGGGCCTCAGCGCTGGCGCTGAATGTCGCAAACATGCCAGAAAGCATGTTTGTGCTGATTCAGGAGTAGGCAGTGCCAAGGCCTGCGCTGCCCACCAAGCAGCAGAGGACCCAGCGCCATGGAGTGGTAAGTCCTGCTCCTGTTGGCATGGGGGGTTGGGGTGGGTTGCTGCTCACTTCTCTCCCCCCCCCCCCATCGTCCAGCTCAGATACTGAGTTTTTTTTAAAATACAGTAGAAGGAATGATTGAAACAGCATATGAGCTTCTCTAAGCCCACATTGGGGAAGTGCCACCAATTTTGACTCAGTACATGTTTCTTACCTGTTCTGAGTGGAGATGAGAATTTTGCCTTTATACTTTGCAGGTTTACCACAGCAGACATTGCAGTACTACAGTAAAGAGGATTATTGCTGTGTAAAGTGAATCAGTTTGAAGATTGCAAAGCAACAATTTCTCTTGTCCTGTATTATTGTATCGATCCTTGCAGTCTTCAGGAAAGGCTAGGATGTCAGTGTGACCAGTGGATTGATCGGTAGTGTAATGTTAAGCAACTTCCTGGTTTTAGTAATAGGCTATCTCTTAATGCCAGGTGCAAGGGAGTGGCAACAGGATACAGGTCTCTTGTTGTCTTGTGTGCTCCCTGAGGCATCTGATGGGGCCACTGTGAGATACAGGAAGCTGGACTAGATGGGCTTTTGGCCTGATCCAGCAGGGCTCTTCTTATGTTCTTAATGTCAAGTGCAACCCATTTGCTTAAACTTAAGAGTCTTAAGCTTAAGAGCGTACGAAGAGCCCTGCTGGATCAGGCCAAAGGTCCATCTAGTTCAGCTTTCTGTATCTCACAGTGGCCCCATCAGATGCTTCAGGGAGGCAATACATTGTGCATTATTGACAAAACCTTATGCTCAGAATTAATGTGGCTTGATAGGTTTACTATAAAATATTTTGGCATCGTTGTTCGAGTAAATAGAACACAGCAACAAATATGGAAAGGCTCAAGGGCAGCCCAGTCCTGTTTAGCAGGATGCGGTGGCACAAATAAGGCACCCGCCACATCCTGAGCAGGACTGGGCCTGCCCTGGTGCAGCCGGAGGCCTCCTCAGGTTTGTCCCTTTACCCCGAGTAACGCGCCAGCCACTCCAATAGGGTTACTCGGAGATGCGCCAGCTGTTTTGCTGATGCAAATCCGAGAGGTCTGTGTAATGGTGGCCAGGCCTGGGAAGGGAGATAGAATATGCTGCCGCCAATCCCGCCCCCTTTCTGGTCCTGGCCGACCAATCCCACTCCCTCAGAATGCCCCATTCCGCCCTCCCCATGCCCCTCCACCACCTGTCAGGGACTTCTCCACCATTCTGCAGTGCCAGAGGAGCAGCACAAGCCTCTCTGCCAGCACTGCTTACTCTTCAAGTGCTGCAAACATGCTTTATGATATGTTTACCACACCCTAAACCAGCGGAGTGAATGTTCCGCCGGTCTGTTTCTTGACAGAATTGTGTTGTGAGATAGCAAAAGATGGAGGACCCTAGGTTCTGTCTCCGATGTCTCCAACTCAAAGGTTCTCAGGTGGAAAGGCTGGAACAACTCTCTGCTGCAGATCTTGGATAGCTGCTGCTGGACACTACTGGATTAGATGGCCAGTGGTCTTTTCCACTGTAAGGAAACTTCAACCCAATCCTATCCCCCAACAATGATGACAATGCAACCACACAGATGGAGTGTGTGTTGCATTCTATGGTGTGGGAGTGACCAGAAGGCCAATCAGAGCTAGCACTTTTACTTTCTTCTGGGTAGGCGTCCTGGTGGCCCATGGGTCTCCTCGGATCCATGCCAGCTATGAAGCTGGCATGCGTCCAAGGAGACAAATGGGGTTGGTTGAAAAATGGGGGATAGGAACCTGGCGCACGTTTGTGCTTCCACCTCCCCACCCCAAAACTCACCCTCCCCCACCCATGACATGCCCCCCACTGGCAACTAACTGGGGTCAGTGCAGCCCGGGCTCTGTGGCGGCAGGGGTTCAGAGTGGCCACCACTTTGTGGTGGAGGCCCTGAGTTGCCCAGCAGTGTTCTCACCATCATTGGGCCTTTTACGATATTGGAATTGGGCCATTTAACATATTGGGATTGGGCCCTTAAACAGTTGCTTATTAAACTGCTCTAGTACCAGAGATTGGAAAACATACCTTCATAATTGCTGGAAGGGACACAAAGGTTTTTGATTCAGTCTCTCTCGTGCTAACTCGAACACATAGCATTTTCTCACTTCTTAAACATGTTTGTAACTCATCCTTCTTTGAATGAGCTCAGGAGGCTACACAGAAAAGTGGGTCACCCCACTTATCCTCACAACAGTTCAGGCAGGGGAGCGTGTGTTTGACGGACCCAAGGTCACCCAGTGGACTTCACAGCTGAGCATAAATATAGAGCAGAGATTCGTTTAATAACCATAATGCAAAAAAAATCTGTCAGTGTCCTTGTGACAGTCTCAGAAATACCTTGTGCTAAGGTTCCAAATTGAACATAAAAGTTTCCTTTCTAATTTTTTTTCAAATCTGCCCCCTTCTAATAAATAGGGGACACAACGTTAAATAATGATGGCTAAGTCTAGGCACCTCTATTTCTGGAAGACATTTGATGATAGAATATGAGTAGTTCTTTTGACATATTTAGAGATAGTTTATCCTGACCTTGACTGATATTTTTCTAGCTGTATGATTTCTATTTTCTGTGTTATTAAACTCTGTTTTACAGCTTCTGTTGATAGAAATCGTATTGAAATCTTATTGAAATGAATGGGTTTTGCACCAAAGGACTCTTGGGCTGAAGAAGAGGCTGTAAGCCACCTGTTGATTTACAGCCCAATCCTACTGAACCCCCCCTCCCTGCCGATGCAGCCACACCATTGGCGCACACGCTACGTCTGCGGGAGAGGGGAGGCAGTTGGACAGGTCTCCTTGGGGTAAGTCACCTTTTCTTCACTTACCCTGGGGAAAGCCTCCACCACTGCCATGGGACTCCTCGGATCTACGCCTGTTGTTTAGCAGGCGTAAGTCTGTGGTGTGTAACAGCGGCGGAAAGAGAACCAGACTGGATACTGGTGCATGTGAATGTCACCAATATCGACCCTAGTCCACCTCCCTCCACACCCTCTGCCCTACCCGGGATGATCCTTGTTCATCCTCACTGCCGTCGCACCTACCTATGCTGGTCTGGCTGCGGGGCCTCCTGCACTGCTGTCAGTCTGTGCTGCTGAAACCCATTTCACAACAGCGGAGCTCTGTTCTGCTGTCGTAAATCCCTGCGTCTGCCAGCCCAATCCTGGATAGGACTGGGCCGTTAATACCCTACTCCTATCATTGCGAGATCTATTCTGTGTATAATATTTTCAGTTTTGTTTGTCGGCTGCTGTCTTAACTGGTGGCTTTTCTGGATTTTTTTCTCCTATGAGCAGTTTGCAAATATACTGGCAGCTTATGGAGTTATGGAATAAGCACATCATTATAGCAGCACATTGAATTATGCAGTTAAAATGTTAATTACCCAACAGAGGCTATCATCTGGTTTGGTATTATATTTGGCAAACTTCTATTTCTTGCATAGTAAAACACACACACACACACACACACACACACACACACACACACACACACACACACACACACACACACCGCATAGTGATTTATTCAATATTTGCAGATTAGATTGCTTTCCCAAAATTTGAAATACATAAATCACATTGTCTTCCATCCCAGTAAGTGGTTATACTCAAGTCTCTGTTTCTCTGCTCATTCATGGTTGAGCACACTTCACCTGTGAAGCTCTAGTAATGTTAAATTCAAGTGAAAAGTTCTTCTCACTTAAATTTTGAACCTTAGAATAAGACTGTCTTGTACACAAGCCTCTGAGGGTCCTTTTTTTGAAAGAAGGAAAGTGAGTACAATAAATGAAGAAACGCAGTTCAGTTTACTGATGAAATTCTGTCCAGCATTTTTGCATGGGCTTTTGTGGAAGATAGCTAGCTGTTGCTAGAATACTGTACATCTAAGGGCCATTTTACAGGTTATTTATTACATTGACTCCTATCCTTTCTCCAAGAAACCTGAAGGCCGTGGCCATGGTTTCCCCCCCACTATGTTACTCTACAACAACCCTGTGAGGTAGGTGATGCTGAGAGGTAATAACTGGTCCAGCAGAGTCACCCCATAAGCTTTTTGGCAAAGTGGGGATTTGAAGCTACATCCCATGAAACTCATTAGAGCTTACTTCTGAGAAGGCACACATAGAATTGCACTTCCACAGCCCCATTTTAAATGTCATGGATTGACAAATCTGTTCACATGACCAGCCATATGGAGACTGCTGAGAATCACTTCCATGTGGTGGGGAAATGCACATAGTAGCTGTAATGCAATTGCTGTCATATAAATCAGCCCTATGTGTAAGAGCCTCTATACCAATGCTGCATGTTCCTATAGCAGCCTGGTCCATGATGCCCTGTAAATCAGTCTGGTGCAGGTGTTGGAGATTCACAGGCCAGACCATGTGCCAAGCTCCTTACCAGAGCTGCTGCATGGAGTTCCCACCACCTGGAGTCATTCCTTGCTTGCTTGATGTAATCTGTGAAATGGCCTCATAGGGCACTGTTATTAGAACACCTACAAATTAGGCTCATGTTATCCTGCCAAGAATGTTACCCTTTGGGCATGTAAGTTGGTTTATCACAGCATTTATTCATCACAGGCTGACCTATAAACTTGGTCTTTTTAAAATGGTAATCATTGTCAAGGGAAAGTTTACTGATAGCTCCAAAATGAGATGCGAGGTCTTGCTCTGAGCGAGCTTGAAGGATACTGCCGTCTCAAAGCATAAACTCTCTAATAAGATCGTTTGATATACAGATGCATACAAATGAGCAGAATTAGGACACCTGCCTGAATGGGATCTTATCTTTTCTCCGAAGGACCGTCTGTGAGTTGCTTGATCTGAAGTTGCTGAAAAAATAAATTCAGATAGTGATGGGACCTCTTTTGATAGTAATACTGCAATATCAATCATCTTATGCTCTAATAGAACTGGTTATTAATTACCTTTAAAGCCCTAAAGAGCTTGGAACCAGGTTATTTGAAGGACTCTTTCCTCTTTCCACTCACTGCAATCAACATCCATGTTCCTCTGCTATCAGAAGCTCTTTTGGCAGGAATGTGTGACAGAGCCTTCTCTGTTGTGGCACCCTGGCTTTGGACCAGAACCAAGACCATGGTTACATGAATAGTGTGGTAAGCAACCATTGGGGACATTGTTACCAGTAACCACCCAGTGTTTGCTTCTACAGGATCCTTTACCACACTTTGGTGTACGTTTAAGCTAGTTGTACTACACTAGGCAAGAAGAGAGAGAAAAGCATATAAAGGACAGATTTGTACAAGAAGAGGAATTGCTGGAGCTTAAGCCTTGATAGTCACAATCATAACACAAAATTTGTATTGACAAACTTCAACCTCTAGTAGCAGGAAGGGGTGAAAACTTTTCCAGCCAGGCACTGTTTGGCCTATATGGATAAGAAGAGTCCTGAACATTTTCTTCTGCATGCAGGGTGAAATGAAGGGGTCAAAGACCCATGGATTAGTTCTACATGATAGAAAAAAATGCTCGAATGCTAAAGATGTTTCCCTTCAAAGTCTGTTGCTTTGCTGATCATCTTAAATTAGCTTTGACGGCTTGTACACTTTAGTGCCAAGATCATGTTAAATTACATGAGAGATGGAAATGCAGCGCAGTGCATTATGGGAAACTGACGAATGTACACAGCAGAACAGCAGCAAGAACAGGAATGTCTGACCTCATTTCAGATCCTCACGTTGCCTCTTGGGCTACAGTGCCATCTTCTTTTCCATTTGATATAAACCGGTCCCAGACCAAGCTCTGCACTTAGTATCCAAAATGATATTCACAGAAGATGAAGGGGGAAGCTTGAGACATACTAATATAGGACCACAAGAAGATTTTATCTAGCAGCTTCTGAAAATAGCTAGCTAGCCCAATGATTCAGGAGTTTTAAAAGAGTGATGATGATATATCTTACAAAGAACAGGTGTCTACTTTTTTATTTGTGATAGATAAAAGAGAATATGGAGGACATAAGTCATTCTTTTAGGCCTCCATAGAAATGCTTTTATCAGGAGCAAAAGGTCAAGAAGAGCCGAAATTGGTTTCCAGCTTTAGATGTAAACCAATGTGCTTCCCCAACTTGGTTGCACAATATTCTAGCTGCATTCCTTGCTATGAAGCTGCTACACAGAGACTGGTTAGATCTCATATCCCCTGATCATTTCTCCAGAAAGGAAGAGCTTTAAAAAAAAAATATTATTTCTTCCTTTAGAAGCTATAAAAGTTCTAGTGTGGAAAACTGTGTGTATTTTATCTATAAATAGTATATGTGGAAACACACTGAGAATGAAAAGAGGTAGATCAGGCATGATTAGACACCATCTTACAGAAAACAAGAGGCAGTCATCAAGTGTTTGGATATTTAGACCTTTAGCATCCGAAACAGCAAATTTAGAATAGTATTAGGGTGAAACTACTCATTATCTCTGCAAACATATGTCCTCCAAACTGTGTTAGGTGAAATAATACAGGAGGGGAAAAAAACAGAGACTGTTCAGATGTTCACCTGAATCTCAATTTCTTAAGGCTGCAATCCTGAGAGTAAGTCCTATTGAATGTAACAAGGCATGCATCTGGGCAGACAAGCGCAGGATTGCACTAACAGCACATCCTTACATGTTTACTCAGAAATCAGTCCTATTGTATTCAGTGGAATTTACTGTCAGGTGTATGTAGGATTGCAACCTAAGCCTACATAATGACTGACAGACAGTATTACGTTGAATTAGGCCCTGGGACAATGAAAATTGGAGAGATGCCACCTTGTTGCTCTTATGGAGTTCTCTAGAAGCAACCAGAGCCAGCACTGCTCATTCTTAGGCTAGACACATCTTCCAGGTTTGTGAGGGTGGTATCAGCTCTATGGTTCTTTGACCACCAGGCAGCCAAGACTTCCAAAGACTTGGCTTATGCAAGTCTTTGTGGCAGCCTTCAAAATAGGTATTAAGGAAACCAATTGTTTCAGAAGACCTAATGGAGAAATTTTATTTTCCAGGTCACAATAAGTGGGTGCAAGCTGATAACAGCACAATATATAAAAGCCTGAGTCTGAATGGCTCCATGTGTCATTGCTTTGGTGAAAATTGCCGGTTTTGGTTTTATTACTCCTTGATGGATAGCAGCATTCTCAAAGCAGTACTTTATATTAATAAGGTAAGGAATATTTTGCTACTTAAATTTATCTTTAAGTACAAAAACAGGCTTGCTCTTGCAAGGTACACCCAGTCTCTCTCGCCTTCTCATCCCATCCAGATGCCATTTTCTCCCACCTCCTAGCTATGGCACAACAGCACTTGGAAGAATGCACTGTGTGCTTTCCCAAATTATTTCATTTACTCCTCTTAAAACGAGCAAATAACAGCGCTGAAAATGGTAGAAGGATACTGTGGGAAGAATTATGCATCTTCTCCTTTGTAGAAGAGGAGAGAGAAAGAATTAAGAAGAAGGTTCCTGGCACCTTCTTACATTCCCTTAGCACACAGCCCCACAAAGGAGCTGTAACGTGTTGTGCAATGCTAGGATGGAGGTTCTACACTTGATGTGGAAGATCCATCTAGTAGGTAATATCTGGCATTGCATTCCATATATGAACTCACATTTATCTTTCCATCTATCCAGGTGTTTATATCTCACCTTTCTCCTCCCAAAGAGGCCTCCAAGGCAATGTACCGCATTTTAAAAGTAAAATACAGTGTAGCAAGTAATACTCCCAGGGCAGTTAATCTCTGTAGGGCATGTTATAAGCTCCTGGGGGCCTCCATGTGAGGCCATCGTCTGTACCTAGATAGGCTTGGACTTTGGGAAGTAAGGGAGTTCCATGGCATGCAACTTTTTCGGCTATGACACGTATTGAAAAAAGCTTCATCTGCTAAATGTTAACTATTGTACAGTTTTCAAAAGCACAGGAGCAAGCTGCTGGGGGGAAAATTACATTTGTAGTTAGGAGAAAGATTTGCAAGTCATCCGGTGTGGTTTCCAAATGATGTAAATGATGTCTTTGTTGTTTTTACAATTTAAGTACAGGTACTTCCTAAATAACAACCTTGGCTATGCTGGAAAATCACACAGTCAGTATATCCTGTAGCTGCAATAAAGAATTCAGTTAAAATATGCTTTTCTTTCTGGAAGTTATAAATACTGTAGGTCAAGTTGGGTGCTTGAAGGTAGGCACCACTTAGGTTTAGGAAAGCCCCTCTTTTCTTTCTGCTTCTAAAAGGCAGGGACTGAAGGAGGTAGGAGATGAAACCTTGAGCTTTGTCTTATTTACTCTTTGGCAAGTAGGCATTGATCTGTTTACCACAGTACAGTACTGTCTTTTCTGAGTGGCAGGAACTCTCCAGCAGCACAGGTAGGTGTTCTTCAAAGCCTTACTGGTTGAATTGGAGATGCTGGCAGCTAGGACTTTCATCATGCAAAGCATGCCCTTCACAACTGAGCTACCACATGTCCCGTTGTGAGTATTAAAATAGATAGTTCTGACAGCTCAAATTCTCAGAAGGACAGGTAATGAGGCTGAAGCTCAAATATTTTGGCCACCTAATGCGAAGAGAGGACTCTCTGGAGAAGACTCTGATGCTGGGAAAGATTGAAGGCAAAAGGAGAAGGGGAAGGCAAAGGATGAGATGGTTAGACAGCATCACCGATGCAACGAACATGAAAATGAGCGAACTCAGGAAGATAGTGGAGGACAGGAAGGCCTGGCGGGATATGGTTCATGGGATCACGAAGGGTCGGACACGACTTAACAACTGAACAACAACAAGTCCTTTGCAACAGTCCACATAGGTTTTTTTTTTTATGATTCACAGCCCAATCCTGTGTAACTCTTGCACCGGTGTAACAGTAGATCCACCAGTGTACTTATGTCAGTGTAACTTGCCGTATGCTGACGGACGCAGGATGGGACACTGGTGTAACCCCCCTTGGACGGTGCACGTGCACAGTTCGGATGCAGGACGGATTCCAGTGCAACTCCACCGGTACAGGGGGCATTCCAGGGTTGTCTGAATTCCCCCAGATCGCCCCCTGCGCCGGCAGAGTTGCAGCGGTGTCCGTCCTGTGTCTGAACTGCACATGCGCGACGTCCGAGGGGGTTACGCCAGTGTCCATCCTGCGTCCGCCGGCATACGGCAAGTTACACTGGCATAAGTGCACTTACACTGGTGGATCTACTGTTACACCGGTGCAAGAGTTATACAGGATTGGGTTGTCAGTCATTTCACTCTTCTTGTAGTCAAAATATAATTACTTAGGCTGCAATCCTATACACGCTTTCCTGGGAGTAAGCCCCATTGAACACAGTGGGATTTGCTTATGAGTAGACATGCATAGGCTTGTGCTATTTGTGGGTTTAGCGAGGGATGCCTTCAGCTTGCGTCCATTTAAACAAAACACTCTACAAATGTCTCTTAAAACACTCACTATGGCTTCTGCATGTATACATGCAACGGCAATATGTCCATTCGCATGAGGCAAGGTTACTGTTGTTTTAAAATCAGAAGCTGGAAAAAAAATGAATATAACCTACAACCTATGACACTGGAACTCTTGATGATGAATGAGCAAGTCTTCCAAAAAATCAGCCAAGAATTGAGCCACAAAGGTACAGGGAACATAGTTTTGAGGATGGGAACCAATGGAGCTGGTGAACTGCAGGGCAGTGTTCAGAACACAATGACACTTAGATGATCTATTACCAAATTACTTACTGTTTTTCCCCAGAAGGGGTGGAGAGTGTTATCTGTGGCTTTGTGATTAGAAAAGAGACAAAATGAGGCTCTCTGACCTGGAGCTATTACAACAGAAAGCATGGGGCCTCTCACCTCTTGAATGCATTTCAGCTTGGCCACTATCTAGATACTGAAAATACCATTCGGTAACTGAACAGCTTCATTTCATCCAATGCATTTTTTTCCATTGTTTAGAATTTAGGTGAAATGGTTTGGGGTCATCCCAATTTCTAAAGAATTAGTTGATACATTAACAAAACTGTCACCACTTTTGCAGGCCTTCAGAGCATCAAGGCTTCAAACTGCATGAACACTGAGGCACAATTGATTTCTCCAGCAGTAAATGATTGGGGCTTACAAAGTGAAGTAACTGTCAGGGAGCAAAGGCGACTCATTCTCTTCCTTTTATGCGCATAGTAGCCGCAGGACACCAATGCTGTCAAATGATGTGATGTGGTAACTCCTCTCCTGTCCAAGCTTAAACTCTAGGATTTGAAACAGGAGCCTCAGGATCTGACACTGGGATTTAGCCTAGTGAGCCACCATGTGCTGTGTATGTGCAGAGCTGAGACCATGCCTGATGTGGAAGGAAATAGATACTGTGAGGTTCCCACCCTTGCCTCACTCATAGGGTGGGAATAAACCTCAGACTGGGCAGGGGAGGGGGTTACTACGCTCGCAGTCCTCCTCCTGCCCAGGCTATCTTGTTCCTGGTCTTAGGCAGCCAGTAAGCTCTTCAATAGGCCAGCGGGTGGCGCAGTGGGTTAAACCGCTGAACCATGAACTGTCGATCGAAAGGTCGGCAGTTCGAATCTGCGACGGGGTGAGCTCTCGTTGCTTGGCCAGCTCCTGCCAACCTAGCAGTTCCAAAGCATGTTAATGCGAGTAGATAAATAGGTACCGCTTGCGGGAAGGTAAACAGCGCTCCGTGTTCCAGCTGCATGCTACGCGCTGCGGCAGGGGCGTAACTGCCCCCGTTGGCGCCCGGAGCACCGGGGGGGTGGCACCCCTGTAATTGAATATCGCCGCAGCCAAAGGCCACAGCGCGCTCCGGAGGGGGGGCGGCGCGCTCCGGGAGGAGGCGGCGACCCCCCCTCAATCGGGAGAGCCGTCTCGGGGAGGTCTTCCCCGGCCAGCTGCCCGGGGCCTTCTAAGGAAGGCCCGCTGCGAGAACGGTATTTACCGTTTTTGCGCATGCTCAGGTGCATGCTCAGACTGTTACTGAGGGAAAAAGGGCAGCCTTTTTCCCTCAGTAACAGTCTGAGCATGCGCAAAAAGAACGGTATAGATACCGTTCTCGTGCGGGCCTTCCGGAAGGCCCCGGGCAGCCGGCCGGGGAAGACGTCCCCGAGCCGGCTCTCCCGATTGAGGGGGCGGTCGGACTCGAGTCTCCGAGTCCGACTCGGAGCGCCGGGCAGGGCGTCCGGAGCCGGTGCTCCGCTTGCTCCGCCCTAGTTTCGCCTCTGACTGGACTTAATTGTCAGGGGTCACCTTTACCTTTACCTTAAGCTCTTCACTCTCTGACAGCCTTTCAGGTACTGAGCCTCCTCATTGTCCTCCACTGACCCCTTCTAAGGCTGTCTAATTCTGCTGCTCGTCCCTCTTCCCCAGCCTTGGTCTCTTCTTATGTCAGAGGAGAGATCCTGCTGGTATTCGGAGGGCTCAGGGGTGAGATCCTGCCAGCACTCTGAGGCGAGATCTTGCCGGCACTTTGAGGGCTCGGTAGAGTGTAGCAGTGGTGGCTTCGGCCTGGCAGGGGGCTCTGCATCCTGCAGTCAGAGCGGCCACTCTGGAGGGGTCCTTGGAGCGGGGGCATCGTGGGGGGATGGTGATGTCTGTGGCAAGGCCCTGGAGGGGCATGGCAGTGAGTCGGGGCGACGGGGGCGGAAGATCCCTGACAGATACATATAGCATTGGCTCTTGTAATTGGCAGGCAATACAAAGCTTTTGAATTGGCCAAGCCTGCTATAGATACTAAGGACTCAGTCAGAGCCTTCTGTTTGATATTCTCTATACCAGTTGCAGCTCAAATCATTGACCTCATGAGACCCGTAAAGTCCAGAATGGTGATGGCCATCCTCTGTTTGTCTCCAGTGTGTAGGATTCTTCAAGGGTATAGTTTCTCAATATGGAGGTTCTCAATAGCTGCCATGGATAATAGTTCCCTCTTCCATTACATTTTTTCCAATGGCACCTAAACACTTTGTTGTTGTGATCATCACATCTAGTTATGAGACTATCCTTGCTCACAGTGTCAAGCATTTAAGAAACCTGTTAGGACAGAGTTAGGAAGGCAGGGTAGGTTTAGGATTTGTGTTTAGAGCCTTCCCCCAATAGTGTAAAATCAGAAGAATCTGGGACTAAGCCTGATGCGACAGTAAATTATTCACGCAGAAATTTAGTTTTCTAACCTTTTTTTTTTTAGTGTTGCAGTAGAGAGTACTGAGATTCCTATTAAACCTGTGCTTCAGGGGAAAACAAAACATGTATCTTTTTCTATGCCTCGTAACTTTGCATTGCAGTTCATTTAACATTTATATAGTTCTCTCCTGATAATCGCTTAATTATTATGCCTAATTACTATAAATGCCTTGTCATCCCTGGGGTCCCTTGCAATCAGAGTAGTAAATACAGCAAATAATTATAGCTAACCATATTTCTCCAGCCAGCAATGATGGGATAGAAAGCTTGTTCTGATTGTGGGAAGATCAGGAAAGTTTGTCACACACACAACATTCTCTTGAAAACACTATGCTCTATTCCTGTCAGGATGAACAAATGGTGCTGTGGGAAGCTGGTGCACCAACCAACCATGGCCAGTGGGTGAAAGCAGAAATACAGATACCATCACGACTGGAAAAATCAAAGGTAGGACAAAAGAACTGTGGAACTCCTTGCCACCGGATGTGGTGATGGCACCTGGCCTAGATGCCTTTAAAAGGGGTTTGGACAGATTCATGGAGGAAAAGACCATCACAGGTTACAAGCCATAAGCAACCTCCTGGCTTTAGAAGTAGGTTTTCTCTGTGCCAGGTGCAAAGAAGTGACAACAGGAAATGGGTTATCTTGTTGGCTGTGTGCTCTCGGAAGCATCTGGTGGGGCCACTGTGTGATACAGGAAGCTGGACTAGATGGGCCTTTGGCCTGATCCAGCAAGGCTCTTATGTTCTTATGTAAGAATGCAAGTACCCCAACTTTGATGAAAAGCTGAGCAGTGACCTAGAGAGGATCTTCACATGTACAAGGGCTTTAGCATTCTCTTCTATGGAGGTTCCAGGCACATATGGAAGACCACATAACCAAATGGGTGCATTTGAATCACATCCATTGGATGTGCACTCTTCAGCTTTTGCAAGCACTCCAAGTGATTGAGAGTCAAACCACAGATATCTAGAAAGAGAGGGGAAAGGCAACCTAACGAGAATTGGCGATCCAGTTCCCCCACTGGCCATATCCACAGGCCCCTGAATCAAACTCTGATAATGACCCAGAGTTTTCAATGGCAAAGAAAATGACTTTGTTCCTCTTCAGGGTAGACCAGGGCTTCTCAACCTGTGGTACGCATACCGCTAGGGGTATGCGGACCACCGGCTGGGGGTACGCCAGAGCTTCTCCCTTATCAGCTGCGATCAGGTAGACTAAGCCCACTAACCCTCTCCTCATAAAAGCCCCTGTTTTTGTTGCTCTTCTTGCTCCAAAAGCTAAGTAGTGTGGTTACCTGGAGTGTGACAACAATTGGAGCTCCAAATCAGCAGCTCCAATTGATTTTCCCTTTTAAATTCATCCAACCAGCTGCTGCTGTTGGGCAAGTGCACCACTACTGTAGTAGGATTAAGCTCCCCATTAGAAGCACAAATTGGAATTCCAAAAACTGTAAACACACCTGGGTACTTTGTAACATGCTGCAGTGAATTGTGCCCACACATTTTTTCCCTACTGCAAATCAATTATAGCATAACAAAAACATATGACATTGTGAATCCCCCTCTTTCTCTGTCCTGTTCTGAAATGTATGTGTGGTTTCTGTACTGAAATTATAATAGCTTGCTAAAGTTCAGGTCTTTTTGGTGCATATTAAAATTGATTAATGAATTACAGAACTTTAGCAGCTGATTAGGAGACTGGCTAGTGAAATAGAGTTCAGGGGATAAAAACAATCAAATGTCAAGGACTGGATTGGAAAGGGTCAGATTCTTTCTTTGAAGTTTCAGAGAGATTTCTCTTTTCCTGCCAGAATTTGTCAGATTGCAACCTAGAGATCCTGCACATCCCTTTAAACATTCTAACAGCACAATCCACAGTAAGGATCTGGCCGGCGGCCTACGGCCACCCGCCGGATCCTGAGCACCAGCGGCCAGGCTGCTGCCGGGCCAGAGGTCTACTCAGGGAAGGGGATGCTCGTCCCCTTCCCTGAATGTAACACCAGGCCGGCCTGATCGGCCTCCTCGGATTTCCGCCAGCAAAATTGGAGCTCGTTCCGTCGCCGAATGAGCTCGTTCCGTCGCCGGATCCATTGTAGGACAGCGCAGAGGATGTAAAGCAGAAGGGTAGTGTACAGCCTGGTAGTAACCAGAGGAATAGTTACTAAAACAGGAAAGCAATGAGAGTGAGCAAGGAATGAAGGGAGGAGCTGCATGCACTAATGATGATTTTAGTATATTGGACGGAGCAACTGAGCCTAGGATGGGAGCCTTTTTAAAAAAAATAAATCAAGATGAGGCATTGCTCAATAGGAGAGGATAAAATTCTCGCTGATTTGGGTAGTGACTTGAGCTAGATTCTACTTTGTAATGTATTAGTTGTAATGGCATTGTGGCTCACTCTGACCCTATGGACACAATGATAACATGGGATTTAGGAAGGGGTAGTAACTTATTCCACTGCTGTTGGAGTTAAAGGCCCCTGGCCAGCTTCTGACAGAAATGAATCGGGGAAGTCAAGTGAGCTTTCTAATGAAGGAAAGAGATTTTGTAAAGTCCAGGGAGTGAAACACGTGTTACGGCTTTGGTCTGTCAACTTATCCTTTCTCTTTGCAAGAGCTCGCTGCTATGCAGATTGTTACAATATTATTATTGTATAATTTCCACAGTTCACCAGTTTAAGATGCTCTTTAACTGATCTGCTTGTGCATATTGCACAAGTGACGCTAATGTTGGAAAATTGACAGCGCAAATCTATACATGTCTAGTCATAAGTGAGTCCCATTGAGTTTCATGGGGCTTACTCCCAGGAAAGTATGTATAAGATTCCATCTTGAATTGAATTCGCCTTTACCCAAATATAGCCTGTCTTTGAAGTGGGTTCCAGCAATTTCAATTGGACTGACCCAAGTTAAGTGGGCATATGACTGTAGACTTCACATGTTTGAGTTGGTAACTAAATAGATTCTATATGGGAGGACAATTTGCATCTAAACCAATACCTGACAATTAAAGATGAAGACTATGAGACAAGTCTTTAGCCATGTAAGTGTTCCACATGTGCTCCGTCACACTTAATGCATGTGCCATGGTGAGTGGATTTAATACACATTGTGTGTAATGTCAGCATGCCAGTGTTTAATGACTTGTGTGAGTGTGCTGCTGACATCCTACTGTTCCATACAAATGGACCAGCTCACATGGTAAATGTATGTAAACATGATTGGCCATACGCGGAACACTTACACAGGGAAGGGCTTTAACTGTGCTCTCATGTCCTACCTACGTATATACATCGGACCTTATTTATGAATGGGAAACAAAATGAATAATGACACTGAAGAAACACAGAGTTGTTAGTTCTATTAATACATCAGTCTTTATGCTTCTTTCCTTCTATTGAGATAGTAATGTAGTTATAACATGCTAACCATTCTCACAGCTTCTGTTGGAAGGAGCAGTTGAAAGCAAGACAAGCTCTGTCTGTTTGGATAATTTTCATTGTGAGGATCCTGCAATGTCAGAATTGCCTGTGGTTTGTTCTCCTGGAGAATTTGCCTGTTCCGGTGAGCAGTGCATTGACAGCAACTTGGCCTGTGATTACCAGTTGGATTGCTTGGATGGAAGTGATGAAAGTCCAGCAGCTTGTGGTAAGTTCGCTCAATTGTTTGAAGATGATACCATGCTAAACAGACTAGAGCTGTAATCCTACAACAACTTTCCTAAGAGTAAGCCCCATTGAACACAACGGGACTTACTTCTGAGTAGGCATGCTTCGGATTGACCTGTAGGAGTATGGCGAGACATTTGAACTATCAGTTGAAAAAAAATAGAAAATAAAAAGACAATTGTGTCATCTGTTTGACATCTCTGTCATTGCCGTGAAGTCAGCACATCATCCAAGTGACATTAGTGTGATGGCCAAAGAGCCAATCGTTGCATCCAATCAGCCCGCCCCGAACGCTGGCAGCCAGACAAGCACCGCCAGGTTGAACTGAGCAGGGGATGGGGCCAAGTGCATGGTCGATGAGTGGCTAATACTGGGGGGACAGCCCCCCCCAATAGCCTAGGAATGAGAAACACAGCAACAGGCACCACTCCCACCCATGAAGAGATGCCCCAATAACACTACACACCAACACACACAACATGACACAAGGATGCCACAGCACCCCCACCTCCTACAGAAGTTACAGTGGCATTGGCAGCAAAAGGGCAAAAACAAAGAGCTTCTAGGAGTCCCTGCATGTAGGATTCCAGTCCCCACATCCCATTCACGAAAACAAACACACATTCAAGGAGTACATTTTGGAGCCGAGCAGAAGAAGGGTAGAAAGATAGTTCCCTTGGAAGAGGGTAGCCATGTAAAACAAGCACACAAGCCTCTCTGTAGCAAGGGTTCAATTCCATGTAAAACACAGAGAGAGTAACAAGGCTGTAATTCTCCTTGAGAGGAGCAACAAGAACAACAGCTTCAGTCACACCTGTTCTCTGGCTTGAGATGCATACTCAATGTTTGTGAGGGAAAGTGGTGCCACCAGAGTGTACATGCAGTGGTGCCCTGTAGGGGGCGAGATCATGGTGACTTGGAACATCACCTTACCCTCTCCTGGGGGGGGGGGGCTGCAGTGGAACTCTGCAGAAGACCAATGTTCAACTTCCTGTGGCAATGGTGCATTTCTGAAAAACTCTCTGATGAGTTAGATATTTTTGTAGATTTTCACGACGCGACCATATCCTTGAATTAAAAATCCGCATGTTGCCGGGAAACTCCGTTGTTATAGATATAAAAAATCAATTTATTTCAAAAATAAATTTCACAGATGTTAAAATATACTTTTGACGTTTCGCACACGTAACATTCGTGGCATCATCACTAGTCATTACTAGTCGTGGCATTGCACTAGTCTTTTAAGCTGTCTTAGGAACACTATAGGGGATTTCTGATGATGCCACAAATGTTACGTGTGCGAAACGTCAAAAGTATGTTTTAACATCTGTGAAATTTATTTTTGAAATAAATTGATTTTTATATCTATAACGACGGAGTTTCCTGGCAACATGCGGATTTTTAATTCAAGGTCTCTGATGAGTGTTTGGCCAGCAAGTAGCAATGGTGGGAGCCCCTGGCATTTCCCAAGAGGTAGCAGACACTCCCTGCTCTTAGCTGTTGCAAAAGGAAGGGATGGTAAGGCAACATAGTTGATGGCGGAGATACATGTGAAAATCCTGAAGGGTCAGGAGGCGAGAGTTAGAGACATAAGAGAGAGATGCAGCATCAATACTTCGTGGCAAGGAATCCCCCCCTTTGCTTTCCTGTGTGAGGTGCATTGTGCTTGCTTTCCCTATTGGGGTGGTGAGGGAGAGGTTCTTGTTGGGTGTTTGCGTGTGTAGTCCTTCTTTGGCGGAGCCCCTGCAACAAGATTTCTGAGAAGACAAGTGCTAACCAAATATTTTGCCATACTTATTGTGAGGGACAAGAGGTTGCTTGTGCAAAGTCCTCCCTTTGTGCTCCCCCAGTGCCCTTTCACCAGAGGCGTAACAAGGGTGGAGTGAAGGCAAGTAGTTCTGCAAGACTCCGTTACACTGGAGTCAGCGGCCCCTCCCCCTTGCTGTTGGAGCCATTCTGGAAGCAAAGGCAACACGCAGGACACTCCCCTGTTGCTGCTGGAATGGCTCCAACAGCAAGGGGGAGGGGCCGCTGACTCCAGTGTAACAGAGTCTTGCAGAACTACTTGCCTTCACTCCACCCTTGTTTCACCTCTGCCTTTCACCATGGTTCCCATCACCAAAGTTCCTCTTTGAGGGACCAGAGAAGTATAGCCCCATGCTGTGTGTCTGATTATCTGTGCTGTAGTCTCCCTGGCAAGGGTTGGTGTGCTGTGATTGGCTGCAAAATGTAGTTGTATCCTATGCTCTGTGTAGGAAAATGGCAGGGCAGGGGGTAGCGGGAGGCGTAATTTTCTGCTCTTTCTCCTTTATTGTTCCTTACGGGGTTACTCCTATCTCTGCCAGCTCTACTGTTGGTGTAGCATTTTTCCAGGGCATGTCTGTTCTCTGTAGAGGGGTTAGGATATGGTGTACATCGCTCCCACGTCATGCCCCAATCTCCTTCCTGTTTTGACTTCTCCACCAGCAGAGATGCACTGGCAATTGAGTGACATCCGAGCTATGTCGGCACAGCCTTTTTCCAGCGTTGCACTGGAGTCCATGGTGCGTCTGTTGACAGGCTGGCTTCTACACTGGCAAGACTGTTGTTGTTGCTGGCTTACGTGGAGATACAGTGGCATATCGTGAGGATAGGACTGGGCCTTAAGTGTCCTTCATCTCAAAAGCCTAATGAAAGTCTGTCTGCTCTTCCCCCATCTGTCCCGTTCAGATCCTATTTGCAGATCCTATTTGCAAAAAAAGTAAAATTTTGAATTCTTGGCTATTTTCAAAAACAGGAGTATCTAATGGAAATCCTTTCCAAGTGCATTGATATGTATTTTGCTAGCTATGCTTGGACAGCTCTCCTTGCTACTTTTCCTTTGACAGATTGTTCTTCTGGCACTGAACTAGCAATGTTCCAAGCTGAATGAATGTAGAAACAACCAGCTGCTACTTAATGATATGCTCGTTCTCTCCTGTCCCTCATTGGATTTTCTTGTGACACAATCACTGCTTTTTATAATAAAGAGAAATACCATTTTTCTTAACTGATTTGTTTGCCAAAATGGCTATAGACTGTAATTATTGACTACTAATGATAAATATTATCTGCATAACATATGTTTCAATGAAGCACAATAGTGCTTATATATGTACTGTAGGAAAAATGCTTAATTTAATAGAACTAGTTTTCCTTTCTACATTTATTAAAATTAAGATATTTATTTATTTTACAAATGTATATTTTGTCCAACAGTATTCGATGTGTGACTGTTTCAGCAGGTGCACGTTGACTTAGGGTCCTTTGCATTTGCATTTCCTAATGCATGTAAAAGCCCCCTTCATCCAAAAGCAAACATAAATAGCATACTTTGTCTAGTGATGAATATTAAAGGTAAAGGTGTAAAGGTGACCCCTGACAATTAAGTCCAGTCGTGTCCGACTCTAGGGTGTGGTGCTCATCCCCATTTCAAAGCCGAAGAGCCAACGTTGTCCGAAGATGCCTCCGTGGTCATGTGGCCGGCATGACTCTCCTTGCCGCAGTGCGTAGCATGCGGCTGGAACACGGAGCGCTGTTTATCTTCTCGCAAGCGGTACCTATTTATCTACTCACATTAACATGCTTTGGAACTGCTAGGTTGGCAGGAGCTGGCCAAGCAACGAGAGCTCACCCTGTCGCGGATTCAAACTGCCGACCTTTCGATCGACAGCTCATGGTTCAGCGGTTTAACCTACTGCGCCACCCGCTGGCCTAGTGATGAATATTAGTCCACTGATATTGCAGGTCATAAGATTGCAGGGTTTTAGTACCTTTTTTGTGTATCCAGTTTGGATCAAGTTTTATCAAGGTGTGACCTTCCCCTAGCCACCAAGAGAGGCCACAGATTGTAGAAAGAGATCTCAATCACCCACTTCTTTCCCAGCCTCCTTGAGCTCATGGGCAAATATTCATCTTGAACCTCAAAGGAATTTCCACTGCTGCCTGCCAGCTCCTTCTTCTTTTCAGCAGTTGTCCCTACCACACCTGCACATTATAATCCTTCCTCTCTCCTGTTAGATCCATGAACCCTGCAGTACTATAGTCCTTGAGCATATTCCACTGCCATCGAGATTGGTGGGCAGATCTTCCAGGCAAGCTTATACCACAGCTCTTTTCTCTGCTATGTGGGATTCAAGATCTGGGCCTTATTTTGGGCAGTAGTCAGGACTTTGTGTGTTCTTGAGCCTAAACTAGTGAATTGGAAGAGAGAACATTGCAATGTGTTACAACCATCACTGGACACTAATTCTTCAGATAGAGTGACTGCAAGTTTAAACCACTATTTATGTGTCATTCTGAATAGACTTTGCTTTGGAAACTGAACATTTTAGTATCCGTACATATCAAATGACTTATTGGCTTAGGAGACCAGCCCTCAGATCTTCCTCTTAAAGGTAAGATCTTCATAATGAACTAGGACAGTGGTTAGTTTAATTCAGAGGAAATGCTTTAGATTTGAATGTAATGCAATCAGGTAGTTGGTTTTTTTTTTTAAAAGAGACATTAATTTAGTGATGTCTCCAGAAAAATATTTATAAGTAAGGTTATTCCTTTGGTTCTCTTTATTTTTCTGTTCTAAATAGCAAATTACACTGTATGTGACTTTGAGTCTGATCTTTGTGAATGGAAGTCACTAAGCACAGAGGGTGTACAGTGGAACATCATGAAAGGAGAAGCTTCTGGTAATTCTGGGCTTCCTACAAAAGATCACACAACTAACAGTGATAAAGGTGAGTCATGCGATAGTGTTTTCCTCTATTTCCAAATAATTTATATTTTTTGTTGTAAGCTTTCAAATCCACAGTCTTGGAGAGGAAAGTTTTCTGTTTCTCTGGAGAATTCCATTATCCAAATATCGGACCACACCTCAGCAGTATTCTCAATCATCAGATTGAGAACCTGTGTGATCTGATTGGGTATCCATGTTAGTCCATTGCAGGCAGCAAAACCAACAAAGAGACTTGTGGCATCTGAAAGACTAGCAAATTTATTGTGACAGAAGCTTTGTGGGTCAAAGATTGCTTCACTAGCAGCCCAATCCTGTCCAGGTGTGGGTTGTACTGCAGAGCCTTTTGCGAAAGCAGAAGTGAGTTCCGCTATTGTAAAATAGTGGTAAAATAGCAGAAGTGACAGCACCCCCCGTCCATTGCCGTTTCCCGTCGCACCTGCCAGACCAGGTAAGGCAGCGGCGGGACAGGGCTGGGTGGGAAGGGGGTAAATTGGGCAGGGAGGGGGAGGACTGGGGCAGGGAGGCTGCGGGAGTGGGTGGATTCGGTGATGATGATGTATGCTGGATCGTATCCCCTCCATTGACAGCCTTCCTGCCCCCTTTAGCTGGTGCAAGTCCAAGAAGACAAAGAGCTGACACAGGTCTGAGGAGACCCATTGTGGAGTGTGAGTCTTACATGAGAAGTAAGGGGATTTAAATTCCTTTCCCCTCTGAAGCCCCCCCCCTTGGATACAGCTGCACCTTTTTGGTGCGTCTGCACCAGTGGGGGGGGATAGGATTGGGCTCTAGGTGCTGCCTCAATTTGAAAGATAAAACACACGTGTGTGTGTGTGTGTGTGCGCGCGCGCACACACAATACAAAAAGAATGGGGGCACTGACCTCATTTGGTAATAGCATTTTATCCCAGCCCACACCCTTCTTCTGTCTTTAATCCACTGCATTTATCTGATACAGTGGGCTCTGAACATGTACTGATTATCTGTCTATAATATGCTCATAAATGATCTTGTGATGCAGTTGGCTCAGTGTAGGTATCAACATTCACTGCAAACTTGTAAGCTGGTTAAACCCGGAACCCCGTTAAGCTGCAATGCTTGGAATTAAGTTTTATGTAGGCACAAACTGACTGGAAGTTACCGTATGCAAACCTATTGAAAAGAACGCAAACTGCACTGTGTGCTACCAGGAGGGTACCTGGATGTTCATCTGGTCTTTCATTTTGTACTCAGTGGCAGCCAGTTCTCTGGATTCTCTGGAATGAGGGCTACCAATTGCCCACGCACTCCCCAGTAAACACGCAAGTCAGTAATATGGGTGTAAAGGACCACTTTTATTAATGTAAATAACAGGAAGAGAAAGGTTAGGAGACCAGCAGGATTTAAGGCAAAGGTTAAAGTTAACAGCATGTGGGCTTGAAGGCTGGTAGGTGTTTCCCAGACTCAAGGCCGCAGGAGAGCAGGCCTTTACCACCAGCCCCTTGCAGGGGCCAGGACAGCAAGACCGCTTAAGCCGGTGCAGAGCTGGATGGCATCTAGCGCTGGCTGCAAGGTTCGGGTCAAAGTCTGCCCCGCACCGATCACAGCGCCGGAGGGCCGCTGCGGGGGCTACCAATTCTAAGTGCCACTAAAGTCAATTGGACTTAGGTGCACAAAATGTTCTCTGGGTGTCTATAATATTGTCCTCGTCCTGTCATTTTAATAGGCTAGACTTAGAATGCTATGACAGCTTGGAAGTTCACTGAGGCAACACCAACAGCACCTCAAATGCTATGCTCTCAAAATTCTCAAAGATGTTATCATTTCCTACCTCGAGCCTATCTGTTGTGGTCCAAATTTAAAGGCAGATAGTTTGACAGCCTGCAGATTAGATCTTTAATTAAGCTTTCTTCCCCACCAGCGGAAACAACAATGTCAAGCCTGTGGGCCTTTTAAGAGAAATGCAGCTTCTGTCATTGGCTCCCATGATTTGCAATATGGGTAACATGCGACTGCTAGTCTAAGCTGACAGTTTGACGAGGGAAGCTGAAGAATGTAGCTGCTGGGTACCTGAGAACAGAGAATACCTTTTCAGAGATGGGGAATTTTGCTCCCTGAAACCTCATTGGGATCCTCTACTGCAGGGGTTCTCAAAGTGGTGAGTCGTGACCCACCACTTCGAGTGGAAGTGGGTAATATGCCCTTAAGGGAGGTGGCCAGCAGGAATGGCAACGGTGGTGCTCCAGAAGCGTGCCTGCCACCACTGAAGAAACGTTGTTTTCAAAAATACCTGGTTGTCCTGCCAGCTCCCCAAAGGGTTGGGGGGGGGCTGCTGCCACCTCCGCAGGCCTCCCCAAGGCTCTATACATTGCTGATCATGTTCCGAAGACTACTTCTGGTTTTCGGCGACGTGTAGAACCTTGGGGAGGCCTATGGAGGCGGCAGCAGATCCCCCCCCCCCCGACCCTTTGGAGAGCTGGCAGGACATGTTGGTTAGGTATGTTAAAAATGTTTGGTTTTGTTGGTTAGGTATGTTGAAAACAGCTGGCAGGAGCTGGTTGGGTATGTTGAAAACGTTTCTCAGCTGGGGGCGGGCACGATCCTGGAGCGCTGCCTCCAACATCGCCCCATCCCCGCATAGAATTACAGGGGAGTAAACTCCCCTGTAGGACTTTGAGAAATGCTGCTCTACTGAAACCTGAAAGGGTTCCACTGTGTCCAGTTGGAAATATTTGCATTTAACAGGGTTTAAATGGGAAATAATGCCAATCTTCTATTGAAAATCTATGAACGTACCCATCAAAAGCGTTAAGAGGGATGTTAGTGCCATTCCTCTTTTAAGCCATTAAAGCTGCAGTCCTATGTACGCTTACTTGGGAGTAAAGCTCCATTATAACAGTGGGGCTTACTTCTCAGTAAACATGCATAGGATTGCTCTGCATATGTTTCTAAAACTTCCCTTCTTTTCAATTTTCAGGGACATTTGCTTATGTGACTGGCTCACCAGGGGCAAACACTGAGCCTGTCAGTTCTCTTGTCAGCAGCCCAGTCTTAACCAATCTATCCAGTGGTACTGCATGTTGTCAGGTAACGTTCTGACATTCATTGCCTTTATTTGCACAAGTAGTTTTTCTCTCCATTTTACTAATTAGTCCAAACCACACAGTACTTCAAGGATAACCCAGTCCAAAAGTGGCCTGTGCAAGGCATCTAGGGAAGTTTACTGGCAGGGCATGTAATGACAGCAATTGTCTATTCAATCTCTCTGCGTTTGCCTCATTTTACAAATCTTTCATGTTCCTATTCAGTGATGCTTTATTACTTTCATTTTTCCTTGCAAAGAAGGTGCTTCAGCCCTGGTAATTTTAATTGCCCCTTTCTTTAATCCTTCCAGCTCTCTGATGTTAGGGGTGCATGAGCTTTGACTGAAGTCGAGGCAAGCTTCCATGCACGTTCCAAGCAAATGTCCACAACAGTTCGAGCCGTTGTGAACCATCAGTTCAGCCTCTTGCAAAGGCTCAAATGCGCCCACAGAAGGTTGAACCTTTGTGACTGGCTGATTCACTTGCAAAGGTTAAAACTTTTGCGGGTGCATGTATGCTCATTTTTATTCTGCTTGGAAACATTTGAGCAGGGCAGCTCAGTATTGCAAACTCCAGTGAGAAAATGCTTTCAACATCTCTATTTGCTACCCTTTTTTGAGATGGCAAAACCTCAGGGAGGGAAAAAGAAATGAGCAGAACTCTGTCTCTCTCTGCATCTGCTGCCCTTAGGAGCAGGTGAGGATTTCAGTTTTGCTTGGCAGAATTCTTAGAGTAGGAGGGAGGTGTCTTTTCAGGGCAATCCTATGGTCCTGCTACTCATTGTTTTATGTTTGCTTTTCCTCTTAATGAACATGCTACAACTTCTTCTATGCTACAGTTCGGCACAGAACTAGGTGCACTTAAGGCCCCAATCCTACCTTTCTCCCCACGGATGCAGCTGCACTGCTGGAGCGCATGCTGTATTCTGTGGTGGTGGTGGGGGGGGAGTCCCGGAGGTCTCCTCTGGATAAGCCTCCGGCGCAGGAATGGGTCTACTCAGATCTGAGCCAGCGATATCACTGGTGCAAGTCTAAGTGGACCTGGGAAGGTGGATTGAAGCCCGGAAGGGGGATAGGATATTGGTGGCGCTGATACTGCTCCCTTCTAGTCCTCATTCCACCACCCCGTTCTGCCCTGTCTCCTTCCTATTCTTTCCCCTCCCCGTCTCATTCTGTCCACCTCCTGCCTCTGTCCCGCGCCCCGCACTGACTTACTGGTGCTGGGAACGCGACGGATCTGCTGGGAGGCTGCTGCTTGCCACTTGTGGTGGCAGCCTGGCTACCCCTGCCAGCGGGTCACATTTGTGGCTGTCATAAAACACTTCATGCTGCTGGAATGCTAGTTCCAGCAGTGCAACCTAGGATTGGGCTGCCCGTCTATTACCGTATTTTTCGCTCCATAGGACGCATCGCACCATAGGATGCATGTATCCTATGGAGCTAGAAATAGGGGGGGGGAGTTTTAACTTACTGGGGTTTCGGGGAGCCCTGCGCGACCCTTTGCAGGCCTCCTCGATCTTCATTTCGGCGCTAAATGGCCATTTTTGGACATTTCCGGTTTTCGGAAAACCGGAAATGGCTGAAAATAGCCATTTAGCGCCAAAATGAAGATCGGAGAGGCCTGCAGAGGGGTGCGCAGGCCTCCCCGAAGCCCCGGTAAGTATTTTTTTTACTTTTTGTTTTTTATTCGCTCCATAAGATGCACACTAATTTCCCCCTATTTTTTAGGGGGGGAAGTGCGTCTTATGGAGTGAAAAAACGGTAAAATCAATGGTACTTTTATCCAGCTTCTTAGGCTGGTACACTAGTTGCATCCTTTTCTAGGCCAATTAGACCTGACTGTGGTTGTCCATGCACTGGTTACATCTTGTTGGGATTATCCCAATGTGCTTTATGAAGTGCGGCCCTTGAAGACCATTTAGAAACTTCACCTCATACAGAATGATGCTGTGCAATTGCTGACCAGAAGAAGTCATGATTATCATATCATGCCTATGTTGTGCAACCTGCATTGGTTGCTGGTGTTTTTTGAGTAATTCAAACTGCTGGAATTTAATCTTTAAGGCTCTAAATGGCTGAGGACAGAGGTATCTGTAGGGCCACTCCCCCCCAGTGAAATTACCCATTTCCTGTAGTCATCTGAAAGGGCTCTTCTGCATGTTCCACCACTAGTGGAGGTATGCCTGATGGTGATACAGAAATAGCAGAGTCCAAGCTGTGGAGTTCTCCCCCCCCCCAGCAGTTGAGGTCAGTGCCATGATTGTTGTCCTTACAGTCTACTTAAAACTATTCTGAATGATCATGCTGGGTGGTGTGTCACGTTTTGCGACAGCTGTAAAGGACCTTATACCGCTGGAATGCTTTGGGCCGTAAGTGTCCAGTACAAAGAAACTGTGCATTCGTATTTTTGAAAGGTTGTGGAATCTTTTCAAGATCTCCATATTTTTTCCAGCAGTTGAGATTTTGGTATCGGTTGTCTCAAGATTCCCAGCTGAGTGTCTTCATTAGAAGTCTTGTTGATGGGAATTTGCAACACTTGCATAATCAAAAGCCTGTCGAGGGCAAGATGCAGTGGACCAAGGCAAATGTTATGATAAAAAACACCACTGGGGAAATTGCAGGACCTTTCCAGGTAAGAACCTTAGAAGGTGGGTGCATGCGTGTATTCAAGTAATTACTTCAGTCAGCATTTTCTGTTACAAATTACTGTATTTTTTGCTCCATAAGACACACCCTCCAAAAATAGGGGGAAATGTTTATTTATTTATTTATTTACAATATTTTTACCCCGCCTTTCTCCCTGAAGGGACCCAAGGCGGCTTACAACATGGGATACATAATACAAAAAAATAATCACATTTAAAACAATAAAAACAATCCACAAAAGCTAGGAAAAACATCATCTAAAATTAATAAAAACACATCAAATTACAATTAAAACAGGAGCATAAAAAAGCAGCAGCACTCCACCTGTGCCAGCAGGATGTTAAAAAAGGCAAGGACTCAGAAGGCTTTCTTAAACAGGAAAGTTTTCAGGCCTCGCCGGAAGGTCTCCAGGGAGGGAGCAGTACGTAAATCAAGAGGGAGGGAATTCCATAGGGTTGGTGCCACTGCTGAGAAGGCCCTATTTCTGGCCGCCGCCCCTCGCACCTCCCTGGGCGACGGTACCCGCAAAAGGGCCTTATCTGATGACCTAAGGAGACGAGCCGGAATATATGGAAGTAGGCGGTCTCTCAGATATCCTGGCCCCAGGCCGTATAGGGCTTTAAAGGTCAAAAGCAGCACTTTGAATTGGGCCCGGAAACGAATCGGCAGCCAGTGCAGCCGCTGAAGAAGCGGCCCAACAGAGTCGAACCGCCTACCCCCAGTAACCACATGGGCCGCCGCATTCTGCACTGATTGCAGTTTCCAAACCGTCTTCAAGGGCAGCCCCACGTAGAGCGCGTTACAATAATCTAATCGCGACGTCACCGTGGCATGGATCACCGTGGTCTCTGCACGATCCAAGTACGGTCGCAGCTGGCGCACCAGCCGAAGCTGGGCAAAGGCCCCCCTGGCCACAGCCGCCACCTGGGAATCCAGGAGCAGCTGCGGATCCAGGCGGACCCCCAAGCTGCGGACCTGCTCCTTTAGAGGGAGTGCAACCCCCTTCAGAGCAGGACGATACTCTAGCACCTGCATCGTGGATTTCCGGACCAGGAGAACCTCTGACTTGTCCGGGTTTAGTTTCAGCTTATTAGCCCTCATCCAGGTCCCCACTGCCTCCAGGCAGCACTCCAGAACCTCAACAGCCCCCCTGGAATCAGGTGGAAAGGAGAGATAGAGCTGGGTGTCATCAGCATATTGATAGCACCCCACTCCAAATCCCGGATGACCTCTCCCAGCGATTTCATGTAGATGTTAAATAGCATGGGGGACAATATGGAACCCTGTGGCACCCCACACCTCAAGGGCCAGGGTGCTGAACAGGCGTCCTCCAGCACCACCATCTGGGACCTATCTGCCAAGTAGGAGCGGAACCACCGCAGAACGGTGCCCCCAGCTCGGCCAGTCGGCCCAGAAGGACACCATGGTCGATGGTGTCGAAAGCCGCTGAGAGGTCCAGCAGAACCAACAGGGATGCACTCCCCATCCAGTCCTCGGCGTAGATCATCCACCAAGGCGACCATGGCCGTTTCTGTCCCAAAGCCCGGCCTGAAACCAGATTGAAAGGGGTCTAGATAATCAGCTTCATCCAGGACCCTCTGGAGTTGAGACGCCACAACCCGCTCAATTACCTTGCCCAAAAACGGGAGGTTTGAAACTGGCTGGTAGTTGTCCATTACTGTGGAGTCAAGGGAGGGCTTCTTCAGAAGGGGTCGAACCACCGCCCGCCTCAAAGCGAGCGGCAGCACCCCCTCCGCCAACGAAGAATTCACCACCCTCCCCGTCCACTCGGCCAGTCCCTCCCGGGCAGATCTAATTAGCCAACCCGGGCAAGGCTCAAGCATGCAGGCAGTCGGCCTCACACTCCAAAGTAGCCTGTCCACATCCTCAGGGTGTACAAGCTGAAAAGAGTCCCACAACACTGGACAAGCAGATGCCAAGGGGACATCCTCAGATATTGTCAATGAGGCATCCAAGTCATGGCGAATCCGATCGATTTTATCTGCAAAATGTTTAGCAAACATGTCACAGCGGGCCACCGTGTGTTCCTCCTGATCTATTGGGGGGGGCCTGGTGGAGTAGGCCTCGCACCACACGGTACAGCTCCGCTGGACGATTGCTTGCAGACACAATGGTAGCAGAGAAGAAATTTTCCTTGCTTTTCCTGAGAGATCTCTGAAATCTCAGACAGACTTGACCCACAAATGATTCCCTGCCAACTCTCCACTATCCCTAGCCTTCATTGCATCTAGTTTCCTTCCTCTTGCGTTTTCAAACCTCACCCCTAAATCTAGCAATGGAAAGGGATGTGAAAGGAATGACTGCCATATCATTTGGGAAATGGGTTGTTCTCATTTTACCCATAAACTGTCCTGGATTATCAGAAGACAAAGAAGATGAATTGTTTCTAAGTAGTTTGCAGAACCCCACCCACCAGTGGCTGTTGCCCAGATGCCAATGCAGCAGCCAGAAAGCCATGTACCACTGTCAATGAGGTGCAGACTGGCCGCTAGCACAACCCAGCCAGTGGAGAGGTGGGAAAAGGGCAGAGAGAGGAGCAAGACAAGGCGGAGTTGGCGGCCTCAAGTTCTCAAACTTCCTGAGTTCCTGACACGTCTCTCAGCTGGCACAGTGGCGGAACTTGGGCGGAGCGCGTGGAGCAGGAGCTCCAGGCGCTCGGGCAGGCGGGGGCGCGCTTGGAGCACTTACCGTCGCGAAGCGCCGTGTTGGATCAGCCGGCCCTCCCTCCCTCCCTGGAGCCCATTTGGCTCCAAAATGAGTTCAAAACGGGCGGGGGTGTGTGCGTCGATGTGACGCAATGCAGGCCCCGCTCCCACGTGCCGGACGCCGGGAGGGCGTCCGTCATTTCTGCTGGCATAGCTCAGATGAGTCCCATGGGGACAATGCGGCAGCCAGAATACATATCGGCCCCCCCTTGACTGTCCTCTCCACCAGGATGGTGCATAGGATTTGGTGGACATCGCACCAGCGACCCTGCGGTCTCACTGTGTCAGCTGCATAGGACAGGACTGTTAGTAGCTTTCCTAAAAATGACAAGAATGGTATTGCCACCTATGGGCAACATTTATCACCGTTCTTAGGATGTCTTTACAGAGAGAATAACGTGATGGTGGTTCCCTTTTCCTGTGATTCTGACATGGATTCTTCAGTTGAACTAATGCGCCATGAAAAGCATCCCCAAACACATTAAAGATAGATTCCTGCATAATCCCACTTTGCCTCATCCAGGATACCATAAATATTTATAGCACATGAGAGGCTTCTGGTTTTAAGCATTGTCTTTCAGCCATATGTCACTTTTATGAGGTCCTTAAGCAAAGAGCCATTTCTCAGTAGCACAAAGTGTAGCCTTCCAGTGACCCCAGCAATAAAATATGACTTTATTTATTAGTTGGCAGCCATTACGTGTTTACACTAAAATAACACACTGGATATTATTTCTCATGTGAAAATGCCTTGTTGGCTTCAGCAGAGACAGCAAAAATGAATTCATGATTGAATTAAACTGAGCTGCAAACAACCAGAGGCGTAACAAGGGTGGAGCGAAGGCAAGTAGTTCTGCAAGACTCCGTTACACTGGAGTCAGCGGCCCCTCCCCCTTGCTGTTGGAGCCATTCTGGCAGCAAAGGCAACACGCAGGACACTCCCCTTTTGCTGCTGGAATGGCTCCAACAGCAAAGGGGAGGGGCCGCTGACTCCGGTGTAACGGAGTCTTGCAAAACTACTTGCCTTCGCTCCACCCTTGTTTCACCACTGCAAACAACTACTGTTGCTCTTTGACTAAAGGCACATAACTTGGATAACTTGTGCCCCAGTCCAATGGGGGGACTTATGGCAGTGGATCTGGCGGTCCTGTCCCCCGTTCCAGGCCCAGAGCTGCCCCCTGAGGCTCCTCAAACTTATGCCAGCAAAAATGGCAACCAGGCAGCCTGCTGGGAGCTACTGATAAGTAAAAAATATTTTTACTTACCTCTTGTGGGCTGTCCAGTCCCATCCCGTCCCCCCACTACATGCAGCTTGTGCTCTTCTGCATGGTGTAGGATGGTGGGGGATAGGATTGAACTGTTGGTGTTATGGTTCCATTAACATTGTTGCTGGTGTACTATTGCTTTCCTTCCATTGGGTTGGATATTATGGGTTGAACTGCCCTTCCCTCACCCCAGCACCTTACTTGGGGACCTCTGTGAGGTGCTTTCTCTTTGTACCCTTGTTGCAGCTGTGTGCTTGACATCTCAGAAGGCAGTTTTGTCCAGAGGTATGAGGAGGGAGACCTGTAGAACATAAGTGTTGGACAGTGACTCTGGTGGCAATCCTATACACACTTTCCTGGGAGTAAGCCCCATTGAACACAATGGGACTTCTGGGTAGACGTGCAAAGGATCACACTGTCTCTCCCTTATGAGGAAAGGCTACAGCGTCTGGGACTTTTCAGTCTAGAAAAAAGACGCCTGAGGGGGGACATGATTGAGACGTATAAAATTATGCATGGGATGGAGAGAGTGGATAGAGGGAATTTCTTCTCCCTCTCGCATAACACCAGAACCAGGGGACATGCACTGAAATTGAATGGAGGGAGAGTTAGAACAGACAAAAGAAAATATTTCTTTACCCAGCGTGTAATTCATCTGTGGAACTCCTTGCCACAGGATGTGGTGATGGCACCTGGCCTAGATGCCTTTAAAAGGGGTTTGGACAGATTCATGGAGGAAAAGACCATCACAGGTTACAAGCCATAAGCAACCTCCTGGTTTTAGAAGTGGGTTTTCTCTGTGCCAGGTGCAAGGGAGTGTCAAAGGGAAACAGGTTATCTTGTTGGCTGTGTCCTCCCTGAGGCATCTGGTGGGGCCACTGTGTGATACAGGAAGCTGGACTAGATGGGCTTTTGGCCTGATCCAGCAGGGCTCTTCTTATGTTCTTCTCTTGAAAATGCCTTTGTCTTTGGATGTTTGGTTTTGTTAAATTAATTCCTTTTGTGCTTGGTACCTGTTTTCCATGTTTTCTTTATACATAAATATACACAGTCCAGTTCTATGGTAACACAGTTATGTGGTATTGTGCCATTGATTTTTTAATGTGTGTTTTAATGCTGTGTTCTCTTGCTAAAGCTAATAATAATAATAATAATAATAATAATAATAATATAGTATTTATATACCGCCTTTCTTGGTCTTTAGTATATAGAGCCAGCATTTTCCCTTACTAAACATTAAAAGGGAGAAAGGAAGAGCAAAAGTGGGCACTCTGCTTTCACCATAAGCCCTATATCAGCTTATGTGCAGATCCAGCCTTAGGCATGATTTTCTTGTCAAATCACATCTTTAATGGATATGCCTAGACGTTTTATGTTTGACGTTGGGTTGAAAGGATTTTTTTTTTTAGGTTACACAGTTCAATAATAAATGTGCTTATTACTTTGCGATCTTGTTCCGAACATTTTTGAGTTACAGATCTAGTAGAGATCTCTATGGTAGGTTTTGCTAAATGCAGTATGCTCTTTTTTAAAATGATGACATACCAGGCCTGTTACCAAACGACAACAAACAGCAACAACATACCTGTTGCCCCAGTTCCATGAAAAGCATCTTAAAATATAAAATACCCACATGTATATGTCGTATAATAATAAGATTATTTCATTGGTTTTATAGATCATTCTACAAGCCACTGTTCAATCAGCAAAAGCTTTTGTTGCTGTGGATGACATCAGTATAGAAAAGGCATGTGACACTAATTATAACTCACTCTCAAATACCTCAGAAGAAGGTAAGAGCAAAGCACTATTTTCAGGGCAGTTTGTTGAGCTGAATTGGCTTTTCTCCCTTTGCTTATCAGTGCTTTCACCAAAATATATTACTTACGGCACAATCCTAACCTCGTGCTGTGCTGGCACAGCATGCGCTGTGCTGGTGCTAGCTGTCGCAAACGTGCTGTTTGACCTCGGGTCACTCCCCCACTGCTGGATTCAGCACACACCTTTTTGGCGCAGCTGCATTGGCACAGCTTGCAGGAGATAGGATTCGGGCCAGAGGCGTTGCTACGGTGGGGGCGGTACTGTACGTTTCGCACTGTGCTAATCCCCATTTACTCCCTGGTACAAGGTGGCCCTCCCCCTTCCCATTGGAACCATTCCATGTGGCGAAGGCAACAGGCAGGGAGTCTCCTGCACATTGCCTTCGCCGCACTGAATGACTCCGACGGCGAGGGGGCGGGGCCACCTTGTACCGGAGAGTAAATGGGGATTAGCACAGTGCGAAACATACGGTACTGCCCCCACCGTAGCGACGTCTCTGATTCGGGCCTCATTTTCCTGTGATAAATTATGCAAATAATTTGGTGTGTAGTATTGAATCCGGTAACTGCTATGGATTCCAAGAATCTCAGCCATTGATTCATAAAGTCCATAAACCATCATGAGGTGGTTACCATCATGAGACCATACAAGCCATTAGCCATCATGAGACCATGATGATGATAGAAAAAGAATGTTGAAGTTTTGGGAGAGTATGAGTCTTTTCTGAGGCTGACCAGGAAGAAGTTACCCTACAAGTAGTTTTCTCATGTGTAACCTTTATAAGTGCCTGACTTTCTTTTCAGCAGCCTCTGGCATTCCCCACAACAAGCAGGTCTGTGGATGGAAACCTAGTTCCACAAAGCAATTGTTACCACTGGATTTGGGTGATAGAATAAGGAAGAATGCCCAAAAATGTGTTGTTTTTTTCCTGTCTAGAGTTATAAAAGATCCTGTTCTGTATATGATAAAAAGTTTTCTCTACTGAGTTGTGAAAAAAAATATATCATTTTTTGAAGGGGAAGCAAAGCTGGAAACCTCTAGCTCTTCATCCCTTCATTGCCCACCTGGATTTTTGCGATGCAAGGATGGAAACTGTATATCATCTGAAAAGTTTTGTGATTTCACACCTGATTGCCCAGATGGCAGTGATGAAGCCATGTGCTGTAAGTGAAAACACATTGATTTGTAATTCATGCTTAAGGATCTTTAAATGTAGACGTCAATAGCCTTATAGCTTGGTTTCCGTTATTTCATTAGAAGGATCAGTTAATTAAGACAAACCACTCAAAAGGCAAATCGCTTTTGCTCAGAGTCGCTATTGACATTTTCTTATAGTGTTACAGCTCCTTCTTGGATTAAAACTAAAATTGGAAATGACTTGTCAGAAGAACAGAGCCCTAGAAGGTGTATTTAGAGCCTAACTTTTCAAAAAAGAAAAGAAAAGAAAAACACCAAAAATAAGGAATTCAGCTTTACATTCTCAGAATAGTGTGTTGTTTTCCTCCAGTTATTTGTGCAGCCTGTTTTGGCTTATAGATAGGGTATTAGGTAGACTGGTTTTCTGTTTGATAACATGATGCAAACTAAATGGAAATCTCTATCAATATTTTTAGCGGCTACATGTGACTTTGAAACAGACAGCTGTGGCTGGATGGAAACGGCCAATGCGGATGCATTTGACTGGGTCAGGAGTTCCACAAGTGATCTTCTCCCTACCTTCCAGAAGCAAGCTCCTCCGCGGGATCACACCTATAACCATTCTGAAGGTAAAATCAGGGTAGTTGATGCAAGGAATACATTGATTTCATTCTGTTAGAGCACTTTTAAAGGGGTGGGTGATGAATGCATTATATGTGTCCTTTTCTTGCATAGGTAAATAAATACCTGTGGTTATTTTGTTTTTGTTTTTTTGCTTTCCTCCTCATAGGTCATTTTATGTTTATTCTGAGAAACAGGAGCAGTATCTCACAGGTTGCACAGCTACGAAGCCCAAAATTCAGCCAGGCAGCATCGGGCTGCACCATGGCCTTCTGGTATGAACAAAGCTTAAATTGTATGTTTAGAGGAACACATACCTTCCTCTGGATTGAAACGGAGGTGACGATTTCTCATAGTATGTGTGCCCATTTTGTATTATCTTTGGAAGCAGGGTCAGATCAGTTCACTGCCAAGAAAAGGTCGTGTTCTTCACTCTATGGAGGGCTATCTATCTACCAGCTCCCCCTCCCATGAACAAACTACTCAGTCCAAGTAATGATTTGGAGGCTTCTAAGGCATAAGTATACGTTAAAAAAAAGGTGCTTCAGAGCAAAAGATGTTGGCCCCAATAAGTCCACATAGAGGGTGGGAGGGAGGTGGGGGATGAGCGGAATGTGGTGGCAGTGGGGGCAGATTGGAACCTGGAAGGGGGAGGTTTTGGCAGCAGCAGTGCTCGCCAAAAGCTTAAGCCCTTCCCCATACTCGATCCGCCTTCTCGGATCCATGTAGACTTGCGCCTGTGATATCAAGCATACCTGGCGGACCGGCAGGGACTTGCCCCAAGGAGGCCTCTATAGGCAGAAACTCTCCCATGGGATGCAGTGGACGCCACGTTAATGCCACAGCATCACTGCGCAGGAAGTTATGGTGAATAGGGCTGCCTGTTATGCAAGTGAGCAGAGCCATAGGCTGCAGAAGAAAACAGAAAATAACCAGTACAGTATTAGACACTTTCCCTTGTAATTTATAGGTAAAATTCTTCTTGACTTCAAGAATCACTGAGCTTGAGCAGTGCTAATGTGTTCAAACTCCATGTTAGCCAACACATTGTCTCTAAAATGGTGGTAGTCTTTGATGCATCAAAGTGGGGGAATGAATAAAGGCATATGAAACATGTATTTACTGCGAGCCAGGTGTTTAAAATCTTGTGCCTAGATGCATTTTCCAAAGCTCCTTTGATCTTTAGTGAGAAGTACATAATCACACAATAAATTCAGGACCCCAGCCACTGGGAGGGATCAAAGCTCCATTCGAACCTTAGAACATATGCTTTGCATGTATAATGCCAAAGGTCCAATCTCAGCTTTCTTCTGTCAAAAAAGGACCTTGACTAAGAAAGATTCCTTGGAGATTTGCTGCCAGTTAGAGTACACAGTACCAATCAGAAGGACTGATGGACTTAAGATAAGGCAGCTTTGTATGTTCAATATGCTGTAATTCTGATTATGTCAGTCCATGATGCTTTTAACCTCTACCCAGGTATTACAGCTATGGGTTGTCAGTTGGAGCAGCTGAAATGCAATTGCTTGTTGATGGAGTAAAAGAGCCTACAGTTCTCTGGAGGATATACTACAATCAAGGAGATCAGTGGCTGAAGGCTTTCATTCAGCTGGGCCGCCTCCCACAGCCCTTTCAATTATCTCTAGATAAAGTCAGCCTTGGGTTTTATGATGGTGTCTCAGCAATTGATGATGTAACATTTGAGAATTGTGCATTGCCGCCTCCAGCATTAAACTGTGAAGGCCCTGATGGTTTCTGGTGTCGAGACTCAAAGGCTTGCATTGACAGTTTGTTGTTGTGCGATCTTGTGGATGACTGTGGAGATGGATCTGATGAAGACAACTGTGGTAAGACCTGTAAACATTTTCCCTCAGATTGCAGTAGTAGGTGAGTTTCAGGCACTATGTACATCTTTTCCCCTCAGACAATCTGTGAGATAATTCAGTTAACTTCAGTAGTGATCCCAGTATTATTATTATTATTATTATTATTATTATTATTATTATTATTATTATTATTATTATCATTAACAACAACAACAACAACAACAGTATTTATATCCCGCTTTTCAACAAAAAGTTCACAAGTGGTTTACAGACAAAAATCAAATGATTAAATGTCTCCATGTCCCAAAAGGGCTCACAATCTAAAAAAGATTTAGAACACCACCAGCAAACAGCCACCAGAAAAGACACTGTGCTGGGGTGAAAGGGGGGCAGTTACTCTTCCCCTGCTAAATATAAAAGGAGCACCAATTGAAAAAGTGCCTCTTGCCCAGTTAGTAGTAGGGGTACCCAGAAAGGTAACCACCTTAAAGAAATTGAGTTCTGTAGAAACTGTTTTCATGTAAACAGAGTCTAGATAAAATCCACTTTTTTCCCGCCGCGGCGGCGTTATCCTGATTGCTGCCGTCCCGCCAAACTGCAAAAACGTACAGTGACCTTTACCTTTGGGTAAGCTGTATCTCTTCCAGCAAGCGACGGGGGCCACAACGATGCAGGTGGGAAGGCACAGGCCTTCCTGCCGGTGCTCCCAGCAGCACGCTGTGTAGCGTGCTGTCGGAGTGCCTTTTACAACTGTTGACTGCTTATAGCGGTCAGCGCCAGTACAGGATGAGCTATGAGGTTGTACGGTAAGCATAGGATTGGGCTCTATTTCGTAGTTTAGTAATGCAATTACCCGTATTGTCCCGAGTATAAGACGCACCTGATTATAAGACACACCCTTAAAGTTTGGTGCTATTAATAAAATTTAATTAAATCACTGGCATTAAATTGCAACAGCCTGATTATAAGACACACCCCTAGTTTAAAAACTTAAATTAGGAGAAAAAAGTGAGTCTTATACTCAGACCAATATGGTATTCTTTTCACTGATGCATTCCCTCGTTTCAGTACCTGAACTGCAATGCAACTTTGAGCATTTGGGACTCTGCAACTGGGAGCAAGACGTGGATGATGACTTCAACTGGACCAGAAAACAAGGTCCAACTTCCACGCTTAACACAGGACCAATGAAGGATCACACTCTGGGCACAGTCAAAGGGCACTACCTTTACATAGAGTCTTCAGAGCCACAGATGTTTCAAAACAGAGCAGCTTTGCTAAGCCCAGTATTTAATTCTACCTTTGCAACAGGCAACAAAAGCTGCATTTTCCGCTTTCATTATCACATGTTTGGAAAGCACATTTACAGGCTGGCGGTTTCCCAGAGAACTGTGAGCAATACAAGGGGACATCTGCTGTGGCACACATTTGGTAATCAAGGCAACAGATGGATAAGGAAAGTTCTCTACATTATGAGTTCAGAACCATTTCAGGTATGGTCCTTTCAGTCGATGATCTGCTTGCTTAGACTCTTAGAGTAAAATGAAATATCGGGCTAATATGAAAACTCTTTTCCTCTTTTTTTTTAAAGCCAAAAATTTGACTGGTGATTGCGTTTCCTTTGGAAAAGTCCCCTTTCACAACTAAACATTATTCAGATACATGTTTTTTGTTGATCTTCCACATCAACATGTATTGCAATCATTTGGATAAGGAGCATGCCTTTTAAATGCTTCTTGAACCTAGTAATGTTCGCTCAGTATGTCACAAATCTTCCCTTTCTGTAGACCAGATCAGATACTAGGGATGTGCATTTATTTTGGAAAAAATGAACCAAATGGGGCTTGTTCAGTCCAATTCTCTGTCCCACTGAAATTAATGCCACAAGTTTGAAATACGTAATAAATGGTTTCATTTTTATTATCGTATCCATTACTTATTCAGCAGGGCTTATACAGTATTTGCCCAGTGTCACCTGCGCTAATTTCAGCAGTCACTATTTTGTTTACTCAGAATGCCCAGGATGCTGGATTAGGGGGGGGGGCAGCTTTTGGAGACAGCCACTATTTTCCCAGAACACTCTGGAATGACATGTCAATTGTATTCTGGGAAACAAAATTTGCAGTCACTGGGAAGTACTAGCAAAATGAGCTCTGCCGATACCTTTCGATACCATCGACCATGGTATCATTCTGGGTCGGCTGGCTGAGCTGGGACTAAGGGGCACTGCATTGCAGTGGTTCCGTTCCTACTTGGCTGACAGATCCCAGATGGTGATGCTGGGAGACGCCTGTTTGGTGCCCTGCCCTTTACAGTGTGGGGTGCCACAGGATTCTATTCTGTCTCTCATGCTTTTTAACATCTACATGAAGCTGTTGGGAGAGATCATCCGGGGATTTGGAGTTGGGTGTCACCAGTATGCTGATGACACCCAGCTCTATCTCTCCTTGCCATCTCGCTCCAGGGAGGCTCAGGCTGTCGAAGTCCTCGAGCACTGTCTGGAGGTGGTTGGGGTCTGGATGAGGGCTAATAGGTTGAGATTGAATCCAGAAAAGACAGAGGTCCTACTGGTCAGGAAAGCTTCGATGTAGGTACTGAGTCATCTGTTCTGAATGGGGTTGCACTACCCCTGCAGGAATGGGTGCGCAGCTTGGGAGTACTTCTGGATTCACAGCTCTCCCTGGAAAGCCAGGTGGCGTCTGTGGCCAGGGATGCGTTTGCCCAGCTTCGGCTGGTGCGCCAGCTGCGGCCGTACTTGAGTCGATCGGACCTAACTATGGTGGTCCACGTCTTAGTGACTTCAAGACTGGATTACTTTAATGCGCTCTACGTGGGGCTGCCCTTGAAGACGGTTCGGAAGCTGCAATTAGTGCAGAATGCGGCGGCCCGGGTGGTCACTGGAGCTATGCGTTTTGACTCTGTTGAGCCGCTGCTTCAGCGCCTGCACTGGCTGCCCATTCGTTTCCGGGCCCAATTCAAGGTGCTGGTAATGACCTTTAAAGCCCTTCACGGTTCGGGCCCAGGATATCTGAGGGACCGCCTTCTCCCATACATTCCGGCCCTCTCTCTTAGATCATCTGAGAGGGCTCTCCTGCGGGTGCCATCTCTATCGCAAGTTAGGGGAGTGGCAACACGTGGGCGAGCCTTCTCTGCTGTGGCGCCACAACTGTGGAACTCCCTGCCAGGGGATCTGAGAACCACCCCCTCCCTCATGACTTTTCGGCGAGGGCTCAAAACGTTTTTGTTTCGTCTAGCGTTTGGGTGATGGGTTGTGGTCTGCCTCCTGTGTCTCAAGATGCTCTGCCATGCTGCTTCTCTGCTCCATACTGTCCCCCCACCCAGTGGATTTTATTGTTTTTAAATTATGTATTGTTTAAACTTATTTTCTGTATTTTAAATTATGTATTTTAATTTTTGTTGTAAGCCGCCTTGGGCATTTGCCTTCAGCATAGGATAAGGCAGGATATAATTTTTTAAAATAAATAAATAAATAAAGCCCCAGCCGCCTGAACGGTCTCCTTGGATCCACATCGATTATTTAGCTGGTGGAAGTCCAGGGGGCCTTTGTCGGGAGAAATGGGCCTGGGAGGGGGATAGGATACCACTTGTGCTGCCACTGCTGATCTCACCCTTCCTGGCCCTAATCTGCTCTCCCCCGCCCCCAAACGCCCTCCCCTGCGCTGCACGGCCCAGATATGACTTACCTGCGCTGTATGCGGTCTCGATCTGGCCCATAGGGGCTGGCACAACTGCATTATGGCAGCTTTTGTGATGCTCCTAGGCCGGCGCAGTCGTTCTGGATTGCACTCTTAACCTACTGCAGTCAAAGTGCATGCTTTCTGCATAAGTACAGTCAGACCTTTTTATCCACTGATTTGACTCAACACGGATGGCAAAACTGCGGAAGAGGGAGTCCAACCGCACTTGTTGTTGTTCAGTCGTTAAGTCGTGTCCGACCCTTCGTGATCCCATGAACCATATCCCGCCAGGCCTTCCTATCCTCCACTATCTTCCTGAGTTCGCTCATTTTCATGTTCGTTGCATCGGTGATGCTGTCTAACCATCTCATCCTTGGCCTTCCCCTTCTCCTTTTGCCTTCAGTCTTTCCCAGCATCAGAGTCTTCTCCAGAGAGTCCTCTCTTCGCATTAGGTGGCCAAAATATTTGAGTTTCAGCCTTAGTACCTGTCCTTCCAGGGAACAGTCAGGGTTGACTTCATTTAGGATTGACTGATTTGATCTCCTAGCAGTCCAAGGGACTCTCAGGAGTCTTCTCCAGCACCACAGTTCAAAAGCATCTATTCTTCGGCGCTCAGCCTTCCTTATGGTCCAGCTCTCGCAACCATACATTGCTACTGGGAACACCATCGCCCTGACTATACGAACTTTTGTTGGTATGGTGATATCTTTGCTTTTTATTATGCTATCTAAATTTGCCATAGCTTTCCTTCCAAGGAGTAAGCGTCTTTTAATTTCATGGCTGCTGTCTCCGTCTGCAGTGATCTTGGAACCCAAAAAAGTAAAATCTGTTACTGCTTCCATTTCTGCCCCTTCTATTTGCCAGGAATTGATGGGACCAGATGCCATGATCTTAGTTTTATTAATGTTGAGTTTCAAGCCAACTTTTGCACTCTCCTCTTTCACTCTCATCAAGAGGCTCTTTAGTTCTTCTTCACTTTCTGCCATTAGAGTGGTATCGTCTGCATATCTGAGGTTGTTGATGTTTCTCCCGGCAATCTTGATTCCGGCTTGCGATTCATTCAGCCCTGCATTTCTCATAATGTACTCTGCATATAAGTTAAATAGGCAGGGTGACAATATACAGCCTTGCCGTACTCCCTTCCCAATTTTGAACCAATCAGTTGTTCCATGGCCGGTTCGAACTGTTGCTTCTTGACCCGCATACAGGTTTCTCAGGAGACAGGTAAGGTGGTCTGGTATCCCCATCTCTTTAAGAACTTGCCACAGTTTGTTGTGATCCACACAATCAAAGGCTTTTGCGTAGTCAATGAAGCAGAAGTAGGTGTTTTTTTGGAACTCTCGTGCTTTCTCCATGATCCAGCGCATGTTGGCAATTTGATCTCTAGTTCCTCTGCCTCTTCGAAACCCAGCTTGTACATCCGGTAGTTCTCGGTCCACGTACTGCTGAAGCCTAGCTTGTAGAATTTTGAGCATAACCTTGCTAGCATGTGAAATGAGTGCAATTGTGCGATAGTTTGAACACTCTTTGGCACTGCCCTTCTTTGGAATTGGAACGTAAACTGACCTTTTCCAATCCTTTGGCCACTGCTGAGTTTTCCAAATCTGTTGGCATATTGAGTGCAGCACTTTCACAGCATCATCATTTAGGATTTTAAGTAGCTCAGCTGGGATATTATCATCTCCGCTAACTTTGTTGTTAGTAATGCTAAGGCCCACTTGACTTCGCTCTCTAGGATGTCCGGCTCTGGGTCAGTGACCACACCAGCGTGGTCATCAGGAACATTAAGATCTTTCTTGTATAGTTCTTCTGTGTATTCTTGCCATCTCTTCTTAATCTCTTCTGCTTCTGTCAGGTCTCTGCCTTTTTTATCCTTTATCATGCCCATCTTTGCACAAAATGTTCCCTTGATATCTCCAATTTTCTTGAAGAGATCTCTAGTCCTCCCCATTCTGTTGTTTTCCTCGATTTCCTTGCATTGTTCATTTAAGAAGGCCTTCTTATCTCTCCTTGCTATTCTCTGGAAATCTGCATTCAGTTGTTTATATCTTTCCCTTTCACCTTTGCTTTTCGCATTCCTTCTTTCCACAGCTATTTGTAAAGCCTCATCTGACAGCCACTTTGCTTTCTTGCATTTCTTTTTCTTTGGGATGGTTTTAGTTGCTGCCTCCTGTACAATGTTACGAACTTCCGTCCATAGTTCTTCAGGCACTCTGTCTACCAGGTCTAGTGCCCTAAACCTATTCTTCACCTCCACTGTATACTCATAAGGGATATGGTTTAGGTCATATCTGACTGGTCTAGTGGTGTTCCCTACATTCTTCAATTTAAGCCTGAATTTTGCAAGAAGAAGCTCATGATCTGAGCCACAGTCAGCTCCAGGTCTTGTTTTTACTGATTGTATAGAGCTTCTCCATCTTTGGCTGCAAAGCACATAATCTATCTGGTTTCGGTATTGACCATCTGGTGATGTCCAGGTGTATAGTCGCCTCTTGTGTTGTTGGAAAAGAGTGTTTGCTATGACCAGCGTGTTCTCTTGACAGAACTCCGTTAGCCTTCGCCCTGCTTCATTTTGCGCTCCAAGGCCAAACTTGCCTGTTGTTCCGTTTATTTCTTCATTTCCTACTTTAGCATTCCAGTCTCCTATGATGTAAAGGACATCTTTTTTGGGTGCTAGTTCTAGAAGGTGTTGTAGGTCTTCATAGAACCGGTCAACTTCATCTTCTTCGGCTTCAGTGGTTGGGGCATACACTTGGATTACTGTAATGTTGAATGGTTTGCCTTGGATTCGAACTGAAATCATTCTGTCGTTTTTGAGGTTGCACCCCAGTACTGCCTTTCCCACTCTTTTATTGACTATGAGGGCTACTCCATTTCTTCTAAGGGATTCATGCCCACAGTAGTAGATATGATGGTCACCTGAATTAAATTCGCCCATGCCCGTCCATTTTAGTTCGCTGATTCCCAAGATGTCAATGTTCAATCTTATCATCTCATCTTTGACCACATCCAGCTTGCCTTGATTCATAGACCTCACATTCCATGTTCCTAAGCAATATTGCTCCTTGCAGCATTGGATTTTCCTTTCAACCTCAGACACATCCACAGCTGGACGTCCTATTGGCTTTGGCCCAGCCGCTTCACTCTTTCTGGGTCTACTTGGAATAGTCCTCCGCTCTTCCTCAGTAGCATATTGGACACCTTCCGACCTGAGGGGCTCATCTTCCGGCGTCATATCTTGTAGCCTTTTGGAACTGTTCATGGGATTTTCTTGGCAAGGTTACTGGAGTGGGTTGCCATTTCCTTCTCCAGTGGATCACTTTTAGTCAGAACTCTCTGCTACGACCTGTCCGTCTTGGGTGTCCCTGCACGGCATAGCTCATGGCTTCATTGAGTTACGCAAGCCCCTTCGCCACGACAAGGCAATGATCCATGAAGGGGCCAACCGCACTACATTACTTCTTTTTACAGCGTTGTCAGGGGCCTGCCAGCCACTTCCAGCCTCCTGCACATGTCCAAACCACTGAAAATTGCAACCAGGAGTCTCTGGTGCCTTTTACAGGTTGCTTCCAGTAGTATTTTTTGTTTTTTTAGTCAGTTTAAACAAACTCAGGATGAAGGAAGTGGTGAAGATGCTGGAAAAAAGGTAATGCAGCACCGCTCCCGACCCCCCCCCCCTCCGGATTTCATATAACACTGATTTTCTTATCCACTGTGGTTCCAGGAACAGAACCCCAGCGGATAAAAAGGTCTGACTGTATACTCTCTCTCTCTCGCTCTCGCTCTCGCTCTCTCTCTCTCTCGCTCTCTGTGTGTGTGTGTGTGTGTGTGTGTGTGTGTGTGTGTGTGTGTGAGAGAGAGAGAGAGAGAGAGAGAGAGAGAGAGAGAGAGAGAGAGAGAGAGAGAATTTTTTTAGAAAACAGAATAATACTGGCTTTTACCTTGCCAGTAATGCAGTGTGCAGAACCCCACCCTCAAACCAAATAGGCTTGTAGTTTTGTGGCCAGTTGGCAATCCTTTGAGTAAAGTACAATATGGAAAGTTTTGCAAGGTTTGTAATCTTGGCTAGGGAGTGCATGAATGAATTGCCTTGTGCCCAGGGAAATCTACAGATTGAGTTGCAAGGCCTGTGGCTGATTCCCCTGGCAACAGTCCAGTGTGTAAACGGGATCAATATGCTTGGTTCCCTCACAGTACAATGCTATGTTCTGGCAATCTTATCTCTTTCAAACCTTTTTGTCCTAATTGAAGTCCATCTTTGAAAGTAGGCTTGTTTTTTGTCACTAGGCCTTGAGTGTGGGAGTTTACAAACTGATGAATGAGATCGTGATGTATTGTGAGGTAGGAAAGGAGATATTAGAAAGAGATAGAATTAAAAAACATAGAGACGTAGCTGATTTACAGTATTTTACAGATATGTATAACAATGTGAGGCTGCTAAAGTTGGTCTTATTCAAACTGAACTCATCATGCTGTGTTATTACAATTCATTTGCTCACCGTGCATTCCAGCGTAAAAGTCCGGCGGCGGAGCAAGTGCTCCGCATCTGGAAACTGTCGCAAACGTCCCAGAAAGCAAATTTGGGATGACTCGCGAGTAAGGGCCGCCGGTACGAGGCCGCCAGCCCTTACTCCACCGCCGCATTACTCCGCATCTCTGAATGCCAGGTGCAAGAGAGTGGCAACAGTAAACAGGCAGTGGCGTCACTGATGCGTGGCAGGCTGCTGGGGGGGTGACGCGCCAGGAGGGGGTGATGCACCGAGGGTGACGTGCCCGATGTCGCGTGGCGCATCATCCCCTGGTGAACTGCTCACCCCTGCTGCCGCCGTGTGGAAACATGCAAAAACGCCGCTTTTGGCCTAGTCAGAAGCGGCTGAGCTGCTGGCCGAAGAAGACACGTCATCACCGTCTCCTGGCTCGTACCAGGGCCGGGCGGTAGCTGGGGGTGATGCGGCAACAGTGGTGGGTGACGTGGCGGCAGTGGGGGTGACGCGGTGGCAGCGGGGGGGGTGACGTGCCGACTTTCCGCTGGGGGTGACGCTCCACCCAGTGATGCCGCTGGATACAGGTATCTTGTTGTCTTGAGGGCTTCCAGAGGTATCTGGTGGGCCACTGGGAGATACAGGAAGCTGGACTAGATGGGCCCTTGACCTGATTCAGCAAGGCCCTTTGTGTTCTTAATAATATCTGACAGACATTTGTTTCCTTTGCTTCAAATGTTAAGCCAAAGCAGACAGCGCCTGTAAACATATTGTGACAAAATGGTGTATCAAATGGTCCTTCTTAAGATCTCTAGCATCTTTGGAAACTAAAGACACCTATAATCAGATACCTAAATATTAGTTGTGAAAGATCAAGCAATTAAAATATGATCATCTAACATTTACTCCAGTTCTGTGCCAAATCCTGTCCATTGTATATGGTTGTGAACAGTTAATTGTCCTCATGTGGTGCTGACAAACTGTAAGGAATCACTAAAACTGTCTTTGATCTTCTATTGTTCCACAATAACCGCTGCAGGCTTCTGTTAATGACTCTTACAAAGTCCTTTTCCTAAATAAATGCACTGCATAAGTTGATTACCCCTGCTGGGTTTTGCAGTTCTCATTACCCACATATCCTGGACTAAATTTCCTGAAATGCTGAGAATGGGAATTCTTTGCATGAGAAACTGCAACAGTAATTTACATAGTATTTGAGAATGAAGGATTGTTCAGTATTTGAAGGGAATAACCTACTCAAATAGCCAAATACTTTATTTATTAATGCTTCCACTGATTTCAGATTCCTCTGACATTCTACAGAGGCAATTTTTTTTCTAGTCACATCACAATTCGTAGAAGACATTGGTTTGCAAAGTCCTGGTTGGAAGAGGATTGATGTTAATGCCTCAATATCAACTAACAAAAAATCGTACCGTATACTAAAATAACTTCTTAGTAAATTACATTGCTATCTAATTGTGACTGACAGCCCAATCCTATTGGAGCCCATTACAACAATGAAAGCGAGTTTCTCTGTCATAAAATGGCTGCCGATCGAGCTCAGAATGCTCCGTCAGCGAGTGGCGGGAAGGGTGAATTTGACAGCAATGGTGTACACCGTATTCTATCTCCCCCCTTCTTCTCCTCTGACTTGTGCCAGCTAAAGAGCTGGCGCAGGTCTGAGGAAACCCATTGGTGAACTGGAAGCTTATGAATGGTTAAGGGGAAATAATTCCCCTCACCCGTCCCAAGCCTCCTGATCCATCCATCCCCCCCCCCGCTAGATACACCACACATCTTTTTGGCATGGCTGCATCGTGGGGGGGGGGGGAGAATAGGATTGCGTTTCATGTTGCTTTAGCATAAAATGTAATTTGAAAAGGTCAAAGTTGTATCAGATTGCATCTATTTTGGTATAAACCTTTATCTTACGATATATTTTGACTGCAAAACTCTGAGCAGGGTTTGTTGTGGATTGTATCTATTACTAAATGCTTAATAAAATAATTACTAAATGCTAATTATTTAATAATAATTTGAAACTTTGGTGTTAAGTATCAGAAGTGGTTCAATGACTTCCATTGTTAATCACGTTATCTTGATCTTTTATTTATATTAGTTAACATTTTGAAAAGTGGAAACAGATATTTTGACTATTTTATTGATAAGTAATACTAAAGCAGCAATTTGCAATGGATCTAGCAAATGCTATTTTGTCTTTCATTATCCAAAGTGCAAAAGAAAGAGGAAGAAGAAATAGGTTTCTAATTAGTTCCAATCCACAAAGTCTTTGATTTAATTCCTACTCTGTTAAAATGAAAAATTGTCTTTATTTTTGGCATCAGCAACAATCTGATGAAAAATGACATTGACTCTAAAGTCAATTTTCTTACATTTGAAAAGTTAGATTAAAATTAATTGCTTGGCATTTTATTATATTTGCTTACAACATCTCATTTTTCATCATGTGCTTTTGTGTTATTTAAAGGAATGTTTGGTCTCACCTTATTAGAAAAGTTTTCCGTTCCTTGGCCACTTAGCAATTTATTACCCATGAGGCAACTGTTTTGCAAACAGTTTAAGCTGTCGGATGTCTTATGAAATTAATCATATGATAGCTTATTCATTAAATTGTGGGGGGAGGAGAATGAGTGTAAGAGACAGAGATATTTTACTTATTTTCCCCTGAGTTTTCTTTTATGAATTCTGTGGATGTAAAAAAACAACCCCTAACAACAAAAAGCCCAATCCTATTGTTTCCCGCAACTGCTGATGCGTGGCACCAAAATGGCTACTGCTGCATCCTGTGGTGGTGGTGGTGGTGGGGCAGTCCAGAAGGTCTCCTCTGAGTAAGGGGAACAATTGCTCCCTTACCTGGGAGTAAGCCTCCATGGGGCAGGGGTTCTACTCAGATCTTTTTGAATCCAATTTTTCCATTTTTATACACTTGTTTTAAAACGATTGCAACTTACTCCAAGAATTTGAGATGGCATGAGCTAGATCTTTAAAATAATTATAAGAAATTTCAAAATCGAAATAAGTAGCAGAGAAGAAACCATTCTAATGAAACCATCTAAAGTTGATTTTTTTTGTTATAGTCTTTATGGGGTGTGGCTATAAGGGGGTGCTGTGATTAGCTCCTCAACTTTAAAATTTACCATTACGTCTTTGATTGCCCAACAATTTGGATATATTCTTCCACTGTGTGCCCACAGCTTTTTGAAGTACAAGGGGCATCTGGGGGGGGACTTGAGGTCTGAGGAAACTTAGAGCTAGGCATATTCTCTTGTTTGGACCTCAAGCTGAAAGGGAGAACACAGTAGGTCACTTATGGCCTGATCCTACGTAAATGGGCACCTGCGGAGCGCGAGCTTTGCAAGCGCCAGGTATCGTAAATGCTCCATAAAGCGCGTTTTCAACACCCAGAGAGTAAGTTACTTCACTTCCCCCTGGACCCGGCACCCACTGGAGCACATGTCAGTGCAGGGGCAGGGGGAGGGCAGGCCAGGCAGCAAGGGAGGGTAGCCGTTGGATAGTCTGGGCCAAGAGGGCGCAGGAATATCGGCAGTGAGCTTCGTCGATATCCTGCACCTGTTCCTGGCCTGTGCTGCCCTTACCCCACTGCCCTGGATGTACTTTGGCTCTGGAGCCGCCGTACATTCAAAGAGGCCCATTGGGGCCGGGCAGCACTACATCCGGGGAAGGGGATGAATGTCCCTTTCTCCTGAAGTGTTCCTGGACCACGCCAACGAGAAATGAATTCAATGAAATATGTGTAGGTGTTGCACTTGTATATTTGTCCAAATGCACAGCAATTACAGGCATCTCCCAAAGCCATTACACGAGCAACATCTTTGCAATGTTTTTAATAATAATTGACAATACCTCAATATAAACTCAATAAAACAAGAATTTAAAAACTTTTGTATGCCTCAAATGCCTCCCCAAAATTCATCAAAACATTGTCAAAACATTTATAATATTCCTAACTTTGTCAATTCCAAATAAATAAATAAATAAATAAAACAACCCAGAAACTATGGAGGAAATAGAATAAAATAATTGGATTGTAAGATCACTTTCTAGATCTAGAAGTAAGATCACTTCTAGAACTAGCACCCAAAAAAGATGTCCTTTACATCATAGGAGACTGGAATGCTAAAGTAGGAAATCAAGAAATAAACGGAACAACAGGCAAGTTTGGCCTTGGAGCGCAAAATGAAGCAGGGCAAAGGCTAACGGAGTTCTGTCAAGAGAACACGCTGGTCATAGCAAACACTCTTTTCCAACAACACAAGAGGCGACTATACACATGGACATCACCAGATGGTCAATACCGAAACCAGATAGATTATGTGCTTTGCAACCAAAGATGGAGAAGCTCTATACAAACAGTAAAAACAAGACCTGGAGCTGACTGTGGCTCAGATCATGAGCTTCTTATTGCAAAATTCAGGCTTAAACTGAAGAATGTAGGGAACACCACTAGACCAGTCAGATATGACCTAAACCATATCCCTTATGAGTATACAGTGGAGGTGAAGAATAGATTTAGGGCATTAGACCTGGTAGACAGAGTGCCTGAAGAACTATGGACGGAAGTTCGTAACATTGTACAGGAGGCAGCAACTAAAACCATCCCAAAGAAAAAGAAATGCAAGAAAGCAAAGTGGCTGTCAGATGAGGCTTTACAAATAGCTGTGGAAAGAAGGAATGCAAAAAGCAAGGGTGAAAGGGAAAGATATAAACAACTGAATGCAGAGTTCCAGAGAATAGCAAGGAGAGATAAGAAGGCCTTCTTAAATGAACAGTGCAAGGAAATCGAGGAAAACAACAGAATGGGGAGGACTAGAGATCTCTTCAAGAAAATTGGAGATATCAAGGGAACGTTTTGTGCAAAGATGGGCATGATAAAGGATAAAAAAGGCAAGGACCTAACAGAAGCAGAAGAGATTAAGAAGAGATGGCAAGAATACACAGAAGAACTATACAAGAAAGATCTTAATGTTCCTGATGACCACGCTGGTGTGGTCACTGACCCAGAGCCGGACATCCTAGAGAGTGAAGTCAAGTGGGCCTTAGGTAGCATTACTAACAACAAAGCTAGCGGAGATGATGATATCCCAGCTGAGCTACTTAAAATCCTAAATGATGATGCTGTGAAAGTGCTGCACTCAATATGCCAACAAATTTGGAAAACTCAGCAGTGGCCAAAGGATTGGAAAAGGTCAGTTTACGTTCCAATTCCAAAGAAGGGCAGTGCCAAAGAGTGTTCAAACTACCGTACAATTGCACTCATTTCACATGCTAGCAAGGTTATGCTCAAAATCCTACAAGGTAGGCTTCAGCAGTACGTGGACCGAGAACTACCGGACGTACAAGCTGGGTTTCGAAGAGGCAGAGGAACTAGAGATCAAATTGCCAACATGCGCTGGATCATGGAGAAAGCACGAGAGTTCCAAAAAAACACCTACTTCTGCTTCATTGACTACGCAAAAGCCTTTGATTGTGTGGATCACAACAAACTGTGGCAAATTCTTAAAGAGATGGGGGTACCAGACCACCTTACCTGTCTCCTGAGAAACCTGTATGCGGGTCAAGAAGCAACAGTTCGAACCGGCCATGGAACAACCGACTGGTTCAAAATTGGGAAGGGAGTACGGCAAGGCTGTATATTGTCACCCTGCTTATTTAACTTATATGCAGAGTACATTATGAGAAATGCAGGGCTGAATGAATCACAAGCCGGAATAAAGATTGCCGGGAGAAATATCAACAACCTCAGATATGCGGACGATACCACCCTAATGGCAGAAAGTGAAGAAGAACTGAAGAGCCTCTTGATGAGGGTGAAAGAGGAGAGTGCAAAAGTTGGCTTGAAACTCAACATTAATAAAACTAAGATCATGGCATCGGGTCCCATCAATTCCTGGCAAATAGAAGGGGCAGAAATGGAAGCAGTAACAGATTTTACTTTTCTGGGCTCCAAGATCACTGCAGACGGAGACAGCAGCCATGAAATTAAAAGACGCTTACTCCTTGGAAGGAAAGCTATGGCAAATTTAGATAGCATAATAAAAAGCAGAGATATCACCATGCCAACAAAAGTTCGTATAGTCAGGGCGATGGTGTTCCCAGTAGCAATGTATGGTTGCGAGAGTTGGACCATAAGGAAGGCTGAGCGCCGAAGAATAGATGCTTTTGAACTGTGGTGCTGGAGAAGACTCCTGAGAGTCCCTTGGACTGCTAGGAGATCAAATCAGTCAATTCTAAATGAAATCAACCCTGACTGTTCCCTGGAAGGACAGGTACTAAGGCTGAAACTCAAATACTTTGGCCACCTAATGCGAAGAGAGGACTCTCTGGAGAAGACTCTGATGCTGGGAAAGATTGAAGGCAAAAGGAGAAGGGGAAGGCCAAGGATGAGATGGTTAGACAGCATCACCGATGCAACGAACATGAAAATGAGCGAACTCAGGAAGATAGTGGAGGACAGGAAGGCCTGGCGGGATATGGTTCATGGGATCACGAAGGGTCGGACACGACTTAACAACTGAACAACAACAACAACAACAAGATCACTTTCATATTTACCACTGAATTTGTTAATGTATGTCTCTTTTTCTTGCACTTAAATAGAATGCGCCTTCATCCTTTGTGAAGTGTTTACCTAATTTACCTATTAAGTATTTCTTATGTAAAGCAGCCTTTGACCACTTTTATGCCACACTTGCAAGTTTCATTCAAGCTGGATCTGCAAAGTTCTTAATGTTGAACAAATTGGGAACTATTTATCCTCATTCATATAATAAATGAGATGTGAAATTAGCTTCATGGTAAATGAGTTCCCTGGAGGTTGTTATATATAACAGCATATGAAATTTGCAGGTTTTTGTCTTGCAGATGAGTTTTAAAGCGTTTTGCGTTTCGAAACTGAATTTGGATAGACCTTCTTATACTAATAATAACCAGATGAAAAACTGATCTCACTTGTACCTTTACATCGATAAATATGGCAGAAGATAATATTTTATTTGAGTTTTGTATAACTCCTGTTGCACATTAAGACCAGGAAAATAAGTTGCCTCAGGCCAATATGTAGGAATTCTTCCAGTGAAACCTAAAGCTGCCAGAGGTCAATGCGATCAGGTTTATGAAAGGGAGTTCAAAACCTGAGAAATCAGTACCAAAATATGGGGAATTATTTTTAAACTGGTAATTTGTTGAGGCTTTCATCCCCATGACAGACCCATATTGAAAGCCTGAGAAGTATACAGTTGGCCCTCAGTATCCACGGGGCTTCCATTCCCGGAACCCCGCGGATATTGGGGGCCAATATTAAAAAAGGTTAACAAGCAGTTTGCTTACCTTTTTTTAGATGCAAACTGTTGCGTGTTTTTCCATTTACAAGCTTAAATCACACTCCAGAAGCTTCTTCCGGTTTGCGCAACTCCCTCTCCCAAAATAGCTCCAGAATGCATTGCATTCTGGGTGATTGGCCAGCCAGGCCAGGGGCGGAGATATCGGCGGTGCACTCCGCCAATATCCTAACCCCCTTCCCAGGCCTGGCAAGCCTTACACGGCCTTCCCGGATGTGCGCCAGCTATTTTGCCGGTGCACATCCGAGGAGGCCCATAGAGGCCACTGGGGCTCTCCCTGGGGAAAGGGACAAATATCCCTTTCCCAAGAGGTGTGCCCCCAGCTTCGCTGGCGTGGGCCTGATCCCGCGCAGGATCTGGCTTAGCGTGCTGTAGCGAAACTTACACAGGATTGGGCTGTTGGCCAAGTGTATGGTTTATAAAATTCAGTAGGCTAGTAGTATGTGACTGTGTGGCAAGGTTATTTTCTTTGTATAAGTGTGTGCATAGATTTAAAAATAAAAAAGCAATGTAAAAGCACGTTCCAGCCTGCACCGTGGATACTTAAAACCGTGGAAAGAGGTGAACACCTTCTCCGTAGTTTTCTGAGCCCACCATGGGCACGCGCGATCCCCCGGCGCCCTCCACAACCCACCCCAGGCACTTACTTTTAGCAAAGAAACCTCTGTTTTGCTAAGAAAAAATACTTACAAGAAAAAATACTTACCAGGGCTTCAGGGAGGCCTGCAGAGGCTCCTGCAGGCCTTCCCGATCTTCATTTCGTCAAAAAACGGCCATTTTCGGCCACTTCCTGTTTTGACGAAAAGCCTCTGCAGGCCTCCCTGAAGCCCCGGTAAGTGTATTTTGCTTACATTTTTTTTTTTATTTTTATTTTTATTTAAAAAAACCTTTTTTCCCCTATTTTTTGCTCCATAGGATGCATGCATCCTATGGTCCGATGCGTCTTATGGAGCGAAAAATATGGTAGGTGCTAGAGAGTCTCTGCAACCTTGCTGAGACTCTCTAGCACCTAAGTCTTGTTGGTGAGGCCTGCAAGGAGGTTGCTCATCCTGGTCCTTTTCAAGAAAAAACGGTGGTTTCTTTCCAAAAAGTAAGTGCCTGGGGGGGGGGTCGTGTGGGGGGGCATCTGCTATCTGTGGATAACTGAATCAGCGGATAGCGGATCAGCGGATATGGTGGCCCCCCTATACAGCACACATTTTTTTTAAAAAATGAATGAAGTCCAACACATAGCAAGGTGTTCATGCATTTGTACCCAATAATCAATCTGAATGAACCAATACATGAGATTACATACTTGCAGTAATTTGTATTTTGAAATAATAATCCAGGATTCAACCTTAATTTTAGAATAGCTTTGCAAGCTTGTAATTTGAATATGCTTCAGGCTGTTTAACTAAATTTGTGCTAAATTGGATTTTGAGTGCTTTACCGGTTGGCTCTTGCACGCTTTGTTTTATACCATTTACTAAAAATGAGTGGCCTTCTCTTTCATCTTTGAAAAAAAATTGTTTCACTGAGTTATGTGCCATCAGCCTTATCTTAGGAGAAATGAAAAGATGAAATAACTTATGGTTTCATTTTCATGTGTCTGATCATATTATGCAAAATAGGTAACATAGGTTGCTGAAATGCCAATGGCCTTTTCGTTCAGCAGTATAGTTACCATTTGCTAGTATTATTTTTTTAAATAACAAATGCTGTTGTAGATTAATTAAGTTCAAAAGGATTGCATGGTTTTAATTAGTCCATAGTGTGCTATCAATGACATTGTATGCTTAGGACAGTGTTGCAAAACTCCAGCAATAACCTTATGTTTGAAATTGGACAGGCACGACAGTTGTAGTATCAGATATTATCTAAAAGTTCTGAAAAGGCAAGTTTTTTAAGATGCTTATATTTAAAATTGGAAATATAGCATAGTTCAGAATTATGAGTGTACAAAGTTATTATGCAAATAATGTGTCATTGTACACAAATAAATACATCCCAAACCTATTTTTACGTTCAAGTGGTAAAACATATATTTGCAGCCCGATCTTAACGGGCGGCCCCGCTGGCAGAAGTGATGTTCTGCCGGCGCACATACAAGTCCACCAGTGTGGATGCATCATACATGTACCAGGCATTCCGCCGGCAGCATAGGTAAGTTGGCAGTGAGGGCGGGGTGGGAAGAATGGGGAGGGAAGGATGGTGGAGTTTCTGGTCGGAGAGGGAGACAGAATAGAGAAGGGAGGGGCAGTTACCAGCAGCACTCACGTGAGCACTCCTAAATTCCATCCTCCCCTTTCGTTTCCTTGATTCTCCACCAGCAAATGAGCTGGCGTAGATCCGAGGAAACCCATTGGGGTAGTGGAAGTTTACCCCAAGGTAAGGGAACAAAAGTTCCCTTACCTTGAGGAGACCACCAGAATGCCTCCCTCCCGCCGGGGGACTTTTGTTAGGATTGGGCCCTTACTCTAATACTCTCTGAGTACTTTTTGTCATTTGTTAGTCTTTAAGAATGGACCCTTCTTGCTTTATGATTTTTTTTCCCCTGTTGGAAAATTTACTTTATTTACACTGAATTGTAGCTAATTGGAGTTTTGTGCACGAACCAAAGGAAAATTGCAGAAGTATTAAAATAGAGGCTCACTTTTTTATATCATTCTGGGATTCTATCTGTTCAGTATTCATTACTAGCAATGAAAGTATACTTACTTACAGGAAATAATTAACTAGAGGACAAAGGATGAAGTAATAGATAATGTCTAAACATACATTCTCAAGGTGGTATTTGATCCCAAAATATTAACCACTGTTCCCCCCTTCCCTTACCTAAATGCCAGTAATATTGAACTAGGAAGCATATATTCTTATGCGAATGTTTGAGGATAGTTTGTTTTCGAACATATTGGCACCATTATAATTTAATGCACTGTACTGTCTGTTTTTTTTTTCCTGTCACACGTTCCTTTTTAAAAATATGGATGTATTGTCTGGATTATCACCTATATCTGATGGTGCATGAAAATTTAATTTTGAAAATAAGATGTATCTTTTTGTTTGTTCAGACTGTGAGATTCATATGTCTGCGTTCTGTGATAGATGAGAGCATTATTACAGGGCATGTGCACACAAGGGTTTTTTGGACTCCAGTTCATTCCTTCAAACCACACAGCACCTGTAAACACAGTCTGCATGGACCTACTGCATGTATTGCATAGTAGTTGTCAAATATCATGACTTGTACATGGTTGTACATAGGCCGCAGTGGCTTAGTGGTTAAGATGCTGAACTGCAGACCAGTAGGTCGGTAGGACAGCAGTTCGAGACCCGAGTGCCGTGCGACAGAGTGAGCTCCCGTCTCCTGTCCCAGCTCCTGCCAGCCTAGCAGTTCAAAAGCAAGGAATTGCAAAATAGCTAAATAGGTACTGCTGCAGCAGGAAGGTAACCGCATTCCGTTAGTCATGCCAGCTACATGACCACGGAAGCGTCTTTGGACAGCACTGGCTCTTTGGCCTTAGAAACGGAGATGAGCACCGCACCCTAGAGTCAGACACGACTGACTTTCGAGCAGGGGATACCTTTACTTGTATGGTTGCTATTGTACACACTTGGAAAGAATCCCAGTTGGTGACGATCTATCCCCACCCCATTGTATCATTTTATTCAAATACTAATATGCATACCTCAACAGGGTGAAGGGCCCAGAAAAAAGAAGTAAATTTGCAGTGGATGGGTAAGGTCCATAAATTAGTGTTCCAGGGTGTTGTGAAAGGAGTGCCAGCAGGAGCATACAAGAGAATAGTCAAAGGAAAGACAGGGGCAGGAATTCATAAAGTGGTCTGACCAAGTGATAAAAGAGTACTGAAACTGAGCCAGGATTAGTCTGAATTGCCTATGTGGCAATTCAGAGTGCAAGGAATTGGAGGGCAAGCCAAAAGAGAATGAAAGTCATAAAACAAATAATCAGTTCTAGGTCATGGTAGGATCAAGTAGACTGTGCCTAAACTGGAAGCTTTTATTTCCAGGATGGTCACCATTGTCCAGTTCGAGAACCTAGCTGCTGTACGTACTCTCTCTCTCTCTCCCCCCCCCCTCATGCAAGTGGTTGGTCAGTATCATCTAAAGTAGGGGTGGCCAACCTTCCACCATTAGGGCCTCTGCGTTCTTAAGAGTTGTGTAGAAGACAGAATCTTGGCAGCTGCACCTGCTGAAATGCCCTCACCTATACAACCATGAAAGGGCCAGGAGCATTCATGTTGAAAGGTTGGCCACCTCTGATCTAAACCATCCCTCTTTTGTATCTCAAACTCTTCAATGTTGTAATCCTGAAATTAATCAGGCTCTGCCCATGTGATTCATTCATTTAAATGTCGTCCCTGTTGTGTATTCTCAGATGAGCAACTCTTGCACATCCAAGGGAATATCTAAAGGGCCTGAGCAATAATATAAAAAAATTTTCTAACAGCATTTTATTATAACATTATTTCTTTACTGTTTCATAGAGTAATTCTGTTGCATCTTCATTTTGGTTCATTAGAGCGGTATTCCCCTAAAATGTTGCTTCATCCATATCATCACTGAAATTATTAACTATGATGAATGATTATTACTGAACGGGCTAACAATGATGAGGCACTAACTACAGAATCATGCTATAGCTCTGTATTACTGTGATATTTTAATGGGCTCACACATGACTGTGTCGCCAACCACACTAATGCGTAAGTGTTCCTTGTGATTAAAATGTGCAACCATAGAGAGTTAATCATGATTAGGTTCTTTTACAAACACAGTCTATCCTCAAGAATGGCTAAACTCTTCATAAACAGTCTAAAAAACCATGCGGTCTTCTTTTTTTGTAAATGAATATTAAATATGTAATTAGAAGGGGGAGTCTTCTCAATAGTGACAGACGGTTTTTTAATTATTGCTTCCATAGATCTTGGTGGAAGGTACTGTTGGGGATGGCTTCACTGGAGACATTGGAATTGATGATCTGTCATTTATGAACTGTGTACTTTACAATGGTAAGTAGAAATACAAGAATAAACTATTGCTGTGGCCAAATTGTGGCTTGGTATCGGTATATGAATCCCATGCAAATTACCTGAGGCTCCTCAGGGAGTTAAAACAGAACAGTGAGTTAAAACAGAACAGTGAGTAGGTGTTAATGAAGAAGCCCCTCATAGCCTCCTCTTTCCAAATCACATATTGATTCTGCGGAAGTTAAGGTAACACGTTGTAGCTAGATCGGCAGGGATGCAAGAGAGTGCCGCAGAGGAGGAAGGAGATGCAGCAATGAGTAGCACTGGCGTAGCTAGGAGGGGCGATGGGGGCCACCTCCCCAGGCAGCGGGCTTCGGAGTCACATGGGGGGCATCAGATATCCAAAGTCCAATGTGATATTTCAAAGACAGGATTCGTGATCACCTGGATGGAACCTTTCGCACATACAGCTGTACATGGGGACCCTGTTCTGGAATTCAATGAATATACAGTTACGTAGATAGGAGGCAAAGCTCTCCTTTCATACTAAGCCATTTGAATGTAAGGAGTAGTGAAGTCCCAGGTAATAGAGAAACCTAGTGATAGTGATAAAAGCCAGTCTGGTAACTGTAAAGAACAGATAAGAGATTTTACACCAGTGTTAGAGAAAGCCATACAGTCTACAAACTTGCTTACAGCCTAATCCTATCCCCCGCCAGTCCATAGCATGCAGTGCCACCAATGGAGCTATTGGGGGGGGGGATCAGACAGGCAGAGGGAGGTAAATAAAAACAACTTTAACTTACCTCCTGGTAGGGTAAGTTGCCTGATCACCAGTGGGTTGTCTTGAACCCATGCCAACAACTATTTTGCTGTCATAAGGCCAAGGAGAGGAAGAGGGCAGGTCCAGGCCAGGAAAGGAAGATAGAATCCATCCACATGACTCCCGCCCCCTGCCCTCCTGCCTCTCCACCACAAACCTTCCCCAAACCACACGTGACCCACCACCTTGCCACCTCTGGTGCAGGCCGGGTCCATCACTGCCCCGGGCATGGCGGCAGGACGTTACACCGCTGCATAAATATGATGATAGTTAAGAAAGCCACAAGACTTAAGTGCAGTCTTTGCTTTTAAGGAAATTTGCCAGCTGATGCAACAACTCCATCAGGAACATCCATTCCGGTGACACTTCCCATGAACAACTGCACAGAGAAGGAATTCATCTGCAGAGCTACTGGCCAATGCATTAATGTTACCAAGAGGTGTGATTTCCGACCTGACTGTTCTGACAAATCTGATGAGTCATCTTGTGGTGAGCAAACTAATCATTACTGTGTCCAATTACATGTTAACCTGATTCTTTCCATGATTGAGACTACTATTCTATGTTCACTTGTCAATATTGTTTGTATATGCATTTTTTCCACTCCACTACTTCCCCTCTGAAAATACAGTACTTCTATTCAGTTGTACTCAGTTGAAGAAACTATTATGCGACGTTTCTTTAGAAATCTGCTGGGACTTGACATTGTAATTTCCCCTTTTTTCTCTATTGTGGTTTCCGTATCCATTTTAAAGTAAATACTTAAGAAATGTAAGAAACCAAAGCTGAAGCCCCTGTACACTCACTGGCATGCAGAAGACTATGGAAATTTGAAAGGAAAAGAAAATTCACCATAGCCCAGAGGAGTTGTAAATACGTGATATTAAATTATCTAGCTTGGTTATATACATAAAGTAGTCCTACAAAAACACTTTATAATCATTCTTATTTACACAGAACTGATTTAATAACTCATAACTAAAAACCTCAATCTAAAATCTTTACTTCACACAGCACATGGTAGATCTAATGGTCCCATAATAGCTAATAAATTGCACTTACCGGTATTTATTTTGTTCTGTACTTGTTAAATACTCTGGACTGTAACAGGTTTTTAAACCCTAGGAAGACCACAGTAGAGTTTTCTATGTAATTTTACTGACAGCACAATCCTGCACAAAAAAACAGTGGCAGAGCAAGTGCTCCACCGCCGAAAGCCGTCACAAACATGCTGTAACGCATGTTCGCGACAACTCTAGAGTAAGGGCCGCCGACGCGAGGCCGGCAGCCCTTACTCTGCTGCCAAATTGCCCCTACAGCCGCAGGAGTCAGGTAAGAGATACCCTGGCAGGCACAGGGGTGGTCCAGGCGAAAAGGGAGGCAGGCCATTGACTGAGCCGGTCCAGGAGGGGGCGGGGATGGTGGTCACCATATCCCCATCCCCGTTCCAGCCGGCACAGCCATTACATGGCCTCCTCTTACTTCCGCCAGCTAAATAGCTGGTGGAAGTCCAAGGACAGTGGCGTTCCCAGCCCTCCCGGCGCCTGGGGGGGGCGGGGTTGGTGCGCCCCCCCCCCAGCAGCCGGACTTGGGGCTGAGCGCCCACTCGGCGCTTCCCCGGCCTCTGGAGGCTCCGCTCCGGAGACCGGGGAGAAGCCCTCCTCAAAGCGACCGCCTAGTTCGGCGGTCGAGGGCTTTCTGAGAGGGCCGAACGTGTCGCGTTCGGCCACTATAGGGTTTGCGCATGCGCAAAACCTTTCTGAGGGCAAACGGGCCCGTTTGCCCTCAGAAAGGGTTTGCGCATGCGCAATCCCTATAATGGCCGAAAGCAACACGTTCGGCCCTCTCAGAAAGCCCTCGACCGCCGAACTAGGCGGTCGCTTTGAGGAGGGCTTCTCCCCGGTCTCCGGAGCGGAGCCTCCAGAGGCCGGGGAAACGCCGAGTGGACGTGCTGCTTCAGAGGGGCGTGCCAGCCGGGCTCCGGTGCCACTCAGCGCCTGGGGTGGAGCACACCTGCTCCCCCCATATTAGAACGCCTCTGTCCAAGGAGGCCCATTGGGGCCAGGCCGCGCTACACAGGGGGAAGGGGACAAATATCCCCTTCCCCCGAGTAGATCTCTGGGCTGATCTTGATTTGCCTGGAACGAGAATAGGATCTGGCGGGTGGCCCTGGGCCGCCCGCCGGATAGTTAGTCAGGATTGGGCTGTAAATGAATGATCACTTTGTTAGTCAAACATTTTCACACCAGTTATTGTTTGTGTGTGTGTGTGTGTGTGTGTGTGTGTGTGTGTGTGTGTGTGTGTGTGTGTGTGTGTGTGTGTGTGTGTGTGTGTGTGTGTACACCTCTGAAAGGTAGCATTTAATATGGGAGGAGGGAAAGCACTTTACATGTAGAGCTATACAAAGAACATTCAAGAAGATATTGTGTTAAATTTGGTATCCAATGAGATGGGACCCAAATATAACAATCTTAGAATAATCAGAGTAATTAGATAACTAAAAAAATAGTTGTGATAATACTTTTACAATAGCACTAGGCAGTACAACTCTTAGTTCAGACCTAAAATTTGATATGAAACTGAACCCAGGGTGGAAACCTAGATCTGTGAATTTAAGCCATAAGAATCTGTAGATTCCTACCCATGTTTAAGCCATATGGGTTGGAAAATCATAAATAGAACATTTTTTCTGTTTGATTCACTCCATGTGAATGGGATTTGAGGAGATAGTGGTTAGCTGAATGGTGGGTAACATATTTTGCATGCAGATGGTTCCAGGTTCAATCAATGGCATAGGGTTTGGAAAGAATTCTGTTTTAATAGTGCCTAGTTTATTTAAGAAATGCAGAGGCCTTGCTTCAAAAACTCAAGTTCTATGGATAATGCTCTAGGAATGCAGTTCTGACTTCTCCCTCTGCTCTACCCTTTATCCTGTAGCTTCACTCCACTCTCTTACAGTGCAATCCTGTGCATATCTACTGAGAAGTGAGCCTCTCTCTGTTCAATGGGGCTTACTCACAGATAAGTGTGTAGGATTCAAGGCTGGCCCAAGACCCTCTGGCACCTGAGGCGGCATGCCAAATGCTGCCCCCCATACCCGTTGATGTGCCAGCCTCTGCTCCTCCCACTCTCCAATGTTAGAACATTCATTTGTTCATGAATGCTCAGCATTCTCCTCCCTTCCACGTTCACTTTTTTACACTTTGTACACTTTGTTCCACGTTCACTTTCCTCTTCCTCTCTGCCCTCCTCGTCCTTTTCCAATCAATGGAGTGGGAAAAGGGGGAGCAGTGGAGGCAAGTGGACGGATGGAGATGGGCACCCCCCACCAAGCTACTGCCTGATGAGACCAGGTGGCCTCATGGATGGGATGTCCCTGGTATGATTGCAGCCTTATAAAGTCAGATAGTGTTACTGCTGCAGCAGCATCTGTTAGGATGGATAGCTACCTATCTATAAAGGTAAAGGTTGTTGTTGTTGTTCTTGTTCTGTCGTTAAGTCGTGTCCGACCCTTCGCGATCCCATGAACCATATCCCGCCAGGCCTTCCTGTCCTCCACTATCTTCCTGAGTTCGCTCATTTTCATGTTAGTTGCATCGGTGATGCTGTCTAACCATCTCATCCTTTGCCTTCCCCTTCTCCTTTTGCCTTCAATTTTTCCCAGCATCAGAGTCTTCTCAAGAGAGTCCTCTCTTTGCATTAGGTGGCCAAAATATTTGAGCTTCAGCCTCAGTACCTGTCCTTCCAGGGAACAGTCAGGGTTGATTTAATTTAGGATTGACTGATTTGATCTCCTAGCAGTCCAAGGGACTCTCAGGAGTCTTCTCGAGCACCACAGTTCAAAAGCATCTATTCTTCGGCACTCAGCCTTCCTTATGGTCCAACTCTCGCAACCATACACTGCTACTGGGAACACCATCGCCCTGACTATGCGAACTTTTGTTGGCATGGTGATATCTCTGCTTTTTATTATGCTGTCTAAGTTTGCCATAGCTTTCCTTCCAAGGAGTAAGCGTCTTTTAATTTCATGGCTGCTGTCTCCGTCTGCAGTGATCTTGGAGCCCAGAAAAGTAAAATCTGTTACTGCTTCCATTTCTGCCCCTTCTATTTGCCAGGAATTGATGGACCCAGATGCCATGATCTTAGTTTTATTAATGTTGAGTTTCAAGCCAACTTTTGAACTCTCCTCTTTCACCCTCATCAAGAGGCTCTTTAGTTCTTCTTTACTTTCTGCCATTAGGGTGGTATCGTCTGCATATCTGAGGTTGTTGATATTTCTCCCAGCAATCTTGATTCCGGCTTGTGATTCATTCAGCCCTGCATTTCTCATAATGTACTCTGCATATACGTTAAATAGGCAGGGTGACAATATACAGCCTTGCCGTACTCCCTTCCCAATTTTGAACCAGTCGGTTGTTCTATGGCCGGTCCGAACTGTTGCTTCTTGACCCGCATACAGGTTTCTCAGGAGACAGGTAAGGTGGTCTGGTACCCCCATCTCTTTAAGAATTTGCCACAGTTTGTTGTGATCCACACAATCAAAGGCTTTTGCGTAGTCAATGAAGCTGAAGTAGGTGTTTTTTTGGAACTCTCGTGCTTTCTCCATGATCCAGCGCATGTTGGCAATTTGATCTCTAGTTCCTCTGCCTCTTCGAAACCCAGCTTGTACGTCCGGTAGTTCTCGGTCCACGTACTGCTGAAGCCTAGCTTGTAGGATTTTGAGCATAACCTTGCTAGCATGTGAAATGAGTGCAATTGTGCGATAGTTTGAGCACTCTTTGGCACTGCCCTTCTTTGGAATTGGAACGTAAACTGACCTTTTCCAATCCTTTGGCCACTGCTGAGTTTTCCAAATTTGTTGGCATATTGAGTGCAGCACTTTCACAGCATCATCATTTAGGATTTTCAGTAGCTCAGCTGGGATATTATCATCTCCACTAGCTTTGTGATGCTACCTAAGGCCCACTTGACTTCACTCTCTAGGATGTCCGGCTCTGGGTCAGTGACCACACCAGCGTGGTCATCAGGAACATTAAGATCTTTCTTGTATAGTTCTTCTGTGTATTCTTGCCATCTCTTCTTAATCTCTTCTGCTTCTGTTAGGTCCCTGCCTTTTTTATCCTTTATCATGCCCATCTTTGCACAAAACGTTCCCTTGATATCTCCAATTTTCTTGAAGAGATCTCTAGTCCTCCCCATTCTGTTGTTTTCCTCGATTTCCTTGCATTGTTCATTTAAGAAGGCCTTCTTATCTCTCCTTGCTATTCTCTGGAAATCTGCATTCAGTTGTTTATATCTTTCCCTTTCACCTTTGCTTTTTGCATTCCTTCTTTCCACAGCTATTTGTAAAGCCTCATCTGACAGCCACTTTGTTTTCTTGCATTTCTTTTTCTTTGGGATGGTTTTAGTTGCTGCCTCCTGTACAATGTTACGAACTTCCGTCCATAGTTCTTCAGGCACTCTGTCTACCAGGTCTAATGCCCTAAATCTATTCTTCACCTCCACTGTATACTCATAAGGGATATGGTTTAGGTCATATCTGACTGGTCTAGTGGTGTTCCCTACATTCTTCAGTTTAAGCCTGAATTTTGCAATAAGAAGCTCATGATCTGAGCCACAGTCAGCTCCAGGTCTTATTTTTACTGACTGTATAGAGCTTCTCCATCTTTGGGTGCAAAGCACATAATCTGTCTGGTTTCGGTATTGACCATCTGGTGATGTCCATGTGTAGAGTCGCCTCTTGTGTTGTTGGAAAAGAGTGTTTGCTATGACCAGCGTGTTCTCTTGACAGAACTCCGTTAGCCTTTGCCCTGCTTCATTTTTCGCTCCAAGGCCAAACTTGCCTGTTGTTCTGTTTATTTCTTGATTTCCTACTTTAGCATTCCAGTCTCCTATGATGTAAAGGACATCTTTTTTGGGTGCTAGTTTGAGAAGGTGTTGTAGGTCTTCATAGAACCGGTCAACTTCATCTTCTTCGGCATCAGTGGTTGGGGCATACACTTGGATTACTGTAATGTTGAATGGTTTGCCTTGGATTCGAACTGAAATCATTCTGTCGTTTTTGAGGTTGCACCCCAGTACTGCCTTTCCCACTCTTTTATTGACTATGAGGGCTACTCCATTTCTTCTAAGGGATTCATGCCCACAGTAGTAGATATGATGGTCACCTGACTTAAATTCGCCCATGCCCGTCCATTTTAGTTCGCTGATTCCCAAGCTGTCAATGTTCAATCTTATCATCTCGTTTTTGACCACATCCAGCTTGCCTTGATTCATAGACCTCACATTCCATGTTCCTAAGCAGTATTGCTCCTTGCAGCATTGGATTTTCCTTTCAACCTCAGACACATCCACAGTTGGACATCCTATTGGCTTTGGCCCAACCGCTTCACTCTTTCTGGGTCTACTTGGAATAGTCCTCCGCTCTTCCTCAGTAGCATATTGAACACCTTCCGACCTGAGGGGCTCATCTTCCGGCGTCATATCTTTTAGCCTTTTGGTACTGTTCATGGGATTTTCTTGGCAAGGTTACTGGAGTGGGTTGCCATTTCCTTCTCCAGTGGATCACTTTTAGTCAGAACTCTCTGCTACGACCTGTCCGTCTTGGGTGTCCCTGCACGGCATAGCTCATGGCTTCATTGAGTTACGCAAGCCCCTTCGCCACGACAAGGAAATGATCCATGAAGGAGGTAGGTATCCCCTGACAATTAAGTCCAGTCGTGTCCGACTCTAGGGTGTGGTGCTCATCCCCATTTCAAAGCCGAAGAGCCAGCGTTGTCCTAAGACGCCTCCGTGGTCATGTGGCCGGCGTGACTCTCCTTGCCGTAGCGCGTAGCATGCAGCTGGAACACGGAGCGCTGTTTACCTTCCCGCAAGCGGTACCTATTTATCTACTCACATTAACATGCTTTGGAACTGCTAGGTTGGCAGGAGCTGGCCAAGCAACGAGAGCTCACCCCGTCGCGGATTCGAACTGCCGACCTTTCCATCGACAGCTCATGGTTCAGCGGTTTAACCCACTGCGCCACCCGCTATCTATACTTCACCATTATCATGGTTGTTTAGTGCTGTAATTTTTCAAAATGAACAAATAATATTTCATCTTGGTATATTCTGAATGCAGAATGCTGGTAAACTGAGCAGACCAACAGTCTTTCATCACAAAATCTTTGTAATGTGCAGGTGGGTTGATATGGCTGCCTGCACATGCGCTAGGCTCACCATGCCCATCCATCCCGTTTTGTGCATACACGTTGCTGCTGCTATGGTGACGTTTGGGTTGCTGGTGTTCCTGAACCATCTGTTTTCTGGATGCAAGGGAGAAGGGTCCTATATATCATTATCTTCCACATCTGGTGTATTTGCGATTTTCTGATGTAGCAGTGAATGAATGAACCTTTCAGTGTGAATGTCCATTAATCTCAACTGTATACGTGCAGGGGGTTATTTTTCCTGTGCACATTTCTTTTGTCCAAGGGCATGCTCTGCCATGAGGAAATAATTGGACACGTACTGGATCTCCAATGTGTGGTGTTGGCAGTTCCTTAGCATACTTGTCGCTGTAGACTTTAGCTATGCTGTGTTTGTGTTTCAGTCATGTCAGCAGTGGGAGTGTCATAGCTTTCCAGAAGTTTTCTGTATTTTTTGCTAGTTTTTGTCAGGACATTTTTTTCAGTTTTGACTGCAGATTCAGCTTCACTATTGAATCTGCTGTTAAAGGGAGGAGGTGATAATGTAGTGAAATCCCAACCGGACAAATCTTTGACTGGTCAATTGTGGCTCCCCCATCCAAAATCAGACAGTGAGGTATACCAAGTCTACAGCAGGACGTTTGGCTCAGTTGGTAGAGCGACCATCTCATATATGCCTGAAGATCTGAAGGACAGCAGTTCAAGATGGCCGGAAGTGTCTGTTGGAGAGCTGCCGGCACGCCGAGCTGATAAGTTGCAGAGCCTCTGTGGGGGAGTGGAACTGCAGCTACAGCACTTGAGTGGCAGTCAAGGTTGCCTGTCAGCTGAAGCGTGGTGAGGCAAACACCAGAGAGAGAGAGAGAGAGAGAGAGAGAGAGAGAGAGAGAGAGAGAGAGAGAGAGAGAGAGCTGGACTGTGAAAGCAACATCTAGAATGAAGGGTTCTACGAAAGATTAGAACATTATTGTATTGTAAAAATCCCTTGGGGTTTAGAAAGCCTGCCCATGTAAACCGCCTTTGAATTAAAGTCGGAGGAGAAATCCAATGACCAAAGAAAAGGCGGTATATAAATACTGGTTTATTAGTATTAGTATTAGTATTATTTGTATTTGTATTACTGAAGTCATTCTATGAATGAATGCTATTCATGTCTATCTATTGTGGTTGTTGCTGTAGTACTTGGCAGTTCATCTAATTCCCAGAAATCTGAATAAGAATTCACAAGGTTGCAATTATGATGGTCGTTCTCCATAAAGAGGTCTATTCCTACCTTGCTCCAAGGTTTGCTTGGAATGCAGTGTATTGTGAGCAGTTCTGTTGATTTGATTAGGACTCAGTGCACTTCCTTACTAGGTCTTGGATTTCGTTAGTAATATTAGGCCAGTATCTCTGACTTCTCTGAAACATCTCTTTATGCCAGAATGACAATGTATTCATGATACTATCTGTATTCTCAAGGCTATGGGAGATGAGTATTTGATGTCCTTTAAAAAACCGTTTTGGTTTAGAATTGCCTGCCTATTGTAAACCAGCTTGAATTAAAGTCAAAGGAGAAATTCAATGACAAGAAAGGTGGTATATAAATACTGGAATTATTCTTTATTATTAAATATGATGTTATCTTGGACATTGAGTTCATCATAATCATTCTAGTATATTTTGAGAGGACACTGCAGCTTCATCCTAGTGTCTGGCCAACCAGCTAAAAGATCTCAGAAGTTGTAACTCATTATCCTGTAATGTAGTTTCCTGGATTCTTTGAAGCCCTTGTTGCAAGATGGGTAGTTTGCTTGAGTAATGCCTTTGTGGTGTCTCTTGGTGTTCTTTGCATGAAACAAATTGAGTATTTTTTAGTCTTGCCTGTCTGCAAGCATTTTTGTGGCAAGGGTGCCCTAGACAGGACATCTACTAGATATATTTCAGTTGTGTGGTGTTTTTTTTTTAAAATATGGTACATCTATGGGATAAAGTTGGAGCTTGAGTAGCATGGGTTAGAGGCATTTTGAGCTGGCAGCAATATTTTCTTTAGGACAACTTTTAGTGGTTTATGATCCGTGTCAATCTGGATAGATTTCCATCCACATATCTACTGGTCAGACATTTCACAAGCAACTATTGCCTGGCATTCTTTTTCAGTTTAGATATAGTGTTGCTCAGTCTGGCAGAGATCTCAGTGCAAGCACAGTGGGCTGCTTATTTCGCATAAGCAAAATATACTACACCGGGCATCACCTGCTTTTACTTGCATCAAACTGGATAGTGATATAATACCTGTCACTGTATTTTAAAACAAGATGTGGCAGCAGCAGATTGGGGGTGAAAGGCACCCCGAATCTGCTACTCCTTGGACTCCTCACAATCTGCCACTGATACAATCTGCAGTAGGGGACCTCATGGATGGGCTGGCAGTCATGAGTAAGCAATTAGCTGGCAGTAAGCTGGCAGTCAATCCTGTATTGTTCAAGCAGGGGCGTAGCAAGGCGCCCCCATACCGGGGGCCGGAGGCCGAGATGATGCCTCCGTGAGGCCACCCCCCCCACCGTGTGACATATCCCGGAAGCCATGCCCCCGGGGTTGATATCACACGGCCAAAAACGGCACTAGGGGGCAGGCGAGCAGGCCAAAAACGCCTCCCACGGCCTCGTGGAGCCTCGGGAGCAGTGCTACGAGGCTCACCACCGCTGCCAAGGCCCGAAAAAAAGGGGGGAAAGCAGCGCGAATGGAGCCACCACCGAAACTGTCGAAACTGGGAGTGAGCGATGCCCCCTGCTGCCCCCCGGACCTGCTGCCCGGGGGCGGACCACCCCCTGCCCCCCCATTCCTACGCCACTGTGTTCAAGCTCGATGCTTTGAGCATTTCATCAGGATATATATTTAAAAAATAAATAACACTAATAGTCTTTTCTTTCCTTCTTTCAATAGTCGCGGATGTTTGTGACTTTGACAATGGAAACTTGTGTGACTGGTATCAGCCTGAAGCCCATGTAGCAGCAGCAGCAGCAGCTTCAGCTCTTACTGCTAATATGTTCCAGTGGGGCATTGGGAAGGGATCAAGCATCCACCCAGGTGAAGAGAACCATAGGCCCCTGGCTGACCATACTACGTGAGTGCAATGACCAAACATACATACTTCTCTTTGAGCTGTAGATTCAGTCAACAGTGATAGCTTTAAGCAGTGATAATTCAACTGCTGTGGTCTGTTAAACATAACCTCATCCTTGACCACTGAAAACAGAAAACGTAACTGAGTGGTGCTTCTACGCCACACCTTAAATATTGTAGAGATTGGACATGCTGCATGGGACTTTCTGAGGAACTAGCAGTGGAAATGCTAGTCTGGAGGAATGACTCTATTGAAGAGGTGAGCGACCGTTTTCAGGGTGAGTGGTTAGGAATGAGGGGAATAGTGGCCCATTTTCATTGTCTTTTTCGAAACTCAATATGGTGAAAAAGAGCCCAACCCTGTTCACTAATGTGCTTCTTGTGCAAAGAGAAGTAATTATTGATTTACAATGGATTCATTATTGTATATAAATACTCTGGGTCCCCAAGTTACAGACACTGAAGTTACAGATGTCCAAGTTACAAGCAACCACTTTGGTGCTTTCGTGCAGATGTTGTCTGTACATTATGTTGTGCAGGTGTGTAGTATTGGGCTGGCAAGAGCCAGATGTTTTGACCTATGAACAAACCTCCTAAATGGAACTACCGTATTTCTTCGATTCTAAGACGCATTTTTTTTCCCAATTAAGCATTTCAAAAAATGGGGTGCGTCTTAGAATCGAAGGTCTCTAAAAAGCACCCCAAAATGCAATTTCCTTACTTACCGGGGCTTGGGGGAGCTTCAGGTAGGCCTGTGCGACCCTCTGCAGGCCTCCCCGATCTTCAGTTCAGTGAAAACAGCGATTTTCGGCCATTTCCGGTTTTCGCAAAAAACGGAAATGGCTGAAAATCGCTGTTTTTTACCGAACTGAAGATTGGGGAGGCCAGCAGAGGGTCGCACAGGCCTCCCTGAAGCTCCCCCAAGCCCCGGTAAGTAAGGAAATTGCATTTCCTGGCGGACCACAAAGGCACTGCTCAAATGCAGTGAGGAGATCATCAGCTGCAGTGCGGGGCATGCTGGGGCGAGCTCTCAGGTTCAGGAAGAGAGAGCTCGCCACTGAGCAGAGGGGGCAAAATGGTGCGGTAAAAATCTGACTGCCGTGGCAGGCAAGCTGGGGAGAGTTGGTGCTGAGCAGGAAGGAGGTGCGTCTTGCAATCGATGGTTTTTGGGTTTTTTTCTGCTGGTGTTCCTGAAATTAAGATGTGCCTTAGAATCGATGGAGCCTTAGACTCGAAGAAATACGGTAGTACTTATCTGGGGACGACTTCCTATTCTTTGCTATTGCCTGCGCAGCATCCTGTGCGCTGGTGTACGATATCACTAATGAGCCGTAAATCAGGTTGGTGACACCCCGCGAGCAAGGCATGCCAGCAGGTGGTCCTGCGCTGTCCTGCCGGTGCTGAATCCTGCAGACCATGCGCTGGAGCAGGTAAGTTCTCCTTCGAGCGGTGCAGGGGTTGGGAAAGGGTGGGGGGAGGACAAGGAGGGACCGTAATGGGGTGGGGGAAGGGCAGTGATGGGGCGAACTGGGCCCAGGAGGGGGAGGGATTGGCAGTGCCGGCGCATGCCTTATTCTATGCCCTCTCCCAGGCCTTCTCCATTTGCACGGGGCTGCTTGGTTCTGCACCAGCAATTGAGCTAGTGCAGATTCAAGTAGCTCCATTGTGGAGGCTGGGGGTTTACCCGGGGTAAGAGGACAAATGTCCCCTTACCCCAAGGAGACATCCAGCCTGCTTCTAGCCAGTGCTGGATACAGCATGGGCCATGTGGCCCCACTGCCCTGGCATTGGATAGGATTGGGCTGTTAGTGTATAAAGTGATGTCCTGTGACTGTCCCAAACCCAACTGTAGCTCATGGGATCATTTAGGATCAATTTTTGTGGATGGCCCATTTACAAGAAACAATTTCAAGGGCATTTTTTATTGCCAGAAGTAATAATTTTAATCACCCTTATTTACCTTCACAACATTGTATTGGAGCAGGCAACTGATGTGTTGCTGATTCCCAAGTGGCTTATAGGACAGAGTATTTCGTGGGAGACTCTGTGAAGATACTGGCAGAATGCCTGTTACTTTTGCTTGCTGTTAGGCCTGGATATCATTTGGCATGCAGTCAAAAGCAGCAAGCGGCTAGGCGTCATACTATCTTATACCCATACCAAGGAGAAGACACTGAAACTATTAAAGCATTTGCCAGGTGAAACCACAATTTCATATTGTGCCAAGCCACAGAAGAGTTGCAAAAGCTGTAAATAAATCATGCCAACTGTGATTAGACACTGTGCTGGAATGTCTGCTTCTATCTTTATTACTTAAGAGTCAGATTCTATCCCATTGTTTCCTTTTTCTTTCAAGCTCAGAGGATTTATGATGGAATGTTAATGAGATGTGCTCTGTTTTGGATGAGCCACAGAAGAATTGCGAATTAATTTCAGCTCTTTGTCAGAAGCAGCCAAACTTGAAAAAACAAAATCGCAATGTTGCAGAGAAATTCTACCTAGTATTTGGTTATGTTGTTTTATGATAAAAATATGGATTTCTTTTTTGAAATCTCCTGCGCCCTTTGCTTTGTGAATTATTTGCCATGCTGTTTTTAATCAGGTGGTGAGAAACCTGAGAGTTCTTGAATTATCAAAGGAAGATAAGCGAGTTAGAATGACTGAAATCAAATATGTTATGAAAGAAATAGAGATCATGTTAGTTGCTTTCAGTCTTGGCTCTCTTATTTTGCTATAATATACATTTAGTTTGGCTGGCTTGGAGCTTATCCCAATATCCTCTCCTCTGACTGTAAAAATATGTTTTATGTAGCGTTAAAAAAAATATTTATTTGTGTTCCTGAACTACTGCAGTCACAAAAACCCTCAAAGGTAGTAACAAAAGTTTAAAATTTTATTTAAAAGCTTGCACACGTGTTTGAAATATCAGATTTATCAGCTGGAATCAGAGATGTGATACACACTCAAGAAAGATCAGTCACACTCAAGGCCATTGCCAGGCTATTTTGAGCCCTAGGCAAGGCTAACTACTTGCACCCCTGAACATATTTTTTCATAATTATATTCCATAGCACTGTTGTGGTATTTATCTTAAAATAATATATATATAAATTGTCAGTTGTATTTTTTACGTGGGTTAAAAATCGAATCTGTATAAAACTGTGCCCCTCAAAGGTCAGTACTGCACTCCTCTGAGGTCTGCACCCTAGGGAGCTGCCTAGTTGACTTAGAGCGCAATCCTATGTAAGTATCTGGCGCCCACCGGATCCTATCCCTGTTCTGCAGCGGCCCGGAGGTCTACTCGGGGGAAGAGGATGTTCGTCCCCTTCCCCCAGTATAAACCGGGGAAGGCCTGATCGGCCGCCTCCGGATTTCCACCAACTATTTAGCTGGCAGAAGTCGAAGGAGGCCATGTAATGGCTGCGCCGGCCAACCAGAGACAGATAAGATTGAAATCCAAATGAGCAAATGAGTCTTCTGGCCCAATCCTTTCCCTGAGGTATGCTGTTGCAGAGGCCTCTCCTCTGGTCAGCAGAATGCTGCCACCGATGCAAGGCCCAGAAGGCCACACACTGCCAACAGGATAGGGGTCTCGGATTAGCAGTTGAGTCCAATGCCAATCCTCTCCATGCTGCATGCTTGCATATGCAGGGGGAGTGAATCTTGCTCCTTCTGTAGAGTCTCCCTATGGATTTCAAGTTTAGAGTGGGGGAGGATGCCAACAACACTAGCCTGATAGCCAGAAAAAAAACAGTTGTAAGAAGAAGTTGGTAAGTCATAGATTGCAAACTACATATCAAAGCATGCTTAAAATTTAACACCAAAATTATATACCGTTGGGAGCGTGTTTGCATGTGCAATTCACTGTTTAGTATGAGTAGAAGGCGTGAGTGAAAGGATGAATATTTTTCACTACACTTTGTTGGCTGCTCTTGGGTAGAACATGCTGGCAGTATATGTATATATTTTTAGATAAGACATCCCACTGTGTAGTGTGAAATTAATGGAAGTGCATTCAAATGAGTCTTTAAACAGCGCTCAAGAGTATTCCCTATAATGTACAGTACAATTTGAATTTGAATCTATGTGAAAAAGTGGCTTTTATGTAATGTTTCTACACTCCACAGATCGTTTCTCAAAAGTATTATTTACTTTGAAAGCTTGTGCGTTCTCTCACTCTCTTTCATTCAATATATCCATGTGCGTATGTATATAGTGTCTTATGTTCTAGATAATGATTATTTGTCTCACTGTGTGTCTCTTTCTCAAGGTCTATTAAATAAAGGCACCTGTAGCTCCATTCAAAATGTAATGACATGTGTAACATTTTCATTGCCTCCTCGGAATTCTTTTTACCATTATAATCTAATTGCCCACAAAAATTGATTTTTTTTGTATTGCACCAAAAATGGAAAGTAGATGAAAGTGAGCTGATCTATTTCCATTCTTTTAACATTCCAAGTCATTTTTGTTCATGCCTCTTCAATTAAATCCTTTATTTGAGCACAGCCCCTCAATTTCTGCAGTGTGGAAACCCACTTTCAATATGTTGCTGCTCCATTAGCTTTGGGCAAATCCAATTCTCTCAGTTTAGAATTAGGATTAGGAAGGACTCAATACTGAAGTGAATAAGGGAGACTGGATATGTGAAAGGTATTGCATTTCGCACAGGCTTGTGGCTCAGCCCATGAGCTGCTAAGGAGATGGTGTAAGGTAAGCAGAAACAACAGTTTATCATTTACGTTCTATAAAATGGCAATATGAATGCCCCCTCCTATAAATGCAATATGAATGTCCCTTACTAGATTTGTGTGTCTCTTACTCCCAATACAAATGTGTTCCTTCAAATTGACAGGAGATGAAAAAAAAATTCCCAGTACATATTACATGCTTATTTTACTATTAAAATACATCTACAGTAGCTGGTACCTCAAATTTACATTTTTTATTAACCACCAAGAAATGTTGCTGGATGATTAGGATACTGAAGGCTTCCCTTGGCAGTCATCTTAGCTATTCTTTGTTTTTTATTAGAAAACTTATCAGTTAATTAGAAAAGAAATTGAAAGTAAACTGTGGTCCGGAGTCCAGATCTTTACTTCCTAGGATACGTGTTAAAATTTAATTTGAATTGCCGCAATTAAAAAGTAAACAATCCAACACTATTTTTGAAAATCTATCTACATACATAATAATTTATCTCAAAACTTTATATAGAATAAAGTTTAAAAGTTTAAATGCAATATGAAACCGCAACATTTTTAGTGGAATGTATAATCGCCACATAGAACTAGGGACAGTTTTTTCAGTCTTTATCTTTACTCACCAAAGAGCCTTTTCAAATGTTATACTAAGACTAAATGAATGCATGTGATGAGAGAAGAGGCATTGTTGTGGCAGACGTCTCCCCTGACCTGTCCTGTGACCTATGTACATTCATTAATGAATATACAGTATGTCATTTGGGTAGAATCCTGTGGCATGTTCATTTATTTCCTACTATAACATCTGTTGAGAGCTGAAGAGTTATCTCAATACAGTGCCTCAACTTAGACATACATTGGGTCTGACCTACACTCAGGACCTGCTGAAATTTGACTTTTGGCCCACAGCCTGCCTTCTTACTGGCTTACTCAGATTAATCAACTGGTGCTGAACCATTCATCATTGTGGGTTGTATCTTTAGCAAATAGTGTGAGATGTAAATACAAACTGAAGTACAATGTATAGGTTTTAAAGCCATGTAACAAATATATATATATATATATATATATATATATATATATATATATATATATATATATATATATATATATATATATATATATGCATCATTTTAAAAAATCCTTTATAAGCAAAAAGCTGGATAAAAACTAGGTAAAAAACTTTAAAAAACTTGACGTCCATATTTAAGCCACATAAATAATCATAAAAGGACACAAAAGAGCACAAAATGCCACGTTTCGTCCACGTAAGCTGTGGACCTCATCAGGTGTGGTTGCAGTAAGCTGCCAGGATGTTCCTACGTGAGATGTTCCTATCTTCCAGGAGTCTTTTGAATTTTTGGGGCAAGTATTAGGAATCTGCGTATGATGCACATTTATACTGAGTCAATTTATTGATATATGTATGTCACTGTTGTCTACACTACGCAACAACAACACATCAGGACTTCAGACAAGGGTCTTTCCCAACCCTACCTGGAGATGGGAGAAACGTAACCTGCTTCTTCTGCTTTCAAAGCATGTGCTGTACTATTGGGCTACAGCCTTTCCCAATTCATCAGGTTTACAGGGATGACGAGGCTCTTTGTCATGGTCCTGGGAATGGAACCCCTGCTCTTGTAGAATGAGGCCAATGAATCTGAGGAGGAGACAGATTTGGGGGAGGGAATTCCTCCAACAGACCCTGGAAGCCACTAGTTCAGAACCTCCTAAGCAGTGGCGTAGCTAGACTGGAGCGGAGGCAAGTAGTTCTGCAAGAGTCCGTTACACCGGAGTCAACGGCCCCTCCCCCTTGCTGTTGGAGCCATTCTGGCGGCAATGGCAACACACAGGACACTCCCATGTCGCTGCCGGAATGGCTCCAACAGCAAAGGGGAGGGGCCGTTGACTCCGGTGTAACGGAGTCTTGCAGAACTACTTGCCTCCGCTCCAGTCTAGTTTCACCTCTGCTCCTAAGCAAGGGGAACTTTGGAGTTGGACTCAACATCTCTTCAACAGCCAGAGGACACAGTTCTACCTTCTTCTTCCAACTCTGAAGACCTGCCTGTGTCAACAGTTGCAGAACAAGACAAGGACCCTTTAAACGGGAGTGGATTCCTCAGCAGATACTAACATCTTCAGTCTGCTTCACACTTCTACTAAAACAACATCCAAATTTGCCTTGATCGCTAAGCCTGACTTAACCTTGGAGCTGGCTGTAGTCCTGACTGTTCTGTCTCCCTTGTAAGCCATTGGAAGCCTGACTCCCGGAACTACTCTCATCCATAAATTGAACTCCCTGCACTTCCACCATGCCTGTGAAGATACCTACGATGAATAGGATATTCTTTAGCTTTGATCAGCAGCTTGTTAGTACTGCTAATCACATCACAAACTGTACTGAGGAGAGTATGCAACCACATTGCCAGGAGAATCAAAATAGTGACTGGCAGTCAAAATAGTGTACGTCAGGTCTACCCAGGGATTGCATTTTCCAAAATAAGAAATATTGTGGAGTGAGTCTCAAGAAGATCTGCTGTCCATATACCAGAAACACTGTCTTGAGAGAAGACACATGAACCGTGGACTGGACAACAATTGAGAAACAAAAGCGCATTAACTGTGCCATAAACTGATAATGCGGAAAATCCCTCAGGCACTTCTATGAAACTATTGCCACAAAGTATGCTTCATAGTTGGGTTTTATGTTTATGAGCTGTAACAAAATAACTTGCCTTTTAAAAACAATTCCTTCTTGACAGATTTTATTGGTTTTGCTGAACACTTGAATTGTAATAGGAGTCTACATCTGCATTTACTTATTGCTTGACTGCCACACAGGGAAGCAATAGGCAGAAGTGGTGAAGTATGTTGAGGGTGTGTGTGTGTGTGTGTGTGTGTGTGTGTGTGTGTGTGTCTGTTTTAGTTTTCAAAGACATAGCCCCCTCCCCTCCCAAATGCTTACCATTGTTTTATCGTTGGTTTTATGGCATTTCTGAAAAATGCTGGGTTGCATGAGAAAGGCTAATGGTGTTTAAAATATAGACTTTAAAACTATAGATGCTCAGAATTTTGACTTCCTTCTTTGCCCAAAGAAGCAAAGAATAATGGGAATAAACAACAAATCAAACGGTACAACAGAGCAAGGTCGGAGCGGTGCAGTTTATAGCATTTTTCAGAGAATCATTGAGGCATTAAAAGACTCTCAAAGAACTCAAGAGACAAAGCAAAGACATTGCAGAACATTGTATCTCTACGTCTTCTCTCATAACCATTACTGACATGAAAGAAAGGAGAATATGCTTAACACCCTCATAGTTACTCAGGAGGATATGATTGCAAAGGCAAAACTACAATAAGGCCCACAAATCCTACCCCCCTTTTAGTTAAAGACATAGCTTATAAAATGCCCCACAGCCTAATCCTGTGTAAGTGCCGACCACGGTATCCTTTTGCCATTCTGGGCTGCCCTGGGGCAGGCCAGGAGCACCTCGGGAGAAAGGGATGCTCTTCCCCGGGTGTCGGCAGGCCAACACCCGGGGTCGGCCAATGGGCCTACTCGAATGTAGGTCAGCTCGGAATCTGATGTACATTCGAGGTCTGGGTGTAAGGGCGAACTGGGCCAGGAGAGGGCTGCATGTATATAATAATAAGGTAAAGGTATCCCCTGACAATTAAGTCCAGTCGTGTCCTACTCTAGAGTGTGGTGCTCATCTCCATTTCAAAGCCGAAGAGCCAGCGTTGTCTGAAGACGCCTCCGTGGTCATGTGGCCGGCATGACTCTCCTTGCCGCAGCGCGTAGCATGCGGCTGGAACACGGAGCACTGTTTACCTTCCCGCAAGCGGTACCTATTTATCTACTCACATTAACATGCTTTGGAACTGCTAGGTTGGCAGGAGCTGGCCAAGCAACGAGCGCTCACCCCGTCGCGGGAATCGAACTGCCGACCTTTCGATCGACAGCTTATGATTCAGCGGTTTAACCCGCTGCGCCACCCGCAGCGTATATAATAATACCTAATAATTTCAAGGGGAAAAATTGTAACTTTAACTGCTATGGTATTTCCTTTTCAATCAAGGTTGGGAAGCACTTGCATAATATTTTATGGTTGATAGTTTTTAATTCTTGTCATTATGATGGATGGTTTGGGCCAGGATGGTGTAGTGGTTTGGGAGTCGGACTTAGACCTGGAAGATTCAGGTTCAAATCCCCGCTCAGCCATAAAGCTTCCTGGGTGACCTTGGGCCGGTCACTATCTCTCAGCCCCACCTACCTCACAGGGTTGTTGTGAGGACAAAAGGAAGGGAGAAAATATGTACACCACTCTAAGCTTCTTGGAGGAAGGGCGGTATAAAAATGTGAAAAATAAATAAAAAAACTAAATGAGATACTTGATTTTCACCTTGACTGTATGGTTGATTAGCTCTGGTCCAATGCTTATAAATGCTTGTATGGCTTTACTCATTACAAATCATACGTATGTCTTGTATTGTCTTGGCAAATTCCCCTCCCCCCCCAAAAAAAACCTAGAGATTTTTAAACCTGTTGGTTTGTAGATTTCAGAGTACTGTATATTAATTTCACTTCATCAGTTTGTCACATTTAACAAAATTAGATTTGCCTGTAGGACTGGTATATACTTAATTTTTCATCAAGTAGTAATATTGTTTGTCCCAAGAATGTGAAATTGTATTTCCATTTTTAATATTGAAAAAACAACGTGTGCACAATCCGTACAACCTGTGACTTTTCCAACAGTTTTGCAACACCACCCTAAATATCACTTGGAGTTTTCTTCTTGCTACCAAACAAAATATACAACTGCATGTTATACAACCATGATTGTACAAAACTATGTCCCTAAATCCTTACACTTCATTTTAAAAGCATTAGAGCAACATTGATATATTTGCCAATTACTTTGACCTTTTTATTTTCTTAGTAGAGCAGTCATTAAATGTTCTTTGCTTTGTTAATTTCTCTCTCCTCAGGGCTACTAAGGAAGGCTGGTATCTTTACGCAGACAGTTCTAATGGGAAATTTGGACATACTGCGAACATTACCACTCCAGTAATTTCTCTGACTGGACCCAAGTGTAGACTTGTGTTTTGGAACTATATGAATGGGGCAACAGTGGGTTCTCTGAAGGTACTGAAAAGATAGTTTACATTTTATTAAAACGAATATTCACATACTGCACTATACTTTAAATGTAATGTAGACTGCTAATATTGACTGCCTATATATATATATATATATATATATATATATATATATATATATATATATATATATATATATATATATATCCAGAGAGACAGGTAGAATAGTTGTTCTGTAATCATGATCGGTCCAATGCAAGTGCTTTTAGTTATGAACAAAGAATGTTTTACTTGATATTTGCTACAGTTCAGAAACCAGTGACTGTTAATAACTTTTAGCGCAATTGTAAATAACCAACTGCGAATGCTCCATTCCGACCTCCCCTGCCCTCAGCCATCTGGCGGGGCCTTACCTTTCCAACTTGGTGCTGCTTTGTTATGTGGTGCCGGAGGTGCAGCCCAAGCTTCTCCGCCAATGCCACTTATTCTCCAGGTGCCACAAACATGCCATAAGCAATGTTTGCAACACCCTAGATCGGCAGAGCGGTCGCTCCACAGTCTACTTGTAAACAGAATTGCACCATAAATTTGTATTACATGGTGCTATAATGTAAAGACTTATTTAGTATTTGAAAAAGGGGTAAATGAATAATTTTATTTTCAAAAGCTTACCGTATATACTGTAGGAACCAGGGCAGTTTACAGCAAAAAATAAAAAATAAAATACAGAAATTAGGCAGAATTAGTTGATTGTTTAACAGTGTACATGATATATCATAGCAACCTGAGAAGATCAATTTACATGTAGTGATGTTGAAATATTGAAGAGGTTTTCACAGATGTCCTTCATGACCTGACAGAAAAAGCTATTTCGTAAATTCTTGGGTGTCTCATTCAAAACTAGTTCAGCCGAAGTGCTTGGATTAAAGACAAATGGAACTAAAGTTTTCATCAAAAATATTTCAACTGGTCTCTTGAAAGCAGCTAAGAGGTGTCATGTGGCTAAGAGGCTAATGTCAAAGGAGGAAAAACGTATATAGGAGAGCTCTCTATTTTGTCTTCAAACTAGATGTTTTGGTAACACCCTTGCATGTTGAGAAAGTGGTTGCTTCATTCGCCTATACAGCAGGGGTGCGGTGGCAGTCTACCTTTTATACCAAAAGGAAACTCCGCTCCCCTCCATCTTACTTTGCTGCAACGTGCTGCTTTTAAGCATTTTTTCTTAACCCAGATTTGATTCCAGAAGCAAGCAGGGTTCAGAGAAAACTGCTTAAATCAGACAATAGTGGTAAGACAGAGGATGGTACAAGTTTCTTTAATCTCTGTGGTATGAAAAGTAGACCCCCTCCAGCCCTGCTTTATAGACCATGGGGGAAATCATGTTTAATTAACAAGTATGCATTTGGCATGATACAGAAGACCTCAACAAGGTGCATTCTTACGTTCTTGGGAAACTCGGTCACACAGAGAGCTGTAGCACATGGACTGAGCCCTCCATGGATACAGCCTCAGCTTCCTGGAGGTGAGTCATTTTATAACAGTGCTGCAGTAATTTATTTTCAAGAAAAAGTGACTTGCAGGAGTTGTTTTGCCAAGGTATCAGAGAAGCAATGACTGAACCTCACCATGAAGATATACAACAATACAGTAGTAACAAGCTGATATTGTAAATGTTGAATATGCCATATTGTGTGATATACTCTTGAGTGTATCAACACAACTTTGGTATTTCCTTCTGTAATTTTGTTTGTTACAATATGGGACTCATCTGTTAGAATACGAAAACTCTTCTATTCAAAGAGAATAGACATTTTATTTTGCCATGTCATGTGCAATTGGGAGACAATATCCTTTTTTAAAAATGGCCTTGTTTTCCATTAAAACAAGAAGCATCTAGGTTGTCCCAGAACTTAGACTGCAGATCATTATGGCTGGTGATTCATCCTGGAGAGGAAAAACATCTCTGAGAGCTGATGATGTATAGTTCTGTCAGTGCTGTCTAGAAGCATGATTTGACGTACATCATCGTACTTCAATCTTCTGATGTTGTCAGTTTGGTTCAGTTCAGACATTTTAGCTTCAGTGAAGCATGTTTAGGAGAGTTGACTCCTGGGAAGGACCTGTCTCACTTCAATGAATATTTACGGAGGCAAGAAGCTAGGAGGATGCCTCCTGAACCTCCTGCAGATCAAACTAAACCAGAGCTATGCAACTTCATTGGAAAAGTATTTTTTATATGAACAATTGGATGTATAATGCATTGCTAAACTAAGTTAGGCTTGAAAACTGAATATAATAAGCTATAGCTGATAGCGATTTTTACTATTTTGAAAACTAGGATTGCTTTATTTCATTGGCATAAACCAATATGACTTGGAGATGGGCTGTAGCTCAATGGCGGATCATATACTTTGCATGCAGAAGGCACCATTTTTACTTCCTGGATCACCAGATAGGGCTGGGAAAGACTCTTGTCTGAAGTCAGTGTAGATAAAGCTGACCAAGATGGACCAATGATTTGACTTGGTATAAAGCAGCTTGATATGTCCATATATGACTGCTTTGCTTTGCTTGCTGTTCAAACCTGTTGAAGTGCTCAAGTTCAAAAGTTGAAGTGAAAAATTCAAAAGTGGTTGCATGTTGTAAGGTAACCTTTCCCCATCCTCCTCATATCCACATCAACAAATTGCCATACCCGTTTCAGACTATATTGAGTCATTCACTAGTAACTACTTGTCACCAGTTGTAACAATTCTGATCTAACTTTACTTTTGCATGATCACATATCCCTGGTTCAAAGAGGAGCAAATAAAGCAGAAAAGACGGGCGCCCTCCTGGAGCCCGGCATGTGGGGGCGGGGCCTGCATCGTGCGACGTCGACGCGCTCCTTGCGTGACGTTGACGCCCCCCGCCCGTTTAGCACTCATTTCGGAGCCGAATGGGCTCCAGGGAGGGCGAGAGGGCCGACACAACGCGGCACTTCGCATCGGTAAGTGCCCCGAGCGCGCCCCCCGCCCGCCCGAGCGCCTGGAGCTCCTGCTCCACGCGCTCCACCGAAGTTCCGCTGCTGAAATAAAGAGACACGGATCTTCCTAGGGAACAATGAACTTCTTTAAATTCGGTTCAACCTCTGAGTAGAGCAAATTAAAGGGTCGTTATCTGAAAACAAAAGACCGCTTAAAGAAGGTTTCATTATAAATATAACCCATGCTCAGAAATTTGCAGGACTGCTTGCATTAAATTGTTTCAACATATTCCTTTGATTGGGAAATGAAACACAGAGCTAATTTGGAGACGTTGGCTTAAAAGACTGTTTGTGTCGTGCTAAATAAAAGTGTATGGTTTCACTTGAAACTATTGTTTCATTTCTAGGTGCTGAGCAAAATGGGAAACATGACTTCTGAACTTTGGGCTCAGAGTGGTCCCCAGGGCCCCCAGTGGAACAGAGCTGAAGTGTTTTTGGGAGTTCGCTCTTATTTTCAGGTGTGCATTATGTATGCTTTTCTCCACTTAAACATAATTAGGTAAAGGTAAAGGTGACCCCTGACCATTAAGTCCAGTCATGTCCGACTCTAGGGTGTGGTGCTCATCCCCATTTCAAAGCCGAAGAGCCAGCGTTGTCCGAAGACGCCTCCGTGGTCATGTGGCCGGCATGACTCTCCTTGCCGCAGCGTGTAGCATGCGGCTGGAACACGGAGCGCTGTTTACCTTCCCGCAAGCGGTAACTATTTATCTACTCGCATTGACATGCTTTGGAACTGCTAGGTTGGCAGGAGCTGGCCAAGCAACGGGAATCGAACTGCCGACCTTTCGATCGACAGCTCATGGTTCAGCGGTTTAACCCACTGCACCACCCGCTGCTTTAAACATAATTAGTCTACTCAAAATTCATGTTTTGTATTTCATAATAGCAGCTTTTTTCCCACCTGAAGCAATACAGTCAAAATCATGCTCACTTCTGGAGCTCATTTATAAATGGTGAGGTGGAGACTGGGAGCAGGAGGGAGACTCCATGTGGACTCTGTTCCTTGAATGAACCACTTCATGTGGCTCCATACTAAGGCCAATCTTGGTTTCATAGTCCTACCAGTTGTTGTCTACTTGATTTTCACGATCACATTTTTTGGCTGCTGTATTAGTTTTTTATTGGCTAGATTTTGTTGTATGTGAATTATGTATTTTACTGTGTATTGTATATCGTTTATTTTAATTATCATTGTTGAACATCACCTTGAATACATTGTAGAAAGGTGGAATTTAAATGAATTAATCATGCAACTGTTGGCAGCATCACTGTCTTGTACAAAAAGGAACAATTTGGCAACTCTTCTCCAAAATGCTTCTGTGTCCTTAGTCACAACAATTGTATATTATAGGTTCCTCCACTTTCCGTTCTTCTTTTGGACTGCAGAATAATGGAGTCTGCAGCATGCAGATCTTCTCTGTTCTTGAACATTTGGCAGTAAGTCAATGAACACTATTAGCTTTAATCGTTGGAAAATGAACACTCTTCTGTCCACTATATTTCAGTTTCTTCATGGTGCTCCTTGAGTAGCACAATCATCATTACAAACCACAACATTATCTTCTCTCAGATGTACCAGGTTGTATCTGAACCGTGCTACTTACAGTGATATTTTTTTAATATATTTTTAGGTTCTTTTCAGGGCAAAACGGGGCATCAGTTATGTGGGAGATGTTGCAGTGGATGATCTGTCGTTTGAGGACTGCTCCCCTTTGCTGATCCCAAGCAAACACTGTACTTCTGAAGAATTTACTTGTGCCAACAAATACTGCCTCCCAAAGGATAATCTTTGTGATTTTGTGAATGACTGTGCAGATAACTCAGACGAGAGCCAAAGCATTTGCAGTAAGTATGGTGGTTCTTTACTTTAACGTCGCAGAAGCGAACATGTCTCTGCAATGAGTTATTAATGTAGTAGCACTGCTGCCCACTCCTTAGAAACTGAAGAGAAAAGTGTATATTAAATTAATAACTTTCAGTATTCACACACTGGGATCTCTCTGTCATTTCGTCTCTGTCTCTCCTGGTCACTGGAGAGTCACACACATATGTCCATAGAACAGTCACACACATATGTCCACACGTAGGGTGGCGCAGTGGGTTAAACCACTGAACCATGAGCTGTCGATCAAAAGGTCGGCAGTTCGAATCCGTGTGACGGCTCCTGCCAACCTAGCAGATCAAAAGCAAGAAATTGCAAGTAGATTAATAGGTACCGCATCAGCGGGATGGTAACAGCATTCCATGCGCCTTGTTGTTGAGTCACGCCGGCCACATGACCATGGAAACGTCTTCGGACAGCGCTGGCTCTTCGGCTTTGAAACGGAGATGAGCACCGCTCCCTAGAGTCAGACACGACTGGACTTAATTGTCAAGGGATACCTTTTACCTTTAAGGCTGATCTAACTATCAAGACAAACTATGCAACCTTCTTGGTGCTCAGACCTACAGGGTTGTCTGTATCCCATATTGTCTGAGAGAAAGAGAGAGCAGCAGCTCATCTTTCTGGATTTATCCAGTCTTTCAGTGTCTGCTTGTAGATGGAATGGAGATGCTAATCTGTTAGTCAGGGCGGACTAGCAATGAGGCTAATAGAAGCGCTTGCTTTGAGCAGCGAGTTGAGCAAGGGGCATATCCTGCCCCCCACAGTTGTTCATCATCCCCCCTCCAGCCCACTGCCCACTGACTCACTTCAGTTGGCTCCTGATTTTCTTCCTGATGATTGAGAGCAAGCAGGAAGAGGACCAGGGCAGCAGGAGTCCATCTCAATCCTTGCCTTCAGCTCCAGCGCTACCTGTTTGAAAGGTACTTCAGCTCCAGCACTACCTGTTTGAAAGGCAGAGCATGGTGGGAGCCCAGCCATGTTCCTGTTTCTGTCAGACAGGACCATGTGAAGGAAGGAGGCAGTGCTAGAGCTGAAGGTAAGGGTGGGAAGGTGGGCTCCACCTCAACTTGCCCCCCCTACTTGGCCCACCCAACCGCTCACCTAAGCAGCTAAGTGGGCAAGGAGGGGGAAGAGAAAGCAGTGGTGGCAGCAGCAACAGCAGTGATGGGGCACCTGAATGAGGAGTTTTTTCAAGATGTTTCCTCTGATAGTTAGGGCATATGCAAATCAGGGAGTATGAATGCCTGTGCGTTCTGGTCTCTGTAACGCATGTCCCCCATGTCCTCCTCCTGTCCCATTTGGCATGTGTTTCACTGTTCACACTGCTGCTATATCACTACGCAAAGGACTGTTTATTATAAGATTCACCTATTAGAATCACCAGTGCTTCCTCGTTACCGTACTTTGGATAGTAGGTAAAACCACCCACAGTGCAGTCAGAAATAGTTTCAGATTTTCTTGAAGATCTTACAGGCTCAATCCCGTCTGTGAGATATGCCAGTGTACTGCCCCAGGATGCCAGCACCATAACAGCCCTGCTGATGCAAAAGCCCCTCCGCCAGCAGATGCAACACAGATGTAGGAGCAGCATCCAGACAGGATTGGGCCTCTAGTCATGCTGATAGTGGCACAGGTCACATCTTGAGCAAAGTATCCATATTTTATAATAGAAAAAGTATAAATGAGTATATATAGAAAAATTGCTTTCAGCAGAAGCAAGCTAATGAACTATTTATTGCACATTAAACTTGACCCTAAGCTGTGTCCAGCTAGTTCAATGGAAAATTAAATTGTACTTTTCTACATTTTCAGTTCATTCCAGTAGCCAAGGTTCAAATGAGCAAAAGAGATATGGTTTATGTATTTTTAAATCAACTTTTAAAAGATATTTTTTTTGGAAAATAACTACTGTCTCTAACACAGTCATCCACTCCTTGTGTTCTGCCATAAGCAAGAATGATAAAACAGCAGAGGTCACTAGCATCCGGACAAGCTATACCACAGAGGTAATGATTTCAGGACAAAAGAATACAGAGAATACATTGCACATTCATGTTCATCATTTGCTCACCCAGGAAATTGCAATGTGGTGCTCTCCATAGGACAAAGGTGGCCAACCTTTCAACATGAATGCTCCTGGCCCTTGAATGGTTGTATAGGTGAGGGCATTTCAGCAGGTGCAGCTGCTTTAGCAGCACCATCAGCACTTGCAGCTGCCAAGATTCTGTCTTCTACACAACTCTTAAGAACACAGAGGCCCTAATGGTGGAAGGTTGGCCACCCCTGCCATAGGATATAAGGGTCATTCCATGTGAAATCAACCAATGCATGAAACCTTGATGTCACGGATTTTGTTCAATTTTGGTACATTTGTACCTTACCATGGGACGTTTAAAAATTATTTTTTTCAGATTTTTTTGTCCATCCGATTTTGAGATATTGAATGTTCAAAAGTGCCTAAAAATGCCAAAATTCACTTGTCACCATATCTTCAAACACCATTTACAGGATAACGATGAAAGCTAAAGACATGGGGCAGGTGTCATTTTAAAGCATATGCATAGGGCTTTCATTTGATATACAACATGACACAATTGTAAATGTTCAAGAAATTCAAAAATATTCAAATAATATTAATTTTGAAATTTTGGAAAAATGGAATTTTTTTAAAATTTTCAAAAAATCACACTTAAAGGTATATGTCTTGTAGTCAATCAAGATGGTATCTCAGTGGTATCATACAAAAATTAAATTTTCTTGTTGGTAGTGACCAGGAATTAAACCCCTCAAGTCCATTTTTCTACAGTTTACATTGATAAAATTATGTGGTAAACTGAAATGAATCCAAAAATTTATAACAGGACTTATAGAGATAGATTTATAGAGAATGAATTCACTTTCTATTCTTTTACAGGATCAGCTTTTTGGTAAAACTATCAAAATCATGAGCTTTTTACTTCTGTTCATAGTTTTAAAATTTTCCTTTAGTTGCTGAATAATTTCTGAATCAACACAGTGACATTTTTCCTCATCTAAATCATCTTCAGAAGTAAAAATAATAATAATTCTTTGTAGGTCCTTTTTAATCTTCCCAATTTTTTCTTTGCACTTTAGATACTTTCTTCTTGACTCACCAAGGGAAGTCAAAGAGGCATTTAAGTGGCTTAAAGCTGTATCGGGGTCCAAATACTCAGACTCCTTAATATGACTAAGACCAGGAATCTCATAATTCTCAGGAGGAATTTCCTTTTCACGTATATTGTTTTCCATCTGACAAGGTTTCTCTTTTCCTAACTGCAATCTACACGAAGTGCATACTTTCATATGTGGTTTGACTTCACTATTTAGTGAAACCATCCAATCAGTTACTTTCCTTGTCTTTACTAACCCAGTGCCCCCTTTTTTTAAAGGGCTGCAACAGTATTCTCCTCCATATTTCAAATAGCAAAAAGACTAATAAAGCAGCTTTATTAGTCAAATGAGCAAAAAGACTAATAAAGCAGCTTCACAACAAAAATGTCCTAGAAAGCTTTACTAAAAACACACTGTCCAAACCCACTTAAATGCCTCTTTGACCTCCCTTGGTGAGTCTCCGGTATTTATTCCGGTTTTCGCGAAAACTGGAAATGCCCGAAAATAGCCATTTATCGCCGAACTGAAGATTGGGGAGGCCTGCAGAGAGTCACACAGGCCTCCCTGAAGCCCCCACAAGCCCCAGTAAGTTACAAATATTTTCCCCCTATTTTTAGCTCCATAACACACATGCGTCCAATGGTCCGCTGCGTCTTACGGAGCGAAAAATACGGTAATTCATCTCTAGTTTAAGAGGAATATCTCTGTTCAAAGTGCAACAGATGAGGAAATGTTGTATGTGATCAATTTACTGTCACCTTCTTGAGGACAAACACTGCCTAGGCTACACTATGACCCCCTTCTCCAGAGTAGTGCGCATTGAATAGAAAATATGATTCCTTGAAAAGATTTATCATATGAAAATGAAAATGTAGTCTGCACTGTCTTTTATCAACAGTTCTTGCCTGAGATTTATGAAACTATATGTTGACAATGCCAAAACCAGACAAGCTGTGATGAATGTTTAATGCTTGAACAGATTTTTGTTCCGGTTTTTTTGTTTAAGTTTAGTATTTGTATTTTAAAATAGACATGATCATTGCACTTGGGAGCGCCGATGTCTGTGCAGTGGTTCTGATACTCACAAAGAGTTCTTGGTACTTTAAACTGAGTAATATGAAGACCAGAATGAGGTCTGGAGGAACAAGCTCTAAGAAGCTTTTCTAATCTGAATGTTTGAGATTCTTAGTATATGTTGGTAATTTTGCTTGTGGGGCTGAGTTTAGACCCCAAACAGAGAATAAGCAGTCTTGGAAAGATAGCAGTAATTTAGCATCACATTGAAATACACTTACAATGAACATGCAGGAGGAGAAGCAAATCATTCCAAGTTCCCGGGTCAATTCCCAGCTTCCCGGGTCAGTGATTCATCTGATGCTCTGGCTGCCCTGTGGTATGGGGAGGCAGCTAGAGCATTGGATCAGATCGCTTCCGAACGGCCACGGCCTTGTCGTTGAGCCAAGGCGGCTCCTTGGTTCACTGAGGAGCTGCGGGCAATAAAACGACTGGGCCGATGCCTAGAGCGACGGTGGAAGAAAACTTGTGATGAATCTGACCGAACACGGGCTAGAGCCCATTTCAGGGCCTACTCTGTGGCGGTGATGGCAGCGAAGAAGGCGTTTTTCTCTGCCACCATTGCGTCTGCGAGTAGCCGACCAGCGGAGCTCTTTCGAGTTGTCCGGGATCTGCTCCACTCGGCTCCTGTAGCGAGTGAGCTGGAGTGTTCGACGGACCGCTGCAATGATATCGCACAGCACTTCGCAGATAAAATCGCTCAGATTCGCCAAGACTTGGACTCTGGTTTAACAGTTCCAGAAGTTGTCCCTACGGCATCTGTCAATTCCATCGTTTTGGATTCTTTTCACCTTATACAGCCTGAGGATGTGAATAGGGTCCTCTGTAGTTTGAGATCGTCTTCCTGCCCGCTTGACCCTTGCCCAGCTTGGCTAATACTATCTGCGTGGGTTGGGCTGGCCGACTGGGTGGAACCTATTGTAAATTCATCTTTGCGAGAGGGAGTGATGCCTAGCATCTTGAAGACTGCAATTGTGCGTCCCCTCCTGAAAAAAACATCTTTGGATTCCCCCAATTTAAATAACTATCGGCCAGTTTCCAATCTGCCTTTTTTGGGTAAGGTGATTGAGCGGGTGGTGGTGTCTCAGCTCCAGGGGATACTAGATGAAACGGAGTATCTGGACCCTTTTCAGTCTGGCTTCAGGCAGGGCTTTGGGACGGAGACAGCCTTGGTCGCCCTGCTGGATGATCTTCGCCGAGGACTGGACAGGGGGAGTGCATCCCTGCTGGTCCTTTTGGACCTCTCGGCGGCTTTCGATACCATCGACCATGGTATCGTTCTGGGCCGGCTGGCTGAGTTGGGACTAGGGGACACTGCGTTGCAGTGGTTCCATTCCTACTTGGCTGACAGGTCCCAGATGGTGATGCTGGGAGATGCCTGTTCGGCGCCCTGCCCTTTACAGTGTGGGGTGCCACAGGGTTCTATTCTGTCTCCCATGCTTTTCAACATCTACATGAAACCGTTGGGAGAGATCATCTGGTGATTTGGTGTTGGGTGTTACCAATATGCTGACGACACCCAACTCTACCTCTCCTTGCCATCTCGCTCCAGGGAGGCTGTCAAAGTCCTGGAGCGCTGCCTGGAGGCGGTTGGGGTCTCGATGAGGGCTAATAGGTTGAGATTGAATCCAGAAAAGACAGAGGTCCTACTGGTCAGGAAAGCTTCGATGTAGGTACTGAGTCATCTGCCTGTTCTGAATGGGGTTGCACTCCCCCTGCAGGAATGGGTGCGCAGCTTGGGAGTAGTTCTGGATTCACAGCTCTCCCTGGAAAGCCAGGTGGCGTCTGTGGCCAGGGGTGCGTTTGCCCAGCTTCGGCTGGTGCGCCAGCTGCGGCCGTACTTGAGTCGATCGGACCTGACCACGGTGGTCCACATCTTAGTGACTTCAAGACTGGATTACTGTAATGCGCTCTACGTGGGGCTGCCCTTGAAGATGGTTCGGAAGCTGCAATTAGTGCAGAATGCGGCTGCCCGGGTGGTCGCTGGAGCTAGGCGGTTTGACTCTGTTGAGCCGCTGCTTCAGCGGCTGCACTGGCTGCCCATTCGTTTCCGAGCCCAATTCAAGGTGCTGGTAATGACCTTTAAAGCCCTTCACGGTTTGGGTCCAGGATATCTGAGGGACCGCCTTCTCCCATACATTCCGGCCCGCTCTCTTAGGTCATCTGAGGGGGCTCTCCTGCGAGTACCACCTCTATCGCAAGTTAGGGGAGTGGCAACACGTGGGCGAGCCTTCTCTGCTGTGGCGCCACAACTGTGGAACTCCCTGCCAGGGGATCTGAGAACCACCCCCTCCCTCATGACTTTTCGGCAAGGGCTCAAAACGTTTTTGTTTCGTCTAGCGTTTGGGTGATGGGTTGTGGTCTGCCTCCTGTGTCTCAAGATGCTCTGCCATGCTGCTTTTGTGCTCCATACTGTTCCCCCCCCCCAGTGGATTTTATTGTTTTTAAATTAAGTATGTATTAAACTTATTTCTGTATTTTAAACTATGTTTTTTAATTTTTGTTGTAAGCCACCTTGGGCATTTGCCTCGGCATAGGATAAGGCGGGATATAATTTTTTTAAAATAAATAAATAAATAAATCATGGCAAGCCCTGCTCCCAACCAATGCTCACTTTGCAAGACCCATCTGCACCATCCCTACATGCATAAAACCTTGAACCTAATGAACATGAGCAGATAGGTGGTAAGGTGTGCTGCTGCAACCCCCCCCCCCAAAAAAAAATTGGGGGGTTGTATTATGGAAAAAGAATGTATTATGGTGTATTGTGCTATGTAAGCTTGATATCTGGCATCTGAAAGTGTGAACTGAGTTCATGGAAAATCCATTTCAGGTTGTGTGATACAATGGGATTGTTGGCAGCGCAATCCTGACTAAGGATCCGGCCCTGAACCCCGTTCGGCCGGCGGGCCAGAGGTCTACTCGGGAAAGGGGACGCCGCCGGTTTGGAGCTCTTACATTCTGTCGGCAGCCGTGTCCTGGTCCGGCATCAGAGTGAAGCCGGCCTTGCGCAGGCCTCCCTTACTCCAGAGTCGTCACGAACGTGCTTTATGGCACATTTGCGACAGCTTCCGGCGACGGAACGTTCATTCAGTTGCCGGTTCCTTCCAGTGGATTGCGCCCTTAGTGATATTGTCCAAACCTCCCCCCACAATTTGCTTAGGGATCATGCACATCTTACCTCCTCTCCTTCCATGCCATTCCTATTTTTCTAATCAAGTGGTGTTGTCTAAATGAAAGCACCTTCTGAAGGTTTTGCTCTGGGATGGCTTATTCACATGTGCAAGCCATCATTAGATGCAGCAGTCATCAAGCAATTAACATGCCAGTATGAACCAACCAACACATCCTTGTCTCCCAATGAAGTTAAACTTTGGTATATAGTATCAGTAGTGTTACTAAAGGACTATCGCGCTACTATCAAATGATAACTTCAGCTGTTTGCCTTTTTATGACCTTCCCTCACTTTTTTTTGAAAAGTGTTCCACTTTAAAATAGCTTCAGTGCCCCTTTCTTTAAAAAAAAATGCTGAACACTTTCTGTTGCATTAAAACATTGACAAAACAGACATCGCAGAACATTAATTTGCCATCTGCAATTCTCCAAAGCACTTTCCTCATTAATTTTTCCAGCTAACAGAATACTTCAGAATAAAGTTTAGATTTCCCTAGCTGCACGATGGAGATTATAACTTGTCTTAAATTCTCTGAATATAAAAGCCTGTAACTAGTTCAGCAGTCTCTTGCTCTGCTTAATGATCTCATTTGATAGTGAAGTATCATTCAAAGTCCACATATAACTCATTTCACAGATAATTTTAATATGAAATAAGCTATATCTTGCTGGTTATTTAAACAGTTAATCTCCTTGTCTCAGTACCTCATTCCTGTAAGCATAGTTTTTATATGATGAGTAGAACTGATTTAAAAATTGCTCTATTTTTGGCTGTTTAGAAGAATCGGTATTTGTATCTTTGAAACCACTGTACTGGAAACATAAAAGATTAGCTTTGACCAATAAAATCAAATACTGAAAGGCTTCTGTTTTTCTCCAGACAGGATGAAATATAGCCCCAGGGTACCATAGACACATATTTGGGTTTATCCAAATTGCCTATTATAAATGCTTATTTTTGAATTGCAATCAGATTTCTGTGAATAAGCTTGAATTAAACAAGAGACTGTTTACTAGTCTAAAACACTTTTTTAAAATTATGTAATTATCAGCAGTCTTTGCATAACAGTACAACAGCCACCTGTTAAAAGCCTCTCATTAGTAAAATGAGCCTTCCTCAATTTTTAGGATACATGCAGAGAATATGTTTACTATTACGATGATGCTAATGTTGGCATTTAGCATTTTTAAAAAAACAATTAGACACATTTAATTTTTTGCCAGGTACATCTGTCGGGCGTTGCGATTTTGAGTTTGATCTTTGTGACTGGCAACAAGACCAGAATGACGACTTTGACTGGAATCTCAGAATTGGAGGCATCCCAAGAGCAGGCAGTGGGCCAATTGCTGATCATACCTTGCAAGAACCATCTGGCCATTACATCTTTATAAAAAGCTCCTTTCCTCAGTTGCCTGGGCAGGAAGCCAGAATCTCCAGTGTGGTAATAGACAGAAGGAGCAAAAATTGCAAGGTACGTGAAGCATGTCTAGCTGGAATGACAGAAGTCAATTACTAATTGCAAAAATTTAGCATCACTGGCGTGTCCCTTGGAAAAACTATTATAAGTATTACTTTATTTGTCTATTAAGATGGATGCTATCATAAAGGCGTATTTCTTGCTCTTGACGTAGAATAGTTCGTTGTGATCTCTGTGCAGTCACATGTATAAAGCAGAGCTTGAGCTGCATTTTCCTGGGCTGCGGCGGCCCTCCCATCCACACCGCAGCCCAGGAAAAAGCGGCTTGAGCTCTGCCAATCTGGCAGAGTTCGAGCGCACAGGCAGGGAATCCTCTCGTCTGCGCTGCTCAATTTCTGCTGATCAATAGAGCTCAAGCTGCTTTTTTCCAGACTGTGGTGCGGTGTGGGCTCCATGGTGGCCGCCATCTTGGCCGCCAGGGGCCCATGTACCACCACAGGTTGGGAAACATTGATCAGAATCCATCTTTCAACAGTACATACTGAAGAAAAAAGTTTTTTAATCAAAAAATTTCAAGTTATCAATATTTTCCCCCCGAAATATCACAAAGGCTGTCTATGGAAGGACGCTGAATTTAGCGCACTAACTGAAAGTCTCCTGGAGTTTGTTTTATTATCCTCTCTTCATCCAATAATTGTGATGTTGAGGCTGCTCCAGTGAAATTAAAACTAGTTTTCCCTAGCTATGAAAGAGGTCAGAGTTAACAGCATGGCTCCACACATTTTATTTTCAGATAATATTTTATTACCACATGTATGGAGTCAAAATTGGATCACTTTCTGTCTATCAAGTGACAGCATCGAATTCCCCAAAAGTGCTATTCAGCCTGTCTGGAGATCAGGGAAATTTCTGGAAAAGAAAAGTGTTGCCACTGGATGCTGAAGAGGACTTCTGGATCACATTCGAAGGGCGTGTTGGAACAGCTCTCAGGAGATATATAGCCCTTGATGACATTGTGTTTACAAAGGAGTGCTTACCATCATCAAAGTTCTTACCAGATGGACCGACCGAATTGCCCCCAACAGGTAACTTACTACAATGAAGTAGATTTAGAAATTATTTTCAATGGAAGGGCTTTTTCTCCCCAATAATAACCGGGAAAACCCCAGTCTTCATTGCACTAGGGAGGGGGCACGATTAGGGTAAGAACTATGATGAGAGCAAAAAGCTTAAGCCCCCTAACTCCTTGCCACAGTTTTGCTCTATTTCAGGCCCCTTCTGGCACATTATTTTAAAAAACAACAACAAAGGGTCACATTATGTATTTCCAGTAATGTGTAATTTGGCCCCAGGTCTAAGTATGTCAAACTCAAACAATTGAGTTGACCTAAAACAAGGTCTAACTCAAACAATTGCATACGCTTCCTCCGTTTGCCCCAAAGCCATTCCCCTGTTATCTCCCCAGGCATTGTATCAATATCTAGACCAGTGATTGCGAACCATTTGAGCTTGGTGTGTCAAAAATTTTGAAAATGCCTAACTTGACTCTGCTGGTGTGTGTCCTCCCCCCCCCACTTTTAATAGTACTTTGACTATTGTTACTTTTAATAGTAATTTTGAATTGAACTGAACTGAAAACAACTATAGACCACATTGCATTTTATTTAACATCAATTAGTGACTTTTTGTGTTGCTGAGTTTTACTAGAGAATAATTTGAAAGAGGTCTGCCAAACCCCTGCCCTAAATGTGTAAAGGTAAAGGTGACCCCTGACAATTAAGTCCAGTCGTGTCCGACTCTAGTGATATCGTACACCAGCGCAGGCATTTTTTATTATTTATTTTATTACTCCTAGTTTATTTTCCTCATTAGGACAAGACTTCCATTTACGGAAGGAAGCTTCCTTGCCTTTGATGGGATACGCTCCCGCTGGGCCTCTATGACTGTTATTTTAAACAGCCTCCATGCACTCTGGAGCGATTGGACTCTTTTTACCTTCCCTTTCAGCTTTTTTTTTACTAGTCTCCTAATTTTGGGAAGTCTGCCCTTCGGAAGTCAAGGGTTTTTGTGTCAGATTTGCTCAGCACTCTCTCCCCGACATGCATGGCGAAACAGATCGCAGCATGGTCACTGTTCCCCAATGGTTCGGTAACATTTACATCCCTGACCAGATCTTAACTGCTACTGTTCTTATTTATTGACGTCTCTTGGCAGAATTCCATATGCATAGTGCTCACGAGTTTGTGCATGAAAGCCCATGCACCTACAGAAGAAGGCTTATTGGGTAGGAGCACAAGAAGAGCCTAAAACTCTTATTTACAACTTTAAGTACAAAAGTCAGTTTTTAAGGCATGCATATGCTGTATTTATGGCCTAAAGTACAGATAAAAAACAGCGAAATACATCATAATCTTGTTTCAATGGGAACAGTACACTTCCCCCCTCTCTCTGCTAATGAGTCATAGCTTATTTTTCTCTTTCATCTCTCTAGCTGAGAGCTTTCTTTAAAAAAATAAATCTTGAGAAATAATCTCTCACTTTTAAACACATTTCATTCAGTGAAAATTACTTCCAAGTTAGCGCGCTCTTCTAATCACAGTATCAAAGAAATAAGATTTTGATTATTAGGCAAATGGTGTGATTTTGCTGCTCCCTCTACAAGGTACGGTATTTCACATTGCAAGGAATTGCTGAAGCTTGTATATGTGAGTGTGTTTGACAAGAAACTGTGTTACATTGTCTCTCCCTTGGACTGGTGTTTAAACTGCACATGGAATTATATGAATTGATTCTTCTTGTTATAGACAAAAATAAAACATCCATCTAGTTTCTATTAATGTTCCAGTCTGAAGTTGCACAACTATATCTATAGAAAGGCAGATTTTTGTACAGTTGGCCCTTTTCACCTTGCAGCTGTACGTAGTTGTGAGTCTCTTAAGACGTTCTAGAAATTCTAAATCTGTACTTTTGGACAGTGAAAGCTGTTGTCAAATCCACTTATTATCACACCAAAGATAACAAAGCCCTCCTAACATCCATGTGGGACCCATTCCTTTATGTGGAATAACCAAGATTTCAGTCTGTAAGCTTCACAAACTCTAATCACTTTTGTACAGAAACCTTGCTAAGCCTTTTCTCCCCCCCCCCCTTACTTTTATTCACCTGCCATGATCTTCAGCTTGAATTCTGGTCCACAAAGTTTCAAGGTCAGTGAGTTTCAGGGCAACTTTCTGTTGGAATTGTGGCAATGCAGTGGCGTGCCTGGAGTGGGAGCTGCCTGGTGCAGTGCTTACCTGCGGAGCTTGGCGTTCCGGAATCTTGGGAGTGATGTAATTGTGTAATCACATTGCCTCCGACCTTCCAGGCTTTCACATTGCTTTTATGTGAAAGCCCACCTCTGGACTGCACCCGCTCAGCAATATTCAGCCCTCTCCGGGTGCAGGCACCCTCGCTTTCTCGCTAAAGCGCAGTGAAAACACGCTGTTCGGTGAGAGCAGGAGGCAGCTGCACCCAGTGAGGGCCGAAGATTGCCGAGCAGGCGCTTGGGCAGTGCGTGGTGGCACCCCGCTGAAGGTGGCACCCGGTGCAGGGCACACTCTCCTTGGCATGCCCCTGAGGCAATGGGATTAGTTGCACTGAAGACGTATCTCTTTGAATTTTATTATACTGAAGAGAGTACAGTATCGGATGGCAAACGACACTGACAACAAAACCGGAAATGGCCGAAAATCGCTGTTTTCGGCCAAACTGAAGATCGGGGAGGCCTGCAGAGGCTCACGCAGGCCTCCCCAAAAAGCCCCGGTAAGTATTTTTTTCAGGCTTCGCACCATAGGACGCACGCTTCCCCCCCTATGTTTTTTTTGGGGGGAAGTGCGTCTTATAGTGCTTAAAATACGGTAAGTTCAACAAAGAAAATGAGGTGAACCTCAAAAGGTGCAACCCCTCCTCCATTTATTGACGTAAACCACTACTTTTGCATGCTTGACGTGTTTTGAGTGTAATGCAGTTCTTCATCAGAGGGAATGGCTGCTAAATGACTGCTGTTCCTGATGAAGAGTTACATTATACTTTAGTGATGGCATGAACTTCCCCCAGTCAGGGTTGGTACTCGATTAAGAAAACCAAACTCTGTTCCTCTGAACTCCAAAAATAGCTCAGTTTATTCAACGCCCAGCTTCTATTTTGGGGAACATTTTCATGCAGGGGAACATTATTAAAAAAAGATCTGTCACCTGGAGCCTGAAATGGTGCAACCCGTTCTATTACTTCAGTCGGGAGGCGAGGAAAGGATACCATCTAGCGCAAGTTGTCTGTGCTGAGAGCACTGCCTCCCACCTCTGGCACCTCCATTCTGCTCCATTTCGCCCTCTCCCCTGCCCCATTCCACCCGTCAGCGGACCGTCTTCACCTCGCCACCATATGCCATTTAGGATGGCCAGAAAGCACGTTCTGTCACCAGAATGCTAGTTCTGGTGGCAGCAACGCATGTAAGGACTGGGCCCTTAGACTCTTTACATAAAATTCAGCTCAAGCTTCTGCCATTCTGATTGTGTTCCTTTCATATCAGAGAAATGTTCTTTGTTGACACTATTATGAAATAAAAATGGACATCAAAGCAACTAACCTTTTGATAACAACAACACCAGCAGGAGCCAGAACCAGAATCATGAGATTTTGCCCAGTCCAGTAGCTGAGTTTATTGTGCTGTATTGACAACTACGAAGCCACAGTTGCTGGGTTGGTTTGTAGGTAAGAAATAATGAGGGGAAGGTGAAGTTTGGAAGAGTTCCTTATATTGCTTGTGGAATATACTTTAGGATGCAGTGTGTGTTCACAACGGAGCTATGAGATGGAATATGTGACCCAGTTCACTTCTAGAAATAAAGACTGGGAGACGAATAGAATTTAAAGTAAGGGTAGAAAACTCTACAAAATGTTCTCATTTTTTCTAACAATCCCTTTAGCAATAACTTACAATCCCAATTTCTGTCAAAAAGTTTACATGAGATGATCTTTCACCTAGTGAAAAACATAACTCTTCTATGCAAGCTGAAATGTTTGTGTTTGATACTTCCACCTTCCTCTGATAACCTCCATCAGCATCTTTATTTTTAAACCGGAAGCTTTCATGGCCTGAGATTATAGGAAAAGATTTGCAGAATACGGGTGAAGATGCCATGTAATGTTTAATATCCTTCCAGAACGTATTAAAACAATATTCAGAACTGTCCGAGGAAACTTGCTTGCAGAGTTTAGCAACGGAAGCAGAATCCAGATTTTCAATTGCGCTGACCATAGGTGACCACTAGAGGCCCTCGTTCTTTCTCTTCTTTTCGCTTATGGTTTTGCCACCCGGAGCTTTCCTCGATTGCTGAGCACGCCATAAGCACCGGTCATAAGATCAACTTTGAAGATGCGGAGTGTTTAAAGAGTGAGAGCAACATCAAAACACTTCGTAACCTTGAAGCACTTGAGATCAGCAAGAGACCTATAGGGGTACTTATGAACAAACAGCAAGACCTAAATTTTGTGAATAAAATATGGTTGCCCATTATACACAAGTCCTTTCAAACCATAAGCGAAAAGAAGAGAAAGAACGAGGGCCTCTAGTGGTCACCTATGGTCAGCGCAATTGAAAATCTGGATTCTGCTTCCGTTGCTAATTAGCATTTTAACTGAAGGCTCAATAGCAGTTCTTTTTTCCATCTTCAATCTCTGGGTTGTACCCAAGAAGAAGTTCCAAGAATTGGAACGAAACGTTGGTTTTACCACCTTCTTTCTTTCCTTGGACTTTAAATAGTATTCTTGGCTGTCAGTGAAGACTCTGCAAGCAAGTTTCCTCGGACAGTTCTGAATATTGTTTTAATATGTTCTGGAAGGATATTAAACATTACATGGCATCTTCACCCATATTCTGCAAATCTTTTCCTATCTTTTTGTTTCAGCTTAACAAATAGCACTGTACGCTGGGGGCAGATAATGTTATTCAGTCCCATTACCTTGTTAAAGTTTTCTCAAAACTCCAAGACACACTAACTGAAATATACATGTATTGCCAAAGGAAAAGGCTGCCAATGGTAGCAGTAGTGTTCCTATGACACACACACACACACACACACACACACACACACACACACACACACACACACACACACCGTGCCGGAAATGACGTAACGGCAGTAGCCGTTATCGCTCACTCAGAGGCGCAGGACGGGTGGACAGGCCAAACGCTCGGATGGTTCTCCTCGCTTGCCCCGGCAAATGGGACGATCTGCACTGCCGCCGGCTGCCGTTGCACCCCCCCGCCTGCCTGGGACCCGATCCTGATGCCCGGGGGCCCACCGTCCAAGGTCCCCGCCACTGAATGGAAGAACGGAAGGGTTGCTCCTGTACAAATGTTAGCAGTAAATTTTATTTCTACAAGCCTGAAGTGATCTGCAAGTTCTTTTGTGGACTCCATTAGCCAAAAGTCTTATCTGAAATTCTGAGCATCCTGTTTACAGCAATACACTGTAAAACACACAGTCTATATTGCTTATGTTGCTGCTCGTGCAGTATTCTTCATTTAGTGTTACAGGATTTCAAAGCATCCTGTTTTCTGACCAAACTAGCCTGTGTTTTGGGATGTCACTGAGAGCACAAGCCTATGCATGTCTACTCAGAAGAAAATCCCACTTTGTTCAAGGGAAAGTGTGTATAGGATTGCAGCCTGACTCTCATTCCTGAGAAAGAAAGAAAATAGTTGTGTGTGAACACATCTTTGTGTGAGCACATCTCCTGACATCTTTGTCTTTTGCTAAAAGCAACCACCATATTTTATCTGGACGTGCTGATTTCCCTGGAAGGCTCAAAAGTCAGGACAAAAAACACATTGCTGGATAATCTTATTGTTGTCTGTGCATTATAGCACTATATACAGAACAGGAAGAAGACTTATTTTCTGATGGTGGAATGGTGGCATTCATGTCCACTGACAAATGAAAAATTCTCAGGGCCCAAGAGATTAAATTGTGTAAGCTTTGCACTTCTTTTCTTTAGGGTCCCTTCCACTTGTCTTTCAACTCAAGTACTGTATTGCTAAGGAGATTAAGTACAGGAATGCCTAATTTGTGGTGATTAGAGAGATTTCCCACCCCAAAGGTTATTATTGTCTGAACAAATCACACTGTCCTCCAGAAGCATCTTAAATTTCCAGATTGGCATGGATTTCCAGTATACTATATCCTGTACTTATTCCTAGCAGATAGTTTTGAGAAATTGTAGACCATTGCTGGGCTGATCAGCTGAATCCTGTTTTAAAACTGGACACTGCTTTTTTTGTCTTCAGCTCAGTTGCTAGGCTTCTAAGGTGACTGGTCCCTAGATCGTTGATGGCGTTCCAAATCCGCAACAATCCATACATTGTACAAAACTGGCACATTGTGTCACAAACCACAGGTGAAGACTGTCGGGTTCATGTATATTTTATTTCATATATACAGATTATACAATGCTGCATACCATCCAATGGCTATATTTAAAAAGACATTACCGGAATTGTTTTTGGTAGGAAGATAGGAATGTTTTTAGGTGAAGAATAGGAAGGTAAGTATTTTCATCATATCGTATGCCGAAAGCAGTGCATCTTACAGTTAAATGGATGAAACCCTCTCCTTAATCTTTTTGCTATCTCAATTTAACCCAAACATTTGCACATCTATTTAGCATTTATTTGTAGTACACTGGTCTAGGTTGGAGTTAAGGGGACAAGGGCATCATTGCAAAAGATAGGTATTCTTGATAAAGTATAGGAATATGGTGCTGTAGTGTGTCTTGCATCACAATAGAATGACCTATTTTTTTAATGAACTAATTGTTGTACCGCTTCTGAAGCTATAGCATTCATGAAGATCAGCCCCACATGGACCCACATGGTTATCACAAATGTTGCTTCTTTGTGAATGCTGTCAAGCCATGAGGAGGAGGGTCTCGTGCTCCTGAGTTACTCTCAAGGAAGCCACAATCAATCTCAAAAGGCCCACACTTATTATGGAAAACTAGAGTAGATAGTTTCTGTTTTAGCTGTGTATGACATCCTGGAAGGTCTATTGATGAGTTCTACTATTGTTGCTCGTTTCAACAATGAAACTATTGTTAGCTGTTACTAATAGCCAGGCTTACCAGATCCTCACCGGGACGGGAGCAGTCTACCCTTAAGGGGGAGGGGCATGGGGGGTCAGAACGTGTCGCGTTCTGACCCCCCCACGCCCCTCCCCCTTAAGGGTAGACTGCTCCCGTCCCGGTGAGGATCTGGTAAGCCTGCTGATAGCCAGTTTCACAGGGGTTGCTTGTTATATGTGACTGTAGTGGCTGTTGTTACTGCAAAAGTAATTACCTTTTGCCACCAACAGCTTATTTCCTGTCTTTTATCTATTGAATTTGAAATAAAGTACAGTATTGAAGTGATTAAAATGAAAATACAGTACATTCTCTGGAAGAGAAGGAACATAGCACTGAAAAGGGCTGAAATAGATTTCTCTTTTAAAAACAAAAATTCTAGTCTCCTTCTTTGCTTATCGACCTCCTCCTTCTCACTTTGTTTTATATACACTCTGTCTGGGTTCATTCATAAACGTTTTGCCTGCCATCTGAATTTGTTAGAGAGAAAAAAAGAGTCAGAAGACAGCGTAAAGGTTTCCTGCATTGTCTGAATATAGCTGTTATGGGGAGCGGTGCTTGGAATCTGGAAGATCAGAGTATTCTCAGACACACAAACACACACACCCCACATACACACCTACATTTTCCTAAAATCATGAGTATGCAGCTGAACACTTCGCTAACAACCCCATCCTAAAACTGTTTATAAACTGCAGACTTTGGGGGCTATTATACACCAAGCCCAGTCACTCTCCCCTGCTCTGTGAACACACCTTGTTTTGTTTTTCTTAACATCCAGCCTCAAGAAGAGTTCTGGAGAACTTGAGAGCTTGCTTAACAGCGCAATCCTAACCAACTTTCCTGCACCGATGCAGCCACGCCAACAGGGTGCACACTGCATTTTGCAGTGCGGGGGCAGTCATGGAGGCCTCTTCAAGGTGAGGGAACATTTGTTCCCTTAACTCAGGGCTGCATTGCAGCTGCACCGATGCTGGAAAGTTAGTTAGAATTGCGCTGTAAGTTTTTGCGTGTCTTGATTGGTTCCGACAAAGGTATTACTAGTTTGTAGCTTCAACAATTTCCAATATTCTTTGAGGGAAGCAATAGTTGTTGATAAAATCTTTATAGTGCTTATAATCTTATAAGTTTTATTGTGGAGATACCTCTAGAAGTTGGGCAAGAAACAATTGGAACAAATAAAAGAATTTACTTCTTCTTACCTTTGACAGTGAGTTTGTGATTCCCAAGTGCTGCGTGTGTGAGAGAGAAATAACACTCCCCCCCACTTTTCTATTTGAAAAATATGATATTGTGCATATACCAGGGTTAGATTTAGTATCTTTGCCTAACTAATTGCTGTGCAGCATTGTTTATGATTTATCATTTATTTTTATTTCACAAATACCTACCCTTCCTGCAAAGAGCTCAGCGTGGCTACATGGTTCTCCCTACCCCTCATTTTGTCCTTGCAACAACCTTGTGAGATATGTTAGGTTGAGTGAGCTTCATGACTGAGTAGGGACTAAATCCCATTTCCCAGGCCTAACCCGACACTGGCAGACTGGCTCTCACATACACTAGCCAGGATGGTGTAGTGGTTTGGGAGTCGGACTTAGACCTGGAAGATCCAGGTTCAAATCCCCGCTCAGCCACGAAGCTTCCTGGGTGACCTTGGGCCAGTCACTATCTCTTAGCTTTGTCTACCTCACAGGGTTGTTGTGAGAACAAAAAGGAGGGGAGGAAATATGTACACCACTCTGAGCTCCTTGGAGGAAGGGCAGTATAAAAATGTGAAAAATAAATAAATAAAATAAATTTGACTACAGTACTTTCGAAAGGACCAGGTAGGACTTGTGTCCACATCAGTTCTCGTAGTTTCTGTGTAGTCATTATCTTTATTGGTTGTAAATCCCCCTCAGTTTATGGATTTGATCCCTTCGGGCCCATTACTGTCAGTGCATCTGCTATGTGGAAACAACATATACCCCACTTGCTAACAATCTCTGCAGATCATTGCACTGGAAACAATTATTGAAGCTTTGCCAAGAAACCTCTCCTGCCAATTAAAGAGGCAGGTTGCTTCTTTTTACCTCTCTTTTACAGTAGATAATGTTTTGAAGCAAGGAACTCTTTAGTCTGTTCTTTCTCATCTTTCCCAAGGACAAATCAAAAGCATTCCCACTTTTAGTTGTTTGTTTTGCATCATAAAGGCTCACTGGATAGCTCAGGCTATACTACAGTTGGAGATGAGCTAGAAGGAGGAGGAATGATGAAGATCTCTCACTGAAAGGGAAATTAGCTGTTCTCTAAGCCAGGGAATTGGGGACACGAAGGAGGTACCCTTCCTGTCAATTCCATGTCAATTCCATGAAGGGCAATTCCATGCTAGGGATCATTAAAAAAGGGATTGAGAATAAGACGGCCAATATTATTATACCGTTGTACAAATCGATGGTATGGCCGCATCTGGAGTATTGCGTCCAGTTCTGGTCACCACACCTCAAAAAGGATATACAGTAGTTGAATTGGAAAAGGTGCAGAAAAGAGCGACCAGAATGATTCATGGGCTGGGGCATCTCCCTTATGAGGAAAGGCTACAGCATTTGGGGCTTTTCAGTCTAGAAAAAAGGCGCCTGAGGGGGGACATGTTTGAGACGTATAAAATTATGCATGGGATGGAGAGACTGGATAGAGAGAAGTTCTTTTCCCTGTCACACAACACTAGAACTAGGGGACATCCACTCAAATTGCGTGGAGGGAGTATGTTTTAATGACAAAAAGGAAATATTTCTTTACCCAGTGTGTAATTGGTTTGTGGAACTCCTTGACACAGGAGGTGGTGATGGCACCTGGCCTGGATGCCTTTAAAAGGGGATTGGACAGATTTATGGAGGAAAAGTCCATCACAGCTTACAAGCCATGATGGGGAAAAGCAACCTCCTGGTTGTAGGAGTAGTTTTTCTCTGTGCCAGGTGCAAGGGAGTGGCGACTGGACACAGGTATCTTGTCTTGTGTGCCCCCTGAGGCATCTGGTGGGGCCACTGTGTGATACAGGAAGCTGGATTAGATGGGCCTTTGGCCTGATCCAGCAGGGCTCTTATGATGTTCTTATGTACCCAAAATGAGCCTATTATCCAAGTTCAGTTAAGGCTAGAGACTGAGAGTTTTCTCAGAAAGCTGAACACAGTTTGAAAGAGTGATCATTTCCTTGTGCTGGGTACACTCATCCCCTTTTCACCTCTGGTCAACAGGTTTTTTGTATTGTTTAAGAGTCTGCAGACATCTGCAGATAGGGGGAACGCTACCCCCCCCCACCGGGGCCCCGTGCCCAGTACCTTAGTTAGGCTTCTGGTGCCAAGCAAGCATGTCTCTTACTTTACAAAAATGCTATAAGTCACCTTCTGGCTTCCTGTTTAACATCCGAGAGCCTCTCTAGTATGCAAGCTGCTTGCCTGCTCTGTGCTATAAGCCAGTATGCTGACTTATATCATTTTTGTAAAGAAAGAGACACACTTGCTTGGCACCAGCGCTGGAAGACTAACTAAGGTAATGGGTGTAGGGGGCAGCGAACCGTGGATAAGTGAATCCGCAGATATGGGAACCCCAAGCCAAAATTAGACTCCAAGCCAAAATTAGACATGATGTTTATCAGAGCATTTGGATCTGTGTGTGTTTAAAAAAAAAAGTACGTAGCAGCCACAGCGGCCCTTAGTCAGATGCTTTAACCCTTTGCCCTCACTGGACCCAAAGTAGATTGGTGGAGCCCATGGCTGCCATTGTTGACCTGGGAGAGAAGATGCCATCGTCACTCTGTCTCCTTCCCATTATCTGTAAGCTCCAGAAGCCATCTGGTGGCAGAACTGTGTATTGTGGCCTGTAACTTGTATGTGTGTAGGCTCCTGGCAGATATTGAATGGAATGCAAGTACTGTAGATGAAGGTCGCTGCTATGTTCCCATTCTCCTCTCCCTTTGAATATTCAATGTACATGTTAAGACTGAAAAGGGTTAAGGTGTAGGTCTTCCGTAAGACAGACTTGTGAGTTGGGTTGAAGAATATTTATGTTAATTCGTCATTTCAATAAGTTGCACATCTGCTGTCTTACTTAGATTCTGGAGATAGCATCCTACCCACCCACCCCACATCCCCCAAGCACTTTACAATCTCCTAGTTTGAAAGCGATGGTTTCCCACTACTGGCACCAGTTTTAATCCCTCCAGCTTCTCCCCTGACCTGGATTGTTTAGGCCTTCATGGGATTTCACTAGATCCTAAATACATTTGCATGGAAGCAACTCCAAAGAAGGGCAATGCCAAAGAGTGTTCAAACTACCGTACAATTGCACTCATTTCACATGCTAGCAAAGTTATGCTCAAAATCCTACAAGCTAGGCTTCAGCAGTATGTGAACCGAGAACTACCGGAAGTACAAGCTGGGTTTCGAAGAGACAGAGGAACTAGAGATCAAATTGCCAACATGCGCTGGATCATGGAGAAAGCACGAGAGTTCCAAAAAACCACCTACTTCTGCTTCATTGACTACGCAAAATCCTTTGATTGTGTGGATCACAACAAACTGTGGCGAATTCTTAAAGAGATGGGGGTACCAGACCACCTTACCTGTCTCCTGAGAAACCTGTATGCGGGTCAAGAAGCAACAGTTCGAACCGGCCATGGAACAACCGGTTGGTTCGAAATTGGGAAGGGAGTACGGCAAGGCTGTATATTGTCACCCTGCTTATTTAACTTATATGCAGAGTACATTATGAGAAATGCAGGGCTGAATGAATTGCAAGTCAGAATCAAGATTGCCGGGAGAAACATCAACAACCTCAGATATGCAGACGATACCACCCTAATGGCAGAAAGTGAAGAAGAACTAAAGAGCCTCTTGATGAAGGTGAAAGAGGAGAGTGCAAAAGTTGGCTTGAAACTCAACATTAATAAAACTAAGATCATGGCATCTGGGCCCATCAATTCCTGGCAAATAGAAGGGGCAGAAATGGAAGCAGTAACAGATAACAGCAGTAACAGGAAAGCCTCAATGCAGGTACTGAGTCATCTGCCCATTCTGAATGGGGTTGCACTCCCCCTGCAGGATCGGGTGCGCAGCTTGGGAGTACTTCTGGATTCACAGCTCTCCCTGGAAAGCCAGGTGGCGGTTGTGGCCAGGGGTGCGTTTGCCCAGCTTCGGCTGGTGCACCAGCTGCGGCCGTACTTGAGTCTATCGTACCTGACCATGGTGGTCCATGCCTTAGTGACTTCCAGACTGGACTACTGTAATGCGCTCTACATGGGGCTGCCCTTGAAGACAGTTCAGAAGCAGCAACTAGTGCAGAATGCGGTGGCCCGGGTGGTCACTGGAGCTAGGCGGTGTGACTCTGTTGAACCGCTGCTTCAGCGGCTGCACTGGCTGCCCGTTCGTTTCCGAGCCAAATTCAAGGTGCTGGTAATGACCTTTAAAGCCCTTCATGGTTTGGGTCCAGGATATCTGACTGCCTTCTCCCATACATTCCGGCCCGCTCTCTTAGATCATCTGAGGGGGCTCTCCTGCGAGTGCCACCTCTGTCCCAAGTTAGGAGAATGGCAGCTCGAGGGCGAGCTTTCTCTGCTGTGGCGCCACAATTGTGGAACTCCTTGCCAGGGGATTTGAGAACCACCCCCTCCCTCATGACTTTTCGGCGGGGACTCAAAACATTTCTGTTTTGTCTTGCGTTTGGGTGATGGGTTGTTGTCTGCCCCAGTGCCTCAGTATGTTCTGCCTTGTTGTTGTTCTGCTCTACATTGTCACCTCCCCTCCAGTGGATTTTATTGTTTTTTAATTTACTTTATGTAGTGTTTTTAAATTATGTATTTTAACTTGTTGTAAGCCTCCTTGGGCATTTGCCTCGGCATAAGAAAAGGCGGGGTATAAATTTTTTAAATAAAATAAATAAATAAATTTTACTTTTGGGGGTTCCAAGATCACTGCAGACGGAGACAGCAGCCATGAAATTAAAGGACGCTTACTCCTTGGAAGGAAAGTTATGGCAAATTTAGATAGCATAATAAAAAGCAGAGATATCACCATGCCAATAAAAGTTTGTATAGTCAGGGCAATGGTGTTCCCAGTAGCAATGTATGGTTGTGAGAGTTGGACCATAAGGAAGGCTGAGCACCGAAGAATAGATGCTTTCGAACTGTGGTGCTGGAGAAGACTCCTGAGAGTCCCTTGGACTGCTAGGAGATCAAATCAGTCAATCCTAAATGAAATCAACCCTGACTGTTCCCTGGAAGGACAGGTACTGAGGCTGAAGCTCAAATATTTTGGCCACCTTATGCAAAGAGAGGACTCTCTGGAGAAGACTGATGCTGGGAAAGATTGAAGGCAAAAGGAGAAGGGGAAGGCAAAGGATGAGATGGTTAGACAGCATCACCGATGCAACGAACATGAAAATGAGCAAACTCAGGAAGATAGTGGAGGACAGGAAGGCCTGGCGGGATGTGGTTCATGGGATCACGAAGGGTCGGACACGACTTAACGACTGAACAATAACAAAGTTCTACAGATACAGTAGATCTAATTTCCAATTAATGGGGCCAGCTCAGTCAAAGTTGACTACTTGTAAGCCCTACTGATTTCAACGTGGGGCTGCCTTTGAAGACTGTTCGGAAACTGCAATTAGTGCAGAATGCGAAGGCCCGGGTGGTTGCCGGGGCTTGTCGGTTCGACTCAGTCGGACCGTTGCTTCGGCAGCTACACTGGCTGCCGGTTCGTTTCCGGGCACAATTCAAAGTGCTAGTTTTGACTTTTAAAGCCCTTAACGGCTTGGGTCCAGGGTATTTGAGCCTCCTTCCTTATAATCCGACCCGTACTCTGAGGTCATCGGGGGGGCCCTGTTAACCGTGCCGCCATTGACAGAAGTGAGGGGGATGGCGGCGCGGAATAGGGCCTTCTCGGCGGTGGCGCCCCAATTGTGGAATTCCCTCCCCTTGGAATTAAGAACGACTCCCTCTTTAGAGGCCTTTCGGCGGGGCCTTAAGACATTTTTATTCAGGACTGCTTTTAATGTCTGACATGGTGGGCTGACCTTTTAACAATTGGTTTTAATATATGTAAATGCTGGTGACCCACTGGGGTTGTTTATTTTTAACTTAAGTGTTTTAATTATTTTAATGTGTTTTTAAATTGTTTTAATGTGTTTATGTATTTTAATATGCTGTAAGCCGCCTTGAGTGCCCTCGGGAGAAAGGCGGGCTACAAATTCCTTAAACAAATAAATAAATAAATAAATAAACTAGAGAGTTCAGTTGAAAACAATGGCTCCTAAGTGCTTCACATCCTGGATTGGGGCCAGTGTGTTTAGGACTGAAATGCCAATATTTTAACTTGTTAAAAAATATCCTTCATACTGTCTGAGAAAACAGTACACTGATTTGCCTTGCGATCTCCTCACAGATTTCCCTGTCCTGATGTGGATTTGTAAGTTAATGTCTTTTGTAATTCCATTAAACACACACACACACACACACACACACACACACACACACACACACACACACACACACACACACACACACACACACACAAAAGCAACCCAACCCTAAACATATTTACTCAGAGTTAAACCCCAGTGAATTTAAAAGGGGCTTGCCTGTTAGTCAGTATATTTAGGATTGCATCCACGATCTCTCAGTTCTGCACATATGTGCCTAAATAGTTTTGTGTAGTTTCATTATGCTCAGCATGCCTATTAATGTGTAAAGTTATTCTATTATTTTCCCCCATTTCCATATATTTTCAGAAACTTCTCTGGCAAAGCATATTTTTGTTTTGCTTTGTTTTGATTTTGTAGTTTAGTCTGAGCCAGACACGTTCCGAAGGGACCATCTCATAGCCAAGTAATTTCAAAAATAAGACTCAAATAAAAACGTACAGCTTGGAGGGGCAACTATTGAATTAAATCAGTGCAATGCTCAGACTTTATAACCTCATCCGGTATTCTCAGAATGGAACAACCCACAAAAAGAAACACTCTATGCAACTTCTTAATGCAAGTTTTATTTGAAGGCAAAAGAATTAAATTATGAAGGCTCTCTTCCCCTCTCCCAAATCATTGGTTTGTGTGTGCTAAACTTGTTTTTAGGCATTCAATTTTTATATACCAGTTCAGTGGTTTTCAAATTTTTTAACATCTTGGAATTTTCCCCACATTTATTTGTCAGCTGAGTAACACCTGCGCATCTGCAAGAGAACCCTTGTGTGTTGCAGCAGAGAGATATTCTAGGTTACCATTTTCTTTTGGCCACTTCTTACTCAAATCAGGGATCTCCATCTTCTCGTTTCATTTGATGCTCTCAGACTATAAAACAAAGGGATACATAACTGTAGCTTTGACTTCATACGCTTTCCAAGATAAATTGTGATTTATTTTGTGCTGTCAAAACCAAACAAAATAAACCAAAACATAAAATGACAATGGATTGGTACTTCAGAGAACAAGGATTTCTTTTAGTATAAGTTCTTTGGATCGACCTCCACTTCCTGAAAGTCAAATGGACTCTGATGGAAAGTTCCAGTAACCTGTAGTACAAGTCAATGAAATCCTCCTTTTTTTCCCCCCTTCAGATTCTTGCTCATGCGGTTATTTGGAATGTCTAAATGGCAAGTGTTACAGACCGGAACAAAGCTGCAATTTTGAGGATGACTGTGGGGATAATACTGATGAGCGAGAATGTGGGACCTCCTGCAATTTTGAAAATGATGTATGTGGTTGGCAGAATTCCCTCGCTGATAACTTTGATTGGGTGATGGGAACTGGTTCGCCTCAAAGCCGCAGACCTTCCAAGGACCACACGCTTGGAAGCGGAAAAGGTATGTTGCTACTTGGGCATAGGGAATTTAATCACATTCACAAAGCTTAGTGTCTCATCCCATGCAACAAGGGGAGAGTTCTAAATCTCTTATTAGAGTATTGTGATAAATATCTAAATTGTCCCTTGTCTTACATACTGTTCTATGATGCAGTTACATCAAAAAAACAGTGATTTGGAAAGCAATGTTTTCTCCATTGTAATCAGTGCCCAAGCATCCTTTCTCCAGACCCTGTAGAAATCTGTGACATCTCACTCCAGCCGCTGAAAAATTAAAGGACTAATTGATGTCCTTTGCTTCTTTCATTTCTTCTTGTTGGAGCTTCTTACATTTCTAGCTGCCTTATGACATGGCAGTATGGCATGTATGCAGTAGCGTAGCCAGTGAGGGGGCGGCGCGGTAAGTGTTGCACGGCGTTACATGGAGGTGCAAAGTGGCCCCTCCCGCTCACCTTTGCTGCTAGAATGACTCCAACGGCAAGTGGGAGGGGCCACTTTGCAGCTCCGTGTAACGCGGTGCAACACTTACCGCGCCGCCCCCTCTCTGGCTACGCTACTGCATACATGCCACACTGCCATGTCTATACTGCCATGCATGCATGCCATACTGCCAGCACTTACCGCGCCACCCCTTCTCTGACTACGCTACTGCATGCATATATAGTAATGCGTGTGTGACAAATGCCCTTTGACCTTGGAATCTAGGATTATTCTGTGCACTCTGGAGACAGAAGACTTACCGTACTGACACACATGGTCTGAAGCCGGTAAATCCTATCCATATCTCCCTCCTGCAGTCCCTGGGATCTGTGTCCCTGATTATTATGGTGCTTGTCTCTCCAACCTGCTGCTGCTCAGATGCCAGAACCTGTTGGCTTCTCTTGTCTGTGTAAGAACTCTGGGAAGTGTTCTTAAGAAAGCATGTCATCATATGGGGTGTCTCTAACAGTCGAACTATAGGTCGTAGAGTGCCCTGTACAAGCTCTCCTCCCTCTGCTTGGGCCATCAGCTCACTGTTCATGTTCAGAACATTGTTTCTCTGTCCAAACTCTGCTTCTGATTGGTTCCAACAAATCCCAACAATTCCTGCAAGATATAGATTTTTATTTTATTTTTTCACATTTTTGTGTGAAAGCTCCAAGGAGCTCAGGGTTCCATACAATATAGCTCCATAGGTGCCTCATATCCTATTGCAGCACCATGACAGACCAACATAATCAGTCAGATCATGCAGTCTGGAGGTAAACTGGAGCATGAATTTCTTTGTATAGTCAGGGCCAAGCAAGCAAGCCTGTGATCTCGGATCAAGCCTGTGAATGACCCGAGACGCCAAGCCAGGGCTCAGAGCTGGTTTATCAAAGCCAAAGGAGAGAGTTGGTAGCAGGACAAAGATTCAGATGCTGAACCCTTTGGCTAAGATTGTAATCCCAAAAGAGAGAGATACAAAATCAAGGACTGGGAATGTCCATGAGCCATAAGCTGCTTTCAGGATTCTCTTTTGCATCCTGTAATTAGAATTCTGACCGTTTCAACTTTTTATAGTAAGTTTCTGGTCTTTATCAGGGGAGGCTCAAGTGGAAGCAAATTGCCAATTGGGATGCCACTCGTCCCACCCTCCAACCTATCAGGTAGCAGGAACTACTATGCATACAGTAACTCTAGCATGTTTTAGGAGGGAAAAGGTTGGATAGTTTATGTTGGGATGAGGAGCAATTGCCCCTTTGTTTGCTAGCCAATAGGTCCTAAACAGAGCAGCTCCCACATTCTGCATGGGACGTTTCCATTTTAAACATTGGGAAGAGCAGCTAGGCTGACCACTCCCTCAGCCCCAAACAGGTAACCTTGCTCTCTGTGCCCTCACTTCCAGAGGAAGAGGAGGATGAAGCACAAGGATCTGGTGCCGTTACAGTTGCTAATACACTGGGCCTGGGCAATTCTTGGGCCAGTTTTGCTGGTAGTGATGGCTTTGTCTGTTGGGTTTTTCTGCTACAAGATTGCTGCACCCCAAGAACTCTGTCAGCGGTGTCAGTTACCGTTTGATCCTTCTACCTGGTGGGCAGACAGCTCCACAACCGCAATATAGATGGACTGCCATTGCTGTGAGGTCACTGTAGTGGAAAAAGCAAAAACTGTTGGGGGGAGGCCTTCTGTTTCTGTTCCCTCCACCCTCTGAATGATTGTGGGTCTCAACTTGTATATTCAGGTATAGCACATAAATAATCAAGCTTTTACAGTTTTTATATGTATTCTCCTCACACATACAAATACTCAGCTGTAATCAAATCACTGCTCATCATCCCACTTTTCCTTTTGATTATCTTTGGTGTGTCAACCCAAAGCTTAAAAGTTAATCGGTACATTTTCCATTATTTGATATGGGTACGTCTAAGGCCCAATCCTATGGGAGCCGGCTGGCAACTGTTGTGAAGCATGTGTAAAGCACGCTCTGGCAGCATGTAAGATGGCGGGAAAGGCGGTGGGGGAGGGAGGAACGGGGGCAGGAGGGGCGAAACTGAGTGGGAAGGAGGCATAATGGGGGCGGGAAGGCTGCGGGAGAGGGTGGATCCAGCGGTGATGGTGCACGCTGGATCCTATCCCCTTTTTCTGCAGCCTCGCCACCCCCTTTCTCTCCTCAGACTTGCATTGGCAAAATTGGCTAGCACAGGTCCAAGGAGATCCATTGTGGAGTGGAAGACTTACATAGAAGTAAGGGTTACATAGAAATTTCTTACATAGAAATTCCCTTTCTCCTCTCTGAAGCCTCCCGATCTGCCCTCCCCCCACTGGATACAGCGCGCCCATTTTTGGGCACGGCTGCACCAGTGTGTGTGTGTGGGGGGGGAGAATAGGATTGGGCTGTAAATTGTGTAACATGAATGCCAATACCAGATTTCTAGAGGCCCTGGGACAAAGTCTTGCACTGCACCTACCAAACATACCATGGCAGGGAGTAGATGCCTCTAGATTGGTGAATTGAAGCATCCCCTAGAGGCCCCATAATGGTGCAAGGAGGACGTTTCCATTTCTAGATGGGGATACCCGGGGCAGCAGCAGCAGCATGAGTTTCTTGACTGACTCACACCGCTGCTTCCACCAGAACTGAAGGGTCCAAGGGGTCAGCCTGGCCAGGTGGGCCCTCTAGTGGAGATGGGCCCTTGGCCTGTGCCCAACCTGGTTGACCCTTACCACCACCACTAATGACAATCTGTGGTCATGATGAATCTAATTAACGGTGTAATCCTCCTGTCTAGTCTTCAGCCGGTGAAGCGACTGGCCCGCCGGTCTAGGGTGTCGCAAACATGCCATAAGGCACGTATGCGTCACCCAAAGAGTAAGCAGCACCAGCAGAGAGGCTTGTGCTGCTCCTCTGGCACCGCAGGATGGAGCGCCACCATGGCGGAGAGGTGAGTCCCCGCCGGGCAGCAGAGGGGCAGGGGAGGGCAGAACGGGGCATTCTGGGGGGGGTAGAATTTGTCGACCGGATCCGGGAAGGGGGAGGGATCAGCGGTGGCCTCCTGCACCATATCCTATCCCCCTTGCCGGGCCGTGCTACCACCATTACACAGGGCTCTCGGACTTGCGGCAGCAAAATAGCTGGTGCAAATCCGAGTAGCCCCATCGGGCTGGCTGGAACGTTATTCGGGATAAAGGGACAAACATCTCTTTACCCCAAGGAGGCCACCGACTGCACCGGGGCAGGCCCAATCCTGGATAGAATGCGGCGGGCGCCTTATGTGCGCAGCCTTGTTCTGCTAGATAGGATTTGGCTGCTAGTAAATATAACCTATTGCCTTGTACTCCTTGATACAGCTTTTATTCAATGTCCCCTAATACTAATTTTGCCTGTGATGAGCTGTATGAAACTAGAAAGCTGGTGTAACTTCTTAATCTACTGATTGATAAACCTAGAGAATTACATCACCTCATTGATTTTATGCATCTGTTTCCATGATTGGCATGGTCACTCACACGAGTAAACATTTGGAATCTTTCTGTAACCTATCTTTTCACTCGAAAAGCAGGATAATGCTCATCTAATGGAGAATGTATCCAGGCATCTCCTGATCTCTGCATGAGGTCTTATTTCATTTCTTCTGCCAAGCTCAATTTGTTCCTTTGGAAACAGTGAGCTGGAAAGGAACTCAAGGATCATCTAATATAGTTTGTTTTAGCTATCTATATAGAATAGAATTGGCTTTTTTGAAAATTGCTCACTGATTTGAAAGAGGCATGCCACCTTAGCCTCTTGCAGTAGCCACTAACTATTGCATACTTAACAAGACCCACTGAAAAGAATTTCAGCTTTGTAGACAGCTGTAGTCTACTCCTGAAGTGTCTATATTGTTGCAAAATTTGCTATATTTAAACAAAATCTGCTTGGTACTTAGCCAGGCTCTTTCTAAACCCGGTAAAAGAAAGTTATTCTACAACTTCACTGGGCAAATTTGTTCCATTGTCCAAAATGCTCTTAGATTTAGAACATTTTGTGAATATCTTAACCTATTTTCTTCATTTTATGACTATTACCTTTTTGTTCTGTTGATAGCCATTTTAGAGAAAATTGCTTTCTCTTATCCCTGGGGGCACGTTTTCAAACCCGTGAAGATTTGCTCTCTGCTCCCTATTTAACTAGTCTTAGCATACTCAATTCTTTTAAGAGAAGTCATGTGGCGAAAGCTATATTTTCGCTGACCTGTTGCCTTCTTCTGAATTCCCTCCAGGTTTTCATGTTTTAATTCCCTCCAGTTTGTGTTTTTGCTACACCAGAAAGGTAATTGCCATGAGCCTGGTCAACAAGTTCAAGCTCACCTGCTGGGCAATTGAGCTGAATCAAGATGATTGACCCAGCTGTACTTTGTAAGGGTGGACTGCCTGGTATGCCTTCATACCAAAATAGTGTGTAGGAGGAAAAAAAACAAATGCAGAGAAGTAAGTTGGCCAGGTCATAGAATTCTGAGTTGCAGTTAAGTTGTTAATAGTAGAATATCCTGCGCTGGATATTCTCAGACATAAGACTTGCAGAGAGAGCTCCCAGCTAGTCAGGAGGACATACAGGAAAGTACTCAGTAGATCTGAAAGGTAACAGGTCCTTTTTAATGGCTTCTGTGCAGTTGTACATAACATATGAGCATGTGCAGGCTATAGTATGCGAGTGTGGCTGCAATCCTGTATACACTTACCTGAGAGTAGGTATCATTGGACACAATGGGACTGACTTCTCAGTAGAAATGCATTGGATTTCCGTGCTTATGTGTTGCTGCATAGAGAACTAACGTGGAAAAACAACAGTTATGGGTAAACAAGATCATTTTCTACTGAGTCCCAGGTCTCCTGCCATGGCCAAGTGAAGACTGTATCATAAGATAAGATATGTCATGGAATGACTTTGACTGGTACAACACGTGCACCATAGGGGTAGCTTTTCATTTCTTGGGCTGAATCTTGCTTGCTGAATCTTTCAAATCTTTCATTTTTTTTTATTGTAGGACATTTCCTGTATCTTGAAGCTACCTCAATAGGGGCACGGGGTGAGAAAGCACACCTGAAGAGCTCCAGGTGGAAAGAATCTAGCACCACTTGCACACTGACTTTCTGGTACTACATGTCTTCAAAAGCAACAGGACATATCCAAGTTTTCATTAAGGTAATAGTTTCACTTTTTATCCCTACAAATAGTTCCTTGATACTTCTATTGTTTGTCATAGTGGTCTTTCCACCAAAGAGTTCTCAACTTGTACTGGCAGCCAAAGAAGCTTTTCACAAAATAGATCTGGTGTTTTGGAGACTAGGGGTATCTGCCACACAGTGCTGTACAGCAGTGGCGTAGGAACTGGGGGGCGGGGGGTAGTCCGCCCCCGGGTGGGGCCCCACACCAGGCGGCAAACGGGGGTGCGGCAAAAACTACCAGAAAAGGCCAGAAAGTGACGTCGCCCCCAGAGGGGCGTGGCTAGTGATGTCACGGGGGTGTCACAGGTTGCGTCATGAGCTGCCGCTCCCAACCTCCCAGAGGCTGGCTGCGCCTCTGCTGTACAGTATATCTCATTTTCTTCCTCAAAGGTCCTTCAAACTTGTAGATTTCACTGAATCTGACCCTCCATTTTGCAGGGGAAATGTGTGCAGAGTGTAGACTTGCACACTGAAACAGATGTCTGTGTGAATGCTACACATTATTATCTGTATGTGGTTTGCAAGACTCTTCCTACACAGTGTGCCCTCTGTGTACGAGAACCATCACATCTGAAGTGGTTCTAAGTGCTTTCATATACTCAACTGCAACATGCATTAAAATGCTTGAGCAGATGTAGAAGGAACTCTAAATGATGTGCATACTGCAGTCATGCTGCACAAGGACAGAATTTGGTAGTGGACATAGAAAAGTATTTTCTTTTAAAAGCAAGTTTCTAGTCCTTCCGTGGACAAGGATAGAGCAAGTCTAAAAAAAACCTCAGGACGCAAAGTATAAGCTGAACAGTATATCCTCTAGTCCAGAGGTTCTCAACCTGTGGTACGCGTACCACTAGGGGTATGCGGACCACGTGCTGGGGGTACGCCAATCACTGGCTGTCATCTGCCCCATTAACACTTAATTAAGTGTTAAGTGTTAATTAAGTTTTTATTTAAAAAAAAAAAATCTGGATTTTTTCCGGAGCCGGAGAGCTCCCTTATGCTTTCTTCCCTGACTAATCTATCCGATCTACAGCTGATTGTCGGGGTTAATTTATGCATGGGCATAGGTTGAGCTTCTCAGCAGCCAGCAGAGGGCATTGTGCTCCACGCTCCTGCCTCCCAGCTCTCCTCCTAATGAATGCAGCTCCTGCTGCAGGATGACTGAGTGTTTTTTACTTTAATACAGAGACAGACATAACTTGGGTAAGTTTGGGGGTTGAGTTTTGGGTTTTTTTGGCATTTATGTTTTTTACTTTGGAAACTGTGCATGGGTGGGGTGGGGGGAGTTGAGTTTGGGGGGTTGGAAGAGTTGAGTTTGGGGGGTTGTACTTGGGATTTATTTTTTTACTTTGGAAACTGCATGGGTGGGGGGAAAGGGTTGGGTTTGGGGGGTTGTACTTGGGATTTATGTTTTTTACTTTGGAAACTGTGCATGGGTGGGGTGCGGGGAAAGAGTTGAGTTTGGAGGGTTTTGTACTTGGGATTTATGTTTTTTTTTACTTTGGAAAGTGCATGGGTGGGGTGGGGAGGGAAAGAGTTGAGTTTGGGGGGTGTACTTGGGATTTTTTTTTGTGCATTTTGTTCATGTGTCTTATTGCTGTGTGTTTTTTAAAAGAGATCCTGGCATTTTTTTGTGTATTTTTGTGCAATTTATGTAAATTAGCTAATTATGTAAATTGGCTAATTATGCTAATTAGCTGGGGTACTCCAAAAAGTTTGACCTTCATTGGGGGTACCTGGGCCTCCAAAGGTTGAGAACCCCTGCTCTAGTCAGAGTACTACATAACTAATTTTTATACCACTCTATGGCTAGTGGAAACAGAATCAATTATTAATAAAACTATAGGAAAGCTTCCAAAATATCTCCATTTGCATTACCATGGTAAAGAATTATGATTTTGTTGTGATTTAGTACAAAACTTTAAACATACTGTGGACAGTTCAGGGAAAGTCAGTCTTCTCTGTCAACGCAGTGCATAGTGTTTTTGAAACGAGTTTGCAATAGCTGGCTTTAACTTGCATTGCACCCGAGTGTTCAGAAAACCTGTTTAACACTATAGCATGCCACCATGTTTACAGCTCTTTAAGCTGTCATTGTGTTGCCTCAACATGAAGCAGGGCAAGATGAAATGCAAAGACTGAAAAGCACTTCTATGGACCCGCAACACAGTGCCTCCCCCTGTGTGTGAAAAAGAAATTGCATGCCACACCAAAGTGATTCATTAGGAGCTTGTTCCCTCTCGGCTTCCATTTCTCTTTGCTTTCTGTGTGCAACATTTTCCCTTCAAATGACAAACAACTGTCAGGTGTTTGTTTTTTTATTTTTTTGATAGTTTTTTGATGGTTTTTATGTTAGCAAAATATTAGCTTTGTATTTGGTCCCCTGTTGGTTGCAAGCAATATGTAAGTTCTGGAATGGTGGCATCTGTCATCAGAAAATGTTCAGCAGCCAACGTAAATAGAATGAAAGCCGAAGCACCACACCTGGGTCATTTTATTTCTGATTTTTCTCTCCCTCAGCATGCGTCCTTCTTTTCTGTTTGAAAAATGATACTTTACACCTGCTAACCACAAGATGAAAGCATTATCCCATCAAAATTCTTTGCATAACAGTTAGGTGGGTGTCACCTGATTTAGGAAAAAACCCAACATAAAAATGAATATACTGTTTTCTAGCTGCTTCAGTACAGTATTACCATTGTACACAGGTTTTATTAAAATAGAAATGAATGTAGAAGTGGAAAGGAATGATATGGTCCTAGGAGATGGTGTAGTGGAAGTTTCATTTCTATTCTGCTGTGTCCTGAGCAATTTTGTAAACTAAATATTCAGACTCTTTATGCTCTGTTTGGATGCGGGTAGAAGTTACATAGGAAGCTGCCTTGTTGATCCAACCATTGGTCCATCTATCTCAGTATTGTGTCAATTGACTCTTTCTGCTGTACATATTGACTTGGCCCTTGTGGCTGTCATACAGTGATAAAGCAACTATCTGCAGGTAGCAACGTTCTGGACCTCAGTGCCTTCTAAAGTTTATATTCAGTCAATCTCTGTGCTTGAAAATTATATTCCGCAAATAGGATGGTGTAGTGGTTTGGGTGTTGGACTTTGACCCAGAAGGACCAGGTTCAAATCTCCACTCAGTCACAAAGCTTCCTGGGTGACCTTGGGCCAGTCACTATCTCTCAGCTTCGTCTACCTCACAGGGTTGTTTTAAGGACAAAAGGAGGGAAGGAACCATGTACACCACTCCAAGCACCCTGTTTTTATTCAGACTAGCTTTCAACTTACAGAGGCGGTGTTTTAATACTTTTAATACTGTGTCCTATTGTTGTTTTTGCTTTGAATTTTATTGGTGCCCACTGTTTTGTTAGTTTTTTTAATATGCTGTTTTTATATGATTTTATTGTTTTTACTGTAAGCTGACTTGGGCTTCATTTTGTGATAGAAAGGTAGGATACTGTCTAAAATAAACTTTAGAGCTGTGGTAATGAGCTATCAGAAATATCAAAATAATGGAAAGATGTTTCTTACACACACAGCATTTATACAAACTCCCACATAACAATAACTAACCAATTTTCAAGCAGCTGTTCTGTTTAATGGATCATTATGGAAACATATATTGCTCCCAGAAGCTCTTGAGTCCATAAATCTAACAGCAAAGTGATAAATGTCTTTTCCAATTATTGATGTGTTCCAAAATTACTCTGCCACAATAGTGCAGCCAAGGATTAAAAACAAAGAATGAAGTTGCTCAGAGAGACATGATTTGGTGTTCCACTACTTTTGTTCAGCCACCTTAGACATAGTTAATAATAGTAGGCTTCTTGTACATGAGTTAATAAGCTTGTTATGCAACGAGTATTTTATATTATGCATCAAGTTGTACACTGTGACATTTAATGGTTAGCAGGAGCAGCTATTGGAATGAAGGCAATATTCTTGCTACAAACAGACTCACTGGAGAAACTAACTACACATTTATATTGGGAAGATTTCCTGTGTTCCTTTCTTTATTAATACTCTAATTTGCTTGTCCAGTACTCCATACTTACCAGTGGCGTCACTAGGGTGCGCGCTGCCCCAGAGCGGGGTGCGCGCGTCACCCTAATGACCCCCCATGCAGGCCTGACCCCCCCCAGGCCTGCACACCCTAAAAAATTTCGGCGTGGAAGTCTTACCCCCGCTGCTGCCGGCTCCGCGCTCCAGGGGCTTCTGACGAGGCCCCAGTGGGTCAATACGTGAAGTTTTCCGTTTTTCGTGCATGCGCAGTACATTTCTGAGGGCGAAGGGCTGCCCATTTGCCCTCAGAAACGTACTGCACATGCTCGAAAAATGTAAAACTTCACGTATTGACCCACTCGGGCCTCATCAGAAGCCCCTGGAGTGCTGGTTGGGGCGGACGCTCCGAGGCCTTCTCCTGGCCTTTGAGCCGCGCGGGGGTGCGCGTGTCACCCCTGTGCGCGCGTCACCCCCCGGCGGTCCGCCTGACCCGCCATGCTCCGTCGACGTCCCTGATACTTACTGAACTTCAGTTTACCCCAATCATGTGTATGAGTATGGTCCCACCAAGACTGTTTTTTTTTTTTTTTTTGCAGTGTTTTATCAGTGCATTGAGTAGTGTGTTTGGGCAGGGGGGAAGACACAATGGATTGTAGCATCTGAGATCTGTGGGAAACCATGCATTCACAGTCGTCTATACAAAATTCAGTAATAAAAATGGAACAATGTAGAAGTCTGAGTCATCAGTCTTGGTGTGGTGTCCACAGCAGGTTGAGGAGCAAAACTGGAGGAGAAAAGGTTTGGGAGGTGTAGCAGGCACCTTCTATGGGCAATGGCCTGGCAGCTTGAGCTATACCATGTTTCCTATAGTGTATATCTCTTATTCTTGTTTTGAATAACCTTTTCAAGAGCAACAGAGATTAAACTACAGCCTCTGAACAGTCACCGACCTAACACCATTTTGAGATCATCTGTACCACAGTACTATTTTTGTTTTTGTAAAAACTTTTATCTTCCTCTCAGTTGTCTCTCTGTGATCAAGCATCTGTTGCTCATTAACTAGATGTAATTTACACACTTTTAATTACTAGCTTTAACAGCAGGGTGTATGAGTTGGGTTAAAAAGAAACCCCCAGAAGAATGTTTCTTTCAGCTCTCTCCCTGTCAGCTTGACCTCCTTCCTGACTGATATATAGAGAAGGTTAGCTTTCTCTAGTTTAGGGGTTCTCAACCCCTTCTCGGCCAAGTACCACCTCCGGCGCCACTCTCCTGCTGCGTACCACCGGAAGTGACTGGTGATTACATCCTTGCCAGTTACTTTCGGGTTTTGGGAGGCCAGAAAACACAGGTAGGAGGCTCTGGGCAGGTGGCAGGGCCCTTTTCAGCGTTCCCAAGGGGCTTGGCCAAAGGCAGGAGCCTCTCAGGAGCGAAAACATGGCACCAAAAGTGCCGCGTCGGAGCGGGGTTCTGGTGGTCCAGCAGTCTGAGTACCACTAGCAGTCGGCCGAAGTACAGTACCACTGGTTGATAGCATCTAGTTGATAGCATGTCAGTTCTTTGGTGCTTCAGTTTCTGTTCAGCATATGTAAAAGGACACACTACTTTTGTATAAAGATTGTAGTCTTGATTTTGGCTTTTTGAACACCACTCATACAGCAGGATACAATCTGTAGCCCCTATGTAGCTATATTGCTTTCTCCCCTAACCTATGTAGACATTTGATCTCGGAGTTTCTCTATTTTTAAAGCCAGAAAATGCAGCAAGAGTTAAAATAAGGACCAGTTCAGATGGCATCCCCACTGGGCTCACCGCTACTCCTGCCTGCCCTGACGTCCAACCCAGCTGGCCCACCTGCCCAGAGCCTGGCCCACCTGCGCCTGGCTCCTGGACTGCTTCTTCCTGGCCTGGTCCCACTCATGGGTGATAGGCAGGAGCAGCAATGGTGGAAGTAGCTCATTCTTCAGCACTGCAGCTCATTAACCCCCCGCACCCCTTTTGGGCTTTGAATCAGCTTACCAGATAACAGGGCGGTAGCTCTTTTTCAGTGCCACCATAGACAGCAGGACCCTTTTAGAATTCCAGATGCCGCATGTATGTTGCCGCCACCTCTGCTGCTATCTGGTAAGCTCACCAGAGCCCAATGGGGAGTAGACAGGAGCTTACTGGGCAGCAACAACAGCAGTTGCAGTAGCTCCTCCAGTGTCCCATTAGGAGCAGTAAAGGAATGAGACTGAAGGCACAGCAGCTGCTTGGGAAGGGCCTTCATTGAAACAGCAATATCTGTGCCATTGACATCCTGACCTTGCTCATCTTCTTTTGCATTAAGATTCCCCTGGCCCCTCTGCTCTCACTAGCAAAACAGAGTTCCAAATTCGGTGGCAGCACAAATACAGGAGTCGCAATAAATAGTGCAAACCATTGTGTAAAATAAATTACGTAATGTGCGTAAGGATGGGCACAGGCACTCTTGTCTCGGAGGATTTATGCATTCAGGTAGCTACCGCACTGTAATGTCAAGACACCAAGGTATGCAAGACACTAGAGACTTGCAGTGCTGTTACCCGTCACAGTAAATTAATTGCGTCTTGTTATAAATGAGCAACATCATAATGGTATTTAGGGGAGCAAGATAGCCATCCGCAAAGACAGCCCCATAGGCTCCACAGGTAGTGGATAAGCCAGACATAACGCTGGCTAGAGACACTGGCTACAATCCCAAAGCTGCTAATGGATTAATACGGTACTGAATGTGTCACCTGGATGCTCTAGCTTCTTTCCAGGTGTCATCAGGCATCACAGCTGTTGTTTTTTTTTCAACTGGCATAAGGGAGGGAGGAGAACAAGAAGTGGCAATCTATAAATAGCCTGCTTCATTGGTCTAGATCCAGGTGTTGATGGCTCACAGACTTTTGATATGTCTTGATTAGTTTCAGTGGGATATGGAAACAAAATCTACAGCCACGGAGACATTTCTAACACTTCAGGTGGCATGGAGGCAGTTTGTGATATGGCCAAACAGTATGACTGGTAGTATGAGCCGGTGTAAATGATAAACCCAAATGATATCATTTATCACTTATCAAACGATAAATGATAAACCCAAAAATTGGATTGGGTACTGACAATAACAAAGGACAATAATGATGGTCAAGCTCACCCAGGCTCACAGCAGATCGACTCAGAATAAAACTAGCTATGTCCCTCAAACATTGGGAAATGTCCCTCAAACATTGGGATGCTTCAGTGTGTTTCCGAGCCAATCTGACTCTATTTCTGAGGCCCTCTATTCCATGCATAAATCATCCTCCAATCTCCTCCTCTAGCAGCAACTGAGCAGAAAAAATGAAGATTGGGGGGGGGGGGTGTCAACATCTGGCAACTGGCATGCTGTTACATACTGCAAAAGGCAAAAGTACGATGGGAGTCGTAGAGTTCCCAAGGGCCACTGACATTTCAGGGCACATTAGCAGTATACCAGGTGGCATAAACTCCCACATGCTGCCAACAGAGCTGGCACCAAGTTGTACCAGGCCATGGAGCAATGTCAGGGCCCTCATGCGCACACAAAAAGCATGCACTGGTTTTAGGCCTCCTCCCCCTCGCATGGCACCCCATGACTTCTTGCCTTTCTTTGCCCTCCTCCGATGCAGTGTCTCTTTCTCCCCTTGCTCACCTGGCTTCTTTGCTCCCTCCCCATGGTTTCAGTTCATTGTCTTCTTCCTCACTCAGCTTCCTCACACTGCTTGTCTCTCTGTCTGGCCTCAGCTTACTGGATAGGAAGGTGTACCAGACACAAATCTCCTCCTCCCAGGTTCCCCTGTGAATAATCCAGGGGAACCTGGGAACAAGCCCTGTTGGCTATTGTGGGGAGGCAGTGGCGTCACTAGGACGTGCGTCGCCCCAAAGCAGGGGGGGCACGCGTCACCCTAGTGACCCCCCAACTATGCCCCCCAATGGAAATATTGCCGTGATTTTTTGGGGGGCGACCCGGCTGCACCCTGCCCCGTGTGCCCCCCTGTCCCGGAACTCACAGTTTTGCCAATCCGGCAGCGCTCCAGGGCCTTCTGATGAAAGCCCAATGCGTCAATACTCGAACGTTTCTGGTTTTCGCGCATGCGCAGACCGTTTTTGAGGGCAAGGGCCTGCCCTCTTGCCCTCAAAACGGTCTGCGCATGCGCGAAAACCGGAAAAGTTCGCGCATTGACGCATTGGGCCTTCTTTCAGAAGGCCCTGGAGCGCCGGCCGCTCCGAGGCTGGCTCCCGGCCTCAGAGCGTCCGGAGGTGACGTGCACCACGGAGGTGATGCGCGTCACCCCTTTGTGCGTGTGACCCCATGGCGGTCCACCACCACCCCGCCACGCTCCAGTGACATCCTTGGTAAGGGGAAGTGTCTGCACAAGTTCTGACTTGTGTGCAGAGGCGTAACTTGGGTGGAGCCTGAGGGGCAGCTGCCCTGGGCATTCCGTCAAGGGGGGACACAATTTGAGGCCCAAGGCAGGCAGGCGGGTAGAAGGTGTTGGCTATTGGGTGCGAGGGTGAGCCCAGCGGTGTGTCAACTGTCAGGGAAGAGTCATCAGGCAACAGGAGCACCATAGGGGAATGTGATTGGCCGACTGTGACCCTGCCACTCTGGAACCCGAGGAAAAGCAGGAGGGAATAATAGAGCAGGCGCCTCCCCATTTCAATGGGTGACAGTTGGGCCGGGAGGAGGAAGAATGAGAGGGATAACAACAGCCATTTGGAATGCCATGTAGAGGGAGACGGACTCGCTCCCTTCCAGCTATAAACAAAAGTGGCCCAGCAGCGAGATGGGCATGTGAGGATAGAAAGTGGCTGGCTGGCTGGCTGGCTGGCATCCTCACTTGATTTCAGTGAGGAATTACTGTGTAGTGGTTTGACTCTTTGTGGGTAATGGCATTAGAATTAATTCAAAATAGTAATTGAAGAAAAAAGTAAATACAAATTAGTAATAATAGCAACAAATCAGTTATAATGGAAAATCTTTGTATCCTTCAGGAAATTAATGAAATTGCAAACTGAGCATTTTATCTTTGGTTCTGTTGCATTTGTCACAAATGAGAAATGGGAAGTTATTTCAGGTAAATTGCCATAAGAGAATCCCATGCTTTTCTTAAACTTCACAATTTAAACACTTGTTGAAAACATTTTAGCAACCTAGAATAATAACCCTTTCTGGTGCACACGAAATCACATGTGCTTTGCAATCTGTTATTAATGGCCATCAATGCGTGTTCTGAGTTTTGGGATAGCATGTAGTAAGAAATGGGTGAACTGGTGCATAACACCTGCTTGCTCCCAAGTACACGGGTGGTGTGTGTGTGCAATCTAAGGGTTAGGCTGTGGCTTTTTGCCCGTGGACTACAACGGGGCAGTTCTGCCAGGGACGTGCGATGCTGGCGTGGCAAATGAGGCAACCCCGCCCCCTCATAGTTCACAGAAAACACGGGTGCAAGTGGGTAGTATGCGTGCGCCGCCGCAATCTCATGGTTAGGCTGTGACTCTTTTCTGTGAACTACGAGGGGGTGGGGTTGCCTCACCTGCTGCCCCCGCACCACACATCCCTGCAGTATAGTAGCCCATGGGATTCTGCAATACGTTCCACGTGCATGTCCAAGAGGGCTTTAGACTTGCATTTCTGGCACAGTAGTCTCCAGTCCCACTCCCACCCCCCATGATGATTGCCAAACCACTTTTATTGACTGCATCTTCCGAAGGTTTGTGATATGCTAAGTAAGTTTGGGGTTCAAGGGGGAAAAAATCAGTCAAAAATCTGACTGGTCATGCACAACGGATGTGTATAAAATAACTCCTTGGATCCCAGCCAATATATTTCAAATAATCGCAGGGAAATTGAAACTTGATCCAATAGAAGGAATCCAGTTCTTTGCTAACGTGATTGATTTTAACTTCTAGGCTCTAGCATGAGCACTAACATAGCTGTTGAAGAAGGAGAGATCCTATATTTAATTTTGGTGATGACCCAAGTAAATTACTGCACTGGCGAGTGCAGAAACCAGTTGCTTTCCAATTAATTGTATAAGAAGGTCAAATAAAGTAGCAGTCAGAATTGGTATTTATGCATTAGGCATCTATCTGTGTACAGTGTTCATGAATCTGATAAAAGTACATTATTTAATGGCAATCTAAATGCAATCCAATGAAAGTTTCTTTAATTAGAAGTGTCAGTTCATTGAAGCCACCAGCTTCTTACAGGTTAGGAAAGCAAATTTATGAGCAGTAGCATTTAAGTAGTACTGTAGTTTCTTTTATCTACAACAGGGGTTCTCAACCAGTGGTACTTCAGCTGACTGCTGGTGGTACTCAGACCGTTGGACCGCTGGAACCCCCCTCCAACACAGCGCTTTCAGTGATGCATTTTTGCTCCCGAGGCTTCTGCCTTTTGGCCAAGTCTCTCGGGAACGCTGAGAAGGGCCCTCCCACCCGCCCAGAGCCTTGCGTTTTCTGGCCTCTGAAAACCAGGAGGTAACTGGCGATGGTGTCATCGCCAGTCACGTCCGGTTTTACACAGCAGGAGAGTTGCACTGGAGGTGGTACTCAGCTGGGATAGGATGAGATGGGCAGCCCAATCCTAACTAAACTCTTGCACGGTAATGCCCCGGCGCAGGCTGTGCAGCAGGGGTGTTTTGCATGCTGGAGATCTCCTTGGGGTAAGGGGACATTTGTCCCCTTACCCCAGGGTAAGCCCCAGCAGCAGCAACGGGTTGACTCGGACCTGTGCCAGCAATATCCGTGTTGATCTGTCTCGGTGGATCAGGCCCAGGAAGGGGGATAGGATATGGCACGCACCAGCGCCTCTGATCACACCACTTCCGTGCCCGATCCACCCACCTCCACCTCCGTCGTCGCCACTCTCCCCCAACCCATTCTGCCTTCTGTACGAACGTATCTGGTCTGGCAGGTGTCTCTGTGGCCACTGGCACTGGCAGGAAGGCTCTTGCCTTCCCACCGGTGCTCCTAGTTCTAATGCTGTGGCAAAGTGCTTTATTTATTTATTTATTTATTTTATTTTTTCACATTTTTTTATACCGCCCTTCCTCCAAGGAGCTCAGAGTGGTGTACATATTTCCACCCCTCCTTTTTGTCCTCACAACAGCCCTGTGAGGTAGGTGGGGCTGAGAGATAGTGACTGGCCCAAGGTCACCCAGGAAGCTTCGTGGCTGAGCGGGGATTTGAACCTGGATCTTCCAGGTCTAAGTCCGACTCCCAAACCACTGCACCATTACAGTGCTTTTGTGCCAGTGTCTGCCAGCAGAACTCATTTTCTGCTGGCACAAGGGTTTGTTAGGATTGTGCCATAAAATAGCAAAACAGTCTGTAGCAGTTGAGCTGAGAAAAAAGAATTCACACATTTCCTGATCAATAGGATCCCTACTGACAATGTGCCGACTCAGCAGGATAAGGAAGCTAAATAATAGATAGCTGCAGCCTCTTCCAAGTTGCGATCTGCCACAGTAGTTGTTTGGGGTGGTTAGGTTTGGCAGGGCTGGAACCTAAACCCTCAAAGTTTCAGCAGTCTGCCAAGTATGAGTAAAAACAGCAGAAGCAAAACAAGCAGCAGTAAAAACAGATTAAATGTTTGGCTTATTTAATATCTGTGCAACCCATTCATAAAAGCCCTAGGCAGCCTACAGAACAGAAATAAAATCACAATGTGATAGTATAACCATTGATAAAACAAAGATCATAAAAGTAACCTAATTCATTGAGGACTATAAGAATGGAGCAGTAAAAATGTTTTCAGGAGACACTAAAAGCAGAGTGTAATAAAAAGCTTTATGTTGTCTTCTAAAATCTCAAAGGCTTTGTTCAGTTGGGTTTCCTCTAGAGACGTACATTCCAGTAGGCTGGGATAACATCTGAAAATGCTTTTCTGCGTTCCACCTATGGATGGAGGGAAACCCAAGGGTGGAATTCCACATTGGAGTTGGGAACAACATACAGAAGATGTGGAAGGGTTTTATTATCAGATTTCTTTTACATAGGGAAGACAGGCTAAGGTAGGGAGGAACCATCTGGGTCTGATGGTTAGGATTTGGGTTTTCCAGGACCTTGGAGTGCCTCTCACTGGCCCTCTTCTGGGCCCAGGACAGCAGAGCTGCCCACTGCCTTTGGCCACAGTCTGTTACAGGCTTGGGGGCTTTGCTGTCCAGGTGGGGGTTTCCGACTCCTTTTCCCCCTTTCTTTCCCCCCTTTCCCCACAGTAGCTCCTCCTCCACTGTCCTCCCTCTCCAGCATTCTCCGCCTTTCCCTCCTCCTCCACCTCCTCCTCTTAGTTTTGACTTCTGTCCTCATTGTCTTCTCACCACCTTCCTCCAAGCTGCACCACCTGCCCCTCCACTCCTCCTCACCGTCTCGTGGTCCCTGTTCCATCCTCCTGTTTCTCTCACCTGACTCATCCCTTCTCCTTTCCTTGACCCCTTGGCTCTCTCTTTCCTTTCTTTTTCATCTTTTGATCCAGGCCTGCTCTTCTCCCTCCCTCCCTCCCTCCCTCCCCTTTGAAACTCCCAACCAGCCCCTTCCACCCCATTACGTGGATTCAGGTGAGCTGTGTCACCAGCCTGTTCTTGTAGGGCTTTTGCTGCCTAGTGATGATGTCCCCACTGGGTGTAATACCTGGAAGCCCCATCCTACCATAGCCATGCTTAGCCGTAGCAGTGGGTCACACCACCCTTCTCTTAATTGTTACATCTTTTATTGAGGGGATTCTCAGCAGAACCTTCCCTAGACTTTTCAAGGCAAATCAGGACTTCCTAGTCAATTCCATGTATTTGGCCTACCACTTTTGAGTATCTCCCATTCTCCATCCCTTCCACTCTCTCCTCTTTCCTTCTCTTTCCTGTGGAACGAGAAGGCCCTAACCATCCAGAAAGCCCTCAAAACGGTCTCTGCGCATGCGCGAAAATCCGGAAAACACCCGGATGAACGCGCTGCGTGGGCTTTCTTTCAGAAGGCCCTGGAGCGCCGCAGAATGTCTCTTTTGCAAAGGAAATGTAGAGACTGAAGCTGCAATGGTTTGCAGAGGGATAAAAGTTGGCTGAGAAACAGATTATTTTGTTGGAAATTCTGCAGCAGAAGAGGCACTCACTCTATATTATGCTGGAATCGATGCTTTTGGGAACAAAGTATCTTGCTGCTTCTAAGCCATTTGTTTAGGCTTGGATATTGTACATTGACTCTGTCACTTTGGAAGCTAAAATATGACCTGTTCTACTGAGCCCGGGCAAGATAAAGCTGCCCTACCATCTGTCAAATGAAAACCTGAGGCTTATTTGTAGGGTTTATTGGCATTTCACTTGAATTGTTCACTGTCACCAGCACCATCTCTGTAGCAGTTAGATTCGTCACCTTTTCTAACTTATATGAGTTCTGATCTAGTTGAGTGTTGTGTACCTGTGTCTTCCCCCAAATACGAGTTCTTCCTTTAACCAAGAAGTACCCATGTGCAAATAAAGCTCCTGTGTGGTAGCAAACTCATTTCATTGATCAGTGAACAGGGGAGGCCCTGAGATTCAACATACCATACAGATTTCTTTGTGTAGTGTCATATTCTTGACAACCTGCTGCAAGCTAAGGATACATTTCAGGAGTAGGAGAGTTTATTATCTCAAAACTGTACTACTGAGGTGCCAGGACCCATTGAACCAGGCAGAACCCATATCCTTTGATTCTTGATACGTCAGAATGCTAGCTCCTTTTTTCAAATTCCTTGATATGTGTTAGGCTTTGACTGGATTCCAAGCTAGCCTTCTGACTGGCTGGGAACCTTGTATTAAATCTTCCTGAGCAGTGGTGTCATTACGGGGGATGGGAGGGCGGTGGGCCCCCAGGTGCGGGGGGCGACACGTGGCGGGGTGGTGCATAAGCTGCCGATTTGGTGGCAATTCAGCAGTGTGGGCCGGCAGCGGCAAAATCAGCCGTTTTGCAGGCGGCACGGGCAACAGGAGTTGGCCACCCACCTGCCCAAATCACTACTGCCCTGAAAACGACCCAAAACCCGCCAGGGTTTTTTTTCATCTTCCGACGTGGGGCGGGGCTTGTGACATCATGGCCCTGTCACGCCCCGGCCACCCACCCGCCCAAATCACTACTGCCCTGAAAACGACCCCAAATCCGCCGGGGGGTGTTTTTTTCATCTTCCGATGTGGGGCGGGGCTTGTGACATCATGGCCCTGTCACGCCCCCGGGGGAGTGGGCCTGTGCTGTCACATGGGGGGTGTCACGGAGCCCAGTCCCCCCCTGGGGTGTAGCTACACCTCTATTCCTGAGCCACATCAAAATTACCAGTCATAAACATCTGTATGTGATCTATATTGGATCACCAGGACTTTGCTACAATACCAGTTTGATGTTTATACCTTCAATTTCCATCGTGCTTGTTTTGGAGAGCACTGGTTCTCTAGCAGGGCCTTCCAGTAATTGCCCCAGAGCTGTGGACTGATGATCTTCCCCCCCTGAAGTACACGATTCCTGTTCATTACTTGCATTGAAAAAGTGTTGCAACTGGAACCTTTATTATGTGGGTCGTTTGGCTTGGCAGCCTCATCATGTTTGAAGAGATGGATTAGATTAGGGTGAAATTATGTTCTGCCATTGTTACACTGATTGTTTTATTCTATTTTGATTTCAATTGTTTTATTGGTTTTTATTTGTCTTTGCAAGCCACCTTTAACGTTGGGAAAATTGCATAAATGTTTTAAATCAGGGTTTCTCAACCAGTGGTACTTGTACCACCAGTGGTACTTCGGCAAACTGCTGGTGGTACTCGGCCTGCCGGAACCCCCTCCAACGCGATGCTTTTGGTGCCACGTTTTTGCTCCTGATATAGACTCCTGCCTTTGGCCAAGCCTCTCGGGAACGCTGAGAAAGGGCCCTCCCACCTGCATAGAGCCTCCTACCTGCATTTTCTGGCCCCTGAAAACCTGGAAGTAACTGGTGATGATGTCATTGCCAGTCACTTCCGGTGATACGCAGCAGGAGACTGGCGCCGGAGATGGTACTAAGATGGGAAGGGGTTGAGAACCCCTGTTTTAAATGAATAGAATGTTTTGAAAGAATTAAATAAGCCATGTAAATGATTGGAAAATGTGTGTACTGTATGTGTAATGATGGGAAAAGAAGCAGTGAGTGACGGGCTGCTGGGCACAACCTCAGATTTGTGATTTGAAATTCTGTATGAGCAGGAGCTGCCCCATGCAAGCCAAAAATTACTGTGCTGTACATAAAATTACTGGGATTAGCTCCTTCCAGTGCCCTGCATATATGAAGCTGCCTTACACAGAATCTTATACAGATGGCCCATTGGCCCAGTCTAGTCTACCTTGATTGGCAGCTGCTCTTCAGAAGCACAGGTCTTGCCCAGCCTTCCTACTAGCGATGCTGCAGACTGAACCTGGGACCTTCTGCCTGCAAAGGAGGCCACATATATTTATAAGGAATGGGCTCAAAATACAGAGCTTCTCAACTCACAATTTTAGATGGTTAAATCAAGATACATTATCAGCCAATGTGCCGATTTTGATAATTGCATAATTGGCATTCATTCAGATTAAGCATTCAAAGCCAATAGCAGTAGTTAACGTATGTCTCAAATATTGTGTGTCGTCGTCGTCGTCCCCCCCCCCCCCGAACTGACTTGAAATTTTGAATTGGGCATAAATTTATAGAACAGTCCCTTGACTCCTAGGCAGTTAGTTGGCTCAGGAATGTTGTGTGCTGCCTGTTTAGCTGGGGTGGGTGGATAGCTCTGTGTTGCTTCTTGCTTCAGCTTGAACTTCATTACCAAGTATGGTAGTTTCTTTGGAATTTACCAGAAAGATTTGCATGTGTTTCATGGCTGCTTGCTTTGCTTATGTGTACGTGCATGCATGTGCACATCTGGCGTGCGTGCGTGTGTGCGTGCATGTGCATGAGCCTCCTTGATCATGCACAGCTTTGGGCTTCCATCTAGAAAACGTGTTGCCCTCCCCCCATCCCCCATGTTACAACTACAAAGCAGCACTGCAAAAGTAAATTTAGAGCTGGGGGGGAGGGTGCAGCAGGAAAACAACCTTTTTTCCAGACCGTGATGCTCCCAGTCTTCTACCCAGTTAGACAAAACATGTACACTATTCCTGAGCCCCTCCTCATTCTATTATTATTAAAAGAAAAAAGGGATACAAGCAGTATTTGTTTCTACAGGCGGCCACTTTTCTTTTCCTGGGAATATCTTGCATCCCTTAGCTAAGCAAAAAGAATCAAGCTGGAAAAGGGACCCTGCATTGCTGTCTGCTGCCAGATGCCACATTTGGAGATCCATCTGTTATACTTCGGGACGTATTGCTATCCTACAGCTCAATATGCAAAACCCAAGAGTTTGGAATATACTGCCATAGATACATTTTTTACTTTAAAACACTAGGGAGCAACATTGGCAGATAGCCAAGAAGACTTTCAAAAAGCAAACAAAGAGAAAAACACCTCTCATTGTCCCTTGTAAAATACAGTCTCGGAAATGGTTGCGGAAAATTGCGTGCCACCTATCAAAAAGTTTTAAAAAGGCAGATTTTGTCAAAAGCTCCTGAAGGATGTAAATATAGGGATTTGAAAGCTGGGCAAAATGAGTAATAAGGATAGATGAAAGCAGGAACTGCCAAGCAAAGGATTTATGGAAAAGTTGGTATACAATTGTTAAGGAAATGTTTGCACAGAACAGAAGACTGTTTCTAATCTGAGGTCATGCTTTAGAGCAGATGCCCGGCTACTGTGGAACTCGGTTGGAAACTTGCAGAGGGAAAGGGAAATAGGTGGCACCAAGTTTCTTATCCCAAGACTGTAGCATCTTACTTATGGAAAGCAGCCTCAGTTCGCAGCCTGGGAATCCCTGTGTGCACTGCAGGTAGCTGAGCGACCAGAGCTGGTGGTGTTCGAATGCTGTGTGGCTTCAAGGTCTTGGTTTAATGGAGCAGTTGAGTCAAGATGGCTGACTTGGGAGCCCACAACAGTTCAGCAGTGAGCCACAGCATTACAAGTTGGAGTGTTTTCCGGGGCACCAAAGAAGATACTGGAGTGACTCAACCCAACCAGGCTGAGTATTGGCTCTCTTCACACAGAAGGAAGACTATAAAAGCTTCCTGTTCAGATTGAAACTTTGCCTGGCTAATGACAGTGTTTACTGCTTCTGGGCTTATTGTTTGATACTGGCTCTATTTTGGGTTCTTGGTTCCTTGCTTCCACTTGATGGCTCCCTGCAGCTAAGCTCAGATAGGTTGCAATCAAACCTGAAACAAACAAAAAATGTAATCGAATTTAAGCGAAGTTAATCTTTCTTGTGCAGAGTTAGACTATTGGTCTGTCTAACCCAGCATTGCCTACTCGGACTGGTAGTAGCCCTCCAAGGCCTCAGGCAAGAGTCTTCCTCAGCATTGCTACCTGGAAATCTTTAAACCAGTGTTTCCCAAACTTTTTTGACATAAGAACATAAGAAGAGCCCTGCTGGATCAGGCCAAAGGCCCATTTAGTCCAGCTTTCTGCATCTCATAGTGGTCCCACCAGATGCCTCAGGGAGCACAAGACGACAAGATAACCTGTTTCCTGTTGCTCCATTTGGACCTGCGGCTCCATTGACCATTGGCGACCATTGGCTGCGCCGGCTCCCCATTATATTATGTTGATGCCAATGCACTGTTTACCGAGAGGATTCCGTGGCACTCCATGGCTCCCCTGGCTGGTTTCTGTGGCTCCCCTGGGAGTTGCGCCTCCCAGTTTGGGAACCACTGCTTTAAACTGAAGATGGAAGGAACTGATCTGAGACATTTTGTGTACAAGGTTTTGTTCCTCCAAAAACCTAGTCAGACAGCAGTGGGATTAGAAATCAGGCCTTCCATTCTTGAAAGCAACTTCCTGTCCAGGGCAGGAAGGGCCGGCCCTAAAGAAGCTTTTCCGGCAAGCAAAGTCCCAGTAAAAAAACCTCTGGCGTGCCTCTGTGTGTAGTTGGGCTTGTCTGGTTCTTTACTATTTCATTATAAAGAAAAAGCATCACATTCTTCTCTTTTCAATATTCCACATAAAATGTTTCATTTGCCAGTCCACTGCAGAACCCATTTGATATATTTGCAGTGTAAATGCTGTTCTTGGATGCTATTGTTGCCAATGTGAAGTGCATCTAATTACTCTGAGGTTGCAAAGAGAGCCATTTCGCCACAAAAGAAAATTGGCACTTTCTCAGTCAAACAGATTACCTTCTCAGCAACATTTTATGTTGCTGAAATTACTAGTAAATTGCAATTTCTCATGGTGTTTCTGTTTCTGGGCTGTCGGAGAAGCTAGTTCCAGAATTGGTGTAGGAGAAAGACAAAAACCAAAATCCCAGCACTTGTGCGTTTATGAGACAAATAATATCTGTATTAATAATGAAATACCTCGTGGCTCTATGGCATTGAGAGCAGCACATCTATTTGTCAGCCTTGTTTCTGAGATCCATTTACCATGCTCAGCTCTATACAAGGGACATGTTCCTTACACACACAGCCATAGTAGAGAAATGCTTTATTTTTGTCCCATGACATCCTGGGAATGAAAGTAGAATTTTCTTCGTCGTACAAGCACAAAAAGGTGGTTTTTTAAAAAAGCTATCCAAGGTGGTTTTTTTAAAAGCTATCTCTGTGCTTTAAAAATACCAATAAGAGCATGTTCAGCTCACATCATAATTTTGAGACATTGACAAATGAACCAAATGAATGAGATTTGACCTTCTTTTTCTTTGGCTCTATGATTAAGATTCCTGTGATTGTTACTGTTGCTTAGTATTATTATCATCAAATGTAGTAGTAGTAGTAGTAGTAGTAGTAGTAGTAGTAGTAGTAGTAGTAGTAGTAGTAGTAGTAGTAGTAGTAGTAGTAGTAGTAGTAGTAGTAGTTGAAGTTGATGCACCACCATCCATGTACCTTACGCATGGTCCCTATCCCTGAAGGGCTTACAGTAGAGCCCAGAGATGTCGGAAGCCCGAACGGCGCCTGGCGCAGGGGGCGGGGCCAGCGTCGCGTCACATCGATGCGCCGCCCCCCTGCCGGAATCGAAGCCATTTCGGAGCTGTACCAGCTCACGGGAGGGCAAATCCAGTGCTTCCGTAAGTTCTCCCGATCGCGCCCTCCCACACGAGCTCCTGGAGCTCCTGCTCCATGCGCTCCACCGTTCCTCCGCCGCTGGTAGAGCCCTTCACCAAGAGCCTAGATCCTGATTTTTTGATGCTACTGCAAAGCCCCTCAAATGGGTCAAAGTGGCTATGGGACCAAATGTGGCCCTGGCTAACTATTGGTGGTCTGTATGTGGGCTAAAATGATTGATTTAAGATACATTGGGACAATTTTCTACTTTAAAAATAGTTACAGTACTAAAACAACACCGTTAGTCACAGCCGGTTAAAACAGCACTAAAACAATTGTTTCTAAAAGGTCAGGTATTATTTGTCTAGCATCTGAAGGAACAATAATGTGGATGCTGAACAAACCTTCCTGGAAAGAGAATTCCACAAGTAGAGTACCACAGCCAAGAAGATCAGCTCCCCTGTACCCAGGGGGGAGGGCCTGCAAAGAAGACCTTAACCAGGAAAATGTGAGACCAGGCTTCCTTCAGGATTATACAGAGATTGTGCTGCAGGAGCAGTGCTTAGTTAATTAAACAGAGCCACAATAATGCAAAGTTATCCCAAAATGAAAAGAAAGTGATCTATGGGGTATTTCTTCTGTTATCCTTTATTTTTGAGGTCTGTATGCTCTATAGAATTGCCCATAGAGCTGTTCTCTGTGGTATCCTCTTGTCAGTATTGACTATTGTTGCCAGTCTATTACATTACTGATCTGCGCAGTCAAACTATGCTCTAGCAGTGCTGGGGTCTAAACAGCCACTGATTGTCTGATCTGGCTTGACAAAGATTTTTGCTATTGATTCCACAGACTGCCAGGCAGGTGATGTCGCTGGAGTTTGTAATTAGTATTTTGTTCAGAATTTGAATTTGTCAGAATGCTCAGAAGTATGACTAATTGAACGTCGATTCCCTGAGAAGTTCTTGCCTGTCTCGGAATGTGGAATGAGATTTCTGCACGTGCACCGTCAGCATTCAGAGAGAAATAACTAATTCAAGCTGATGTGCAAAAGTTCTTTACAACTTGGCCCTTGCTTTTGATGAAATGCTGATTGAAATTATCATTGATCACACTGACATTTCATGAACTCAAAAGCCAACTGCTTTTCTTTAAACAGAACCATGCTAGTTTTTTTTCTTTTGTATTAGTCCCTTACTCTTGATTTAAAAAAAAAATCTTATTGATCACTGTGAAACTACATAACCAAACTGCCTATCCAAACAGCCTTTTTTATTTTGTTCTTTTCACTCAATTGTTTCTTTCTGTCCAGCATCGATATCTAAAACCCTCTCTTGTCCCCACGTTTGTTGTTTGGGAGGGGTGGCGGATAAAGATAAAACACTGCAGTGTTCCTAAGAGGCCATATAAGATACACTGTGTGGCACCATCAGTGTTTGCACACCAACATTATGAGCTAAAGCAGAATGATCAGAAATAGGCAAACTTTTTTTCTTTCTTTCTGAGATCTTTCATAAATACAAAGTCAATTTTGAACTGAGCTCAGAGAAATCTGACCATCACCACACCAGATTGGTCAAGCCAGGGTCAGCCCAAGACCTCCTGACACCTGTGGCGGTATGTCAAATGCTGCCCACTTGCCTGGTGATGTGTCAGCCTTTGCTCCTCCCACTCTCCGATGTTCTAGCTCAGCTGTCTCCTCCCCTCCACATTTCTTCCTCTTTGTCCTCTTCATTTTTCAATCTAGGGCAGTGGTTCCCAAACTGGGAGGCACGGTTCCCAGGGGAGCCGCGAAAACCAGCCAGCCATGGAGTGCCACGGAATCCTATCGGAAAACAGTGCAATGCCAACTGGCAGGCATCAACATAATGTAATGGGAAGCCGCAGCCAATGGTCACCAATGGTCAAGGGAGCCGCAGGTTGAAAAAGTGTGAGATACACTGATCTAGGGAGTGGGGGGAGGAGGAGCAGCAGTGGAGGCAATTAGGCAGACAAAGATGGGCACCCCCCCCCACACACACACACACCTCAATCTGCTGCCGGAAATGACCGCTTGCCTCATGGATGGGCTGTCCCTGGGTCAAATGTTGCCCTGAGTCGACATACCAGTTTCCTGATTTACCAGTCTGGCTTCCCAGACTCTGCTTAGCTCTGCCAATTGTGTACTAAATTTCACCCTGGCCTGCTGTAGCCCCACCTAAGAGGTTATTTTCAAAATCAAAAAATTGGCAACTCTCATATTGGCATTCAGTCAGTAGTGAGAGAATGCTGGAAAAATTAGAGAAATGTAGAAAATAACTCTTTATGGCTAGCACACTGCAGTGACTTTTGATAGTGTGCCTTTTAGCAAAGATAAATTACAATAAACCAGGCACAATGAGCCAGATAACGGATTTGTTATGAGTGTAAAGCAACATTACCAACAATGTGTCAGCCATAGGGCACAGGAGATAAAAGATCACTTGAGTGTATTTTAACTCATATGTTTTATTGACTGTCGCTTCGGTATTTTTTTTTATGGAGAAGTGACTGTAATGTTTTATAAAGGAAAACAGGGTGTATAAAGTGAAACAAGCATCTCAATTTGTTTTCTGAATTAAGTATAGCAGCACTTCAGATGGAGGTGCTGCAAGCACATAGCACATCTTAATTGCAGATACAGAGCAGACCCAGCATTATGTAAGAAGAGCCCTGCTAGATTAGAGCAAGGCCCAGTGTCCTGTTTCCAACAGAGGCCAGTCAGATGCCTCTGAGAAACCACAGGCAGGGCATGAAGGTAATAGCCACCTCTTGCTAGGTCACATCTGATATTCACTACTAATCTATAACTCTTCAGTGGGAGCTCCTTCCCAATCTGCACTATGTTTCCCAATCTGCACTATGTTTCCCACTTCCCAATCAGCAGTTATTGGTATAAGATGGAGTCATAGCTAATCCAAGCTCCCTGGGATATGTACTGTATTCAGTCTATATCGGTAATGCACATTATGATTTTAAACGTTTTTTATAAGAAACGTAAATGTGTGACTTGGTTTTGAAGTTCCATGGTTTCAAATCTTTTTCTTTAGGAATTGCATTGGGAAACTGCAGCATTCAAATTATAACACAAATTGTACTGAACAAACCCACTTCATTTGGTTTTGCACCAGTACAATGCACTTCAGATTCAAACAAACCTCTTCCTAGACCTTCCTTTTCTGTAAAGCAGGGGCGGGGAACCTTTTCCCTGGCGAGGGCCGTTTTTAAATATTAGAATTTTGCTTGGGGGCCGGCCATAAGGCCAGGCGCCATTTTTATTTATTTAATTAATTTTTGCCCCTGCCCCCCCATCGGCCTCCGGATGCTCTGCGCTCACCGTCTGAAGCCGCCGCCGGGTCCGCGCGTCACCTCCGGAGACCGGAAGAGGGCCTCTGCACGTCCTCCCCGGCCGCCGCCTCGACCCCTTCTCACCAGACCGTTGTCGGCCATTTTGCACATGCGTACTATGCCAATGAGGGCAAGAGGGCAAGAGCTTGCCCTCATCGGCGTGGTATGCATGTGCGAAATGGCCAACGGCCTGGTGAGAAGGGGTCGAGGCGGCGGCCGGGGAGGACATGCGGCGGCCCTCCGGAGGTGACGCGCGGACCCGGCGGAGTCTCCAGGGGCCAGTTGAGCGGCCTCCTGGCAATCTCTCCGGGGGCCGGATGGTCTCGAGGGCCAGATCCGGCCCTGGGGCCAGAGGTTCCCCACCGCTGCTGTAAAGCCTTTGGCGCAATGCCTGAGTCCACTCTGCCTGCTATAACTAAGCTGAAGTACAAGTAACTGAAATAGCCACATATTCTTCCCTTTCGTCTGCTGTTTCCCTTTTGTATGATTGCAAGTCCCTTCGGGCAGGGAACATGTGTCCTTTTATTCTGTGTAAAGTGGTATCTACACTGGTGATACTATGTAAATAATAATAAGTAATTTTTCTATACTTAGGTTGCATTGAACGCATGGTATTCCTTTTATTCAATTAACTGCTCTGTATTGTCAACTTTATGGGCCATAGGGTGGCGCAGTGGGTTAAACCACTGAACCATGAGCTGTCGATCGAAAGGTCGGTAGTTCGAATCCACGCGATGGGGTGAGCTCTCGCCGCTCGGACCACCTCCTGCCAACCTAGCAGTTCAAAAGCATGTTAATGCGAATAGATAAATACACACGCTGTGCACAGCAGCAGGGAGCAATGGCGTCACAAGCCGCAGGGAGCAGTAGTGGGGTCGGCGGCGGGGTCGGCGCGTCACTCACCCCCCCTCAGGCACATCACACACACACACACACCCAGAGCAGTGTCAAACCCAGAGCAGCGTCAAATTTGGACAGCGGCCAACTACCATGCTGCAGACAGTTTCTGCACATCCTTTTCAAAATGGAGTTTGCAGGAGACCAGGATTTGCTCTTAACATTACAGGAAGCAGATCAGCATGGCTTGTGTTTGCAGCAGGTTGGAGGGAGGAGGCCCTCCAACCTGCACCCCAAATCCACCACCCACTTGGGCCCCTCACAATCTGATGCAATTCACTTCAGGTGGCTACATGGATCGGCTGGCAGTGCCTCAAGGTGTTCATAATTAGATTTGGAATCTTTCCATATGAACTCTTGCACATGTAAATGCAAGCCTTTATCTGGGGTATTCTATGCTTTCGTTTCTGCAATAATATCCAAGTCTAGTGTTTTGAAATGTTACTAGATCTGGAGAACTCATTTTGAAACTTCATCCTGTGGGACAAGATTCTTAAGCGAGCTGCTGATGTCTGCTTATTGACTGGCGTTTAGAACTTTGGAATTGCCTAATTAAACAGGCATATGCTCTGTGTACCTTTTACGCGTATGGCCATAGGACCAAACTGCATAGACTTTAATTGGCTCTTGCAGGCTTGATTTTTTTATTACTAACCAGCAGTTGCAGAGGGATTGGTTTGGAGCAAAGGCATGGATGCTAACGCTTTCCCCTAGACATGGTCTCCCCCACACACACAAACAGTGGAATGCCCCAATCCAGATTGGGAATACAGCATGAGGAAAGGGTTAAAGTTCCCTCCTCTTCATGTTGTTGTTGTTGTTGTTGTTCAGTCGTTAAGTCGTGTCCAACCCTTCGTGATCCCATGAACCATAACCTGCCAGGCCTTCCTGTCCTCCACTATCTTTCTGAGTTCACTCATTTTCATGTTCGTTGCATCGGTGATGCTGTCTAACCATCTCATCCTTTGCCTTCCCTTTCTCTTTTTGCCTTCAATCTTTCCCAGCATCAGAGTCTTCTCCAGAGAGTCCTCTCTTTGCATTAGGTGGCCAAAATATTTGAGTTTCAGCCTCAGTACCTGTCCTTCCAGGGAACAGTCAGGGTTAATTTCATTTAGGATTGACTGATTTGCTCTCCTAGCAGTCCAAGGGACTCTCGGGAGTCTTCTCCAGCACCACAGTTCGAAAGCACCTATTTTTCGGCGCTCAGCCTTCCTTATGGTCCAACTCTCGCAACCATACATTGCTACTGGGAACACCATCGCCCTGACTATACGAACTTTTGTTGGCCTGGTGATATCTCTGCTTTTTATTATGCTGTCTAAGTTTGCCATAGCTTTCCTTCCAAGGAAATGTCCAAGGACTCTTCATGATACCAGTCCATTGGACTCTTGATGATACCAGTCCAAATTGCCCCTTCAGCTGCTATTTCATTCAGAAAATGTAATTGCATCAGGGGTTACTGATGTCCAACGTAACAAGTAGTTTGACCCTTCTAGAATATAGTCTGGCAAAACTATGTGCGTACTGTATGTTTAACATCCCAGAATGAATGAAATCCTTCCCAGTGCTTTTAGCTGTCAGCCAATCAAAATGAGTGAGTGACAGAATTCAGCATAAACCAAATTTAAATGTTAATGCTTAAAGTTTAGGATTCATAACAGACCCGAGGTGTCACGCTATCCCTGGTCTTTCTCAGAAGTCACAAAGGGGAAGTTGGATGACTGTATGATGCATGTCAATCTCTCATAGCACAATTCTATACCTGCTTACTCAGAAGTAGGTCCCACTATGTTCAATGGAGCTTACTCCCAGGTACGTGTGCATAGGATTGCAGTCTAAATTTGGTTTATGCTGAATTCTGTCACTTGACTCAATTTGATTAAAGCTATCAGATGCTTTGCAACATTTCAGGCATTTTTCCTTTTAGTGCAGCTGTCTTTATCTTGACCTCTTTATTAAACAAGGTAGGCATGATAAAGCCCAGCAGTTTGTAATTCTTCCTTGAGCAAATCTTTACATTTGAGAGCAGGAAGTATTTTCATATTTAATGTTTCTGGTTAATTCCATGATTCTGAGGTAGCGGAATTAATTTTGTAACCATTAGCAAACAGGAAGAAAAGGATTGTATCTGATGATCATGTCACGCTAATGTGCCCTAGTTCAGAACACAGCACAGGAATGTGTGCAATGCCATGGGAAGACCTGTGTGAGTTGATAAACAAGAGAGCAGAAGAATCGGGTTTTGCATTGAATGCAGTTTATTTTCGTGAAGTGAGAATGATCACAAAAGCAGAGGCATTCATTGCTATATTTTTTGACTGAAGGAACACAGAAATCCTCCGTTTTGGACTGTTCTTGGTTCAGCAGCAAAACTATAGACACTGCAGCTCCGTGAGCAGGTGGGCAACAGCTGGGCAGCTGTTCAGACTCTCCTTCTAAGATGGGCAAGAGTATTTGTGAGGAAGAGCAGGAGAGGAAAGCCGCCTTGATTCTTCGTATATTGAAGCATGATCTGGATGGAACTTGTTAGTCCATTAGAAAAAGCCTAAAATAAAAATAAGGGAATACCTTTATTAGAGATGAACTGAAGTATCACAATGGCTTTCAGTTCCCAAAGGCCACTGGGAGAAAGAAACACAATGGAAGTTCCCCTTTGGAAAATACAGTACTCCCCCCCCCCATATCCGCTGGGGATATGTTCCAGGCCCCTCCGTGGATACTTGAAACCGTGGATATGAGCGAACTTTCCCTCCATGGTTTCCTGAGGGGCCCCCGCCCTGCCTCCCCTGCGGGCAGGCATACTCGCCCCCCCCCAGTTCTTATTTTTCTTTCAGCAAGCTTTGTTTCTTCCATAAAACAAACAGAGAAGCAGCCTCCGTAGCAGGCAAGTAGAACGAGACTAAGTCCTAGAGAGGCTCTGCAAGATTTCTGTTAACCTTGCAGAGTCACTCTAGGACTTAGTCTCGTTCTACTTGCCTGCAATAAGCAGCCAGAGGCTGCTTCTCCTGTTTGTTTAAGGAAGAAACGAAGCTTACTGGGGGAAAACGTAAAAGCCTGGGGGGGTCCCCACGATCCGTGGATAACTGAAACCGTGGATAGCAGATCAGTGGATATGGGGGCCCACCTGTATATGATGCAGAGTGTGCACAATTGGAGATCTACGTGTGTGTGTGTGGGGGGGTAAGATATGTTAATCAGATTTGGCACTATAGAAAGTAGCTCTAATCAGGAAACAGGGGCACCTAAGAAACAGCAGATTTGGGAAACGATGGCAGTGGCCAGCAGTGAATGGGCTTGGAAAAGCATGAACGTTTGGGAAATATTTTTTTTTAATTTTAAGATTTTTATTTAAAGATGTGGGGAAAGGAAGTACATCAGACAGAGGAGGGGGTAGTACATAGGAAAAAACGATTGGTAACCGTTTGTTCGCAGCCTCCACCTTTAACTGTTAAAGATCCAAAATTACATAAGCTTATCTTCATTCTATAATAATTTTCGTTCATCATCAACAATATTTGCTTTAACATAATCAAAATACTTATTGGGAAATATTTGTGGGGCCTCCAAGCTCTATTTTCATCCCCAAATCAAAGTCCCCAAAATCAAAATGGGCACATTTGTCGTGCAGTCCCATTGAAAACATACTCTGAAAGCATAGAGGAGAAATAGATTCTGTACCAAGGCCACTTGGAGAGCAAAGCTAATTTTTTTGTGTATCATTTAAACGGCATGCTACTAATATAATTTTTGTGTGTCATTTAAATGGCATGCTACTAATAGAATGAAATCACATTTGAAGGAGACTCTCTTCTCTTTCCTGCTCTGCTGCTTGCCAAGATGATGTTGTTTTCCAAGGGGTTGGGACCCACTTTGTATAAAAAGATGTTAAGTGCTGATGTGAAGTAAAAGCAACATCATTTATTAGCTTTTGAAAAAGCAGCCCTAATTGTATTTTTCCCCATTTAGTCAGTCTTTCAACATTACGGGCAGCCAGTGAACATCTGCAGAATTTTATTTTTGAAGAGTAGCAGGACAGTGAGAAAACACTGGTTAGGTGCATGTCAGACAGCATGAATGCTGGTGCAACTCCTGAAAATGGGGCCGTTAATTACAATGGAAATGCTCAGTATCCCAGTTGCCCCCAAATCCATCCCTTTCTCGTCAGGAAGACTAGGTTGGAAACTAACTCTAATAGATGACCAAAACTTTAGTCACCAGTGACTCAGGATAACATTGATAAAAAGGAGAGGACAGAGCACAGCCAATTTTCTGTCACCACTTTTGTGGCCAAATCAACTCAGTGGTATGCAAAAAAATACAGGACACTCTTTCTGTCTCCTACCATCTTCATTGTGTGGCTCCTCCCTTCTGATTGCTTTCTCAATCAGCTTGCATTACCAGTATCCATCCAATGTCATTCCGAACTCTTGCACAACCTCATTTTCAGGTCCATTCCTTGATAAAATCATTGCTGGATGGTGTAGTTACAAAACTCAAGGGTTGGTATGGATCTCAATAGTTGTTTGCAGGGGCTTCAGACCCAGTGGCATAGCTAGACTGGAGCGGAGGCAAGTAGTTCTGCAAGACTCTGTTACACCGGAGCCAACGGCCTCTCCCCCTTGCTGTTGGAGCCATTCTGGCGGCAATGGCAACACGCAGGACACTCCCCTGTCGCTGCTGGAATGGCTCCAACAGCAAAGGGGAGGGGCAGCTGCCTCCGGTGTAATGGAGTCTTGCAGAACTACTTGCCTCCGCTCCAGTCTAGTTTCACCTCTGTTCAGACCCCTCTGATTCCTAGTTTAGTTGAAGCATGTTTTGCATTTTGGCAGCTTGATATGGAATTGCATGGATCGGACTTTGTATTTACTGGGTATCTTTAACTACTTTTGTAGCGTTGATGGGCTCCAGTGAACAAGTCATATAAATGGCAGCAGAGTACATTTTGAGTTCTTCTGTGAGTGTAAAATGTCTTCTTAGAACTTCAGGCCTTGTATCCCTTCTAGAAGAAAAGAGAATGCATGCAATTTTTTACATTCCTTTGCTCTCTTGTCTAAGGCTTTTGAGATGCAAGGAGACCAAAACAACCTCACCTTTAGAGTTCTATAGTATTCAACAGAAGGTTAAAATGAATGGTACTAATGATTCCTTAGGAATCAAAGTCTTTAATACCTTCTATAATAAGCTATACTGTACATTTAGTTTCTCATATGTATAATTGCTAACTCGCAGCTGCTAAAATTAATGCCTAGACCTTGAAATTTTAAAAACTACAGTGGACTGTAGAAATTGTATAAGTAATTATTAGATCTGAACCATGACTGTACTCAAGAGGGGAGAATTCCATGATACTGCTTAAAATTAAACAGATGCTATAGAAATAGCACTAATGTGAAACACTGCTAGACTAATCTTAGAAAGCCGAGCAAAGATTACATTTATTGAGAAAATGCTCACATGCACGCACACAGATTTGATTTGTAATTTGGCTAGGAAAATGGAGTTATTTTTCTCCAAAATAGCTTGGTTTAGTCTAAGCTCATTATGAGCCAGAATCAGACCCTTTGATATTGTTGGGTCTGCACCCTCCTCCCAGTTTCCTTACCTGGGGACACGTGCTGGTGTTCCGACTGCAACAAGAGGGTCTTTATCTTGACCCTCCCTTCCTTCTCCCACTGCCCCAGTGCCTGGAACTAGTGTCGTCGCTGGCCCGGGCCACAACGGATGACACCAATTTTGGGGGTGACACCACGGCTGCTGTGCTGTCCAGGCTCATCGGTCTTCTCTCAGCTGCTCTGAGTCACTTCTTTGTGTTCTCACGAGCAAAGCTCACAAGAACATGAAGAAGCGACTCAGAGCAGCTGAACACCCCAGGGAGGGGTGATACCCCCTTGGCTCGACTGTGTTCAGCGGCTCCACCTCTGAGCCGAAGCCAAGTCAGTTCAAAGGGTTAAGCTGTGGCTCTGATCTGGATCAGCCTGCCTCCATAGCTGTTATTTAGGGAAGGAAACACCAGCAAACCATGGCCACTTGTGGATTGATCCTTAGTTTTTACTAGTTAGTTCCTATATAACTAAGGACTCAATACTATACTTGATGTTGTCATTCCTCTTCTTGCGATGACGCTGACTACCGTAAAGCAGTCAGTGTCAGTCACAAAAGGTGCTGTGACAGCGCACCACTCATCACCCAGCCTGCAGTGCAAGCAGGAAGGCCTGCACCCTCCCACCTGCTCCAGTGGATCCCTGTCATTCACCAGAGGGGGTAAGATCTCATGGGAAGTGGGATGGGGTGGAGAGAGGGTGTAACGGGGCGTTGAGGGTTAGGTTAGGCCTCCTGCCTTCCCTGACATCTTCCTGCAGTGAGTGTTGGGGGATCCGTTGGAGCGGGTGGGAGGGCACAGGCCTTCCTGCTTTCACTGCAGGTTGCGCGCTGGGTGGTGCGCTGTCGCAGCGCCTTTTGTTTGGAACGGGGACAAGGAGGGAGTGAAATTGGGAGAGGGCATAACAGGGCAGGGAGGCTGTGGGAGGGGGTGGACGCATCATGGAAGGCATGGCCCGGATCCTGTCCCCTCCAGCAGCAGTCTCCCCGCCCCTTTCTCTCCTTGGACTTCTGCTAGCACAGGTTCGAGGAGACTCACTGTGGGTTGGGAGCCCAATCCCGGCCTGTACTCCCATAGGATGCAGCAGTCGCCATTTTGGCACTGCTGCAAAGAAGGGGGATGGGGAAATGGTTAGGATTGGGCTGTAACTTGGTTTTCATTTCTTATGTTTTACATTCAGTGATGCTAAAACGTTGAGAAACCAGATGGGATTTTTTAAAAAAATCCCTGGTGCTTTTTACCATGGAGAATACCTTTAAAGGAAATCAAATGATACTCTTTGGGAAACTCTTGACAAGAAGAAAAACGAAAGAAGACGGTAAGGTCACAAGAGTTGACCTTCCTTTGAGTTATGAATGAGGATGCCTGTCTCTTGGCATTTTGTCATTCACTAGGCTGATAACAATCCAATGTAGACAGTTCAGTGGCACTTTATAACAGAATTATTGGCTATAACTCATCTCAGTTTTGACATGATATTCTATTTGGGGGAAAGACCAGCACAATGTATAATCTAGTAAGGGCACGTAATGCAAGGAAAGCAGTTAAGCTCATTATTCAAGTCATGTTCAGATATCGCAAGAAAAGTGAGACTTAGATGGTGCTCTCTAATTAGCAGGTCCTTTTTAAATGCCTGGTTCTTTCTTCAGTTAATCAAGCCACCTAGATCGGTAGCCTGACAGCAAAGTAACATATGCAGCTTCTCATCTCTCATACAATACTTACTAAATGGGATGTCATTTTTTTTTCATCCCAAATGCATAATTTATTCTTTCCACCCACACAGCACCAACTTACAACTGGAGACTGGCAAGTGATCACTGTGAAGTAATGTTGCTAAATTTTGTCATCCTCTAGTTCAGAGTACAGTACAAGCTTTGGCAACTTATAATGCTTGCATTAAATACAATGTAAGTAAGCATTGTGATCCCTGAGTTGTACTTTGGCTTTGATTCCTACCTGGAGAACTACAGCTGCATCCGCTGCAAATGCTGCCCTGTTCCCAACACACGTGTACCTCTATCTCAGAATCTGCCAGGTATCAATGACGAACATGGGCAGAGAAAGGGTTAAATTGCCCGCCTCCCCACCAGTTCTTTCCTAGGTTATCCCTTTCCACACCCATCCAGTGATTCAGAACAGACCCAAGGAAGTACTTCTTGACACAGGATATAATTGTGAGCTTATGGAATTTGCTGCCACAGAATGTGGTGCTGGCCACTAGTTTAGGTGACTTTAAAAGGAGATTATACCAATTCTTGGAGAATGAATCTATCAATGGCTTCTTGTTATTATGTACTGGTATACCTCTTATATGCAGAGTACATTATGAGAAATGCAGGGCTGAATGAATCGCAAGCCGGAATCAAGATTGCCGGGAGAAATATCAACAACCTCAGATATGCAGACGATACCACCCTAAAGTGAAGAAGAACTAAAGAGCCTCTTGATGAGGGTGAAAGAGGAGAGGGCAAAAGTTGACTTGAAACTAAACATTAATAAAACTAAGATCATGGCATCTGGTCCCATCAATTCCTGGCAAATAGAAGGGGCAGAAATGGAAGCAGTAACAGATTTTACTTTTTTGGGTTCCAAGATCACTGCAGACGGAGACAGCAGCCATGAAATTAAAGGACGCTTACTCCTTGGAAGGAAAGTTATGGCAAATTTAGATAGCATAATAAAAAGCAGAGATATCACCATGCCAATAAAAGTTCATATAGTCAGGGCAATGGTGTTCCCAGTAGCAATGTATGGTTGCGAGAGTTGGACCATAAGGAAGGCTGAGCGCCGAAGAATAGATGCTTTTGAACTGTGGTGCTGGAGAAGACTCCTGAGAGTCCCTTGGACTGCTAGGAGATCAAATCAGTCAATCCTAAATGAAATCAACCCTGACTGTTCCCTGGAAGGACAGGTACTGAGGCCACCTAATGCGAAGAGAGGACTCTCTGGAGAAGACTCTGATGCTGGGAAAGATTGAAGGCAAAAGGAGAAGGGGAAGGCAAAGGATGAGATGGTTAGACAGCATCACCAATGCAATGAACATGAAAATGAGCAAACTCAGGAAGATAGTGGAGGACAGGAAGGCCTGGCGGGATATGGTTCATGGGATCACGAAGGGTCGGACACGACTTAACGACTGAACAACAACAATACCTCTGAGTACCAGCTGTTGGGAAGATGAACAGCAGAGGAAGTGTAATTGTCTTCATGCTGCTTCCATGGACAAGAGGCTGATGGACTAGATGGGCAGCCCAATCCTATCCTTCCCCGGCGTAGGCCATGCAGCGTGAGCCGCATGGCCCATGCTGCATCCTATCTGGGGAAGGAGGCAGTTGGAGGTCTACTCAGTGGACATTTGTCCGCTTACTCCAGCTAAACCCCCAGCCGCAATGTGGCTACTCGATTCCTTGCTGGCTCTTTAGCTGGTGGAGAATTCAGCAGCCCTGTGTCGGGGGAAGAGGCTGACAGGATAGGCTACAGCGCTGATCCCTACCCCTCCTGGACCCATTATGACCCCTCTCCGCCCTCCCCCAGCCCCCGTGCCACTCGGAGCAGCCTTACATGCTCTGTCACATGGGGAACCTGGATTCAGCACTGTGTCAACAATTCAAAGACATTTGTAAATACAAAGCCACTTCTGAATTGTTGCATTTAAACAAAGTGCTTTCCTCCACAGTGGAAAGATGAATTGTTGCATTTAAACAAAGTGCTTTCCTCCACAGTGGAAAGATGAAATATTCTATTTTCTGAAGAGACTCTATTCAAAATCAGATGGATAAGCAATGAGGTAACATTAAAAATGAACATACTTAATTTCCACAAAGTTCTATTAATGTTGATGTCCCTTCCCCTCCCCTCCGCTTCATTAGCGGTTCAAACAGCTGTTGTTTCTATGGGCTGCTGGGAGATAAGGCAATACATGCATAACCTTTTTGTTCCACACCCCCTTGGATATGCTCTCTCCTTTCAGAAAAGTCCTAAATGTCTTCGTTATCTCCAGGAAGCTTGCTGTGCTTTACATCTGTTTCCATTGCCTCCATCTATTTAGTAATCATGGTTTCATTTCCTGCTCACCTTCTCAAGATGTTATCAAATGCATATGAAGGAAGGAAGCTATTGGAAAGAACGTCTGTGCAGAGTTGTAGGGAAGAAATCAGGCCTTGATGCAGCCAATAATGGTATTCAAAGGATATCATTCTCCCCTCACCTTCATTCCCCACCCCCACTGCCCCCAACTTGTAAAAGAAATGTGCTTCCTTTTGTTGAGGAACTTATCAACCTGTAGTCTTGGCACCAAGATTAAATCTCTTTAAAGAATACATTTTTTTAGAATATCTGGATAGCATTTGAGATTATTACGAATCCCTTATATAGGAGCAACCTCATAAATAATTATAGCCTGTGCTATCTTGGAAAAGTAATATAAGAAAGAATATCTAAGGTAATAAAACATGATTCTCACTTGCCTATAGCTTGAGGTGGAGAGCTTACATATTAAATGTCAACCTCACTTTCCAGATAGCAATGAGAGGTTATTTGCTCTGAAGTTTCTAGAGTAGGTCTTAATGGTTTATTTTTATTTAAGTTTACAGTTCACTCTATCACAGACTGTTGAGCAACGTGGGTTTGTTTTAAGTTTTTTTTACTTCATTCAGCCTCACAATAAACCAGACAGTTCATTTATTTTATTTATATATTGTCTGCGCAACGTGCATCTGCCAGCATTTAAAATCACAGTTGAAAAGTAACATTTCTAAAAACTTACAACCTCAACATCCAAATGCATGGTGATTAATGTAACAGTGCACGAAGCAGTCCAAAATCAATGACCACCAGACAAGGAGCTCATCACTGAATTTGAATGCAGACTCCTTAGCTTAACTCCATTGTACCATTTGACATACAGGACTATTTTAAAAGATGCTTACAAACAATAACTAACAATATGATTCGGGGAAAAGAAAAAGACTATACAATACTTTTTTCATTGTGTGAAAATGAACAGGACCTGGAATTAGTGGAATATTTCAGTTAATACCACAAGAGGGAGTGTCATATTCCTCTCTGAAATCTCATTTACATTGACAGAAGATGTCATTTAAATAATGCAATTTAAAACTTAAAATACTGAGCTTATTCCTTTAGTATGTTTGAATACTTGATGACCAAGAGTTATACCCAATACTCTTGAAGATGAATTAGTAACTTCTGGCCACTCTTGGTTAGGATAATATAAGGCACTTCTAGATAGCGTCATTCTGCAGTGGCTCTGCAAGTGACTGGCACAATGAGTAAAATAATGGGGAGAACCTTAAAAGAGAGAATGAAAATATGAGTCGCGCCTCTCATGGTTTCAAGACCCCTCCCAGTGGATCCTGTAGTGATAGCATCTGAGCCCCTACGTTAGGATCACACAAGCTAAGTACTCTTAGCAGTATGTTCTTGGCTTGGCACCTAGTAAGGAAATTATCCTCTAAATTGGCAGATGGGTAAGTCTGGCTTGGCAAAATAGAGAATCTTTTCATGTCTGTCCCACTGTAGAGGGAGACAGCTTTTGCCTGTGGCCACGCTTTTAGGTTAGATCACAAAGAAGAGTCAAGTGGCACCCTAACTATTTTATTCTCTGCATGTATAAATCCTGCCTTTCTGGTAGTTCAGCATGAGTAACAAGGACAATTTAAATACAATGAAACCAAATAACATTAAAATCAATGAAAGCAGATCACAAATATTAAGAACAGCAGCACTAAAAACGCAAAGCAACCCATCTTCGTCCAGTTGGTTAAGACATTTAATTGCTAAAAGCTTTGTGGACTGAAAATGTTTTTGCCTACTATCTGAAGGCAGTCATAGAGGGGGCCTGATGAATCTCTCTGGGTAGGGCCTTCCAGAGCTGTGGCACCTACACTGAAAAGGCTCCCTGGCTTTCATAGACAGGAGGTGTGGCCTGGAGGTTGTGCTTGTTCCCTGTCTGAAGAAGCTAAGCAGTGTCAACCTTGGTTCTCGCTTGGATGGGAGACGGCAGCTGCTGACGGACTTTGTAAAGACACTGAAATGGCACCGTGAGAAGGTGGAATGCGGCGGAGGAGTCCTCTAGAGAGATAACATCTAGACAAGCGTCTGAGGGTGAACTGTGAAGCTTGGAAGTGCAGAGCACAAGCCAGAAGGAGTGCTGCACTTGGAAGGGAAAACATCTCAAGTACGGAAGGTTCTATACAGTATGAATAGAACAATATTGTAAAGACCCTTATCAGGTCTAGGATAGCCTGCCTATGTAAACCGCCTTGAATAAATCTGATGAAAAATCTGATGATGAGAAAGGCGGTATATAAATACAGAAAATAAATAAGACACCCAGCAAATCTCTGTTAATGGAGACCCAGACCAAGGGGATCTGAATGCTCCTATAAAGAAAGGCAGTCCTTAAGGTAGATGGCATAGATTTATTGTGGCATATGTTTTCATGGGCTAGAGCCCACTTCATCAAATTCATTGTGTTATCCTCCACTGGCAGATAGATTCTCTGAGGAAAAATATTAGATAGCACCAATGTTTTATGATTCATTGTGGCACCTCATGTCTGTAGAAGAACTTCAACTGTCATCGTGTGTGAGAGGATGTGAACAGTTTGAAACTGGAAATTCTTTGCCGTTTTAGGAAGCCTCCAGAGTCCAGACAATATCTTGTAAAGGTCAGAGCTTGGGGAGATGCAGTAGAACGATTAGAGGCTAGGTGTGTTGTTTAGTTATGCTTTGCATTCTATGGGGCTTTGAGCGGTGGAAGTGAAAGCAAGCGCCTTGTGAAGGATGAAGAAAATTCCACTGCATAAACCCAAGTGACTTCTCTAGTCCTAGAAAGAAAGGTAACTGGATTTGGAAATCACAGTAAATAATATATGAGTGTTCAGATGGCTGGGAAAGGGAGAAGAAAGGACCCAGTACTTTTTCACATGTTTCAGAAGAAACAAAGGAAAAAACACACACATTTCCATTGCTTTTTCCTTTCAGTATGCCTGTTGCTATAGGCTGCTTAAAATCGTTCCCTTGTTATACTGACAGGCAACCAAAGAACGTTTATGTTAATCTGTCAGGTCTGCCTTCAAGTTATTGATTTTGTTGTGGGGAAAGAGAAGGGTTATAAAGTATGTTTCTTACAGTTTTCTTACTGCTCTCTCTCTCTCTCTCTCTCTCGTGTGTGTGTGTGTGTGTGTGTGTGTGTGTGTGTGTGTGTGTTTAAAACAGATGAAATTATGCTGTGCAAGATTGTTTCCATCACAAGAAAGCTGTTAGTTCCCTGCCTCATCAGGGGGATATTTTGGGTCTGTGTCTGGGTGGGATGAGTGAAAGGATGAGGTACAGCTGATGCCCCTTTTGGTCAGGTTGCTGCCTTGTCCGTACAGCATTAAGGTTGGCAACCCTCGAGGACTGGCCTGGAACTCCAGCAATCAATATCGATCTCCGGTGACTACTGAAGCAGTCCTAGAGGTTTTAACAGGGCCTGATTTAATGACATGACTTCATACTGGAAAGGTAAATCTCCAGGAATAGCTTCCGTCCGAGTTGTCACCCCTACACAGCATCCTTGCGACTCCCTTGAACCAGTTGAGCCAGATGCAGGGTTCTGAAGCAGACCGGAGGGCCCAGTCCAGGCACTACCACTGTTTGACTTGACAACCTTCTCTCCCTCTGCTGTTGTGCTTTTGCTTTGCTCTGTTGCAGCGCATCTCACGGAATGAGCAGTGATACCAGCTGGAGGTACCTTACCCCAAGGACCGGTAGGCTAGTACGATGAGTTCCCTGATCCACCTGGCCAAAGCTGAGGCGGAGGCCTTAGCACCTACCGCTGACCATCTGAATTTTAAGAACAGGGTGTTGTTGTTGTTACCTGTTGGAGAAAGGGGCTGGGGGAAGAATTTTACCCATGTTTCTGCTTAACCTTTGGTTCTAGAAGTTTTGCCATTTGTGTAGCAAATGTAATAGCTCCTTTGCTTATTGTATTGCTTTTGCTTTGATGGGTTCATCACAAGTAGTTCTCTTCTAGCACAGCTCCCCCCTCCTCATTGGCAAATGGAGAAAAATCTGGGGTAGTTTTGAGGGTTCAGAGACTTGGCTCAGCCAGGAGAGCCGTCCTATGGGTGTGCAGCCAGCCAGCCAGCCAGCCAGCCACACACACACACACACACACACACACACACACCACAAACTATGTAAAAACTTCGTAGAGATTGTGCTGTGATTAAAGAGGCAGTTTCTGTTATTCAAGCCAATTCCATAAGAAGTTGTACTGAATGAAAATGAAGTGGTATTTTTTCAAATAGAATTTTAATTAAGAGTGGTGATATATTTATACTGTACTGTGATGTGTTAACTCGGTTGATGTTTTATTAAGTATTATAAATTTTGTAACAGCAAACACTATGAAGTATAAGGGAAATGGACCATTCTAGTAGTGCCAGATAAACATGCTCATAAAGTTGCAGAAGAATCATGTCTGTAACTGGTCCAAATGCCCTTGGTTGTTTGACTGAATCCATAGATTTCAGTGAGAATACTCTCTTCCCAATAAGCAAAACATTTCTCTAAATATGTTCGCAAGATTAGTGTGCTTAATGCTGCAATACTAGATTGTTTATTACTAGTAAAGACTTTAAAGATCAGATTTCCATTCTAATTTCCCATTATTAATTTCCACTTCAATTAAACATCCTGCTTAATTCCTCAATCAATAGCTAACTCTCTTCTACTTTTATAAAATTAATCGGATCTTTCTTATTAATGACATTTTGTGATGCTTTCTCACACCAGAAATTTCAAGGGCAGACTTGTGCAGAGACAACTGAAGGATTAGATGCAATTAAGTGCCTGAATTCCACCCCCATCATGTTCTACTTACATGATGCAAAACTAAGCCCCAAAGTCTAATAGTTACTTTAGTGTTGATTAGTTTTGCAAATCATGCTGTCTCACAAATTTCTCTAATTGACCTTTGTTGGGGAGCAGTACAGTTGCCCGTAATCTTATGCACAGTTGACTTGTGCAAATTCAACAATCCGTACTTGGCAAATCATTAAAAAATAAATCCAGAGAAAAACACTCATTTAAATGGTACAGGTGATCCCGCCTACTATTCCACTTACCAAATGCATGCCTGAGAGTGAGCATTCATAGGAGAATGAAACTGCTGTTCCCTCAGTCAGTCTCAGATCCTGACTGCCTCTCATAATTTTTAAAGAGACGGTACATATTTTCTGGAGGCAAGGGATTTTCAAGGTAATTTTGAGTATACCCAATGTTAGCTTCACATGCTGACTCTCAGCGGCGTCACTATCGTAAAGCGACGATAGCGGGCCGCTATGGGGTGACACACGCACGCACGCGACGCACGTCACCTCCCCTGCGCGCGTCGCCTCCAATTCTGAAGACTTCCCCGGAGCCGGCTCCCGGCCTCGGAGGGGCCTTCCTAGGCAGGGAGCTGGCTCCGGAGACGTCTTCCTCGGCCGACGCGCCAGGGCCTTCTGAGGAAGGCCCGCTGCGCTGAACGTTATTTATAACATTTTTTGCGCATGTGCAGACCGTCCCTGAGGGAAAAGGGCAGTCCTTTTCCCTCAGGAATGGTCTGCGCATGCACAATAAACGTTATAAATAATTTTCGGCACAGCGGGCCTTCCTCAGAAGGCCCAGGACAGCCTGCCGGGGAAGACGTCCCTGAGCCGGCTGCAACGATTAAGGGGGCGCCTGGGGCAGCGGCATCCACCGGCGTCACTTGGGTGACGCGCGCGCCCTAGTGACGCCACTGCTGACTCTGGAACATAACTCTTGAGTAAGACGAGGGACGACTGTACATAATCAAAGTAGATGAGAGGGAATCTTATGCCTTGAAGGCAGAAGGTGCACTGGCTGCCACTTTGTTTCTGGGCCCAGTTCAAGGTGCTAGTTTTGACTTTTAACTGCTTTCATGACTTAAGGCCTGGATATTTGAGGAACCACCTTTTCCCACATGACCCTGCATTCATCAACTGGGGTTCTGCTTCACATCCCATCAGTGGCATCGCTGGAGGTGGGGCGGAACGCTAAGTTCCGCACCGCTGCTGACCTCCATTACGAGGCGGCCCCACCCCCTCGCCTTCGAAGCCATTCAGTGGGGTGAAGGCAACTGAATGGCTATGAAGGCGAGGGGGTGGAGCCACCTCGTGCCGGTGAGTAACGGAGGGTCAGAGCAGCGCGGAACTTAGCGTTCTGCCCCACCTCCAACGACGCCACTGCATCCCATCACTGGCTGAGGAACTACTGGTGGCTGAGTCACTTCTTGTGTTCAAGTGGACAGTGAAAGCTCACCTGTTTCAACTGGCATTTTACTGATGCCTTGGACAAATTTTTTCTGATGGTTTTTCCTCTGCCTTTGGATTGTTGACTTGGCAATGCTTGTTTGTTGTCTTTTTATTTTGGGATTTCTTGTTTTTGTGCTGATTGTTTGATTGGGATTGTGTTGTTGTTAGTTGCCCTGGTGGTCCCTTCAGGGATAGCAGGGTGGGGTATAAATGTTTAAAATAAATAAATACATTTTGAGTGTTTTTCTAGTCCATAAGCAATTGAAATTTGTTGTGACCCACTGTGTCTGCAGTGGTGATGGGCAGATTCTGTTCAGCTCAGTTAGGAAGTGATAGGGATAGTCAGACTTTCAAAATGATAGCCAGAGGCAAGGAGTAGAGGAAAGGGTGCCGGAAAGTATAAAGAAGTATGTGTCCACAGTGATCTAGCGGAGCAGAGAGGGGCATGTCAGCGATGTCATGAAGCAGCAATGAAAAGCAGAAAGATAGTCGTAGTATGAGCAACAGGACAAACTGGGGGCATTGAGGGTACAAGCAAAACTAGTGCCAAGTTTGAGGGGAACCTTGATGTGGTACCCCCCCCCTTGGGGTCGTCATGTACAGAAAGAGTTTTTGCGGCATCATCATCATCTTGTATGACAGCTTTCGCAAGTACAAAAACTAACAGCCCAATCCTGTGTAACTCTTGCAATGGTGTAACAGTAGATCCACCGGTGTAAGTGCACTTATGCCAGTGTAACTTGCCGTATGCCGACAGACGCAGGACAGACACTATCATAACCCCCTTCGGATGCCATGCATGCACAGTTCGGACATGGGACAGACGCCAGCGCATCTCCGCTGACGCAAGGGTCATTCGGGCGTGTCCAAACGCCCCCGGAATGCCCCCTGCGCCAGTAGAGTTGCAGTGGCGTCCATCCCACATCCGAACTGCGCATGCGTGGCATCTGAGAGGGGTTACGCCGATGTCCGTCCTGTATCTGTCGGCATACGGCAAGTTACACTGGCATAAGTGCACTTACACCGGTGGATCTACTGTTACACCATTGCAAGAGTTACACAGGATTACACTCTCTCTCTCTCTCTCTGAATGGAAGCATATTCTGGCCATTGTGGGAAGGGGGGTGGTTTTTGTCTGAGCTTTTTATGTGCCCTATAACTATTATTCTTTCTTTTAAATCCCCAGACTGAGAGTGGCCTTTTCAAGGTGTGGAGCAGTTCTGGAGACTATAGTGGCCAATGGAAGAGAGCAGAAATACTTTTGGGAAAGCTGAGAAACTTTGAAGTCATATTTGAGGGCCTTCGAGTCAGAGATCTTGGAGGCGGAGCAGCGATAGATGACATTGAGTACAAGAACTGCAGCACAAGTAAGACTAAACACATTGCCCACGGTTTTATGTCAGCTTGTGATACATGCCATCTTGACAGAAACAAAACGTTCTTTAGGAAACTTTTCTTTACAAATGCAATGCTAACAATTGTGTCATTAAAAATGGAACATTCAGCAGCAGGTTTCAAAAACAAATACATAGTTAATATCAAATATCTGCATGCTGCTGCTTATAGCATCTGTTCAAAGGAAGACACAGAGCAGCTAATTAAAGTAAAAGAATGGCCAGTGGGACGCGGAGTGGGGGGGCGCCCCTACCGCGGTTCTCCAGTATCTGCAGGGGGGCTGGAATGGATCACTTGCAGATACCGTGGGGGGGGCTGCATATTCCATTTAGTTGTCAGCTTCTAGGTACACTACAATCAACTTGAGTAAAACTTGAACCAGCATGAGCCTTCTGGGCTTCTTTAGCTTTATGTCAATGAAATTAGATACATCTTGCTGTTCAGTGGTGAGGTCTGCTCACTTTACCTTCTGTGCCCCCTAAAATGTTCTCACATGGATATCCAAACATAACCTCTATTACCTGTGTCTGCCTCATTGCTGTTCTCCTATGTAACTTACTCGACATCAGCAAACAGAAGTTAGCAGAACTGGAAATCTATGACGTCTGATTCAGTGATTATTTCATTTTGATGAATCTGCAGTTGTAGGTTGGATCATTCGTATCATCGCGTCTCAGCCAACATATCTTTGCTTATTGTGAGACCCACCTGGCTAAGCTATGATGCTTCGAGGGAGAACTCTCTAAGAGTCAATATAATTTGTTACGTCTGTTCTGTATCAGAATTGATGCAGGTCTTCGGATTAGACCTGGCTTTCTACATGACACACGTGGCTAGGTAAAAATCCCTACAGCTTTTGAATCGAAAGCACACCGTATTTGAAATGACTTCTATCTTCTGCTTGAGGAAATGCTTTATCTTGCATTTTCTAGAGGCAACTTTCAAGGTCATCCATCGCCACTGACGTTATTGATGAACATAGTGATCAGAGGCGTCGCTGGAGCGTGGCGGGGGGGCGGGCCGCCAGGGGGTGACGCGGGCACCCCCACGCGCGTCACCTCCGTGACGCGCGCCACCCTTCGGACACTCCGAGGCCGGCCCGGGAGCCGGCCTCAGAGCGTCCGACCCCGTCGGCGCTCCAGGGCCTTTAGGCCCATGCAGCGCGTTCATCCGGGTATTTTTCGATTTTCGCGTATGCGCAGAGACTGTTTTGAGGGCCTTTTGCCTTCAAAACGGTCTGCGCATGCGCGAAAATCCGAAAAATACCCAGATGAACGCGCTATATGGGCCTTCTTTCAGACAGTTTTATACGCTGACCTGTAGCCCTAGGATCGGTCTTAGATTTCCTAAGAATGAGAAAAACGTGGACCGCCCCAAAGACCATGTCCTGATATTGTAGGACATAACCCCTAGACCCATCAGAGGAGGCAGAAAACAGTTCCCCCGGGCGGAAGGCCCCGAAGAACAGGATAAGGCAAGCTGCTTTGAACAGTTTAACCTCGGGGGCCGAAAAACAGATGCTGCGAAAGGCTAAACAGAATCCGTGTATCATGGCAATAGTAATGGGCTTGCGCTTGTCTGGTACCGGGGGCTTGTCCCTTCTAAAACCCTCTAGCATCTTCCTGACCCAAAAATCGTTGGTGGGGTCCTCCCAACCTCCCGCCTTAGCCGCAAAAGCGATTGCGGCCAGGTAAATCATCGCTTCATCGCGCAAAACCAGTAGGAACTGCATGACGTGTTCGGGCGGAATGGGCCATACATCCGCCAGTCCCTTGGCCGCCCGGAAAAGGTCAAAATCACTCGCGTTCGTAGCTCAGACGAGTGCTTGGTGCGAGGGAGGACCAAATCGCTCCCTGCGCTCTATGGAACCAAGGTTCCAGAGCCACGGGGGCATTGGGTCCGGGTCTCTGTGGGCGTGGGGAGCCAGCGCTCGGAAGCGATCCACCTGGAACCGAGAAAGAGCATCTGCAATGCAATACCTGACCCCAGGGACGTGGCGTGCCACCCACAAAGCATTCAGGCAGAGAGATTGCAGCACAAACGCCCGCACCAGCTGCATAACCCGGGGGGATCGCGACGTCTGATGATTGACAATAAAGCATACCGCTTGATTGTCACACCAGAACCGCACAGTGGCGTTTTTGAAAAAACGTTCCCAGATGTACACCGCCACGACCAAGGGGAACAATTCCAAGAAGGTCAAATCCCTAGTGACCCCTTGCTCCTCCCAACCGGTGGGCCAGCGGGCCGCACACCAGTGTCCCCTAAAATAAATTCCAAAGCCATGACCCCCCGCAGCATCGGATTGGACCTGGAGGTCCGCCTCGAGCATCATCACGTCCCTCCAAAAAGAAACTCCATTGAACTGTTCCAGGAAAGTAAGCCACACTTGCATATCCATGCGCATGGCGGTGGACACGGAAACCCTATGATGGGGTTTGCGTAGCCCCGCCGTGGCATCGCTCAGGCGCCTGAGGAAAGCACGGCCGGGGGCCACCACCCTACACGCAAAGTTTAAGTGGTCGATCAGCACCTGAAGCTGGCGGAGTGACAGCTTCTTGGCATGGATGCCTTCCAAGAGGAGTGCCCGCAGGCGCCGCAACTTGTCCTCAGGCAGCCGGCTGCACCCGGAAGGTCAAGTTCCACTCCCAGGAAGGTCAAACATGAGGAAGGGCCTTTGGTCTTGTCGTGCGCAAGTGGCACGCCCAGCTCGATGCACACCTCCCTAAATGTGTCCAGGAGGAACTGGCATTGACCGGAGTCCGCCGTCCCCACAAATAAAAAATCGTCTAAGTAGTGCGCCGTCGAGCAGAGGGCAGACCGCACCCTGACACACCATTCTAACATAGAACTAAACCGTTCAAAAACTGCACAGGAAATGCTAAGGCCCATGGGAAGGGCCTTGTCCACATAAAAGGCCCCTTCAAAACACATTCCCAGCAAAGGAAAATCATCCGGGTGCACCGGGAGAAGCCTGAAGGCGGACTCCACGTCCGCCTTCGCCAAAAGCGCCCCTTTTCCCTGCCTCTGGATGACCGCCACAGCCTCATCTAGGGAGGTGTACCGGACCGAGCAAAGTTCGGCGGGGATGAAGTCGTTGACCGAAGAGCTTCGGGGGAACTAAAGGTGGTGAATCAACCTGTATTGCCCTGGGGCCTTCTTGGGGACGATCCCCAGAGGCGAAACCCTAAGATTGGGGAAAGGAGGTGACTCGAAAGGGCCCGCAATTCTCCCTAAACAAACCTCTTCGTTCAACTTGGCCCTGACCACCCCTTCCAGGCCCCTGACGGAGCATAGGTTAGCCGCTTTGTACGGGCCCGCCGGGGGCGGCGTGGGGATTCGAAACCCAAAACTAAACCCATCCAACAAAAACTGCGCATCAACCTAATTAGGGTAACTCAACAGAACGTCCCTCAGGGCAGGTAGCCTAATCGGGGAGGGGGCCCTTGCTAGCTGGAGGTGGGGGGCCTCCCCCCTTCTTACCTTGGCCTCTCTGGGACTGGTTAAACCAGCCCAACTTTTGGCAACTGGACACTGAGTGCTTGCCACCACAGAGGCTGCATGCGTGATTAAAGGAGCATGCAGCCTTACCGCACTTGCCAGTTGAGTTGTACTCGTAGCACATGCGGGGGGGGTTGAACCCCCTGCGGGGCCCCAAGCCCCTTCACTGCCCCGCCCACGTTGCGAGCAATAAGGTGCCCACTGTCGGACCTGTCCCCCGTGTTGGCCCTAGAAGGAACTATAATCTGGACCCAAAGTTCCCATTGGGGAATCCGCCAGTCCAGGGTAGCGTCGTGGGCGGCTCTTAAATGAAAATGTTTGTCGTAAGCCATTCAAGCAGGCCCGGCATAGTCCCGATACGCCTTATGTATGATATCAAGGTACTTGACCAATGCCGGGACCTGTCCGGGATGCGCCTGTATCGTAACTGCGAAAAAGTCAAGAAAGCCGTTGAACCAATTGCCCCAATTCTTGTCTATTTTACGCTTACGCACCGTCACCTGGTCCTGCGCCGGCTCCCCGACTCGCGGAACCGGCGCGGGCTCAGCGTGCAACAAACTAAACATGTCCAGGAATTCCCCACGCCATATTTTTTCCTTAACGGCTAGGGCCAGGTGTCCTCCAAGGGGAAGGGCCAGATCCCCATAGGAAGAGCGGGGCCTCTGATCGCACCCCCATGGGGAGGGAAGCTGCCCCCCACCCGGAAACCCCCATGCCCCCCCCGGACACGGGGGCATAAGCCATCCCGTCGACCGGAGAAAACCCGGAAAACTGCCAGGCCCCCGGGACAAAATATGCGGGGGGGGGGAGCCCGGCGGCCACGCCCAGGGCTACGCCCCGAACCAGCCCGGGTCCCCCAATGCCTGCCGTGAGGTTCCCCCCGGGAAAGCGGGTCCTGCCGGTGAGGCCCCCCACCCTGGCCAAAACTGTACCGGGGGACAACCGGGCACCGAGGCAATATTAGGGTCCCCTTTGCTCCCCCACACTTCGGCTGCTGCCACCTGATTAGCGTCCTCACCTGGCTGCACCGGCGGTACTGCCGAGTCGCCGGCCACCCCTGGAGTTGCTGGCGTATCCTGTGACTCAAGAACACTAGCCCCTTCGGACTGTCCCCCCGTGGGCGGCGTGGGCCAGGTCTGCTCCAGGGCGTTAATCCTGGAAGACATAAGTTGCATGCGATTGCCCCGGCCCTTTCTGGTGAATTGGCGCGCAGGGGCAGCCTCGGAGACGCCACCCCCGTCGCCCAAGCCTGCCACTCGCCTTTCGCGCTCCCTCTCAAGGGCCTCCACACGTGCTATGAGAGCACGTAATTCAAGACCCTCATCCTCCTCCCCCGAAGAGTCAGGGGGTGGTCTGGGCGCAGGGGCAGGGCGCTTGGGGGCCTTGCCCCCCGTTTTTTGGGCCTTCTTGGGCATGGTGCAACACCAGATTTAAGCAGGTACCAAGAACGCTGAGTTAGGGAACTAGCTGGCCTGTAAAGTCCCAGGGAAATGAGGTGTACTCTCTTTTCACTAAAGGATACAGTTGCAGCAGCGGTGCCCCGCTATCCAAGGCAGGGGCTCCGGCTGCTGGCGGTCCCACAAAGCTAGGGAGCATTGATCCAGGCAACCAGTGCAGAAACGCGCTGCCGTTAGGAGGAAACGCTGCCACAATCCAAGATGAGAGGAGGGGGTGTGCGCCCGCCGTGCGCACGAACCCCCAGCAAAGTGGGACTCCCGGAGGGAAGCCCTGGTAAGAGGTTAGGCAGAGTTGAAGTCCCTCGCCGAATCCTCCATCTTCGGACGCTCTCCGTCCAAGCCCTGACAGCCTCCCACAGCGCCGGGACCTCTGAGCTGATGAAGCCGACCGAGGAATAAACGCCGAGGCCAAGTTCAAAGGGAGCTCCACTCGGCGCGTCCTCCTCAGCCGTCGACGTGAGCCCAACTAACGAGGACGGGCCTCGCACCTGCGCATTCAGGCAGCAAGGCCCGCTCCCGTCCCCGGGCCCAGCCAATCGGTGGGCAAGGAGCCGTTCAGCCCCACGCTAAGCGTCGGGGGGGCAAACCGGGCGGCGCGCGAATGCGCGCCACCAGCATTACCCCCACACCCGGCAAATAATCACGCGAGGCATCAGGCCGGAGTTGTTTGGGTCACTTTATTGAACACATCTGAACAAAACAAGTTATTAATGCAGCAGGGGCCTCAACCCAAGATCCGTGTGGGCACTAATTCGGGGAACCAGCCTTCGCTGTGTAACTTCCCCAGGTGATCTGGATGATCAAACGGGTGTGCCACTTGGCTCAAGGCATCGTCGGGGGACTTCCCCCGCGTGCCTGTCATCGCCGGCCTACCCTAACGGGGACCGAGGCAGCTGGACGGGGGTTCAACCGCTTGCGCTGACCCCCAAGCTTGTCCAGCCCTTAGGAGGAGCCAGCCAGCCTCAGTGAGCCGGTGCGGTGCCCGTCTGAGCGGTACTGGCTTCTCCTTTGGCTTTGCCGCCTCAAAATGGACACCAGCCTAGACCTACCTGCCCATACTCACACGGTTTCCTGCCACAACGAGGGGGACAGCCTAGCGCTTGTCCCCCTCTGGCCCACCAAGAACCAATAAGTTCCGCAGCCCCTGCTGCATATCGGAGAGGAATATGTCGGCACCCAATTCGGAAAGGTGCACCCCGTCGCCGTGGAAAAGGTGAGGGAGCCGGAACAAGATCCGTGGAAGCTGGATCACCGCCCCACCCTGCTGTCTCACCCACCGTCCCAGGTAAGATGTAACCTTCCTCCTAGCAACATCAATCCTTCTAGGTCTAATGGCACCCCGCCACACCCGCCTGGGAAGCCAGTCGCGCGCCAGCATTTTTTTTAAAAAAAAATATGACAAGTGGTAGACTATGGGAAAGAGAACCATTGATTGTTTTCTTGTGGCACAATCTATCAGAAAGTTATCCTGCCCTCTTGAAATAAATATTTTCCTCCTGGATTCAAAGAGCAGTTTGGGGGACCAGCTTTCAGTACTATAGAGCTTTTAAAGCACAAACAAAGGGGCAGCTGTGTGTCTATTGCACTAGTAGTAATTTCCCATTTAAATCTCTTGTTTTCTGAGATGGAGTGTGCATTCACCATCCACAGGTTTGCCTCTATTTTAAAATTCTCTCTTCCTCATTGTTTCTGCTTCTTTATCTCATATAGGCTTTGTGTCTTTCAAACCTGATATTCATTCTTTATTATTCCTTGGAATAAAGTGAGCTACAGCTTTTTAGCTCTGCTTGCGGACAGTGCAGCTAATTTGAAGGAAAACAAGATGAAAACACAAATAAAATAGCAAAGACTTTCTCTTCCTATTGGGTTTCTTCTCTCTCTATTTTTTTGTCCTCGGAGTGGTCCTTGTTTCACCCAGACTCAGTCCAAAGCATTTAACTTTCCTTTCCAAACATCGCATCAGAAGTTGGTAACATAATAGCATCAAAACAAACAAAAAGCTCTTGGACCCTGAGTAACCTTCTTCACATCATGATTACTGCCGCACTCTTAAATATCACCTCCTGTTGCAGAGCAGGGTGTCAACAGCTATCTGAAAAAGTTGGTGTTACAGCACTGATATGGTAATAAGCGATATAGGTTGAGACTATTCCAAATTCCAACTTTGAGTTCTACCACAAGAGCTTTGGACTATGTAAATGGGCGCATAACCAGCTAAAGAAAACTGCTTCCTTGAGACACATGAACTGACAGTGCAATTCTATTCACGTTACTGAGTTAGGCTGCAAATCAAAGCATGCTTGCTAGGGAGTAAACCCTCTTGAGCTCCTCAATAAGCCTGCTTAGGATTGGACTGTAAGTTCACTATATTCAGTGCAGTGTAGTCCCTGGTATTTAGGACTGTAGCCCTAGATTCATGATTTTTATCACGTGGGCTGAATCATACCACCTGTCTGACAACCGGTACTACTTCTGTCTGCAACCCATTTCCTCCTGTGTGAATGATGCTTTGTGCTAACATGATTATATTTGCTAGCTGTCTTCAATGCCATTGATTATTTGCCGTGGTTGAAATGTTTTCTGACCGGTACGCAGTATCCTGGGTTTGCTCATCAATAGTATATTATGAATGCAGGAGCCTTGGCAGGGGGTTGACTTGTGATGAGTACGGGGGGGGGGGGGGGGATCCAAGACGGCAGCACCAATCAATAGAGAATCTAGAAGACCAAAGCCAAAATGGTACAGATGTGATTTGTTATATAAATGTCGTATAAAATATCATATGTCAAATAAAAGCCCTAATACAATTTAGGCTTCTTAACATTCTGGAAGACTATGGAACGATATCTTGAGTCCTTACCTTTTTTTTAGCATCCTGCTGGTACAGGTGGGGTGCTGCTGTTTTTATGCTCTTGTTTTAATGCAATGTGATCTGTTTTTTTATTAACGTTTAAATGCTGTTTTTTACTAGTTTTCGTTAACTGTTTTTTATTGTTTTAAAAAGTGATTATTTTTTGTATTTTTTGTATTGTACTCTTTTTTTCATGTTGTAAGCCGCCTTGGGTCCCTTCGGGGAGAAAGGCAGGGTAAAAATACTGTAAATAAATAAATCTTGATTGTCACAGAAAACCTTGAACTGTGAAAGTCAGCTCTGGTACCAGGTTCTGGGGCTCCTGGGGCAAAACCCAATGCTGAACCCCCAGTTGTGCATGCACACACTGCCCCTACCAGAAAGGAAAATGGGGGCGTTAGATATAATAAATGTTCCTGGTAGGAGCCCAATAGGATGCTACATGGTATGTCATAGCTTTTTTTCCCCACACCTTTTCTATACATTTAACAGCACTTGAGAAATACTTAAATTATTGTACTTTTCTCATCTTACTAGTCTTGCCAAATTCTGGTGTTTGCACAGGGCAGGCTAATATGATGCGATGCCCCCTTGCCAAAAGATCAAGGAAAAGCTTACAGCTGGATACTTATTAAACTGCTGAATTAATTTGCAAAATCACTGCATCAAGGATTGAAAATTCTTTCTGGACTTCACACCCATACCTCGGTCGTTGACGATTATTAAGATTATTTGCTATTCATTAAGATTTACAAAGAAAGGGTTTTTTGGAAGGGGTGGGGAGAACCGTGCTTTGTAGACCTTGCAGAGTTCTTGGAGTCAGACGTGTTTTCTTTCTCTAGCTATTTGGAAATCTGAAGCACTCATTTGAATCTGAATTTACAAAATGAATTTAAGGGCTTGGACGTGGTGGGATCAAACTCAAGGGCTGGCCACCCACAGCATGCGATTCCCTTTCAAGACCTGAGTACTTAGCTAAGGTTCAGCTGCTCCCTATAGCTTGCCCTGTGGATACACTTGATACACACAGCAGGTGAAAATAGGAAGTTCTTTAAAAATGTATCCACTTGATATACAGTTTCACTAAGTTTCTATGTTGTCTTTTAAAAAAAAAAAATGTTGAACTTTATTCCTAGCAGATTCAGAGAAATGTGGTTAAGTTTTGTTTTGATGAAAGGAACATTCCTTCCTTAATTCCTGGGTGTTCTTTGTATGGTTTGTGTGTCTGGATTTATCTGGAATGTTTAAAGTATGCCATACTTAAAACGAAGGCATGCTCTTAATTATGATTGACACTATTCCGAAGCAAATTATTGTTCCAATTAATGAAATGTCAAAGTTCAGCCAAGAGATGCAGAACAGATCAGGGAACATCTTGTATAATGCATTTTTCCCTATAAATGATTCTCTTCATCCTGCCTTAAGATGGCAGTTGTCTGTCCTCTCTTGAACAAAGCCTTCCTTGATCTCACCTTTCTGGATAATTACCAGCCTGTCTCTAGCCTCCAGCTCTTGGGTATGGATGCCCTCATCGGACGCCATATCCTATCCACCCTCCCAGTCCTCCAGGCCTGACACGGGGCTTCTCGGTTCTGCACCACCACATTAGGTGGTGTGGTTCCAAGGAACCCCATTGCACAGACTGGGGCTTTACCCAGGGTAAGAGGACATTCATCCTCTTACCTTGAAGAGACCTCCAGCCTGCTGTCCAGGTGTATAGGATGTGACGTGGGGCTCCACACCAGGCCCTATGGTGCCCAGATAGGATTGGGCTGCCCATTTGTTACATTTTAGCTTGGTATAGGTAAAGGTGACCCCTGACAATTAAGTCCAGTCGTGTCCGACTCTAGGGTGTGGTGCTCATCCCCATTTCAAAGCCGAAGAGCCAGCGTTCTCCGAAGATGCCTCCGTGGTCATGTGGCCGGCATGACTCTCCTTGCTGCAGCGCGTAGCATGCGGCTGGAACACGGAGCGCTGTTTACCTTCCCGCAAGCGGTACCTATTTATCTACTCACATTAACATGCTTTGGAACTGCTAGGTTGGCAGGAGCTGGCCAAGCAATGAGAGCTCACCCCATCGCGGATTCAAACTGCCGACCTTTCGATCGACAGCTCATGGTTCAGCAGTTTAATGGTAGAAACTCAGTGACTTTGTAAGACCACATCTTGAGGAAATGTAAGGGAGACCAGTCAATGAAGCCTCCTTGCACCTATAGGTTCAAACAGGTTAGGTGATACTTCCTGACCGGTGTAAAAAGTTGTGGATCAGGTAGGCTTGCTTGCTGGTCTTAACTAAGAGCCTTGATCTTATATAGATCTGGGCTATAGGTAGACTTGACCTTACTGGACCTCTGCTTTAGCCCACACTTGACTGCATGGGAATTGGGTCTGACAGTTGGAGATTTGCATTGCAAATAACTGTTTTAGCATTCCCTGCATTTAAACACCGTCTTATGAAGCCGTGGTGGGATATGTTGCCTTTTGGAAATATAAGGAGAAGCCCTACTGTATGAGTAGAAGCTTGTGCATGAATACCGTGTTTCCCAGAAAATAAGACAGTGTCTTATATTAATTTTGGCTCCAAAAGATGCAGTAGGTCTTATTTTCAGGGAGGTCTTATTTTCCCAGCCTGTGGCGCGACCCCCCCCAGCACCCCCGAGAAACCCCCCCCCCCGGCACTTACTTTGACCGATTAAAAACTCCATTCTTTCCTGAGGGTGCAAGGCCTGGAAGGCCTGCACTTCCTCCACCATAGAGACAACGTGCTAGAGAGGCCAGCAAGGCCTGCAAGGAGGCTGCAACCTTGCAGAGTCTCTCTAGCACGTCATCTCCATGGTGGAGGACTCGAGTGCAGATCTTCCAGGCTTTGCAGAGCCTTGCACCCTCGGGAAAGCATGAAGCTTAAATCGGTCAAAATTAGTGGGGGGTGGGGGGGTCGCGTCTGGCTGATGATCCTAGCTAGGTCTTACTTTCGGGGGGACTTGTATTGACGAGTGCCAGCAAAAATCATGCAAAAATGTTGGTAGGTCTTATTTTCGGGGGAGGTCTTATTTTCAGGGAAACAGGGTACTGGAGGTCTTTGGAACACTGCCTTCTGTGCTCCATGTCTTTTTGTATTTATTTGCAATGGATGTTATCATCTTCTCATGCATCTGCAGAACAAACAAGACAAGTGAAAAGTTGTCCTGCTGTTGAATTGAATTCCAGTCTGGTTAATGCTTCCCATTCATTAGACCCTGAAAGTGGGGCAATAGAGTAGTCTAAGCAGGTACAAGCCATCATTAAAAGTGAGTGGGATTGAATAACATCTGTTGGAAGCAGTAAATCACTAAGGTGATGGTGTGTAATGGGTAAACAAATCAAAAAAGGCATTCTTTGATTTAATTAAAGTATTGATTTAGCTGTCCTGTTGGTTTCAGTTGGAGAGGATTCTGGGATGTGCCCTTCTGTTACTGACTTCGTATGTTGGAATAAGAAGTGCATTGAGTCTCACCTTCTTTGTGACTACAAGGCTGACTGTGATGACCGGTCAGATGAAGCCGATTGCAGTGAGTATTTCTATTTGCATGAATGTGAAATGCAAGTTTTTTGCTTCCCTAAGGCCCAATAACACAGCTTCTTATAGTTACTTGGGAGAGGATAATCATAAACATGCTGCCTCTTTGCAGCTCTTCCAGGGTCTGAGACTTGACATTTTCATATGCCTGGAGACATTTGCTGAGCTAAAGGCGTATCTAGGCACAATTCAGACCCATTCAAACATTAAAAAAAATAAAAATCTTCCTCTGCACAGTGCATCACACAGAGGAAACAAAACCTTTAGAGAGGATCAGAGCTGGTGACGTACCCCAGCACTTCACGTGCCTCAAACGTTAAGTACACATATAGGTCAATCCCATGTATGTTTACTCAGGAGAAAGGTCTGTTGAGTTCAGTGGGGCTTACTCCAGATTAAGGGACAGCTTTGCAGCCTTAGTTAGATTTGTAGTCAAATCTCATGGATTCTTTCACAAATTATCAGAAGAAATGCAAACACAGAGTTCATGATATTTAAATGGAAAGAGAGAACCAAGCAGACAGCATTGGGGCCAGATCAGACATTTACAGTGCAATCCTGTGAAAAGATGTGCGACCTGCCTAAAGGGCCGGCCGCCGCATCCTGAGCCCATTCCAGACTGCCCCGGCGCTGCTAGGCCACACCTTGGGAGAAGGGGATGTTTGTCCCCTTGCCCGGGTTCAGGCAAGCCCCGGGCATATGGGCCTCCTTGGATGCATGCCAGCTACAGAGCTGGTGTACATCCGGAGAGGCCGTGTAAGGCCAGGACGGGCTGGCAAGGGGCTTAGGATATCGCCACCGATATCCTTGCCCCCTCCCAGGTCAGCCAATGCCCCCCTCGCTGCCCCTGCCCGCCCTCCTGCCGACTGGCGCAGGACTTAACTGCAGCGGCTGGTGTGGACTCAGTGCCGACCTCTGCACCGGCGCCCCCTACTCTCCCGTTGCAAACGTGCTTTATGGCACGTTTGCAAGCCCTACACTGGTGCCGGGCCAGCATAGGCTACACTGGATTCCGCTGCCCATGTAAAATGTATCATGCAATCAAGTGGTTTTGGTTTTTCTTTTCTTTTTTAAGGTGGTGGGGGGAAACCATGGGGGGACGACACTTCAGGGCTTTGCTGAGAGTTCCATTGGCTTGTAATTGAAGCTTTTTTAAAATCTTTAAAATACTGCATGAGGGAGATATGATCTGAAACATCACCATGACGGGGACAAAAGACGAAGACCTAAAGGCCCACCCCTAATGCAGTTCTGTTCTCTTCCATGCTCCTTCCAGGTTGCTATTTAAAAAACCAAATACGCAAACAAACATTGGGCCACATTATGCATTTTGTGCTAAGGTCCAATTTGACTCTTAAAGGTGTATACTATATACTTTTAGGGCAGTGGTTCTCAAACTGTGGGTCACGACCCACCATTGAGAACCTAAGCTGTCTCCTGCCCGCTTAAGGGGCGGGGACAGCATCGCGGCGGTGGCGATCTAGGGGATCGCCTGGCAATCATCACCACTGCCAAATTGCCCTAAACCGCTGTTGCAGCACTTGGGGGAGCTTTGGGGAGGCCACCGGGGCTTGGGGGAGATTTGGGGAGACCTGCGCAACCCTCTGCAGCACTGGCGTCACTGTAGCGTGGCGGGCGGGGCGGGCCGCCGGGGGGTGACGCGCGCCAAGGGGTGACGCGCGTCACCCTCCGGAGGCCGGACGCTCCGAGGCCAGGGAGCGTCCGGCCCGGCCAGCGCTCCAGGGCCTTCTGAAAAGACGAGGTCCTGGAGCGCTTGCGTTAAAACGCGAAAATTGACGATTTTCGCGCATGCGCAAACCCTTTTCTGAGGGCAAGGGCCTGCCCTCTTGCCCTCAGGGACTGCGCATGCGCGAAAATCTTCAAAGTTCGTGTTTTAACGCAAGCGCATTGGGCCTCTTCTTTTCAGAAGGCCCTGGAGCGCTTCCCAGCCGGCTCCCGGAGCGCCGGAAAAGGTAAGTCTATGTAGGGGGGGGTGAGTCGGGGGGGGTGACGCGCGTCCCCTGCTCTGGGGTGACGCGCGTCACAGTGACGCCACTGCTCTGCAGGCCTCCCTCTGATCTTCGGATCACTGCAAAACAGCGATCTTCATGCACTTCTGGTTTCTCTGGATTGCCGCCGCTGCTGGCTCCACCCCCGCAAACACTCAAAGTTCTCCCCGCCTCACGGGGATAACTTTGAGAAACGCTGCTTTAGAGTGTTTAGGTTGTGGCAGCTCTCTGAAAAATACTAACACTGCAGCTACAATCCTATAATACTTTCCTAAGAGTAGGTCTCATTGAACAAATAGGACTTACTTCTGAGTAGACATGCATAGGATATTGCTGTGCATCTTTTCAGTCTTCCACAGCTGGCTTGTTCTTCTCAGTAACGGTTCGTATAGATAACAGGTAGTGGCACCCCAACTCCACCACCACCACTTTCAGACCTCTCGCAATCTGCTACATCAGGTGGCTGTACAGATGGGCCAGCACTGTCCGCAGTTATGAAAGTACTAGTGTTTTTGCGACCAGTGCCATTGCAAGTGGTAATATGGGGAAATCACTCCCATTACTCCATCAAAAGACATTCATTTTATTGTCACAATTCCAAAGTCACAGGTGAGGCTTTACCTTAGACTGCAGGCTCTATATTGCTAATAGTCTGTGTGTGAAGAATGTAGCCTTAATCAAGCCTGGATTGACTTAAGTTGGCTTGCAGTTAAATGATTTTGGTTACGTGCTACTGAGTCGCAACAGCTACAGAGCCTTTGTTTCACTACAGAGCCTTTGTTTCACTTTGTTTCACTGTGGCAAACATTCACTAGATACATACGAAAGCAAAGCTGTTCACCACAAGACTAAGAAGCCATGCATATCGCAGTTCACATATAAGCTGCCTGTATGGAACATATAAAATATTATAAATGTGCCGCAAACTGTTGTGTCCTCTGCCATGCTTTTTACTGAAAATATTTGCCATGCAGCAATTCTTATTAACATAACCTTGTTTAAATTGGACCTGTTTTGAAAGGACAATTTCTTATGCTAAATTGATTAAATGTCCTTGGGTTGTTGTTAGAGCCAAACTGTATGATGCATTGAAAGCATTTTTAAGTCGCGTGCTTAAGGTTTTTGCTACATCTTTCTTAACAAAAAGCAGCTGTGGGGGGCATTGGGAGGGGGCCATTCTCTAGCCAAGAAATCTTCTCTACAGTTGCTTGGGAGGCAAATATCAGCTTCAACACTACTCATGGCATGAGGCACAAATGTTAACCCTTCTCACTGGCGTTGCTGCAGGGGGGCGGAGCTCTAGGTTCCGCTGCAGTCCAACCCTCCGTTACACCGGTGCACGAAGCGGCCCCACCCCCTCACCTTCAGAACCATTCAAGGCGGTGAAAGCAACGCTGCGCGGAACCTTGAATGGTTCCGAAGGTGAAGGGGCGGGGCTGCTTCGTGCACCGGTGTAACAGAGGGTCAGACCGCGGCGGAACTTAGAGCTCCACCCCCCTGCAGCGACTCCAGTGCTTCTCCTCCTGCACCATGGTCCTGATCCATTTCAACTCCTCCTGTGGCTGCTTTTTGTTAAGATTTTTTGTGACTATTCTTAACAAAATATATGCTTGGCGGCTTAATCAGCCTAATACTGCCATGTCCTAATCAACACCGGATATTAAGCTAAAATCTAGGAAGCATTCCAGTTTCAAACTGAGAAAATAAACATTTTTTGTGTGTGTCTCATAACACTAGCATTTCTTTAGATAGCATTGCTTTGGAAAAATGCTTTTAAATTCATTCCTTGAAATGTTTTACAGCTTCCAAAAGGAAAACTTCCCTCCTGAAAAAAAAAACACTTTAATGATCCCTCAGCAAACCCAATGAAGATCATGATTTATTCTGTAATGCTGTTATAGGATACTGTGTTTGCTAGTGGCTTTTGAACACGTTTCCTGAAGGACTATGGATAGCATCTGCTTTTCTTTCTCATTCGGACAATGAATAGGCTATGCTCCCATAAATCAGTTTGAGCCTCCATAAAAAAACCCCTCAAACTTTGTAACAATGGATGAAAGGTTCTCACAAAAGAATGAAAAAGCACTGTTGTGGGGCATTAAAAGCAGAAAAGCATACTCAATGCCTTGCTTTAATAATAATGTAGGTGAAAACAGGATGGATGCAGCATCCTCCCTCCATTCCTGGTGTACTTTAATACTGGTTTATTTGGTCTTTTGTATCTTTCCTTTCTCTAGGCTGATAGACTGTGAGCCCTTTTGCTGCTCTATAAATTGACTATGTCTGCCATCATAACAATGAGTGTGCATTCTCTGCTGCACTGAGAATACCTCTGTCCTTGCCATGCTAATGATATGATAGAATAATAATACAGCTGATAATACACCTAAGTAGAGAATGACAACAGTCTTGGTTGGTTCATTATGTTGGCAAGAGAGCATACCTTGTTGGGTGACTCATCACATTGACAAAAAGACATGGTATATTCTCTGTTGCTTTGAGAAAAGCCTATTTGGTCTTCAGCACTTGATTCACACTTGTCTTATGCAAGGAATATCCCTAGTGGAGTTACTTGAGTTGCTTATAAAGTCGAGTAAAACAATCTCCAGAATACTTTATTTCTAGTTTCATCATTCCCTATCTATGATTATCTTTTTTCTTTATTTTCTTGGACGTATGTGTGGTGAGCTTACTTCCAAACCAGTTTCTCAAGGTGATGGCCATGGACATGTCTAGCCAGGAGTAGAACGGATCATTTGCACTCAACAATCTAATCTAATCTGTTCCCCTGTAACTTTGATTGTATTCTTTTCATATTCTTCCAAAACCAAAGTTCTAAGAAGGCCCAATCTCTAATTTTATTACTTTCCTACATACACAGTTAAACTATCTGGGCTTAAGAACCATGATTTAAAAACATCCATCTTCCAATGTTTCGTCCAGTATGCTCTGGACTTCCTCATGTTTGAGAGACCTCACATAGATCTGAGGTTCTCAGAGGAGACTGCATTAAATAGTGCACTTCTGTTAGCTTAATGAGCACCCAAAAGCTGTGAAATGCAACTGAGTTCCACCCACCAATTAGTTCTTAAAGATAGAGTCAGTGAATGAGCAAACTGGGAGTTCTTAAAGTGAGAACCACTAAAATAGATTACTTGATCAACTTGCAGGATCTCATTGATCTTGAATGTTAGGTTCACAAACGTTTAACCTACTGATTACAGGAAGTCCACTGTTACTTATGTTAACTGCTTCTTCCTTCCTGTTGATGTTTTTTATACATTTCTGGATCTCAATTGCCTCTCTGAATAGGGGCTTACCAGATCTCTAACCGGGACAGAGTGCTAGACATTTAGGAGAAGGAATGTGGGCAGGTGTAGCTTGTTAAATCTTAGAGCGCAATCTAGGCATGTCTACTCAGAAGCAAGCCCCATTGTGTTCATTCGGGCTTGCTTCTGAGTAGACGTGCCTAGGATTGTGCTCTAAGGGTTTAACAAACTGCACCTGCCCACATTCCTTCTCCTAAAGGTCTAGCACTCTATCCCGGTTAGAGATCTGGTAAGCCTATCTCTGAACATCCGGGAAAGCATATTGCTTTGTCCATGCAACCTTCTCTCACTTTGTCCTACCCTGCCCCACTCAGCCTCGTCTCACCTCACCCAGTCGTGTCTTGCTTCTCCTTGACTGACAGCGCAATCCTGTGTAACCTTGCACCGGTGTAACAGTAGATGCACCGATGTAAGTGCACTATTCCGGTGCATCTGCTGTTACACCAGTGCATCTACTTACACCGGTGCAAGGTTACACAGGATTGCACTGTGACTCCATTGATACTTAACCCCATATGCATCCATGGCTTTGCCTTCTGCCTTTGACCTTCTGCTTGACTGTAACCTAGTGTCTGACCTTGACCTGTACTCAACTGCTCCTCCTGCCTCTAATCTGCTTCTTTCGTACTCCTGCCTGTAATTGACTTTCATGCCACATCTCAGTCCCTGGCTAGGGCATAACAAATACTGCTTGTCTTGCATCTCCTCCTCTCAGGTATCATCAGACCAGAATCAAAAATCCCTTCTAACTAAGAGTCATAGTCTGCTATTCATTCATTTGGGAATGTCTTTAACAAGTAGTCCTGCAGTTGCTATAGTTTATGGCTTGGCATTGGCTTGGCATGTTAAATAAATCTCCTTTCTACAAATAATGGGAGAGTTTTCTGTTAAATTGTTGATTTTGGAAGATACCAGAATTAATCCCACCTATTAAGATTGATTTCTTTTGCTCAGAAAAGGTGGTTTGTAATTGAAGACCAGATTCATTTATACTCACATAATAAAAAGTGGGGAAAAGTGGAGTTCTTCAGATACCAAAGGAAAAAAATCAATTTAAATTAAAGTCTTTTCAAATTCAAGTTCACTCTTTTAACTTTTCGGTTACAAGAAAGAATACAGAAAACACTTGGGCCTTCAACATTGCAACCCACATTTCGATCTCAGTTTCTTTCATGCATCAGAACATTTTCCCAAATCCATTTACCCCTAGTTAAATACAGAAATCTTTTCGTCCAATTTCTTAATGTATGAAAGTGTTTGCTCCTTGATAAACAGTTGATTGTTCAGGAGGGACGGTCTATCAAGTAGCTGTGCTTATCAAAATGTACATTTTTATTTTTTAAGGAAATGATATATGCCTCTTCTGTAGCTGTTCTGGCACAGGGCATAAGAAAATAAGAAGACTAGTTCCAACCAAGGGTCCATCTAGCCCTGTTTCCAACAATGGCCAGTTAGGTGCCTCCTAGTAACCCTACAAACAGGGCTTGAAGCCTTCTTCCCATTGCCTGTTCTCAGAGCCTGATATTCAAAGGTATACTGCCTTTGAATTTGGAAGACCCATTTAGATGCCATTGTTAACACCCACTGATAGCCCTACCATTCATGAATGTCTCTAATTCCTTTCTAAAACTTTTTTGGTTAATAGCCATATAACCACATCTCATGGCAGTGAATGTCATAAGTTAACTATGTGTTGCATGAGATACTTCATTTTGTCTGTTCTGAATTTTACTGTCAGTCAGTTTCATTGGACAAGTGACTGATCCAATGTGCGCAGAGAGAGAGAGAGAAAGAGAGAGACAGAGAGAGAGACAGAATTCTTTATCCAGACTCTTCATGCTAAAGTTCTATCTATCATTTTCCTTCACTGGTGTCGACAGGGGGAAGCGGGGGGGCGGGCCGCCGGGGGGCGTCGCGCGTATAGGGGTGACGTGCGATCCCCCCCACTTACAGTTTTCTGTTGGAGGCGGGCCTGCCCACCCTCCCCGGTGTCTGTTCGGCTCCAAAATGAGCCGAAAACGGAGCGGGGAGGGCGCTCTGCTCCTGCGCGTGACGTCACACGCGGGGGCGGAGCCTCTCCCTTAAGGGCGACGCGCGCCCCCGCGACGCTACTGTTTTCCTTCCACCCTTTGTGAATCCCCAGATAAGAGCATGTGGGCCTGTGGGGTCATGGTGGATAGCTCAATGAAAACATCAACTATATAGAAAACAAGACAGTTCAGACTTTATCAACATATATTTGAAAGTTGGAGTATATATATGAAGTGCACGGTCTGCTTTAGATTTTATCATTCTGAATAATATGGTGACATCTGCAAACTGCTCACCCTTATTCAAGATCATTTATGAATGTTAAGTAGCACAGGTCCCAAGCCAGATCAGAATTGTGGCAATTCACACACACAGTCAAGAGAGGCAATTTTTCTTCTTAACATATGTAAATGTGGGTTTCTGCTGTAGAAAATTGACTATGTTAATAGTGGGGTCCATTTTATTAAAGTTGACATCTATCAGAGGACATGTATTTCTCTCTGGCCTCCTTTGGTAGAAAGATGGAGAGACTTGTAATTTGGAGAATAGTGGAGATTTCTAACTGTTGCTTTTATGTAGTTTGATTTTTGTTTTGTGTGAACCAAACTGTTTTATTTGTATGGATTCTTCTGTATGTATTTTTTAAATTATTGTAAACCACCTTTTGAACAGACTTCATTCATTTTATTTTATTTTATTATTTATATCCTGCCCTTCGTCCAAGGGGTTCAGGGCGGTATGCCTGGTTCTTTTCTATCCCCATTTTATTCTCACAACAATCCTGTGACGTAGATTTGAGTGAGTGACTGGTCTAGGTCACCCCGTGAACTTCATGGACATGTGGAGCTTTGGTAGAATGCCGGTGTAGTGTAGTGGTTAGAGTGCTGGACTTTGGTCAAGAAACTCTGGGTTCATATCCCCTCTCGGTCATGTAGCCCTCTCAACCCAACCTCCCTGACAGAGTTGTTGTGAGATTAAAAGGAGTGGGGGAAGCAATGTATGCTGCTGTGAGCTACTTGGAAGCAGGGTGATATGTGAATAATACAATAAATAAGCTAAGGTTTCACTAGGTCTGGTTCACTAACCTACACTGGCTTCTGTTGAGGTGGTCTATAAATGTCAAGAAATAAATATCATGTTTCTTGTGTTTTCAGGCCAATATGCTACAATCCCAGGAAGCTGTAACTTTGAAACACAAGGTCAAAACTGGACTGCTGAGTGTGGATTGAGTCAAGATTTCAATGATGAGTTTGACTGGCAGATTAGCAGCAGGGCTGTCATAGAACAAGGTGGAGGCCCAACCAAAGATCACACGCCAGGTAATATGCCATTCCTCTCTACCACTTTTGGAAAATGATTGAAGGCTGTTATTCCTCGAACAGATATCCTCAACCTCTTTGCTGAAGGCATAACGACTCGGGTCACAGGTAGACGTGAAATCAGTGTTGTCTGTTGTGAAAGCGAGCAACCAACAGTGCGCAAATACCACCTAGAACTAATTGCAAAAGGCCAATAAAAGGAGGTTATTTTGTTTTCTGTGGTGACAATATGATAGAAAATAAGACAGCACAGATGATTGAGAGGAACTGGACAAAGCGAGTCCATTGAATCTTGTCTGAGGGAGGTGCTTGAATGGGACTAAAATGAACAGCCTGACAGTTGCCAGTTATCAGCTATTTTAATCATTGCTTGAGTTAGCAACGGTCAGTATAATTTTATAAATTGCTCTTTTCACATCAGCAGCCCTGATTATATCATTCCCAATTCTGTGCTATGGCTGGGTGCATTTGTTTAGTCATCTCTTACGATAATGGGCTGCTAAATAAATTGTAAAGATACTAATTAATCAGGACCCCTTGGGAGAAAAAAAAAACATGTTCTGGTAGATTAACTAATCCTATACATTTGCATGCATCTTCAAAAATACTGTTAATTAAAGTGGTGCTTGTAAACTTTTCCCCTTCCAGGGTTACTGGGATGAAGAATTAAGAGTTGCAATCAGTGTGACAATTCTTAGCTGGAGTGATGATTGGTGACTATCCAGTTGCAGCAGGCTTGTTCATGAAAGTTGTCGAATGCATTTTTGAAGTACTTGCAGGGATCATGACACAAGCATTGTGCAGTAGTAGTTGTCATTGAAAAAACAATTCAGCCGAACCCTACTGATTCACACATGCACTAGTTGATCTCTCATCACTTGATTGCTACTCAGCAATTGATGATCCTTAGCTGAATGTGTAGAACGTTTTCCAGTGAAATGTTTACCCTGTTCAGATGAAATGTGGGGTACAGTGAATGAGAGCAGGATTGCAGCAGGTCCCACCCTGTCCTCTTGCATTCAGTCAGAGACCTGTGTAGAACTGTCCAGTGGCGTTCCTACCCCTAAATCTATAGGGGGCACATCCTGGAATTGGCGCCCGCTCCCTTTCTCTTCCTTTTTACTCGATTTGGGGGGGCGCCAATTCCACGACTTATTTATTTATTTCCCACTCATACCGGGCGCTAGAATTCCCCCCCGGGCACTAGAATCCCATCCTCCCGCGCCGCTAGAATTCTCCCCCCACTCCTCTGGCTGCGGAGTGCAGGGGAGGCGGAGCCAAGGCGCGCGGATGGAGACCGGGTTGGGTGGGCAGATTAGGGAGCCGAGGAGCCTGGGTGTTGGGCTAGCCAATCGTGTCGCCGCCGCGGCTCGTGCTCGAGCTGCCCTGCCGGTCACGTCGAGGCTACTCGTGCCCTGCCGGACTGGAATATGCTGCATTCCTGGCTACTACTACAGTGGTGACGGAGCTTTCTGAGGAGGAAGTTTAAAACTCTAAATTTGCCATAGCTTTCCTTCCAAGGTTTAAGCGTCTTTTAATTTCATGGCTGCTGTCTCCATCTGCAGTGATCTTGGAACCCAAAAAAGTAAAATCTGTTACTGCTTCCTTTTCTGCCCTGGTAGCTGTGTTTTTTTATTGATCTAGTGCTGATTCAATATGATAGGTCCCAGGCAAGCTTTTATGTTTGATTTTTCTAGAGTCGTTTGATTTGATAGAATCAAAATGATGGCTGGGCATGTAATTTTCCTTTCTGGATAGATATCAGAATAAATGTAAGAACAAAGGAGAACAGGCAAAAAGAGTGAGAGAGAAAAGAGTAAAATGAATACAGATCTGAACTTCAGCTAGTAAATGCCTACCAGTATGATGGGTTGTATAGGCCAGCGGGTTTTAGCCCTCTGAAGCCCACTAGACTAACTTGTCATTTCATAATTCCTAAACTTATTTCTATAGGCCAGCGGGTGGCGCAGTGGGTTAAACTGCTGAACCATGAGCTGTCGATCGAAAGGTCGGCAGTTTGAATCCGCAACGGGGTGAGCTCTGGTTGCTTGGCCAGCTCCTGCCAACCTAGCAGTTCCAAAGCACGTTAATGCAAGTAGATAAATAGGTACCGCTTGCGGGAAGGTAAACAGCGCTCCGTGTTCCAGCTGCATGCTACGCGCTGCGGCAAGGAGAGTCACGCCGGCCACATGACCACGGAGGCGTCTTCGGACAATGCTGGCTCTTTGGCTTTGAAATGGAGATGAGCACCACACCCTAGAGTCGGACACGACTAGATTTAATTGTCAGGGGTCACCTTTACCTTATGATGGGTTGTACTGAATTTCTCACATGGAAATGAATAGTATTCAGACATTGTTTTAGGAGAATGTAAAGGAATAGCAAGCCAGAATCAAGATTGCCGGGAGAAACATCAACAACCTCAGATATATTTATGGGGTTTCCAGCCATGATTTGAAAAAAGAAGAATAAATTTTGTTTCTTACAGTTGGCTGATGATAATTCCTTTTCCTGGGTTTATCGCGCTGCAGTCAGTAAACACATAGGAACGGACTATCCAAAGCAGGCAACCGTTGAGACTTCTTAATCTTCTAATTTGCTTTAACGTTTCATCCTACTCCAAGGATTTTGTCAAAAAGCAGAAAAGGGATTCAGCAAACGTGCTGAAAGGTGTCCATGAACTCTTTTGGAAGCACAGAGAAACACTCTTTCCAAAAGAGTTCATGGACACCTTTCAGCACGTTTGCTGAATCCCTTTTCTGCTTTTTGACAAAATCCTTGGAGTAGGATGAAACGTTAAAGCAAATTAGAAGATTAAGAAGTCTCAACGGTTGCCTGCTTTGGATAGTCCGTTCCTATGTGTTTACTGACTGCAGCGCGATAAACCCAGGAAAAGGAATTATCATCAGCCAACTGTAAGAAACAAAATTTATTCTTCTTTTTTCAAATCATGGCTGGAAACCCCATAAATATTGAAACTGTGCATGTAATAACAAGCCATGGAAACCTACATGTTTTCTTAACCTCAGATATGCAGACGATACCACCCTAATGGCAGAAAGTGAAGAAGAACTAAAGAGCCTCTTGATGAGAGTGAAAGAGGAGAGTGCAAAAGTTGGCTTGAAACTCAACATTAATAAAACTAAGATCATGGCATCTGGTCCCATCAATTCCTGGCAAATAGAAGGGGCAGAAATGGAAGCAGTAACAGATTTTACTTTTTTGGGTTCCAAGATCACTGCAGACGGAGACAGCTGCCATGAAATTAAAAGACGCTTACTCCTTGGAAGGAAAGCTATGGCAAATTTAGATAGCATAATAAAAAGCAGAGATATCACCATGCCAACAAAAGTTCGTATAGTCAGGGCAATGGTGTTCCCAGTAGCAATGTATGGTTGCGAGAGTTGGACCATAAGGAAGGCTGAGCGCCAAAGAATAGATGCTTTCAAACTGTGGTGCTGGAGAAGACTCCTGAGAGTCCCTTGGACTGCTAGGAGATCAAATCAGTCAATCCTAAATGAAATCAACCCTGACTGTTCCCTGGAAGGACAGGTACTGAGGCTGAAACTCAAATATTTTGGCCACCTAATGCGAAGAGAGGACTCTGATGCTGGGAAAAATTGAAGACAAAAGGAGAAGGGGAAGGCAAAGGATGAGATGGTTAGACAGCATCACCGATGCAACGAACATGAAAATGAGCGAACTCAGGAAGATAGTGGAGGACAGGAAGGCCTGGCGGGATCATGGGATCACGAAGGGTCGGACACGACTTAACGACTGAACAACAACAAAGGAATAATATGTGGAAAAAAATGACATGCTTTTATTTTGAGCTTGTGAATTTCCAAGCTCATGAGAAGCCCAGCTTTGTCTCCTGTACTAAGACCATCATCTGTGTGACTTCAGAATAACTGGGATCTTTTTTCCAATAGTCATTGCTAACCCTTCTATTACAAACTGAATGGCAGCAAGAAATTACATAGGATTAGGATTGAGAGTTGAACTGAGCAAGTCTCAAAATAAGCAGCCATTTTCAAGTCTTTGAGATATATCACTGCTTTGAAACCCATTAGATAGCTTCAGTTTAGGAATGGATAAGCCAAAATTACATACAAGTGTAGGGGAAAGCAAGACTCTACAGCTAGGAACGGCCTTTTGGAATCCATCTGAACCAGAATCTGTAAGCAATGAAGTTCTGAGACCCCTACAAACACAATTTATCTACGCCGTGTTCCTTTTCACTTTCTTCAAATACTGATTTGTTCTTGAATGCATATGTTGCTAATAATATCAGTCTATCAGTCAGTACTCTCATTGGGCATCTTAACAAACACAGTGCAATGTACATTAATGACTTCCCAGAAATATTCTCCCAAGCACCTAATATGTTGCCTTCCATTCCACTAGAGTTCCAGTGGAATGAACAATGTAACGGAGTGGCTTATTGCTTACGAAAATTAACTGTAGATAGATGGTGTAACCAACTAACTCCTCCTTAGGACAAACCCATTAAAACTGGACTGAATGCTCTTGTCCAAGACGGCAATTTTTATACATTTAATAAAGATCCATGACCAGTTAAGACAAAAGTTCATAGGGAGATCATAGTCAGTGTCCTCCACTTGATAAAAATAAACAGAAACATTTGTGGAGAGGAGAGCTGATTGAGACTGTGGTGTTTGGGGAGGGGGATTAATTGCACTGTCAGCGATGGAGAAGCTGCATGACGCCATAGAAACGTATTGTTCTAATTAAAGATAAGAACCATGAATTGGACAAGAAACAAGAGGTGCTGAACTTTTTTTAATCTGGACACTGGATTGCCATCTCTAACAGCAGCAGTTTTCAATTCTCAGGAGTAAGCTCAATAGTGAGCCATTGATGTGCATCTGCAGACATGCACAGAATTCAGCTTCTGGACATGCCACTATACATGTTCAAAAAGTGACAACCCAGAATACTGGATTAACTGGATTTTTCAATGACTGTTGAAGACAGACGATTGTATGAATTTGTCTTGTTGCTAGAATTCCCGAAGTGCTATGGTAACACAAGATGCCACGTATGCAAGATCATAACCTTGTACTCCCAAAAACTGCTTCCTATTGGCAGCAATCATGCACATAGACTTTTTGTTGTTCAGTCGTTAAGTCGTGTCCGACCCTTCGTGATCCCATGAACCATATCCCGCCAGGCCTTCCTGTCTTCCACTATCTTCCTGAGTTCGCTCATTTTCATGTTTGTTGCATCGGTGATGCTGTCTAACCATCTCATCCTTGGCCTTCCCCTTCTCCTTTTGCCTTCAATCTTTCCCAGCATCAGAGTCTTCTCCAGAGAGTCCTCTCTTCGCATTAGGTGGCCAAAATATTTGAGTTTCAGCCTTAGTACCTGTCCTTCCAGGGAACAGTCAGGCTTGATTTCATTTAGAATTGACTGATTTGATCTCCTAGCAGTCCAAGGGACTCTCAGGAGTCTTCTCCAGCACCACAGTTCAAAAGCATCTATTCTTCGGCGCTCAGCCTTCCTTATGGTCCAACTCTCGCAACCATACATTGCTACTGGGAACACCATCGCCCTGACTATACGAACTTTTGTTGGCATGGTGATATCTCTGCTTTTTATTATGCTGTCTAAGTTTGCCATAGCTTTCCTTCCAAGGAGTAAGCGTCTTTTAATTTCATGGCTGCTGTCTCCGTCTGCAGTGATCTTGGAACCCAGAAAAGTAAAATCTGTTACTGCTTCCATTTCTGCCCCTTCTATTTGCCAAGAATTGATGGGACCCGATGCCATGATCTTAGTTTTATTAATGTTGAGTTTCAAGCCAACTTTTGCACTCTCCTCTTTCACTCTCATCAAGAGGCTCTTTAGTTCTTCTTCACTTTCTGCCATTAGGGTGGTATCGTCTGCATATCTGAGGTTGTTGATATTTCTCCCGGCAATCTTGATTCCGGCTTGTGATTCATTCAGCCCTGCATTTCTCATAATGTACTCTGCATATAAGTTAAATAAGCAGGGTGACAATATACAGCCTTGCCGTACTCCCTTCCCAATTTTGAACCAATCAGTTGTTCCATGGCCGGTTCGAACTGTTGCTTCTTGACCCGCATACAGGTTTCTCAGGAGACAGGTAAGGTGGTCTGGTACCCCCATCTCTTTAAGAATTTGCCACAGTTTGTTGTGATCCACACAATCAAAGGCTTTTGCGTAGTCAATGAAGCAGAAGTAGGTGTTTTTTTGGAACTCTCGTGCTTTCTCCATGATCCACCGCATGTTGGCAATTTGATCTCTAGTTCCTCTGCCTCTTCGAAACCCAGCTTGTACGTCCGGTAGTTCTCGGTCCACGTACTGCTGAAGCCTAGCTTGTAGGATTTTGAGCATAACCTTGCTAGCATGTGAAATGAGTGCAATTGTACGGTAGTTTGAACACTCTTTGGCACTGCCCTTCTTTGGAATTGGAACGTAAACTGACCTTTTCCAATCCTTTGGCCACTGCTGAGTTTTCCAAATTTGTTGGCATATTGAGTGCAGCACTTTCACAGCATCATCATTTAGGATTTTAAGTAGCTCAGCTGGGATATTATCATCTCCACTAGCTTTGTTGTTAGTAATGCTACCTAAGGCCCACTTGACTTCACTCTCTAGGATGTCCGGCTCTGGGTCAGTGACCACACCAGCGTGGTCATCATGAACATTAAGATCTTTCTTGTATAGTTCTTCTGTGTATTCTTGCCATCTCTTCTTAATCTCGTCTGCTTCTGTTAGGTCCTTGCCTTTTTTGTCCTTTATCATGCCCATCTTTGCACAAAACGTTCCCTTGATATCTCCAATTTTCTTGAAGAGATCTCTAGTCTTCCCCATTCTGTTGTTTTCCTCGATTTCCTTGCATTGTTCATTTAAGAAGGCCTTCTTATCTCTCCTTGCTATTCTCTGGAACTCTGCATTCAGTTGTTTATATCTTTCCCTTTCACCCTTGCTTTTTGCATTCCTTCTTTCCACAGCTATTTGTAAAGCCTCATCTGACAGCCACTTTGCTTTCTTGCATTTCTTTTTCTTTGGGATGGTTTTAGTTGCTGCCTCCTGTACAATGTTACGAACTTCCGTCCATAGTTCTTCAGGCACTCTGTCTACCAGGTCTAATGCCCTAAATCTATTCTTCACCTCCACTGTGTACTCATAAGGGATATGGTTTAGGTCATATCTGACTGGTCTAGTGGTGTTCCCTACATTCTTCAGTTTAAGTCTGAATTTTGCAATAAGAAGCTCATGATCTGAGCCACAGTCAGCTCCAGGTCTTGTTTTTACTGATTGTATAGAGCTTCTCCATCTTTGGCTGCAGCACATAGACTAGAAACCCCAATTAGTCACAAGTATAGCGGGTGGCACAGTGGGTTAAACCGCTGAACCATGAGCTGTCGATCGAAAGGTCGGCAGTTCGAATCCGTGACGGGGTGAGCTCTCGTTGCTTGGCCAACTCCTGCCAACCTAGCAGTTCCAAAGCATGTTAATGTGAGTAGATAAATAGGTACCACTTGCGGGAAGGTAAACAGTACTCTCTGTTCCAGCTGCATGCTACACGCTGCGGCAAGGAGAGTCATGCCGGCCACATGACCACGGAGGCATCTTCAGAGAACGCTGGCTCTTCGGCTTTGAAATGGGGATGAGCACCACACCCTAGAGTCGGACACGACTGGACTTAATTGTCAGGGGTCACCTTTACCTTTATACATCAACAGCATTATTGTGAATACAACAGTGACACTGTTGTTCTTCCCTTTTAATACACTGTTAACACTGATGTGACATTTTTATTCACTTGAAGGGAATGGACATAATTTTTTATACGTCAATTCATCCACTCAACAAGAACAAGATAAAGCAAGAATATTTACCACCAGATACTTTCCGGCCAGCCTGGGTATATGCAGACTCCGCTTCTGGTTCTGGACTAGTAATTCACCTCAAACTGGAACATTAAAGGTAGGCAGAAAGAGAGTTTGACCGTGTTTGTGCTGTCTTGAAAATTTTGAATGATATAAATCACACAGCTTATAAGTGGTATTATATATCCTTTACTTGATTGCCAAGTCCATGATTTCCCACATATGGTCCAACCAGCTCTGAAGGGCAAATTCCACAGTGGCAACATGAACCATTTCAGAAGACCTATGTAAACAAGTACGCTCGGTCACTACACACAATCTCACTGGACGTGTTATTGCTGTATGTGGTGTCTATGACAATTTTTTGTCTGATTTAGGCCTCAGTCCAGCCCAACTCAGGCACAGTTGAGGCCCAATTGTGGCACAATTGGGGCCCAAAATAGGACCGAGTTAGGCTGTAACTGTGCCTGAGTTAGGCAGGAGGCAAGAGCAGTGGGCCAGGATCGAGGCAACACTTACCACAGACGCAGGCAGGCCCCTGTGGGGAGGTGTCAGTCTTGTGGAAGTGAAGAGCCCCCTCCTGAGCTCGTCTGTGTGCACCTACCACAGCTGCTGCAGCGTTCGCAGCAGATGGGCAGCCACAGGTGGGCCTGCAGGCACTGGGCGTGCGACAGTCAGCTGAAGGGCAGAGGTTGTGCCAGTGCCAGCTGCCCCAGGGCACCCTGGGCATTAGCCACCTGCTGCAGGGGGGAGTGCCACTGCCCTCCCTCCTGCAGAAGGTGATGCCACCCCCAAGCCACGGTGAGGCTGCACGTGGGAGTCATGGGGGGGTGAGCGGGGGAGAGAAGGGAAGGAGGGGGTGGGAACGGCACGCACAAGGGGGGTCTCATGAGGTCTGGAACCGCCTCCGCCATGACATGCCCGTGCGCTGCCTGAAGCCCTGGGCCCCCAGGGCCGTGGCTATGCCCACAAAGAAGGCATCCCGGTATGCCTTCTGCTCCGTGCCCCGGCCAAGACCGAGAGATGCCTTGGGCTTGTCTGCTGTGAGCGGGAAGGGCTCACGCAGCTCATCACTCCCCAGATGGGGCAACGTAGGCGCCTTGCGGCAGGCGCTCTGGCAGGGTGGGGGGTGCCAGCGTCCATCATCAGGTAGTGGGAGGGGAGGCAGGCACACAGGCAGGCGGACAGGGGGTGCTGGGGAGGGACACGGATGGGTCAGAAACAGACAGACAACAAGGCTGGTGGGAGAGGAATACAGGGAGAGTGGTCTACAGAGACCAATAGGGACACAGGGGTCACTTCGCAGATGGAGGCAATGCAGGAACGGGCGCCTCTCATGCAGACGGACCGAGGGCGGAAACGGACGCTGTTGACGGGCGGACACGGACGCCGTTGACGGGCGGACCGAGGGCGGACACAGACGCCGTTGACGGGCGGACACGGACGCCGTTGACGGGCGGACCGAGGGTGGGTGAGAGCCCCGGTTGCTGAAAGGGCTCTTCACGGACGTGGGGGACGTGCGCCATGTCGCCTGTCACTGCCTGCCTGAGAGGCCCCCCAACTCCCCCCTCCCCTCTGAGCCCTGAGGGTCTGGCAGCCCCCCTGCTGTGTTCTCCCTGGGCTGGCTGTGGCAGGCCCTGGCTGGGATTCATGCAGGGCCTTGTGTGGTGGGCGCTGTCTCTCTGTGTGTGGGGCGGTGCTTGTGTAACATTGGGGTCATGGTGTTCAAGGGGCCTTTGCCCAAGGGGCATCTTTATTGTTCTGGAACATTGGCAGGGATGGCCAGGCAAGGCTGCCAGGGGTAGGCACAGCAGCCACTCAGAATGTAGCAGCAGCAGCTGAGGAGGGTTGCAGGGCAGGCTCCCAGACCTCTGGCAGCATCGAGGCAGACGACCATGGGGCAACCAGACTGCGGGCCCAGGGGTGCTCCCCAGAAGGTAGGTGGTGGTGGACATTCCTGGGGAGACATAAATCACAGGGTTGTTCCATGGCAGCTGCTGTGTGGTAGCAATCCCCATTGAAGAAATGCCAGTGTGCCGGTGCAAAGGCCTGCAGGGAGAGAAATTAAACACAGCTGAGTGGTGTGACACACATAGCCTGGTCTGCGCTCCTTCCCTGGGTGTAAGGTGAGCATGATCCTGTAAGGGAAAGGGGTCAAAGAGAGAGACAACAACACAACTTGGGGGTCACAACCATGGCAATCCTAGCAATACTGACCTGTCAGTAGACCCTGTGGAGAAAAGAGGGGGGGGAACAGCTGGTGTCTACATATGGGTTACAGTTCCACACTCATGGCATTGTGTGCTCACATTCATACAGGCAGCTATGAGACAAGACATTGGTATAGAGGCATATCATGGCAGGCATTGCAGGCAGCTATGAGACAAGACATTGGTATAGAGGCATATCATGGCAGGCATTGCAGGCAGCTATGAGACAAGACATTGGTATAGAGGCATATCATGGCAGGCATTGCAGGCAGCTATGAGACAAGACATTGGTATAGAGGCATATCATGGCAGGCATTGCAGGCAGCTATGAGACAAGACATTGGTATAGAGGCATATCATGGCAGGCATTGCAGGCAGCAATGAGACAAGACATTGGTAAAGAGGCATATCATGGCAGGCATTGCAGGCAGCTATGAGACAAGACATTGGTATAGAGGCATGTATCCTACCTATATTTCTCTATGCAAAGAGGCAGATGTCAGACCACATGTCAGCATGAACCCTGCACTTACCTGCACTTACCTGCTGGTGTTGTTGCCTGTGGGGGGGGGAGAGGGGCTGGGAGAAAGACATGGGTTAGCAAACACTTGCATGGAGACAGCTGCCCAGGCACAGGAGTACACAGTTTGGCCACAGGCAGAACAGCCCTCTCTGCCGTAGAGGGGGGCAGAGAGGAGAAGAGAAGAGAGAAGTGGGGTGTTAGAAAAGTTTTCAAAGTCCCACTTTGTGGCTGCTGGGGGACAGAACCCCACGCCACGTGCTCAGAGAGAGAGAGAGAGAGAGAGAGAGAGAGAGGAGGGCTGGGGCTGGGCTTTTGTGGGAAAGAGGCTGGGTGGGGCTGGGTGCTGATAGGGTAACTATTTGGGTCCGTGTCCAGAGTTAGGCCACAACTGTTCGGTCCTAACTCAGGCCCAACTCGGGCCCAGGGTGTTAGAACTTTTCAGGAGAGGGCTGGTGTGGGTAAGGTAAAATGGCTCCTATGGGTCTCCTCACATTTGGGTCCACCCTTTTTGCTGGCCCAAATTTTGGGCCTGAGTTGGGCTCGAGGGGGCGTGTCAGGGGCTCTCCAGCGTCTGGAACCGGACCAAATTTCGTAACCGCCCCCGTCACACCCCCGACACGCCCACTTTTAGGCTGCAATTGTGCCTGAATTGTGCAGTTGTGCCTGAATTGTGCCTGAACCCAATTCAGTCACAATTGCAGCCCAACTCAGGCACAATTCAGGCACAACTCGGGCCTAAAGCACTTGGGCTGCAATTGTGCCTGAATTGTACCGCAGTTGCCTTGGGCTGGACCGGGCTGTTAGAGCCCAATCCTGTGGTGGCCTTATGCTGACAGATCTCATGTTCCGTCGGCATAAGGCCTTAGCCACCATTGCACAAGCCGCTCTGACAGTCGGCGGCTCGCTGATGGCACAGGAACAGAGAAGCCCCATGTATTACTTGAGAGTGTATTAACCAAGGGTTTTCATATGGGCTTTTTCTGACTTTGTAACATTCCTTCATTTTTTATTGTGCATCAGGTCTTTGTATATTATAAAAATGGATTGATACAATATTTCCATTTGTGGTTATCTGATATTTTTTCATTTTGGGGGGCTTCTGTTCATATGGGATAACTTCCATTTTGGTTTTGTCCTTGTAAAACACCCACAAAAACAAGATCAAGCAGGTTAGCACTGCAGTTCTATGTACACTTACTTGGATTCACACTTACTATGTACACAATACCATTAAATTCAATGGGATATACACCAGGGAAACATGCATCAGATTGCAACGTTAGAGGCTAAATTGTCCAACTGCATCTGCAATACAGAAATAACACAACAGCTATATATACAATATACCAATAGCTCATTACTCAGATGGGGAGGGGGGTCAGTAAATTATGAATATAATGTTCATCATTGAACAGAATATTTTTTATTAAAGTGTAAGCTACCAGACCTAAGATGCAATCCTATACAAAACTTCCTTGTGAGTAAGTCAGTAGGACTTACTCAGCAGGACTTACTTCTGAGTAGATATGCACAGGATTGCACTATTAGTTCTTGTCATGATGTCCTGTAGAAGAAAGCAAACTCTATCATTGCTGTATATATACTGGATCCTGGGCAAGTGAGACACCTCTGGAGCTAGCCAAAAATCAATTAGGCATTGATCTCAGCACAGTGGCTGCTTTTTATTTAGACATCATTGTGAATCATAGACAGGAAGCAATATCCCAATATTGTATTGGGTTGTATCCAAATAAAGTTCCTCCTAAGTTCCTTTGAAATTCATGGGATTTAAGTTAGTCATGACTATTGATTCTCAAGGTTTCTTACAGCGCAGTTCTGGAACTTCCAGCGGTGACGGAACAAGCATTCCGTCGCCGGAAGCAGTTGCGAACATGCTGTAAAGCACATTCGCGACTACTCTGGAGCAAGGGAGGCTGGTGCAGAGGCCGGCCTTCCTTGCTCCGTCGCCGGAACGCCCCAGCGGCCGCCAGAAAAGGCAGGTAAGGATCTGGCGGGGACAGTTCGGCGGGCGAGGGAGGGAGCCATTGGCCTAGCCGACCCGGGAGGGGGTGGGGGATGGCCTCGTCCATATCCCCATCCCCGCCGGGCCGGCTAGGCCATTACACGGCCTCCTCCGACTTCTGCCAGCTATTTAGCTAGGAGAAATCCAAGGAGGTCGATAGGGCCGGCCTGGAGTTACACCCAGGGAAAGGGACGAGCGTCCCCTTCCCTGAGTAGACCTCCGGCCCGGCGGCAGAATGGCCACCAGGGCTCAGGATCTGGCGGGCAGCCATGGGCCACCGGCTGGATCCTTACACAGGATTGCACTGTTAGTCAGAATTGACTTTCTTTGACTATAACCCATTGGAATTAACAGGGATAAGAAATGCATCTGTAAAGCAAGACACTGGTGTGAGAAGATTTTGAGGAGCTCTCAAAGGAAGGGAGACATTTTTAGAAGCAGCCAAGCCTTGAGAAGCAAGAGTGCATGATGCCATTCTCCAGCTTTGAAGCAAGGAATCTGCGATGTTGGAAGCCTCCTTGTTAACCTTCCCCTCCCTGTCCTTCTGTGTCTCATCCATCTGTTTGAAGAAGAGTCACCTGCTCTCTTCCAGTGTAAAGTTTGTGGATGACTTTTCCAATTTCACCCCTAGTGAGATTTGCAGTGAGATCTGAGAAGTGAGGCTATTAAATATAACAATTTGTAGACTGCATGATTTTTTTTCTTAGCTCTCTTGGTTGCAGTCTTTTGTGCCCCATGTTGCTTAACTATCTTGAATATGACAAGGGGCACAATTGCAGTTTCACAGTTCAGCATTACTCCACTGCAGTTGCCATCATAGCAAAAGTTAAAACAAAATTAATTCCCTTTGTGATAATATATGTCCAATATTTCAGTTTTCCAGCTTGTTAGGCAGTTCATATTACATAAATTGCTGTGAACTGGGGTGTAATAAATTACAGCGATGGACAGGCCAATTTCATTTAAAATGACTAATTTTTTATTGCTTTGGCTCATTTTTGAGAGAAAAAAAACATAACCTGGATAAGCAATTTTTGTGCTGTTTCCTCATTTTTGGAAGTGATATCATAGTGTTGTATGAAATGTTGCTTCACAAATTCATGTTCTTGCCTCTGCTAATCACAGGCTTTTCCTAAAATAATTCTAACAGCCAGTTATATGTATTTGGTCTGTGTGTTCATTATTATTATTTTTATAAGTTAAATAGAGGCTAAGGAGAGGAAGATGATGATCAGGATATCGGTTGCTTTTACTATTTCTTTATATTAAAGGTGCTGTTAGCCCTGGGAGAGGTTGGTGCTTCTTTCCCAGAACAAATAGCTTCAGAAAAGCAATTTTAATTCAAACTGTGGAACATCAGGAAAGGGTTACATAGCGCTCTCACTCAATGCACCATAGAATGGACTCTGATTTCCCCACACATACAAACCATGGTTGTTCTTTAGCTGACAAAAGTCAAGCATATAGGACCAAACTACCCTGTTTCCCTGAAAATAAGACCTCTTCCGAAAGTAAGACCTACCATTATGTTTGCGTGATTTTTGCTGGCACTCATAAATATAAGACCTCCCCTGAAAATAAGACCTAGCTAGGATCATCAGCCAGATGGACGCGACCCCCCCCCAGCACCCCCCCCCCCCCGGTACTTTGAAAGATTTAAGCTTCGTTCTTTCCCGAGGGTACAAGGCCTGGAAGGCCTGCACTTGTGTCCTCCACCATAGAGATGATGTGCTAGAGAGGCCAGCAAGGAGGCTGCAACCTTGCAGAGTCTCTAGCATGTCGTCTCCATGGTGGAGGACTCAAGTACAAGCCTTGCACCCTCAGGAAAGAATGAAGCTTTAATCGGTCAAAGTAAGTGCCAAGGGGGTCACGCCACAGGTTGGGAAAATAAGACCTCCCTGAAAATAAGACCTCCTGCATTTTTTGGAGCCAGAATTAATATAAGACACTGTCTTATTTTCAGGGAAACATGGTACACATTTAACATAATAAATAGCTTAATGCTATGGAAAGCAAGAAAGGCCAGAATTGCAGGTATTATTCAACTGAGGTGGACTCTTTTGATTGACTATGGTTCCAACCTCTCTTCTCACTAGCATAAGGGAAGTTGATCTTGAGCCCCTCTAATATTACATATTACACATAAAAATCTGTCCTCCTGTATAAGCATGTAATTGAATGCGTATCTGGGGGTTTTGAGAGGAAAGTGACTATAATGTGTCAAGAATTGCCAGTCCACAATCTTGACATTATAGGGTGTTACCTACAATGGGCAATACAGTGCATATGAGTAATATCTGCTGTCCGCAAATATGCTGACTCACTAGAGGCTTAGAATATTTTTCTCCAAATAGACTCAAGGCCTCATCTGGAAGCTGTAAAGATTTCCCACAATGTCATATCACACAAGTAAGGTTTCTGAGCCTGATCAGTTTGTTTCATCATTTCAAATATTTATATTCTGCCTTTCCCCATCCAAAAGGAGGTGTTCAAGGCAGCTTACAATAATCATTAAAAACAACCAAGGAATACATCAAAATAAAACAATTCAAAAATGTGGTCCTGCCAGAGAGCCAACAACAATTCACTCATGAAAGCTAGCAAAGGCAGAAAAAAAGAAAGAAACTAAATTTCCGAATTGAAAATCAGCATATTAAACTCCATCGTTAAAACTTTTATTTAAAATAAGCAAGATGTTATAGCAACTTTACGTTTCGCCCCAAACATCTGGGGCATCCTCAGAAGTAAGACAGCCTATTGAGGAAAACCCAATTAGCTTTAATGCTATGGAAAATAAAGTTTTGGGCACCATCGTGAGAATTTTGCATCATAAAATTATGCCACATGCAACTGTATATCTTTTATGTTTAATCTTTTTATCTTGTTTTTAAACCTCTTTCCAAATTTAGTTAGAGGTTCGTCAATACGAGCAGCCCAATCCTACCTAACTCCCCATGTGGTGATGCAGCGACCCCAGCACCCGCGGGGGAGTTTTAGTTGCTGGAGGTCTCCTCAGGGTAGGGGGACATTTGTCCCTTTGCCCCAGGGTAAACCCCAGCAGCCGCTATGGTTCAACTCAGACTTGTACCAGCTCAATTGCTGGCGCAAGTCTGTATTGATCATTGAAGGTGGATTGGGCCTAGGAAGGGAGAGGGAGTCAAGGTTCACCGTGCGCTGCTGCTGCCAATCCCACCCTCCTCCTGGGTCTGATTCGCCCTCCTCCCTGCCCCAGCACCACCCCGTTCTGCCCACCCCTCCCCAGTTCCGCCCACCTTCCACCCCGTTCAACACCCTCCCCACCTCCTGCCAACCAGCATCTAGCATCTGTTGGCATGCGGAGCTTGCCGCTTACGACAGTGACCAGCTGATGGGCACTGACCTAGTCGCATTTGCAACGGCTGTAAAGGAGGTTACACCGTTAGAACAGCAGAACATGGGCCATAAGACGCATGGAAATCAATGGGATTTAGTCATGACTAACTCCCTTAGTTATGACTAACTGTACTTGGGATCAGTAGCGTCGCGACGACGCGCGACACCCCAGAGCGGGAGCGCGCGTCGCCCTTAAGGGAGAGGCTTCGCCCCCGCGTGTGATGTCACGCGCAGGAGCAGAGCGCCCTCCCCGCTCCGTTTTCGGCTCATTTTGGAGCCGAACGGACACCGGGGAGGGCGGGCGGACAACAGAAAACTGTAAGTGGGGGGGATCGCGCGTCACCCCTATATGCGCGATGCCCCCCGGCGGCCCGCCCCCCCCCGCTTCCCCCTGTCGAGGCCAGTGCTTGGGATATAACTCCGTGTATGTATGTTTTTATTTTCATGTATGTCTTTTATCTTTAATTTTTTGGAAACCAGGATCTTGGATTCACAGCTCAGTGAGCACCCGGCTGTACTCTTCCTAAAGAAGTTTACATTTTTTTCAACCAGCTGCCACTGGAACTATTACCATTCTGTTCTGGGAAACTTTTCTTTGGTAGTCTTGCCTGTCCCATCTGTTGCAACTTTAACCAATAAGGAAAGAAATAGTACACACTCATGTTTGATTGCAGACCTGTGAGGTCTGCACAGCCTCTGAACTACCAAGCAAAAGGTAGCCCATGAGTCTTGAATGGAAGGCCATCAAGGTTTTGATAAACCACTTATTTTTGCAGAAATAGGGAGGAGGTTGTCAAGCATCTGGCTTGGAGTGTTCAGTTTTGTTGTGCGTTATTGATCCTCTTGTCAAATTGTGCTAAATTGAAAGGAACTTGGGTGTATACAAACAAATTTTAGACTGAGGATCAGAGAACAGTTTTCAACTTTTGAAGAGACACATTTATGAACCTCCCTAGAACAGTTATGGAAGCAAAGGCTCATTAAAAAACACCTTGTGTCAATTTTAGTCTCTGCAGCAGGTGGGTTCCTTGTTCACAATTCAAATGTTCTGTATAATTAGTTGATGCTTGCCAAGCAGAATATCTAACAAAAAAACTCCTCTTTATATTTACATTGCATGTAGTATGTTTTTGTACTTCCATCTGCAGCTGACTCCTTTGATCAGTTGGAAATGGACGAGGGCCAATCAAATAATAAATACCTCTATTGATTCAAACAGGAATAATTGCCAAAGTTTAGAACATTGCACATAAAAAGATATCATGCTGCAAGAAGCGAATCCAGATTTCATACTCCCACATTATTGGCCCATTTCCTTTTTCTATAGACTGAAGCCCCAGAATTATAGAGATGCATACGAGAACCAACAGCATTCCCTATTTAAAGAACTAGTCTAAACCAGTACAGCCAGTGTATAAACTCACATAGTGGTGGGGGGTTATAATTATTTTATAAAGCACTTTTAATGATCGTGTCAGGGCGTCAAATTGAACCTGAACACGAACCGAAAAACCAGTTCAGAGAAGATTTTTCCAGTGAACTGAAACTAAAGCCTGAACTGTATCTGAATCCCAACACATTGGGCAGCATCCTGAAGGCCGATCTACACTGCACTGCGTTGGGTGCTTTGTGGGCGCTTTGCGTAGTCTTGCGTAGCATTTGCGCGCTCCCGATGCTACGCGTAAAACATGGTTCCGACCATGTTTTGAGGGGTAGCTTTGCCGAACGCTATGCATTCACCAATCGTATGAGAGGGGGGGGAGGAGAGTGCCAGTCACAGCTGCGCTTTACACAGGAAGGCGGGACTACAGGAGGGACAACAGGCAGGAAGACACTCCTCCACCCGCTCGGCGGAGGCAGGACGCAAGACGACTCCACGCTCCACGCAGTGCTGTGTAGATCGGCCTTGACTACTGTGCCCAGCGAAGGAAGTTATTCTGTGAATCCTTTGTGTGAGTGAAATCCTCCTTCCATGAATGGAAGGAGCTGCCTTTCCAGGGGCACTCCCAGTGGGTGGACACATGAGTCGGGATATTACCCATAAAGTGGGAACCTCAGCAAAACAAGCAGTTCAGTAATCAGGCACAGATCACAAGTCTATGGTTAAAGTTTTATTTTCCTGGGTTCTTAAAAAAAAAATCATGTTGTGTGCAGCTTGTTTGTAAAAAGTCCAAAATGTAACAGTTCAAAAGTAATTAATATTTTTCACCATAGTTGTTGGATTTATTTTGTAGAATTAAATACTATTTGCAATGTAATACATAGCAAGTGAAAGCGGCTGCTATTATTCTGCATGAAATGTATCTGAAACCAGTTCAAGACCAGTTCAAAGTATGTAAACTGATTACCAAACCACTTGTTAAAGTTCTCTGCCATTGTATACACACTTACTTGAGAGTAAGTCCCATTGAGCTCAGTGAGACTTGCTTCTGAGTAGACATGCCTAGGATTGTGGTGTTAGTGACCGAACTGGAGAGTTCAAAAATCCTGATAAACCTGATCCAGAACTGAACCCAAATTTGAAATGGTTTCATGGCTTGGATTGTGTGTTTATAAATCATCTTGTTGCGACTACAGAAGTGAAGGTGGTAATGGGTGTATTAAGTGTCCCCCTTTTTAAGAATGTCTGAACATTTGATTGATGTGCTCTGATAGCATGAGGCTGACGGAACCATGTTACATTTTGCTACCAATTAGGTGTACACTGTTGAAGAATTTGGAATGGATATTTTGATGTGGTCAGCAACTGGAAATAGAAGAAATGCATGGACATATGCAAATGTACTCCTTTCCAGGAACAGTCCTTTCAGAGTGGCATTTGAAGCAGAGGTCGGAGCAAAAGAGCTCATCGAATTTGCCATCGATGATGTTTCTTTCACACCAGAATGTTCATCTGGAGGTAAGTAATTTAACAGATATTAGATCTGTAGGGGCTTGAAAAAATGTTCTAAGAAAAAACTGAAATGTCATGTTTCTAGTAACATGGTTGACATTTTGAAATTTGTATTGTACATGCAGTAATTTTTAAATCATTATCCTGCATTATTTATTTTTAATTTTATTCTTATTTTACAATATTTTTATCCCACCTTTCTCCCCAAAGGGACCCAAGGCGGCTTACAACAAAACAGAAAAATACAAAAAATACATATAGATAATTATTTTTTAAAACAGTAAAAAACAATTAACAAAACTAATAAAAACATCTAAAAATTGATTTTAAAAGATTACATTTAAAACAAGATCATAAAAACAGCAGCACCCCACCCGTACCAGCAAGATGTTAAAGGCAAAGGCTCAGAAGGCTTCTTTGAACACTTATCCACTTCATTATCCTACAGAATATGATTGAACCCCCTCCAAAGGAGCTCACAAGATTGTTCACTCCTATTTTTATGTGCCTTTTCTAATATGAGTATTAGTGTTTGAGTCAGAAAAAAGAGCGTGAAGCATCTCCAAGATCCAACTAGATCAGCGATTCTCAAACTGTGGGTCGCGACCCACAAGTGAGTAGCGATTTGATGTTTGGTGGGTCAGGGACAGTCTGCCGCCTGCGTCTCTGCTTGGTGGTCTTTGGCCCGCTCCAGGCCTCGTCATGTCGTGTAATTGCTGATGAGCGTGTTTTTTTTTCGGTCATCAATGAGAACCCTATGCAACAAGAAAAGGAGTGGATGAAGACCGCCGAGCTCGAGTGACAGGCTGTTCACATAAAAACATTGTGAAAGCTCGGCAACCCAGATGTCTTGGCAGTGACGTGATGATGTCATCACATTGTCACATCACCACCAAAACGTCCGGGTTGCCAAGTTCCTCACTGAAGGTGGGTCACAGGGTGAAAAAGATTGGGAACCACTGTGTTAGATGTGAAAGAGGCAGACCCATTCATGACTTCCCTCTCTATATCCCCTCTTCCCCAGGACTCAGTACTGGGTGAGTGAAAGTCTGGGTGAGTGAAAAGAGCAACTGGGGATCAGACTGCAAGAACTAAAGCTTCCTTGAGAACTGGTATTATGTAGTGGCTGAGAAATTAAGCAGCAAAATCATGTCTTTGTTGGATTGAGTCTCGTCTCTGCTGTGAATTCACTAGATGGCCTTAGATGACCAAGCCCCCTCCCCATCAGCCACATTTCCCCAGCTGCAATGCACTCACTGACTTACCTGACAGAGTTGTTGCATCAAGATAAGGCACGTGAAGCACTATGCACACTCCGAAAGCTAGATTTTATTATTAAGCTGCAGACAAGGAGAGATTCATCAACCCTCACACAGACGCACACATTTTGCTTCTTGATTTGGTCTGCTTTACATGGACTGGGGCCTGCATTTAATGAGATCACTCTGCCACTGTTATGGCTAGTTTGGCCCCAGAGGTACTTCACCCTGCAGGAAAGCCATTCTTTACTAAAATCTCCAATGCAAGAGGATATGCTCCTTCAGGTAAATGCCTTGATTTGCATATGAATAAGGTAGCTGCGTGTAAATTAGTCATTTAATAATTCATCTTTCAGAAGAACCATTTTTCTGTGTTGGGCATTAAACAGATGGCGACAGCAGCACTTATGGCTAAATGAAAAATGATTGTAGTGATGGAGAATATGTTCATGAACGATTTGCCACTGGTTGTGCTGCTCTAGTTATGACCCCCCAGTTGCAAAACATGAGGCTGTTCAGTGAGTTGCTTAACACCATGTTCAACACAATGCCTCTTTTGTCAATGATGATAAAAGCATCTCAAGGGAAACAAGCGGCATACAGATTTGTACTTGAAATTCGTGTAGTATAGCAGAACCTTACTCTTATGAAAAGCTCAAGGATCTTTTAATATACATTAATCATCCTTTCTGCGACTTTGAGGCATTGGCCATTAACAATCACTCCTACGGATATATGTAGGGAAAGGGCCGTGGTGGGGTACGTGTTTTGCATTCAGAAGCTCCCAGTTTCAGTCCTTGGTATGTCAAGGTAAGGCTGGGAAAGACCCTTGTCTGAAACCATTGGGAGCCACTGGCAATCAGTGTAGATAGCACTGAACAAAATGGACCAATGGTCTGACTCAGTATAAAGCCATATATACGTTTCAGAAGTGGAACTGAAACAGAGGCCAGCTAGGCAAAGGTAGGCACCTTTAAATCCCATTGATTTCAAAGGGAGGTACTGAAGCACATCAACAAAACCCAACCAGGTTGGTAGTGCCGCTGATGAATCAAGTAGATCAGGGGTTCTCAACCAGTGGTACTAGTACCACCAGTGGTACTTTGGTCGACTACTGGTGGTACTGGGAGCACCGGAACCCCGCTCCACTGCGGCACGTTTGGTGGCGCGTTTTCACTCCTGAGAGGCTCCTGTCTTTGACTAAACCTCTCAGGAATGTTGAGAAGGGCCCTCCTACCCGCCCAGAGCCTCCTACCTGCATTTTCTGGCCTCCAAAAACCTGAAAACCCGGAAATAACTGGCGATGATGTCATCACCAGTCACTTCCAGTGATACGCAGCAGGAGAGTAACGCCGGAGGTGGTACTCGGCCGGGAAGGGGTTGAGATCTCCTGAAGTAGATATAATTTAGATGACGAGAACCCAGGTCCGACAGAGTTGTAAACCAAAGAGTTCAGAACCTTTGTTGAAATTGTTGTAAAAATTCCTCATTGTCACTGGTAGGGAAAACTGGCTGACCATTTCTGCCACTACAATTGAGGTTCACTCTAGTTGACATCTGTGGTCAGCTCCAACGGTGAGCCAACAGTAAATCCCAGTCGAGAGGGAGCATTGCCTCGAGAGACCTTTGAATTATGATTATGGCAATGCAGCTGTTTCTTGGTTTGGATCACTGCTCGCAATGTGAAAACATCAATGCTGTACTGGAGTACTGTGCACATCTGAGAAATTCGGTCTTTGTCTGCAAGAGCAAATAGGGTAGCATAAACATAAAGGGGGCATATACAGATATGTTTTTTTAAAACAACATTATTAATATGGAACATTAGTTTCTATGGATTATTTTTTGCTGTGGTCTTGGCTGTGTTACTTTGTCTGATATGTTATCCTTGTATCTAGCCTATGTTTACTATTATGTTTGAAGACCGAGCTCATAGCAGTGTTCCAAAAACTATCAGTAAGAAAATTTCATGAAGTCTCGCTAATTGGAAATTGGCATGAAATATTTCCAGTGAGTCAGTGCTTATTATGGCTTTGGATTAGTCGCATTCATTTTTTTTTTTAATGGACAGTAAAAATTTGCAGCTAATTCTGTTCTGTGACAGAAAGAGGTGGGAATGTTTCTTTTTAATGGAAGACAACAGCTGGCTCACTTTTTGCTTTGTAAGGGGAAAACCTTAAGCACCATTTCCCCCTCCATCTATACTTGTTAGGCATTCAAAAGCTTTGCATTTTACAAATGACTTTTCTGCACAAAACAGTTGCCTTTGTTGGGCGACTTTTCAACTCGGGATAAAGGACTAATATGAGAACTGGCCGTCATGTTTTTTTCCCCCCTGCCATGTTCTCTTCCCTTAAAGGATTGTTTTGTTGCTCTTGATTCCCCACCCACCCCCTCTTTCTACATTATTACTTTGCCAGCTTAGCTTTAATTACTTTAGGTTTCCCAGGGTAACCTGTTCTAAACAGGCGCAATCACAATTTAGCTGGATGGTAGCTCTAAGCAGTAAAGTATTATCAACTCCTTCAGTACAGCAGTTTTTTGTTTTTGTTTTAAAACAGCAGGCCCTTGTTAGACAAGAGAATTTTGCCAGACCCCAAAATATTTTTCTACAAAATATGCTCATCTGCTTTTCCAGAAAAATGCAGGAGCAACTTCTTGTCATGATTCACTGTAAAATGAGTGTTTCCACATGCGGATGCTGCACCGAATATTGTTCTCTTCAAACATGTCTTGCCATTTCTGGTCTGATCAGATCCTGTCTGGTTCATGCTGCTGAGTCATGTACAGTCTTTACATGCATTGTTACTGTCCATAATAAGGATCATTTTATAGGGTGCCAATTAACACTGGTATTTTTTTTTCTGGTCAGTTCTGTGGTTTCCTGCATTTTCATGTAGTTGTAGCTTCTAAAATCTTGGACAGCTCAGCTGCCCTTTGGCTATCATTAACACAGACTTCAATGTTCAGTTCACTTACTTGCGAACAGAAACCGCTTTTCTTTTCTTTCTTTTCTTTGATGATTGGAGAGAAAACCTTGACCAACATGCCTGAACAGTTCAGGTAATAATAGTTCAGGCTGCAGTTCTCACATGAGTCCTTGACTTCACTGAAACTGCCAACTTCAGTTTAATAAATCCTCATAACAGACCCACCACGTTGCATGAAAAAGGCAATGACAAGAGAAAGCAAAAATTGTTTCTGGGATTATTATGCCAATAAAAAATGAACTTGAACTAATTTCATGTTCTCCTTTTAGCAAAAAAGGTGATGGGGAAGTTCTGAGAGACTTGAAAGGAGCATGGAGGACCAATATCAGGCTGAAAAAATGGATGGCCAACTTTTGTTTTTCAAAACGATTCCATTCTCTGAAATCATGTTAAGCCAAGGAACTCAATAATATTAATTCCATTCTATTTATAACTCAGTTCCATTCTCTGAAGTCATGTTAAGCCAAGAGACTCAATAGTATTGCCCAATTCTATGAGCAACAGCTTTCATTCAAGCATGGCTGCCTACAGCCCAGTTTGGCCCCGACACCTAGAGTGGTCCTTTTGCTGCAGTGTAGTGCAACTTACTGCAAAGCTACGTCTGTTTCAGAAATGCAATATAGAAGGACGTAGAATTTCAGAATCAGCAACTTCCCAGAGAAGAAGAACTGACTTCTGAACATTTTGAATTACTCGGTGACTCAGGAAGCCTAGCCTCCCTTATCGAACTCTAATGATTCAACAGCACATGGTCTCTCGAGTAGATTAGAACTAGATTACCTGTTCCTTTATAGACCAAAAGCAAGTCCTTGGGCAGTCACTCCTTGAATTATTGGTATCAGTAGTCAGCTTAATGCTTTGGTGTGAACACTCATGATCATTCACAAGCCTGTCAGGAAGGCCATAAACATTGAAAGTTTGACTCTGCGAATCTTGGAACCATCACTCACATATGATACTTGTCCTTCAATCAATCAATTCATTCCTGGAAATGAAGAGGGGTGTGGATGCCACACTGGGACTGTTGCTTCAGGTTTTTCACAATCCAGGAAAACTTGTGATGCTGGGAGTTTTAGCTAATTGGTGTAATGTTGACTTATTCCACTTTTCAAAACAGCATTTTTTTTAAAGAAAAATGGTTTTGTGTGTGTGTGTGTGTGTGTGTGTGTGTGTGTGTGTGTGTGTGTGTGTGTGTGTGTTGTACAGTAATAAGCAATAATAATAGGCCTAGGAACTAATTGAAAATATGCATTTATCTTAATGGCATATTGTTTTTAAGTTGCAGCTCAGGATTCCCAGGATCCTATTGATGGGATGAAGCTAGTTTTCAATGAATATTATACCTTAATTTCTTTAGGCTCTAAGGATGTGATCGTAAGCACACGGGCAGCCCAATCCTATCCAGTGCCAGAGCAGCAGGGTTGCACAGCCTATGCTGTATCCATGGGGTAGAAGGGGATCTGCGGCAGCTCAATCACTGGTGCAGAAGTGAGTGGCCCTGGGCAAGCGGAGAAGGCCTGGGAGGGGCATAGGATATGGCACATAGGGTCAGCTGATTAGAGGAGTGAGGGTCACCTGGGGCCTGTCATCCTGCCCCTTTACTTAGCCAGGTGGACTTGGCTGCCCAATCAGTGTGCACTTACCAATCTCAGCAGGAAGGTCAGCCAGCTGAGCAACCTTTGTCTTGGGGTGGAGAAGCCCAGACATGAATACAGCAAATCCACATAGTACTTGTCTACAATGCCATGTAGCCTTTCTGTAATGTTGCTGGATTTAAAAAAAAGGCAAGCCTTGCTGCAGGGAGATGGATGAAGATTTAGCCCATCTGCTTCATCTAGACAGGTTTCCATTATATGATAATGATCCACATCAGCATGCTCTTCCAGAATCAGATCCTGACTGTGGTCTTCCTGTTAACTGACCTGGCATTCAGCAGCAGCTTAGCCCCATAATGACATCCAGGACCCTTTTGGGAAGAAACAGAATTGTTTTCTAAACCTCTTTCCCCTTGGTTGTCCCATTCTCTTCCCATCCCTTCTCCTGCTCAGTACTCGTACAATAGCAGCACCATCAGTATCTAATCCCATCAACCTCCCCAAACACATGCCAAAAAAGCCTGACAATATCTTAGCCAAGAAGGCAGCCCACACCATCATTCCATTTCTCTCTCTGCCTTTCCCCATGTGTCATATGAGGATAGTAATGCTGCCAATCTACTGCAATTGGCTTGTAGCAAGGATTCCACAGTGACAAGGTATGAGCTCTTGGTAGCTCTAGTACAGGGACATTTCCTAGTGATCCTGGCTCAGAGCTGTAGCATCATATCGGGCACTTGAGGGGGAGGAAAGAGACCTCTGTCATTGTCCCATCCCGTGTGTCCCGTCCCGTCCCCCCCCCCCGTCCCAACACTTCCACTGCTGGAGCAGCGGGCCAGAAAACCAGGTGGGAGTGAGGTTAGAAAGGGTATGGAGGCTCACTGTAGAGAAGGAGGTGAGGAGTACTGTGCAGATCCCATCAAATCCTTGGGAGGCTTGACGGAGTCCAGTTTGGCTCAGGATAAATTGAACTACTTTCCAAGTTTGGAGGAAAACAGTTTAGGTTTCCAAGCCAAACTCTGGCTGGGGAGGTTCATTCAACCATTCATGTGAAGCAATTTAGAGTCTTCAAAGTGTGCTGTTGTTGTTGGTTGTGTCTGGTTATTCTGTGGGCAGGTGGAGGGGAAAAAACGTGAACATCACCATCACTCTCCAGCACCAATTCTCATGTCTCAATCTAAGAGAAAACTGTCGTTATCAGTATCCTACCTAGAAATCAATCCTAGTGCTTAAAGGAACACAATATTGGAAAGTATTTAGTGCTGTCAGGGATGTCTTGCTGAGCAGTCAGTCTGCTGGTGGTGGTTAACCTGAAAGGTTATGTTTAACAGGATGTAATTTCCCCGTGTTGATAAGGTCTGAAAGTCAGAGTAGAGTTCAATAGGTGTGCCAACCTAGTTCATGACTTCATTGCTCTGGCTGCCAGAGAAGTTGTCAAGGGAAATCTGCCAACCAGGACATAAGCTTACTTTGAGTAGTGATTGCTTGCAGTCTCCACTGCCCACATGGAATGCTATATTTGGTGCTTGCACTGTATTCTTCCAAAGTATTCCACAACTCCGTGTTAGTTTAATTTTGAGGGGAAAAAAATTACAGGCCCTGGTTCTTCTTCTGAAGTAGAAGTCTTGAAGTGTGTTCTTTGTGTGTGTGTGTGTGTGTGTGTGTGTGCACAAATGACCACTTGAAGAATTACTGTTGCAGGTAAACAACCTGTCCTTCCCCTACTTGTAACATGAAGTGATACTGACTGTTCTAACCCCTTACTTCTGCTGCATATGTAGGTCCTGTCCCAGAGCTGACTCATGGATTACATAGGAGTGGGATGAGTCATACTCCTTTTTCCACTGTTACAATTTTGTGGTTGCATTTGACATGGTAGGATTCATGAGTCCCACTTTGAACATTGCTGCAGAGACAGAGGAATTCACTTTCAGCTAAATGTTGTCTAAAAATGAAAGACTGCATGGTTGGCTCTATGTAAGGCCAGTCGTGTCCGACTCTAGGGTGCAGTGCTCGTCTCCATTTCTAAGACCGTAGAGCCAGTGGTGTCTGAAGATGCTTCTGCGGTCATGTGGCTGGCATGACTAACGGGACGCTGTTACCTTCCTGCCGCAACAGTACCTATCTACTTGCAATTTCTTGCTTTCGAACTGCTAGGTTGGCAGGAGATGGGACAGGAGACGGGAGCTCACTCCGTCACACAGCACTCGGGCCTTGAACTGCTGTCCTACCGACCTTCCGGTCTGCAGTTCAGCGTATTAACCATTAAGCCGCTGCGCCCCCTGTTTGGCTCTATGTCGAATGCCACTTATTGGGGTATGTGTTGTACCTTAGCATGGCTCTCTGCCTCTTTAGCTGTGTGCAAGTCAGGGGCGTCACTGTAGCGTGGCGGGCGGGGCGGGCCGCCGGGGGGTGACGCGCGTCAGACATGTGTCAAAGGGTGACGCGCGTCACCCTCGGTGTCCGGGGGTGTCCGGAGGTGTCCGGAGGTCGGGCCGGCCGCCGGAGGTCCTGCGCATCGTCTTCTGCCGGCAGCTCTCGGCCTCTTCAAGTAAGGCCCTAGCGCCGGCAGTTTAGAATTTCGCGCATGCGCACAACTGTCATTGAGGCATAAGGGAGGGAGCCCTTTTGCCCTTAGTGACGTATGCGCATGCGCGAAAACCCTGGCAGGCACTTTAAAGCCGGGCCGCGCGGGCAGAGCACAGTCGCCTCAGCCTGCCTCTCAGCCGGACGAAGGAGCACCGGAGCAGCCGCACGAGTCGACGGAGGCTGGAGCAGCCGCGCAGCCGCAGCCCAGCCCAGCCCAGCCGCCATATTTCGCGCCCTCGCCCTGCCTTCCCTCGTGTCGTGGATTACAGGAGGAGGCAGCAGCAAGCAACGAACGAGCGAGCCACAGCCGGCAGCAGCGCGGCGTCGTTCGCCAGCCAGCCAGCCATTCGTCTTCTTCAGCCAGCCATTCGTCTTCTTGCCTTCTGAGGCAAGCAAGCCTCAGCAGCAGCAGTATTCACCGCCCACCACCATCTTCTTTTGCCCTCGCCCTCCTCGCCTCTCGCCTCTTTCTCCAGTCCCAGAGCCAGCCAAGCCAGCCAGCAGCAGTGCCAGCAGCACACAACAAAAAAAAAGTCAGTCATTCAGGGGGTGTTTTTGGGGGGTGGGGTGCCTGTTTTATTTTATTTGCTTTATTTGCAAATAGGGCCACTGCAGGGCCTGCCTGCCTGCTTTTTTGTGGGTTTGCTCTTTGCTGTGTTTTTTTTGGGGTTTCTTTTTGGCAAACCTGGGGTTTCTGCTGTGTTTCCATGGGGGGGGGGTTCTGATGTGTTTCCAGGGGGGTTTGGGTTCTGCTGTGTTTTGATGTGGGTTTTTTTGGCAAACCATTGGTTCCTCCTGTTTCCAGGGGGGGTGTTTCTGGTGTGTTTCCATGTGGTTTTTTTTGGCAAACCTTTTTTGGTTTCTGCTGTTTCCAGTGTGTGTGTGGGGGGTTCTGCTGTGTCTCCATGTGGGGAGCGGGGGTTTCTCAGGGCCTGCCTGCCTGCCTGCCTGGCATTGGCAAAGCTTTCCTTTGTGGTTTTCCTCCTGGTTTCCAGTGCATTCTACCTACTGTGTCTCCAAGTGGGGAGGGGGGTTTCTCAGGGCCTGCCTGCCTGGCATTGGCAAAGCTTTCCTTTGTGGTTTTCCTCTTGGTTTTCAGTGGTCTACCTGCTGTGTCTCCATGTGGGGAGGGGGGTTTCTCAGGGCCTGCCTGCCTGCCTGGCATTGGCAAAGCTTTCCTTTGTGGTTTTCCTCCTGGTTTTCAGTGGTCTACCTGCTGTGTCTCCATGTGGGGAGGGGGGTTTCTCAGGGCCTGCCTGCCTGGCATTGGCAAAGCTTTCCTTTGTGGTTTTCCTCCTCGTTTTCAGTGGTCTACCTGCTGTGTCTCCATGTGGGGAGGGGGGTTTCTCAGGGCCTGCCTGCCTGGCATTGGCAAAGCTTTCCTTTGTGGTTTTCCTCCTGGTTTTCAGTGCAGTCTACTGCATGGGAGGAGTCTATCATGGGGCGGGGTGATGATGCAAGGGGCGGGGTGATGACATCACTGCATGGGAGGAGCTAATCATGGGGGCGGGGAATGATGCAGTGGGCGGGGCGATGACATCACTGCATGGGAGGAGCCTATCATGGGGGTGACGCGCGCCCCTCTTGATTCGGGGTGACGCGCGCCCTAGTGACGCCACTGGTGCAAGTGTGGCGCATGCCCCACCCATGCCTCATCTCAAGGGGAAAGTTCCACATTTTTGGGGCAAGTGGCTCCTTAAGAGGAGCCACATTTTTGGGGCAAGTGGCTCCACATTTTTGGGGCAAGTGGCTCCTTAAGAGGCAGTCAAGTGCTCTCAGAGAGTCAGATCACTGGTCCTTCAAAGCAGTACTGGCCACACTGACTGGCAGTGAATCTCCAGAGTTTCAGACAAGACTTTCCCAGCCTTACCTGTAGATGCCAGAGATTAAATCGAGGACCTTCTACATACAATGGACATGCTCTACCACTGATCTATGGCTCTTCCCAACAGAGTCTATCTGCTAATCCTGGGTTCAAGTCCCCATTCTAACATAGCCACCTTCACACACAAGGTGTCATTTCCATACTGACATCAATGGAGATTAAGCACACAACTACATGTATGCAGGATTGCCACAGTTTTGTGCTAGTACCACTTTGTGATGGCGCAAAACTGGACCAAAGCCCAAAAATAGGCAGATTTTTTTTCTTTGTGATTATGAAAAATGACTGTTTTAAATATGATAAAACTCTGGAAGACCATCTGCGCCCCACCACCAATTCATATATTTATCTCTAAATTAAGATTTATTCAAACATCCACAAGTTGGCATTTTTATTCTTATTCCATTCCTCTAGGACCAGTCGTACCACAACCTCCAACCTGCGATAGTGAAAAATTCACTTGCGTATACGTGAAGCAGTGTGTTCCCTTTTCTGCCAAGTGCGACAGAGTAGAAGACTGTGCAGATGGGACCGATGAAATGAACTGCCCTACAGAGGAACCCCCCACAGATTCTCCAGGGCTATGCAAAGAAACTGAATTCCAGTGTGCTAACCAATCATGTATCCCATCCCTGCTGAGATGTGATGGTGTGGCTGACTGCAGGTTCAATGAAGATGAAGCTGATTGTCGTAAGTCACATGTATTTAGAATAATTTCTGTCCTACCCCCTCAGATCCTGCAGCCCTCTCCCTCCCACCCAGGAAGTGTGCTATTAGGCTGCTTATCCAGGTCAGATGGATTATCTGTCAGTGGTGAGGTGGTTTGAGGCACATTTGGGGATGTAATGTTAAAGCCTTGTCCCAGGTCTTGGGTATTCCTGCTGCTGTTGTACCTACAGGTAGGCTTACCAGATCTCCAACTGGGACAGAGTGCTAGACCTTCAGGAGAACGAATGTGGGCAGGTGTAGCTTGTTAAACCTTAGAGCACAATCCTAGGCATGTCTACTCAGAAGCAAGCCCCACTGAACACAATGGCACTTACTTCTGAATAGACATGTCTAGGATTGTGCTCTAAGGTTTAACAAGCTACACCTGCCCACATTCCTTCTCCTAAAGGTCTAGCACTCTGTCCTGGTTGGAGATCTGGTAAGCCTTCCCACAGGGCTTGCGGTGAACTGCCTCCACCAGGAAATACTTGCCAAGCAACCCCAGAGGTCACTGTCACCAGGCTGAACAATTTTCCGATGCTCATTTACTCCAGGGACAAGAGCAATGGTGTGTCTGCATCCCTCTGAGCTGCCATGGAGTGAATAGGGTAGACCCTGCAGACATGGACTCCTTTCCTTCGTGCTACTACATGATATAGTAGCAAAAACAATTACATCATATTAATAACTCTGGCTTGGGTGCACAATAATCTACTGTGGAACAATGTACTACATTTTGTTCATCTTTGAGTTCCTCAGTCTTTGGCATACTGTGGACTGATTTCAAACTTTGGCACTGTCATGAGATCTGACAGATATGTTGCGTTTGTAAACCAGCTGCAACACCACACCATAACATTTGTGTTTTTAAGTTTCAGGATATCTCCCCAAACTCACAAGTCAAGTGGTTAAGACAAGTCCTTGTCCCTCCATCATTTTGTGCACATTGCTTCCCTTCCTATTATAATTCTCTGGTTTGTACCGCAAGCCACCCAAATTCTGTTCTGAGTTTTGGGTCCCAAATTGTATCAAGCGAAAACTCTTTTCCTAGAGAAGAAACTAGACTGAGAAAAATATGTTCTGTAAAGATAAAGCATAAATCCAGAATGAAAAGTGAAGCAAGGAGAAAATCTATCCTTCAGATCATTGGAACCCCTAATCTGCACCACTACTGCCACCACAAAATTCTTGCCATGTGTGATTTAAAGATTTGTGTAGACAGGAGGTTTCCAGCAATGCTGATGGAGCAGCTTGATAGCAGGGTATATATGCTAATGTTGCATTATAGCTATTAATATGTTGGATTTTATTTCCTACTCTGAAGCATGAAATTACTGTGTGTTGTTATAAATGCTGCACTTAGCCAGTCTTTCTGTCATTCTGAATTTCTAGCAGAGAGACTCTGGTCTCGTCATTTATATTTTTTTAGACATGATTTAAAACAGAAGATGAATAAAAATTACGTTAATGTTCATGGGGGGGGAGGTGCGCGCACACATACCCACACATGTGCTCATGCATGCATACATACATGCTACTTCATATGTCCCAGCAGAATGTGCCAGGCAGCCCAATCCTACCTGGGGCTTACGCTGATGGATCTCATGATCTGTCAGTGTAAGTCTTGGACTGACAGTGAGAAAGCTGCTGTTTGGTAGGCTGCAGCCGCCAAGGCAAATGACCAGAGACCACATGCGTGGGCATCAGCAGCCTACTGAACCTCCTCTATCTCCTATCACCAGTATGTCGGTGGTGGGGGCAGTTCGGGAGAGGATTGTGAGTAGAATGGGGGAGGGAGGGGACCGGCCTGGGGGCTGTTCAGGGGTGGTAGGGGGAGGATCTTGGTAGCCATGCACACTGAGATTCTATTCCCTCTTCTCAGCCCAGACCCGCACACAGGAGTCTCCTCAGACTTAAACCAACTCAACAGCTGGTCTGAGGAGGCCCATTGGAGGCCTGGCGGCCTACAGAGAGGTAAGTAAAAAAGTTCTTTACTTACCTCTCCTGAGCCCTCTGGTCCCCCCCCCCCCCCGCAATAGCATGCACTATGTGCTCCATTAGTGGCACTGCATGGTCTGGGCTGGTGGGGGATAGGATTGGGCCCTTAGTTGTTGCAGCACTGAGTGAGAAATGATTTCTCTGTCCTTAATTCTGCAATCAAAAGATCTGGGCTGGATCCCTATAAAGCTCAAAAGACTGACAAAATGTTAATGCATACATTTTTTAAAGGACTGATATTTTTTTTCTGTGCTGCAAACGAGTAGTTGTACCTGTAAAAACTTCATTAGCATTCATGATCCTACATATATTTAATATCAGTGTCATGAAACATTAATAGGATGATGCTAATTGTCTCTCACAAAAATCTATTTTAACTATCAGAGCCCTGGACCACATGCAATATTCATTCGCTGCAAAGCAATAAATGCAACTTAAGGAAAAGTATAAACATGAAAATGGTCAGAGAATTCCAAAAGTTATAGTTAAGTTTTCACTATGATCTTAGTAATATGCAGAGAATAAAAAGTACAGTACAGTAGTACTTGGATATTTTGCCACAGACAATTACCATAACAATTTCTGAAGTTTGGTCTGAAATTGGAATGTGTGCAGTTTGCCGCAGCTTTCAGTTTCAGTTCCTCCAGTTCCTCAGTGTCTTCCCTACTCTTTACGTTTCCCCTTCTATGGAATCAATAGGCAGTGGGAAGCTCAACATCGTCTGGTGAGGAAAACAATATTGTGCCCACCCACCTGGGGTATGTGCAGCTGACAGAGGAGGGGGAGGCCAGAATGCTGCTGAGAGTTCTTTTATTGATACGGTTTATGGGGAGTGAAATCCTGGATACTTCTCCAGTAGACCCCTTCCATCTTGTGCTACTACCCCCACCCCATGGCAATCACTGGGAATTCCGTCTCTCTCTTCCATCTCTTATGTAGCCTGGTTGTTGCACTCTGGTTCCTGTAATACCTCTCTCAAGAAACACCCAGTGATGTAGACTTGAGTCTAATGACTCGGACTCAAGTCGGACTGAAGTCACGTTGATGACTTGACTCGGACTTGACTCGGTGATTGTAAAAGACTCGGAAGAACTCGACTCGAGACTTGGAGCCTTTTACGACAAGTTGAATTGTATTCAGGTTTAAACCCGTTTTCCCCATTAAATAGATAGGAACTCGCAATCAAAGACTTGGGACTTGACTTGAGACTTGGAGTCAGAGACTTGATCCACATCACTGGAAACACCACGAGCTAAGGGGTGAACAATGGTCTGGTAGCCATGCAACAATGTGGTCTACGCCATTATCCATTATCAAGCACTATGTCCTGTACACAAGGTTGGCAGCTGATGCTTCCTTTGGTTGTGCTGTTCTGATTGACTTACATTCCCCTCCAGATAAGAGGGAAGCTAACTAGTCTCCACTATGTGGAGACCATGAAGGAGGAGGACAGGGTGCTTACCTGTAACTACAGTTCTTTGACTGGTCATCTGAGCAGACGCATGACTCACCAGACTGTCCATTCTGCATTCTGGCTTCAACTGTTGCTGAAATTTGAAGTGAAACCCTCAAATTAATGGGTGTCCTTTCCACCTTTGAGGCACACAGTGTCCTTGGGATTTTCTCCAGTTGAGAACTGGAGCAGCACACTTGTCAAAGCTCTGAGAGCTTCTGTGGTCAGCTCTGTTCATACAGAGAATTCCACTACTTGTGTATACACAGATGACCAATCAAAGAACTATAGCCACACAGGTAAGCAACCCATCCTTCCTAGAGTTTATGAGCAGTGTTCCCCCTAAGCTGCATAGCTGCGTAGCTCAAAGTCGAACTCCGTGCAGCATGGAGCTCAGCAACCCAGAAGTTCGTTCAGCAATCACTCATGCCATCAGTGGCGTCGCTAGCCCTCCGGGCGCCCAGGGCACGGGTTGCCCGGGCGCCCCCCAGAAGGGCCCGAGCGCCGCGCCCCCACCCCCACCACTCTCCTTACCTTCTTCAGCCTCCTCGCCGCCGCCACCGCCGGCCCCGCGCTCACCTCGGCGCGGCTGTTTAAAAGTCGCACCGAGGTGAGCGCGGGGCCGGTGGCGGCGGCGAGGAGGCTGAAGAAGGTAGGGAGAGCGATGGGGGTGGGCGCTCGTGGGCCGGGAGCGCCGATGCTCCCCTTACCTCCTCCTCCTTCCTCCTCCTGCTGCTCCTCCTCGCCGCCGCCGCCGCCGCCGCGCTCACCTCGGCGCGAGTCGGCTCCTTTTAAAATTGGCTGTTCTGCGCATGTGCAGAACAGCCAATTTTAAAAGGAGCCGACTCGCGCCGAGGTGAGCGTGGCGGCGGCGGCGAGGAGGAGCAGCAGGAGGAAGGAGGAAGTAAGGGGAGCAATGGCGCTCCCGGCCCACGAGCGCTCACCCCCATCGCTCTCCCTACCTTCTTCAGCCTCCTCGCCGCTGCCGCCGCCGCCGCCCCGCACTCACCTCGGTGCGACTTTTAAACAGCCGCGCCGAGGTGAGCGCGGGGCCGGCGGCAGCGGCGCCCCAGCTGAAGATGGCGCCCCCCAGAAGATGGCGCCTGGGGCCCAGGGGTATAGGCCCCCCCCAAAGAACGCCACTGCATGCCATCATTGCTGAGCGTTTGGAGATGGTGCCGCGACACAGTCATGATGCCATGCAGGAAGAGAAGGGCTCTGTGCACCAGGAATATTGTTCATGGCGTGCAGCTTTAAATGAATGGCATGGCTTCTTCCCACTACTGTTTTTTCCACTGCAAGGTAGCTACACAAATGCAACCTCAGCATTAATGAGCCTGATCAGTTAATATTAACCAAACTAACTGATGTAAAAAACAAATCCACTAGTTCTCATATAATTGAGCTAATTAATCCTACTCAGCACTAAACTACCTGAACTAATCAAAGTCAAAGTAATTAATTTATGAAATGTTAATAGTATGATACTAAAACCCTGAGTTCAGTCAAGCTAATGTATATTTGATTTGCCTTAATGTACTCTGTGTGGGATTTATCTGAAACTCTTGAGATATGACATTAGGGGATGACAAGTCATCAGAAGTTATGGTCAGAATATTTCAAAGTCTATTTAGTCATGAAGTTCACATTTACTACTTTGAAGCTATGTACATTCTATGAAGTTGTTTTAATCCTTGACAAATGAAATACTGTTATGTTAATGGGCAACATTTTTAGCTACTTTGAACATTATTACCATGTGCCCTCCTCAGTCATGTGGTTCTGTATAAAAATGCATACATGAGCCACATCCATGAGTGTCAATGCATGTGGAACTTGCAACCACACGTTCACCCCAATCTCGGAATTTCTTTGTGGCAAAAGCTGCACTAGTCCCTCTTCCGGTGCTGCCAATCATTCTCCAGCAGACTTCCTATGTCTGCACAGATAACTAGCTATATGTCTTAATGCAGTGTTGCATCTTAAACCGTCTTGTTTCCTTCAGCCATTAAAGATTGCTTCAATGGATCTTTATTGTGTCCATCGACTAATACCTGTATTCCAGTTTCCCAGCGCTGTGATGGTATTGTTGACTGCATTGATTTCTCTCTGGATGAATCGAGCTGTTCAGGTACCTCTGCCAGTTTTAAATCTAAATTCCATTCACAATTAAGACTAGCATTTTTATTCAGCCTTCAGAAAATTCATAAAACGGGCAGGATTCACTGTGACAAAATGTAATTGGATGTTCTCAGGAGAACCTTTTCATACATTTTATCATTGTTTAAGGTAGAAAATGAGGATAAATTTAATAATGTAACTAGCTCTAATCAAGTTGTATGTTTGTATAATATGGGTCTTCAGGCAGATTTCAGATAAAGACATTTTGCAATGTACTAAACATCTAAGCAAGTGGATACTCCCTCGAACATCTTATCTGAGAACAAGGTAGCAATGTGTGCAACTTGGAGTTTCCCTGGTACCTTTAAATATGGAGACAAGCCCTCCAAAGGCCTTTCTTCTGACTATCTCCCCCCACTTGTTTAGCAACCAAGACTTCAGGTGTGTTATGCAACAGGTGAAGGAGGAGACAGATGAAATGATGAGAGGGGGAGAAGAAATATGATGGTTATGTTGCCTCCAGATTCAGTAATGTATTTAATGCATTGTGAGCTCTCCCTTATTGGAGGTTTTCCAATAGAGGCTGGATGGCCACGTACTGTCACATAATGCAGATGTTCATTATTTTAAGGTATATTTACATATTTACCTATTTTTTTTTAGATTGTCCAGAGGCATACTGCAAAAATGGAGGAACATGCAACAAGGAGGCTGTTCCCATTTGCCTGTAAGTGTTACTACTGTCTTCTTCCTCCAAGTATGTGTTTATTTGCTTATTAAGACCTTTTTAGGCCACTTTTCTTTTTTAATTGCCAAGTAGTATAAAATATATAATTACAGGAACAACATTAAAAATACCACAGCTCACAATTTCACAAAAATAGCCATTAAGGCAGCACTAAAGCAATTGTTTCTAAACAGCCTGGGAGACTAAAAAGGTCTTTGCCTGACACCTGAAGGACAAGAACATAGGTGCCAGGTGAGCCTCTCTGGGGAGCGAATTCCAGAAGCAGAGCACCACAACCAGGAATCTTGGGTTGCCACCCATCTGACCTCTGAAGGCAACCTCTGAAGAGGACCTCCAAAGATGACATGATTGTGTCACCTGCTCCCACATGTTCCAATGGGTAGGAACATGTGGGAGCAGGTGTTCCTTCAAGTATGAGGGAGCTTATTTCAGAGCTGATGGGAGTGACTAGGTAACCTAGTCCTCACTAACGAACATTATACTTGAGAATTTTCCTACATTGTGTTGCCTTTGCTTTGTTCTCCTTTTGGGGGCATGTTTTAAGAATCATGTGAACAACTGCATTTAACAGAGCCAATACCTGTTTAGTTAACAGCTTATGCCTTTTTCTCTCTCTGCTTCAGGCTAAATGATTTTTTTAACCTGAAAGCAGATTGGCCAATTCAGTATGAGATGCTGATGCAAAAAGGTTGCCATTTTGAGTGCAATCATTGATCTGTGTATGCCCAGATAGCCGCCACATTCGTTTGTGTTTCAGGCTTTCAGTTTGAAATTTTGTTGTAAGAGTTGGTGAGTCTCTTACATCTATATCTATTGTGAGGGTTATAAATATATCTATAACAGAGTGTTGGACATGGGTTAGGGAATCCTGGCATTAATCCCTGCCCAGCCATAAGTTCAATGGATGGCCTTGAATAAATCAGTGATTTTAAAGTATGTATGCCGTTCTACTGCTAAAACTAAGCAGGATAGTCCCTGTAAACTGACCAGAGTGGCAACCATCTCATGACTATATAGGAATATCTCTCAGGCCTTCGTCTTATATTATACTGGTGGCATGGACAACATTTTTCTATGCCATTTGAGTAATGTAAGAATGGGCTACATTGAGGGATCCCACATATATTGTCCCTGGAAATGTAAGAAGGTGGCCTCAGCCTACTCTCAAAGGGGACATTGTGGAGAAACAGTCGATAATGCCCCGAATTCTTTGGTGGAGAGATAGGATACAGATGGGATGGATGGATGCAGAGATAAATAAAATTGTACATTGCCAATTCCCATTCTATTTTACTTATTTTTAGCAATCTTATCAATCAAACTTTTATCATCATGCACTTTTAATGTCAGAATTGACCCTTGCAGATCTATGCACCTAACCTCTGCCCTGAGCACAATTTGTGAAAGTTAGTATCAATGAAATCAGTGGGACTGACTTTCAAAAATGGTTTTAGTATCAAGGTATTATACTGTAACAATAAAATTGTACTCAGTGGTACTCTGTATGTGAGATAGCTTTTAACAGACGGGATGAAACACTCCTGATTTCAAATATCAGTGCAATTTATTTTATAGCACACCGAAGTACGTTGAATACCAAGCAGCAACTACCTATGAAATTCTTTTTTAGAAGTCATCCTGTATAATCACATTATTTTTTTTAAATGCAGAGAAGGTTCATTTAATGAATTCAGATAATTATTAATCTTTGAGAACAAGGCAGCCCTCTTTCAGACCCGTGACTTAACAGAAAAGCAGGCTACATTCCTTGAGTAAATTTTAAGCTGTGAACATATTTACTCAAATCTACTTGTTTTAGTGGATTTTTAAAGGAAATTTAATTGATAGACAAAAAGTCAACAAAGGTTTTCAAATGTGAGCCTTCTCATTAATTCTTCTGCCAGAAGAGCGCTGAGGATTTCAAATGGACTGCCGCATTCTCACAGCATAGCATATTTATTTTTCTTGGGTATCCCATTTCATTTCCAGGAGTGAGGGGATGTTTACAAGTCCAAGACAGGCATCTTCTTCAGGGGGTTGAAGTTTCTTTTCTATGAATCTAGTGTTGGAAGGCAAACAGCATAATCATCCATTCCAAATCATGAGATTCAATTTTCTTCCAAAATTGCCTCCTTTTTAGAGCCAAAACGTTCAAGGTCATGTTTTTCTGCCACATTAGACGGGAGCAAATAATTGTGTCTGTAGGAGGTGGGATGTTATTGCTTTGAATATCTCTCAGATGACCTTTTTCTGTCTTCAGGGTGGCATGTATTATAGACAGCCACTGACCAGATTTAACCTATCAATCATCCTTGTCACAGAACTATGACCCAGATAGTTACTACCTTCCAGCATAGTTGGTAGCTGGGTCATTTCCTCTCTAGAAAGAAGTACAAATGTGTTTTTTTTTTCTTCCCCTGAACTAGTTTCAAAGTCAAGCCCAGCAACCGACGAAAGCGATAGGCATCTTTTCTTATAAAATTTTGAAGCTGAGCTAGGCGTTAACCCCTGCTCGGAGAGTAACCATAGCAGCACATTCTAAATATTTCCTTAGGCACTCCTGCTTGTATTTTATCGGCCCTGTCGGATTATGCGGTATCAGCGCCAGAGTTATTTTTAGCATCTGATCCAAATAATTGAATTCTTAATGTAAAAGTATTGCGAGCCTGTTCGACATGGAAAGGAAAACATTAAAAAACAGGGAAAGTGAGACCGAGTCAGAAGCCTTGAAAGAGGAATGAGGAAAAATTCATCTTGCAGGCCTGAGGTTTGCAAATCCCTTTACAGGACCCTGGGGTAGGCTGCATCAATACTTGGGATGCTGAGAGCATACTGTGGGTTGTCTGATAAATGCCCTACATTTTCGCTTGGATTCCCACAATTTTAAATTGTGCCCAATGAGGCAAAAGCACAGGCCTATTTATAAAGCAGTATGAAGCTCCTGAACGGAAGCCAGATGTCTGCAAGCAGTGGAGAGAGCCAGGATGAAAGGCTGGATGCACACCTTTGCATCAAAAGTGGCCCATTAGACCTTGAAGAAGCCTTCCCATGATGACTTGCATCTTCTCTCATGACAGTTAAGGTTTGGGTCAATGAGGCTTAAGAAAAGAATAGATAATCCGAGGGCACAGATTGCTCTTAGGTGTATAGGTTTTATTGCAAAGGTTAACTAACGTTCCAGGAAGGATTTTTTTTTCTTGAGAGGAAAATTGTTGAAGATGAGAAAGACACTGTTATGTGGAAAGGAAGAGGGTTGCTCCCTTTTGTGAAGGAGAAGGTTAATGCATGGTTCTCAGTATAATTTCTGTGCAGCTTCAGTAAATTGTGGAGGTGGGCTTTAATAAACACTAGGAAATGAAGAGGAAAATATCAAGATAGTCATCATTTATCATTTTGTATGTGGAAATGAGAAATGACCCCAAAGTAACTAAAAAAATGTTGTTAAAACCAAAAATTATAATCAGACTAGAAACAAAGTGTATACAGTAGTACAGTATTTGTTTTTAAGAAGTCCACTCTACATTGATATTTGTTTTTACCCATTGTCTATTCAGTTGACAAAACCATTCATGTGTGCCAATAAGGGGATAGGGTGTCCTTGAATTCTGTCAAAATAAAGTCATGAAATATGAAACCTCCTCTATTCACTGGATCAATGTGCTTGATTTTAATGGACAGTGATTGTACAGTATAGTTGTATCCGGAAAAAACCTGACATGATTATGTTGCAGCAGAGACAACTGCGTTACCCCCAAACACACACACGCACGCGCGCGCACGCACGCACACACACAACTTTCTTATTAGGGTCTCCCATGGCCACCTAATTTTAAAGAGATAGCTCAAGTAGGATTCAAGAATTCATGTGCTGTTGGATGCCCTCATTTTCTTCAGCACACATGAGTAAGGAAACTTCTCTATGCATTTGGAATAGGTTACTGAAATTTGCCCATTGGGTCTGCTATCTACTGTCCACAGAAGGTTGGATTCACTTAAGTCCTATTGGAATCAATACAGCTCACGCTGTTAAGGGTGCCTTACCCATATCCAATTCAGTGGGACTTAAGCTTACATAACTTTCTCTTGATGGTATTTATTGACTGGAAATTTGTAGTAGAAATTGTTTAATGGCAGAATGGTGGACCATAGTTAAGGATCTTTTGACTACAGAACAGTGCAGGTTTGTGATCTGGCAGTAAATGGCTCTTTGCTTGCCTTACACTATTCCAAAATGTGGACTGTTTACTTTGAAATGTTATACCGTGCTATTGTTTTATTTTTAAAGTGAATTTTAGATGGGTTGAGCCCAGATCACTTAGACTGCAGTGCTATAAACCTAATGAGCATAGTAGGACTTCCTTTTGTGTAGACATGCATAGAATTGCACAGTTTAGTTTTTGCACAGGGAAAACACAAGCTCAGTTTTCTGCCACATTTTTAACACATGGTATTAAGTCCTCGGTATCCTTGTTAATTGCTTCAGAATTCCCAACAAGCTCAATATGGACATAATCCCTATTGTAATGACATAATCACATCGCCCCCAACCTTCCGGGCTATCGCATTGCTTTTAATGCAAAAAGCCCACCTCCGGACCACCTCCACTACGGGCCCAGTCGCTTCGTGTTCTCACCTGAAAGCAATGATAACACAATCATCAGCGAGGTATATTAACGTTAAATGTTAATATTAAAGAAAATATGTATAAAATGATGTATAGATGGTATATAACCCCAAGCAAATTAGCAAAAATGTATGAGAAGGTGACGAATAGATGTTGGAAATGTAAAAAGCAAGAAGGAACTTTTTACCATATGTGGTGGACATGCCCCCAAGCAAAGAAGTATTGGACTCAGATTCATAAACAGATTGAGTTGATTTTAAAGATTAAGGTTCAAATGAAACCAGGAACCTTTTTGTTGGGTATGAGGGATGATCATGTAGGCGAAAAATTTCAAATTTTGTTTTTATATATGATAGCTGCAGCAAGAATTTTATATGCACAATATTGGAAGAATTCGGAGATACCTTCGCTGGAAGATTGGTGGCTGAAAGTTTTGGACTATGCTGAAATGGATAAACTTACAATTTTAATTAAGGAAAAATCAGTTAACCTTTTCGTGAATAACTGGAAACCATTTATCGATTTTTTAAGAGAGAGAGAGAGAAGAACGATGTGATGATATGCGGATTTAATGAATAGAACGTGGGTGTTATTTTGGCTTAGTTTGATATTATATGTAGAAAATAGTGAATAGTATGCTAGTAGGATGTATTGCTTCGTGCTTGCTATAACTTTATGAAATATGTATTGTTTTTATGTTTTAATATATCAATAAAATATAAATATATAGCAAAAAAAATCATCAGCGAGAGTGCGAGGTGAGTGGGCCAGGGGTCGCCAAGCAGAAGGGTTTGCCGTCACCTGAGGGTGACACCCGGTGTCAGGGCCCATCACCTGAGGGTGACACCCGATGCGGGCTGCACCCCCTTTGTGATGCCACGCTATGCCTCTGTAAGTGGAAGATCCTTTTAGTCATCATGACTAATAGCCATTGATTAACCAGTCCACTATAGATTTGTCTAATCAGATGTTAAAGCCACCTAAGCTTTTGGCCATTGTTACACTCCATACCACACCATACCATACCATAACCTTTTTGGCATAAACAAACAGTACATAACAAAACAAAATAATTTATTTATTTAAATTTATTTAAAAAATTTATACCCCGCCTTATCCTATGCCGAAGGCAAATGCCCAAGGCCCACACAAACCCCAGTACCAAAGTTTCATATCAACAGTCTCCGTTTCTAGCTCACCCACGTGGTCTAACAACTCAGCACCCCCAAATCCCCCGTAGTAATTAGAGTTTTAGATCTCAGAACCTAGGAAAGGAAGATTCCGTCGAGTTTGAATCACCAAATATATAAATTGGGCAACCAGACATGTAAACGATCTTTCAAGACCTCCTAACAAGTAACAATGTTACATTCGGTGTATGAGTGATTCTCATACACAAATTTTACATCACGTGATGAACTTCTCTCTTTTGTCTGCTTGAGCATCTTTATGAAAAACAAGCAAATATGTGTAGATGTCCTGATTTAAACCATTTATTCCGAACACAGTATTAAGCTTTCCTGGCTGCCGAGTATGAATGGCTCCAATGATATTTTTGAGAGAGCCACTTGGTGTCAGGAGGAAAGAGCAAAGATTTGTGCCAAATTTGTGCCAGAGTGAAATGTATTGTCTTCCGCTCTGAGCTTGTGGCCTGGCATCCTGACCTTTGACTGGCCGGTCTTCCCTTATTAGACTCCCTGTTGTTTCACAAGCTGCAGGCTTCCTGGCACTTCTCTGATCTTCCTTTACCATTCTTTCTGCTCAACCAGCATGAGCTCAGTTATCGGAGAATTAAACTCTTTTTATGCTGTTGCTAGGTGGCTGAGACACTGCCTAACACATGCAAAATCTACCAAATTAAGTAGAACTTCTTGAACTTTTCCTGCTAGATTACAGTGTTGACAGACTGGTATAGCAACTTGAATGTTAATTTTAAACATACACATGTCGCCGTCGCTGCCGCCACCACCTGCACCCACAGGACTTTTTTCATCACACTGAAGTACTGTTCAGTGTTTGCAGTAGAGATAATCACCAACCAGTTGATATCATTGGCTGAAAAACTGTAACTATGTATTAGTCCCACGCAGATTTTTCTCACGTACAAACTCATCACCAGTGTCCTAAATAACCCCATGTGATTTTTTTTTATACCCTAAAGGAAAATGTATACACAGTAGTCCACAGATCTAATTTGGGTTGGGGGATTTCTGTTCAAAAGATACATGACTCTGTGTAACGGTAGAGAAATTATTCACCAGCAATTCCTTGTCTTTTGGTTTGTTCACAGATAGCTTGTGTTTATTTCACCAGATGTCAAAAGAGCATCAGAATTCTGCATTTAGTTTTAGTAAACTCCTGAACTGAAATTGCTCTTCAAATTATATTCTGACACTCAGCTCCTGCCAGCCCAGGAAAGACTGTGTAGTCTTTCTTATCAGTGCAGTTCTATAGGGGCAGCCCGCCACAGGAACTAGTGCTCCAATGGCGGAACACACTTGCCACTGTTGCAAAAGGCGCCCCAACACACAGGTGGTTTTATCTCCTAGGTGGTCAGCACTAGTAGCTTAGTCTCAGCACAATTTGCACCTGCTAACTATTTACTATATTAACTTAAAGTAGTGTATTGTTTGTTGCACCAGCATCTCTGGTACACCACGGATGGTTCTAGCTCTCGGCTTGTGACATATGATAGGTGCAGAAGTCAGGCAGTACTAAAGGGATGATAATCATCCCTGACAAGAAAAGCTATATACCATAATTTTTTGTTTATGATCGTTCCATTAAAAATCTTCAAATGCTGGGTCATTAACCTAACATATTACTGCATTTTTAAAGCGTTTTTTTTTTTAACTGGAAGACACTCTAGTTAAAATCTGTGAAGAAAGATATAACGGTTATAGATCTGCATCATTGTGACCATATTTTTTGTTAATTATAGACTTTAAAAATAGATTTAACACATTAGCAGCCCAATCCTATCCCTCACCATCTACCACTATGCAGCTGTGCTGACAGAGCGCACGTCGTATGGGGGGCAGCAAGAGTTAAGCAAAATTCTTTACCTCCCAGTAGCCTGCCCAATTACCTATGGGTCTCCTTGGACCCAAACCAGCTATTTTGCTGGCATAAGTCCTAGAAGAGGAGGAGGGCAAGACGGGCTAAAAAATCGTGGATAGGATCTGGCATGCACCTTTGCCACCAAGATCCACCCCCTCCACCCTGCTCCCCACCCCAAACCTCCCCCCCACCCTAAACTTCCCCTAAACCACCCACAGTCCACAAGATGTCTTGTTAAACCATGGTTTCTCATGATATCTGTACTGGGAGAGTGTGGTTTGAATGAACCCTATAAATCAGGATCAAATTATAAAGGGAACTGTTTTCTCTTCACAAGATTAAAAGTATCTTTGAGTCTTATCTAGAACAGAGGAAAGGGCCACACAGCTCACTGCCACTACTGTTCCTCCTGAATCTGCTTCTAGTTTAAAAACAAATAAGGAGAAAGATACACAGTATATGCCTGCGTTGTGCATTACATCCAGTTTGGACCTCAGATAGCAGATTGGGGAAAATTTCAGTCTAAGTCCATTGATCCTGGTCCATACAAGGCTTCATGTTTATAACCCTATACGGCAGGATATACATTTTCATTACCTTAAAATGCTCATATAGTACAGAATCTGTGGAATTTTGGCATTTACAAAATTCCAAAATTAGTAGTTTGTGCATTGCACACTAAATAATCCAACTTCCTTATGTAGCATTCTCAAATCAGAGAACGTGACCATCTAGGACATTTTATGATTCTTTCCTAGATGGAAACCATGTTGTTATACTGTACAAACATGCACACACAGTGTGCTAATGCTTTTGTAACTTACCTTCTCTTTTTCTCCAGATCATTCAAGGGCAAGCTGGGAATGATTTTTTTTAAAACTTGCTTATCTACGCTCTGCTGATCTTTCCAAATATATTTTTCAGACAAACCACTACTATATGCAGTTCATATAGGGAAGTAGCGGTTGTTGGATTAAGAGCTGCCCTTCCATTGACATTTACTTTGGAGCTCTCTGACCAGGAAATATTATGGCACGCTTAGTTTTTGTCTGATCGGTGTAGTCGTAGCTTAGGAGCCGGGGAGCTGTTTCCTTCTGCTACACAACCTCCTCAAAGTCAGCACATCTGCTACAGCTTTAAAAGTGGGGTACAAGTTATGCCTTTCAAATCACCACATATAGGATTTGACTGCAATCTCCTCTCGTTCGTTCTCCAGTTCCAAAGGGCTCCGATTTCAGTGAAGTCACCACCCACAATGTATTGTCTGTGCTAGCCAAACCTTTGGCAGCAGGCTCCCAAAAAGCGGCTTAGGTCCAAACCAGAAGAAACATGTCAGCAAACAGTTTAACTTCCTCTTGGCTATGTGGGTGACCAGAGAAGCAGGAAAGAGACTTTTTTTATTGAACCTTGTGGCGCACAGCTTGTTTGCTGCAGCGGCAACAACAAAAAGGCATGTTACATTTAGAGGCAGCAGAAGCCAGTGCAAAGTTTTTTAAGTGCAGAGCCAAAATAATTACGTTCAAAAGGTAAGCATATTTTTTGCAATAACTCACACTCCAGAAAGCATAACACATTAACCTGCTTTTCTGTGAATGACAATTAGAAAGACCTTTGCAGCTTTCATTGTTTTCCTGTAGCTGTTTTCCCAAATTGCCTTTTTTTCTGGCTGCTTCTGAATAACAAAACTTTCTGAATAATATTAGGCAATACAGTGAGCTCTCCGTATCCACGGGGGCTCCGTTCCCAGAACCCCTGCAGATACTGAAATCCGCGGATAGCGAAGTTCGCTATCGCAGATACAACGGCCAAAGTAAAAAGGTTTTAACAAGAAAAAAGGGTTAAAAAGCGCTTTCCTTACCTTTTTGCTGCAAACCGCTTCATTTCCTGGCTTGTAGGAGGCGAAATCACACTCTGTAAACCTCTTCCGGGTTATGTGACTCCCCTATCCCAAGTTTGCCCCAGAATGCATTGCATTGGTGAGCCTGGGAAAGGAAGGGGGAGTCGTGCGACCCGGAAGAGGCTTCTGTTAAAGTAGAAGCACTTCAGTTGCAGAGGTAGGAATAAACGGAATGTTTATTTACTTGAAAATAAATCTTGCCTATCTGTTAACCCGTTGTTAGCCTCCTTGAGTGATTGGAAAAGTAGGACATAAATATTCTAAAAGGAATAAGAAAAAATAAACTGTAATTACTATGCTATTTAAAAAAACTTTTATTTAAAGACTTGGCAATCCTGAAATTTTTCAGGACTGATGTCTCCATAGTGATGAAATTAGGAAGAAAATGAAAAGCCATTTCAGATAGAGTCAGTTCATCTATACAGGAAGCCCAAGCAGTTGCTTGGGGTTGCCTATATTTTTAGAGGCACTGATAAAGCGTGGGAATCGAGAGTTGTTTGCATCCTCCTCCTCGTGGGATCCTGGAGCGCTCTTTGCAGACTTCAAATCAGTCAATCCTAAATTAAATCAACCCTGACTGTTCCCTGGAAGGACAGGTACTGAGGCTGAAACTCAAATATTTTGGCCACCTAATGCGAAGAGAGGACTCTCTGGAGAAGACTCTGATGCTGGGAAAGATTGAAGGCAAAAGGAGAAGGGGAAGGCAAAGGATGAGATGGTTACACAGCATCACCGATGCAACGAACATGAAAATGAGCGAACTCAGGAAGATAGTGGAGGACAGGAAGGCCTGGCAGGATGTGGTTCATGGGATCACGAAGGGTCGGACATGACTTAACGACTGAACAACAAAGTGCCTTGCAGAAGCCAGATACAGGTTCAGACCTGATTTTTGTTGCATTGCAGCCTGGCTTGATGCAAAAGTTGATAAGGGGTGCACGTTTTCCTTGTTCTAGTCGAATATGTAACATGAAAGGCAAATGTCAGTTCAGACGGCATATAAAACAATCCAACCATTTTAAAATTCCAGCCCATTTCCAATGTTCAAGTCAAATGCAAGAAATAGATCAGTTCAGACATAGTACAGTATAAAGAAACCCAGTAATTTGCTATCCAGACCTAAATAAATTGATTTTTTTCAGGTGTTAGAAACAATTGTTTTCACTGCTTAGGTTTTTTTTTTTTTTGTAATTGCACTCTCATCTGCCTTTCCTGTTATCATGGAGGTTTTCTGAGGCAAGATGATGAAAAGGTTTTTTTTTTTTCCCCCTCATGGCTACTTCTCACCTGTTCCAGATTGGAAAGTGCTGAAATGCAAGTAATCTTTTTTTTTTTTCATTAGGTTTGCAGTGCAGGTGCTCAATCAAAAGAGGCAGGGAATGTATTAGTCCACTGGTGGTGTATGTCCAGTACAGCAACATTGCCCTCTTCTGTTTGGAATAGGACCAGTGGCTTCAGTCCTTTCACTGGCCGGGAACAAAGAGCCCTGAGGCTTAAGAGGTGCACTTGGATGCGGAAGGAACGGGTTCATTCCAACTATACTTCAGCCACTGTTTTCTCCTAGATATAGGCACATACTTGTGCAAGACAGCATGAGTTTCATTGGTGTGTGTTATGAGGGATACGTTAATATTCTAAACACCTTTCTAAAAAGAAGCAAATATATCTGTCTTTAAATATACAGCAAAAACTTTCATAATAGCCAGCAGCTGATAAGATATTTATTTAGGATTTTACGGAGCCGTTTGGCTCTCTCCTCTCCTGTTGTTCGTCGTCGTTTCTCAGAAGAAGAGGACGTAACTTGGTAACTTATTGTAATCCTCCCACCCTCGTGCTGCATATTTTTCCTCTCACTGCCACCTCTTTCAGACATGAATATTAGCTCAGAACATAAACATAAACATAAGAATAACAAAAGGGTCCTCCTGGATTAGGCTGAAGGTCCATTTAGAGATGGGCTCGTTTTACACTAACATTCTGTTACTGAAAATTTAGTTAGTTGGTAATGAAATAAGCCACTGCAGGGTGGCGCAGTGGGTTAAACCACTGAACCATGAGCTCGATCGAAAGGTCGGCAGTTTGAATCCGCGCGACGGGGTGAGCTCCCATCGCTTGGCCCAGCTCCTGCCAACGTAGCAGTTCGAAAGCATGTTAATGCGAGTAAATAAATAGGTACTGCTTGCGGGAAGATAAACAGCGTTCCGTATTGTCACGCTGGCCACATGACCACGGAAACGTCATCAGACAGCGCTGGCTCTTTGGCTTCGAAACGGGGGATGAGCACCGCACCCTAGAGTCGGACACGACTGGACTTAAATGGCAAGGGACACCTTTACCTTTTTAATGAAGTCATGAAGGTACTGTTTACTACAATATGATGTGTAATACTGGAGGCCTCTTTAAGCTTGGTGGAACTTACTTGCAAGTAAATTTACATTAGATTATGTTACACATACATTATTTATATGTCAATATGCAAAGTTTAGAAAGATTTATTCTTTTTTTTTTTGCAGTAGGTTTACCACCCATTTAAAATATAAAATGAAAATCCTGAAAGAAAAGCCGTCTCATAATTAGGAATGGAATGTGTAGCTTTCCCCCAGCACCTGTTTTGTCCAATGTAAAGAAGCAGCATCAGACATTTTTGTGTAACGTCTTCTGTGGGAGTAGATGAATTTGCATCTTCTTGGGACTGACAAAATGATTGATTCTCTCTAGTACGTACTGCAATCCACCTGGCAGAAGTATTGTCCTGTGCTGGCAAGCTCCAGTTGAAGCAGGCTATTTCAGCTGATAAGAACACCACACTGAGATTATTATTTTTTTTAACAGGGGGGAAAGAAGCACAGAATTTTATCACAGAATTGTTTTTTAGGAGACATGTGGCATAATGCATACAATGAAATATAATTGTTGAGGCCTATAAAATAACTGAGTCTTTATCAGGGCTTTGCAGATTCATTCTGAGAAAGATATTCAGAAGGCAAGCCACAGTGGAAAGCAGATATACCCAGCATCCTTCAACTTGGATGAATGGTCATTTTCTGGTTTCTAGCACACTACACTACATGTATGGCAAACATGTCAAAATAATGCAGTGTCCTATCTGCTGTCTGATTATTTTGCAGGTAATAGAGCCATGATGATTAGGAAACCAACTTTTATTACCACAACTCCCACTTGCAGCTCAACTGATTTCAATTAAGTTGAAAAAGCTTGGAGAGCCGCAAACTATAGATCTAAGAAAAGTAAAATAAATAAATGTGACGTCTTCTAATGAAAAGCACAAATGAGGCACAAGACTTTGGCGGTGGAACGGTCTGAGAAGGGATTTGTTGTGCTGATTACATTACATGTAAAATCAGTAAACAGCACAGGCTCAGCTGAGGAGGATATTGTGGCTGGCTGGCTGAGTTTGTTTTGATTTTCCCCCAATGAACTCAAAGCGACCACTTGCTCGCTAACTTCATGTTTACCGATTTTACGTCATGCAAAATTAGCCCGAGTGTCCCAGAGTAGTGAAACGGTGGGAAAACGTTGCAAGAAGACATGAGAACTGGTATGATTGCAGATTTAAACTACTGAAAGTAAATATAAAGTCATTGATCTGATAGAATAAGGACCAAACTACGTGTCACTTCATGCATCTCATTAAAACATGCTGTTTTGGGGTTGTTGTTTTTCCTAAACAGCAGTTGCAATGGTGGTCGTGTCTGATCTGGACTGGATCATGTTGCTGGAGGGAAAGCCTCAGTTGAAACTTCTGTGGCTTCTATTTTGCTCTGCCATGTATGTCAATGGCAGTTTCCCTCCCATGGCAAATAACGACCACGGGGGGGGGGGGAGGATCTATGTGGCAGGACTGTGGCAGGGCAAAGCCCCATTACAATATGTTCTTGTGCACTGTGTGGCACTGTGTTCAATGGGGCTTACTCAGAGGCTCAGAGGTTTTTGCTTATTCTTCAGTCTAAGGACTCCCCCTAGACATTTAAGGAGAAGTCTCAAACAATCATATGATTGTTTGTTTGAAAGCCCTTTCAGTGTTAATTAAAGGGCTTGCTTCATTTAAATTTAATCACTGGCATTAATTCTTCAAGAAGCCATTACCTTTATAAAAAAAAAAAGTCAGCTTTAGTAGTACTAGTTATCGTAATCACATACAAAACATTTATTTCTATTGCATTTGTACTTCTTAAAAATGAAAACTGCAATTAAAATAACTTATTAAAGTTTGAGGAGCCAGATAATATATTATACTTTTGAGGCTCAGAGGTTTCCTAAAGTTATGCAGGCAGACAATTAATGTGCAAAACCGCACTTTTAGGAGGCCAAAATTAAACACTCAGCTCCAATAAGACCCCATTTATTTATGTATTTGAAGATTTGTATACCACCTTTCCCTTGGTAACATCCGGCACCCAAGATGGTTTGAAGCAAGCAGGTGTGTGTGTTCTAGTGAGGCATTTCTGTCTTTTTCTGAAACTGACCAGTGTGTCCTTTAAGTGTCATTTGCACTGTTTCAGTTTGGGGTCTCTGTCATTTCCACTATTGGGGTCTTTGTTTCAGCTCCCTGGAATATTTTTATTCTTCAGTTATGACTGTTTTGGACCCCAGACTTCCAGCACACGTCAGCAATATGTGTGTGATTATCTCACACCATGCGTTTTGTGTGTGGTTATCACACATGGTTACATAAAGTTTCAAAAATTATTTGGCATGGCATGGAAATTAATTTGACTATGGAATGCCATGGCACACTTTTTTTTTTTTACTTGCTCACAACTAGGAATACACTCTGCAATTTATATAACAATTGTTCCCTGTTTTGGAGGGCATGCATATGCATCTTTAACAATCTATATATTATTATTAACAATAATATTTCCATATCCACGATTTGAGCATCCGCGGAGTTGACTCGCCGCGGATGCTCGCAGATACTGAGGCCAATGTAAAAAGCTTTCTAAAAGGGGGAAAAGGGTTAAAAAAAGCTTTCTTTACCTTTTTGCTGGCAAACTGCTTCATTTCCAGGTCTTTAAAAGGAGAAATCGCGGTCCGGAAGCCTCTTCCGGGTTACGAAACTCCTCCCTTCTTTTCCTAGGCTCACCCAGCAATGCATTCTGGGGCGAGCCTGGGAAAGGGAGGGGGAGTCACTTGATCTGGATGAGGCTTCTGGACCGTGATTTCTCCTTTTAAAGACCTGGAAATGAAGCAGTTTGCCATCAAAAAGGTAAGGAAAGCTCTTTTTAATCTTTTTAAAATCTTTTTACATTGGCCCCTGCATCTGTAATAGCAAACTTCACTATCCGCAGATTTCAGTATCTGCGGGGGTTCCGGGAATGGACCCCTTGCAGATACTGAGGGCCCACTGTCTATTGCTTTTCAGCAAAAAGAGTTCATAAAGTGGTTTACATAGTTAAATAAATAGTATCCTATCCCAAAAGGGATTGCAATCTAAAGAAGTGCAGAAGAAACACCAGCATGGAATCATGGGCGTCGTCGGAGCATGGCGGGGGGGGGGCGGACTGCCAGGGGATGATGTGCGCAAAGGGGTGACACGTGTCACCCTCCGGAGGCTCCGAGGCCGGGGAGCCAGCCTCAGAGCGTCCGGCCCCGCCGGCGCTCCAGGGCCTTCTGAAGGCCCAATGGCTCAAAACGTGAAGATTTACGTTTTTTGCGCATGCACAGTACTTTTCTGAGGGCAAATGGGCAGCCCTTTGCCCTCAGAAAATGTACTGCGCATGCGCGAAAAACGTAAATCTTCACATTTTGAGCCATTGGGCCTTTCTCAGAAGGCCCTGGAGCGCCGGCCGAGCCGGCCGAAGAGAGGAGCTGCCGGCAGCGGCAAGTACAGCCGCGCTTGGGGGGTGTTTGGGGGGGTCACCCTAGGGCGGGGGGGGTGACGCGCATCCCCTGCCCTGGGGTGACGCGCGTCTAGTGACGCCATTGCATGGAATCAATGCTATGCTGGGGTGAAAAGAGACAGTTGCTCTCTCCCGCTAAAGAGGAGCATCATTTTTAAAAGTGCCTCTTGCCCAATTAGCAGAGGTGATGCAAAATTCTCTATCAGGTGCAAAACTGATGAATGACCCATCAAGGCTTATGATATCCAAACTTCCAATTTCACAGTCACGTGACAGTGTTGAGCCGATGTAGCTCCTTGTCCCACATTAGCCCACATGGGGAAAAGTCAACTGGATGCGTTGACCATACTATTAGATGGTATCTAATTGTAGAATACACTGCGACGCTTGGGTCAACCAAATGGTCTCAGGTAAAAAGATGCTCTTTGCTGAGATATAGAATAATTCAGTGTATAGAAATGGTTATCTCTCTGCTTCAGATTGGAATTGAATGGCATTTTATAATAAAGCACAATTGCAAAAAAAAAGATGTGCTGCTGCTAGTTAGTCATGAAGCAATTAGTCCAAGCAAATTAATTGCTTGTATTTAATGTTGAAATTTTAGAGGTTTTTGGCCTAAGGGATTTACTTGGTAACTTCTGACAATTGCCTGTCTTCAAAATAAATTAGGCCCTGGCAGGGAGGCTTATTAAGGAAGGCCTCCTTTTCCTCCTAGTGTAGAATTAACAAATTCCACCGAGGGGACATATATTTGATCACTTCCTTGGAAGGTCTTTATTCCACAATGTTATTTGTGCACCATCAGGCTGCTACCCAACAGACCAAGCACGACAGCAGTAGCTTGGGAGGAAGACAGCAATTCATTTTCCTTCCTGATTAAAGAGTTGTTAAACGCAGCCCAACCATTGCAAAGGGAGGGAGATTGCAGTGGTGGACCTGACTCCAAAAGGCCCCAGGCACCAACCACTGTTTGACTAAGATCCCTGCATATGGATGCCTCCAAGGGGGTAATATTTTCCAGAAGAGTAACCCTGTTAATGTAGCAGCAAAACTAGCATAAAAAGCACTGTGACACCAGAGAACCTGACTGGTTTATTCAAATGCCCCCTTCAGTTGTGTTTTACTGCTCAGTATTGCCTACACTGGCTGGCAGCATTTCTTCAGGGTTTCAGACAGGGCTCTTTCCTAGCCCTACCTAGAGATGCTGCCAGGGTTTGAGCCTGGGGACCTTCTGCATGTGAAGCATGTGACCTGCTACTGAGATATACCACTTTCTCCCATGTATGAAGCTGCCATACAGAGTCAGATCATTTGTCCACCTAGTCCAGTACCATCTACTCTGTTTGGCAGCAGCTCAACAGTAGCAAGTTTTCCCCATTATCTAATCCTTGTAACTAGAGATGCTGGAATGGAACCTGCAACCTTCCGAAGGAAAACCATGTGCTGAACCACTGAGCTATGGTCCCGCCTCTCTTGTATGCATTGCCTTGCCCTTTGCTGACTGCTGTTCCGGAGTAGACTTTGTATCTCGGGTTTCTAGGAGGGATATGTGAAAGAGTCCCAATGAAAAGCAGACTGACAATTTTTGTATACAAATGGAAATCGTAGTTGCATGTGCTTTTGGGCGTCAGGTTCATCCAAAAGTACAGTGGTGTAATTCAACCCTGAATGTATTATGCAACACTTTGTATTTCCAGCTATTTTTTAAAAAAATATCCACCCTGTGACATTTGCAAATGTGCTCCCTGTTTGGGACATTTATCTACATGCAGGATTATCTAATTGCAGGATAATCATAATCTAATCATACAGGATTTACATCACAAACAGAACAGTACAGGTCTGTCTTTTTTCTCTTTCCATTGTTGATGTTCTTCAGCATCTTCCTTTCAGCTCTCTCTGTAATTCTTTCCCTGATTTCATCACTGTTCCACCCAGTCTCCTGAGATCCTATTTCCTTGCTTCCTTTGCCAATTTCCAGCTCTCCGGAGTTGCAACTTTTTGTTTTCAGCTTGCTTTTCTTTAATCTGTGCATCCCCATCTTTCCACATTCTAACAGACTTTCCCTTTTCTTTGGAGGAAATGCATAATAATGGAATCCTCTTGCATGTGAAAACGATGTGGTTGTACTTCCTACCACAATGGCGTTACATGGAAATCTGCCTTTCATACAGAAAGACAATTCTTGGAGAACTAAATCATTTAGCACAGAAGTGGGAAGCTACAACATACTTCTCTGTCCGATTTCTTACAATTCTGCCCAATTAATGTGACCCCTGCTTTTCGTCTGGATAGAGATTTCCCAGGGGATATCATGTCCCAGTGCCCAAAGCCTGAAGCAGTAATGAATGGCAAGGCAGAGGGGGGGTTGCTTAGCACTCCGGGCCAGGCCATGACCTCCCAGCACCTGAGACCGTGCACCACATTTACAGTATCTGATGGAAAGAGGGAGCCCAATTCTACTTAACTCCCCATGCAGTGGTGCCAACATGACGTCCGCTGTATCCTGTGGAGGAGTTTTGGCATCCAGAGGCCTCCTCGGGGAACACTTGTTCCCTTCCCCCTACCTAGGGTAAGCCCCTGCTGCCACCATGGGTCAACTCGGACCTGCGCCAGCAATATTGTGTTAACCAGTGAAGGCAGATCGGGCCCAGGAAGGGGGTTAGGATTCAGCAGGCACCCTTCCTGGACCCAATTCACCCTCTTCCCTGCCCACATCACCTCCCTGTTCTACCCACTCCACCCCGTTCCACCCCTTGCCCACCTCCCTCCCAACCCCCTGTGCGGTCCTACCTTCACACTTGCCGATGCATTTGTGACAGCTGTAAAGCTGTTTTACACCACCAGAACAAGTGTTCCCCATAGGATTGGGCCGTAAGACAGGATTCTCCTCCATTCCCCTTCCACATTTTTAATTCAGAGACTGGGAGAAAGAAGATGCAGGAAAGAAGCATATGTCCCTGCCAACCTGCTGTCTGAATCAGCTGCTTCAGTTGGCCTCATGGATGGCCTGGTTGGCACCCCAAGAGTAATGAACATGTGCAGTTGCCTTCTGCTGAGTAAGACCATTGATCCATCTTGCTCAGTACTGGCTATGCTGGTTGGCCTCGTCAAGGCTTCAGACAGGGGTCTTTCCCAGCCTTACATCGAGATGCCAGACCTTCTGCATGCAAAGCATGTGCTCTACCACTGAACTGCCCCCTCCCCTAAGGTCCAGCCACTGTAGGACAGAAGAATTGAAAACAAGCATGTTGGAGTGTTCCTCTTGCTTTATCTATAGTACTAGCTTTGTCTTTAGAATTATGCTGTACAAGTTCCAAGATAATTTGGGAGGAGAGAGAAAGCGGAATAGTTGTGTCCGTGTGTGTGTGTGTGTGTGTGTGTGTGTGTGTGTGTGCGTGTCCGTGTGAGTGTGTGCACGCACATGCAGATATTGTTGTGTTTGTCTGCAGAGCCGATCAAGACCTCCTGGTGCATGATGCAGTGTGTGAAATGTTGCCCCCCCCCCCAACCTGGTGATTCACCAGCCACAGCTTCTCCTGGCCCCTGGATTAAATGATACAAAGGATGCTTTAATTTTTTGGTTGATTTCAAGCCAACCTGGAACCTTATGAGCACTGCACGCATGTGCATGGACAGAATGTGTATTCCTCACCTGTGTTGCATTATAAAACTTCTTCCTCATGCTCTAACTCCAATTGCTGCTTGTCCCACATTGTGCTCTGGATGATGGATGCTGCTATTTTACATTCATTTTCTAATTTCTCACTACATTTTTTTCAGATGTGAAAGCGTATGGACAGGAAACCGTTGCCACATAAAAACTAAGCCTCCTTTGACTTCGTCCACTGTTTCTCTGCAAAACGGTGAGTCCAGCGAATCAATAAAAAGGTTGGGTGATTTGAGGGCAACATTGGTTTGCTTATTTATCTCATTTGCTTGCTTGCCTCTGCAGATACTTGGACTGAGCTGGGCTTTGGATTTGCTTTCCTGTTGATTGAAATTGCAGTCGCTGTGTCCTGCATCCTTTCAAAGAGAAGATTGCCAAGAGCGTAAGTGAAGCCTTTCACTGTGTACAAAAACCCAGTGTGGAACAAGCAAGGGGAAGGCAGCCCTTTCTCTTGGTTCAACTTTTAAATCTCACCTTGGGCTGTTTGTCAACAAAAAACTACTTGACAATGTTTCAATCCTAGGTGACTGAGTGGGTGTAACATTGGAACTAGAGTGGCTTGCAGCTTGCTTGTCTAAGTGGAACATGTCGTCTTGGTGAAATTATAAAACCCGATAGTCATACAAAATCAGCAGCACTCAGCACTGTGTTGGGGCGGGGAATAGCTGTGGCTTGTTGCAAAACTTTTCAAAGGCAAATTCCATCCTCAAATGAATAGCAGCTTCCATGGAATCCTCTAAAAACTACTTGCACCTATGAGAAGACATATATGAGAATATAAGAACATAAGAAGAGCCCTGCTGGATCAGGCCAAAAGCCCATCTAGTCCAGCTTCCTGTATCACACAGTGGCCCCACCAGATGCCTCAGGGAGCACACAGCCAACAAGATAAATCCCGTTTCCTGCTGCCACTCCCCTGCACCTGGCACAGAGAAAACCTACTCCTCCAACCATGAGGTTGCTTATGGCTTGTAACCTGTGATGGTCTTTTCCTCCATGAATCTGTCCAAACCCCTTTTAAAGGCATCCAGGCCAGGTGCCATCACCACATCCTGTGGCAAGGAGTTCCACAGATGAATTACACACTGGGTAAAGAAATATTTTCTTTTGTCTGTTCTAACTCTCCCTCCACTCAATTTTAGTGCATGTCCCCTGGTTCTGGTGTTGTGCGAGAGGGAGAAGAATTTCCCTCTATCCACTCTCTCCATCCCATGCATAATTTTATAAGTCCCAATCATTCATTCATATATATATATATATATATATATATATATATATATATATATATATATATATATATATATATATATATATATATATATATATATATATAGCGAAAATGCCATTTAAAAATTAAAAAGCTCCTCATCTGCTCATAAAAATGTCTTCCATGTGCCCAGTCTACATGGTTAAGCAGGCTCCGCTGCATCCTTGAGGTGTCCTCATTCTTCCCCTTGCCCCATGTCGAGCCCCAGCAGCCTTTATGGGGCTATTTGGATGTGCACTAGCTAAATGGCTGGTGCAAATCTGAGCAGCTCCATGTTGGGCTTTCAAGCCCAGGAAGGGGGATAGGATTCGGTGCCACCGAGCTCACCCCCCTCCCGAGCCTGATCCTCCCCCGTCCTGAAATGACCCTTCCCTACCCCTCCTCAGCCTGGCGGGAGCCTACCTGCTCTGGCGCAGGCTCCACAAAGATCTGGTGCCGGCAGGCCAACACAGATGGCACCTTTCCGCTGGTGCCATAAGTCTCCGCACTGCCGCAACATGCCTTAGGGTACTTTTGCAACAGCACATGTGCTCATTCCGCCAGTGAAGGCTGGCATAGGATTGGGCTGTTAGTCTTTCATGTGCAGCAGTGTAAAGTAAGAACTGAGGACTTTTCATCTTGTCTAGGGCTGCCCAAATGGTGATGCATGCTGGATGGGGGTCCACATGCAGAATCCATGCCAGGTAGTTATCATAGTCACTTGGGAGAAACCCATATATCAGTAGCAGAGCACATGCCAGGGGTAGTAGATGGAGCACCAAGCAATAGTATAACTCCATGGCCAGGGCAACATTATACAGTGTATCAGAGGATGGGTTTCATTCAACATTGCAGGAGGGTCAACAGCACCAGAAGGATACTCGTTATCGAGAATGAAACCTTTGAGGGCCCTTTGACTTCCGTGTTGTCAACATATAAATTCCAGATGAGTAGACCAGCTGCATTGGTAACTTCAGAAACCTTTTGAGGTTTCTTCTGTACTTCAGAAAAACATCTAGCTCAGCACAATTTGTAACAGAGGGACTCACAAATAAATCTATGCAGATGATACTGCTCCAACTGTTTGAGGCAACTGGCTGCAGAACACAGAACTGAGGAGCATCTGACCTTGGAAATTCAACGTCAAGGCTTAGCGCTGGAGGACAAGTGTATATAAAGCCCTTTGTCCATACTCCAGGTCCACTTTATGTATTCTACTGGTAAGGAAGTCAATTACAGTGCCACTGGTGTAACCAGCCATGCAGTGAGAACGGGAGGCCTCAGAACAGAAAGGGAATTCAAATCCCCTCCAGATTTGAATCCCCTTTCCGTTCTGGGGCCTCCCGTTCTCGCTGCACCGCTGGTTACACCAGTGGCATAAGTTGGATAGAATTGAGCAGAGCTCAGCCGGTGGCATAAGTTGGATAGGATTGCGCTGTTAATATGATGTTTTGTTACAGTCTGCTAGTCTACCATTACAGTACTTGGAGAAAAAGTGACCCATCAAGTAACATTAATATTGGAATGCTGAGTTTTATGGCAACAAGGAACTTGCAGATATATTTCTCAAAGTTAATATATGGAAAGGTTGAGACAGCTGACAAGACTGCATAGTGGTTTAGTACTGTCTTTCCCATGTTGGGTTTCATGCACCAAAAACAGCTGAGTGAAACTTAGGTTAAGTAAATATAGCTGGAGATGAGAAAAAAAAACACACCCTTATGCAACCACTTGATTCCCTTTGAAACAGTGTCCATTTTCCCCCATTCTTGGAGTACTATGATATGGGTGGGTCAGAACAGAGAAACCTGCTGTCTTCAGAGACAGAGCATAACCTCCTCCTTTGAGGATTGATATTAAGCTACAAGTTTATAGTCTGACCTTCTTTCAACAATGAAAAGTAAAGCAGCTGACAGAAAATAAAAATACAAGTCAGAGATACAGCGATCCCCATGAGACGATAAATTAAAATTAACCTTAGTGTCATCAACATCAAACCTGAGAATGAAAGAGTACAAATGAACTTTTAATTAACTAAATTGCTAAATCAGAAGTGTGAACCTGACATATCTTTGGATTTATTATTATTGTTGGGCAGCATCTGAACTATGTCGTCCACTCACAGAAGATTTTCTTCAGGCAAGAAGGGGGTGGCTTTTATTTACTCCCTCCTTCTCTCTTCAGAAAAATCCACCTCTACACTTCAAAACATGTACTCCAGAGGACTGGGTGGGCCTTCAGCAACAGGCTGGTACGTAGCACAGAGATCTAGGGAAGAAAAGGAGGATTCGAGAAGAAGGGGGGACTCAGCATAATCTGAAGTTCTTCCGCAAAGAGGCTATTATCATTACTGGCACTATACTATATAAAACCGACATTGCACTAAATCTTCAGAGCCACATAATTCCTTCTCCTTATATTAGACTTACCAGATCCATACCAGGACAGAGTGCTAGACCTTTCGGAGAAGGAATGTGGGCAGGTATAGCTTGTTAAACCCTTAGAGCACATTGTGTTCAATGGGGCTTGCTTCTGAGTAGACATGCCTAGGATTGTGCTCTAAGGGTTTAACAAGCTACACCTGCCCACATTCCTAAAGGCACTGGCGTCGCTCGAGGTGGGGTGGAACAGTACGTTCCGCACTGTGCTAACCTCCGTTTACTCCCTGGCACGAGGCGGCCCCGCCCCCTTGCTGTCGCAGCCATGGGAGTAAATGGAGGTTAGCACAGTGCGGAACTTACCATTCCGCCCCACCTCGAGCGACGCCAGTGCCTAAAGGCCTTCTCCTCCTAAAGCCCCATTGTGGGGCTTACTTCTGAGTAGACATACCTAGCATTGTGCTCTAAGGGTTTAACAAGCTACACCTGCGCACATTCCTTCTTCTAAAAGGTCTAGCACTCTGTATGGATCTGGTAAGCCTACTTAAGTGAAAGTACAGGAAGCAAATGAAATCTTAGAAAAAATATACTTGGGGGGGGCTCATGATGCCCCCACCCAATATCTGCCACACAGACCTCATTATCCACCCTAGTTTCATAATTACCATTGCCAGTGTCAGCAGTGCAAACTGGCAGGGACAATTGGAGGGTAATATGGGAGGACACTTCAGCACATAGGCTGAAAAAACTGGATGTGTTACAGAGTGCATAGTTGCACCTTTCAAAATTGCTCTATGGATTTGGTCTCAGAGTCCATTTCAGACTCAGTAGTTGAGGATTGAACCAGAAAATGAATTGCAAGAGGAAATACAAATACATTTCTTTAGGTTGTGCATTTCAGAAGAGAGGAAACCTTACAGGCTTGTGACCCTCAACTGTGTGTTAGAAGAGCCATATTATAGCTGTTTGAAGAGAGGATAACCTGTTAAATTACATTGGATTACCACTGTGTTCAGTTCGGCCACTTACAACCCAACTTTCCATGCTTGCCTGTTTTCTTGTGAAATGCCGAGACTTCAGCCAGTCATTTATTTAATTTATTTATTTTAAAAAAATTATATCCCGCCTTATCCTATGCCGAGGCAAATGCCCAGTCATCTGGAAAAGTCCTTCGCATGACTGGAACACTCTTGTTGGAAAGGTACGAGATAGCTCAGCAACAACAGGCAGCCAGCACTGTGGCTTGGCAGAGGGCAGTGACATTGCTACACTGAAAGGCAGATCCAGGAATGACTCCATTGCTTCTGGGTAGCACAGTGAGATTTTTTTTTTTGCTCTGCATTCCCCAGACTGCTAGAACGTGAAGGCTTTGCATATTAATGCTGTTTAAACTCTAGAGCTTCAGTTTCAGAGCAAAAAGACTGGGAAATAGCTGACAGGAGGTAATCGTTTCCCTCTTTCTTTGGCGCCTGTCCTTCTTGATGGAAAGAGGAGAAAGCACCATAATGACTTTCAGCTGATTGGTGTGTAAGCAGGAGAATATTTATGTCCATCCTGGTTTCATTTTATCCAAGGTTAAATTAAATTTAAAGGAGCCAAAACAAATGCATGCTATCCAACTTACTTGTATTGGTTCTTTAAAGGCAGTGATCATGGATCAAAGGGGCCATTTTTTAAAACGCACGTGGTTCCTGTCAGTTAATCACTCCAGTCCAGAGAGCCCGTCCAACCAGATACAAAAACAGAGTTTTGCATGCAGATCTGCCGTCCAAGGTACACAATAACTTGTTAGATTGAGAGAAAGCCACCAACTTAATAACTCATCTATAAACCTGTACAGTGACACATCACTATATGGAAACATCACTATATGGAAACCTGTTTGTACACTAAGTAGCATGGATGGTTCCCCAATTCAGTCTATGATTCTCTGGATTGTGAGCCCCGAGAATTGCCTTGAGGCAACTCGGTATTGTTTTCATTCAGAATGCAGATGAACTGATGGAAGCGTTCTGGAGACAGGAGCTAAACAAGACCATGGAGGGAGGAAATGTGTGTGATCTTGTGGTTATTGCCCACAACATCAAAAGGCGTGCCTCCTCTCTTACAGCCCAATCCTACTCAAAGCCCCAAGCTCAGATGCGGCAGCTGTACCCTTGAGAGAAGGAGAGTATCTTCCCCTTCCCCCGGGTTGAATCCCAGCAGCCCCTATGGGGCTACTTGGAGGCACGCCAGCTAAGTGACCAGTGCAGCTCTGAGCAGCCCTGTGTTGGGCTTTCAAGTCTGGGATGGGGATAGGATTTGGTGGATCCTCCACTGCTGAGCCCTCCCCCCTCCTGGGCCTGATCCGCCCCTGCCCCGGAACACCCCCTTCTCACCTCCCTGTCATCCTCCCAGCATGCTGCCCAGCATGGCGTTTACCTGCCCCAGTAGGTGCCTCTCCACCAGCAGAGGCCTGCAGGTGCTGGCCTCCACACCAGCGGGACCGACCTCCATGTTGCTGCAACATGCTTTATGGCACATTTGCGACAACGTGGAACCCAGTACCGCCAGCGGAGGCCAGCATAGGACTGGGCTGTTAAATTCTCAGTTTTATCATCCAGGTTAATAGCAGATTTTTAATTATTTTTTTCCTCACCCATCATAGTCTCATAGTCACCTAACTAGGGAAGCTTTGATTCAATCTGGTCCCAAAGTCTTCTTTTCAAAATCATGCTGCTGACATACTTCATATTATATGTCTGTGACCAAATACAACATAACTCGGTGAAATTGGCTTTTGCTATTCTGTGGGAAAACAACAAAATCATTTGTCCCCTGAGATGGAGTTGGGCATAACAACGAGGAGAGTTATAAAGAACCCATTAGCAATAATATAAAGGGGCAGAAAGTGTCTGAGGAGGAAATGAATTGTAGCACTTGACGGACTGGCTATATATTAAGAGCCTAATCAAGCAAGAAATTTAAGGGGCCTGGGACTCTGGACCAATCAACAAAAGTGCCTCTTGACTCTGACAGGAGTCCATCTTTATCCTTTGGCTAGCGGCTGAATGGAATAAACAATCACAATTTTTTTTTGCTCAAATTGTGTGCAATGGTACCTTTATTGGTAAAATCGAGCTTCCGATTTGCAGAACATTTGATACATCTTTTAAAATACAAATTTGAGAGGTCAGTTTAATCTAAATAGGTTGGTGGGCATTTTTCCCTGTCAAAGTTTTTTCCTGCTCTTGAAAGTGCTGTAATTCAAGTGAATGCAAGCACCTTCTTTCCCATATGTATTTACCGTAGTTCAGAGATCAGTGTGCAGTTGAGTATGCAAAGAGATTTTTTATTATTATTATTATTATTATTATTATTATTATTATTAACAACTGTATTTATATACTGCTTTTCAACAAAAAGTTCACAAAGCGGTTTACAGACAAAATCAAATGATGAAATGGCTCCCTGTCCCAAAAGGGCTCACAATCTAAAAAAAGATGCAGAACACCACCAGAAAGACACTGTGCTGGGGAGAAAGGGTGCAGTTACTCTCCCCCTGCTTAATATAAGAGGAGTACCAATTGAAAAAGTGCCTCTTGCCCAGTTAGCAGAGATAGCTTGTGCATGTATAATCTTCTTCCCCTTTCTTTCCAATGCTACATTGTTAGGTTAAAATTAGAGAGAAATGGCCAAATATTTATTTTATTTTATTTTTCACATTTTTATACCGCCCTTCCTCCAAGGAGCTCAGAGTAGTGTACATATTTCCTCCCCTCCTTTTTGTCCTCACAACAACCCTGTGAGGTAGGTGGGGCTGAGAGATAGTGACTGGCCCAAGGTCACCCAGGAAGCTTCGTGGCTGAGCGGGGATTTGAACCTGGATCTTCCAGGTCTAAGTCCGACTCCCAAACCACTACACCATCCTGGCTCAATAGACTCAAAGAAAACGTCACATTTCAGATTTCAAAATCCATATCTAGATTTATGCATGCAACAATTACAAGCACTCCTTGGCATATAGTGTCTCCTTCAAAGATTCACCAGCAATGCTCAGTTCAGTCATATCGGCAGTATATATCTCAACACGTGACTTTGTCCTCTTCTCTTCGTATCAGTTCAGGTGATAGTGGACTATTTCCAGGTTACCAAAGGAGATATCCAACTCTCTATCAATCTCTTTCAAAGCTGGATCTTACAAAAGTACAGACCACTACCATTGGGACAAACAGCCCCAAATGGTAAAGAATGTGCGGTATCAGGCCTTAGTTAGATTCATTTCTGTGTGAAAGGCCTACAGTACATGTTTGTTCCCTCCCGAGTGGTAGCATGATCATTCACATGCAGCCTTACAGTAAAGTGTATGCAGTAAAGTGGTTTTCACACAGCTACAGCTACATGTAAATCTAGGCTTACCATATTTTTCAAACTTCAAACCGGGACACCCCCCCATAACCCCCCCCGCAAGGTAAATAATTAATTAATGTAAAAGCAACGCAAAACCAAGCACAAACAACCAAAACCAATCATAAAGCACTACGCAAAACCAAGCACAAAGAACCAAAACCAACCCCAAACTACAATCCACAACGAAAAACGCACCACAAAGTACAAAGTACAAGCCAAAAAGAAAAACGCACCACAAAGTAGAAGCAATAAAGAAAAACGAACGCCAAACTACAAGCAATAAAGAAAAAACAACCATAAATGCAAACACAAACCAGAAACCCAAATAAAAAATCTTTTCTATGAATTAATTATAGCAGAAAGGGGGCGCAAAGCGCCCCGTTTTGCCGCGCGCAGTGCGGCTGTTTTTAAAATAAATAAGTAAAGGGGGTGCTTTGTGCCCCCTTTTGCCGCGCAAAGCGCGTCCGAAATTTTTAAATAAATAATTAATCTTTATATTAAAAAATATATTAAAAAAATATGCTTACCTGGTCGCTGGTCGTCGCTGGTCACTGCTGCTGCTGCTGGGGCTGTGGCAAGCAGGCTGGGGCCGCGGCAAGCAGGCACCGGGAGAAGCACAGCCTGCTTGCCCGGGCAGCGCGAGCCTCCGGCAGGCTCGCGCAACGCGGGCAAGCAGGCTGTGCTTCTCCCGGTGCCGCTGTGAGACCAGGCTGGTCTCGCAGCGGCACCGGGAGAAGCATAGCCTGCTTGCCCGCATTGCGCGAGCCTGCCGAGGAGGCTCGCACCGCACGGGCAAGCAAGCAGGCTGGCCCGGTCTCCCAGCGGCACCGCATGGAGCCACTGGGAAACCGGGAGAAGCACACCCGCTCGCTGCGCCGTGCCGCCATTTTTTTTAAAAAAAATTAAACTTACCGGGCAGCATCTTGAATCACGAAATCTCGCGTGATCCAAGATGTCGGCGCCCAAATCTCGTGAGGGCATCATGCCCTCACGAGATTTGGGTGCCGATATCTTGGATCACGCGAGATTTCGTGATCCAAGATGCTGTCCGGTAAGTTTAAAATTAAAAAAAAAAAAAGATGGTGGCGCCCATTCGTCCCCCAGGACCGGACCGGGAATCGAGCCCGATTTCTGGGACTGTCCCGCTGAAACCGGGACGAATGGTAAGCCTATGTAAATCTATCCTGACGACTATGGTCCAAAAGCAGGGTATTCATTCAACAATTTTTTTAAGCCTCAATGATCCCTTTGTGATCAATATCGCCTTTCCCCTTCTATGGTTGGTATGGATGGTATCTGTGCTGGAAGATGGATGGATGTTACATAATTCCAAATTGCTGCTGTATTGTGCGACGAGTTTACCAAAAACACTTCTCCATGTGATCAGATTTGGGAATCCAAGGTTATTAAACTTTTTCTTGTCCTGTCAGCTGTATTTTGTGTAATGTTAAAAAAAAAAATACTGAACTCTTTAACTAAACATTGGTTTTCTCCAGAAATTCAGACCACTGACTTTTGAATAACAAACAAACTTCAAATTGATCCTGTTCTCTCTAATCTTGTTATTTTGGAACTTTGTCTATTTGCATTTCATATTCAAAGCACAATAATATGAATGAGTATAATATTCTGGCCTATTTTCTGATGACTTTGGACAATTTGCAAGCAGTGGGTTGGCTTGCTCCTTGCTGTAAAGTGGAGACACAACTTCATATTCATTGTGAGACCTTGAGAAGGCTAGACTACTGATTATGTTAATCATCAGTTATCACTTCCAATAAGGAGAACGTCTCTGTTATGTCAGACAACAAGCAAACATTACAAGGCTGCAATGACCCCAAGTTACTACTCTATACTTAGTAGAAAAATCGTCACAATCTCTTAAAAAAATAGAAAGTAAAACTGTTGACTGGCTTGTTCGGAGAATATTCAATGTGTCAGGGCCAATGGAATAAAATGCAGGATTCTAGTACGTCCTGGTTTGAGTAAGTGTGTGCGTACATATTGATCAGGGTGCAGGGCTGGTGGAGTAGAAGCAGGCAGCCAAACGAGTATGGATGAGTTCAACTTTGCTTCAGTTGCTTAGATGGTGACCCAGGTCAGAGCCAACAGTTCTATAGGTCTAGGTGTATACTGTGTTGGCCCCCTTGATTCACTTGACTGTGCAAAGCTGGCCACTGCGTATTCTGGTCATCTGTAGTAGTAATGCCGGAGTTCAACAAAAAGCACACCAGCAATTCCCATCCTCTGAAAAGATTATCATGATGGTATCAGTGTATCTCCAAGTGTGCTCCTAGGAGCCCCGGGACTCGCCAAGACCACTTCAGGGGCTCCACAAGCACACCATAAGTGGCTGCCATCTGCCCCCTGCCAGGCTACTCCACTCAGGTGCCAGTGCTCTGGGGCTCCCCAAGACTCTGCACATGCAACATGGGGGCTCCCTGAGACTCCGTTTATGAGTGGAAAAGGCTTCAGAGACCGAAACGTTTGAGAACCGCTGGTGTAGATTAACGGCCCAAACCTATCCCGTGCTAGTGTGCATAGTGCAGGGCTGCCAATGCAGTGTCTGCTGCATCTTGCACACCAGCTGGAACATGTAAGTAAAGTAAATGTTTACCTACCTCCTCAGCCACCACCTAGTCCCCTATGGGACCCTTCAAAGCTAGCTGTGCCAGCTCTTTTGCTGGTGTACCTCTGTGGAGCCTTATGGAGGTGAGTCCGGGCTGGGCTGAGGTTTTCAGATACGGCAGATACCAGAGCCGCCATGCTTTGCCCCTGATCATCCCCACATACTAGCTCCTCCACTGGCAGAACCCTGCCAGCGGCTGGTCTGCACAGCACCACTGGTGACACAAGGTCTTCCAACCTTGGCATCTGCAGCAGCGCTGCATAGACTGGTGGAGTGGCTGCCACGATGGCAGGGCATTGCCCCTGCAGCAATTATTGTTCAAGACTAGGCTGTCCAGCTGACATGCTGGGATCCTTATCCAGTGCTTTTACAGTGAAATCAGTAGGTCTGGCTTTGCAAATAAAAGGCCTCCTAAGGTCAATGGGACAATGTTATACGTATGTGGTTTTAGAATTCGAACTATATAATTAAATTCCTAAAGCGCTTTTGACTCAAAAGTCAGAACCACAATGTTAGCACAAGCAGGCCATTTCTGCACACAATTGATGGTTTCTAGCAACACATGAATGATTATATTTCCAAGTGGAGAGTCCGTTACTGCCTTCGAAAGCATGGCTGATATGCAAAAATAATCAGTAAATGTTTTTAAGCAAAACTAATTTTTTAATTACTCTCATTTCAAACAAACTGATACAAAAGCAAGTTTTTTAAGTACCTTGTTAATAAACAGCTAGATGAGGTTCTGGAACCTGTGTTTAAAATGTCTTGAAAAACCAGCCATGCAGGGAGTAAGGGGCACATTGCATCACAGCCATGACATTGGAGAAAAGGGCTTATCCCTTTCTCCGTGCCATCTTATCCGAATGTCAATCCTCCTGCAAATTGCTTTTTTACTGAATAGGGAAAATGTAAGTGTACATTCTCTCCAAAAGGACAAAAACCTTGAGATTTACATCCAGAAAATGACAACAAAGAAAGCCACCTTGGGTCCCTTCGGAGAGAAAGGCGGGATAAAAATACTGTAAATAAATAAAATAAATAAATTCAACTCCATTACCCAGTACCATGGCCCTGTTGAAGTTCAGGGGCTCCCAGATGGTTTTTAAAAAGTGCTAGAGATGGAAGATCTCCTGCATTTTTTTTGTACTGATTCCATTACACAATGAAATTCTGACATAGTTTTATAAAACTTTGAAACAGTTTCTGTTATTTCTGTAGTTTGTAGTTTCTTTTATTAACAATCTCTCCAAAAAAACTAAAAAGAGATGGAATACCTGACTACGTATCTCCAACATCTCATCCTAGTTTGGTTCTATGTGTCATAACCTCACTATGAAGATCTGCTCAATCGCATCTTTTAAAATCACTTGATTTTTACTGTATATCTAAGCTTTACATTTTAATTTAAAATTAAACATACACACATAATGTAAACCACTTGAACTGTTTCATGGAACAGGTATATAAATATTCATCATCATCATAATTTATTAACAACAACGACAACATATGGCAACAATGTTTTTGATACTCAGGGACAGTGTGACCTGTAACGCCTCCTGCTGCCAGCTCACATCCGCCACCCCTCAGCTAACCCCCCCTCCCAGAACTCATACCATGCTCCTCGTGCACCGCCTTGAAACCTGGAAGTGCATAACTTGTGTCCTTCTGAGTTTCAAGGTAGCACACAAGGAGTGTACAGTAAATACGGGAATTATTTGCTCCTCGTTCAAGTGTCTCAAGTGAAGCAGAATCTTCATTCCCACTCCAGTGTGAAGCAGATTATTTTTGGATTGAAGGAGGGAGGAAAGGAGGAGGCGGCAGCCGTGGTGGCAGACTCGGGGTGAAAGGCACCCCACTACCCCCTTGGATGCCCCAGAATCTGCCTCTCAGTGCCACAACCTTCTGCTTGCTGTATGACAGGCTGAAATTTTGCAAAATACACAAGAAGGTCCCTTTTCTGAAGAGCACATGCCTGAATTTTAACACGAGGAAACAGAAGTAGTAAATGGGGAAAGAAAAGGGGCGAGTAAATGAGAGAAATATGCATTTAGTTCATTTACACTTAGTACTTACAGCGCAATCCTATCCAACTTCCTCCACCGGTGTAACCAGTGGGGGAGTGCAGGGTGGGTGGCTTTGGAGGGGAGGGAGGATTTAAATCCCATTTGAATCCCCCTTTGGAGGGGATTTGAATCCCCTTTCCGTTCTGGGGCCTTCTGGCTGCACCGGTGGGGGAAGTTGGATAGGATCACGCTGTTAGGCATAGTTATCATAGGGCATGTGGACTAATTTTTACCAGGTTTCCTCGACTATAGCATGATTCCAATCTATTTTTGTATATCGAGAAAGCATTATTTAAATTACATCAGACAAACTTCCAACTGCTAAAGCCCTGCCAGCTCCTAAATTGGAGAGAAACTCCGGAAGCATCTTCCGTGGGCCTCTCAAATTTGGACTGTACTTGCTGTTGTGGCCTAAACACAGAATACTGTTCCGGCTGAAGGAGATCCACGTCTCTCCCCAAATCTGGGGGTCAGCAGTTCCTTGGCAATTGGCATTTTGCACAATGTGATTTTGACTGTGCCTCTGACACAGACTGATAAATAGGAGAACCAAAAAAAAATTCAGATAAGGTACTTCATCTTAAATACAGTACTATAAGGTGTTTATACGGAGCTAATACGAATCTTACAGTGCAAGTCTATGTATGTCTGCTCAGATGTAAATCCTATTGAGTTCATGGAACTTTCTTCCAGGAAAGTGTATTTAGGATTGCAGCCTTACAGTGCAATCCTATGTATGTCTACATAGAAGTAAGTCCCATTGAATTTAATGGAACTTACTCTCAGGTAAATGTGTATAGGTTTGCAGCCTAACTCTGTTAGGAAAATCTTGACTTCACAATTCAGTATTAAAGGTTGACTGCCAACCTTTCAAAAGGCGCCTGAGGGGGGACATGATTGAGATGTATAAAATTATGCATGGGATGGAGAGAGTGGATAGAGGGAAATTCTTCTCCCTCTCACACAACACCAGAACCAGGGGACATGCACTAAAATTGAGTGGAGGGAGAGTTAGAACAGACAAAAGAAAATATTTCTTTACCCAGCGAGTAATTCATCTGTGGAACTCCTTGCCACAGGATGTGGTGATGGCACCTGGCCTAGATGCCTTTAAAAGGGGTTTGGACAGATTCATGGAGGAAAAGACCATCACAGGTTACAAGCCATAAGCAACCTCCTGGTTTTAGAGGTTTTAGAAGTGGGTTTTCTCTGTGCCAGGTGCAAGGGAGTGTCAAAGGGAAACAGGTTATCTTGTTGTCTTGTGCTCCCTGAGGCATCTGGTGGGGCCACTGTGTGATACAGGAAGCTGGACTAGATGGGCTTTTGGCCTGATCAAGCAGGGCTCTTCTTATGTTCTTATGTTAATGCTCCTGGCCCTTTAATGGTTGTATAGGTGAGGGCATTTCAGCAGGTGCAGCAGCACCATCAGCAATTGCAGCTGCCAAGATTCTGTCTTCTACACAACTGTTAAGAACGCAGAGGCCCTAATGGTGGAAGGTTGGCCGCTCATGATCTAAAAGCTACGATATACTTATTGAAGACAATGCAGTTGGGAAAGAAGGGGTTACTGTATTGAAAAACAAATGTCATAGAGACTTGGGAACAAGCCCATAATGGAGAAAATGTGGGGTAATATATAGTTATTAAGGAATTACATTTGACAATTGCTACTAATCTGCAAGAAACTCATTTTAAATTTATCAACGGCACAAGATGCTGACAAGGCTAAACAAAATGTACATTAGGCTTGTTGGAGATGTACAGTATAAGTCTGAATGCAGATCATTATCGGATTTGGTGAGAGAGTATGAAAACATAAAATGCTGCTGGAGGGAAAGTGCAAATTATTTGAGATATTTGTGTAGTCATTTTGCCTTCTAATTCATTGACATCGTTGTTTTGTTATGTAAGAGACTGTGTAGACAAGAATTGCAACAGCTACAAGAGGAGCTAAGATCAGAAGGTTTAATTTGCTGCATAGAGAGAAATGGAAGCCATTTTGATTATATGCTCTTCTAGAGTCTATCTATGGCATTCTACTGACTTAGAATTTGTTTGGTCCTTGTTTTCCCTTTGGCTGTTACCTTGTTTTTAACCTAATGCAGTTTTAACATGTACCACCCTTTAACATTGTATCTTTTAAAGGAAACCTGAGGAGTTCCTCAATACTGCATTTGACAACCCACTTTATGAGGCTCAGACCATAAAGGTAGGTGGAAACTGCTGCCATACACTTTAGGAAGTGCATACTATAAAGCTGCAGTTGTTTTCCAGATATATTACCCATGAAAGGGAGTATCCCTTGGTGAATGTATTTAAATGAGGAATACAAGGACTACAAAAGTACTATATTTTTTGCAGCAGAGAAAAGATTTCTGTTACAGCATACTCTCAGCACGCTGGTAAATGCCACCTTGAAGGCGATTCAGTGCTAAAAATATCTCCGTTTTTATTTTCACCAAAGGCTGGTAAATCTGAGAAATGCCAACACAAGTTGCCGATCATGTTATTATTTCTCAAAAATAGTTGAAACCTGCCAGGCACTACTGCTATGCAGCCTCTGTTCATTTCAGCGGAGTTGCGCAAAGTTTCCTGGGCAGGAATGAAGATGGTGCAAGCGCAGGCCTGATGGGTTGCAGTCCGCGTTCCTCTAAGGTGCGCGGCCGCATGGCTGTGCACCTCCCAACCGAGATCTGCGCAGTGCAGCGCTTGGCAACCTGGAGGTTCGGTGGTGGCGTGATGACGTCATCGCCGAACATACAGAGGCTAGTCTGTTCCACCAGTTAATGCTGTAAATGTCCTCAACCATGATCTGCTGTGTGTGTACATTGCCCTTAACCCTGTGACTGTGTTGTTACAATGTGCAAACTTGTACTGATAAATACAAACCAAATTTATCAGAAAATAGATTCATTGGTTTGAGTTTCCTGAATCCCATTTGCTGATGGCATTAAAGAGTTTATCGTTCTTATAAAGCCCTTACAAATGGAATTAGGCAAGAGTTTTCACACTTATAAAAAGGAGGAAAACACTGAATAATGTTGTGGGCCAGAAATTCTGCTTTGTTTCAAACCTCATATATTCTGATTGCATTTCCAATCACTTTGCAATTGTCTAATGATAGCTATTAACTCTATTAAAAACAACTAATCAAAGGGGTTTTATCTGGAATTCTTTGGAATCAAAGACTCATATTCAGCCTATTTCATCTTCTCTGCCCTACTCTGATCAGTGTTGCAATATAGGATAGCAATGGCAAATCACATTTTCATGAATATGTGATCATGAATATGTGATAAGATTTCTCTTGGCGCTTACACAAAACCAACCATGATGGGTTGCTTACTTTCAGTTAAAAAAAAAAAGCCTTCTCAAAGAGTTTGCGAGAGGGCAGCATTAACAGTATGAGGGAGAGTCAGCATGGCTTCTGCAAGGGGAAGTCTTGCCTCACAAACCTGTTAGAATTTTTTGAAAAGGTCAACAGGCATGTGGATGCGAGCGAACCCGTGGATATTATATATCTGGATTTTCAGAAGGCGTTTGACACGGTCCCTCATGAAAGGCTCCTGAGAAAACTCCACAGTCAGGGAATAAGAGGGCAGGTCCTCTTGTGGATTAGGAACTGGTTGAATACCAGGAAACAGTGAGTGGGAGTCAATGGGCAATTTTCACAATGGCGAGAGGTGAAAAGCGGTGTGCCCCAAGGATCGGTCTTGGGACCGGTGCTTTTCAACTTATTCATAAATGACCTGGAGTCGGGGATAGGCAGTGAGGTGGCCAAGTTTGCAGATGACACTAAACTTTTCCGGGTGGTGAAGACCAGCAGGGATTGTGAAGAGCTCCAGAAGGATCTCTCCAAACTGGGAGAATGGGCAGCAAAATGGCAGATGCGCTTCAATGTAAGTAAGTGCAAAGTGATGCACATTGGGGCAAGAAACCAACATTTCACATATACGCTAATGGGTTCTGAGTTGTCTGTGACGGCTCAAGAGAGAGATCTTGGGGTGCTGCTGGACAGGTCGATGAAAGTTTTGACCCAGTGTGCGACGGCTGTGAAGAAGGCCAATTCCATGCTCGGGATCATTAAAAAAGGGATTGAGAATAAAATGGCCAATATCATTCTGCCTTTGTACAAATCGATGGTAAGGCCACATCTGGAGTATTGTGTCCAGTTCTGGTCACCACACCTTAAAAAGGATATAGTTGAACTGGAAAAGGTGCAGAAAAGAGCAACCAGAATGATTTGTGGGCTGGAGCACCTCCCTTATGAGGAAAGGCTACAGCGTCTGGGGCTTTTCAGCCTAGAAAAAAGGCGCCTGAGGGGGGACATGATTGAGACTTATAAAATTATGCATGGGATGGAGAGAGTGGATAGAGGGAAATTCTTCTCCCTCTCGCACAACACCAGAACCAGGGGACACGCACTAAAATTGAGTGGAGGGAGAGTTAGAACAGACAAAAGAAAATATTTCTTTACCCAGCGTGTGATTCATCTGTGGAACTCCTTGCCACAGGATGTGGTGATGGCACCTGGCCTGGATGCCTTTAAAAGGGGTTTGGACAGATTCATGGAGGAAAAGACCATCACAGGTTACAAGCCATAAGCAACCTCCTGGTTTTAGAAGTGGGTTTTCTCTGTGCCAGGTGCAAGGGAGTGTCAACGGGAAACAGGTTATCTTGTTGTCTTGTGTGCTCCCTGAGGCATCTGGTGGGGCCACTGTGTGATACAGGAAGCTGGACTGGATGGGCTTTTGGCCTGATCCAGCAGGGCTCTTCTTATGTTCTTAACAGTACTTGCCCATTTTAGCTGTGCACTCTGATGTGAGACACAACAGATCCAGGACAGAATTCCATTTGTAGCAGGTTGAGAAACAGAGCACGATGTCAGAATTGGAAGTGAACTTTTCAGAGCAGCCTGTAGTGCAATGGCAGAATTTCTTTTGTTTGTCTTAAGAAGCGCACATGCAAACATTCAAGAGTTACTGGGCCCGATCCAATTGCTAAAGTGAGATTTAAAACCTCCATGGGATTTAATTTAAGACCCTGTCTAGGAGCTTGAGGCAGCAGTCCTATATAAGACACTTGTTCGTAAGTAGGTCCCATTGAACAAGTGGGACTTTGAGTGAATGTTCTTGAATGTGCTCAGGCTATCTGCACCATTTTTTTCCATGGTATTTAAGCATGCTTAAAGGTAAAGGTTCCCCTTGCTCGAAAGCCAGTCGTGCCCGACTCTAGCGTGTGGTGCTCATCTCCGTTTCAAAACCGAAGAGCCAGCACTGTCCAACGATGCTTCCGTGGTCATGTGGCCGGCATGACTCAATGCCAAGGCGCACGGAATGCTGTTACCTTCCCGCCGAGGGTTAATACCTACTAATCTATTTACAATTTCTTGCTTTCGAACTGCTAGGTTGGCAGGAGCTGGAACAGGAGACGGCAGCTCACTCGATCATGCGGCACTCGGTTCTAGAACTGCTGACCTGCCAGCCTTCCGGTCTGCAGTTCAGCGTCTTAACCACTAAGCCACCACAGTTACACTAAGCATGCTTAGCTTTCCCTAAATTTCTCAAAGGACGTGTGTGTGTTTAATAAAACTTTACTATGTCATGTAGGGCCAGCATCAGCACATGGCACCTTTGGGCAAATGTCAGGGACTCAGCCTCTCCCACTGCCTTGAGTCCATATCTAGATTCCCTGGAGCAGGCATCTGTTTTTTCACCCTGCGTAAGGAGCCATGCACATTGATGGTGCCTGACAAATAGATAAAAATAATGGAGGGTCAGCATCAGCACACGGCACTCTTGGGGAAATGCTGGGAGTCTAGCACTCCAGTATGTTCCACTGTCATGTCACCTGCACTGCCCCTGGGTCCTTTAAATGTTTTCCTTTCTCCCCATTGACGGGAGACACCATTTAACTCCTCCACAATGTCCTGAGCAGTACGATGAAGGGGGCATTGTGGAGCAATTGAAATAGTGGCTCCAACAATGCCAATGCTGAAGAGGAGTGCCACTTCTGCCTGCCTATCTGTTTGCTGCCCAGTAAGCCTTCCAGGGCACACCAGAAGGCAGGGCACCTCCTACAGCAGGTCCTGATGTCATGAATCAGGAATTGTATTCAAAATATAACAACACGTCTGATGAATCAAGCAGTATGACCAGGGGTTCTCAACCAGTGGTACTAGTACCACCAGTGGTACCTCAGCCGACTCATGGTGGTACTTGGACCGCCAGACCACTGGAACCCCACTCCAACGTGGCATTGTTGGCGATGCGCTTTTGCTCTCAGGGGTCTCCTGCCTTTGGTTGAGCCTTTTGGGAATGCTGAGAAGGGCCCTCCCACCCGCTCAGAGCTTCCTACCTGTGTTTTCTGGCCTCTGAAATCCCGGAAGTAACGCAATGATGTCATCACCAGTCACTTCCGGTGGTACGCAGCAGGAGAGTGGTGCCAGAGGTGGTACTCGGCCGGAAAGGGGTTGAGAACCCCTGCCCTAAACACTTGTACTCGAGTGTCTTCTTGCAGGACTGTTCTAACCAGACAGCAACCCAACCCTACAATATTTTTTGTGTTGTTGCATTGCCATAGCTGCTTGGATGTCCATCCTAAGCACCTGTCCTACCTGCCGTTGCAGGTAGGATAAACCCGCTAAAAGGTCCCCCATGTTTACCGTCTTGATGAGCTGGATGCCAATTCAGTCTGACCTTTTAGATTCCTAATGCTTAAATGCCATTGACTCTCCTGATGCCTTTATGACATGTGAATTCGGAAGCCGAGCTGACCTGCATGGGGGACTGTGAGGCTTTATTGGCATTGTCAAGCCAGCAGTTCCTCTGAGCAGCTGATGCTATGAATATTTTCTCCGCCGTTGTCTTCGAACTGTAAGCTTTTGGATTGCTAGAGCTGGCAATATGACTGTTGTTTTGTTCACTGTTGAATAAGGTTGGCCTGAAGCGAATGTTTGTCTCTTTTGTAGTCTACAGAGTCTGCTGCCTCACTGGGAGTTCAGATCAGTGTTTCTCCGTGGCAGTCACAGCAGGAGGTATGTGGGAATAGTTTTCTTTTTAAAATGCTTTCTGAAAGAATTACGTCCCCTGGAATGGGTTGTTGAAATGATAGCCATGCTTTCACTCCTAGGTGAAAAGATGGTTCTTTTAAAGCGCTGATCACATTTACATTTCGTCCATTAAAGGTTTTGCTAAGTGATAGAGGAGTCCTACGACAGTGGCCTGAATCCATTAGCTGAGAATTCTCAGGCTCCAACTTTCCCTTTTAGCCAGAGACAGTCTTCTTCAGAGACCAGTGACCTGATCCTGGTAGAGCATTGCTTTTTGGATGCTTTTGTGCCTCTTGCAGATGGCATGCTAAAATGTTCAGTGCAAATTACTGCTGCAGTTGTGAGGCTTTGGGGTTCATCTCCTTCTGCAGAGTCTCGACAAGTTAGACCTTGGCGTAGAAAGTGGACGGATTGTCTCTGGTTTCAGTGCATGCGCATGAACAGTAAGTCCCCATGCAGCAAATAGCCTGTTGTGGCACACAATGCAGTTGTTGAGAAATATTTTGATAGCTTATTGTAGGATGTTCTATCATACCTTTAGCCAAAAGAGCAAGCACCTTTCTGGAATTTCACCTACCTTAGGACCCTTTTTGCTTCTGCTGCTGCTATATGTTTGTTTTTTACTTTCAATCTGCTCTGCACCCACTTTTAATTGTAATTATATTTTAATATTTAATTTTAACAGGTTTTTAACGATGTATTAGTTGTTATGTTTTGTATATTTTTGTTGTACACCGCTTTGAATGTTAGAAAAGCGGTATATAAATCTTTTAAATAAATTTAAATCAGAGAAACACAACTGATTGCCAAGGAAAACAGTATACAGGAAATATAATAGAGCCTTAGTGAGTAGGTAGTGACTGGGAGGCTTTGGGGTAGGTACAATGGGTAGGTAGTGACTGGGAGAATTAGTATGACTGCCAGGGATGAATGACCTGGGTAATAGGAACCATGGCACCGAGCTGTAATTCAGTTGTTCAGTAGTCTGGCATGGAACTAGGAAGACAAACAGTGACTCTATCCTGGTTGCCAAACAGATAATGAAATGGTAATTGTAGTGGTCAAAGTCACTAATTAGCTACTGGATTATAATATACCTCCAAATATGTTAGCAAGTTTTCTCTAATTTTCTGTTCTTAGATTGTCGTCCCATTGGTGAAACTGTGCCCGATGCCTCGGGTCCACCGCCTCTGCACAATTACACACACAGAAAGCAGCCACTTACCACACTTCTGACACGGTTTGTTCAATTGCAGAAGTGCAGGACTTCTGGTTTGATTTAAAGGGACTGCATGCATGAATGGAGCTCCTTCATTTGCATGGTCCCTGTAAATCAAACCAGTTGTCCTGCACTTCCGTGTTTGAAGAAACTGCGTCTGGAGTAAGGTACAAAGGTGGATGGTCCCCTTTCCACTCGCTTTTAGCGGGTGGAAAGCAGATTCGCGTGAGTTGTGTCCACAGCAGGCTGGAGGGGAGGTGGTAGCTGCAGTAGACTCAAGGTTAAGGGCACCTCCAATCTGCCACCCTCTCACCCACCCACCCCGCAATCTGCCGCTGATGCGACCCACATCGCCTTGCCTAATGGATGGGCTGCCCCTGTGTAGTCCTTACTCCAGTGGATGTCACAGCAAGTGGTTTAAAGATGATGGCTACATACATACAAGCCAATAGGATTTGTTTTTCTTATCACCGATAGCAAGCATTTGGCAAGTCTTCCCAGAATCAGAGATGATAAGCACCCCCTTGCTTTTCTTAACTAATCCTGGATTTTCCCCACCAGCAGCTTGAGGCTCAGATCCGTGGGCTTCACCACAGGATGTCCAGTTCAGCTGTGCAACACAGCAAGACATCCCTCAAAGTTGTACAGCAAGCAACCAACCAAGCCCATATCAGCAAGGCAGCTGCTTTAGAAACTGTCTGGAATGACTAAAAGCACAGAGTCCATTGCCTGGAGGTTGACATTCATCTCCTTTTTCCATCAGTAATTGTGCACAGCTTGGCTTTTCTTCCACACCTCTGTAGGAACCAAATGGAGGGACAGAATCAATAATCTTACAAGGGATTTAGTAATTACCGTATTGTCCCGAGTATAAGACGCACCTGATTATAAGACGCACCCTTAAAGTTTGGTGCTGTTAAAAAAATTTAATTAAATCACTGGCATTAAATTGCAACAGCCTGATTATAAGACGCACCCCTAGTTTAAAAACTTAAAGTAGGAGGAAAAAAGTGAGTCTTATACTCAGACCAATACGGTATGATGCAGAATTCTGTTCCATGAGCCACATTAGCCAGAATGCGTATATTGTAAATCTATCATATCACACATAGGTGATACATTTTTGTGACAGGTATGACTTACCGGTATTTGAAATGTGGTGTTTTGTTTTTTTCTGAAATGTGTTTCCCCCCCCCCCAATTAGTCTGCATGTTCTTTACATAGCTCAGTCGATGTTGTACATTACTGCAGTTTACCACTTTGTTTTGAAATAACTGCTTACTTTGTTTCCCCTAGCTTTCTTGCCGTGATGACCTAAAGAATGCTTCCTTTGCCAACCCGTTATATGGCACAACTACAGAAAATGCAAAAGCGCTATAGGATGTCACTGAAAATGGGCATAAAGCAAGACAGACACTTTAAGTGACTTAATCTGGTGTAATGTTTTTCTGCTTCTAAAATTGAACTGAATAATGGCATAGCATGAGTAGCTTGAATGAAAATGGAATGAGTTCCCTATTAGAATAATTATGTCCTCCAAATAACACTTCCTTCAAAATAGCATCCACCCACATGGGAAAGCAGAGTCTTACGTGATATTTATGCTGGCAAGAATCAGTCTTGGTAACTTTAGTTTTGAATTCACTGCATGGTTGAACAGTTCACATTCCAGTGTATTAATAAAGAGAAGTTTTGCTTAATCAAAAGCAGGGTTTGGGTTTTCTTGGCATTCTAAGGTCTACAGTGCTTATTGAAAAATGATGACTCAAAAATGTCCTTAATTTTAAATCCATAGGAACTTAAAAGGTTATATTAGTATTCCAACGTGTAGGCACAAAAAACCACAATTTTTCAGTGGAATCCGAGTGATCAGAACGATTGTAATGAACTTACCCTTGAATCATGGCCAGCCCATCCATGACGTGAACGATAATGTTCCTTTCGGGTGGCGGACTGGGGAGCGCACTGCTGCCTCCATCCAACCTGCTGCCCCCTGACGTGCTCCTTGCTGCCCCCTCACGTGCTCCTTGCTGCCCCCTGACGTGCTCCTTGCTGCCCCCTCACGTGCTCCTTCCTCCTCTCATGTCCTTTAAGCAAAGCAGGAAGTGCAGATCATGCTGGGCGTGTTCCCAGCAGACTCCTGGCCAGGGCCTCAGAGGAATTTTGTCAGGGTGTACAAAGTTTCTTTTGGGCCCCTTCTCAAAGCAGGAGGGGCAAAACAGGGGAGGGAAGGGCAGGGCAACAATGACTGGAAAAGTCACCAAAGCCCAAGTCTACCTGTCTAGTAGACCTGGCCTCCTGGTTGGCCTGGCCTTCGTCTTTCAATCTCCATGAGGCCAGTTGAGATCCCAGGAAATTTCTGGGGGCCCTCCTTTTTGACCCTGGGTCCAGGTACAATTTACTCCCTTTACGTCCCCTCTCATCATGGGTCCTGCTTCTGGCCCTCTTACCCCACTCCTTCTGCTGTGTGGGGGCTTTAGGCAAAGCAAGGAATGCAGAGTGCCTCCCAGTGTGTTCTGCACCTCTTTTTTTGTTTAAAGGGTCTGCGCAGAGGAAGGAATTTGGTAAAGGAATGTGGGTTGGGGGGTCACGGCAGCACCAGGACGGAGGCACTGTTGGGCTTTCTCTGGAGTAAATACTTATCTTGGATGAAGATACTTATCCTATGTACGTGCAAATCTGAAAATGTGACAACTTATCATGTATACTTGAGCGAACATGAACTAGCACATGACCCTTTGGGGAGAAAGGCGGGGTAAAAATACTGTAAATAAAATCAATAAATAAATGACCATTGCTTCTCTTTGTCAGAGCTATTTTCAAATCAAACATGGTCACAGTCTCAACAGCTACCATGTCCCTGTCCTGCTTTTTCTGCTGCTGTGTAAGCTTCTGTGAACTGCTGGATGCTTTTTCAGTGAAGCAGGACATAGTATGACTTCATAGTTCACTGAGATGTATGTGGGATCTGCACAATTTCTGTGCATTAGCCTAGTTCAAATAGTCATCTAAACCAAGCTCAGGTGTTCCCCTTCCCCACATCCACTTCCTCCTCTGCATAACCAGCAAGTAGACTGAAAGCTTCCACCTTGGGTTTGAATAAACCACAGTTTCCCAATGCATACAAACTTAGGGAACTGGGGTTAGTTTGAACATGGAAAGCTGTCTCATACTGAGTTTCGACCGTTGGTTCAATCTAGCTATTGTCTATGCTAATTGGCAGCAGCTCTCCAGAAATTCATGTCATAACACTACCTGGATGCAGTGGCATCGTTAGATGGGGGGCCCTGTGGCACAGGGCCCCCGGCGCCAGCTTGGGGGGGGGCGCCAAGTCCGAGTCACCCAACTCGGAGTCCAAGCCCGAGCCGGCCGACCGGAGGCTCCGGCGGCCCCGCGCGCGACTCCTTTTCAACTGCGTGCGGCCGAGGTGAGCATTTCAACCTGGCTGGCTCGGCTGTTTCTGCACATGCGCAGAAACAGCCAGCCGGGTTGAAAAGGAGTCGAGCGAGGTGAACGCGTGCCCACTCCCCCATCGCGCATGCTCACCTCGGCGTGACTCCCCAGCTGTTTCTAATCTGCACAGCATATGCGGTTTCAGCGGCCTCTGTGCCGGTGCCGGGCAGAAAGAAACGGACGCGCGGGAAGGACGCACGCCAAAAACAAGGTAAGAGAGCGGCGCCCCAGGGGGGATTCTAGCGCCCGGGGGGAAATGAATAATTCGTGGGATTGGTGCCCCCCCAAATCGCGCCGCCGCCTTCGGCAGCGCCAGGGAGTGAAGAGGGGGAGAAAGGGAGAGGGCGCCAATTCCAGGATGTGCCCCCTATAGATTTAAAAGGTGAGTGAAGAAGAGGGAGACAGCCACATGGGGAGAGGAGAGATGGGAAGCCTATGAGAGCCTGGCATAAAATGGCATCAGCCTTGCCCTGTCCTGACTCCTCTTGTAGGAATTACTGGTGTCTTCCTGTTGTTTCTTCCTGTTGCACACAGAGGAAATGGGAGCACAAAGCTCACTGTGGGTCATTCATGATGATCCAAACTATTGATTATTATCTGAACAACTGGGTCATTGTTAAACTATTCTCAGTGTTCAGCAACTTCCTTGATTCTTAGGGGAGAAAAAACTGGAATATCCCCAACAAAAAAAGCATAATTGATTTGTTGTCAGTATTAATAATGGAGAATATTGCATCACAAAACCTAAACTCAATCCATTTTACTACTGGATACTCCACACAATCGTGTGTGTGTGTGTGTGTGTGCGCGCGCGCGCGCATGTAGACAGACAGACAGACAGACAGACACACACACACACACACACACCTCTTAAAATAGATCCGATCATCTAACCATTCAATTTAATGCAAAAATTGAATGAATGTTTGAATGATCTATATTTATAGCTGTTTCCTGTCACAGGAAATGAGAACTGTCATTCTTCTGGACTGACTCTGCACCAAGGTGGGACTGTTACCTAAATTCTTCAGATTTTGCATTTAGATAGCATTTTTAAAAGAAATATAATCGGTGCTTTCCTCCTTTCATCTCTCCCACCCTGCAATCATTGTTCAGCATTGTTTCTTGCACAAAGAACAAAAGATTCATTTGTATTTCCAAAATGTCAACCGCCTTCTACTTGACAGTCCAGTAGCAGTAATCTCCTTAGAAGCCAGACTACTACTATAGTGGAAAAAACCAGCCTAGTCTTCCATTCATTTTAATGCTGATGCAATAAGTCCTTGATGCAGTTGTGATGCCCGCAACGCCCCGTTTCAGGTGTCAGAAGGTGCATGCCAGGGCCCCACTGCTTACCATGGTGAAAATGGGCAAGCGGGAAGGGAGAGAAATCACACGGGAGAGAAGGGAAGTGAAATAGGTGAGTGAAGAAGAGGGAGAAAGCCACATGGGGAGAGGAGAGATGGGAAGCCTATGAGTGCACACACACACACACAAGGCCCAGAGCCTGGCATAAAATGGCATCAGCCTTAGGCTCACCAGATCTCCAACCGGGACAGAGTGCTAGACTTTTAGGAGAAGGGATGTGGGCAGGTGTAGCTTGATAAACCCTTAGAGCACAATCCTAGGCATGTCTACTCAGAAGCAAGCCCCACTGAACACAATGGGGCTTGCTTCTGAGTAGACATGCCTAGGATTGTGCTCTAAGGTTTAACAAACTACACCTGCCCACATCCCTTCTCCTAAAGGTCTAGCACTCTGTCCTGGTTGGAGATCTGGTAAGCCTAATCAGTCTTGCCCTGTCCCGACTCTTCTTGTAGGAATTACTGTGTCACCCTGTGAATGGTGATGGTCCTATCCAGGCACTGCAGGGTCAGACCTGTAAATGGTCAGGTGAAAGGGCTAGAGGTGAGCCCATAGCCCAGGTGAGCAAAAGTCCAGGTCCTCCTAAGCAATGAATAGAGATCAAAGGGGCCAAAGGTAAAGGTTCCGAAGCCTCAGACGGGCAAATGCCAAAAGTTGAAGAGAAGGGAAAGGAAAAGAGGAAGGGGGCAAGGTACACTCTTGCGTCTCTGTACTCCACCCCATATATGGTTTTTGGTCATACTACACATTCAGACCACACAACTGAAAGGAAAAATCAGAGCCATCTGGAGACTTGCTACCTACTATCTACTTTGCATGTTGAAATAATGAATTGCATCTCAAGTTGATTCACAATTCCCAGGAAAAGGTAAGGCAGGGATGAACATGTCCACAGCAACCATAATTTATGGCAGGGTTATATAGGGGCTTATAGGATACACAGGGATGTGCTACTTTACAGTAAAATGTGTGTTCTTTGGCTTATGATTTCTAGGCAGATTACACAAACTGGTGATGCTTCTCTCTTATCTTCTCACTGTTGTGCGCTGGAAACTTTTAAAGGCAATATCGGACATGCATGCAAATGCATGGTTTTGACCCTTTCTTTTGTAAACAAATAGTGCAAATGGTATGTGTGAAAAATGGCCCAAAACCTCAGAAAAAAAGGCAGGGAAGGCTGTAGTACTTAGCCTCAGAGACGTCAGGCGCCCTGCCGGTGCCCGGACGCATCGACGCTCCCCCCCCCCGCCCGTTTTGCTCTCATTTCAGAGCCAAACGGTCTCCAGGGAGGGCGGGAGGGCCGATCCGCTGCCTGGCTTCGCTTCGGTGAGTTCGCCCACCCTCCCACCCAAGTTTCCGCCCTCCAGCCTGAGCGCCTGGAGCGCCTGCTCCACGCGCTCCACCAAAGTTCCGCCGCTGCTTAGCCTCTGCCATGGTTTGTAGCCTGACCATACATGCACTGTTTATAGAGGGAGGAAGTTTCTAATCTACAAATAGTACATGAGAAGTGCATGTTTGGTTACTGACTGCAGCAGAAGCTAAGCACTATGCTGTTTGTAAAGAATTAAAGCATCCAAAACATACGTTTGTGCGTACCTGTCTCCCCTAACCAAGTGCTCCATTTTGATTATGACTATCGGTTGCTGTACCGAAACGGCCTTATATTGATCGCTGCACCTCAGCATTGTCTCCATCGATTATCAGCAGCTCTCCAGAGGAGTTTTTCCCAGCCCTAAACGCGGAGTTGCCAGGGATTGAAGCTGGAATGTCTTGCATGCACCCCACTGAGCTGCATTCCCATCCTTAAGTCTCTGTGTCTGCTCCGCAGAGAAGAAATTAGCCCAAGTTAGAAAGCAGACATGTTCCATCATTTAGGAAATTAAGAGAGATGGCATCCGTCTCAGTTTTCACATTGCTGTTCCCTTGTCCCAATGTATTATAAACCCATTTAGATGGTCGCTTAGGCCCTGATCCAATTTCTGCTATAATTAATGAAAAGATGTCAAACAAATTGAGCATGCTTCTGGCTGGATGCAAAACCCTGTATAAAGCCTGTTAGCCTTCTAACAGCGCAATCCTGCCTAAGGATCCGCTAGGCAGCCCAAGCCACCCGTCAGACCCCGAGCTCCGCCCGGGGAAGCTCTCCCGGCGGAAGGTCTATGCAGGGAAGGGGACGCTCATCCCTTTCCCCGAGTGTAAATGGCGTTGGGGCTGATCGGCCTCCTCAGATTTCCACCAGCAAAATTGCTGGCAAAAGTCAAAGGAGGTTGTGTAACGGCCCAGCTGCTCAGCGGGGGACGGGATACGGCCAAATCCATCCCCCTCCCCTCCCCCTCCAGCTGGGCCAATGGCCCCGCTACCGCCGGACCGCCCCCCCGCCTGCTGGATCCTTACCTGGGTCCGACGGCGGTCCTTCGGGTGCTCCGGCGGCGGAGCAGGGGAGGCCGGCCTTGCGCCGGCCTTCCCTGCTCGAGAGTAGTCGCAAACGTGCTTTACAGCACGTTTGCTACTACTTCGGGCAGCAGAACACTTTGGGCGGCAGAACACTCCACTGCCCTAGTTTACGTGAGGATTGCACTGTAAAAGAACAACTGCATTTCTTTGGTTGAGTTTGCTGGAAAGAGCAATAATAATAAAGGGGTGGGTGGAGGAATGCAATTCATGTAACATTTTCATATCTCTCAGGAAGAACCAAAGGCTGCTGCTGCCACCTTGCCTATGACCCACACAGCAAACATAATGTTTGCCCATTGACAGACATTACAATTTTGAACTCCCCCACCATCATACCTGCCTTGGCGGGTCCTCCAGGATCCACTGATGCACCCAGGAAGGCTCTGGCCCTCCTGCCGGTACTCTGCACACTGCCAGAGTGCCTTTTACAAGCGTTCCACCAGTGCTGATTGCCATAAAGCAGTTGCTTTATGGCAATCAGCACTGGTGGATCGCTTGTTCCACCAATAGGATTAGACTGTAAGAACTGTCCGGAAACCCCTTAATAAAACTCATGCCTCTGCTGCTCTGAAACTTGCAGATTCCTTCATTGATGTAAAAATCTTTCATGCAAGTATCATATAAAAATCTTTCATGCAAGTTAAATCCTTCTGGTGGCAATTGAACGAATGAAGCCCGATTTTTTTTAGGACAAAAAAGTAATATAATCTGTTCATTTGGGACATGATCGCTTCCTCTTTAACTTCTCTTTGTACAGCGGTGTCGAGTTTTGAAATACTTTGGGAATGAATATTTTAATGGTGAACAAATGTTACTTTTCGAAGAGCAGATGACAAGTGTTTACATTTTGCGGAGACAGAAACCATTTTTGAAATAGTTTTACAAGAGGAGCCTTGGTCTATTAGAAATTTGCCAATGGGAGAGATGATCCGCTGCTCCCATGTCCAAGCTTTGTGAACTTGGGCCTAACATAATGGCTGGGCAGCTCTTACGGTTAGAAAATTCTTCCTCAGGGCTAGCCTAAATCCATTTTCTTGTATTTTTAACCCATTGGTTGTAGTCCTGCTTTCAGGAGCCACAGGCAGTAAGCCATCATCTTCCCCTGCATGACAGCCCTTCGGAAACCTGAAGATGGCGATCAGATCTCCCCTTAGTCTTCTCTTTGCCAAGCTCACATCCATTACAGGACTTGGTTTCCAGACCCCTCACCCAGGGCCCACGAGAGGGGGATAAAGGGGGTAAATTGTACCCAGGCCTAGGGTCAAAAAGGGGGCCCAGGAGCTAAAGGAGGGGGCCCAGAAATGTCTTGGGATTTCAGCTGGCCCCATGGAGAGTGAAGAACTGAGGCCGGGCCAACCGGGAGGCCAAGTCTACCAGGTGGTTAGACCTGGGTACCATATCAGGAAGCCTGGTAGACCTGGGCATTGGATACTTTTCCAGCCATTTTGCCCCCTCCCTGTCTGAGAAGGGGTCCAAAAAGAAACTTTGTACCCCCTGATAAAATTCCTCTCAGAGGCCCTGCCCTCACCATCTTTGTTGCCATCTCTGGATTTCTTTCGGCTTATCAGTATCCTTCTTAAAAAACACTTATTCACCTTGTGTCCATTGGGAATAGCTTCTGTACATGTATTGGGGGTAAATGGTGGAAAGTCCAATGTGCGTAGCCCCCAAAGGCACACTCATTTCCCAAATGTCTGAGAGTTAATGGTAGGTATGATAGAATAATTGTCTGCCACGAAGAAGACGGATCATATAAGCTTCAGTGCACACTAGAGATTCAATATATGGTAACAGTGGATTGCAAACCCAAAACATTTTCTAGTATTATCCCCCCCACATGCACAATCTGTGTATGGGTCTGTGTGTGAACCAGCCAAGAGCCTGATTATCTTCAAAACGTTGTGGTCATTCCATTGGAGGAAGGGGAACTTCGAATGTGATCTGCTGTGATCATCTGCCTGGGAGTAATGCACCGCCACTCAAGATAATGGAGGTGCACCTTTGCAGAGACAGGAGCCCAGAGTTGTTGCTTTTTTTTCTTTTCTGTTTTTCAGATAATGCAGTTCAGACGATGAAGCCTCTCCACTGCACATCAACTAGCCTTTTTCTGTATTCTGTTTCTATTATATTTCCTATTTGCTCTGAAGACAAATGGCAAAGAATCAGCAATTTTATTTTTTAGTGATGGCACATAGGCAGTATTCATATTTATATATGTACTTAGGGTATGTGTGATCCCCGATAGCATGGTTTGTTTTTCCCCTCCTGCTCTGTAATCTACATTTATAGAAAACTAATTTTAAAAGACCATAATCCTTCGAATTAAAAGTCAGGTGCACCATACATTATTAGAAACACTTTTGAACACTGTGTCAGGCTAAAAGCTTATGCACACTTACCTGGGAGTAAGCCCATTGGCTATAATGGGACTTACTTCTGAGTGGACATGCATAGGATTGGGTTCAGACTTTGATGGGAAAGTATTAATGAGCAGTATGGTGGTAAATACTGTTGAGAAAAATAAGAGCAATAGATCCTGTAGTTTTACACAAGATATACCGTATTTTTCGCTCCATAGGACGCACCGCACCATAGGACGCATGCGTCATATGGAGCTAAAAATATGTTTTTAAAAAATCTTGCTTTAAACAGTTTTACTTACCTTGTTGTTGATTTTCAGGTCCAATCCTTGAGGGGCCCCAGCCAGCTCTCGGTCGCGTCCGGCGCCTGGGCTAAGTTCCCAGGCGCAGGACGTGACCTGGGAGCCCTACGCAAACATCGCAGCAACTACGATGTTTGCGCAGGGCTCCTGGTATCGTCTGGCGCCTGCACTAAGTTGCCTGATGCTGGACGCGATCAGGGAGAGCTTCCTGATCGCGTCCAGCGTCAGGCAACTTAGCGCAGGTGCCGGATGAGACCAGGAGCCCTGCGCAAACATCGCAGTTGCTGCTATGTTTGCGTAGGGCTCCCAGGTCGCATCCTGCGCCTGGGAACTTAGCCCAGGCACCGGACGCGACCAGGAGCCCTGCGCAGCGGCCGAACTGAAGATGGGGAGGCCTGCGCGAGCCTCTGCAAGCCTCCCCGATCTTCAGTTCGGCAAAAAACGGCTATTTTCGGCCATTTCCGGTTTTCGCTAAAACCGGAAATGGCCGAAAATCTCTGTTTTCGGCCAAACTGAAGATCGGGGAGGCCTGCAGAGGCTCGCACAGGCCTCCCCGAAAAGCCCCGGTAAGTATTTTTTTTCAGGCTTCGCACGATAGGACGCACACTTTTTTCCCCCTATGTTTTTTTGGGGAAAAAGTGCGTCTTATCGTGTGAAAAATACGGTAAATGTGTGTTTGGTGACCTGGTTTATCATGTACATCTGCAGCACCTAATTACCCTTGACTAACAGCACAATCCTATGCACGTCTACTCAGAAGTAAGTGTGATTGTGTCCAATGAGGCTGACTCCCAGGAAAGAGTGTATATAGGATTGTAGCTTAAGAAAGAAAAGATGTAGACATTCCCTAAGGTGATGAAAGGCTTTTCTTTCTCTTCCCATCTCTATTTGATGAGCCGTCTCAATGTTGTGCTTCTGGTTTTGCTTCTGGGGCTTAAGGAGATGCTTGAATAGAAATAGCTATATAGCAGTATCCTGAGCCATGTAAGTGGGCAGAGAGATACAGCCTTTTGCATCACAGCCACCCACTTACTGTTGTTTTTTGCTTGCACTATGGACATGCAGCTTGCCTGGTCCTGCAGACAGGCCCCACCTCTTTATTCTTTCCTTTTCCACTCAGAGAAAGGTCCTTGTGTGATATTTTTCATTCTGATTCAGCCGCTTAATTCTGGTTGTTTGCTTTTTGCTGCTTTATTATAACACCACCAGTATCTTAGGAAGGCCTTTTAAGAGCACTGGCAGTGCTAGAATAATATCTAGGTCACTCGTACCTTCTCTCTGTCTAGTGAGAAACACTCAAGTTTCCTCCAAATTATGTTGAGTTATGTTATTCAGATTATGTTGAAGGACAAAAAAGAGAGATTGGCCAAAGACCAACGCCAATACATGCCCATAGCAGGACACATTCTTGCAGTGGTCTGATCAGCTGATTGGCAGCTATGAGAGACTGGGAAGTCTAAAGCCAAACCATGCTTCCAGGCCCAAACGCTGCTCTAGTCCTGATCAATACAATTGTGCAGCTCAGGCTAATTCAGCAGGCTGGAAGAGCTTGCTTTCAAATACAGTACTCCCCCCCCCCATATCCGCTGGGGATATGTTCCAGGCCCCTCTGAGGATACTTGAAACCGTGGATAGGAGCGAACACCCCCTCCATGGTTTCCTGAGGGTCCCCCGCCCTGCCCCCAGCTCTTATTTTTCTTTCAGCAAGCTTTATTTCTTCCTTAAAACAAACAGAGAAGCAGTCTCCATTGTAGGCAAGTAGAACGAGACTAACAGCCCAGTCCAGCCTAAGGCCTCAGCGGCACAATTCAGGCACAACTGCAGCCTAAGCGCTTTAGGCTCGAGTTGTGCCTGAATTGTGCCGGAGAGGCCGAATTTGTGCTGCAATTGTGCCGGACGTAGGACGAATTTACGACGGACGCCGCGCGCATGCGCAGTACGGGCGCCGGCACAATTCCGGCACAACTGCGGCCTAAGAGTGGGTGTTCCATGGGCGTCATGGGGGTGTGACGGGGCGGTTACGAATTTGGGTCGGATTCCAGACACTGGAGAGCCCCCGACACGCTCCCTCGAGCACAACTCCGGCACAAAATTTGGATCGACAAAAAGGGTGGACTCAAATGTGAGAAGACCCATAGGAGCCATTTTACCTTACCCACTCCAGCCCTCTCCTGAAAAGTTCTAACACCCTATTCCTGAGTTGTGCCTGAGTTAGGACGGAATAGTTGTGGCATAACTCTGGAACCGGACCCAAATAGTTACCCTATCAGCACCCAGCCCCACCCAGCCTCTTTCCCACAAAAGCCCAGCCCCAGGCCTCCATTCTCTCTCTCTCTCTCTGAGCACGTGGCGTAGGGTCCTGTCCCCCAGCAGCCACAAAGTGGGACTTTGTCGGTGGAGGGCAAAATTCACAAACAGCCCACTTCTCTCTTCTCTCTCCTCTCTGCCCCCCTCTAGGGCAGAGAGGGCTGTTCAGGCTGTGGCCAAACTGTTTACTGCTGTGCCTGGGCAGCTGTCTCCATGCAAGTGTTTGCTAACCTATGTCTTTCTCCCAGACCCTCTCCCCCCCCCACAGGCAACAACACCAGCAGGTAAGTGCAGGTACATGCTGACATGAGTTCTGACTTCTGCCTCTTTGCATATAGAAATATAGGTAGGATACATGCCTCTCTACCAATGTCTTGTCTCATAGCTGCCTGCAATGCCTGCCATGATATGCCTCTTTACCAATGTTGTGTCTCATAGCTGCCTGCAATGCCTGCCATGATATGCCTCTTTACCAATGTCTTGTCTCATAGCTGCCTGCAATGCCTTCTCTGAAATGCCTCTCTACCAATGTCTTGTCTCATAGCTGCCTGCAATGCCTGCTATGATATATAGGATACATGCCTCTTGACCACTGTTGTGTCTGATTGCTGCCTGTAGTCATGTGAGCACACAATGCCACAAGTGTGGAACCGTTAGCCTTATGTAGACACCAGCTGTCCCCCCCCTCTTTTCTCCACAGGGTCCACTGACAGGTCAGTATTGCTAGGTTTGCCATGGTTGTGACCCCCAAGTTGTGTTGTTGTCTCTCTCTTTGACCCTTTTCCCTTACAGGATCATGCTCACCTTACACCCAGGGAAGGAGCGCAGACCATGCTATGTGTGTCACACCTGTCAGCTGTGTTTAATTTCTCTCCCTGCAGGCCTTTGCAACCGGCACACTGGCATTTCTTCAATGGCGATTGCTACCACACAGCAGCTGCCATGGAACACCCCCGTGTTTTTTGTCTCCCCAGGAATGTCCACTACCACCTACCTTCCTGGGAGCACCCCTAGGCCTGCAGTCTGGTTGCCACATGGTCGTCTGCCTCGATGCTGCCAGAGGTCCTGGAGCCTGCCCTGCAACCCTCCTCAGCTGCTGCTGCTGCTCCACCTCCCTGGCTGCCTACTTGCTGTCCCTCCCCTTTCTAGGGAGCAGGCTGTGGTTCCACAGGGGGAGAGCCTGCATCTCCAGGTCCATGGAGCACGCCTGATGCTGCTGCTGCTGCTGCTACGTTCTGAGTGGCTGCTGTGCCTACCCCTGGCAGCCTCGCTTGGCCATCTCTGCCAATGTTCCAAAACAATAAAGATGCCCCTTGGGCAAAGGCCCCTTGAACAACATGACCCCAGTGTTACACAAGCACTGCCCCACACACACAGAGACAGTCCCCAGCACACAAGGCCCTGCATGAATCCCAGCCAGGGCCTGCCACAGCCAGCCCAGGGAGAACACAGCAGGGGGGCTGCCAGACCCTCAGGGCTCAGAGGGGAGGGGGGAGTTGGGGGGCCTCTCAGGCAGGCAAACAGTGACAGGCGACACGGCGCCCATACTGGATCTGCTCGCATCCGCCACGTCCGTGAAGAGCCTTCAGCAACCGGGGCTCTCACCCACCCTCGGTCCGCCCGTCAACGGCGTCCGTTTCCGCCCGTCAACAGCGTTCTTTTCCGCCCATCAACGGCGTCCGTTTCCGCCCGTCAATGGCGTCCGTTTCCGCCCTCGGTCCGTCTGCATGAGAGGCGCCCGTTTCTGCATTGCCTCCATCTGCGAAGTGACCCCTGTGTCCCTATTGGTCTCTGCAGACCACTCTCCCTGTATCCCTCTCCCACCAGCCTTGTTGTCTGTCTGTTTCTGACCCACCCGTGCCCCTCCCCAGCTCCCCCTGTCAGTGTGCCTGCCTCCCCTCCCACTCCCTGATGATGGACGCTGGCACCCCCCACCCTGCCAGAGCACCTGCCGCGAGGCACCGACGTTGCCCCATCTGGGGGCGTGATGAGCTGCGTGAGCCCTTCCCGCTCGCCGCAGACAAGCCCAAGGCATCTCTCGGTCTTGGCCGGGGCACAGAGCAGATGGGACGCCGGGATACCTTCTTTGTGGGCATAGCCACGGCCCTGGAGGCCCAGGGCTTCAGGCAGCGCACGGGCATGTCCTGGCAGAGGCGGTTCCAGACTTCATGAGACCCCCTTGTGCGTGCCGTTCCCACCCCCTCCTTCCCTTCTCTCCCCCGCTCACCCCCCCCATGATTCCCACGTGCAGCCTCAACGTGGCTTGGGGGTGGCTACCCCTTCTGCAGGAGGGAGGGCAGTGGCACTCCCCCCTGCGGCAGGTGGCTAATGCACAGGGTGCCCTGGGGCAGCTGGCACTGGCACAACCTCTGCCCTTCAGCTGCCTGTCGCACGCCCAGTGCCTGCAGGCCCACCTGTGGCTGCCCATCTGCTGCGAACGCTGCAGCAGCTGCGGTAGGTGCACACAGACGAGCTCAGGAGGGGGCTCTTCGCTTCCACAAGACTGACACCTCCCCACAGGGCCTGCCTGCCTCTGTGGTAAGTTTTGCCTTGATCCTGGCCCACTGCTCTTGCCTCCTGCCTAACTCAGGCACAGTTGCAGCCTAACTCAGCCCTATTTTAGGCCACAATTGTGCCTCACTTGTGCTGAGTTGGGCTGGACTGAGGCCTAAGTCCTAGAGAGGCTCTGCAAGGTTTCTGTTAACCTTGCAGAGCCTCTCTAGGACTTAGTCTTGTTCTATTTGCCTGCAATAAGCAGCCTCTGCTGCTTCTCCTGTTTGTTTAAGGAAGAAACGAAGCTTACTGGGGAAAAAGCAAAAGCCGGGGGGGGGGGGTTCCCCGCAATACGTGGATAACTGAAACCGTGGATATTGAATCCATGGATATGGGGGCCCACCTGTACACAATGACCTCCCTGTGTATCGACCCCATGGCAAAGTGATTGTCATATTATCCAGAATTCTGTCTTCAGGAAATTAACATTGGATTATGATTATGTATGTTTCCTAACAGCTTTCTCTACTTAACTACTGGAACCGTAATGCATGACACTGGTTCTATCACGTACTGCATATTTATCTGTGTTGGTTATGTATATTCTTAGTGAGGTGAAAGATATGTCTGTTTTGACAAAGCCAAACGTGACATCAACTTGTCTTCCTTTTTTAACTAAAATTTGGTGTTATGCACCCTCAATATTCCTTATGCAATATTTTATTGTAACCTTTTGAAGCTTGCTTTATTTAATACTGGTCTGGAGCATCTAGACACTGTTATCTTTAAGACTCTGAATCATTCAATGTTTAAAAAGAGAGAGAGAAAAATGAAATCCACATACATACATTACTGAATAAAGAACAAAATTTGGCAACATTTTCTCTGTGTATAAAGAAAATTCCACAGCCAAATGGAAACTGTTATGTGGTTCTGTCTGCTGCAGGAAAAAAGGAAGAAATCCTGGTAGAACATTTTAGCAATTTAAAAGAAAATGCAGTTCCATTTACCCAGTACAAAAATTACTTGTCCCTCTGCCAAGTACTTCTTGTATTCAAGTTCTAAAATTTGCATTTATTTAATGCATTTTGCCCAGTTCTTATTTGTACAAATTTGGAAGCAGGAATTGGAGGAATTATTTTGGGCATGATCCAGACAAAATTAAGCCCCACAGCTTTCGGTGGGAGACAATTAAGCACATGCTTAACTCTTCCATTGGAAACAATGGAATTTTGTTTGGGTCTTCATCTGTGAAATGTTGGAAGCTACGAAAGCACCAGGTAGCAACTGAAGAGGGCATCTTATCTTTCCATATATGGTGGACAGGCATCAGAAGAGTCGCTTTTGGGCAACATGCTCTGAAGATGCAAGGATAGAGTAACCTTGCTGAAGCTGGATGAGCAATCACCAAATGCACTGCCTTGAGGGAACCTTACATACATGGCTTGAGTTGAACAGGAGAAAGGCAAATGTAAAAATAAATACATAGTCATTCAACCCCCTCAGGGGTACCATTGAGTTGTCAGTGACGGAACATCAAGAACACTATGGTAACACTATGCGCAGAAGTAGTTTCGCCTTGATGGGGTGCTGGGAACCAGTTGTGTGATTCTTTGGATCCTGACAACTAAGTTATCTTGTTGTCTTGTGCTCCCTGAGGCATCTGGTGGGGCCACTGTGTGATACAGGAAGCTGGACTAGGTGGGCTTTTGGCCTGATCCAGCGGGGCTCTTCTTATGTTAAAAGAATTCCCACCGATTTAAATGGTAGTTTCATTAAGATTAGTTGTAAGTAGTTAAAGATGGACTTTTGATTTTGCCACACCAGCCTTCAAAGGTTTGATGGCTGAGGTCTTATCTGATTATTGCTGTCCAGTCTAGGTATATGTCACATCATGTCAATCAAAGGTGTGTAGATGTGGAATAGTCGCATTTCTCCTATGGATATAACTCAGGCTGCACACCTTGTCTTGCTTGGAATCACCCCACTCCCTTTTAATACAATTTCTAGCTGAAAATGTTTCCCCAGTGTGCCGCTTTGACTGATATAGCACCTTTCTCTCCTCAAATAGGGAACACTGTGTGTAAAAAAGAAAGCTGAACTCAGATGGACAAACAATTAACAAAATTTATTGCTTTACAGCAACCCTTAACATCATAAATCTCCCTAATGCCAAGCAATCCCTCTGTAACTCAGTCCACAGAAAGAAGACAGCCCCTGCTGTCTTCCTTCTCCCAACAAGTCACTCTCAAACTGGTCTCTTTTGACAGCCGTGTCTTCTCCTTTCTCTGTCGGCGTTCTCCGATCCAAGGTCACCAGCTCAGCAGTCCTTCAGCTTCGCAGAACGTCCAGTAGCTCCTCAGCGTGGCAGCCGCATCCCATCCTCTGGTGAAGTCCTTCACTGAGATGAGATGAGACTGTAGCAGCTTCTCAGCAAGCCAGGATGAGAGAGAGTCCTACTGCAATCTTGCTGCTTTTATATCCTTAAGCCTTCATTAGTCCATCATGGATCACAGCTGGGGGCTGCAATCCAAAGTTCTAATTATTGGTAACACCTGTGGGGGCACACCCTGTGTGGGTGGTAGGTGTGCCTCCACCCACACAGTCCTGGGTGTTAACCCCTTGCTGCCCAGTCCTGTCAAAGTCAAAGTCTTCATCTGTTAACTCCTTGCTGCCCGGATCTGTCAACAAGGGTCCACTGCTGACACCACACTTGGCTCCTGCCAGTCTTCTGGATCTTCTTCCACTACACACCTGTCCACACTTACCTGGGAGTAAGCCCCATTGACTTTAAAGGGGGATTGGACAGATTTATGGAGGAAACATCCATCACAGGTTACAAGCTATGATGGGGAAAAGCAACCTCCTAGTTTTAGTAATAGGCTCTCTCTTAATGCCAGATGTAAGGGAGTGGCGACAGGATACAGGTATCTTGTTGTCTTGTGTGCTCCCTGAGGCATCTGGTGGGGCCATTGTGGGATACAGGAAGCTGGACTAGACGGGCCTTTGGCCTGATCCAGCAAGGCTCTTCTTATGTTCTTATGCTCGCATCTGTACATATAGGCTTATCAGATCTCCATCCGGGACAGAGTGCTAGACCTATAGGAGAAGGAACGTGGGCAGGTGTAGCTTCTTAAACCTTAGAGCACAATCCTAGGCATGTCTACTCAGAAGCAAGCCCCATTGCGTTCATTGTACATATGACTCCTTTTTGTACATATGACTCTTCAGTCTAGAAAAAAGGTGGCTGAGGGGGGACATGATTGAGATGTACTAGAATCTACTAGAATAGATACCTTTATTGGCATAAACACATCAAAAAAACAAACATAAACAAATAACCAAAAATCCCCCAACAGATCCAATGACAACAACCACAATCCTGCAAAAAATTTCTCCCCAAACTGTCCCACTATGAATCTATACATCAAAACTCATTTCCCAAGTAGCCACCACCACAGAAGCAAAAGTTGCAACGTTATCAAGTCTCCCATCATCTTCTGTTGACAGAAGGGCTCGGAGAATATCTGCCTCCATCCAGCCCTGAAAACACATCAGTATCAAAAATTGAGATGTATAAAATGATGCATGGGATGGAGAGAGTGGGTAGAGAGAAGTTCTTTTCCCTGTCACACAACACTAGAACTAGGGGACATCCACTCAAATTGAGTGGAGGGAGTATTAAAACAGACAAAAGAAAATATTTATTTACCCAGCGTGTAATTCATCTGTAGAACTCCTTGCCACAGGATGTGGTGATGGCACCTGGCCTGGATGCCTTTAAAAAGGGATTGGACAGATTTATAGAGGAAAAGTCCATCACAGGTTACAAGCCATGATGGGGATAAGTAACCTCCTGGTCTTAGTAATAGGCTCTCTCTTAATGCCAGATGTAAGGGAGTGGCGACAGGATACAGGTATCTTGTTGTCTTGTGTGCTCCCTGAGGCATCTGGTGGGGCCATTGTGGGAAACAGGAAGCTGGACTAGATGGGCCCTTGGCCTGATCCAGCAGGGCTCTTCTTATGTTCTTATGATTATAATGGGACTTACTTCTAAGTAGACATGCATAAGTTTGGGCTCTCATTATCAGGAACACCTAATTTGAACCTAATTTTCTCACAGTGCAATCCTATGCATCCCTACTCAGAAGTGAGCCCATTGAGCTCAATGAGACGTTACTTTCACTTAAGTTTGTATAGGATTGCAGCTTAAATTAAGGTGTTTCTTTTGCATAAATTGAGGATAAGAATGAGATTCCATAATACAATGCAGCATGTATATGGTTTTGGTCCCTAATTTAGAATGACAGCGCAATCCTACCCAGCTCTTCCATTGGTGCAGCAGTGGTGGAAGGTAGAACTGGAGGCTTTGGGAGGGAAAGGGGATTTAAATCTCCTTTAAAGGGGTGTGTGAAGGGAATGTAAACCCCCTTTCCCTTCCAAAGCCTCCCGTTTTCCCTCCACCACTGCTGCACCAGTGGAGAAGCTGGGTAGGATTGCGCTGTTAAAGTGGTTGCAAAGTATAAACTCTTCTGGTGTTGCAAATAGCGGCAATGGGAGACCAGCCACTAGGATGCATGGCCTAACAGTGCCTTCCTGGGAACAGTAGACTGGGAGCACAGCTAGAGCAGATAAATGCAGTGGCATGTCCATACCGTTAAAGGTAAGAAAACAACTTAGTTCATTCTATTTTTCCTAGCAGGAGACTGGAGGTTCCAGGGTTTTGTAGGGTGTTTTTTTGTATTGTTTTGTTTTTTGATAGTGCTTTCTTGCTCTGAACTGGATAAATAGCCGAGAAGCAGAACTCCTTGTTCTCTAAGAAAAAATAAAGCTGTATCCAAGGCTCAAAAAACTTCAGAAGATACTTGACTGGGAAACATTTTGGAAGTCTTATTTAGCTTAGCTATTAAATTGGTAAAACCCATTAACAATTCACTTTAATGACTAGAAGATTGCAAAGCTTTTTGAAGTGTGTTTGACACAGTTATAAACTGCAGACTGTAAAAATAAGCCTACCGGTCATCAAAGTGGCATTTTTCACAAGGAAAAGAAAACGGATAAGGCAAAACAGAAGAACCGAAGAAAGCAGGAAAGAAATGGGAAGCAGACTATAAAAGGGATACAATTTCTCTGGCATAATCAAGTTTTACTTTTTCTTTTGATTGCACAGTATCTTTAAGATACTGTATATCATTTTAATTTCATGATTGGTGTAAAAGAAACGGGAACGGTAAAGACATTGAATAAAATTAACCATTTCCCATTTTGCTATTCGTTCTGCAATAGATATTTTACCCATTTAGATCTCTCTTTTTTTCCCCTTAAAAAGAGAGAACCGATAAAAGGCTTGCTTGGGTCTTAAACATTATACTGTACCTTTGGAAATATGTTATCCTAGTGTTCTTATTACCTGAGCAGTAGTCAGAGGCAATAAGATGAATAATAACCTTGTACTGGAGAACAGTAGATTGGGGAACAGGAGGCTTACCTTGTTGAGGGGCTGGGTAGTAGTCTTTGTTTTATATCTGCTTTTAATTTGCAAGAGGAATGCCAGGCCTCATCCTGGTGTCTTCCTCCAAGTGGCTGCCATGTTGTTTTCAACAATGCCCCCAGACCAACAAACAGCAGAACATTTCGGGGGGGGGGGGAATCATGATTAATGAGAGGCAGTCACTAATTCCCGTCATGTGTGTGCGTGTGTAGTGAAATGGATATACATGCATATATTCTTCTTTATAGACATGACTTTGTAGAAAATTATCACCTGTGAAGCAGCTGTAATATGGTTTGCAGATTGAGCTCCATTACAAATCAGCAACCTCAAACCAGCTGTTGTTTAACAAACATTTCGATATAAGGAAAGTGAGAGGCCAGGTTCTCCTTGGTACTAGCTAATGATGTTGGAATGCACTATGCAATTCATTTTGCAAATATATATCACACAAACAATGAAATCATTTCCTTAAAGAACGGCTCTACTTCTACCCAAGGCTCCAAAGGTTCCTAACTTCAGAGTTTTGATTATTTGCTTTTTAAATATTGTTTGAATTGTACTAGTTTTTATTATTTTATGTTTTATTGGTTACTTCGTTTATCTTATTATTGACCATTGTATTATGAGAAGGCATCGTGAGAGGGTGGAATGCGGAGGAGTCAGCTAGAGAGAGAACATCTGGACAACCGTCCGAGGGTGAACTGCGGTGAACTGTGAAGCTCGGAAGTGCAAAGCACAAGTCAGAAGGAGGGCTGCACTCAGACGGGAAAACATCTCGAGCATGGAAGGTTCTATATAGGAATAGAACAATATTGTAAAGACCCTTATCAGGTCTAAAGATAGCCTGCCTGTGTAAACCGCCTTGACTAAATCTGATGAGAAATCTGATGATGAGAAAGGCGGGATATAAATACAGAAAATAAATTTTTGCATTATTGTATTTTTATGGCATAACAATACAATAATGGCAAAAATAAAACCAGCGCAATTCAAACAATATTTAAACAGCAAACCTCACTGATTAAAAACTCGCTCAGGTTGCAGAGAACATCAAACAATGTTGTGGGACAGTGCACACACTGCATACAATGGTGGAGGGTAAGTACCCCCAACCTGGGGGGGGTGTAAGGAAAATCATTTTTGCTTATATCCCCGCAAGCCAACTGGCTGCCAATGGCTCCCCTTGAACCTATGCCAGCTATTTAGCTGGTGTAAGCCCAAGGAGCCTCGGGGTGGGTGGGTATCAAGCCAGGAAAAAGAGTCCGGGATCGGATCAGTGTAAGGAGGGAGGTAGTAGAGAACGAACCATACTACTAAAAATATAATAATATACAGTATTTATATACCGCCTTTCTAGGTCATTGGATTTCTCCTCCGACTTTAATTCAAGGCGGTGTACATGGGCAGGCTTTCTAAACCCCAAGGGGTTTTTACAATATAATAACGTTTTAATCTTTCACAGAACCCTTCATTCTACATGGTTTCTTTCACAGTCCATCTCTCTCTCTCTCTCTCTCTCTCTCTGTGGCATTCGCCTCACCACGCTTCAGTTGACAGGCAACCTTGACTGCCACTCAAGTGCTGTAGCTTGCAGCTCCTCTCCCCCACAGAGGCTCTGCAACTTATCAGCTCGGCGTGCCAGCAGCTCTCCAACAGACTCCCGGCCGTCTTGAACTGCTGTCCTTCAGATCTTCAGGCATATATGAGACGATCGCTCTACCAGCTGAGCCAGACGTCCTGCCCACCAATCTCTAGGCCACCAATCTTTTTACTCCTTCCCTTCTCCACCCTCTACCTTTTTAACTGGCAGAGAGCAGGAAGAAAAGGAGGCAAGAGGGTGCTGGGAGAGAGCAGGACAGGGCCATGCCATGGGGTACAGTGCCAGACTTTAGTTTCAGGTGCCAGAAAGACTTGGGCCGGGCCTGACTGCATGTGACGCTTCATTGGCTGTTTTTCCAATGGCCAAAAAAAAGGAGAAAGGATGAAATGACAAAACCCAAAAACATGTTGGACGCACTATCGAGGTTGGCCTGATCTTTCTTGGCTGGCTCTATCACCCCCATGTTGAGGAAGAGATGCCACTGCTGCCTGTACTTTCCCTCTTTGTTGGAATTATTATCAGGATGAGTGAAATATATTCCCTTGTCAGCATTTACATTTCTCTGTGTCCCAAGTAAATTCCAAAACTGTAATCTTCTTGACAAGGTCAGGGCCGCCAGAATCACCACTGTGTGCACTCCATCCCTTCACCTTGTGTTCTTCCCCCCCCCCCATTTCTCCCTTCTCTGCCCAATTGTCTTCTCCCTCTTTTCTAACCCATTGTCTCTCTCCCCTCACCTGGCTTTCCCCACCCAATTTTCCTCTTCCCCCCCCCCTGCTTGCCCTATTCACCTGTCCCTGTCCCATCTCAGCTCCTCTTTCCATTCAGCCCCCTGCTGTTAGTACTGCTTCTCCTGAACGTGTGAACTGTATCTGGGCCCCCAAGCACACAATTCTTTAAGCAACTTCCATTCTGTCTCCATTTCAGCCTGGAAATCTGACTGCAGATTAAAAAAAAAAAATTCTGACATTTGTATCTGTTATGTGACTGGTGTCTCTTGCAATAAGCTGGCAGTGGTCATACCCCACTGCAGCAATTATTGCAGGCAGCTGTCTGTTTTCTGGAAACTCGGTTGCTGACATTGTCGGATTGTAGCCATGAGCTTTTGTAAGGGCTACTCGCATGCTACCCACAGTCCAAACCTGAACTGTGATGAAAGTACTGACAACCAAGTCAAAAGCTCAATAAGGCAAAGCAATAAGAAGTAGTTATCAAACCATATGCACAATCCCTGAGAATCCGGTCTTGCTGACACTCTGATTTGACCTCAGGTCAGGGCAATGCAAATGCTAGGATTTTGCAGGCCCCTCGGTAAAGTGCCCTGAGTGGGTTCCCGTATCTTGGAAGAGAAGGGAATTGCAAACCAAGAATTCACTCACAAGTCAGACTGCTGAAATTGTCTCCTTGCTTAGGCTTACCAGATCTTCAACCGGGACAGAGCGCTAGACCTTTAGGAGAAGGAATGTGGGCAGGTGTAGCTTGTTAAACCTTCGAGCACAATCCTAGGCATGTCTACTCAGAAGCAAGCCCCATTGAACACATGCCTAGGATTGTGCTCTAGGACTTAACAAGCTGCACCTGCCCACATTCCTTCTCCTAAAAGTCTAGCACTCTGTCCCGGTTGGAGATCTGGTAAGTCTATCCTTGCTTGACCTTGCCATCTTTATGAGTCAGCCCTGAGGTGAAATGTCCTTTACTAGTAGCTTACCTACAGTGGTTTGTACTGGGAAAGAAAAGTTGGGGAATGGTAACTGGGCCGGTTTGCACAGTTCAAACTGCATTGGAAAGGTATTCCTAGTAACACGTTAACAACAGTCTGCAAAAACAGACATCCCCATTAACTCTGTCCTTGGCATCTCTTGGTTGCTGTGTTGCCACCAACTCCTGGTTTGATGCACACCTTTCAAAGGGCTCCCTTTAAGCAACTGTTAAAGGCAGGAATAAGCTCTTCAGGCCCAGGAAATAGATTTTCCTGAAAGGGTGATGGTGTTGTAATCCTGTTTTCCAGAGGCAAAAGGATCAGCTACCTTTCCTCACTCAGATACTTATTTTCAGAATATTTTAATGATGGGGGAATAAACTCACTCGTGTGTGTGTGTGTGTGTGTGTGTGTGTGTGTGTGTGAGAGAGAGAGAGAGAGAGAGAGAGAGAGAGAGAGAGAGAGAGACCATTGCAAAGCTGAAAAGTATGTGATGGTTTGTTACAAAGGGAACAAAGAAAGGTGAAGGAAAAGTACCACTCAAAATGATAAAAAGCTGCCAGAGGATGGAAAGATATCAAAGTGTAAAATCGTACCACAGAAACAACACCAACTGGACCCACACTGAGAAACAGTGAAATAACTGAGGCAGAAGACCCAGAGGCCAGTATTTTGCCTTTCTTCCCTCCAGATGATTGATGATGTTAACAGGGAAAAGAGGAGGCAGGGAAGAGCAATAGAAAATTAGGATCACATTTCTCAGGTTGTGGAAATTAATCCCTAGCCATTTGCTTAAAAAGAATTAGGCTGTTACATGTATGCTGACCAGAAGGAGAAAATGCAGATTAAGGTATCAAGGACGTTCTTGAAAAACAGTCTCCATCACAGAGGTTTTCATTCAAAAATTCATCTAAACCAAAGTTAGACACAAGTTTTATGGGTGAAGTAGCCATGTAATTAAATATAAAATACAAAGAACTCCAGGCACACACGTATAAGATCTTCAAAAAGCGCCACTCATAACAAGCAGCAAAACAATGAGTGCGGAGAACTCCGATGTTTACAGGAACCGACGTTTCGTCTTATTTCCTAAGACATTATCTAGGTCAAGACAGCTTGGCTGTTGGGATGGCACTGAAAACCAACTGACAGAAACGGAACTTAAAGGGAAACAACAGGCAGAGCTTAACAGAGATCTTAAAGGAACATCAGACAGATTCAAAAGGCAAAACACATCTTATAAATCTTGCAACGAAAGCTTTCATGGCCAGCTACTAGACTAAAACAATACCAGGTATCAAGGTATCTAAAGCATCTGTCAGTACACTAATCTTATACGGATACAGAATTAACATGTATTGTTCCCTGTATATTTGTGCAATATGGGAAACCATATTTTGTCAATAAATGTTAATTCTTGTTGGCGGTTAATAAGATTTTGTGATCTTCTTTTACTAATCTCAATTGCTTCCAGATTCTGGCGCATTCTATTGTTCGAATCATTAGCTAGACATTTAGTCTCATTGAACAAAATACTATGGTTAGTTGTCATTGAATGTTCTGCGAGGGCTGAGACATCCTTATGTTCATGTTCCAAGATCCTTGTTTTGATCATTCTTTTTGTAGTACCAATATATTTTCTCCCACAATCACAAGGTATACTATAAATTCCAGAGTTGGACAGCAATGGTTTGGCGTCCTTTGGGTTGCGGAGCAGTTGTTCAATTTTGGAGGTGGGTTTAAAAATTGTCTTGGTATTGAAGTGTCTAAAGGTCCTGGAGATTTTATCAGTAACCCCTTTTATAAAGAAATGCAAAGAAATGATTTTTTAAAAGAAATTGGTTACTTTGCCCTTTATAAAAGGAGTTACTGATAAAATCTGAGTTCAATGGAATTTACTTCTGAGTAAGTGGGCATAGGAGTGCAGTTTTCCATTTTCCGTAAGGGAAGCTATGAGAAATTGTGACTTGATCAAGGCTATAGAGAAGAACGACTTTGAACAAAAATTCATGTTTGAAGGATGATGACCATATTGATCTTGTATATTCATACTCTTGTACAGAAAGCATTCAATTTAGCAGCAGTTAAAAAATGTATAAGTTGGCCCTGATGCACTTGGTGGAGTGCAAATATATGCATACGTTTCCTAAACCATATCTCATTTTGTGTAGCTTGCAGTACTTAATCAGGCCTTCTAGATGCAAAGAAACAATAGTGCTGAGAAAGGGTACATAGAAAGGCAACCCAATTCAGAAGACACATACATTATACATACTGACTCTCTTAAAAGTCTAATCCAACTCTCACCGAGAAGAAGGCAAGAAGAACTATAGCTAACTCATCCCAAGGACTTCCTTCTCCAAACAGAGTCCTTCTTATACCTTACCTAAACTCTCCACACCCCTCCCAGCCAAAAGGAAACAGCTGTCCTCATTTCCCCAATAGGTTACACCAGGCCCAAAGCTCAATGCCTTCACCTGTGCCTTACACCCAATAGGACATAGAACATAGAAAGGTGCAGCCGGGAAAGACCCCCAGATTATTACACTGAAATGATCTTAAAGACCTAATGCAATTAGATATAAAAATCACAGTGTCACTTACTTTTCTTTCTTTACCTCCTAACATCTCAGCATCATTTCTGTTTCCAGTCTGTCTCCTATGCATTCGGAGGGAACATACTAAGGCCGCAAAGCTGTTTACGCCTTCCTGGATGTAAGCCCCACTATTGAGCACAATGGGACTTACTTCTGAGTAGGCATGCCTAGGAGTGCAGCCCTAAACCTCTACACACACATATGTTCAAATGTTCTCTTTACACTCTCCAATCTTCTATTAAATGCACAGTAATAGCACTCCAGCGGGTGGCGCAGTGGGTTAAACCGCTGAACCATAAGCTGTCGATCGAAAGGTCGGCAGTTCGATTCCCGCGACAGGGTGAGCGCTCGTTGCTTGGCCAGCTCCTGCCGACCTAGCAGTTCCAAAGCATGTCAATGCGAGTAGATAAATAGGTACCGCTTGCGGGAAGGTAAACAGCGCTCCATGTTCCAGCTGCATGCTACGCACTGCGGCAAGGAGAGTCACGCCGGCCACATGACCACGGAGGCTTCTTCGGACAATGCTGGCTCTTCGGCTTTGAAATGGAGATGAGCACGACACCCTAGAGTCGGACACGACTGGACTTGATTGTCAGGGGATACCTTTACCTTTTTTAATAGCACTCCACTCCTTTCTAATCTTCTACCCAGGGAAAACCCGTGCCATTAGAGTGGGGCAATGTATACAACTGCACTCAGGAGTGTATCGGGAGGTGGCAGGTTGGGCACTGGCCAAGGGTCCAAGTTCCACCTGGCTGGGCCAACTCTTGATCCCTCAGCACCAGTGGCAGTAGGAGCACCCATGTGCCAGTATATGGCAGCCAGTGGGAACCTAGTGCCAGACATTGCTCCAGAGCCCCCAGCAACATGGAGCCAATGCTCCTTGCACATGCAGCAATAAGCATGTTATGCTTTGATGTATTGGGACTCATTTGACATCCTTCGAAGGAGGAGTCTTAATTTCTGTAATTGGCACTGAGCTCACAATGTGACTGATTTAATATCAAATAATCTGAATCATACACTGTGTCCATGAAGCTTTTGCACATCTTATCTCATTCATCTTCTCATCCTCCATGAGAAGTAGAGAGATAATTATCCCAGCAGGTGCTCTTCAAACATATCAAACCAATTACCTCCCACTTTAAGAATGTCAGTTTAGAAAAGATCAAGCTGCAAATGTTGCGCTCACAGACCAAAGAGGGTTCAGAAGCAGAACATCTGCCGTCTTCTCCGAGCTCCACTGGCAGAAGAGTCAGGATGACATGAAGGAGCTGAAAGGCTTTGGAACATCCCAGGCTGCCTGGGTTTTTTTAAAAGGACAGCAATCTATGTGCGCATTTAAACAATAAGACTGGTGAATGAAGGCAGGAGTCACTGTTGTCTGTACAGTATGTGTGCTATATGCACATTTCAAGAGGAAAGAAAGAATAAATGAACCCAGATGTGAGCATTATGAATAGAGAACAGGTAATTTCCAGGGATGGAGTGGGGCTGAAGCTCAGTGGAAAAGCACCTGCTCTGCATGCAGAACTTGGGCCCCAGATGCTATTCCTGGCATCTCCAAGGCAGGCTGGGAATGCAATCTGAGTGACCCCCTGGAGTGTGACTGTCAGTCATTCTAGATACTATTTTGCTAGTGGAAACAACAGCAGGTGTTCTTCAAAGTTAAAGAAATGGGCAGCCTGATCATACCCAACTTTAGGCCGGCGGTGCTCTTGCTCCGCCAGAACTACAGTGTTGTAAACATGCCGTAAGGCACATTTTCGAAACCCTGGGAGTAAGCAGTGCTGGCACGGAGGCTGGCACCACTTGCCCTGTGCCGGCGCTGCTTACCCCACCACCACCCTCCAGTCGCTGCACCGGCTGATGGAAGTAAGGTCTGTGCCGGGCAGTGGGAGGGCAGGCAGGGGTGGTGAGGGAGGGGGCCATTGGCCGGCCCAGCCTGGGAGAGGGCAGGGATATCGGCGCTGGGTTGCGCTGATATCCAACGCTCCTTCACAGGTCGGGCTGGCCTTACATGGCCTCCCCGGATGCGTGCCAGCTAAAGAGCTGGTGCACATCCGAGGAGGCTCATTGGGGCCTCCAGTGCTTACACCAGGGGAAGGGAATGAATGTCCCTTTCCACAGAGGTAAGCTCGGGCCACACTGGTACAGCCCGCATTCTGTGCAGGATGCATCGGCCGGACATTTAGGCTGTAACACACAGTTGGGGACAGCAAGAGAGCACACAGGCAATCCTTGCATTTCATTTGTCTCCCTGATTTTGAATGCCGGAACACAATTCATAAGACAGTATCATATGTTCATTTCAGTCACTGTGTAGAAAGGAGCTAAGGGAGGGAAGGAATAAGAATCCAAGATTATTGTGTGCAGAAACTCTGTGGAATTCTCTCTGCCTGGAAGCTTAGCAGAGTCCCAGCATCTTCCAAAAAGAGAGTAAGGCCTTCCTGTTAGAGATGGGTTTTGCAGTCAGTGCTTTAGCAGATCAGATTTGTTGTTGGAGATTGAATTGGATTCCCTTTTCCTTGTCAAGGAATTTGCTTTTGAGTCCCTATGCCTAACCATATCTGAGTAGTCCCGTGATTATATGACATGCTTAGCAGTTTGTTATCGTTTTAAATACATTGGGATCCACAGTCCCCCTTTGGATAAACCTCAAAACCCACAAATAGAAATCCATCTTGTATTTCACAATGAATAACCAAAGAGCTCTGTTAAAGGTCAACGGAAGGTAAGGGATACAAGACTCCTGTTTCAGGGCTCCAGAATGCCAAAGCATAAAAGGGTAAAACAATTAATTACAACACAATTGATGCACCTTTTAAATCTCGCTTTGATCAAATCTGATTTGCTGCTTATCCTAGAGGGCTAATGCACGACTGTATTTAGATATTATGTTCGAAGCACTGTAGCCCTGTCTATATCATTACAATCTCAAAAGTGAATGGCCTTGTTAATCACATACGAACAGTCCTGCTGGATCTAGCCAATCTAGTCTAGCATCTGTTTCCCAGAGTGGCCACCACCTGCCTCTGGGAAGCCCATAAGCAAAAGAGAAAGGCATACCTCTTTCCTGTCTTTGTTCCCCTGAAACTGGTATTCAGAGGCAGACTGCTGCTAAACCTGGAGGTAGCCATCACGACTACTTCCTGTTGACAGACCTGTCCACCATGAATTTGTCTAACCATCCAAGCTAGTGGCCATCATTACACCTTGTGGCAATGAATTCTACAGACTCAGTGTGTGCTGTGCAAAGAAATATTTCCTCTTGTTTGTCCTAAATCTCCCACCAATCAGGTTCATAAAAGCGTGCTCCAAACCATGCATCATTTTCTTTTAAATGTCCCAATCATATGCCCCCCCCCCCTGAATTGCCTTTTCTTCCAAGCTAAAGTTTCAAGGGACTTTTGGAACTAAAAAAGTCCCAAACATCTCATAAGGAAGATGCTCCCACCCTCTGTTTTAGTGCTTTGTTTGCACTGTTTCTAGTTCTACTGTCTCTTTCTTGAAGTGCGGCAACCAAACCTGTACATGGCATTCCACATGTGCCTGCATTGTAGATTTGTATGGGGCCCTTAACAATATTAGCAGTCTTCTTCTTGATCCCTTTCCCAATTCTCTAAAGAACAGAACGGCCCAATCCTATCCCCCCTCCCCACCACTAGAACTAGCATTCTAGTGGCAGGGTTTGCTTTATGGGCATTGTAAATGGCCTTATGGAAGCACGCAAAGCTGGGTGCTTCCATCCCGCTGCTGGAGAGGCCATGGAGGCATTACGCACGGTGGCAGGATCCAGAATGTCTGCTGCCGCTGGTAGCTAGGCAGTGGGGACTGGGGTGGGTGAGGAGGGGAGAGGAATTAGGTGGTGGGGAAGTGGCGGGAGGGCATCTGCCAGATCATATCACCACCTTTTCGAGGCTGCCAGCCTTCTCCTCAGACTTGTGCCAGCTAATAAGGTGGCACAGGTCTTAGAAGACCCATTGGCAGTTGAGGGGCTTATGGAGCTTGAGGGGCTTGTGGAGGGGTAAGGGGAAAGAATTCCCTTTCCCTTCCCAAGCCTCCCCCCCCCGGCGTATTTTTGGTGTGGCTGCATCTGTGTGTGTGTGTGGGGGGAATAGGATTGGGCTCTGTGTTTATGAAACCTCAAAGCTGGTTTTCAGCAGTGCATGAAGAATAATGCTTACATTAGTTAGCACATGGGGGCCTCTAGAATTGCTTCTGTCAGGCAAAGGGACCATGTGGTGCTTGAAACATCTGCTCAACAATGGATCATTGGACAGCCCAGCACCCAACCATTGCTCGGCATGTGCAGTGCAGATGTGGAACCTTTCCCCAAAATCAAGGCAATGTATGTGGTAAGTGGCTCTCACACATTATTTACAGCCATTGCACAAACTACTGTATCCACAAGCTTTTCCAGTGGTTTCCATGTACTGTAACTGCTTTTTACTTAGGAATGATTCCTTGGAAATCAGACCCATCTTCTATGCATTATATTAAGCTGCCCTGCTGGTTTTTTCCTCGGTAAATAGCACACATGGGAGAGGGGGATCTGAACAGCAGGATGGCAACAGGGGAGGGGGACTTTAACCCTTTGCCCTCAGCATGGTCCCAGTCTTGATCAGGGCAGCTGCTGGTTGTCCTGGGACTCTGGGAGAAAAGTTCCCATTGGCACCCATCTGAACTCTCAGAGGCTGCGATTGATGACATTAATAGGTAGATTCTGAGAGTGGCTTAGATGTTATAGAAAAGCACACCTATGAGTTGCACACAATAAAAACTGATGCATTCATGATTCACAAAACAATGCACTTGGTCAACCTGGGGGCTTTCCTTATGGCAACTGCACCCATGAATATGGGCCAAAGTAAGCAACGTGTCACTAAGGCTGCAATCCTATATCCAGTTTCCTGGGAATAAGCTCCATTGAACACAAAGAGACTTACTTCTGAGCAGACATGCAGAAGCTTGCACTGTCCTTACCAAACAAGCAACTTCAGGGAGTTGAAGGTGAAAACAAAGCCTTATTGCAGACTTATTTCTGCCATGGATTGTTCAGCCATTGGCAGATCACCATCTCACTACACTTACACTTACAAGATCACCATCTCACCATCTCACTACACTTACACTTACAAGACTTTGTACCCCCTGATAAAATTCCTCTGAGTGGCCCTACTCTTGGGGATCTCCAAGCAAAGAGGCTTCTTCATGTGGAAAGAACTTCTGGATGGAATATCACACATGTATGTTGAGCTATGGGAGTGTTGTTGTTTTGTTGTTTTGTTGGTGTGTGTGTGTGTGTGTGTGTGTGTGTGAGTGAGAGAGAGAGAGAGAGAGAGAGAGAGAGAGAGAGAGAGAGAGAGAGAGAGAGAGAGAGAGAGAACCAACTTAAAGTACTTGAGACCATTCAATTCCTCTGTTTGCTGCTGCAGTTTTATTTGTCTGCCTCTAATTACTATTTTAAATGAAATTATGTTAAATTAAAATAGTAATTAGAGACAGACAAAAGTAGCACATTAAGCATTATTGATTTTCATTCATTGCAGATTGTTTTTATAGTCTTGTTAGCTACCTTTGGACTATCTAATGAAAGGTGGAATAGAAATGGATGCATGAAAACAGGGTCTCCTTCTACCTCTATCTCATACGGGGTGGCTGACCATTGAAAAGGGCCTTGCTTTTTCTCCCACTCTTTCTGCTATGCTATACAGGTCATGATTATACCTGACTATATATCATAGGAGCCGTGGTGGCTTAGTGGTTAAGACGCTGAACTGTAGACCGGAAGGTAGGCAGGATAGCAGTTCAAGACCCAAGTGTCGCATGACGGTGTGAGCTACGGTCTTTGGCTCCAGCTCCTGCCATCCTAGCAGTTCGAAAGCAAGAAATTACAAGTAGATTAATAGATATCGCCTCGGCGGGAAGGTAACTGTGTTCCGTGCGCCTCAGCGTTGAGTCATGCCAGCCACATGACCACGGAAGCATCTTCGGACAGCGCTGGCTCTTCGGCTTTGAAATGGAGATGAGCACTGCCCCTAAACTCAGTAATGAGTCTGACTAGCTTTCGAGCAAGGGGAACCCTTACTTTTACCTTATATTATCATACTATTTAGCACCGAAGTTTGATTGTGGGATAGTAACAGTTTTTCATTCTTCAAGTATTAAAGTTTCAGTGAAAGACAGTTAAGGGAATCTAAAGCAGAATCCATTGGCTCCTTGCATGGGATTTGTTGCCCTTCCATGAAGTGCACAAAGCTGAATGTGTACCTATTGCATGTAGCAGTAGATTAACCTTCACGACCATTCTGCATGCGACCAAGGAGCCAGCCCGAACAGCCCAGACTGTATGTGGCCAACAATAAATCCTAATCTCCCGTCAGCAGCACCAGCCCCAGTTTTGTATGCCCCTTGGCTTTGCCAAACCCACAGAGAGCAGGCTTGAAAAGGTGTGCAAAGTATCCATTGACTGTGTTTGTGACGAACCATTAGGAGGAGGAGGTGCCGGCAGGACGTCTGGCTCAGTTGGTAGAGCGACTGTCTCATATATGCCTGAAGATCTGAAGGATGGCAGTTCAAGACGGCCTGAAGTGTCTGTGTCTGTCGGAGAGCTGCCGGCACGCCGAGCTGATAAGTTGCAGAGCCTCTGTGGGGGAGAGAAACTGCAGCTGCAGCACTTGAGTGGCAGTCAAGGTTGCCTATCAGCTGAAGCGTGGTGAGGCTAACGCCAGAGAGAGAGAGAGAGAGAGAGAGAGAGAGAGAGAGAGAGAGAGAGAGAGCGCTGGACTGTAAAGGAAACATCTAGAATGAAGGTTCTATGAAAGATTAGAATGTGTAACGAAGCAGGCATTATGGGCATATACCGCTCTCTGGTGTTCTTGTACCCTTACTTTAATAGGTCTCATTGTATTTCCAATGTAAGCACGACCACAACCACATTTTATTTCATAGACTCCTGGGTTCATTAAAAAATTGATGGTAAAATTGATGGTAAAATTGCAGTAAAATTGTCACAAGGAGAAAAATCTGCTGTGGCAGCGCGCGCCCTGGAATCTGGCCACCAAATTGCTTTTGAGCAGGTCCGTTCGTTGTTTTCGGAAGCCAGTCTAAAACGAAGACTGAATCTGGAGGCTATTTCAATCTCCCAAAGGAAACCTGCAAGTCTTCTGAATAGACAGCAAGAGCTGTCATTTGCCAATAAAATCTGGCTACCTATCCTGAAAAGAGCATATTTGCAGCCTAGGAGGAATAGAGCAGAGGTTGATGATTCCGTTGTCAGTTAACGGTTGCCATGGCTTTTACTGGTATATGCTAGCAAGAGCTCCATGTTCTCAGTGTCATCCAGCAGTGTTATGCTGAATTACCTTGACAAGGTCCCTCGTGTGGGATGAAACGTTGGTAGGAGAAATACTCATCTTCGCCTCTACGCACATCTCCAGAGTGTGTGTGAGAGAAATCTCTTAAGAAGACAGTACGATTTTAGTTTTTTATTTCTCAAATAATAAACATGGCTAGAAAACCCATAATGCCTGCTTCGTTACAAATTGTACCAAGCCATGAAAGTTTCCATACTACAAAGATTAGAATGTCATTGTATTGTAAAAAACCCTTGGGGTTTAGAAAGCCTGCCCATGTACACCGCCTTGAATCAAAGTCTGAGGAGAAATCCGATGACCAAAGAAAAGGCGGTATATAAATACTAGCTTATTATGATGATTAGTCTCAGAGGGGACACTTTAATTGCCACGTGTGCGGTGCAAACAGGTGTGTGTGTGTGTGTGTGTGTGTGTGTGTGTGTGTGTGTGAGTAAGGCAATGCCCTGGCAGGGTGATCTTGTCGACTAGTCCCGGCTCTCATTCATTTCCTCTCTTTAGGGTCGCCGCTGATTTTCTTGTCCCCTGATTTCAGCTATGAAACGGGAAACGTGAAAACGCGAACCATTCCGCACACGACCCCCCACGTGCACCTTCAGCCAGATTCCTTACAATTCAGAGTCCTAAACAGGCACGACCCGCGCAGGACAGACTTTGCGATGGTCCTGGCAGCGCCTCGAACTGCTGTTCTCCTCCTCGCGACAGCACACAAATCCAGCCCCAACGTGCTTCCTTCCGTTCCCTGCGCTGCAAGCTGCCCGACTGCCACCGGCTGCTCCTTCTGCCTCGTGTGTTTGTTTGGGGGAGTCAACAGCCCGCCGCCTCCGGCCCGGACGGTCCCGCCCTCTCCCGCCCGCCGTGGGGCGGCCATAGCCGGAGCTGCGCTCCTCCGTTTCTCCTGCTCTCCTCTCCTTCCCTTCCCCGAGCGGGCTGGGAGGGAGAGGTGCACGCGCCCAGGCTCTGCTAGGGGACAAACGAGAAAGGCAAGCAGCCTTGCCTTGGGGCGCCGAGTGCCTTCAGCCCCCGCTCCTGTCCGCGAGGAGGAGGAGGAGGAGGCGCGGCAACCTTTCGACTTCTGTCGTCCCCCCCCCCCCTTTCTCTCTTCCTCCAGGGAAGTGCATCGGCTGGGGCAGCTCGCTTCCGGCGGAGGAAGGTGGGAGAAGGAGGGGGGCGCCTGCTGCTCAATCTTGATCGAGGCGAGCCGCGAGCCTGCACATTGCCCCAGTGAGGAGAGGAGCCGGCTAGACGCGAGCGGCGGAGGCAGCCGCGGCAGCAGCTCCGTTCTCGCCCCGCAGCCGCCGCCAAACTCTTTCCCATCCACGCGTGGTTTCTCCTTCTCTTTCCTCCCCTCGCAGCTGCCTAGCTAGAAACCATCTCGGGATGTCTTGCAAATTGCATCTCTAGGTGTGCATGTGAGGGCGCTTTTTTTCGGGAGAGCGCTTTGTTTTTGATTGGACACATGATCCACATTTTAGAGACGGCGGCAGAGAACTGGAATCCGTCGATTGCAAGAGCAAGCTCCCCGTCCCCAATCCATCCTATCCCGTTCTCTCTCTCTCTCACACACACAGACACACAAACACACACACAGAGCTTGTTTTGCCTCTGAGATCATTAGACCGGCCCATTGGATTTCTCAACGGGATCACACCGCAGGAATCTACGCTACGCAGGGGGGTGGGGGAGAAGGACGCGTGTGTGGCAGGGACACTCCCCGGCTGGTTTTGTTTCGTTTTTTAAATTCTGTTGTGTCGAGCGAAGAGAAGACCCATCATCATCATCATCATCATCATCATCAATCAGGAAGCTCGCCCTCCCTCCTTGATTTTTTCTCGGGATAAGTAAATAAGGTGGGAGTTTGGCGGGGTCTCCCCCCCCCCCTTCATTCTTTCGCCTTCGCTGCTCTGCAGTTTGGGAAGAGTTTGACGCTCAGCAGCGGCCAGCTCCGATTTCGGTTTTGCTTGTTCACACGCAGGCAGACAAACACACACCCTTCCAGTTGTTATATTGTTGGACTAAGATCGCCTTTTTGGCGACGGGAGCTGGAAAAAGAAGACAATCGGGACTGGTACACGCAGGCGGCGCCTCTCCTGCTCTCGATGAAATTGGATCGGAATAAAAAGTGACCGTCCTCCACCCAGGATTTAAGGGGTGGGGGGGAGACGGGGGGCTACGAGTCTTTTCTGCGCGCTTTTTGCCTTCCCCGAAGCGGCGCCCGGAGCGAGCGAGAGACAGAGAGGGCAGCCCGGGAGGGAGTCGCTATGGCGAGGCTGCTCTGGGGAGCCAACGCGGCGGCGGCTGGAGTCCTTCTACTTTTGCACTGTTTGGCTGACCGGTTGCAGCTCATCGAAACCTTGACGCAGAAGCAAAGTCACGGTAAGAGGAGTCTGTACGGGAGATGCTGGTCAGACGAGACGGACAGAGACGGAAGCCAAGTGGCAAAGAAGTCCACCCCCCCCTGGCCCTGGGCAAAGGAGGGCTTGGGGCTTGGAGTGAGCGCTTTCGCCATTGTCGTGGCGCAATCCTATGCACGTCTACTCAGAAGTAAGTCCCATCGAGTTCCGTGGGATTTACTCGCAAGTAAGTGCGTAGAGGATTGCAACCTAAATAATCAGTTCGATGCGTTCAGAAGTTGGGAGAGATCTTGCCTGAGCACAGGAGCTGGAGGGAGGGAGGACCTCTCAAGCTCACGGCTCAGAGTACCGAGACTCAGTTTAGGAGATTGCTTTTGAACATGTGCAGAGTTCATTCCAGTTGCTGCTGGGCTGCAGCCACGACTAGTTCCCAGATGTTAGAGTGAAGTAAACTACATGTTCTGGGGCAGATGTTGTGAGTCCTAAGTATGTTTGAGCCATGACAGGGTTAAACCCTGACTAGCTGACCTCCACCATGCTTTGTCCAGCCATGTGGTCTGCCCTGATCATGGCTGGTCTAGCTGGACCTTCTTAAGGCACCTCCTGGGTGGAGTGTTGCTCCTGCTCTCTGTTTCTGGCATACTTTTGTCTAGATGATGCCGTTAGTTTCACCACAACGGGTGTATTGTATAGGGAGAGATGTGGATTAGGCAATGTATCTGTCCCTTAGCTGAGAGGAGTTGACTTATGTAGGTCCTCTCCATCTCTGTGACTCCAAGGATTGGATTTGATGGATTTGCTTTGGGCAGGTCAATCAGCCTCTTCCCAACTCCTGTCAAAAAGATGGTCCCTCCTTGCCTTTTGGACAGTGGCTGAGTGGGTGTAACTTTGGCCACAGTTGCTGTAGGCAGGTGGAAAAGAAACACCTGTTGAATTTCTGCCTGTGCTGAAAAGCTCTTAAAGATACAGTTCAAGGTCAGCTGTGGGCAACCTTTGCTGTGTGGTGAAGGAAAGCTCAATGGAGAAAACAGAGAGGAGTTTAGCATCTTCTCCTACATCAGACAAGTACAGTTTCGGGGGACAGAGGGGAAAAGCTCCCAGCTGCAGGGGCCTTGCCTCTCGATTTCCACAGCCGTGCCTCTGACCCAGCCACTTAGTCCCTACACGTTGAAAACAGGGCAACAGGATTTCTCTCTTGCACCCGGGTTTGCTAACTTTTGGGCAAGACTGCTCTGCCTGTCATGACTGAATGACAATGAGAAGTGAACCTTTTCCACTTCACATGCTAAGCAATTCTTTTTCTTTTTAACATTTCTGCTTGCCACACATCGGTTATAAACACAAGAGCCTTGCCCGTTGGCAACCTGGCTTACACCAAGAATATAGAACATGAAGTGTTAACATTTGTGCACCCCAAAACAATGGTTCTCTCCGGTTTAATTTTGGGACACACACAGACTCCCTTTGCTCCATCTGTGTCAATCACTCTATTGACTGTGCCTGTCTTTGTCTTCCTCCTTCAGTGCCTGAGAAAAGGGAAGAGTAGATCTCAGAGCCACTCTTCCTCGCCTCTGGCCATTAAGTCTAGCTCTTGTTTCAGTGTTATTCTGTGCTTTCCCTCTGTCCATAAGGACGCAGGTGATGAACAAAGATCAGTCTAGAACCTATTTCTGCTTCTTTTTCCTAGGATAGTGCAAACATGAGTTTTATTGAATGGTGTAAATATGGAACTTTTGTTTCCTCCTAAAAAGTGGCACAAGGTTTCAGATTAATTTCAAAGAGAGTAATATTGTTTCTTGCCCTTTCATTTCCTGCTGTTACACGTGTGTGTGTGTGTGTGAGAGAGAGAGAGAGAGAGAGAATCTGGAGAACAAGAGGCATAGGAGGTTTCTTCCCTGTTAAGTGCTTGTTCACACAGCTGGGGGTGGTATGTGTTCTAGGAAATACTGTCTGGGATCTTCCAGAGGGTGTCTATGTGGGTTTGCTGCATCAAAAATAATAAAGAGACTTGCACCATCTGAAAGGCTGACAAATTTACGATGGCACCAGCGTTTGTAGATTAGAGTTCATTTCATTGGATGCATCAAATCGTATCCTCCATTGGCAGGTAGATATATATATTGAGAAAAAAAATTCTAACAGGGCAGATTTTTTCAGTATGGCCAAAAAGCCATGAAATGCAAGAGGTGTCGATGGTCTGTGACATATTTCTAAGCAAAGCACAAATCTATGTAAGATAGGAATAGTGATGATTCCCAACCACAGTCATTGAAGATGATGTCAATTTCCCAGCTTTGTTGTGCTCATCTGTCACCACCGAGAAACCTCTGGTCTCCATTAAGACCAAAACAAAGAGAATCAAATTTGCTGATTCTTATATATTGAGGTGGGCTTGTTTGTCCTATGTGGTAAGCAAGAAAGGTATTGCGATGGCATATATCATATTGGACAGATGAACAAGTGGGTGAGCCCCTGGTGGTATGGCCAATGGTTGTGAGGTTCTAGAATTATGTAATTGTTGGCATCTGGTGGATGTGAACATTTCACATGGTATCTGTAATGTCTTCACCTTTCACCTAGGTTTTTAAGATGCTTTTACTCTTCTCTACCAAATTGTTATGAATAGATTAAGCTGTCTTCTTCTGAGTGAGATCATTGGTCAATCTAGCTCACTTTTGTCTAATTCAGGGGTGGCCAACCTTTCAACCTGAATGCTCCTGGCCCTTGAATGGTTGTATAGGTGAGGGCATTTCAGCAGCTGCAGCATCAGCAGTTGCAACTGCTAAGATTCTGTCTTCTATACAACTCCAGAGGCCCTAATGGTGGAAGATTGGCCACCCCTGGTCTAATTTAAAAGCAGTTCTCTGGGTTATTTTCCAGCCCTACCTCTACCTGCAGATGGCATGGAACTTGGCAAAGATCATAATCTTCCACAGAGCTACAGACCCAGTTGTTACTATTTTCTTCCAGTGAGCGTATGCTAACCTGCACAGGGCAGACTAAAAATGCAAGTAAAAATGTGCATACACTACATCTCACTGATTTACGCCAGGCTAATACGTTTGTAATAGCCACCATAACTTGGTTGTACATAATTATTACCACTATTTAGACTTGCATAGCAGCCTCCATAGGATCGATTTCTTCTCTAAAGTTCTCACTCGGTTGTGAGTAGAAAATGGGGGGGGGGCTGCAGCATTTGAAGGGGCAACTCAACTTAAGTCTGTGGCTTTGATGAGATCCAGAAGAAGATCTTCTCCTCCAGAAGATCTCCCTTTCTTGCTGTCAGGGCTTGGTTTTTTTCAAGCTAATAATTGTCTGCAGGCAGCTTGCCAAGGGGTCAGAGAATGGTTTGAGGGCATAGGAGGCTGTCACATTGTTAAAACAGAGTAGATCTCAGCCAGGTCAGTACAGTACTCCGATGAGAGATTGTTAGAGCAATGTAATAAATAGATAAATGAGAGCACCTGGATAAGAGGAATTCTGAAACTTCTTGGAGGTTTTCAAGTAAACTCCAGAATCATGTTAGGCATGGCTTTGGTAAAATGATCTTTTCTTTTACCCTGGGAGTTTCCATCTTTCCAACTTGGATACTACACATTTTTAAAGTGGTTTTATTGTCAAGTTGTGCGAGGGCCCCCCTTTACCTCATCCTTGTCACCGCTTTGCCCATGTATGGGAAGGATGTTCCCATTCCACAGATAGAGCGCTGAAACTGAGAAGACCACCCTGTAAATGCTTGGTTTTTTGGGGATTTTGGATCCCTATTTTCTGTGTCCTCACATTTGTGACGTCACCATATTGCTGTCATTTTTGTCACTTTCCTTTCTAACACCATATTGTGTTCAGGTGAAACTTTTTGTATCTTTAGTGTCTGTGCAGCTTCCTAAGAGTCTGAGGGTGGCAATTAGGACTGAATATTCATAATCAGTCAGACTCGGTGGGAACTGCAGCCACTCTCTAAAAATGCGGTTTCTCTAAAAAATTAAGTCCTTTGCTGGGAGAACGCAGAGAATGCAGCACACACAATTTCAAGGAACCTAAACCCCTGTCTCCCAACATTTCAGTGATTTTTCTAGAAGTTTCTTTTTTCAGGCAGAGTCTCTTGTTAATATACTAATTACTTAAAGTTCCCAGAGAGCATTACTGCTTCTGATTTCACAGAGAAGTTGAAAACAACAACTTGGTATGTTTGGGAAAAGTTGCCTAACGGGTACATGGAAGATCTTACTCATGTACCAGATCTCCAACCAGGACAGAGTGCTAGACCTTTAGGAGAAGGAATGTGGGCAGGTGTAGCTTGTTAAACCCTTAGAGCACCATCCTAGGCATGTCTACTCAGAAGCAAGCCCAACTGAACACAATGGGGCTTGCTTCTGAGTAGACATGCCTAGGATTGTGCTCTAAGGTTTAACAAGCTACACCTGCCCACATTCCTTCTCCTGAAGGTCTAGCACTATGTACTGGTTGGAGATCTGATAAGCCTATACATGGGGTACATGGAAGATCTTGCCAACCAAATATCAAATTTTATTTGCTGCTGGTATACTGTTACTAAATGCTTACGGGCTGGTACAGAAATGCTTAGGTCTGGTTTAAAAGTGGTGCTAGCTGTGCAAGAAGTCTCTTGTGTAAGGTGAGATGGCCCCTGCATTTTATTTATACTAGGCACCCATGCAATGTTTGTATACTAGAGCATCGCCACACCAGCCCAGTCTACACACTAATGCTACAAACAGAAGCAAATTGACCTGGGTTAACTGAGATGTAGGGTGGGTTCATGCAGCACTGCATTCGTCAGTTTTTCTGGCTTGCCTAGTATCAAACTGGGCTTCAGAACTTGGGCTATGGGGACACTAGCCGGCAAATGCTGGCGTTCTCATTTTGTTCATGGAACACTGCTTGAATTCTTAGAGGAATGCAGATAGTTCCGTGAAGTGTCTGTTGCCACAGCTATCATCACACTCTTCTCTACCATAGCCCTTTTAATAGTCTAATAATCTCAGGTTGGGCACCTGATGATAAATAAGAAACACAGCATTCTTTTTTACCTGTTGTTAGGTGAGGCACATGGTTATTATGGAGTAATTGATATGAGCCTCCAAAATCACTACGGCACTTTGCCAGACTCTCCCAAAGACATCTAGAAGGCCCAAGGGGCATGGAAAAAAAGGGACTGTTTGTCTAGAAATAAGTTTAAAAAGGTAAAGGTGACCCCTGACAATTAAGTCCAGTTGTGTCCGACTCTAGGGTGTGGTGCTCATCCCCATTTCAAAGCCAGCGTTGTCCGAAGATGCCTCCGTGGTCATGTGGCCGGCATGACTCTTCTTGCCGCAGCGCAGAGCATGCAGCTGGAACACGGAGTGCTGTTTACCTTCCCGCAAGCGGTACCTATTTATCTACTCGCATTAACATGCTTTGGAACTGCTAGGTTGGCAGGAGCTGGCCAAGCAACGAGAGCTCACCCCGTCGCGGATTCGAACTGCCGACCTTTCGATCGACAGCTCATGGTTCAGCGGTTTAACCCACTGCGCCACCCGCTGGCCTATAGAAATACTGTATTTTTCGCTCCATAAGACGCAGCGGACCATAGGACGCCTGTGTTTTATGGAGCTAAAAATAGGGTAAAAATATTTTTAACTTTTAAATTTTTTAATTTAATATTTTTTAATTTTTTTAATATTTTATAAAAACAGCTTGTCGGAAAATGGCCGAAAATAGCCTTTATCTCCTATCTGGAGACCTGCAGAGGCCTCCGCAACCCTCTGCAGGCATCTCCGATCTTCAGATCGGAGATAAAGGCTATGGGGGGGCTATGTTAAAGGCTATGTTATTGGGGGGGATTTTTTTTTACTTACCTGGGCTTGTGCACGACCCTCTGCAGGTATCTCTGATCTTCAGATCGGAGATAAAGGCTATTTTCGGCCATTTTCCGAAAACCGGAAATGGCCGAAAATAGCCTTTATCTCCGATCTGAAGATCGGAGAGGCCTGCAGAGGGTTGCGCAGGCCTCTGCAGGTCTCCAGGTCGGAGATAAAGGCTATTTTCGGCCATTTTCCGAAAACCGGAAATGGCCGAAAATAGCCTTTATCTCCGATCTGAAGATCGGAGAGGCCTGCAGAGGGTTGCGCAGGCCTCTGCAGGTCTCCAGATCGGAGATAAAGGCTATTTTCGGCCATTTCCGGTTTTCGGAAAATGGCCGAAAATAGCCTTTATCTCCGATCTGGAGACCTGCAGAGGCCTGCGCAACCCTCTGCAGGCCTCTCCGATCTTCAGATCGGAGATAAAGGCTATTTTCGGCCATTTCCGGTTTTCGGAAAATGGCCGAAAATAGCCTTTATCTCCGATCTGAAGATCGGAGATACCTGCAGAGGGTCGCGCACAAGCCCAGGTAAGTAAAAAAAAATCCCCCCCCCATAACATTCGCTCCATAAGACGCACGCTTATTTCCCCCCTATTTTTTGGAGGAAAAAAGTGCGTCTTATGGAGCGAAAAATACGGTAAGTTTAGGAATTATGAAATGACAAGTTCGCCTAGTGGGCTTCTGAGGGCTAAAACATTAGGTGAAGCCAAGGGGAAAATTCAGAAGGCATGCACATCCCTATCATGTCGCTTTAAAAAAAAATACTATTGTTTGTGTGAACAACTGAGACAGTAGTTAAATGATAAGCTTTGGCACTTGATACGCCTTTTCCTATTGGTAGGCTCTGTGGTAATTTATAGCCTTACCAGAACAGACTGCCGAGACCTTTAAGAGAAGGAATTTGGGCAGGTGTAGCTTGTTAAACCCTTAGAGCTAGCCTTCCCAGAATCCCGGAATTGAGGCTGGCTTCGGCCTAGACCGGACCCGAGCAGCTCCCAAGGATGCACTGTGGCTGGCCAACGGTGTTCCAGCTTCGGCCGCGTCGTCGACTGGAAGTTCTGGAAACAGGAAGCCCATTGGACAGATGCAGTGCATCCTTGGGAGCTGCTCGGGCCTGGACTAGGCCGAAGCCTCGATTCCGGGACGCTGGTAAGGCTACGTAGAGCACAATCCTAGGCATGTCTACTCAGAAGCAAGCCCAATTGAACAGTCTGGGAACACTTCATTTCCTAACTCCTCATTTGAAATGTGTGAACACAATGAGGCTTACTTCTGAGTAGACATGCCTAAGATTGTGTTCTAAGTGTTTAACAAGCTACACCTGCCCGCATTCCTTCTCCTAAAGGTCTCAGCACTCTGTCCTGGTTTGGTTCTGGTAAGGCTAGTAATTTAAGAAAGATTTATCTGTGCCAGGGGTGGCCAACCTTTCAACCTGAATGCTCCTGGCCCTTGAATAGGTGAGGGCATTTCAGCAGGTGCAGCTGCTTTAGCAGCACCATCAGCACTTGTAGCTGCCAAGTTTCTGTCTTCTACACAACTCTTAAGAACGCAGAGGCCCTAATGGTGGAAGGTTGGCCACCCCTGATCTATGCTAACTGATAGGTGATAGTCAATCTGTTTGGGGACAACACAGCTGTTCTTCATCAAAAGCAGCAATTTGGCTCTTATACATTTAAGTGTAATAAGTTTAATAATGTCTGCCATCGCAGAGGCACAGACTACCATACCCAAAGAGCTGCTATTTATTCACTAAAATGCAATTGATTAAGAGAAGAAAGAAACAAAACAAAATTTAAGCTTTAAGGCACAAAGGGGTTAGATTGAACTAGATGGCTTCTTGAGGTGGAATCCTGTACCCTCAGAGAGCAATGGCATATTTTCTCCAGTGGAGCAGGGTTCCAGCCCTAGGCAGCAATCCTATGCATGCTTTCCTGAGAGTAAACCCCATTAAACACAGTGTGATTGTTTCTTAGTAAATTTGTTTAGAGCTGCACTGCTGATCTCTTGCATTGCTGAAGTTCTAACCTATAGTTAATTTGCTTTTTAAAGAGCACGGCTACACATCTTAGCATGCAATGTGTAGATTGTCACCGATGTTACATACAGCACAATCCTTTGCATGTCTACACAGAAGTAAGTCCCATTGTGTTCAATGGGTCTTACTCCCAGGAAAGTGTGCATAGGATTGCAGCCTTAGTCCTTAACTATGGTTTAGTATAGCTTCTCCCCTCCCCCCCTGCAGTAATATAGAACTGTTCCCTTTAACCATTTGAAATTTAATTTGCTTGTCTATCAGTGTTGTGGTTGAACCTGTACTGAATCTTTCATGCAGGTCAAGCTGTAGCGTAAACAAATGAAACAAGACTGATGGTGAAACACTGTACTGTACCTGGAGTGTTGTTTTACTGGTATTTGCCCACTAGAGGGCAGAACTGCTGCCTTTGCGACTGTTTCATTTAGACTTTTTCTATTATCCTGGGCCACTCTGTTCCCCTTTGTGCATACAGCAGCATTATATTGGCCGCCTCTGCCACTTCTTGAATTTTAAGATCATCTAACAAAATTGTTTAGAGCAGATGCTTTTGCCATGTCAGTTTTAGAGAAAAAGCTTCATAGAAGCTGATCCAGGATTTTGGGCCACCAAAAGGTATCATTTTACCTAGGCTTACCAGATCTCCAACCGGGACAGAGTGCTAGACCTTTAGGAGAAGGAATGTGGGTAGCTTGTTAAACCTTAGAGCACAATCCTAGGCATGTCCAAGGATTCCTAGCACAATCCTAGCACAATCCAAACCTCGGAAGCAAGCCCCATTGTGTTCAGTAGACATGCCTAGGATTGTGCTCTAAGGTTTAACAAGCTACACCTGCCCACATTCCTTCTCCTAAAGGTCTAGCACTCTGTCCCGGTTGGAGATCTGGTAAGCCTAATTTTACCTGCTTTCCATCAGTCACATGAAACCCTGAAGAAATCAAATGGACTGGAATGAATGTTTGTTTGGAAGCCAACCCAACAATTAAGATCCTCAGTCGTTTCGAATGAGGAGTTAGGAAATGCTGAAATGTTCCCAGAATGTTCTGGTTTTGTTGTGTTTGTTTTCCAGGAAAAATAGAAGTTAGCCAGTTGGTTTCTTCTGAAGATGTTTGCTGACGTAATCTTGCTGCCCTTTCTATGCCCTAAACTAAGAATTGTTTCAAGATTCTTTTCTTTTCTCAAGATTCAGAAGATTCTAGTCTTTTGCTATTTTAAGTAAAATAGATACTATATAAAGGCTGCAATCCCATACCCACTTTCCTGGGAGTAAGGCCCATTGAATGCATTGGGACTTACTTCTGAGTAGACATGCATAGGATTGTGCTGTAAGTGCTATTTTACTCAAGACTATTTGTCTGAAAGAGTAAGAAGTTGAGATTAAAGATTGGACTTTATTCCTAGTTAAACTTCATGATAAAACCAAAATGTGCCATTTTATGATCATTGATATGGAACAGGGATGTGGCTAGTTTCTTTATTCTTCAGAGCTGGTGTCTTCTCCAGACATGTAGGCTGGGAATCCGAAGTATATTTGTCAACCATTCCATTGTCCAGTGTCCATTCGTCAACCAAGTGCCCCCCCCCCCACAAGTCTAGATATGATCCATATTGCTGTGATATCTGAACCAGGAAACTATGGTTTGTGGAGGCATGCTGCCTACAAACTAGGATTGCAAACCATGGTTTGATCCTGGTTTGCAGACTTGGATTGTAGCAAATATTCAGATTAGAGTTTAGATACCACAACAAACTGTGATTTAACAATCCAGGAAGTTTTCTGTGAAACTGAATATGCACAAGCAAGAAGGGAGTGCTCAAAGTCATAGCTTGTTCCCAATCCAGCAAACCATGGTTTTGTTGGATCAGGAATGTGTTACCTGACCTGGGCTACAGTTACTTTAATTTATGTTTCTTTATTAGTCTATCAGTTTGTGTGTTGCTTTACTGAGTGCAGATTTGAAGATGATACTGTGATCTGACAGAAGCATCAGTAAGACTTTGCCCTTTCAGCTTTTTGTTGTTAATTCAGCTGTATATGTAACTTTAAATGGATACCCTGACTCTGTTCAACATTCAGCATATCAACCTGGATGCTAATGAAGTCATGTAGTATACATATATATAGCTGTTTAACATCTGTCCCTGTATTTCTAGGTATTCCATTGCAACACAACCCCTGCTAATTACTGCTTATAGCCTTTGCTTACAATTGATCACTGCACAGTACAGGTTTCGGTCCACTGATTTCTCTGATCAATAGTATGCTACTGCTGCCTTTATTTTATTATCTCTTGAAAAAAATGTGTGGTCCAGGCCTTACAGTTTGTTTCATTCGTTTATGAGTCTGTCAGTCATGCAGATCTTGCATGGACAAGTTGGCACCGGGAACTTGCAGTGTCACTGTATTTTCTGCTAACGTGTAGGAATTTAAAGTTAAAGTGGTCCGGTTTGTCAGAGTTTTGGTAATTCCTCAGTTGAAATGATGGGATATGTATGTGGCTTGCAGCCCAATCCTATTAAAAGCCCCACGCTCGGATGCAGCAGCTCTGGGGCAGGCTCCGCTGCATCCAGTCCCCGGTGGAGGCCTGCTGGTGCTTGGTCTCCACGCCGGCGAGACAGGCCTCTGCGCTGTTGCGACATGCTTTACGCCATGTTTGCGACAGCGTGGAGCCCAGTCCCTCCAGCAAAGGCAGGCATAGAATTGGGCTCTCAGTTTCATTTCAGTTCTGAAATATCTATCACAATTAGACACCAGATTTTTCCCTAAGGTAAAGACGTAATTTATTGCAGAATGCTAAGGACAGAAGCTTCCAGATGTGGCTTCTTTTTATAGTTCTACAGCTGCAGTATCAATTGGAACCTGTTTCTCTCCTTTTGAGGCCAGTGCAGATGCAATATTGCCCCTCCTTAAGCCATAGTTAAATGAATAGGCCATGGAATGGTGCATTTCTTCCCAGTCTCCTCTTGAACACCCTTTCCTTGACACACTTATCTCTGGTTTGGTGTTAACGTCTGCAACAACAGTAACCAAACTTCATTCCTGGATCATTACTTATAACCGTATTCAAATGTTGATTATAAATCCTAGGTCAGGATGGTACCCTAGGTAGTGTTAACAATTATTAACATTAGTGCACGGGTGGCGTAGTGGTTAAGAGGCTGAAATGCAGACCGAAAAGTAGGCAGGACAGCAGTTCAAGACCCGAGTACCGCACGACGGTGTGAGCTACCGTCTTCAGCCCCAGCTCCTGCCAACCTAGCAGTTCAAAAGCAATAAATTGCAAGTAGATTAATAGGTACTGCCTTGGTGGGAAGGTAACAGAGTTCCATGCACCTCGGCGTTGAGTCATGCCGGCCACATGACCATGGAAGTGTCTTCAGACAGCGGTGGCTCTTCGGCTTTGAAACGGAGATGAGCACCGCCCCTAGAGTCGGTAATGGCTAGCTTTCGAGTGAGGGGAACCTTTACCTTTATCAACAATCTGTAGGTATGGGCAATCATGCTTGAGAGGAAGGAGCTGGAGATAGGGGGTCATAGTTGAAGGAAGAGCAATGCTACATCTTCACTGGTGGCAACTCCTCAGATAAAGGATGGAGACTTGAAGCATAACTGTCTGTCTGTGTGTAGTAATGCTGAGCTAGAGGAACACTGGACAATGCAGAGTGTCGGCATAATGTATGTATGAGACCAAGCTCATTATGGCTTTTAATGTCTTATTTGTAATTGTCAGTCAAATGTTAATAGACTTTTTGATAGACTTTTAAAAGTCTTAATCTAGAATGGAATCTGGTGTGTCTAACTTCTACTGGATGGTGAAGTTGTGTTTAACCTATTTGATATTAAGCAGCTTTGTTGGAGTTGTGAAAGTCACATTCAGCTTCATTTGTGGTGTTGTTAATAGAGTAAATATATCAATTAAGCCTTTTTGGGGGGGGGGTTGTGAGAAGAAGCAATTACAGCTGCAGGGTTGACTGCATTGTTATTTATTATCTGGAAGTGGAGGTCACAATTCCGTAGAGACATCGCCTTAATTTCTACTCTGAAAAAAAGTAGATGGACCGTGCCTGCCCAAGTACTGAGATCCCTCCTCTTCTTTGCTGTCTGAGGAGTGGTAGATGGGTGGGTGAGCATGCAAGATGGGGCCTTGTCAATCATGGAACCATGGCTGTGGCATGTCCTCCTGAAGGCAGTGGGGGTGAGGGGTGGTCCGTTTGGATGCATCACTCATTGCCTGTTTCAGAGCCAAATGATATATCACGTTAAATGTGTCATTTGGGCTCTGTGTTGTTGTTGTTGTTGTTGTTCAGTCGTTAAGTCATGTCTGACCCTTCGTGATCCCATGAACCATATCCCGCCAAGCCTTCCTGTCCTCCACTATCTTCCTGAGTTTGCTCATTTTCATGTTCGTTGCATCGGTGATGCTGTCTAACCATCTCATCCTTTGCCTTCCCCTTCTCCTTTTGCCTTCAGTCTTTCCCAGCATCAGAGTTGTTAAAGTTAAAAAGCATGAGGGCAAAGCGATCGTGACTGTGGGGATGGGGTATTTAACCCTTTTGCCTGTGGTATGGTCCTGACAAAAATTGTTCCCCCAAAGCCACTTGTAGCCCCAGTAGAAAAGCTTCCATTGGCATCAATAGAAGATTCTGTCCCAATGCTAACCGTGGCTTTCGAAGAGCATCATTCTGCTGGTACCGCAATGCAGGTCCTACGCGGTAATGGTTTCCTCTTTGCAAGCCGTGGTCCTGATTCCCCCCCCCCCCCCGGGGAGCTGCTGTTTAATTTAAAAGGAATATAACTCAGGGCCAAACTGTACATTTAATGCGACATCATCTAGATTGGTCCTCAGTGGGCCTTTGGGGAGAAACAATGGTTGTTGGATTTATTACTGCCTGTGCCGCTATATTCTGGGGTTGAGGGGTTTTGTGAGGTTTTTTTTAACTGTTTTATGACTTTGTGAAGTTTTGTGTGGCGTGCTGTATTTTATTCATATTTTTTCCTTATGGTTTTTACCATGAGAGGTTTTCTGACAAAAAAGGCAGGATAGAAATGGTTTTAATAAATAAAATACGGAGAGCCATAAGTCTGTTCTGGGAGATTGTTGTGCTTTCTGGAGCACGTTTCTAAACCACGTTCAAAACCTTCATGTGGAACACTTCAACGAAATGTGAAAATGATAGAAAAATCAGTCCCGTTCTCAGTGAACATGCACCTTTGAACTGTAAGTTGGAGTTCAGGGGCTCTTTGCTTATCCTAGGTAATATGTTAGACCTTTCTCAATGGTGTAGACGTTCTCAGTGCCACATCAGCATTCTGGGGAAAACAGTACTGGTCCATCTCACCGGGTTGTTATGACGACGTAAAAAGATACATGTGAAGTGCTTTGAATGCTTTAAAGTGCTGTAGAAATGCTATGAATGATTGCTGATCACAGGCTAGTTTTCAAATCATTCTATGGAAACTCTTTCAGCTGAATTAGTGTCTGCTTCATGGTGCGAAGATACACTTGGTGGATATGACACCTGGCTATGAAATTTCCGTCTCCACCTAATCTGCTTCTATCTGCCCAAACCATGTGCATCACCTGCAGATCTGTGGTTGCTAATTGGTTTGCTCTTTTGTCATCAAATGCACACCTGTTGGAACAGTACCGGTTTTTGAGGCCATGTAGAAGTCTGCCTGTGAAATCCTATGTACACTTGTTGGGGATCAAGTCCCATTGATCTCAGTGGGTCTGACGTCTGAGTAGACATGCCGAGGATTGTACTGTATAGGCAAGAAGGGAAACAGTTCTATTGACAAAAAAGGGAGAACTGAGCTTTACTGCAGAGTACTTGAAAAGACAGTGACATGCAAACCTTTGTTGTATCCTGCAATAAATGAAAAGAGTGAAAGCTTAGAAGGGCTTTTAAAGGAAAAAATAGTACGGTATTTGGGCGGAGGGCAAGAGAATGAAAACCTCCCTACATCACAAAGTACCTGCTTGTTTCCTCTGATATCTGTGAACATAACGTGACTCTTGAAGAAGAACTTTTTGAAACGTATGCTGGTTTTTTGTGGTTCTTTTATAGAGCAAACTTGGAAATGTTGTTGCTTCATACAAGTCAGAAGAAGAAATCAGAACCTTTATTGACATTTAACCAGCATACAAGTCTGAACAGCTCGTCTCTTTCTAAGTATCAAAGCCTGGGTTCACAGTATATTTCTTATTGAAGTGCACTACAGTCAATGTAGAATTCAAGAGGGAATGAAATTAAGAGAGCATGCTTCCGGATTGCTGCTGCCATAAACATAATAGACACATCGTTTGTTTGGAGTGCAGTGCAGGCTTTTGTGGAGTGGAGGCAGAACTCACTGCCTGCCCTCAGTACAAGGCAATATAGTATTGGCTCAAAGTGTGTTTGCACACTTCATTGTGTCAGTTGTGCTAGAATATAGATAGAAAATAGGCCTATGAAAATGAGAGAAAAAGATAAAAAATATACAAGCAAAATGAATTAGATAGCATTTAACACCATTGTTATTTAAGAGAATGGTCCAAAAACAGGATAAGCCAAGGCTACTTATTATTATTATTATTATTATTATTATTATTATTATTATTATTATTATTATTAATAATAATAATAATAATAATAATAATAATAATAATAATAATAATAATAATAATAATAAAGCCAGAATGATACTGGATGTATATCCTTTCATATATCATCACTAGAGTGGGTGTATGTTCGTTCGGGGGGAAAGAGGACATTAGTTCGGAGGAAGGGGACATCACTAGAGTGAGTGTAGTGGACAGTGGGCAGCGCCCGTTCGTCCCCTTTCTCCGGTGAAAGCGGCGCGGGCCGCAATGGGCCTCCTTGGATGCACGCCAGCTCTGTAGCAAGCGTGCTTCCGGGGAGACTGTGTAAGATTGGCCCGGGCATATGCCCGGGCATAGAATATTGGCGCAACCCAGAGCCGATAACCCAGCCCTGGGCTGGCCAATGGCCCCACCTCTCGCCACCTCTGCCCACCCCATTTATGCCTGCCACGCAAACTTGCACAGGATTGCTCCGTAAGTCCTAGAAAATAATGTCTTAAACATGTTTTTTATCCATGAAACCACCTGCCACATTTTTCTCAACCATTCATTAGTCTTCTGATATATTGCCAATACTACTCTAGCTGTCCATTACGAACCGTTGACTAATCCATGGTGTTTTCGTACCCACAGACACTTCTAGATAACACAACAGAACTGCAGATAGACTTAGTGGGGTTTCATAACTAATTATTTCCCTAATAATCCTTGGAATGCTTTTCCAATATGTTTATACCCTCCTGCAGGTCCACAATATGTGAAAGAAACTGGTACCTGCAGATCTACATCTTCTGCAAAGCCCTGTGCAATTGGCATACATTTTTTCTCAATCTGGCAGGTGGGTAATGCCAATAAAACAAAGATCTTTAGAAATGTCCTTTGGTGGCTCACTCAGGGTATCATTTGGACCAGTTTTACGGATATATTCCCTGCATTTGTCAGTGAGAGTCATTTTTGGATCCCTGTCCCATGATTGCTTATCCCTGATGTCTTGTGCTTCTATTTTCATTACCGTTACACACATTTTACACAGCAGCGTTACACACACCTTTTACACTTCCTATTCATCACATCCTTTTCACATCATGAATGGCCTATAAATATCATGTGATCATTTAAATTTTAGTGATTTGAGAATTCTAATTTGCAACTATTAGGAAACGGGAAAGAAATAACCACCTATCTTATCTCTCAGCTCATGAAGTATAATAAGTTGTCCAACAATAAAAAAATCTATAAAGTAAATGATCCTGCCAAGCTGAAACATCATATGTCTCCTAGCCACTTTGAAGTCTCTTGTCATAATCGACATTAGGAGAAATTTCTAGACAGCTATCGCAGCTGCAATCGCCTCATTCTTTGGGGCTTAGCCCTATCCTGTTTTTGCAGCCACATCCAAGTAGATAATTATGGGATATTTGCACAGTCCTGCTTCAAGGTCCAATGAGCATCATTACCTTGTAATTTACTGTTGATTCTTCTGCAGGCTTACAGCAAAGTCATGCTGACGTACAGCAGCTGAGAACCTTTGCCATTGACTTTGCACAGGCAAAAGCGTTTTCGGCTGCAATCCTATATGTACTTTCCTGGAAGCCAAGCCCACTGGACAGAATACTTCTGAGTAGATGTGCATAGGATTGTGCTGCTAGTCACTGAAAGGCAAATTTCAGCTTGCTACATGAGAGGCAGTATCCAGAAAAATCCAGCTCCCATAAATTAGGTTCTATGAAAGAAACAAGCTACAATACAGATTGAGTATCCCTTATCCGGACTGCTTGGGACGGGAAGTTGTCTGGATTTCGGATATGTCTGGATTTTGGAATATTTGCATAAATATAATGAGATCTTGGGGGTGGGAACCAAGTCTAAACACAACATTCATTTATATCTCATATACACCTTATACATATAGCCTGATGGTAATTTTATGCAATATTTTTAATAATTTTGTGCCCCAGCATGTCTTGTGCTATGCTAGAAAAAAAAACAGGTGCTAGAAAAAAATTTTTTTTAAGGCATAGCCCTCAAAATATCTGGATTTCAGAATAGTTTGGATTTTGGATGTCTGGATAAGGGGTAATCAACCTGCAATAGTTAGTCAGAGAAAGAATATTCAAATTAGTTTTCTTACTGCTCAGCTGATTTGTGTAGCAACGCCTGGGCACCCCTTTATTCATGAAATATGTCCCATTGTGAATTACTAGGAAGTGTAAGAGTCTTGTAAAAATAGGCAGAATAAATTCTTGCGTTATATTGCATCAAGGTAACAGCATCGCTTATTAGAAGTGCATTCCTGAACTTTTAAGTACAGCCATTAGTAAAGAATGCTGTATCGTTCAAGCATTGCACTTTCAGATTAATCATGTTTTAAGTTTCCTGCAGAGTGAAAGGCTATGAATACAAATAGAGAGAACTGTTAACAACAGACTAATAAAATTCTGGGTGTGGGAGCTACTCAACAAAGCCAGCAGGGAGTCTTGGTGCAATTTAAAGACAAAGAGTTGTATCCAAAGAAAGTTAGTAATGACTAATGGCCCAATCCTGTCCTCTGCTAGCCCACAGCATGCAGCACTGCTGATGCAGCATCCACTGCATGCTGTGGGTTGGCTGGGGACCAGGCCAGCCTGGAGAGGAAAGTAAAGAATTTTTTTACTTGCCTCCTTGGCTGCTCTGTTGTCCCCAGTGGGCCTACTCAGAGCTTTCTGGCTGGTCTAGCTCGGGTAGGCCAAAGGGGGCAGGTCTGGGCCAGGTCAGGGGAGTTAGGATTCGGTGTGCACAGCTGCTGCTGAGCTCTACCCCTCGCTCTTACCACCCCAAAACCACACTGCCCCCACTGCAAGCCAACAACTGCTGGTGGCGGGTTTGCTAATTGCGGCTGAAGGTGCAAGGCCCAGGGTGCCTCATACTACTGGCAGCTCTCCACAGAATGGAGGAACTGCTACCACACCAGCGGCCACGAGATATGCTAGCGAACCTTGCGGTCCACTAGTGTATCTTGTGGATAGGATTGGGCTGTAAGTCCCATTAGCATGTCAGAAGCAAGCCCCATTGAGTTCAATGGGACTTACTCCTGGGAAGGTGTGTCTAGGAATGCAATGTAACAGCCCAATCCTAACTGGGCTTCATGACAGTGGAACAGTGGTTACATGGCGGCGCTCACAGTGTGCTGCCAGCAGCCATGGGCGGAGTGGGGAGATGACGCGGGTGGGGAGGAGGGCGAATTGGGCCCAGGAAGGGGGCGGGCTCGGTGGCAGCAGCACCTGCTGAATCCTAACCCCCTTCCCAGGCCCAATCCGTCTTCACAGGTCCACGTGGTCCTGTGCCAGTGATATTGCTGCCGCAGGTCCAGGTTGACTCATGGCAGCAGCGGGGTCTTACCCTCCCCCGCAGAGGCATCCAGTTGTCAAAACTCCCCTGCAGGATGCAGTGGATGCTATGTTGGCGCCGCTACATCGCCATGCAGGGAGTTAGAACTGCCAATCTGGCTTCAAGCCAAACTGTACATTACTGGGAATGTGTAAATAGGTCCAGAAGTTCTTGTTTTTGCTTTAAATAGAACATGGAGGGGGACAAAATGGGAGGAAACTGCAATGGAAGGGGGGAGGCCCTTAGAACATTGTCATCCAGTAGAAACCCTTTTTCTCCTATAAATGGTGTGTGGGTGTGTCTGGACTGGAACTTCAGAAGGACAAAAACCTAAAACCCCACCCCATATTTCCCCCCCCTGTTTTGCACACTTTCCTACCTGCTCTGTAAACAATAAAAGGAAAAGAAAAACATATGGCACTTTTCGGACACCATCCTGATTTATTGTGGTATAAACTTTCAGTTGTCAAGGGCCCACTTCGTCAGCCGCAAGAAATCTGTTAATTCTTAAATTGCTACAAGATCTTTTGTTGTTGTTGTTACTAGTTTTCTTGGGAATGTGGTAATGTTTGTTTGTTTATTTATTTATTTTATAGGATTTATACCCCGCCTTTCTCCCACAAGGGCAACCAGGGCGGCTTACAATTAAAACATTAAAATACATATATACATTTAAAATCAAGAATTAAAACAATTAAAACAATTAAAACAAACAGCCCCAGTGGGTCATCCACATTTACATCCAATGTTATGGTCTTTATCTTCCAGTTTATATGCCTTGTAGAATGATGTAGAAATGGAGTTGGGGATTCATATGAGAAATTTATTCTGCAATTGAAAATAATATGAAGGAGGAGGATAGCGGATGTGACAATACCTGGAGATGCGAGAAACTTAGGTGAAAACTGGAAGTGGTTGTAAATTAGGGTTACCATATTTTCCCAACCCCAAACCGGGACATCCCCCCCACAGCCCCCCCAGTCAAATAATTAATTAATTAAATAATTAAAAAAAATAAAGTGAAAAAATAAATGAAATTAGAAATAATTTTCACACTAAAGGGGGCGCAAAGCACGTCCGAATTTTTTTAATTATTTAATTAATTTCCCCATTAAGACATAGTGATAATAAATAATTTTTGTGCCCCCCTACTGCTGCGCGAAGCGCGCTCAAATTCTCTAATTATTTAATTATTAAAATTTAAATACATTAGCTTTTTTACTTACCTTTGCTGCTCCCCGCGCTGCTGCTGCTGCTGCTGCTGCTGCTGCTGCTCCTCATCCCCGTGTCCACAGCAGTACCGGCAAGCAGGAACGGGCAGCTGCAGGCTGACCCGGTTTCCCACCAGCACCGCACGGAGCCGCTGGGAGACCGGGCGAAACACAGCCTGCTTGCCCGGTCTCCCCGGCACCTCATGGAGCCACTGGGAGACCGGGAGAAATACAGCCTGCTTGCCCGCGCCGTGCGAGCCTGCCGGAGGCTTGTGCCGCGCGGGCAAGCAGGCTGGCCCAGTCTCCCCGGCACCGCACGGAGCTGCTGGGAGACCGGGCGAAACACAGCCTGCTGTCGTTCGCCCGCTCCCTCACTGGCTCCATGCCGGTGAGAGAGCGGGTGGACGACACCCGCTCGCTGCCGCCATCTTCTTTTTTTTTAAACTTACCCGGGCGCCGGCAGCATGCATCTTGGATCACGTGATCCAAGATGCATGCTGCCGGTGCCCGGGTAAGTTTTAAAAAAAAGATGGCGGCGGCGGCAGCCATTCGTTCCAGAAAACCGGGCCGGGACAGAACCGGGAATCATGGCCGATTCCCGGGACTTTCCCTGCCAAATCGGGACGAATGGTAAGCCTATTGTAAATTACTGTGGAGCGGTGATCTAAAGCTCGGGGAGGCCTGCGGAGGGGTCCGCGGGCCTCCCTGCACCCCCTGGAAGCCGTCAGGACCCCCGGTGATGTAAGGGCGACCACTTTTTCCCCCAGCAGCGGCGCGATTCCTGGGATCGCTACCGCCACTGTCTCCACCCATGCAAAGACTCAGAGATCTCCCCACCTTGCAGGGAGAATGTTGAGAACCAATGCGCTACAGCAAGTGGCAGACTGTTCCAGTGCCAGACAACTCTTGCAGTTAGGAAATTCTTCCTTAGCTCTAGCCTAAATCTATTTCCCCATAGTTTTAACCCATTGGTTCTAGTCACAGTCTCCCCTAAGATGCGCAGCCGAGCTCCACGCGCCTTGGTAATTTAAAAGACACAGTGACTTTTTGCTTGCAACAAAAGTGGAAACTTTTGACTTTCCAATGGGTATGATTTCTTGAGGGTACTAATACTTAGATAATCACATAAACCTGCTTTATACTGAGGAAGAGACTGAGAGTGTGAATGAATAATGGTGATAATAACAGAGTTTGAGTCAGATGTTTTAGGCCCACTGGTAATTTTCTATATGTTTACAGCTGTACTGTAGACGTCGTGGTTTAGCCTGCACTTTAGCGAAGTATTTTCTGTCATTCTGGTTTTCTTAAGAATTTCAAAAGAAAAAAGAGAACCCATCTAGCAAGAAGTCATATCCCTCTTTTGCTGGGGATGTGAAATGTAAACCACTCCCTCTGTAAATGTGCATCTGTCTGCAGTTGTGGGTAACTTGTTAGATTATTTATCTACGTTTGCCAAAGCAAATCTTTGACAGTCCTCCTGCTTTCCCATGAATTACATTTTTTCTCTCCCCAGAAATATTTTCTTTTCATAAAGGCCTTGAAATCCCACCTACTAGGGGATTTAATAGGAAGTTTATTGAACTGTATATTTTCCTGTGGCTTTTAAAAAATCCTCCTAAAAAGGCATTGTCAGAGCAACAATGATTCTTTTGGAGATGGGAATGGAAATCCTGTAAAAGAGGTTTTCTTAACACTTGGAGAAAAATGTAAATTATATTGGCAGGGATCCAAAGAACTACTTAGGGGTTTGCTCTGGCTGAATGACTAGCTGACATCTTCCTCCCCCCATGTAGTAATACAAACAAACTTTGAAGCTCCCCTTAATTTCAAAAGTAGTGCATAAGAGTGGCATGTGGGGCTGATATTCAAGAAAACCAACTGCGCCCCCCAGTTTGGGAACCACTGGCATAGAGGTTTAGTGGCTGTGGATGAAGGATCATTGAACATGGCAAACTTTGCCCTTCTCTGGCAAGCTTTGTCTTGATGATGCCGGAAGATGGTGATCTCTTGGCTTGTCACTTTACCGGTATATTTTTTATCTATTTTATTTAAAGAATTTCTACCCCGCCTTTCTCCCAACAAGGGCAATCAAGGTGGCTTACAGATAAAACGTTAAAATACATATATACATTAAAAATGATTAAAAACAAGTAATTAAAACAATTAAAACAAACAGCCCCAGTGGGTCACCTATATTTACATTTGTTAAAAAGCAATTTGTTAAAAAGCCAGCTCACCATGTCAGACATCGAATGCCAACCTGAATAAAAATATCTTGAGGCCCCGCCGAAAAGTCTCTAAGGAGGGAGCCATTCTTAATTCCAGGGGGAGGGAATTCCATAATTGGGGTGCTGAGAAGGCCCTATTCCACGCCGCCATCCCCCTCACCTCTGTCAATGGCGGCACGGTTAACAGGGCCCCACCCTGATGACCTCAGAGTACGGGTCAGATTATAAGGAAGGAGACGGTCCCTCAAATACCCTGGACCCGAGCCGTTAAGGACTTTAAAAGTCAAAACTAGCACTTTGAATTGTGCCTGGAAACGAACCGGCAGCCAGTGTAGCCACTGAAGCAACGGTCCGACTGAGTCGAATTGACAAGACCCGGCAACCACCTGGGCAGCCGCATTCTGCACTAGTTGCAGTTTCTGAACAGTCTTCAAAGGCAGCCCCACATAGAGCGCATTGCAGTAATCTAATCTAGATGTCACTAGGGCCATGATGGCAAACCTATGACACGCGTGTCACAGGTGACACGCAAGGTCATTTTGGGTGACACGCCAGCGTTTCTCCCAGGGCCCCGACACACCTTACGTTTTCGCAGGCTTGTCTTGAACATTTAGGACAGGGATTTTGGCAGACCTCTTTCAAATTATTATCTAGTAAAACTCAGCAACAAAAAAGTCACTTTAAATAAAAGTCATGTTAAATAAAATGCAACGTGTTCTATAGTTGTTTTCAGTTCAGTTCAATTCAAAATTACTATTAAAAGTAGCAATAGTCAAAGTACTATTAAAAGTTGGGGGGGGGGACACACCAGCAGAGTCAAGTTAGGCATTTTCAAAACTTTTGACACACCAAGCCCAAATGGTTTGCCATCACTGCACTAGGGCATGGGTCAGGCCAGGTCTGCACAATCCAAGTACGGTCGCAGCTGGTGCACCAGCCGAAGCTGGGCAAAAGCTCCCCTGGCCACAGCCGCCACCTGGGAATCCAGGAGCAGCTGCGCATCCAGGAGAACCCCCAAGCTGCGGACCTGCTCCTTTAGAGGGAGTGCAACCCCATTCAGAGCAGGACGATGGTCTAATACCTGAGTCATAGACTTCTGAACCAGAAGAACCTCTGCCTTATCAGGATTTAATTTCAGCTTATTTGCCCCCATCCAGCTCCCAACTGCCTCCAGACAGGACATTCAGGACATTGACCACCCCCTTGGAGTCGGGTGGAAAGGAGAGAAAGAGTTACGTGTCATCAGCATACTGATGACTCCCTACCCCAAACCCTGGATGACCTCTTCCAGGGTATAGTCACCCTTTGGGTATTTGCTGCCCCCTACCAGTTTTCTCAGGAACTGCTTTTCAGCATCACGCCTGGCTTGTTTTCCTGTCCTAGAGGACTTTGTACATTTTTGCGCCGGGCCCTGAGTCTTGCCATGTTGCCTTTGCTTTCACCTTCTATGTGCCTCTGGTCCCCATTCTCTAATGCATCTTGACAGGTTACGCTGCCCTTGTCTATTCCTCACTCTGTTTATGATCTCCACTGCTGGTTGCTGCACACTGATATTTGCTTCATGGCATAGCAGGGCTTCATTTTTCTTCCTCCTCTCATTTTACAATACCTTGACTTTTTCCTCACCCTTTACAGAGGCCTGCAGCATTTCTCAATATTTAAGCTCCTGCAGATTCCCATATATCAGCATTAAAAAAAAATTGGAAGGAAGAATCTCTTTGCAGTGAAGATACTGGGCTGGCATTGGAAAGTGGGTCTTGAGCAATCTCTGGAAAGGCGACTATCAAATGTGATATATGGAATCAGTAGCTTGTGGCTTTAGTTCCTGCTTCTGCTATAGGCTACCCTTGTGAAAGACAAGCAGCCTCTTGAGTCTTGACTCCTAGTCAACAAACACAACAATGGAGCTGCATCTCGCCGCCATGTAACCTGCCAGGGAGCTGCTCCTTGGCCCAAAGTGCTTCTGTGGCTTGCTCTGGGGCAACCCTGACATTTGTTACTCCTCTGGGTGGAAGTAGCTGAGTTGCAATGGCAGTGCCTGGTCAGAGCACCTCTGGAGGCTTCCCTGATCACGCTTGTGACTGGCAACTTCCACAGCTATGACTGTATGAAGCTGTTTCAGAATAACCCAAAGCATTGGTTCCTCGACCCCAATACTGTGTCTTTGGACTGGCTACAGCTTTCCAGAGTCTCAGGCCCAGGCCTTTCCCAGCTCTGCTACCTGAGATCCACTGGAAGTGGTAGGGAGTAGGCCTTCCTTGCCCTTCCTGCAGCGCCAAGCATGTGTTCTCCTACTGGGCAGTGGATTTTCTCCAAAGCATTCTGCTTGCCTGAATGGGAAAACACAGAGCTGTGTCTGCTTATTCACACTCTCTGTCCTGGCAGGCAGAGAGAAAGAAAGGCCTTGACTGGCAAGCCATAGTGCTCTGCTATTGTTCCTCGGATGGGGAAATGGCAATAAGTGCCAGTTGCTAAATGTCTGGGATGCAGTCCACACATGTCAAACTGAGGGAAGACAAGTCGATAATATTTTTGTCCAAAAAGTGAGTGGCTTATTATGTTCTGGAATGATAAAGCCCAAGATATAAATCTGCCTTATGCCAAGGTCTGCTGCTTCTGCCCATCTTGCTCGGTATGGTAACCAACAGCAGATCCCCAGCCCTTCCTGGAGATGCCGGGACTGAATCTGGGACCCTCTGCATGTAAAACGGAGGCTATTGAGCGATGGCTCCATAAGATAACATACTTATCATATGCCTTATTTATTACAACTGATATAGGACATTCCAGTGACTTGTAAAATGCTATGTAGTTTTTCATGCTTTAAAACAACTACAGTGCAAACCATTTTTCAACAACTGTGTGGCCAGCTTCCCTTCTGCAAAAGACAGCTTCCAAAAGAGGTACAGTATTCCCTAGGTAAAGGATTCATGCGATCTGGCACTTCTTTTAATCAGATAACAGTAACATAATGCTAGTGGTGAGTCGGGATGTTTCCATTTAAAGTCTCACCTCACAAAGGGACATTAAGCAAATGGTCTCCCACTCTACTCTGCATCTGTAATATTGGGAAAATAAAAATAGTGATGTATCTTAATATGTTGTTGTATAGACAGTGATATACAATGCATATGATGAAGCACCTGGATCATATAGGAAAAGCAATCTCTCTCTCTCTCTGTCAGCCCAATCCAACGGAAATATCCGGCGGGTGGCCCAGGGCCGCCTGCCGGATCCCATGCTCGCTCTGCGCCACTCTGGGCTCTCTTTCCCCAGAGGTCTACTTTGGGAGGTCTACCTTCCCCCGGTGTAGAGCTGGGAAGCTACAATGGGCCTCCTCGAATTTCCGCCAGCTAAATAGTTGGCAGAAGTCAGAGGAGGCCATGTAATGGCCTAGCTGGCTTGAACGGGGACGGGGATATGGCGGACGCCATCCCTGCCCCCTCCCGTGCTGGCACGGCCGTGCTGACGCCATCCCTGCCCCTTCCCTCACTGCCGGGACCGTCCATGCAGCTGCTGGGGGATTGCTTATCTTCCTCCAGCGGCTGCATGGGAGTTCCGGTGGCGGAGTAAGGGCTGCCGGTCTAGCGCCAGCCACCCTTACTTGAGTGTCATCGGAAATGTGCCTTATGGCACATTTGCGACAGCTTCCGGTGGCGGAGCGCTCACTCCGCCACCGGTTATTTGCGCAGGATTGCACTCTCTGTGCGCGTGCACACACACACACTCTTTTTGTTTTACTTGCTGCTATTAACCCAGCATCTTGCGATTTTGTTGTTGTTATCCGCCTGTATAGTTGTATAGTAAAGAGCTGTTCACATTTTGGGGTTTCTCTCTATTTTTCTTTCTCTTCCATCAGCTTAGCCTCCTCTTTTCCTCCCTGCAAGTATATTACATTTGTAGGTAACCTGGGGCTTCAGTGTGCCAGAGAAGTCTCAGGCTGTAATTATCTCCTGGTGTTATGCTTTTGAAAGCGAGCTTTCACAGTTCTTGACATGAAAACCTTTCAGTGGAATTACAACTTTATAGTGAATTAAAAAGTTGTATTTTCCCATGTTTGTAGAATGTGGAGAATGTAAGGTTATCAAGTTGTTGAGGTTTCTGTGTGTTTTGTTTGTTACCTACCCCTGCTCCTATGCTTTTTGCAGCAGTTTGATCTGTGGGCATTATCAGATTATAAACACTTCTCTCCAGGCTATGAAAAGTGTCCCCTGCTAGTTTTTGAAGATCATGCTTTTATCGAGGGCACAGGACTAGATTGGGCTATATTTTTCTGGTTAGGTGGCAACCTAAGGAGAAGGTGGATTTATTGTTTGGGTTAAATACTGTTGAGTGGCTATCCAGGGCTGCAAAATGGCCAGATCTAGGACAGTGATGGTGAACCATTTGGGCTTGGTGTGTCAAAAGTTTTGAAAATGCCTAACTTGACTCTGCTGGTGTGTCCCCCCCCCCCAACTTTTAATAGTACTTTGACTATTGCTACTTTTAATAGTAATTTTGAATTGAACTGAACTGAGAACAACTACAGAACACGTTGCATTTTATTTAACATGACTTTTATTTAAAGTGACTTTTTTGTTGCTGAGTTTTACTAGATAATAATTTGAAAGAGGTCTGCCAAAATCCCTGTCCTAAATGTTCAAGACAAGCCTGCGAAAACATAAGGTGTGTCGGGGCCCTGGGAGAAACGCGCTGGCGTGTCACCCAAAATGACCTTGCGTGTCACCCGTGACACGTGTGTCACAGGTTCGCCATCATGGATCTAGGAAGAGTTCACCACTTCGCTTGCTCAGAACAAACTTCATCTTGGATACATTAGTCTTGATGAAAAGAAGTGCTTGGTTTTATGGGGGCATTTCACATATTTCAAACTGCCTTTCCATTCCCTTCTCCCTATCAGGAGATAAGATTTATTTATTTATTTTTATTTTTACCCCACTTTCTCCCTGAAGGGGACCCAAGGCGGCTTACAACAAAAATACAATACAATACAAAAAAAAAATACAATACAAAAACCACATTTTAAAACAGTAAAAAACAGTTAATGAAAACGAATAAAAACATCTAAAAATTGATTTAAAAGATTAGTACAATTAAAACAAGAGCATGTTAATCCATACACAAGATCATAGACCTGTTTTTTTGCATTGAATTGATTCAGAATAACTGCTACTGTCTGGTTCTGTACTTGCAGTTGCTAATGTAGGGTTGGATCCCAATCATTTCTTTTCCAGAGGAAGGAGTTCTTCCATCAGAGGACTGGAAACCAACTTTGAATCCAGCCCGTTGTTTAGAATCCTACTTTGCCCATAAGTAGGCATCAGTAGGGTGAAGAAAATGATCTTCTTAACAATCAATGATTTTGGTTGAAAGTGTGACCTCAGTAGCAAATAATCCATCTGTTGTTATTGAATGTGCACTTATTAGTCTCTCTGAAATAAAACTCATTGCGGCAATCAACATTTCTTTAGCCAACCCTTTCCTCTCACCAGTAGCAAGGAAAAAATAGTCAACTGCAATTTGTATCCTAGTTAAGTTCCTTGGCTATAGCCCCAGCCTTTGCTTTTTACTTATTTTAAATACTGATTTACTTCACAATTCTCAGCATATTTACTCAGAGTAAGGCCAAGAGGAATTACTCTTTGCTAGGCGCAGCGGGTTAAACCGCTGAACCATAAGCTGTCGATCGAAAGGTCGGCAGTTCGATTCCCGCGACAGGGTGAGCGCTCGTTGCTTGGCCAGCTCCTGCTGACCTAGCAGTTCCAAAGCATGTCAATGCGAGTAGATAAATAGGTGCCGCTTGCGGGAAGGTAAACAGCGCTCCGTGTTCCAGCTGCATGCTACGCGCTGTGGCAAGGAGAGTCATGCCAGCCACATGACCACGGAGGCGTCTTCAGACAACGCTGGCTCTTCGGCTTTGAAATGGAGATGAGCACCACACCCTGGAGTCGGACACCAATGGACTTAATTGTCAGGGGTCACCTTTACCTTTACCTAAATCCTACTAAAATCAATGATACTTGGTACAAATAACAGTGCATAGGAGGACTGCAACTTTGCAGTCCCATCTTATGCTGGTTTTCTTGGAAGTAAGTACAGCTGATTTCTACGGAGCTTCTTTCCAGGTGCCTGTGCATAGGATTGCAACATTACAGGGCAGTCCTCTGCATGTTGACTGAAAAGTCCCACTGTGTTTTGTAGGGCTCACTCCAATGTACGCACATATAGGATTGCAGCCAAAGGCTCTTAATGTAATATTTCATTTATAAAAAGTGGAGGCATCTTGTAAAACGGGATATAAAAATCAATAATATTATAAAAGAATTAGTAAAACATCTTAGTCTTGCCAAGTCTGAAAAAACTAATCTTTAGCAGTTTGAAAAGGTGAACAATGAAAAGGTGTGCCTAAAATGGATTACGTCTGATCTTCCTAAATAATTGATGATGATGATGATGATGATGATACCATCTAGGATTTATGTAGCACTTTTGAATGTTCAATGTGCTATACCTAGAGTACTGTATCTCAGTAATCCTTCCAACTATTCTAAAAGGCATGTCAGTATCATTTATCCCATTCTGCAGATGGGAAACTGAGGCTAAGAGATAGTAACTAGCTTAAGGCCATCTCATGAGTTCCTGGTCGATGTGAATTTGAACCGAAGACTTCCTGGTCCCCGCTCTCAAGCCCGAGCTACATTGTCCACGTCCGCGTCACGTCCGTGTTCCGTGCATGTCTGGTGTCCCCGCACGGAACACGCACGGAACGCGGACATGGACAATGTAGCTCGGGCTGCAGCCACTTTCACTTCACCAGCTCTCTTATTACCTCTCTGTTTCTTTCAAGGTTGGCAGGATTTTTCCCCCCACCTGTTATGGTTTGGAGATTCCGTTTAAATGAGGGACTGTGTTAGATTGTGCTGGTGCCCCTGGTGTGCCTGACGTTCTGTTTGATCAATGGCCTCTAAGTCCCTTCAGCTTTATTCTGACAGCCGCTCTTGAGCCTCTTTAATAAACACCATTGTGCGTTGCTTAAAAAGGAGCAAACAGGAAACTATTGATTTCAGAGCCTGCCTGCATTACTGAGCTCAATAGTGGATGAACAGAAGGAATCTACTATAGGGAAACCTAATCCTCTGTTCTCGTCAAGCATTTCCCATAGTTTAGTGAGCGGCAGCTATGACAGTGTGCCTATTCTGAAACGGCGCATTGTCCGCTCGTGCGTTTACAGATGCCAAAGCTTTGACATGCAGTGGGTTTTGAACAGATTACTTCTGCTTCTGCATTGCAAAGCTGAAGTCTATTGTGCTGGAATTGAAGGCCATGCTGCTTTATTCTTGCTGCGCGTTGAGGATGAAAGTGGCAATTGAGGTGTGTTCTGTTTACACCCCCCCCCCAAAAAAAAATTGGGCCAACATTAGTAAACAATACAGACTCCACTCATCTGTTGTAGAATTATAAAATCTACATCATACGATTAAAATATATTTTCAGATATTGTGAGTTTGCTCCAAAGGAACCCATCTGTGAAATTCTCGGGCTCTTTTCATGTAGAAGTGCAGCTTCTCTTGGAGAAAGTCTTATTTAGGCTACTTATTTCCCAACTTGTTAAATATTTGCAAGAGCATACATGCAGAATTTACAGCTTCACACAGATAAGTGCTTTTATCGCACCAATTATTTTGGTCAGGCAGCAAGTCTTCAAGTTGCACAGGATTCTTCTTTTTACTGCCTGAAGTTGTGTTTAATAGGAAAACGTTCAATAAAACAGATGTCTGAAATGCTTTTGATACTCTTGTCTGTTTCCTGGAAGGAACCATTACATAATTGAAAATTATCCAGGGACTAGAATTGAGGCTGATTTATTATGCCAAGATATGAACCCCCCCCCCCCCGCTTTGTATTGGATATGCAAGAGTCCTATTACTAACATGACTACTGTATTTGTTGCTTAAAACTCCCTGGAAAGAACCGGGGCAGAAAAACTGGGATTAGTGACCTAATTACAACTTACCTGAAAATTGTATCTTGTTCCTAGTTACATCTAAGGTTAAGACTTTTAGACCCCTTTTCAGAGGAGATCATATAGGCTCACCTACTCACAGATCGCTGCTGCCAAAGCTTGTTTCTTCCACATGGCCTACTTGGTTTGCCATATTACACCTGGCTGGGTGGGTTTGATCCAGAATCTTCATGTTTCACCCAGTGCCTGAGTTCATCCCTTGCTGGCCCAGAAACCAACTATTCTTAAAAAAATCTTCCCAAACCACGATTTCTCAGGGCCGTATTGCTGGGGCTAGAAGGCATCACTCGCTTGTGGTCTTGTTCCCGAAAACAGCTCTGAAATCTCCCTCAGTAACAGAAAAAGGTGGAAGGATGGAAACAGGGGGGCAAGGGACCGAACCAGTAATCCAAGCAATTATTGGCGGGTCGGCTGGCAGAGGGGCTTCCCAGCTGTCTGAGTAAAATTGGTGGGCTACAGACTTGCGGAGCGAGGCGGCACCTGCAGGTTAGAAAACCAAAACACCCAGACCTCGGCCCGCTTGCACTTGTGGCATTCCTGCCTCCTCTTTATTTCCAATTGAAAACCGAGCGCTGCTGTTGGGGCTCAGTTCTGCTCCCATCTCTCAGGTTTCAGACCAATTTGTGCTCTGAGCAGCAGATCTCTGCACTGGGCTGGCTGCCGAGCTCAGGCCCCATGGTGCACAGTCCAGCGCAGAAGGCTGTGTGTGTGTGTGTGTGTGTGTGTGTGTGTGTGTGTGTGTGTGTGTGTGTGTGTGTGTGTGTGTGTGTGTGTGTGTGTGTGTCGCGGGGAGCGAGACCTGCCTTTCGTGACTTTTCCTGTGTCATTTCAGCACTACGATGCTTAATACTGTCTCTTTTCTCCCCCCCTCCACCCCCCCCAGTCTGCAATCTGCTCTCTCCACCCATTCGTCTCTCCTTCACACATTTTTTAAAGGCTACAATTCTGTGCTCACTTGCATGAGAGTAAGCCAGGTGAACTCAGTGGGACTCACTTCTGGGTAAATAGGACCAGGCAATGTGCCTACCTCCCATAAGAAATAAACCAAGAAGGCTACTTTTTATTTAAGAAGTGCTAAATACAGTACATTGCCCCCTGTCTCTCTCTTACTTGGTAGCCATTACTTAGTGATGGCTCCTTGACTCTTTGATCCGCAACAAGGTAGTTCCCCCCCAGACAAGCTCTGAGATGCAGCTTTTAAAATGTTATATTCTTAGTGGGCTATTGTTATTGTTAGTACAGTGCGTAAAAAGTGAACACTTTTACAGACAAACTTCTGCCATCCACGTAGATCTCAAATACAGGCTTGCTTGCTTGTCTATTGGCTGGCTAATTGCAGTTCTTAACCTTGCCCAGGAGTTTGTGATTTTCAAGCCTCGCTGTTATCTCATGCATGCATGTAACATTTTCTAACATTTGTTGACATCTGCAAATTAGCATGGCACAACACTGTCTTGGCAGAGGAGGAAACCTTCTAGTCTTGCTGAAATCAAGCAAACGCTCAAGAAGGTTCCCATTGCTGTTCTGAACATGAGGGCTGGATGGTTTTTACATGTCATCTCTGTTCTCAGATGTAGTGCTTGAAAATAAATGCTGTTCATTGTGATTTATATTGTTTTAATGTTTGCTTTGTATTTTGGTGCTGATGCTGGTTTTTCAGCATGGGCCAGCTGTAGGCATTTTGGTTACTATTAAGAAGATTTGGTTACTGCAAAGTTTGTACAGTATTCTCTTTAGCAATGGAAGGCTAATAATATCACGTTGGGAGTCCTCGGGGGGGGGCAGCAGTGGTGGCATGACCCAGAATGCCTCCCAAGGCAGCCTCGGGGCCCACCGCCTGTGCACATAAGAACATAAGAAGAGCCCTGCTGGATCAGGCCAAAGGCCCATCTCGTCCAGCTTCCTGTATCACACAGTGGCCCCACCAGATGCCTCAGGGAGCACACAGCCAACAAGTTACTTGTATCCTGTCGCCACTCCCTTGCATCTGGTACAAAGAAAACCTACTCCTACAACCAGGAGGTTGCTTATCCCCATCATGGCTTGTAAGCTGTTGCTGCGCTCTTCGCATAGTTTCTTCGGCTGCAGAGAAGTGCAAGATTTCCACGTTTGATTTCAGGACTGCATGAATGAAGAAGCTCCTCTTCGTTCATACAGCCCCTGTAAATCAAACCGGAAGTCCCACAGTTCTGTCTTTGCAGAAACCATGTGAGAAGAAAGAAAAAGGGGGGGTTGATCTACTTTCCGCTCACTTTTAGTGGGAGGAAAGCAGATAAGTGCAGGTTGCACCCGCAGCAGGCTGAAAGAAGGCGGTGGCAGCGGCAGACTCAGGGCACCCCCAACCCGCTGCTCTTGCCCCCCAATGGGCACCCCCAACCCACTGCTCTCTTGCCCCCCCCCCGTAATCTGCCGCTGTTTCAACCCACGTCGCCTCACTTAATGGATAGGCCACCACTGACTCAGGGCTATATGTGTTTGAAGTTTTCAGCTGTAGGTTCTTCAAACCATTTTTACCCATCTGGAGCATTTGGAGTTAAATGCGTACACCTCTGGGCTGGGAGGAAATGGGTTTTAATGTTCCCATCATTTTTACTAGCACCAGATTCTGGGAACCCTGAAGCAAAGCTTTTCACTGCCCCACCCCGTGACGCTCTCTACAGTGCCACCAGTACTGAGGCTTGTAAGACTGCTTCCTCAATCGGTAGTCTCAGGCCTGAAGACAGTGGAACTTCACTAGTTCCTGCTTCTTCCCAGGAAGCAAACTGTAACCAGCCTTTCCCTAGTAGTGGATCATTTCATATTGCTACACTGTTACCCCCACCCTTCCCCGTCTTACCTTGTTGGGGGCATAAGAAAGGTAAATCAGTGGAGACCCCTTCCTGATGTTCCCAGGCTTTCTCTTGAGTTGAACCAGAGGAATATAAATGTAGAATTTGCAGAGGCAACTTATGCCTGAACTAGTGAGGACAGGTCTCCACTTCCACAAGGTCTCTCTAATGGTTAGAGAGCCTCACCCCACCACCATTTCCACTAGACGTATGGCAGCGCAATCCTATCCAACTTATGCCACCGGTGTAACCAGCGGTGCAGCGAGAACTGGAGGCCCCAGAATGGAAAGGGGATTCATTCAAATCCTCTCCAAAGGCGGATTCAAAGGGGATTTGAATCCCCTTTCTGTTCTGGGGCCTCCCGTTCTCGCGGCACCGCTGGTTACACTGGTGGTGTAAGTTGGATAGGATTGCGCTGTAAGTCTGGGTGGCACTGAGTGGAGCCCAAATCTGAAGCTGCTATATGATTGTAGAGCATGGGCCTGAGCACTTGGAACGGAGGGCAGGATTGTCATGTTCCGATCAAAATCCAAAGCCCTTTTCTTGGACATATTCAGGATTCAGTTGCAAAGAAGGCAGGGGTTTTTTTGCATATCCATTTAACTGTGAATGAATATTCAGGTTTTAGCTGTATGATGGTTTGCCAGCCGTAAACATTTGCTCAGTCAGAATATTTGATTCCAGATCGAATAGTAAATTTCCTTGTAAGTGACTATGTCCAAACGCACAGTCAAGCAGTACAGTGCTTGAAATCACAATGGGATCTATGCTAAAAGCTTCTTTTGGGCCAGCTTTAGAAAAGAGAGGTAATCGGAGTAATTTCGGTGTTGGATTCATTTCAGGAAAGCCATTAATATAACAGCTCTCCGGTGCTGGCCACCTAGTTTTGGAGTAGCTGATTGTCTTGCTAATTTATTGGGTATCCACTTGAGAAAAATACAGATATAGACTCTTAATAGTTTTTAGAAACGTCAGGGTTAGAGACAGGGTTAGGTAGAAAAAAAGAAACGTTTTATTGGCTGAAACTGTGGGTCACTGTCTGGCTCTGTAGCTTACCCCTTTGAATAATTCTCTGGCTACACTGGTGCCAGTCAGCTTCTGAATACAAGGTACTGATATTCAGCTTTTGAAGCCCATCATATACAGCAATGCCACCGTTAACATGGGGAATACATTCCCCGAAAGTCGAGCATTGCACAAAACAGCACTATAGGATACCCATTAATTTATTAGGCGGGAAACCACTGCTTGGCCTAGAATGCACTGCTTCCATTGTGTGGAATGGCTGCCAATCACACCAGAGCAATGTATCAAAGCATTAGTGGTTTCATGTTTTATTTATCCAGAACCAGAGTAGAGTGCATCAGCAAGAGAGAGAATTAAAGGAATCTTATCACCCAAACTTTCCTTTGCATATTTAAAGTGACATAGCCCTTAAATCAACCTGTAAAAGAAAATACTAGGTATACTCGCAATATGTCCACTCCCATACATCATAACATGCACTAGTATTTATATCTTCAGTTATCTTCCAAATGGGAGTAGCTTGCAACATATGAATTTCTCTGGGGTCCAGAGAATGCAGGTAATGGACAGTATTGAAAAGCCAAAAACTGATGCATTATGCAACCTACAAAATGTTAAAAGTGGTTAATAGTTTATTTAAATTAGTGCTGTGATGTACTGCTTAGTATGAGTTCTGGCACAATTTAGTAGATGCTCTAGTTCCCCAACAAATCTGGCAAACGTTTCCACTCCCAAAGGCAACAGTTGTAGGGCGAGGTTGAGGGACAGATATAAACCATTGTTCGTGACATCTTTTTCTCTCCCTTTGTCTGTGCTGAAATTTATTTCCTGTAAAACTAAGCTTCTCTGTATTTCTGCAATGCATATAGACATTCCTGGTTTAATTGTGAGAGACAGATTGGCTCCAGACTTGCTTGTATGATTTTCTTTTGACAGCTTACAGAACAATTCTAAACATGCTTACTCAGAAGTAAAACCCATTGTATTCGGTGGGACTTTTAGGTAGATGTGTATAGGATTGCAGCCTTAGTCCCTCGTGTAGCTATGATTTGTCTATTTGTCTCTAATTTAAATATAAATGGTTGAATATTTTATATTTCCTAATTTGTTGATAGTCCCTCGAAAGTACTTGTAAATTCATTCCGCATGATTTCTCTCTACCCTGTACAACTTCCTTATTTTGCTAAAGAATTCTTCTAACAAAAGAATATTTTTCCTGAAGATTGTGACACAATTGTGCTAATTGTGTCAGTATGTGCTTCTGTCTTAAATAAACACATATTTTACAGTTTGCCTTGTACAGTGGAATACAAATACCAAACAGGAGTTGTGAGGAATAATTTCCATCTGAGTGTATCACTATGAGAGACCAGAAGTGAAATAGATATTCTTGCAGACTTGACACAAGTAAGAAGTGACATCTTGGCTTCTAGTGAGGGTGCTCTTTTGACAAAACTTTCTGTACTAGTAAAGCATTGCAGGACAGTATTAATAGATTACAGTAATGCTGATTTCTGCATGGAGTATTCTGTCAAACTGTGTGCCAAAGAAGAGCACAGAAAATCTAGCGTGGTCCAATAGGTAAAGACATTATTCTTGGATTGATAGTCTTACAGCACAATCCTAGGCATTTCTTACTTACTCGGAAGTAAGTCCCATTATGTTCAATGGGGCTTGCTCCCAGGAAAGTGTGTATAGGATTGCATCCCTAGAGTCCCACCTCTGCTTTGGACTCCTTTGGGCAAGATTTGATGTGACAAGTTTACTGTGGTCGATGCTCTAGTGACTCTAGTCGTGTTTGAACCTGAAGGGGATTCTATCTATGTCCACGTATGTGGTTACTGCATATGCTGGCATTACTCTACCATGCCTCTGCTCAGAAAACTTTATCCTTTCTGCTTTTTTACATTTTGCTCCAGCATCCAGAACTGGGGCAGCATTTTGTACAACTCCAATGCTGAAAGATTGCATTGTGGACATTGATTGGCCCTAATAAGGAAATACTGCGACCCCTGGCCCTGTGAATTCAATTTCAAAATCAATGTGAATTGGCTTTTTTGGTTGGTTGGTTTTTGCTCTTTCTTTACAGTGAAGCAGGGAGAGAGAACTGCTGGAATAGCAGCCCGAATTATGGTGGGGTTACAGGGAGGAGGCTGCTTCCATCAGGCCACCCTTTAGCAACGGACCGGAGAGGGAGGAGAGGAGAGGAGATTCTATTTTTCTCACTCACTTGCTCGGGCAAAGACGGAGATTAAAAAGATAAAAAGCAACCCTGTGCGCATTGAAAAGAAGAAGCAGAATGGAAAGTCGACAGAGCGAAGAACCAACATCACCACTTCTTGAAGTTTGGACTGTGCCTTTCCTCACTGACTTTTCTGTGAGGAGGAGGAAGAGAAAAGCAAGGAGCAAGGCTTTTTTGGGGGAGGAGGTGTAGCTTGTGGGAGAACACCGTTTTGCATGCAGAAGAGTCCAGCTTCAAGGCATCTCCAAGGCAGGGCATAGAAAAACTCCTGTCTTAAACCCTGGAGATCCACTGCCAGCCAGTGACGACAACACAGAGCAAGATGGTCCAGTGGTAGGGTTACCATATTTTTGATGACCCAATCCGGAACCTCCCCCCCTAATATTATTTTTTGGGGCGCCAATTTTTTTTTTGTTTGGGGTCTGCTTTTGTTACTGCTTTTTAAAAACTGCCACCCCTTTGCTGTGGCTGCCGCCATTTTTCGTCCCGCCGCTCAATTTCACAATGTAGCCTAGAGCCGCTCAATTGCACAACGCAAGCCGCATGCATGCGCACAAGCAGCCTGAAAGCCCTTCGTTCCAAAGGGCTTCCAGGCTGCTTGTGTGCATGCGTATGGCTCACTTTGTGAAATTGGGTGGCTCCAGGCCGTGTTGTGCAATTGAGCGGCTGGAGGAAAAACGGCGGCAGCGGCACCCCCAGATTTCGGATTATGTATGGTAAGCCTATCCAGTGGTATGACTTCATATTAGACAGCTTCCTGTGTTCAGGAAGCTGTCTAATATGAAGTCATACCACTGGATAGGCTTACCATACATAATCCGAAATCTGGGGGTGCCGCCGCCATTTTTCCTCCAGCCGCTCAATTGCACAACATGGCCTGGAGCCCCCACCCCAAGACACCATCTTTTTGTGGTATAATGATGTCCCAGTCCCATTGTTTCATTTTATGTAAGCTTTTGTGGGAGCCTTGTTGACTGAAGAGCTGAGTACAAATGCTTTAAAATAAATAAAATTGCAGCCCACCAAAAAAGTTGAGTGTGTGAGCGGGTATGGAAAACAAATAGTAGTGTCCTACACTCTACTTAGGGACGCCGCGGTGGCTTACTGGTTAAGACGCTGAACTGCAGACCGGTAGGACAGCAGTTCAAGACCCGAGTGCCGTGTGACAGAGTGAGCTCCTGTCTCCTGCCCCAGCTCCTGCCAACCTTGCAGTTCGAAAGCAAGAAATTGCAAATACCATAGATAAATAGGTACCACTGCAGTGGGAAGGTAACAGAGTTCCATTAGTCATACCGGCCGCGTGACGCCGGAAGCGTCTTCGGATAGCGCTGGCTCTTTGGCCTTAGAAACAGAGATGAGCACCGCACCCTAGAGTTGGACACAACTGGCTTTCGAGCAGGGGATACCTTTACCTTTACCACCAAGAGAGCTGAGTGTGTGAGTGGGTATGGAAAACAAATAGTAGTGTCCTACACTCAACAAAATGGGTTAAAAGGCAGATGAACAAATGATCAATTTAAAACAAAAACGTCCATTGGTTGATAGGCATAAGAAAAGCACAATACTTTTCCATTTATTGTCCCAGGAACTGTTTGAAAGAAAGAAGAATTTCCAAGGGGCTGGAGTTCTTGCCAAGGCAGATATTTGTGCTAAAACTGTGCTTACAAAAACATCTGCACCGGTTTCAGTGGAAAATTCTTCTTCATTTGGGGAATTGTCACCGAAACAGCTGCCAGCTGACATTGCAGTACTGCAAGGCTAGCATCATTCTTGCAATGTTTTTTCTTGTGCCACTTGTATTGACAGCTGTTCTGTTTAGAAAATACTATAGCACTTAGTGCCTTTGTGATGTAAAATATCCGGCCAAGTATTGTACAGTATGTTGCCTACATGTTGCTGCCCTAACTTAATTGATCTTCTAGGAATGTTATTCTCTAGGAAATGGGAATTTTGCAACACTAAAGTGCTCTGAGGTGGGGAGGAGTCCTCAATCAGAAGCATTGAGGTCTTCAAACGTAAGACCTTGGTGACTCAAGAAGTTCAACATTTGTTTTGTTAGTGTGTGTTTTTAAATCCCATTACCGCTGTTGTCTATGGTTAATAATAACGTGTCTAATGTGCTAACAAAAGGGCAACACTTTTCTCTAGACCTTGCAAAATAGTCATTCAATAAAACAATTCATTATAATAAGGCAATGATTGATGCCCAGCTGGTGGAGAGGCAATAACCATTGCTGTATGCTGCAAGACAAGGCAACCCTATTCTTATGTGTTTGTGTATCCCTCGTGCATGCATATACTGTACATACTGAATGTTCAGCAGCTGCATGTGTTCAGTGGCCACACTTTGGGCTTGTGTGTGCATGTGTACAGCTGTACACAAGTAGGGCCTTACACATGCTGAACGTGTGGATGCCAAGAGGCACGATCCCATTCCCCCTCTGATGAGTGCATGTGGGTGGGAGAACAGGAAAAGGGCGAAGTAACAAGCTTACTCCATTCTTCTGATCAGTCCCTAAAGTGGTGCATCTGTATATCATATATTGTGTTACCATTTATCAGTTAACAAGTTTCATGAATAAAGACTGTCCATCTCTCACAATTAGATTGCTCTTTGCAAATGAGAAATAATGAGTCTTGATCAAAGCTAATTTTTAAATGTATTCCAAGGAACATCACATTTGTTTTTTTGCTTTATAGTATGGCCAAAGTGTTTGAAATGCAACTTTCGAATCCTAATAAATAGGTTATAGGAGGAATGTACTCCTAAATCATTCTGTCATGACTTCATCCAAGGTTTAGATGTAGGTTGTCGCTTCCAAAAAGCTCTTCGTAAGGAGCATGAGACTTAAAATGAAAAATGTAATCTGTAACTCATTCTGTGAGTATCCTATAGGCTCCAGATAGGCTGTTCCAGCAAATTCTGGAAATAGCCAGGCTCTGGATAATTTGCTAACCTGTGTTGGATCAGCTTCTTCTTTGGCAGTGGCCCATGACTGCGGTACCAAATCTCATTAGACTGGAGTTTCCCAACCTGTGGTCCGCGTACCACTGGTGGTACGCAGACCATAGGTTGGTGGTATGCAGGCCCCTGGTGGCCATGATGGTGGCCACCATGGAGCCTATGCCATGCTGGAGCCCAGAAAAAAAGCGGCTCGAGCTCTGCTGATCCAGCAGAGCTCAGGTGTGTAGGCTTCTCTCGCGCAGGGAAGAGCCCTCCTGTCCGTGCTACAGCCTGGGAAAAAGCAGCTTGAGCTCTGCTGATCCAGCAGAGCTCGAGCGCGCGGACCTCCCGTCCACGCTTCACTCTTTACCTTGGCCTTTATGGCCTCCTGCACTGCCGTGAACCTGGAAGGATGGCTGTGACCTTTAGCAGAATAGATTGCAACAATTCAGCAAAATTGCTGGTTGCAGAACGAAAGCTTTGACTCTTTTTGCAGGGGCAAACTGTTCAATTAGCATTGTGTCACAGTCAACAAGTTTGAAACAACTTCAGTTATTCATAACCTTCTGCACACATAAGTCTTTGTAGTGTGGGCTTCCTGGGTGGGTGATTCTCTGATCTCTTTGGGAGGAGGCCCATTTAGAAGGGATACCGTGAGGGCATGCCTCTTGCTGATTCATGCTGCGTAGGACAAAGTTGGACTGCTAATCAAATAATGGCTCTCCGCCAGGGTATAAATATGATCAGTTTGGAAGTAAACTTTACATTTCTCATTCCTCTATGAGACTGTAATTCAATAAACCTTCATTCTTCTGAACAATGCACCTATGTTTGCAGGCGTCCTGCCTGAAATCGCCGGTTGTCTGTCTCTGCATATCTGTTTTCATGAAGTTTGGCCCAAAGGCTTCAGGCTGCCCGTTTATATGGGAGATCTGTGCTTGATCTCTTGTTTTTTCTCTATTTCTATTAAAATACAGCCATGGCAGGTGAACAGCAGTTTATTTGTAGCAATGGTAGATGGAGCTAAGGCAAGTTAGATCAGCCTTTGTTTTCCTGTCTAATATGCAGTTTTTGACGCTAAGAGGCTTGGGCCTCTACAGAGGCGTTGTTACGGTGGGGGTGGTTGGGGCAGTGGGCCCCAAGCAGCGGGTTGTGGGGTGTGTGCCTTCAGTTTCTCCCTCCTCCGCTGGTTCGTCTTTCGCCGTCCCGGGCACCGTTTGGATCCAAAAAGGAGCCGAAAAGCGCCGGTGTGGGTGTGTTTCTGTGCCGCCGCGGCATACAATGATGATGCCCCACCCCTCAGCGGCGGGGCGTGTGGCGTCCCATGGGGTGCGTAGTGTCCCGTGGGGGGTGTTGCGGCAGCGGTCCCCTCCCACGGGTACTGAGCCTCTACCTCAAAGGAAGGCCAACCAACATCACAGTCCTATATATTCTGAAAGCAGTTACTGTATTTTGCTTCCCATTCCTTCCCTCCTGTGTAACATGAAAAACTGCCCTCACTTAGGTTACATTCCTACATGAAAGTAAGCTCCTTTCAAATCCAAGTAACTGTGTGGCCATCTAAGCATTAATGTTTCTGTAGGAAGAGACTTAACACTCACTGTGTGTTTATGCAGCTCTTTAGCCTGCTTGCACTTACGTGCGATTCAAATATTACTTGAATGTCATTGCTTGCTTTTAAATTAGAAGATAGGGGGAAAAACATTTGTTCTGGAGGAGTCGCCTCCAGTGTGAAGAAAATGTATAATAAGTTGTGAACAATGCAAATACTGTTTACTAGGAAGCAAATTAGGTTAAAATAAGTAGTTGCATTAATTATAAGTAAATGTAAAAAAAGGGGGGGGGGTCCTCCAGGGCTACATGCATCAAAAGAAAAGATGCAACCATGCAGGACCATTGTGTAAGCAAGCCTACATCTGGTTGCAGAATAACCAGTGTGTCTATATTCAGTTCTGCATTTACCTGAATTGCTGGATTATATTATAATCTTGTGCAAAGAAAAGCATGCTGATATAGCCCTTCCTTATGCATGAGCCCATTTCAGGCAACCATGTTCCTGTATTGAAATTAGGGGGTGTCACTGAATTCTGCCCCCAGGATCAGTGCCAGGGTCCACTGGGCCCTGAGGTATGAAGAGTTTTTTTTTTGGGGGGGGGAATCCCTTTGTGCATGCAGTGAGCCTCCTCCCTGACTCACCCACCACACGGGCTAGTTTCTGCCTCCCAACTTGCCTCCGCTTACTGGGAACTGGGCTTGGCTCCCACCATTCCTGAGTCACCCTGGCCTGCTCCTAGTGGCAGGGGAGGTTTATTTATTTTTCACATTTTTATACCACCCTTCCTCCAAGGAGCTCAGAGTGGTGTACATATTTCCTCCCCTCCTTTTTGTCCTCACAACAACCCTGTGAGGTAGGTGGGGCTGAGAGATAGTGACTGGCCCAAGGTCACCCAGGAAGCTTTGTGGCTGAGCGGGGATTTGAACCTGGATCTTCCAGGTCTAAGTCCGACTCCCAAACCACTACACCATCCTGGTTCCACTGCTGCTGGGAATGTCTTAGCTGCTATGGCTCAGGAAGGAAGGAAGATTAGTTAGTTAGTTTGACTAGAAATCCACCGCTCCACTTGTTAGAACCAAACTGGGCCTTTGAGAGACGATCTGGATGCCAATTCCCGATTCCCAACTGGGATTGCCTCCCCAGGGACAGGCCCAAGAGTTGATCAGGGCCAAACGGCCTCTTCCATTGAGAGGTAGCAGTTCTTATCCCTCTTTTAGAAAAAAGCCAGGTCCAGTCAGTGATAAAAGATACTTTATTGATTTACAGTAAAGAGACAAGCTGACCTTCTAGGTTTTATTTAAACAGGCTAGGCTCTCATCCACTCATACATACACCCACTTGCCAGGCTAGCCAGGAAGTGCCTGCGTGGATGGAGCTGCTGCCTCGAACAGGCAAGCCCCAGGTGTTTGGGGATTTCTGCCAAATGTTTTCAGCACCTTTGTTTTTTAAACCCTCAGGGTGGTGCTCTCTGCCATTAAGGACACTCATTGGGTTCCCCTGACCCTTGTCACCTTGGTTTTTGCTAGGGAGGGTGTCTCTGATTTGGAGTAGAACTTTCCATTCTTTTTAAAAGAAACTGCAAGTTCCTCTTTCTTTCGGTCATCACTTCCCCGGCTCTTCCCAGTTCCTGACCTTGTGTAACTAGCCACACTGTGACATCTGGCCTGCCTTGCAAGGAGCCTTGCAACATTCACGGCCTCTCACACTTTCCAGTTCCTTCTTACCTTCCCTCTTCAGCAATCCCTGCAGTTTGGGACATGTGTTTCTGGCATGGCTTGAACGCCCACACCCTCATACATTCCACGTTCTCACTAAGCCTTGCAAAATTATTCTTCGGCCTGAGGACAAACAGAGAAACCAGCAAGTGCTTGTTGTTTCAAGCATCTAGTCAGGGCTCATACGTGTTAAGATGGCGCTACTTAGGCTCTGACACACTTTGCTTAGACTGTGTGTTCATGTGTTCTGAGGCTAAAGATAAAGGCTCCCCTCGCTCGAAAACTTCTCCTTATCTTCGTTTCAAAGCCGCTGTCCAAAGACGCTTCTGTGGTCATTTGGCCGGCATGACTCAATGCCGAGGTGCATGGAATGCTGTTACCTTCCCACCTAGCAGTACCTATTAATCTACTTGCAATTACCTGCTTTCAAACTGCTAGGTTGGCAGGAGCTGGGTCCAGAGACGGAAGCTCACTCTGTCACGCGGCGCTCAGGTCTCAAACTGCTGTCCTGCCTACCTTCTGGTCTGCAGTTCAGCGTCTTAACCACTGAGCCACCATGGCGCCCCGTTCTAAGGCTACAGTAGAGTAAATGGCATAGACGTGAGCCAGAATCCTTTCTAACAGAGGCCTTTCTAACAGTAGAGATGAGAAGTCATGGCATGGGAAGTCATGCCAAGAAATGAAGTCCAGTAGACCACAGGCAGGCCAGCGGGTGGCGCAGCGGGTTAAACCGCTGAACCATAAGCTGTCGATCGAAAGGTCGGCAGTTCGATTCCCGCGATGGGGTGAGCGCTCGTTGCTTGGCCAGCTCCTGCCAACCTAGCAGTTGCAAAGCATGTTAATGTGAGTAGATAAATAGGTACCGCTTGCGGGAAGGTAAACAGCGCTCCATGTTCCAGCTGCATGCTACGCGCTGCAGCAAGGTGAGTCATGCCGGCCACATGACCACGGAGGCGTCTTCAGACAACGCTGGCTCTTCGGCTTTGAAATGGGGATGAGCACCACACCCTAGAGTTGGACACGACTGGACTTAATTGTCAGGGGGTACCTTTACCTTAGGCCACAGGCATTTTGTGTGGACATCTGTGGGCCTGGAAAAGGTAAGTGAATGTCATGTCAGAAAAGGGCTGATGAGCCAAGACACTTTTCTGGTTTTATGTCACAGAAGTTGATTTGCACAAACCCAAATAAAACCATGAGATGACCCGCTAGAAGAAATCACGAGTTAAATATTGCAGATAGTGACAGACATAAGAACATGAGTTTCCCTACAATTACCTTCATAAAAGATAATCAGTTTACTCGAGCGCTTATATAAGAAAGTAATTTTGGTAACTGTTTACCAGCACACCTTTTTAATCCGCCAACACATTGACACTGTAGGACAGCAAACTCAAGCTCTTCATGGGAACCGCTCTGGCATAATCTCATGTTTGATTTTGGATTAAGTTCTTAGCTCTCAGTCGAAAGGTTCTCAAGTCAGTAATGAAGAGTTAATACCGTCTAATTCAAATGTTCGGTGAGTTATCATGCAAATATGTACTCATGTAGTTGCCTCGTCATGTTATTCTCTTGAAATATAAGCAGCTGTTCTTGTTCATCAGCATTGAAACAAGACTTTTATGACAAGGTTATACTTCAAGAGGGTGGGGCTCTTCAGGCAACTTAAAAGTTTCACATTTTTCCCCTATATCCAACCATGTGTCTGTGCGTATCTGTGTCAGAATGATGCAGCGGTTCTGGTGTTGGACTGACACCTGGAAGATCAAGATTCAAATCCCCGCTCAGCCATGGAGCTTCCTGGGTGACTTTGGGCCAGTCACTGTCTCTCAGCCTGGCCTACCTCACAGGGTTGTTGTGAGGAAAAAGGAGGGATGGAACCATGTATACCATCCTGAGCTCCTTGGAGGAAGGGTGGTATACAAATGTGAAAAATAAAGACTGGAGAGCGTGCCTGTCTACTGGGGATTTCACCTCAAGCATCAGTCCTCCCCCTTTGTGCCCTGTTCCTCCCACTGCCGACACAGACTTACCTGCACTTCTGAAGGCAGCCTGTAGTGGTGGCAGACCACTGGCACTGCCATCTTTTGCAGTGGAGGTTCTAGAATGGCTGCCAGTGGGGGAAAAGGGTTTGTACTGTGCCCACATTGAAAAGTAAGAGATTCAAACAGGTCACTCATTACCAGGGATGTAGATCAAGTCTCTGACTCCAAGTCTCGAGTCAAGTCCCAAGTCTCTGGGTCCAAGTCAAGTTCCAAGTCTTTGCCCCCAAGTCCCGAGTCTTTGGTTGCAAGTTGTGAGTCCCAATCTATTTAATGTGGAAAACGGGTTTAAACCTGAATAAAATTCGACTTCTTGTAAATGGCTCCAAGTCTCGTGTCGAGTCTTTCACAATCGCCGAGTCAAGTCTGAGACAAGTCATTGACGCGACTTGAGTCTGAGTAAGTAAACTCAAGTCTATATCACTGCTCTTTACATTGACAAGAATTTTCATATGCAGAAATGGGGAAAACAAAGTTTGGATTGATCACATTGACTAGTTTCCATAACGATCGTGTTGATTCCTATAGATTTTTCTAGTATGCAAGTGAGTAGAATTACAACCTATGGAAAATGGCTACTTCATTGCTTAAATTGAATTTAGTTATCTGTTTCTTGTGAAGCAAATATGTAAGGTTATCAGTGTGCACCAGGACACAACCTATAGTATTACGTTACAGTGGAAAATATTAGTGTTTTTGTGACGGCAAGCTTCCTTCAGAAACAGTGTCAATGAGCTTCAAAAAATCACTTAAGCAGAGTAGCAATGATAGATCTTAATTAGATGAGAGACTAGTGTCCTGAAAATAAATAAGCAAATGGAGCGAAATAAAGCTAATTCTGATTTAATGTTTTAATGCATTAAGCTGAGAGAAAAGCTATATACTGTACTACCCAATTTTTGCACTGAGTGAAAATTATTTGGACTGTTCTTATAAATCCACCTAGAAGCAAAACATCTCTAATGTAACACTTTTACAGCCCAATCCTAACCAGTGCCGGCGCAGTGGGGCCAAGCGGCCCACGCTATATCCTACACTAGACAGGAGGAGGCTAGAGGTTTCCTGGGGGTAAGGGAACATTTGTTCCCCCCTATGCCAGGTAAAGCCCCAGCCTGCCCAATGGGGCTAATCGGATCTGTGCCAGCTTGGGTAAGCTTCAGATCTTTCAGCGTTCCAAAGATCAGGGAGGCTTGCAGAGGGTCACGCAGGCCTCCCCGAAGCCCCCCAAGCCCTGGTAAGTACAAAAACAGCTGTTTTGAGGGCTTCTTCAGCAGCAGCGGCGGCAATCTCCGGGATCACCACCACTGCTGCCATGCTGTCCCCACCGCTTAAGGGCGCAGGGGGCAGCTTTTGGTTCCTATGGTGGGTTGTGACCCACAGTTTGAAAAACACTGTGCTAGGTGGCTACCAATACTTTCAGACTCCTCAATCTCCTCGACTTTGTCATCTAACTGTTGATTGTCTCTATCAAACAGTGGGTTTCATCATGCTCAAGAGAGAGGGCAGTTTCATCACTATGTTTGAGAAAAATTCTCGCCCATTATACCCAGTCCGCAACCTCCAAGATCAAATCTTATTTTATGCTGAGAGTCACTCTTACACAGTTAGGATTAGTAACTCCTGTTTCATTGTGATAGGGTATCTTTTGTTTATAAGGGATTTTGCTTTTGTTGTGTGTTACACCACTATCAAAGGCTATTTTTTCAAGTGATTTGCTGAACGAATATTCAGGAAGATTGCCTCTCTCCACCTCAGAATAGGAAGCTAATGTAGCAGAGATGGTTTTAACAATAGCTTTTACAACAGACATGAGGCAAAATTATTTTAATTGTGAACTGTATGTTAGTTTCAAAGCATATATCAGTATGTCCATGGAATATTTATCAAGGTTTTTTTTTCCCCTTTGAGAAAATTGCTAAGAGGTCCATATGCTAGGTTCACTTCCCTTTGATGTATGCAGACTGCTAATTGTGAAAGCTAATTTAAGCTATTAATCACAGACACTTTCAGCACAAACAAGTTGATCACAATGCAAGATTTCTGGAAGTGGGAGGAAAGAGGGTCTCCTGTTGCAGAGGAATGACATGGGAAGTAATAGTGTATCTGAGTCCATGCAGATTTTGTGGTTTAGTGGTGTGGAAAAGGCCGATCATATGAACAATGGCGTATCTGGAGGTGGGGCGGAAAGCTAAGTTCTGCAGCTTTCCGCCCCACCGTTACTCTCCGGTACGAGGCGTCCCGCCCCCTCGTCGTAGGAGCCCATCAGCGGAGAGAAAGCAATGCGCAGGAGAGTCCCTGCGCATTGCTTTCTCTCCGCTGACGGGCTCCTACGATGAGGGGGCGGGGCGCCTCGTACCAGAGAGTAACGGTGGGGCGGAAAGCTGCAGAACTTAGCTTTCTGCCCCACCTCCAGCGACGCCAGTGCATATGAAGCACGTGAGATTAAGAAGGAGGTCTTCCATGACAGTTGAAAGCTTGAGCCCCCCCTCCTTCTCTCTTTAATAATGGAGTGAATCATAAGAACATAAGAATAGCCCTGCTGGACCAGGCTAAGGGTCCACCAGATGTCTCTGGGAGATATCTGTATCCACTCCCTTCCATCTGGCATTTAGCAGCTGCAGACTGGGTCAACATTTTCATCGAGCTGTCCACCACCATCCCAAGATCCCTCTCCTGATCCATCATAGACATCTCACAACCATCAGCATATATGTGCCATTTTGATTTTTTTGCCCCAATCTGCATCACTTTACACTTACTTACATTGAACCACAGCTGCCATTTTGCCCCACCCCATTCCCCCAGTTTGGAGAGATCCTTCTGGAGCTCTTCACAATCCACTCTAGATTTCACCACCTGGAAAAGTTTGGTGTAATCTGCAAACTTGGCCACCTCACTGCCTATCCCCAACTCCAGGTCATATATGAACAAATTGAAAAGCACTGGTCCCAGGACCGATCCTTGGGGCATGCCACTTTTCACCTCTTTCCATTGTGAAAACTGCCCATTGACACCCACTCTCTGTTTCCTGTTCTTCAACTAGTTCCTAATCCACAAGAGGACCTGCCCTCTTACTCCCTGACTGTGGAGTTTACTCAGTAGCTTTTGGGGAAGGACTGTGTCAAACGCCTTCTGAAAGACCAGATATATGATATCAACCGGTTCATCCACATCCACATGCCAGTTGACCTTTTCTAAAAGACCATCATGTAGTCTCTCTGTCTAGGCCCTTGCTGGATTTTTCTACTGACTGCTTGGAAGTAATCTGGTTTTTATTTACAGAAATAATGATTCTTGCGTTTTCTGGAGTATGTGGCTTGTTAGAAACAGGACTGACGGAACGTTATTCATGAAACTGCATCAACAGTTACTCCTGTAAATTTACTCTCTTGACATGAATCTGTACAAAAGCTGGAGAGAGAGAGAGAGAGAGGAGTTTAGACAAAAATACTTTCTCAGCAAGGCTAGTGTAGGTTGATATGCTTTCGCTACTTATATATGCAGTGCATGCAACCTAACTGTAGGCAGAATGTGATGCTGTCACTAATGTCTTGATTAGCTGTTGCCAGAATCTGACAAGGAGCAACCAACGAGAGTGGGATGATTGATGAAGTTTGCGAATACCCCTCTGTTTGACAAGGCTGAGAATTCAGCGAGTGAATGCAAGACACTGTAAAAGTACAAATACTCTTTTTGTGAAAGATGATGAAGCAATGCAGTTGTTTAATAGAAAGGAAACATCTGTAAGCTTAGCAAGAAAAAATAATTGTTTTCATTCACAGTTAAGTGCAACTGAAATGTCCATTTATTTCAAAACTGGTTTAGAAAAAGCAGCATGAGGACTCGGGCATCATGTCGTGATGTTTGTAGACCTTGCAGTCTAACTCCCGTTGCTTCCCAAAATCCATTACTTTTTGCTGTACGAGTGAGGTGCTCTACCTAGAGGCCCATATCCAGCAATTTGCACAGTTTTCCCCCACCTGTTTCGAGGGAGAAGAACCCAGAAAAGGAGAACAAAGATTCTTGTAGCACCTTAAAGAATAATAGCAATTATTTCATCATAAGCTATTGTGGACAACAGTCCACTTTGTTATGCAACAGTTTCTGCAATAGACCAACATGGTTTCCCCTCCGGAACTGCACATACAGGTCTCTGCCAGCAGTTTCTGTCTCATACTTCATTTTAGAGAGAGAGAGAGAGAGAGAGAGAGAGAGAGAGAGAGAGAGAGAGAGAGAGAGAGAGAGAGAGGCATTGTAGATGGACCCTGTCTTTCTCCCTCAAAGACTATTGTTGGCCAGATAATTTTGTGAACTACCCCTTAATATAATGGGTGTGTTGACCTTTTCTGCTGTCCACCTGAATTCCCCACTTGCACTGACATTTAAATGGACTGCTTGTAGAAATGATTTATATGTTTCCTTTTCTCTTTCTTATATTCTGACTTATTAACTGCTGTTTGCCAAGAGAAAGAAAAAATATATTATTACAAGAACTTACTATTGAAGGAAGTGAAAAGCCATGTTTGGTTATTATATTATCAGATAATTATGCTAAACGAACATTATACAGTACTTAATTTTGGGATGTTCTCAGGTTCCCTGCATTACACCTGCAAAAGGGATCGTAAATGGGCAGCATAATCCTGCCTAAATCCCCCTGCCGATGTAGCCATGCCGCCGTATGTGCTGCATTCTGTGGGGTGGGCAGTCCTAAGAACATAAGAAGAGCCCTGCTGGATCAGGCCAAAGGCCCATCTAGTCCAGCTTCCTGTATCACACAGTGGACCCGCCAGATGCCTCAGGGAGCACACAAGACAACAAGATACCTGTGTCTAGTCGCCACTCCCTTGCACCTGGCACAGAGAAAACCTACTCCTACAACCAGGAGGTTGCTTTTCCCCATCATGGCTTGTAAACTGTGATGGACTTTTCCTCCAAAAATCTGTCCAATCCCCTTTTAAAGGCATCCAGGCCAGGTGCCATCACCACCTCCTGTGGCAAGGAGTTCCACAAACCAATTACACGCTGGGTAAAGAAATATTTTCTTTTGTCTGTTTTAATACTCCCTCCACTCAATTTGAGTGGATGTCCCCTAGTTCTAGTGTTGTGTGGCAGGGAAAAGAACTTCTCTCTATCCACTCTCTCCATCCCATGCATAATTTTATACGTCTCAATCATGTCCCCCCTCAGCCGCCTTTTTTCTAGACTGAAGAGCGCCAAACGCTGTAGCCTTTCCTCATAAGGGAGATGCCCCAGCCCACTAATCATTTTGGTCGCTCTCCTCTGCACCTTTTCCAGTTCCACTATATCCTTTTTGAGATGCGGCGAACAGTCCTGGAGGTCTCCTCTAGGTATGGGAACATTTGATCCCTTGCCCACAGGTACACCTCTGCCGCCCAAATGGATCTACTCAGATGCGCACCAGCTATTTTGTTGGTGCAAGTCTGAGTGGACCCCGGAAGGTGGATTGAAGCAAGGAAGGGGGATAGGATATAGGCAGTGCTACTGCTGCCGATACTGCCTCCTTCCCAGCCTCAATCCACCCTCCTCCTTGCCCCGGTCTCTGCCCTGTTCATCCCCCTCACTTCCCCGTACTCACGCTCCTTCCTTCAGAGAACGGAAACCTTATGGTACAACCCAGCAGGCTCTAACATTTCCATTGAGATCTAGAGCAGACTGCCTTCTCATTAACTCAGCAACCGGAACCCTTTCTCGAAAGAACAATTGTTTTAGCATCTATCTTGAACTCCTACACAGCCTCTAATGCTGTGAATTTAGAGAGAAGTGTGTCCAATATTATTAGTATCCCTGCTGGAATCAATAGCTTTCCCTGGCTAAGCCTTAAATACTGTAAGTAAGATTTAAGTCACATATAATTAGAAACTATCGTATTTATCTTATTACCATAATAAATATTGATCTTACTTTTTTAAAAAATTGGCTACAGCATTTAGAGCTCTCGTTGCTTGGCCAGCTCCTGCCAACCTAGCAGTTCCAAAGCATCTTAATGTGAGTAGATAAATCGGTACCGCTTGCGGGAAGGTAAACAGTGCTCCGTGTTCCAGCCGCATGCTACGCGCTGCGGCAAGGAGAGTCATGCCGGCCACATGACCACGGAGGCGTCTTTGGACAATGCTGGCTCTTCGACTTTGAAATGGGGATGAGCACCACACCCTGGAGTCGGACACGACTGGACTTAATTGTCAGGGGTCACCTTTACCTTTTAGGCACTCCAGATAAATGCTTCTCTGAGCTCTTAGGTCTATATGCCTTAAGTATTTTGTGGCCTCCGATAATTAAAAAAAAAGTTCTTTAAACAGCTAAAATATCAGGGACTAATATCTGGCTGTCATTGACTTTTATCCTAGCCATGTGTCCGGTGTGTCATAACATGTTTCTCAAACACTGATGTCACCCATACGTACCTTGTGTGCAGAAGGGTATTATTTTCCAATTGGAAGCAATTCTTCAAGCAAGAAGGTACGACAAGGATGTCATGGTTTGCTAGCATTAACATGTCGAGTTTGCTGCCCATGTTCTTTTCATCTACATGTCTCCCCCTAGCCCAGTGTTTCCCAAACTTTTTTGATCTGTGGCTCCCCTGACCATTGGCAACCATTGGCCGTGGCTCCCCATTACATTATGTTGGTGCCTGCCAATTGACATTGCACTGTTTTCAGAGAGGATTCCGTAGCACTCCACGGCTCCCCTGGCAGGTATCCGCAGCTCCCCTGGGAGCCACGCCTCCCAGTTTGGGAGCCACTGCCCTAGCCTTTTCATGCATGTACGATTCTTCCTTACTCCCACTGCTTAGTTGATTGATTTCGATTTGACTTCTCCATGTTCAAGGTTTATGATGTGAGGAGGGAGTGCCACAGCGCTCCCTATACTGATACCATAAATGATAAGCATTCAGAATGTCTAAGCACACTAGAGTGCCTGAAACCATTTACCATTACCCAGTGACAAAATTATTCTGTTGCAGATTATTTACAGCCATGTGATACTTCCTCTGACTTGATTTACCCATATTGGCATAGCAGTTTGCTTGGCACTTTCCTGAAAATGATACTCAATCTTCAGTCAAATACACAGAAGCACTCCCATAAATTGAAGTGATGGTCTGAAAATCATAATCGATAATGAAAATCCAAAACAGCTCTTCATTTTTACTGACCACATTCTCAGAGCTTCAGTATTGCATTCTTTCACAGTATCATAGTTGATTCTTCAAGGACAAAAATTTTTTGAGTCCAGTGAACTTGCCCTAGAAGATGAACTCATATGGGATTTTCTCTGTCTGTGCTCATACTACAGTAAAATCTCCAGTAATGCCATTTCTTTTAGCGCCATGTTGTTACAGCACTGTTGTCCTGGGTTGATTGACAGCTACTGCAGCCAATGAAAGCTGTGTATTCTGGCCAATCAGCACTAGTTTTCTTATCTCCTGGTATCCCCATGGCTCTGTTTCAGACTGCACTGGGCTGCAGAGATTATTCCTGTCTCCTCTCTACTTCCAAGCTGAAGAAGAAGGCTGAGGCTCCTCTTGTCACCATTGCCAGAGGATGGTAGAACACTTGCCGTGGCAAGTGCGATTAATGGAATTGTGAACCCTTGACTATTAATTCATTATTACCAAAAGATTGGAATGATGAAAATAGTCCCAATGTTGCCTTCTATAATGGTCCTATGAATCCTTTTGTCATGGCGATTCAAATTTATCTAGACTTGTCAAGTAGAAGTACATAGGAATGTAATTATGAAAGTCAGGATTCCATAAAATCACCCCTCATGCACTTTCTGTGAATTGACTTTTGCAGCTGTGGCGGCTAGAATGAATCAAACATGGTCAATGAGCTCGTAATGATGAGGCTCAGCAGGTGGGCTTTGAAGTTTACTACAGTATTTGCTTGGAGCTTGAGGGAGGGGGAACCAATTATCTTCTCTTTGCTCATCAGAGCTAGCAGGGGATCCAAGCTCAAAACAAAGGAGGCCGCCGAGGACATGTCCTGTATTTGGAAAAGCTTGCAGATCAGAGAGAGCAGGAAATGAATGGAGAAGCATTCAGGGTTAGACCGGTTATTTCTCTCAACTTCAGGATGTGGAAATGGATGAGGGTGGGCTATGTTGAAGAAGGTATGGTGGTGATCAGACAGGGTATTCTAATGCAGAGAGCAGACAGAGCAGTTTTTGGGTAAGACAGCAGCCCTGTGAGGAGAGAGAAAAGAAGTCCAGAGGTGGACATCATAGGGCAAGGCCAGATACAAGAGCTGGGAAGCAGCTAGATCCTTGGGTTATCAACATGAATATTGATATCACCAAGCCACAAGGTAGGAGTGTTGTGGGAAGAGAGGGGGCAAACTGTAAGTCACAACCGTGTAAGTCACAACTGTAGAAGGGCTTTGAGTTCCTGAACATTTTCGCATGCATCGTCAAAAAGGTTATCATTAGCACGTTGTGATGTGCACGATTCATATTACCAGTCCCAGGAATCTTCTCAAACAGGTAGTGAACAACTGATCTGAAGAATTACCTAACCACAGGTTGGCTTATATAGGTCCTGGAGCAAACATTTGAGAAGTATCTTGCTAAGACTTTTTCTGGCACTATTTTATTTGTCTTTTTTTGCCAAGACTGAACAGAAAATGCTAGTTTTTGGTGACTCTGCTGGGCATCTTATTGTTTCTGACTCTCTCTCTCTCTCTCTCTCTCTCTCTCTCTCTCTGTGTGTGTGTGTGTGTGTGTGTGTGTGTGTGTGTGTGTGTGTGTGTGTGTGTGTGTGTGTGTGCGCTCATGTGTGCGCTCATGCTTTCTTCTCAATAATTTTTCTTTGAAATGTTGGGATAAAAGAGTGATCCGGGAAGCACTGTCCCTTGTGCAGTTTGTCCTTCACCATGCAGGGCATGCAATTCGTCGTGGTAAGGGCATCAAGAGTCACGTTTGGTGCAATCAGTGACTCAGAATAGTAGCTGAGTTTTTTGAGTTTCTGCCGACTGCCGAAGTCTTAAATGTTTTGCATTCTACACTTGAACTCTATGCTTTTTAGAGAGAGTGCTGTAAAGCCTGAGCAAATAATTAAGAGGGTAGCACTAGCATTTACTTTATCCTTCTGGGTTTCTCTTCAGTCTGCCTTAGGTCAGGCAATTTATTCTAGAAATTGCAAGGTGGTGGATAGGCTAGTAATCATCTTGTCCTTTTATACATTTTGTCGAGTCCAGTAGGTGTTCCTGTAATGATAGTTGGGTGCAGAAATGGCTGCATGGGCATTTCTTCCTTTATGGCTGCACAATTTTGGAATCTTCAGAAAAGGCGATGAAATACAATCCCCATGTGTACCATTGCCTTTGACCTTTTAAACCAGGGGTGTCAAACATAAGGTCCGCAGGCTGGAAGGGAGATTTAAATCCCCTTTGAATCCCCCTTTGGATGGGATTTGAATACCCGTTCTGTTCTGGGGCCTCCCATTCTTGCTGCACCGCTGGTTACACCGGTGGTGTAAGTTGGATAGGATTGCGCTGTAAATAATGTTCTGACTTAGGTATGTTTCAACTTAAGTACAGACCTGTGGAACCTAGCCTGTACTTAAGTAGGGTACTGCCTCTCTCTCTCTCTCTCTCTCTCTCTCTCTTTTGTGTGTGTGTGTGTGTGTGTGTGTGTGTGTGTGTGTGTGTGTGTTAAAAGCTGTTAAACATTCCAAATGGGGCATATGTCATGTGGAAATTTCCACAGCAGATGAAGTTGCACGACATTTAGGGATGAGCATATTTCAACCCAACTTTTGTTGCTCTCATATATTTAATTATCACTTGCTGTACTTTCTAATAGAGAAGCTCTTGTGTCATTCTGGGTCCAGCGATGCAGAAAGCCCTGGCATGGATCCTCTGTGCCTGCTCCCAAACTAAGCAGAAAACATTAATGCATCCAACCAAGTAAATAAAAGCGATCTTTTGTTCTATTTGTTGTTTTGGTTCCTCTCATAGTTTTCTCAATTGTTTGGTGACCTTTTTGAGTTAACAGCTTTGCAAATGGAAGAAGGAGAGAGTAGCAGATGATTGATTGGGCTTATTTTCATGCTCTGCGTATGGAGAATGGTAGAAAAAATATATTGGAAAATGATACCGATCAATCCAATGTTTAGCGGGGAATAGCAGATTTCCATTTTTCAAGCATGAGTCCTTGATTCGTTGGCTATTGATCTCTGCCGGCCAGTGGAGCATGCTATTTGGCACTTAGTGCATTAACAAGCAGTTGAACTGCCAGAGCAGTTTTCTTGAAGAGCTGTTTTAACACCTTGGTGGAGTTTAAGAAATTGTGTAACCATTCATTAACATTGTTCTCTGTGAATCAGCCTAAATCCTTTTTATAGAAACATTTAATTGAGCACATGTCATGGCACAGCTTGTTTTTATCCATTCAATGATTTCGACTTTGAATATAGCGTGTGTGTTCGTGTTCGTGTTTGTGTTCGTGTTCGCGTGCTTGGCATGTTAGGATACCAAGAGTTATCCATCCTCTTACTTTCAACTAAAATGAACAGCAGTTGCTAATGTGCCTGCACCATAATTTCCCATGTGCCTTGGTGATCTTAAGAATGCACTTGTCACTGTTTGCAGTGAGGCCCAAATGGAAATTTGGCTGAGGTGGCTGAAGAAAATGAGAGGCAGGCATTCCTTAGAAATGTCAGCAACTGGTTTGGATCAGGCAAAGCTTGATGCCTGGTGTTTGGAGAAGCAAAGCTTGTTAGCGGCAAATCCTGCATGGCATTCTTTTTGCTCTGCTCGCCTCAAGCCTTGGCATGCCATGTGGACTTAGCCACTCAGCAAAATGGAAGCCAGCCTCATAGAGCACAGGTATGCTTTCTGGCTACAAGCATTGCTGGATACTCTGAAGAGAGACTCTCGGCCCAATCCTAACAGTAGCTCTGGTGTTTTCCAGGCAGCCGTAAAGTGGTTTGCGGTGGGAAAACTGGAACCTTCCCCCATGCCGCCAGGACAGAACAGGAAGGATATGGGGTGGGGATGGGTGGATTGGACCCGGGAAGAGGAGGTTTGGCGGTGCCCACCGAATCCAACCCCCCTGAACTGCCTGCACAGGTCAACATGGACTTCACCAGTGATATCGCTGACGCAGGTCTGTGTTGATCCGTTGCGACTGCTGGGGCTTACCCTGGGGGCAAGGGGATAAATGTTCCCTTACCCTGAGAGGAGACCTCCAAAACTGCTGTGCAGGATGCAGCGGAGGCCGTGCTGGTGCCACTGCATCACCACGCGGGGGGTTCAGTACTATTAGGCTGTCTGTTCAGCAAGACTCTCTCCCTAAATATTAGAGGACATCTGGATAACCTCGTATTCCCAAAATGCAAAACAGGTGAAAGGAGAGACATAAAGACCCTTTATTATTCATTCCTAGTGCAATGCTGTCAAGAAGGGTAGCAGGGGATAATCTATGGCCTGTTATCCAAAGTGTTGCCACCACTGAACAGAGGAGTAGCAGAAGTCCACATAGAAAACTGGGTTTATCCTGCTTCTTGCTCAACCAGCTAGGGGACAGGAGAGGGCCTCTACGCCTACTTTCTGTAATAGGGTGGACACCTTAGGTGCCTCAGCACCTTGCTGTAGCATGAAATCCAGAAGCAGTTATTTTCCCAAAAGGCTCCTCCACATACACAATTGTTTGGCAACATGGAGCCACCCTGTGGCAGACTTCCCGAGGGGGTACCTGCTCCCTGCTGCCCTCCTGCAAGGACCCTCAGAACTTGGGTAGGTAGGAAGTTTATCTTGCCCTATTCCTCCTCTGCCCACCAGGGTTTGGCTTGCTGCACAGGGAGAGGGTATCTACCGGATCTCATCATAAAAAGGTAAAGGTGACCCCTGACAATTAAGTCCAGTCGTGTCCGACTCTAGGGTGTGGTGCTCATCCCCATTTCAAAGCCGAAGAGCCAGCATTGTCCGAAGACGCCTCCGTGGTCATGTGGCCGGCATGACTCTCCTTGCCGCAGCGCGTAGCATGCGGCTGGAACACGGAGCGCTGTTTACCTTCCCGCAAGCGGTACCTATTTATCTACTCTCCTTGACATGCTTTGGAACTGCTAGGTTGGCAGGAGCTGGCCAAGCAACGAGCACTCACTCCGTCGCGGATTTGAACCGCCGACCTTTCGATCGACGGTTTAACCCACTGCATCACCCACTGGCCCTGGATCTCATCATAGGCTCCCCTTTTATCTTCCCACCAGGGTCTGATTAGGCCCCATAAACTGCCCCACCCAGCTTGCTGTCTCAAACCCCCCCCCCCCCAAATCTGGGACTGCCCCCAGTGTGCCTGCATTTCTGTTTCTTTTTTATTAATACTCTCTGACAATATCAAGATGGAATATAAAGAGTGTTGGCGTAGCACATTGGTTTGGATATTTGGACTGGGACATTTCCTGTCTGTGTAATTTTGATAAACATCACATTGCTGGTCCACCCTTTCCTTTTGATGCCATTGATGCCGACATAAAAATAGTATTTTGCGTGTAAATGCTGAAGCACTGAGGACTGCAATTCTTGTAAACAAGAATGTTTTAAAGGTGCAATAATGGGCCCCATGATGTTTGTACAAGATTTAGCAAGAGCTGAAAGGAAGGTTAATGTCGACACAGTTTGTTTGTTTTGCACTTTGAATGCAGCTGTGATCAATTTAGTTCTAATAAATAACACTTGCTTACATTCTGACGAAATGACTGCCTTTCCCCCCCTCTTTCTCCCCCCCCCTCCCCACTCGCTGCTTCCTGCTGTCAAGGTCTGGCTCTGCTTTTTCCCGGGAATGCCATGGTTCAAGTGAGGTTCCTTCCTGAGGTATTAGAAGACTTCGGTCTGTTTTTAGCTACTAAAGGGGTTTGTGCTGACCTTCATCACTGTGAAAAGCAGTAATAATCCAGCTTTTGATGTGACTGACAAACACAATCATATCTCGGCAGTCACGCTTTTCAATAGGCTTTCATAGAGTGTGGTGTGGAGGATTTATTTTAGCATATAGGCCCTGGAAGCTTTTGCTGTGACAAGCACAGTGCCCAGGTGGTTGTGTGATTTAAAATCACAATGCAATTCACATTATCCCTAATCCTCATGCTGTTCTGTATATATAAGGAGGGTTGTGTTTTTTTTTTATTTCCAGGGTGGGAAGCATGCACAAAGTATTTGCTATTGTTGAAATCCAATGCAGCTAACAAGTAAATGCATTTATAAGCCAGAACACCAGAACAATCAAATCAGTTCAGTCACCAGTATGCGCTTGATAGTCCCAGCGTGAGAGCAAAGTGAAATGGAACTACTTTTTCTAGTTCTTTATCTTATTTTATTTTTGTTATAAACTGACAGAGTTTATTGTGATGGCTGATAGTGTGCCTGTGAGAATTTGTGACTGTTTTCTTTTCTGATGCAGCTCAGTTTGTGCAGCATGATTGGTCAAGACATCATGGAGTATATTACTAAAAATCAAATCACTAAATGCATTTTTAAAACTGTCTTCTATGTTAAATAGATATATTGTGGGGGGGGGAAACGAACTTCTGAAGTATCGAAAGCACTACTTTCAGAAGCACTTGCAAAGACTATTCCTTAAAAAAAAATTTAGTAGCAAATGATAAATGATGTTACATGAGTTCGAACTGGCCATTCCAGAAATTAGTGAACTCTCCTGGACCTTGTGGTTTAAGGTCTCTTAGGATGGTCGTCCTCTTTCCACAATTACAGTTGCAAATGCGATGGTAAAGGTATCTCCTGGAGACTGGAAATTGCAGGGGCTGGCGCAAGAATGGTGTATTGAAAAGTTGTTTGAAGTCTGGAATATCGCAGCCACATGACAAAACTCACAGTTCTCACTTTCTGGTTTGCTTCACATTTGAAAGGATACCAGTGATTCCCAAAGTTGGAGGCTTGGCTCCCAGGGGAGCCGCGGATACCAGCCAGGGGAACCGCGGAGTGCCACGGAATCCTCTCGGAATACAGTGCAACGCCAATTAGCAGACATCAACAATATAATGGGGAGCCACGGCCAAGGGATCACCAATGGTCAAGGGAGCCGCGTGTCAAAAACGTTTGGGAAACACTGGGATAGACCATAGCCCAGTGGCAGGGCACTAACACTGCCCCTAGCACTGAGGGTTCAGGGGGTTGGTCCAGCCAGAGCGCCCCCAGATAGGCATAGGCACAAGCCTTGTGCTAGTGTTCCATTTAAACCCATCCATTGTATCTTTAAGGTGGCTTCAAGTGCTATGAATATCTGTCTGTGATGCCCAATTTCTGTTTGACCCATTCTGCTAGTTATTTGATGATGCAGCCAATAAGTGATACCACTTACACTAATAGAGTGATACTAATACCATTGCAGAACTGTCATGAGTACTGTTTAATAGTTACCGGTATACACATTTTACTAATTAGGAAATGACCCTAAGATCTATTAAGCTGATGTCTCATATTGACAATCTTGAAACAAAAGTTATTTTTCTTTCTAATTGTGCTAGCCAAATAGCTGTTAGTTACTTGATTAGCTACAACATGAATCTGTTAATGATTTGGTCTTGACCTTTCTCTTTCCCCTGATGCCATTTGAAAACCGTATTTGTAGCGAAGGAAAGATTGTGATGCTTCTTATTTTCTAGGAGAGCTTGTTCAACTGTCTTGCCCTGACTCCTCAGAATGTTCAGATAGCTGGGCTGATGAGCTTATCAAGTGTTTATGTGGTTCCACTCTGCTTGAGGAGTAGAGCTGTCAACCTCACTCTTTGCCTTGGAGCGATAGAGCAACCTTCAGATAATGTACAGGGGAGGCTTTGGAGATAAAAGCCACAGAATTGAACTTGGCAAACACACCTGTCTGAAGGTAAATGTGCAACAGATTGAGACTACTGGAAAAAAAGGTCTTTGTTCCCTAGACTGTGTGCTGTTAAATTAAGGGATTGTGGGGTATTTAGTTTCACTAGAATGAAATATATCGTTGTAGTATTGTGTGCTTGATGAGATGTCTGAGAGCTGCCCCTCATATTGCTTTTTTCTCTTAGCATAGCGTTCTGGCAGCGTAAGGCCCTTCATGGCTGTGGCAGAGGGTGACACGCCAGTCAGTGCGACCTGGCCACCACCACAAGAGGAGTGCCATGTGCCAGCAGACCGAGGATGCCTGCTGGCACGGGTAAATCAGATCAGGGGGTGGGAGGGGGTGGAACGGGGCAGCAATGTGGGTGGGAAGGAGGGCGGATCAAAGCTGGGAAGGGATGTTATCGACTGCAGTGGCACATGCCGATACCCTATCCCTCTTCCCAGCCTCGATCCCCCAACCCCCGACTATAGAGCTGGTGTAAGTCCTAGTAGACACTGCGGGCTGGCGCTGGCTTACCCCGGGGCAAGGGAACAATTGTTCCCTTACCCTAAGGAGGCCTCCAGAGGCCGAAAGTCCCCCGCAGAATTCAGCATGCACCACGTTGGTGCAGCTGCATTGCCGCACAGGAACTTAAGTAGGATTGGATTATGAGTTGCTAAAATGAGATAGGAACTGTAAAGTTTAGTGAAGTGGGGTAAAGTGTAGTAGGAAATAATTGTGAGATAATATCAGCAACATAATGTGTTCCTGTAGTTAGAAGGATAGTGCAAATCCCATAGGCTAGTCTATAGTGTTTTGGATTATAATGAATTAGAATGCATGAAGTTTGCATGAAGAATTAGAATGCATGAAGTCCAGAATTAGAATGCATGAAGTTTACTGGCAGGTCTTTGGCCTGGCATGTTCCCTCTTGCTCTGCCTGTTGAGACTGCAGTAGATGGAATTTGGTGCTACAGGCATTGTTCATTTGTTTAGCAACTGTTTCTCCGAATTGAAATTGTCCAAATGCAGTTGTAAGCGCTTCATATTCCCCAAGTTCCAAACTGGAACACTGTATGCCGTTTTAATTTTAAGCTCTGATAAGCAAGATCACAGAGCCCTGGTGTGTTGGAATTCAGGACCTTATGTAGCTATGAGACATTGTGTCCAATGGTATTCTTTCGTTCAACAGTAAAAAAGAAAATACGGGGTTACATGATACTTGCTACTTATGAAAGCGATCAAGCCATTTTTTCTCCTTAAGTTTTTTTTTTTTAAATCAAGGCTGAGATTTCTCTACCTGAAGGTCAGATGTTTAACAGTAGCAATGAGAAATTTGTGCATATTTTGTACTCCCGCTGATAAGTGCTTTTAAATTAAATATACATTTCTTAATGGGAGTTGAAACTACAGCACAGGAAAGTGGGCTAGATTGCTTGGAGCTCAGTGCAAAAATCTGAAGTTTTTCACTTTGATGGAATATTTGTTCCAAGGTTAAACCAATAGCCTGGAACGATTTTCAGACATGCACGCTTTTAATGAATCAAATTGTCTCCAGTTTTATTTATCATCAGCCGGCCTTGCATCTTGACTTTTGTTCCACATCCTGAGTCAACGGATATTTTCACATACTGTACTCGGTATCAGCAAAGATTAGGGCTGCTGGACATGCAGGGTTTGCCTGGACTTAACTGTCTTATCTGGTGTCTAGTACAGTACACGCCCCCGGACGGCCCCAATGCTCCCCCTTCCCATGCATGACCCACGTCCGCCATCAATTTACTGGTACTGTTGCTGGCTGGGTGCTCTGGCGGTGTGCATGCGCAGTCACCAGCCATTTGCGCTGGTGGCTCCATTCTGCATGCTGTCACTGCAACAGTCGCATCAGTGGCCCAGGCCTTCCAGCAACAGAACACGGGTTCCGTCTGTGGAAGACCCGGATAGGATTGGGCCAAAAGCGCACTCACAGTTCTCCTCTTAAGCTCTGTGATAGCTTAAAGCAAACTTAAACGATCAGCTAATTGGTCGGTGAGTGGGTTCCAGAGATCTCTGTTTTTGTTTTAGGGCAGTGTTTCTCAAACTGTGGGTCGGGACCCACTTGGTGGGTCTCAAACTGACTTCTGGTGGGTCCCAGGGGATGGAAAGATCAGATTAGTAATTGCCACAAGCCCTGAGGCTGTTCAAAAATCAGATATCTGCTAATTGCCCTTCCAGGAGCTGAACTCCTGTAGTTTGCAAGCGTATGTAAATATAGGGAGATAAATATTTGAGAGCGTTTTGGGGGGTGGGTGGGTGGGTATTTTTTCCCATAACTAAGCCCCTCAAGCCTTGAGGATGTTCATTAGGGCTGCCTCATTACAATAAATGGATTGTGTTCTTTTGCAAATAAATAAAATATTACATGTAAATAAATAAATATATTTCTTTCTAGATTACCTTTTTTAAAGTCTTGTAAAGCTAGGTGGGTCCTGATGAAGTGTCATTTTAAAAAGTGGGTCCCGGTGCTAAAATGTTTGTGAATCATTGTTTTAGGGCTTCTGTGCTGGGTTTATGTTGTTGGCTTGTACCCTTGCTAATGGGTCATGTATTTTAGCCCTGACCATTGTCTTAACTGTTCTTCCTCATAAGGCACCTTTCTTCGATTTTTCTTCTGTCTGGATGGTCTCAGTCTCTCAACTGGCAATCTTAACCATTATCATTCTCTTGTCCCTTACTCACTGTAGAACTTAGTAATGTGCTTTCAGTAGGTTTGTGCTCATTTCAATAAACTGAAGCATTAACCTCTCAGATTATGGTGATATCATCCTAGTTCAGCCAGTGACTAGGGTGGGTTATGTATTGGCAGGTTACAGCCAACTTGTGCTTACTCCACGTTTTGTCATATGCTGGGTCTTTCCATGGCTCCCCACAAAAACTGCTCATGAAGGGTTCCTTTGGTGCAATATCCTACATAGAATGGAGGACTGTAGCTAAAAGGAAAAACAGCAGTTTCATGCACACACAGAATGCACACAGAAACTCTTTAGGTATGTTAATAGACTCTTTGAATCCCAGCCATATTTATTACGTTTGGAAAAGATAAAGTAGATATAAGAAATATAATGCCACTTTCTGATTCACCATCAGAACATGATTTTGGTATCTGTCTTTCATGTGCTAAGTTAAAAATATTTTCCATTTTAAGCTTTGGCTTTTCCTTCTGTCTTTTAGAGTTCAGTGTGCTGTCCACTATCAAATGTTGCTGGATTTAATCAGGAGGGAGAACATTCAAGTAGTTGATATAGTTTGCTCAGCGCCTCTCAGCATCTGTCCCTCTGTGAGCCAAGTCTGCTCCTGGGTTTTGTACTCTTGGAAAAAAAAAATAACTGCTATCTTTCAACTGACACTTTGGTTTGATCCTACTTCCAAAAGCAATTGAATGAAACAGATAAAGAAAAAATAATTACTTAAAGAGAAATCTGTGCTGGAAAGTGGAGGAACGTTTCAGAAAGAGATAAGTCCATGAAATATAAGAGTAAAGTTTTAAAATCATGAGCTAAAAATGAACAGCTTCAAGGAGAACATCTCTCCCACCGCTTAATTGCCACTGAGTAGAGGCAAATTAATTGCCCCTTAATTGCCCCTCTCAAGTAGAGAGGGTCTTTTGTTTTGTTGTCCCTATAGATTTGTTTTATGTCAAACAATGTTGGGTTGGTCCCTTTTATGCAATGCTTCAGCAGGACTGAGACTGCAATTGAACGCAGCTATAGTTTTACAGCTGGAATCCTTCTGGATCTTTTCATTCTACCATCTCCAACGAATGAAGAGACAAGCCACTCATTCAGCTAAACAGTTTCTTGCCTCTTTGGCTTTAGAAATGACTGCCATAAAAACCTCAAAGGAAGACGCAGAAGTTCTAGAACAGCGTTCCAAGCATAACAGGCAGCAAGCAGAATGGAAGATTTTCCACAGTGCATTTTGAAACAAAAATATTTACTTTATCTTTCTGTGGTATACGTTACAAGCTTTTCCTTTATTTTATTTTTTAAAAAACACCATCGCAATATGCCTTTGGAAAAGACTGTTAAGTTAAGAGGGCTTTTTAAAAAAATTGGTGGAGCTATTGTCATGCCTTCACTTTGCAAAAGCAATCATTATATCTGCACAGTCCCTTAAAGGAAGTGCACCGTTTGAATGAGGGCTTTGGTACTAATGGTGCTCATACTGCATGCATAATCTGATTTAGAGCACATTATTTTTGCATGTAGGTGCTTGCTGAAACGAGGATGTGGACTTCTGACAGCAATTATCTCAACCATCCAGCCTGATCAGCAGCTTAATGCAAAACCTCGTCCAATCAGGCAGGACTGACAAACAAGCAACCGTGGTGGCTCCAGCTGATAAATAATGTAAAGAGCACAGCAATTAACAAATTGTAGCAATTTGAAGGAATCCAATTAACGAATCCGTTTTATACCAAATATGCATGCGTTTGCCCCGAAGAGCTAGTGAATGCTAAAAACAACATGGTTGATTGAACATGTAAATACTACGCCTTCTTGAGCCCAGCGGCGGTGAGGTCCAGAGAGCCCTTGCACAGCTCCTTCTTCCTAATACAGTATTCATCATGTGACCTGGGCGGGGTGGGGTATAAGAGAGAGCCCAGAGAGTTGCCTAGCAATGCTGAAACCACCCCTCCTTCCAGTTTGAGATCCCGAGAGACTTTGTTCTATTATGATTAAGAAGTCTTTTCTGTAACTTCTTGACCCACAGAGTGCTTTACAGTGCTATGTAATCCTTTACAGTGCTATGTAACTGCCCAATCCTCCCCCCCCCCCCGCTACAGGAGGTAAGTAAAAAAAATGGGGGCCCCCAATCACCTGTGAGTCTCCTCGGATACATGCCAGCCATTTTGCTGGCATGTTTCTGAGAAAAGGGTCGACGAGGTTTCAAAAAGAGGCGATAAGCAGGGGCGTTCCTAGAGTTTGCATCTCCTGGTATGGGAGGTCAGTATGTCACCCCCATGATGAACCTTCTCCCATGCAGTGGGCAAGGAAACGCATCATCACCCCACCAGTCTCATTGGTCTGTTTTGAGTTAAGGAAATCTACTTTTTGTTACACAAGGAAGCTGTGTTTTCTGTTTCCAGTTATTTGGCCATAACGTTTGATAGAATACAGTTTGTTTCTTTGCATTCCGCATGGAATTATGCATTGAATGATATATAACAAAGGACTGTCACAATTTTGGCCACTAGTGATGTCACCCCCCTGAGGGTGTCACATGGTGCGGTCCGCACCCCCCGCACTGGTGGTACCGCCGAGATCCATCCCCTCCCTCCCTGCCCCTCTGATCCTCCCCACCCAAGGCACGTCCCTGCCACCAACTTGGTGGAGCTGACAGAGGCCTCTGGTGCCGCTGCTGCATGTTTCACTCCACTGCCAGTTTGTGGCAGCGGCCCAGAAGTGTGCAACAGCGGCCAGCTTTCACCGTACTGTTAAGGACCTTGTGCTGCTGGAATGCTAGTTCTGGCAGCACAATGCCCCAGTAGGATTGGGGCCTTATTGTCACAACCTTGCCCCCCTCAAATCTACAGACTGTTTAGCCACCCTTTGGGGGAGAAAGGCGGGATAGAAATACAATAAATATTAATAGTCTGCTACCCACACTAGTTTTTATAATAATATTTAGCATTTGTCAGCTACTTTCCGTATCCAAAGCACATCACATGTATTATCTTGTTATCCTTACAACGACCCTGCAAGGTATGTATCACTATCTTCATACTGCATATGAGGCAGAGCAGGAGCGGCTTCCTAATACCATCTCACGGTTTCATGATGAAGGCGAGATTCAAATCAGGGAAGTCCTCATTTGCAGCTCCCTATCTTAGTCAGTAGGCCAGCGGGTGGCGCAGCGGGTTAAACCGCTGAACCATAAGCTGTCGATCGAAAGGTCGGCAGTTCGATTCCCGCGACGGGGTGAGCGCTCATTGCTTGGCCAGCTCCTGCCAACCTAGCAGTTCCAAAGCATGTCAATGCGAGTAGATAAATAGGTACCGCTTGCGGGAAGGTAAACAGCGCTCCGTGTTCCAGCTGCATGCTACGTGCTGCGGCAAGGAGAGTCATGCCGGCCACATGACCACGGAGGCGTCTTCGGACAACGCTGGCTCTTCGGCTTTGAAATGGGGATGAGCACCACACCCTAGAGTCGGACACGACTGGACTTAATTGTCAGGGGATACCTTTACCTTTACCTTATCTTAGTCAGTATGCTATACTAGCTCTCTTAGGTCTGAGTAGCAATGTGATCTTGGCTGTCTGGTGTCAAGCCTACCATGCTATCCCCTCCCTTGCAATGTATTTTTTGCACAGAATGTATGAAGCAACTGACGACTGACTGTTTCGTAGCACCAATGTCTTGGAGCATGGAGGGGGGTTGTTCAGAAAACTGCTCCAAAGTTGCACAATCCTAAATCTTTACCTGATAGCAGAAAGGCATAAGGTTGTATTCATCATAGATTTGAAATATATGGCAGCCTCATCTTTTCCACATAAATGTAGCCGAAATGGTTTGGGGGGGAGAATACTGGTATGTCAAACCTTTAATAAATTGCAATGGGGACAATCTGTGCGAAAGTGCCGTGTCAGCTCTCAACAATAGCGGTTGCATTACAGTGTGGTTGCAGTACGTTTAGCTTCCACACATCTGCATCTTCCACCAAGCATGTCCGACTGTTCTACAGTCTAGGAGGGAATTTTTTAACGTACTGTTGATGTGTAATACCTGTATTTTATGTCCAGATTTGATATACTGATCGACAGTCTTGGGAAATAAGATAGTCCAAAATTGAGCAAGGCTAGATAAGAATTTATAACTTGCTCAGGCTTGGGTGAACAACAACAAGGAAATTTTACAGGATGCAAAGAAAACTTACAGTCCAATCCTTTCCAGAGCCGGCCGGCCTAGAGCATGTGGCGCTGACACAGCCTCCGCTGCATGTTATGGGCTGGCCAGGGATCAGGCAGTGATGGAGAGGTAAGTAAAGAAATTTTATACTTACCTACTCCACTACTCCCTGGTCCACAATGGGCCTACTCGGATCTCCTCCAGTTCTTTTGCTGGCTTACATCCAAGTACGTCCAAGTGGGCATGATCTGCCGCCACGATCTGCCCATGGCCCACCCTCGACGTGTCCCCGGCCCCGCCTGATCCTCCCTCAAACTGCCCCCTTTGCCAACTTACCTGCTCCAGCAGGGCTTGGGAAGCCACTGCCATGTATGTGGGCCCCCTGACCGTTTGTGCCGGTGCCCCCAAAGTACACAGCAATGGCGCGCCATTGACGGGGCTGCAGAGGTATTTATGACAGCAGAACGCTAGTTTCACCATCATAAATGCCTGATAGCGTTGGGCTGTTACAGTGGTAAATGTATGACATGGTATTAATGTTTAAAGTTGGGGAGATAGGGATGACTATTTCTCATATTGGCACCACAGCTCCATTGTGTACTGAGGTAATGTTGTGCTGAATAACTGTTCACTGTGTTTCTTAAGTACAACCTAGCAAATCTTCACTTTCCTGGTCTAGGAAAAGCCCTTCTGTAGACCTGTGTTAGGATGAGACCTGTATGGAATTGTATACAGTAGTTACCAACACCTGTGTGGCCCCTGTATTCAATAGCCCAGGTTCAACAGAGAATGGGGCACAATTGTGTCTAATGTTCCCTGAGCTCTGCCTAGGCTTTCACACAGACATGATTAGCACCCCAAAGTTAAGACTCCATCTTTGCATTTGAGAAGTTGGAATTTTCTCTCCCAGCGTACATTACTTTGTACCTCCCAATAGTACCCTAACCTTTGTAATTCTGACACAGAAGCATCGGTGGGGGGGGTGGCGGGGAGTTGACAAGCGCACCATGGCAGATGTGAAAAATGTGCGATCGGGTGGTGGCGAAAAAGGAGTGAGTAGTTTGGTCTGCCCGCATGGAGCCTTGGAATATGTTTCAGCATCAGCGGCAGCAACAATGTCGCATCCGGCGGGGGTGGAGGCATTTTCGTTCGCGGCCCCCCTCCCACCGGGCATAGGTACCGTATGTCACTGCTCCCAGTCTTACAAAGAAATAATCTACGTAACTCCAGATTGACTTACATTGGGTCTTATCTAGTTTTAGATGTGCTTTGCAAAGGTGGGGCTTAGGTGCTTCAAAAAAGCCCCAGCTGTGTTTATTTGAAAAAGGGTTTGCATTAAACCAGACACAGAGTTTGAATAGCGGCGGAATTGCATGGCCTTTAGTTTGTTTTCTATCTATATACTGTATTGGAAAAAGTATCAGTCAAGGGATAGAGGAAGGTTTCCCTTTCACCGGAAGACTTTTTATTTGTAATACTCTACTACTGAGTATCTCATTCTCTGTTAATGAAACATTAGGTTTGCTACATTTACCTCTTCTTAGGTATTATTACTTTGTTCCTCCTTTTCTATAGCCGTCAATTACCCTATTCATATATGCACAGATTGGTCTCAGTAGGGGGAAAAGTTTTAATAAGTCATTTTCCTTTTAACTGTAAATTTGCTTTGTAAGGAGTAAGCAGCTGGGGGTAGCATTTTATTGTCTGCAATAATATACTGTCAGTAAATTGCCTATGAGAAAGGTAGATGTGATTTTCTATTTAACAAAAATATCAGCAGGTGGACTTCTCTATTTTTCTGGTGCTGTTTTCATGGCTAGAAGATGTAATATGCAATTATTACCAAAAAGTAAATTGCTTTAAGTTCTGTAGAAAAAAAAAATGTGTTGGAGTATATGTGCTTGGTGGCAAATCTGGATGTATGACCTTCACATCCACTGTTTTTCTCCCACATATCAGCACTGACAGGATCAGGGAGCTTTGTGGCAGGAACCAGAAGGTGTGTGTGGGTGTGCTCTCAGCTTTTATCTTACCTGCTGTGTTTCCCTACTTAGCATGGCAAACAGTTGTCTGAGAATCCTAGCTGGGCAGAAAGCAGAAAAGAGAAGTTTGGTAATCAAGGATCAATTTTGCAACCCTCGGAACACTTCTATTTGATACTGGCCAGTAATGATCAAGAAGCCCATCTGCAAAAGCTCTTGGGATCATTGTTACTAGTTAGTCCATGAACCTTACTACACAAAAAGAAAAGCAACTCTACTTCAAATTGTCGTTTTATTTGCAGCCTCCGTGCAGATGGATACCTAGTGATGTATTTACAAGTCCAGGAAGAACAGTCACATAGTTCATGAAAGTGAGTAGAAGGGAAGGCTTAAACTTACTGCATTGGATCATTGGTCCATTGAGTTCAGTAGCATCATCAGTAAATCACATGACTGGCAGCAGAATCTCCAGGGATTCGGACAGGGGACTTTTGCAGCCCTACCTGAAGCTACCTGGGATTGAATCCGAGATCTTCTGGATGCAAAGCACGCACTGTAGAACTGAGCTATGGCTCTTCCTCATATGGCTTGTGTGCTGCTGGTTTTCAAATAATTTTGGAGGTTTTTGAAATGCTTCATAAGAGTGTGGTGCTATGGATAATTTATTTGTTTTATTTATTTTATTTTATTTACAATATTTCTATCCCGCCTTTCTCCCCTAAGGGACCCAAGGCGGCTTACACAGGAATAAAATACAAAAATACAAAAAGTACAAATAGATAATTACTTTTTAAACAGCAAAAAAACAGTAATAAAAACATCTAAAAATTCATTAAAAATTACATTTAAAATGTACCATACCATACCATACCCTTTATTGGAATAAACAAACAATGCAATAGATAACAAAACATTCCACATCCAAACATCAACACCAAAGTCCCCTATCAGCAGTTCACATTCCCTACCCACCCACATAATCCAACATACCAACTCGCCCAGCTCCCCCATAATAATCAGAGTGGGATCTCAGAGCCCCAAAAGGGCAGGTTTCGTCAGATTTGGATTACCAAATGCATAAATTGGGCAACCAAACAGGTGAACAGTCTTTCAGAACCTCCTAACATATAGCGGATTTTTGACTCATCAGACCAACTGGAGTGAGAGGACATGGATAAGTATGGATAAGTATGTAGTGGTGGCCCATGCCCACGCACAGCCTGAATCCCCTCCCTAATTTTGCCACCCCTGTGCTATTGAACCATTAGCCTCTAGTATAAGAACTAATGATAATATTGAGGGAGTAACAGTCAAGAATAGGCAAAATAAAATTAATTTGTATGCGGATGATATGTTTTTATTTGTGAAGGATCCATTAAAAAGTATAAAATCTTTGAAAATATTATTAGAAAAATGTAATTGTTATATGAGATTAAAAATTAACTATCAAAAAATCTAAATTATTATGTATAAATATCCCTAATTTGGAACAAAAGGAGATTAAAATAGTTTCAAATTTAAGTATGTGCTATTCTAGTTTTAAATATTTGGGAATTTGGATAACAAAAAGTATACACCAACTGACATATAGGAAGTATATGTATTTGTATAAAGAGGTAAGAGAAAAACTTAAGAAATGGGATAAATTAAAATTATCATTATTAGGGAGGGTAGCACTGATTAAAGCTCATATATTGCCCAAATTCTTATTTTTGTTTCAAAATTTACCAGTGCAACCAGATGTGAAGAAGTTAAAAGTATGGCAAAAAAGATTGGAAAAATGTATTGCAGGTAAACAGAAAAATTTAAGATTTATAAATAGTGTGAAATATAAAGGGGCTACAGAAGAAGGATTAGCAATACCGCATTTAATAAAATATTATGAGGCCTTTCAAATTTCACAAGTTGTACAACTTATTAATGAAAATGGGGATCTTGATTGGGTACATATGAAAAGTATAGAAGGAAGAGATAAGATTAGGCCATATTTATATACACATAAGGTAATGATGAATAAATTACAAATTCAAAATCCATTTATTAAAGAAACATTATGAATATGGCATAAATTTTTACTTCCTAGAGGTCTGTGTGGAGCCTCTCCTCCATGTGGCTTTTCTCTTAAATAAACAGGAGCAACATGTGCTGGACTGCACACTCGGCTTCAGTAGGTAAAGAGAAGGGAAGGGGGAGGGCTCCAGATCGCTTCTCCCTGCCAACTTGGACCTTCATAAGCACCAGATGGGCGGGGAGAAATTATTTGAAGCTGGGGCATCGTTTTCCCCCTCTTCATTCTCCCTCCAGCAGCACAGAACCCCCAATGGAGTGGCAGACTGGAGAGAGCAACAGACAGATGTGCTGGGGGCTCCTCCATTCTAAGGGTGTTGCTCTATGCGACCATTTCAAGTCACTTCATGGCAAAGCCAGCCCTGTAAGAATGTGACGTACAGGTGGCACACATCAGAGCACCCAGCTTGACAGCAGTTGTGGGTTGTGTACATAGCTATGACTGACACTTATCTGCAGGAATATGAATTGCCTATAGCTCTAAGATTGATATCACAATGCAGTTTTTGTTACAAGCTGTGAGCATGTGTGTGTGTGTATGTACGTACGTACTTTTAGCAATGTTATCTTACTGCAGCACATGCCATTTTATTTTAAAAGTTATGAAAGGGAAGTTTGAGATATCAGCACTTTTGAAGCTGGGATATGTATATTGAAATTGTAGCAGACTGGTGGTGTATTTTGAACATCTCATTTCCTGTTATTTGTGCCTTTTTGGTGATCATTCTCCAAACAAGAGTTATGGTAATGTACTAATCTCATTTTCCCTCAGTTTGGTACTGATGTACTGTTTTTATTGCTTGATCTGGAGCCAGTACCTATGGCTGACAAGGCTGTATTTTTTCCCCCTTTTTCCCTCTTCACTGAAAGAATTGTTCCTCCCTTTTCCTTGCTGTGCATCACTGAGTACAGGTCATGGCAAAATGCTCTTTTCTTTTTATTCACCTTTTTTTTGACAGACAGCAGTGTGAAAACTTGGGGAATAGCAGAGGAACAGTTCTTCTTCTTCTTCTTCTTCTTCTTCTTCTTCTTCTTCTTATAATAATAATAATAATAATAATAATAATAATAATAATAATAATAATAATAATAATAATAATAATAATATAATATAATATAATATAGTGCAATCCTATGCATGTTTACTCAGAAGTAAGTCCCATCTGTCTAGAGGGACTTACTCTTTGGAAAATGTGCATGGGATTGCATCTCTAGTCTAGCTTTCTTCCTGACATCTAGTTTTATGCACAATGTCTATGTATAGAGAAGCGGCCAATCCTGTGATGCTCCACTGAAACAGCCCCAACACAGGTTTACCACCTGAATGACAAGTTGGTTCAGACTTTGTGCTCATCATAAAGAGCCTCCATCATTACCTAGGGTAGGAAAAGGGTATGTCTGTTTGAATCCTTCAAGTGAAGGATTAATTTATGCCCACTGAGGGCAAACATGTTTTAAGGGCTGCCTTGAAGGGGAAGGCATTTTTTTTCTTACTTCATCACAAGTTTCCTATAAAAGAAGCTGTGTATATAACAAGTGATGTATTTTGCTAAATATGGGTTGTTACTGATGTTCAACATCAATAAATCAGAAGCTATATATAATATAGGTGACTTTCTGGGTTGGCAGAGTTGTAGGAAGCATAATGACATGTAATTGAATGCTTCCCATAAAGCATTAAACACACAGCTTCTCCCTCTCTTCCAAACTAGTTGAAGGTCAGCTGCTACATTGCAGGGGAGGCAGAGAAATAACGGGGAGTCTCTTTTACGTTTGCAAATAAAAGTAATCAATTCATGGGGGAGCGTGTTTAGAATCTGAAGAATTTCATGTAATTTTTTGTTTCTAATACACCCTGAATTGTCGAAAGGCCTCTTCACTAATTTATACAGTTGAAGGCCAGAGGAAAGAGCATACATGCTTTTTTCCCCCTCTGGCACACCAAAAGTGACATGTGAAGCAATCCATCCATGTGGAACCGTGTACAGTATGTGTAGAAACCCAATTAGCACAGTATTTCTCCTCAAACGTGGGATGGGAGGCTGCATGAAGTGGACCTCTATGTGGAGGGTTTACCTCACATATTTCCTGAGCTATGCCATAAATGCGAGAGGGCAGAGCTTTCCCCCCTCCATGTGAAGTAGATTGTTGGCCAAGAAAGTGCATGAATCAGCTCTTAAACTCTGTAAAGATGTTCCAGATTTAAATCTTTCCCAAACTTAAGCCAGATATAAAGTGCTGGACCATCTAAAGAGCTGGTCAGATAAGCTACATTGAGCTGAATTTGTTTTATTTAATAGTAAAACCTTGAAAGATAGATAAGCAATATCAAATTTTAGGCTGAAATGTTTTGAAGCTTTACCCTCCGTATTTGCAAGTGTATAAGTGTTAGACAGCATCACCGATGCAACAAACATGAAAATGAGCGAACTCAGGAAGATAGTGGAGGACAGGAAGGCCTGGCGGGATATGGTTCATGGGATCACGAAGGGTCGGACACGACTTAACGACTGAACAACAACAACAACGTAAGTGTTGATAGTAAACCTCTGCAGCGCAATGGTCCAGGAGGGAAAAGAATCGGAAAGTATCTGATTCATTTTCGTATCTCTTTCGGCTCAGACGAGTATCATATTAGAGCACGATATTGTCGAAACGTTATTTCTTTAAAACAGTCCTGCACGTATGAGGGATGACCGCATATCTATCAAAGCCATTCCCTGTTTCCTCTTTGTATTAAATCATCCTGAGTCAAGTAGCACATTTCCTGTCCAGAGGCTGGATGACCATGTAGTCTCTGCCAACAGCATAGCAATTTGTTTGAGATTTTAGTTTTAGTAGTGTTATTGCCGGAAGACTGGATTTAAAAAAAAACAAAACTGTTCTTGGCAGACAATCCCAAAGCAGTGAACAGGCATAGCTGCAAAGAATTAGCGAACATTCAGTCGCATTATGATTTTTGCATTGCTTTTCCATGTATAATTAAGTGAGTAAGATCTTGATTTGTCCTTATTAGTAAATACTAGGGATTAGAGCTACTTTCATTGTACTTAACTGGCTTAATATGCCAAATATATTTGTTCTGCAGGACCATTATGATGACAAGTGTATAGAAAAAGCCTTCAACTTTTCATTTCCCACTTTTTGTCTGTCTGTTTTGATACAAAAGGGAGACTGTCTGTGTTGGAAGTATTCACCAAGTGTTGTCATGCACTTGAGCCCTGACTGAGGAATTTGTGTATCAGCCCAACATGCTGTTTGGGCATCAGTGAGAATTAACGGTTTGCTTTTTCATCACCGCACAGTAAAAATGCTCCTGCTGTTGGCTCAGCAGCTGTGGTCCTGCTGTTACTCTGGAGTTGATTCAAAATGGGTACAAGTACCAGTATAGCTTTTCTACTTTCTACAAGTACCGGTAGATCTTCTCTAAAACTTTTCTTCCTTTGATTTGTTCAACATAGTTGACAGCAGAAATGTGTTTATATGTATATGTACAGGTACAGTCAGTTCTCGTTATCCGCTAGGGTTAGGTTCCTGGAAAACCTAGTGGATACTGAATCAGCAGATACCGAATCATTGAGCCTATGGGAAAAATGGGGTTAGGTTCCAGGGGACCTTCTTCACCATGCACTACATGAACTCTGTGAACCTGAATCTTATCTTGAAGTCTATGGACTGGGTGGACTATGGACTGGGTGATAGCGGGGGTAGCACATGTGAAAACTGTGCAACTTTTAATTTGGGTGTACATTTGGGGAGAGGGTAAATACACCAAGTGCAAAACATTATTTGTGAAAGCATGGTGTCTTGAATAAACTTAAGTTCTAAAGTTGGGCAAGCCTATTCATGAATATGCAATCTCTACCCCCCCCCTTTGATACTGGGCTAGTTCGAACAGCTTTAATTTAGTACTCAAGATTCATCTGTGTGCAAGTCTATTCTAATTTGCATGCTTATTCCTTATTGCTCCTTGGCCAAATTCAACCATGCTTGTTCTTCCCTGGCTAGATTCCAGCTGGCTCAGATACATCGAGAACTGCAGCAACTTTTCAGACATATTTAGCCTGATCAAACAATCTCCTGGGAATGAACGATTTGATGGCAATAGCAAAAGTAATTTGTGTTCCTTTGGAAGGGAAAGACTTTTTTCATCACGCACCATCCATACTGAGATATATTTTACCAAGTTTGATGGAGCTGACCCTTTGCACCATCGACCATAACTTGCTATTGACTTATCCCATTGTCTTGTCTTAAAAAAAGTTCAGCCACACTTCATCTTTGAAGAGCATGTATGAGAACAGGAGTGAGAGGCCATCTATGCAAAATAGTTGGTAAGAAGCTGTACTGTATATTGCATTATAAGCAAAGCTTTCCGTGTCATTGCAGACAAGTTAGGAAAGTGGAAGAAAATGTTTTAAATGTGGAAGCCTTTACAGGTCTTTTTGTGGCCTTTAATGACCACCAGTGCCCACAGCTATAGTAGAGCCCAGTCTAGATTGGGACCATCGTGGGACAAAAGGTACTTTTACAATTTCTTATTGATTTATTACATATGTACATTTATATCCTGGATTTCCAAAGAAAACTTGGCAGTTTACAAGTTTAAAAGCAGTATTTCAAATAAAGCACACAAAAACTAAAAGCAAGCAGAGTAGTACTGGTATGGGCCCCCTTGTTTTTCGTTTCATTATTGCAGCAACTTAGTGCTATTTCACGATAAAAGATAGAAAAGAGAACAAATTAGAGGAAACCAGTAATGAAAACCTCTGGCCCTTTCTGTGGGAATGGGAACTGCTACCATACAACTAATAGATAGTTAAAAGCTGTTTGTTCCCTACATTGGCCCATTGTAAGAATACTTTCAGTTTGTTTGCTTTTAGCCACATCTCAGAATAAAAACCTAGGTTCAAACACTCTTTTAGCTCTGCAATAGCTGCTCCGTAAGTCCTGAATTGAAGCGTCTTGGACAGAGGTGGCCAAACTTCCTTCATTAAGAGCCACATACGATAAACTTCAGATGTTTGAGAGCCGCAATTGAGAGAAGCATTTAAATACTTAAATATATTTACACACTATGAACATTAAACTTCTGTTTTAATCCAGTGGACTCTCAGGTTATACCTGGTCAATAATTATAAAGCTTGAACATTTCTTATTTACCTTTTATATTAATTGTGATGCAAAAAGGAGCTCCGCCAATGTATTTCCAAGAGCTGCACTTTATATGTCAAAGAGCTGCATGTGGCTCAGGAGCCACAGTTTGGTCACCCCTGGTCTAGGGGAATCATCTTGCTCATTAGTATAGGACTTGTGTAGAACATTTTGACAAAGCAGTGAGTGAAATTTAAACTTTTCTACCTTCTGAGAAGCACTATCACATCGACTAGTCTGCCATGTAACCCCAGTGTACTGCATTCTGGGTCACATTGTAGAAAAGTGTACACGGACAGCTTGCCAGGCCTCTTATGCCTAACCATTTTCCCACTGAAACTGGGACTGTGATCTAGGACACACCCAACAGCCGTATGCAACTGGTAGGAGAAAGATTAGGGCACTAACCAAGATCAGTAAGTGCATGGATGGGAGACCATCTCATGTATGTCACCTTTACTTCTAGTATGGAAGAAAAGCAAAATATCAATGTAATAAATACTGTACTGTGGATACTGTTGAAAGTATCTCAGGTTCATGTTGTCTCATCCAGCTTGCGCTACATTCAACCTGTGATGTTTTCAACACATTCAAACAGGATCAGGTTTGGGAGAAGTTTGACTATGAACATTTGTCATTGTGGATAAAGTAGCTGGGTACCTCTGGGAAACATTGGAGTGTGTAACATTTCATTCTAGTCCAGGATTGTAGCAATCGGGTGTCATTCCCATCAGTATGGTGTGGCTGTTGATCGGATCTTTTTGAAATGAGCTGTTGTGTTTTGCCATCTCTGTTAGGAATGTTGGCAATTAGAAATGACACACCAGCTGTTAGCCTTGTTGACAGACAGAACCAAATTGTTGACAGTAATATGTATGATTGAATTATCTTTTTACATCTGAATATGACCCTCTGGATTATGCTGTATTGTTAAGCAAGCACCATGAGTCAAACTCTTCCTGAGATTCTGCTCATCATCTACATAGTAATGGTAAAGATATCCCCTGCGAGAAAGCCAGTCGTGTCTGACTCTAGGCTGCAGTGCTCATCTCCATTTCTAAGGCCGAAGAGCCAGCGCTGTCCGAAGACGTTTCCATGGTCATGTGACCGGCATGACTAATGGTACGCTGTTACCTTCCTGCCACAGTGGTACCTATTTACTAGCAGTTTCTTGCTTTCGAACTGCTAGGTTGGCAGGAGCTGGGACAGGAGACGGGAGCTCACACGGGTCTCGAACTGCTGTCCTACCGACTTTCCGGTCTGCAGTTCAACATCTTAACCACTAAGCCACTGCGGCCCGTACATAAATACCAGATATTTTAGTTTGTCTGCCTGCCTGCCCTGGTGCCTTTTGTAAATGCTCCCCCCCCAAAAAAAAAGGTATTCTTGTCCACTGTACCAGTAAGATCATGGGGAACTGTTTTTCTTTTAGACTGTTGCTTTTTGATGTAGAATAAAAGGAAACAAAGCTATTATAGTTTCTTTGAAATTGAATTGGCATACAGTGATGTTCTTCAAAGGCTTGCCAATTGTATTCAGGTTTTTCTTTGCCCAGTACATGCCTTTTTGTTGGTGGCTGTTGCTGAGACTCATGCTAAATTAATATTTGACACCTGACTTAAACTATGAGGAACAAAGTGATTGCAAGATATGACAATCCGAGTTTCTGGGACACATCTGGCTGGGTACTATGGGAGATAGGATGTAGGATGTTGGACTTGATGGATATTTTGTCTATTTTCTTCTTATCTATTTTTATTCTCAAGCCTCAACTATTAGTTGGTGCAGAAAACAGAGCTCTCACTACATGCTCTTGCTGACTCATGTCTGACTGGCTTGACCATTCTGTAGCATCCAGTACATTCACGGTGACTTTCATACATTCCTTGGGTTTTTTCCAAAACGTTTAACTATGACCTCCTATTAGTGTATCATTTGACAAATCGTAAATGCAACAGTTCTGTGGCACATCATGTATACCTATGTGTCAATTTCTTGTAACAAGAAAGCTTGCAAAAAGACCTCTGTGCTCAGTTGAGGACTTGTACATAGCCTGTGATCTAATCGTGAACAGAATTACTTATAGGAGTTAGGAGCTGACAATAGGTTCTCCTGCTACAGCCCACTCTTCGTCTGTTTAGTGAAACACTAGTATACTGTTGTTAGAATTTGAAATTCAAATTTATCTCCTGGTGAAACTAAACCATGAGTTTTTAAATTGTAAACTGCCTTGGAATATTTCTATTTGAAAAGTGGTATCTAAATATTTTTTTAAAAAAATACAGTGAAGAAATGGATTGGTTTGACTCAGGTTCGTCTATAGGAAGTGGGGACCGGGTGACTTGCCAAATGCTTCCTCCCTCTTACCCAATGATGTGCCAGTCTCTGCTCCTCCCACTTTCCAATGTTCTAGCTCAGCACTCTCTTGCCCTCTACATTTCCTCTTCCTTTCTGCCCCCCTCTTCCTTTTCCAATCCAAGGAGTATATGGAGGAGGAGCAGTGGAGGCACATATGCAGACTGAGATGAGCCCCCCACACACACCAATGTGCCACTGGATCCGACCGCTTCTGTTGACCTCATGGACGGGGCATTAAGTGGGCATGGAAGGAAAACATTGGAAGTAGCCATTGAAAGAAATGGCTTGCTGCTTTAGGGATAACAGGGAAGGGGCTGAAGAATTTGAAAGATACTTTTCCCTGTTCTTTTTGAAAACTCACTAGAATCACTGAGATAAAATATGAGTCTGGGACGTTAAAAAAAAAAAGGAAGAAAAAGAAGTTGCACCAGTGTAGACGAGTTGAAATTTGGGTCTGAAAAACTGTGAAACCATTGAAGTTGCTTTGGCACTTGTCACTATGTATCTTTGTGTCCTTTGATAGTCAGTTCAAAAGTCCTTCCAGGGCATATGGAGTTCACATCCACAGACCTCTATTCAAGATTTGTTAACCATTAAGAATAGTTTCCAAAGTTCTTTTGAAGTCAATGCAAGTTTGGCTGCTGCCAGATGTCTTCTCATAGTTGGTAGTTTAATTGACATAAAGTCAGGCTTTGGGGTTGCCAGCAACGAAGCCAATTGGAAATTTTTAGTTAGAATGTTTGCTCTTCCAAAAGTTCCTTATTAGTGTTCTTGCTCAAAATGACACTGGTGGGTGGGAAACAAGAGATTCTCTTTGAAAATGTTGTTGACATTAGTTTTAGCATACTGAAATTTGAAAATTAGAACATGTAACCCTTTTGGCTTTTCACCACGAGTAATGCTTTTGGTATTTTGGACAGCCAGTTCTCTGGGAAGCAAACCCCGGAAAAAGACTGTCAAAGACTTTTTGAAATGGCATGGCTGGTCACATGTTTTACTGGAAACACTGACTAACCTTATCTTCTAATGTGCGCACTGAACCAGTAAACAGCTGTTGATCTTCAGAGCTCTCTGAAGAGGAGAAAACACCAGAACACCAGGAAGTTCCAGACAGTTTTATTACGTGTTGTTGTTGTTTAGGGAGCACATAAATTATGCTAAAATTATGCTAATTTCTTCTTGACAAAGCTTTTATATTGCAGTGAATGAATTTTTCTTCCTTTGTGATAATTGGAGAGGATTCATACAGCTGCTAATAGCCTGGGCCTGTCAACTGCACCTCCAGTAAAAATGTTAATTCATTGATTGCAAGCCAACAGTTTCCATAATCAGTTTATTAAAATGCAACTGTAGCTTTGGATAGACTGAGGCTACAATCTTATACACACTTTCCTGGGACTAAGCCCCATTGAACACAGTAGGGCTTACTTCTGAGTAGACATGCATAGGATGCATTGTATGGCTTGACAAATAAACCAACTTTATCAGGATAGTGCAGAAAATCACTTAAAAAGACCACACGCTTGTTGGGACAAATAAATGTTCTGAATTCTTAGAAAGTGTACACTGAGAAGACAATACCTAGTGCCTAGGCTACTCTTTACTCTTTAAATATATTGCTCCAGCTGATGCATGTTGGGACGTTGCCTCTTTTAAAAATGTATATAAACACACATGAACATATGCTCCATACCTTAGAATAATTTTATTGTATTCTGTGCTTAGAATTAGTCTGTATTTTTCTTCCACTCAACAATTATTTTGAATATATTCCCATGTGTGTATTTATATTACACACATGTGCATGTGCGCGCGTGCACACACAAGCATATGTACTTGACTCAAAAACCTCAAGTTCTCCAGAACTTGGTAAATTTTAAATCTCACCATGTGGGAATATAATCTGAATAAACTGCTACCATCAAAAATAGTTGCATCTCGGTGACTTTCCCACATCAAAAGCAAATGTAACAATTCAGACGTAATGAAGCCCACTACAGAAGCTAGTAGTATTTGTCAAGTGTCGTATTGTCAAGAAGGCAAGAAAGGCCATTGTCCGAATGAGGCACTGGCATCTATTACTTCTTCCCTGCCCAAAGAACATTTTCAAATACTGCTTAATGCCGACACTGAATCTGCTGCAGTACCTAATTTGTCCTGCTGATTCATCTTTGTAAAAGATACCCAGAATTTTCTGACCTAATCGGAGAGGCAAACTCAGTTCAGAGAGCCTTACTCCAATCATTCCTTCTCCTCATTCGTATGTCCGTAGTTTTGATCCCCTGACGATTCTCACCTTTGGCCTCATGAAACAGGAGCAGCTGTGCTGAAATCAGTGAAGTCATAGGCAAAATCTTCCACAAAGTTCAGGACAACAATTCCGTGATGTTTACCCTGAATTAAATGCTTTCACGTATAAAGCACAACTATGATAACTTCATAGTGAAGCGAGAACCTATTTTTTATTTTTATGGAGACGGAGCTAGCACAGGCAGAGCTTAATTGTAGCAGAAGGGAAATTAGATTGCTGTAGTAAAAACAAGAATGCCTCTTCTAGAGCTACAACACTTGATTTAAGAGTATTCGGGTGATGCAGTAAGGACTGGAAAAGGGCTTCTGAATTTGATAATATGTTTGGATGCCTGACGAATTGTTAGGCCTTGCAGGGGTTATTTCCAGGCAGAGCAAATTTCAAATTGACCCATAATACAAAATGTCTTCCTCTGATGAAATTGTAGGGGAAAGCTGGCCCATCCCCCGCTGTGACTAATGCATAAAAAGCCAAGGAAATGGGGAAGGAAGACAGGAAATAAAAAATAAGAAGGAAATAGGTGGGGAAGGGAACTGCCTGGATTTATCTGATAAATCTAGCAGTAGGTTTTTCTACATTTTATCTTTTGAAAACCTGTCTTTTATTAATTTTCATTCATAAAACAATTGAAATAACAAAAGCCACCATAACAACCCTCTCTGATATTTTTAAATTCATCTCACATATACTTAATATTCAGTATTCTAGCACCGTAGACCTAAAATTGTAAACCCATTTGCACTTTCCTAGGAGGAAGCCCTAGTGAACGTAATAGAACTTACTTTTGAGTAGACACACAAAGGATTGCGCTGCTTGCAGCTAATAAGCATCTGTGTATACAGTGATACCTCGCAAGACGAACGCCTCGCACAACGAAAAACTCGCAAGACGAAAGCGTTTTGTGAGTTTTGGGGTGACTCGCAAGACAAATTTGCTTGCGAAAAAACTTTCGTCTTGCGAGCCATCACAAGGCGTCTTCCTGCCCTCCCCTCTTCCAGTGGACACGCTCCCTCCCTCCTGGGCAGCATGCCTTGCAGTTCAAAGGAGGGAGCGAACGTAGCAACTTGCAGTCTCCACGATGCAGTCTCCACGATGACGCGGGGCAGGTTCAGCTCCCTTCAGGCTGGCCCTTCCCCCTCCTCGTGCTTCCATGCGCCCGGTCCCGGGTCGCGCCACAAGCCGCACAAGGTTAAGGGCACCGACAGGAACTCTTAAGGCTGCCCGACAACCCTGCGAGAGAAGTGCATCCGGGGCCTGCTCCGCCCCTTAGCAAATTAAGAGGCAGCTTAAAGTGCACAATTCTCCGCCCCTTAGCCCGGCCGGCGCCGCGGCAGGAGAATAGGCGACAGCTGCGCTCCCTAGAGAGGCAGAGGACGCCACGCACGGAGCAGAGGACACCACGCACGGAGCTTGCTTGCTTGCTTGCTTGCTCGCTCCGTCCCTTCCCTTCCAGCTCTGGGAACTGTGAAATACATGTACAGTACAGGTACTGTACAGTAAATAGCGTATCGCAAGTACAGTAAACTCGCAAGACGAAATTATTCGCAAGACGACACGAGTCATGGAACGAATTAATTTCGTCTTGCGAGGTACCACTGTAGATTTAAAAAGTGGTTAGTTAAAAAGTGAAAGTACTGTAGAAGGTTTTAATTGACTCCTCACACATGTTGAGGGAGGAGGAGGAAGAGAGGGGATGAGTACAAACACAAGGGACATGATGTGAGCTCTGTTGTTACTTTTGAATTAGACCTGTCTGTCTGTCTGTCTGTCTGTCTGTCTGTCTGTCTCTCTCTCTCTCTCTCTCTCTCTCTCTCTCCATATCTATTATTTTGCTAAAAAGAAGTAGCTTTACGGTGTAAAATTTTAATTTTTTTTAAAAAGCACCAGAGGTTGTTGCTTATACCATTTAAATCCTTGTTGGTTCCACCCCTGGTCTTGGTGTCAATGGTTTCATCCCAATGTTGGATATTGTTTTAGATAGAGTTTCCTGCTATGAAACTCCGAGCATGTAATTCATGCTGTACGTTTCCAGCAGAGTATCATCTCAGCACATATTTACAACTCATTAAAGGCAATACATTAAAACACATGCCTCAGGTTAACCAAGTAACCAATTTAGTATGTGCCATAGTCCATGAAATTTGATTTCAGCTTAATAGTACATAATGGTAAGTTAGTTCCCTTCAGTTCAACATAATTATAGACCAAAGGTGATGTCATTTTAATATATAGCAAGCCCCCAAGGGAGAGATCCTATTTGCTTGATAATCTAATTATAATTTTCCCACAGTTGACTGATGTCTGATGGATGCCTTGTAATAATGTTGGTGATTGACAGAGTCAGAATTAGTTTCAAAATTAAGACATACACTCCTATGGTTTGAATAAATCTGAAGGTGCATTGGAGACAGCAACAAGGAGAACAAAATTGTGTTTAGAGTAACAGTGTAAGAGACTTCATGCTTACCGAATGCCTGAGAGCACACCATAAGCCCTGTCTTGCCCCCAGAGCATTTGTCCCTTCAGACATACACCCTCCAACCATGGGGAGAGTGGGGGACAGGGCTACAGAGAACCAGGGATGTCAGTAGGGTTGTTGACACCCGGGGCAAGATCTCATGGTGATCCCCATGGACCTCCTCCCGTGCCAGACCACAAGATATGGAGACCTCCTGGGAAATGTGATCCCGTGTAAGTCGCGATGGGGATTGGAAAAAAAAATTAAAGCCCATTTTCTACCAGTGGTGTGTTTTTGCACCACAGGCAACAAATAGAATTTTGGTCATATTGGTGTCACCCATCCCGTTCTCTCTCCCCCCCCCCCCCCAGTGATGCCCTGCAGAGAACGCTGCCGGGGCAGAACTACCAGTGCTCTATTGTTGTGCCAAATTCAGAATTGCATTACAGAATGTCGAAACTAAGGCTAATTTCACAGCTAAGGCATATACTAGCATACAGATTTAACTACGAACAGGCTGTATTAAATGCAAACATTGCATTCTTTTTGAGGAAGTTGGGGGGTTACAAAAGCAAGGATAGTGAGTTTGGGGAACAATGTTTACTATTAGGTCTGGGTACACTTGTACCTCATTCGCTCTGTTGTTACTCTGTTGAGGAAAGAAGGGAGTCATAGCAGATGGGAGGACATTTGATCTGCAATTTTCAAAGTTACTAATTGCTTGGATGGGATAGATTATTTTTGAAAAGCTTAACAAGGGGTTGGAGTATGGCGAATGTTTTCCCTTCCTTAGTCTGGGCAAAGTGGTACAATCCACAGAGGAGGAACATGCTTGAGCCTAGGTAGGGATAATAGCACATACATTCAATACATTCAAACATTCACATACATTCAAAGTATCTAGTAACTGGATTATGATAACCCACAATATGTTGTTTATCAAATGCATTGGCTTTATTCAGGCTTAGTCTAATTCATGTGCTATCTTTTCGGTGTAAAGAAATATGGAAAGAACCCTTCAGATTACACTTCTCTGCATGTGTCCGTATGAAAGCACTGTGAAATGTTGCGTTTCAGGTGAATGTGCATTTTGAGCTACTGGTTGAACATGGAAAATATACCAAACAGATGGTACACCCACACATTATGGCAATAAGCTCTGGAAGTGCAAGATTGCCAGTCCTGAAATTGAAAACAGGTGGTCACAACATTTTCTCTTGGAAAACCAGCATCTGTATATAATCAGTTACTGTAAGAGTCTCGGTCACACACAAATTAGGTTCATTAGCAACTACAATTTCAGTATCTAAAGGAGAGGATAGTGCTATGTTTAATTAGGATTTCAATGTACGGTGCAGAAGTAATTGATCGCTTTCAACTCGCCTTTGTTCTCTCTTGTGTTTATAGCTGGACCTATTAACTTCTACTTTTTTTGTTTTTGTTTTGTTTTCTTACAAAGTGCATTTTATTATAGTGTAATCAGTTTGGAGTGGAAGTTCCAAAGAGCTGCTCAGACATGCCCAGTGGTGTGTTTGATTTTTTTTTTCTTTGACCAGCAGACCCTATGTCATAGACTCAGAGCAATCTGCATTTGAAAATCTGATCAGATTCAAAACTGCTTTCACTTGTGTCATGGAAGGGTGATGTATTCTTGGGTATGCAGAACTAGTTGTGTGATCCTATGAATCCCAACCACGCTTCTGTGGACTGGTTATAATTCCTTCCAGAGTATTAATTTAATTTATTCTTGCCTGTTACACAGCACGTTCCTTTCAACAAGAACATTGGACACATCTGAACATAATTCTCCTGAGTTGATTTTGAATGCCGGTACAGTTTTGTACAGAGACATACCTGTAAGACAATGAGTGGGATTTTTTTTCTTTTTATAGACCAGTGGTTCCCAAACTGGGAGGCGCGGCTCCCAGGAGGGCCACGGAAACCACCCAGGGGAGCCATGGAGTGCCACAGAATCCTCTCAGAAAACAGTGCAATGCCAATTGGCAGGCAACAATATAACGTAATGGGGAGCCGCAGCCAATGGTCGCCAATGGTCACTGGAGCCGCAGGTTGAAAAAGTTTGGGAAACACTGTTCTAGACTATTATCTTTGCTACTTTCAAAATGGATACATTTTATTTACAAATTAGTAAACAAATACTAATGTCTATCTCTAGTCCATAGGTGACATTGGAAGTGCATTTCTGCATGCAGACTCGCACACAGTCACAGATATTGCCTGAAGTGGGTCATAGCAATAGGCAGGTATTGAAAAGGGTCCAGGTCAGATGATGGACAGTAGAACCATCCTAGCACTTCTGACTCTACTTCTGTGTTTGAGACTTTTCTACCATCACTCTTTTTTTTCCTTGAGAAACACACTGGAACAGGCCCAGCGCCAGTCCCATAGGACCCCAGGCCAGTGATTGACATGACACCCCAGAAGTGTGGCCGGGGCTCTCTCTTCTCTTTAGAAACTAAGTCTAAATCTTTACCACAGTGGGGTGCTTGCTTTCAGAGAAACCACCGATATTTGTACTTTTTTTCAGTCAATGCACGTCTATATGGAAAGGGCAGAAATATGTTGTCTCTGTAAGTTTTTTCTTTCCACAGGATTAGATGGCTAGGATGTTTCGTGAGTATGTAAGAACCAAAAGCAGCTTCACAGATGTTTAAAATTGTTTTGGGGTAGCATTTAACCAGCATGTAATAATCAAGCATATTGCAAATGGAAGATTTCACTTGAATATATGCAGTCAGGACTGGAATTGCGCTAATGTTTTTTCTGCGTTTTAATTTTCAAGTGGGAGGAAGTGGTGACCTTATGGTTGACCACCAATGGAAAGAGAGTGAGTGGGCATTAGCACTCTGGTCAAACCAAATGTTGTTGGCAAAGTTCATGTTCTTGGAAGTGGTCAGTGGTTAGAAGCCAGCCACTATCTAAACAGGAAAGCCTAGGAGAAGTTGTTATAAGGTTGAAACAAAGAAGGGATTGGAGGCTGGAATGGAAATTTAATTTAATGAAACTGGCAGCTGATGGGACATTCATCAATGACTGTCATGGTGATACTGGTGTATACCACGATATAGCAGAAGTTAACAGGCTTTGCTCTATGTATCTCCTATAAGTCAGTTAAATAAAATGTTGGGCAGCCCAATCCTATCCATCGCCGGTGTAGCGGGGCCGTGTGGCCCACACTGTATCCAGCACTGGCTAGGATCAGGCTGGAGGTCTCCTCGGCGTAAGGGGACAATTTTCCCTTTACCCCAGGTAAACCCTCAGCCTGTCCAACGGGGCTATTCGGATCTCTGCCAGCTCAATTTCTGGAACAGATCCGAGAAGCTCCATGTCAGGCGATCCGAGAAGCTCCATGTCAAGCCCAGAAAGTGGAATAGGATATGGTGTGCGCCAAGGCCGCGCACACCATATCCTATCCTCCCCCTCCTGAAGGATAGGATATGCACACCATATCCTCCTCCTCCTGGCCGCACCACCATAATCTCCCCCTCCTGGGCCCAATCCACCCCCATTGCTATCCTGCCCCGTTACGCCCCTTCCCCGCCCTTCCCAGCCTCTGCGCCACTTGGCATGGAACTCACTGGCTCCTTGGCGCAGGTGGCTAAATCTGGCATTGGAGTGGTGGGGCGCACCTTCATGCTGGCACCACCCACCCTTCCGGGTGTCGAAACGTGCCTTACAGCACATTTGCAACACCCTAGGCTGGTGCAACACGCGCTATGCTGGACTAGCTGCTGGATAGGATTGTGCCGTGAGTCTACCAAAGAATATTTAAGAAAATATAAAGACAGCTTTTTTCTGCCATCAGTTCTCATTCTCATCTTAGACTTAAGGACTGGCGGACTGAAATATCAAGGCAAAGAACGATCCAAGTAGGCCAGAGGACAATTGTCCTAGAAGGAAGCAAGAAATGGTGGTAAACCGACAGTTGACTTTGGCCACTGCACAGTCTATCAGTGTAAACCAGGGGTGGGGAACCTATTTGCGATGGAGGGCCATTTTCCCATGGGGAAAATGTCCCGCGGGCCGTATGCCCCTCCATCGGAAATGGTTCCCCCGGCGCGCGCGCGCACACACCTACCCACCGCCCCCATGCTCTCCTTACCTCCCCCCTGCTTTTACCTCCCCCTTACCTTACCCCCCTCACCTCCCCCCTCTCCTTACCTTTTTCAGGCGGCCGCCGCTGGCCCCGCGCGCGCTGCTCGCGCGACTCCTTTTGAACCCGGCTGTTTCTGCTCATGCGCAGAAACAGCCGGGCTCCAAAGGAGTCGCGCTAGGTGAGCGCACCGCGCGCTCTCCCCTCGGCGCGACTCCTTTCGAATCCGGCTGCAGCCGGGTTCCAAAGGAGTCGCGCGCGGTGAGCGCGCCGCGCGCTCTCCCCTTGGCGCGACTCCTTTCGAATCCGGCTGCTTCTGCACAGAGAAGCAGCCGGGTTCAAAAGGAGTCGCGCTGAGGTGAGCGCGCGGGGGGCCGGCGGAGCCTCCGGTCTGCTCGCGTGGGCCGGACCTGATTGATTCGGGTCCGGTCTCGCGCGGGCCGGACCGGATCGCTCCTGGGGCCGGATCCGGCCCGCGGGCCGCCGGTTCCCCACCCCTGGTGTAAACAATGAAAATGTACAAAGCCTTTGCCTGGTAACTGGGCAAACAGGCTCCTTTTCAAGTGGTGCTCCTCTTATATTTAGCAGGTCAAGGGCAGCTGTCCCTCTTCAATCCGTCACAACACCTTTTCTCGCGGCAGTTTGTTGGTGTTCGTTTTACATCTTTTTGTAAGATTGTGAGCTCTTTAGCGTTAGGGCACAATTTATTTATTTAGCTATGTAAATGACTTTGTGCACTTTTTTTGATGCAAAGTGGGATATAAATATTCTTAGTAATTATAACTATGTATTTATTGAAAAAAATTCTGATTTTTGTAGGTTTTTAGGATTTCTTGGCCAGTGCATATTCTGATTTTCTGACACACACAGGCAGCCTGTACAATTGCTTGCATATTAGCAGGCAGATTCAAGGGTAGCTCCATGTAAAGCTCAATGCAGTAGTCAAGCCTGTACATTTATGACTGCACCATGATAGGGTTGGCAACATGGGTGCTTTGTGAGGGGGAAACATGGCTACTGTTAGGAGGCAGCCACCGGGAGAGCTCAACGCTCCTTGCAAGCACTTCCCAGCCTCTTCAGTACAAAAAGAGCCAGGATGGTGTAGTGGTTTGGGAGTCGGACTTAGACCTGGAAGATCCAGGTTCAAATCCCTGTTCAGCCACGAAGCTTCCTGGGTGACCTTGGGCCAGTCTCTATCTCTCAGCCCCACCTACCTCACAGGGTTGTTGTGAGGACAAAAAAAAGGAGGGGAGGAAATATGTACACCACTCTGAGCTCCTTGGAGGAAGGGTGGTATAAAAATGTTAAAAATAACAAATAAAACAAATGGAGTAATGAATGAACTGAATGACTTGTTTGCAGTTTGGATCGTTCAGTCCCTATAGACCAGGGGTGGCCAAACCTGCTTAATGTAAGAGCCACATACTTAATGTAAGAGCTACATACAATAAACTTCAGATGGTTGAGAGCCACAATATTTAAGAAGCATTTAAATTCATAAATATGTTTACTCACCATGAACATTAAAACTTAAGTTTTAATCCAGTGGACTCTCAGTTTATACCTGGTCAATAATTATAAAGCTTGAAAATGTCTTATTTACCTTTTCATATTAATTGTGATGCAGAAAGGAGCTCTCAACCAATATATTTCCGAGAGCCACACATTATATGTCAAAGAGCTGCATGTGGCTCAGCTGTCATAGTTTGGCCCAGTGGCGTTCTTGGGGGGGGGCCAATACCCCTGGGCCCCAGGCGCCATCTTCTGGGGGGCGTCATCTTCAGCCAGGGCGCCGCCGCCGCCGGCCCCGCGCTCACCTCGGCGCGGCTGTTTAAAAGTCGCGCCGAGGTGAGCTCGGGGCCGGCGGCGGTGGCGAGGAGGCTGAAGAAGGTAGGGAGAGCGATGCGGGTGGGCGCTCGTGGGCCGGGAGCGCCATTGCTCCCCTTACCTCCTTTCTCCTGCTCCTGCTCCTCCTCCTCGCCGCCGCCGCGCTCACCTCAGCGCGAGTCGGCTCCTTTTAAAATTGGCTGTTCTGCACATGCGCAGAACAGCCAATTTTAAAAGGAGCCGACTCGCGCCGAGGTGAGCACGGCGGCGGCGGCGAGGAGGAGCAGCAGCAGCAGGAGGAGGAGGAGGTAAGGGGAGCAATGGCGCTCCCGGCCCACGAGCGCCCACCCGCCGCTTTTAAACAACCGCGCCGAGGTGAGCGCGGGGTCGGCGGCGGCGGTGCCCTGGCTGAAGATGACACCCCCCAGAAGATGGCGCCTGGGGCCCAGGGGTATTGGGCCCCCCCAAAGAACGCCACTGGGCCAAACTATGACACCTGAGCCACATGGGGCCCAGGCGGTGGCGGCGGCGAGGAGGCTGAAGAAGGTAAGGAGAGTGGTGGGGGTGGGGGCGCTCTTCTGGGGGGGGCGCTCGGGCCCTTCTGGGGGCGCCCGGGCAACCCATGCCCCGGGCGCCCGGAGGGCTAGCGACGCCACTGGTTTGGCCACCCCTGCTATAGACATTTCTTGAGGAACAAATTAAAATAGTACTGAATTGGTAGAATTTTCTTCAATTTTCCATTCATTCCAAAACAAATGCATGCCCAGGCTTCCAGTTCCCAACGATAAGTTTTGTGCCTGTTTTTCTGATTGCTGTTGGAGTATTTCATGGGCTCTTTTCAAAGTCCCACTCACTGCAGCTGTGACATATCTCATTTATCTCCTTCTGCCTCCTGTCTTGTTTCCCTGGAGGGCTGACTCTGCTAGAGGAATGTGGATGAGAGGGGTGAGCCCCCAGCCTCTGCCCCAGGAGGTTTCCTGAGTAACTTAGTTTTTGGCAGGGAAGCAGGTGCTAAATTCTGTTGCTCATGGCAGACTTTATTGTTGATGATTCGTTTAATGTTTGATCAGGGTCTTGGTCTGTTTAATTGTGTTTCTTTGTAAATCACCATGAAACCAGGAAAGGTAGCATATAGATACAGTATTTCAAATAAAGAGCCTCTCCATGGCCTTTTGCACGTCAGTGAATTTCAGCTACCTGGGGGTAATAGAAGAGTTTTATTTAAACCTTGCACGATGAATTCTGACTTGCCTTTTAATGCTGCCTTGTATTACACTGAAGTTGTTTGCTCCCAAATATATTAGTAGCTTCTCTATGTACACTTGTTAGAGTCACTAATTATTTGAAAGACAATTTTTAAAAAGCCAACTCTCGGCTAATTTTGACCTACTCCCTGCTCACTTGCCTGAAGGCCATTCTCTCCTGCCAGAGGAGATTAGGCGACTGTCTGTTTACAAGCCCAAACTAACTGTGATTTCTAAAGTCCTGTGCTTGGTGCATAAAGCTAAATGTATTTCTACAGCATTCACCAAACCAGCTTATTTCAGAATCTGTTCCTTACCGCAAGATGTAGAGAATTTGTTTCCAAACCTGACTTGGGCTTCTGTGGTTCAAGATGGGCTGTCAGCCAGTCTGTGGACTGAATGAAGCCTTGGCACAAAAGAGATTGTGTTAGGCAGAAGATTGTCAGGCTGTTTTAAATGCTCTCTGTCTTTAGAGTTGGCTTGGTGCTTTTCCCTGAAGCTGGAAGAGCTGAAGAAAGATGACTGTTGGCCATGTTCTTCTTCTGGCAGGGAAGGAAATACCAGGATTGCTATATGCTTGTTAGAAATGCAAACTTTGGTGGAAAAATGTAGGGGTTAAAAACTCCCCAGAGTCTAATGTTATATCCCTTGCAATGAGGCAGACCACTTCCCAACCAATATGTTTTTTCTTTCAAATTACCATGTGTGATACATAATAACGGATAATCCTTTTTGACTGTGACAAATGGGAAGGAAAACGTTCAGACTCTGAAGGCTACACCCATCTCATTGTTCAAGGATATCCAATTTTACTTTCAGCTTCGAACAGGCACAGTTTATTTCCTTTTTTTCCATTGACTTTTGGTTTCAGAGTTTATTTATTTATTTATTTATTTATTTATTTTTCACGTTTTTATACCACCCTTCCTCCAAGGAGCTCAGAGTGGTGTACATATTTCCTCCCTTCCTTTTTGTCCTCACAACAACCCTGTGAGGTAGATGGGGCTGAGAGATAGTGACTGGCCCAAGGTCACCCAGGAAGCTTCGTGGCTGAGCGGGGATTTGAACCTGGATCTTCCAGGTCTAAGTCCAACTCCCAAACCACTACTCCAGAGGTTCCCTAACTCCTGGGAAGGCCCTCCGCTGCTCTAAGTGGCAGCGGGGCCTTCCCAGGGGTCATGACGACGCGCCCGGGATCGCGCCACCACCGCCGTGCCCGGGATCATCCTTCTTATCGTCATTGGTGGGCAGTGGGTGTCCGGCGGGGGTTGTGGGGATCCGGCGGGGGTTGTGGGGATCCTTCCGCGTAAAACCGGAAGTGGGTTGCAATCGCATCGGAGCGCTGCTCCGACGCTTGGGGAGGCCTGCGGAGGGGTCCGCAGGCTCCCCACAACCCCCGCCGGACACCCACTGCCCATCAATGATGGTAAGAAGGACGATCCCGGGCACGGCGGTGGCGGCAGCGGCACGATCCCGGGCGCGCCGTCGATGTCACCGCGGGTTGCCATGCCCCTTAAGGGCATAGCAACCCTTTGTTCCCGGCTGGGGCGTCGCGACGCCCCAGTTAGGGAACCACTGCACTACACCATCCTGGCTCTAGAAGATCTAGAAGATCCTGGCTCTAGAAGAAGTTTAGAAGATTAGAAAAAAAAAGCAGCCGTTCTCAAATATAGGAGATTACGAAGACTCGAGGAAAGTTTCTTGGCTATTGTGCAGGTGGCTTTTAGATACAGGGCAGGTCTGAACAGTAGAGTAACAAGGAGAAGGTGGGGCAGGGGGCAGCCCACCCCAGGGGGCATCTACAGGTTGTGACGTTATCGCCGCCTGAGTCCGCACCCCTTACCGTGCTTCCATGATGAGGCCTGGAGCGGCGAGCGGCGAGCCCCTCCCCAAAACCCGGTAAGTACAAAGGGCCCTCCTGCCCACCCTTGGCTCCATATGGCCCGAAATCCCCTCCAATTTCTGGTAATCCTGAAGCAATTGGCAGTAATGAGATGACATGACAATGCAATTGCGTCACCGCCATACTACGTCCAGGTTGCCAGGCTCAACGTCCGAGTTGCGCACTGGGTTCTAGGGACGCCAGGGATGCCACTGGGTCTGAAGTAATACAGGTGGATATTAGACAGAAGGCCTTCTCGGCTGTGGCAACTCAGTTCTGACTCTTATGGGAGGGTTTTGCTACAGGGGAAGACTTTTATTTTTCCAGGCTTTTAATTTCTGATAAATTATTTTAATACTATTGTTTTATCTATTTGTGTTTCATCACTGTTCTTTTGAGAGCTTTAAAAATCTTATTCACTTTTGTGTAAGCCACTCTGTACATTTTTTACACTGAAGGGTTAGAATATAAGCAGGATCATACCTCTGCTAACTGGGCAAAAAGGCGCCTTTTAAAGTGGTGCCCTCTTCTATTTAGCAGGGGGACAGCAACTGGCCCTCTTCACCCCAGCGTGGCGACTTTTCCAGTGGCTGTTGCATGCTGGTGTCTTTCCTGCATCTCTTTTTAGACTGTGAGCCCTTTGGGGACAGGGAGCTATTTGTTGATTTATTTTGCTATGTATTTTCACTAAATTTACTTTGTGAACTACTTTTTGTTGAAAAGCAGTATATAAATATTCTAGAACAGTGGTTCTCAAACTGTGGGTTGCAACCCACCATTGAGAATTTTAACTGTCCCCTGCCCCCTTAAAGGGCGGGGACAGCATGGCGGCGGTGATCCGGGGGATCGCCACTGCCGCAAAGTGCCCAAAACCGCTGTCTTTGTACTTACTTGGGCTTCAGGGAGGCCTGCAGAGGGTTGCACAGGCGTCACCCAAGCCCCAGTAAGTACAAAGACAGCGATTTTGGGGGTTGCTTTGGCGGTGACAATCCCCTGGATCACCGCCGCTGCTGGCCCCGCCCCCGCAAGCACTCAGAGTTCTCCCCGCCTCACGGTGAGAACTTTGAGAAACGCTGTTCTAGAATAATAACATAATATGAATTTACTAAATAAGGCTGCACTCTTATACTGTATACACTTACCTGGGACTGACAATCCAATCCTATCGTCCCCCAGCGTAGGTTCTTCAGTATCATGGCCCACGATGAATCCTACCCGGGGGAGACCCTGGTTGGAGGTCTTCTCTAGGCAAGCAGCTGAACCTCGGGTGAACCTCCAGCCACTGCAATGGGGCTACTCAAGTTCTCCGCCAACTTTTGCTGGCGGAGAATCAAGCAGAGCCGTGTCAGCTGCAAGGCCCTGGGAGGGAGAATAGGATACGGCATCTGATGCAGAAACCGATGCTATATGGACACCGATGCTATATGGACACCGATGCTTGCCAATATAAAGAGCAAATGGCAATATAAAGAATATGTTCTTTATATGTTCAATCAACGGATTTCCCACGCTTTTCAAATACAAAAGGACCGTAGCGTTACCAGTGCGGTTACCACCTCGCAATCTTTGGATTATTCCTAGAGAATGTTTCTTGATTAGAAATGAAACATCGGATTATTTCACTACCTGTCAGCCTTGGATTTTAATGATTTCTTGTCTGTACGTAGTGCCTAAATGGTAGAAGACTACATACAGTATTGGATAATTTTAATTCTAGCTGGACTCTATATATACATGGCTTCTTTACCCGTATATCCTAAATCTCATAAGAATATGTTCTATGAAGAATGAAATTGTTTGCCTTCATGCAGATTATGTTTAAAGACAGATCTAATTGTGAGAAAATGAGTCAGTCTTTTTGTTTCACTGTTAATTGTAGCACCTATGTAAAATGTCTCATTAATGGAAATTAGACACCTGTCACTTTTTAAATTAGACACCTGTCATTTCACTTAATAAAGTGAAGGGTTCTTGCATATCAGAGAGAACCACTTTTTTTCTAAAACTCAGCCCAAGTGAACTTTTTCTCTCTTCCTGGGTGGGCACTTTTTGTTTGTGACAGCCTCGAGGAAACTAAAGCAGGCTAGTTTCCAAGTGGGGGAACACTATTATATATGAAGTTCTATTAAATGTAGATGCCCGATCTTGCAGAAATATTTATAATCCAGTAATTGACTGGAAAAAAATCTTCCTAAATGTATGTTCAATGCTTTTAAATACGGTGGTGTTGGCATTCTCTGGAAAACCCTCAAGAGCAGAACAAGAATTTGCATTTAAATGGAGGATTAGATGGTTCCACATTTTCTTAAGTGGTAAATGTTTCTAAAAACTAAACTTCAGGAGACAGTCAATTGATATTATTTGAGCAGTCAATTGAGTGTCTGTTAGTTACCCGGTATCTTTTATTTTCTAAATGCAGACTGTCACTGTGATAAATGTGGATAAAGGGACAATTGAAAACCAAAGTGTGTTAGAAACACAGTACTGTAAAAACTGTAGCGGTGATTTACTTGATCAGTGAGGAAACTATTAAACTTAGGACAGATTTCTAATGCTAATATTAATAGTACATGTTTTTTTATTAACATGTGAAAATAAGCATACTTTGTACCTGATGGAGGCCACAATTCTGTGCATACTTACTTTTGAGGAAGTCCTTTTGCACTAACTTACCTGGACTTAGGTAAAGGTGACCCCTGACAATTAAGTCCAGTCGTGTCCGACTTTAGGGTGTGGTGCTCATCCCCATTTCAAAATCGAAGAGCCAGCGTTGTCCGAAGACGCCTCCGTGGTCATGTGGCCGGCATGACTCTCCTTGCCGCAGCGCGTAGCATGTGGCTGGAACCCGGAGCGCTGTTTACCTTCCCGCAAGCGGTACCTATTTATCTACTCACATTAACATGCTTTGGAACTGCTAGGTTGGCAGGAGCTGGCCAAGCAACGAGAGCTCACCCTGTCGCGGGAATCGAACTGCCGACCTTTCGATCAACAGCTCATGGTTCAGCGGTTTAACCCACTGCGCCACCCGCTGACCTTACCTGGACTTACTTCCAGGTTAACATATGAGATTAGATTGTGAAAGCCTGATCATGTAGTTGAACATGTATGCAGCATAGAACACAATCTTGGGCTTTGGATCCTTTGGTTTTGCGGAGCCCACAGTTCATCAAAGTCTGCCTTAATTTTGTCTGAGCCAATTGTCCCAATATTCTTTGCATAAACGTGTGCAGTCATGAACTATAATTGTGACATAACTAATATTCTGCGAAAGAAACAACGGTTGCATACACATGTACATATCTTGAGTGGTGAACCAAAGACACTTTTAAGTTTGTTTTAAGACACCAAAGAAAAGTGTAACTGGGAAAAAAATATGCTGCACAATTGTAAAAGATATGAAAAGAAAAAGTCAAAAGCCTGACCACAGCATGTGAGAGGGACAAAAATCTCTTCTGAAGTGGGAAACAACCAGTTTGCTGCTAAATTGGCAGTGGGGGGGGGAGTTTGGAACATACAAGGAGAGGATGGAGCTGGCATTACATGAACCATGAACTGGCAATACATTTGTACGACGCATAGTTTGGAATTAAATGATTTTGTTCATATGTTACACTCTTTAGAAATAAATCTTTAAGCATTTCTCTTTCCCAAAGTACCATTTTTGTTTTGGTTTTGCAGTCATGCCAAAAAACAAAAAACAAAAGAGAGCCCATAGGGAAAAACGGTGTCAGCTGTCCAAACGTTCCCCAGTTCATTCAGGATTTCTTTTGCTGAAAGCGTTTTTTTTTTTTCTTAATTCAAAAACAGTCAAGCTAAAAATCTTCTGCACTGTCCCTTGAAGCTATATGGCTGGCTTGTCTAAACTGCTGGCTTTTATTATAGTCCCTAAGTGTGTATTGTGACTCCAAGCACTACTTCCAAAATGCATCCTGTTTAGAAACAAGAGTAGCTGCCCAAGAGCAAGTGGTTGGCTTATGCTTCTAGGAATTAGCAAACATTCTGCTGGTATGCCTCTTCCAAGTATTGAATGGGTCGTATTTGTGTTTTATCCCATATATATACCAAAATGACAGAACCACCCGTCATTTCCTCCGGCTACGATAACAGTTGCAAAGACTGTACTGGGCCATGCTGGCTCTCAGTATGCTATGGTCTCAATTCAATGGCAGTACAAGTATTCTGTGTCTTCCACATGTGTACATGTGGCAGTGCCTCTGAGAGGAATTTTATCAAGGGGTACAAAGTTTATTTTGGGCCCCTTCTCAAAAGGGGCAAAACAGGGCGGGGGGAGGGCAGCAAGCAACGGCTGGAAAAGTCTCCAGAGCCCAGGTCTATCAGGCTTCCCAATGTGGCGCCCAGGTCTACCTGCCCGGTAGACCTGGCCTCCCGGTTGACCCAACTTCCGTCTTTCACTTTCCATGAGTCCAGCTGAGATTCCAGGAAATTGCCCCCTTTTTGACTCTTGGACTGGGTACAATTTACCCCCTTTACTAGGCTTACCATCGTCCCGGAAATGACCGGGAAAGTCCCGGCAAGCCCCTTTTGTCCCCCCGTCCCCCCCGAACTGTAGTTTAGTCCCGGCCGGCTACATCGCGGCCGGCCGGAGCACTTCTGAGCACACTCTGTCCCTAATCTTCCTAGTCTCGCGCGTTTGCGCGAGACTGGAAGCACTCGGAAGATGTCCGAAGTTCACTCGGACATCTTCCGAGTCTAGACGAGCTTCTCGTCGAGTATTTGCGCGACGCTGGGAGCTCTCTGGAACAGCCCGAGTGAACTCGGGCCGTTCCGGAGAGCTCTCAGTCTCGTCGCGTATTTGCACGACGCTGGGAGCTCTCCGGAACGGCCCGAGTTTACTCGGGCTGTTCCGGAGAGCTCCCAGCCTCAAGGGAGGAAGTCCCCGCCCCCGGACACGCCCCCCACGCCCCTGGCCACACACCCCACGCCCCCGGCCACACCCCCAGTCCCGGCCGAGGGCCGGGGAATCTGGTAGGCCTACCCTTTACCCCTACCTCTTATGGGTCCTGACATGTGGCCTCATAGACAGCTGCACAATTTATACTGTGTACCCTGTGAACACTGTTCCCCACCTTATGTGTTTAGGGTCAATGTCATTTGGGAAGCGGGCTCAAGGGATGCATAACTTTTTATGTGGGAATCACTCCTGAGTGGGAAGTAGTGTACAAACAATATGCAGGTCATACTGCGTGATAGTTGCTTCTTAGCATGTGTACTGTGCATGCATATGCAGCAGAATAGTCATGTAATGTGTGATTATGACATATGGGTTACATGTTATTTCCTACATGGAAGTGCTTATACATGTTATTTCCCACTGGGAAGTGATGGAGAAACTCATGGATCTTAAGTCCCACTGAAAAGATTAGTCCTGAGCCATCTCTGTGTGCTCACCCAGCTACTGGGGCTGCATATGCAGGACCAGGTTAGAAAAGCAGTCATTGTGTTGATGCTGCATGTTGGGAACTGAAACCAGCCTCCTAACCTCTCTTGAAAAGTTTATTGTTCTAACAAGTCTCCAAATACTGTATGTCACTCCATTTATATTAGTTCATTCAGGGCGCAGTTCTGAGGAAAGTGCCGGCAACGGAACGAGCGTTCTGTCGCCGGAAGCAGTCGTGAACATGCCGTAAAGCACATTCATGACTACTTGGGTGCAAGGGAGGCCTGCACAGAGGCCGGCTGCCCTCGCTTTGTCGTCGGAACACCTGGGTGGACGCTGGAGGAGGTAGGTACGGATCCGGCGGGTGCAGGGGCGTTTCAGTGGGCAAGGGAGGGGGGTCATTGGTGTAACCGGCCTGGGACGGGGATGACGCCGGCCATATCCCCGTCCCCGCTGTGCCGGCTGTGCCATTACACAACCACCTCTACTTCCGCCAGCTATTTAGCTGGCGGAAATATGAGGAGGCCGATAGGGTCAGCCCCGGTTTACACTTGGGGAAGGGGACAAGCGTTCGGCCCGCCAGTCGAGCGGCAGCCTGGACTCAGGATCCGGCGGGTGACCCTGGGCCGCCGACCGGATCCTTAGTCAGGATTGCACTGCCCGTTAGAAATATACCCGTGGCAACCACAATGGGATAATCACTCAGTGGCAGAGCCATTGCTTTGCCTGCAGAAGTTTCCAGGATCAGCCCCTGGCCCCTGCAGGTACGACATGGGAAGACCCCTGCCTGAAACCCCAGAGAGCCGCTGCCAGTTAGTATAGACCATACTGACCTAGATAGACCAATGGTCTGACCCAGTAGAAAGCCGCTTCCTAAATCCAGCCTGCTTCTTTGCACATATGGCTGAGGACACATTTGTTTTACGCACTCAATTATACTTTATTTCAGATGTAAACCAGAGATGCTCTTACAGTAGATGCAGGCTTTGGTATGTATAGCTCTTGAAAACAAATTAAGAATCTGTTTTCAGCGTAATCTAGTAAAATAGAATGGGCTTCTTTCTTCTTCTTTCACAGTTGAGTGTGTCTTCTATTGTTGGGCTTTTCTCTCCAAGTCTTTACAGGAAGTAACTTGGCACAAACGTCTGTGAGGCAGAATAAGACCTAGCTGGCAGCTATTATTTTTCTCTAACAGCAGCCTCCTTCCACCCCCCACCCCCCATTTAAGTATTCTTTTTAGACCTGTCTGGGCTGAGTGAATTATAATACACACATTCCTGCTGTAGTGCTTCTCATTGATTCTCATTGATTGCGTTGACTGGCAAGGGCTGAATTGATCAACAGCAACCACAAGTGGCCCTGAATGCAGCCAACAAACCATTCATTAATTCTGACTGATCTCTGAGTAGTACGAGCTGGAAGACGTTGCCGCTTCCCCTCTTACCGCCTTCTTTCAGATGCGGGGCTTGCAATCTTACATTTAAATTCAACCTAAGCGGAGAATAAAATTACCAGCCTAATCACTTTCGCACCTCATTTTGTGCAAACCTCAAGGACAACTGCTAAAATCATTAGAGCAAAACGCAGGCTTAATTATGTGTTCATTATCAACCCCCTTGCTGCTAATCTCACTCATTCCAAAACAGCGCTGTGAAATATTCGCTCTGTAGAGAACTTCACGCTATGTTTCCTCTTGTGTGGCCGGGAGTGAAAGAATTATAAACAGCATGACCCATGCGCATTTGGCACTGTGTTTATGGAGCATGGAGTTGGAAGTGTTATTGTAGTTCTGCCTTTGTCCACATAAGTTGCTAAGCCTGTTACTACCAATCTGTGTATCTTCTCTTATGATTGAATTATTTATTGGATGCCCTGACAATATCTGGCTGTATTCCAACTGAAATGAATGACATTGCAGTACTAATTGAGTGCAGACGTGAAGATCTGTGCTGATAACAGTCAAGTTCTTTGTAACATTTCCTGTAAGTCGGATGTCTTACTATCTTCCTGTCATTATGTGCGTTCAGCTATCATAAATGGGGAGGGGAGAGCTAGGGATGTGCAAAGTCTCTCCCTTTTATTTCCATGGTTATTTCTGCCGTTCCACAAAGTGGTGGTGTTTTGGACACTTATGCACGCAAGCAGATACGCTGTACTCTCAACATGGACTTGTCATCACTCCTTAACTTGAGAATGTTTTAACTTGAAAGACTTGGCTGGGTATTATGTTCCACATTCCTTTATGGTTTGGGTCTGAGATATCTAAAGGGCCTCCTTCTTCCATACCAACTGGTTCACTCTCTATGATCATCAGCGGGAGCCCTGCTGCATGTGCCTTCCCTGGCTGAGTCCAGGTTGATGGCCACAAGGGGCAGGACCTTCTCTTTAGTGGTGCCCCAACTTTGGAACTCTCATCAGCACCATGGCCAGCACCATCCACATGAGGCCAAATGAAGCCGCCACCTCAGGCAGCAGACTGGCAGGGGGTGTGCATTTCCACCCACCCCTTTCCCTCCACTGATCCTCCTCGTCCCTCTCCCTAGATTCTAGAATGATATCTGAATCATGAACCATGATGTAGCATTAAGTGCCATTTGTAGCATATTAGCATGAAGACATGTTAGGAAATTTAAGTCAAAAACTTCTTTCAATAGTGTCTTTGTGGACTGCACCAGTGGTGTAGCTAGACTGGAGCGGAGGCAAGTAGTTCTGCAAGACTCTGTTACACGGGAATCAACGGCCCCTCCCCCTTGCTGTTGGAGCCATTCTGGCAGCAATGGCAACACGCAGGACACTCCCCTGTCACTGCCGGAATGGCTCCAACAGCAAAGGGGAGGGGCTGTTGACTCCTGTGTAACGGAGTCTTGCAGAACTACTTGCCTCCGCTCCAGTCTAGTTTCACCTCTGGACTGCACACCTTCAAATCCCCTCCTTCTCCAATATTAACTCATCATCCAGACAAGATCACTCAGATGTAGAGATTTAGAAAGACATATGCGCTCATCTCATCAAGGTTATCTTTCACTGTTTTTTTTTTAATTAACCTACTGCTGCCTATTTTCACCTTGCTTATGAAGGGGCAGCACAGCAAGGCACATAATGAATATCTTCTCAACGTGATCTCCCAAACAGCATCCTGTGCTCAAAACCAGTGCTGCAAATAAGCCCCAGGAATAATTATGTTCGAAGATTTCTGTAAGCAGATCAGTACAAATTGCAGCAGCAAATGGCATTTGGGGTTAGAGGCCACTGAAGTTAGACAACTTAGAATAAAAATATTGTGCATGCTTGTAACCTTGAAGGCAAAATCCTGCCCAAATCTTTCCTGCTGCTTGAAAACTTAAAATTAAGTGCATTTGTCTTGATTTAATAGATGGAACCTCTTCCCTTATTGGTGGTCAGACCATATAAGACAGTATGAACTTTATGTAGCTGGTGGGTTATACCTTGTAGAGCATGGGTGGGGAACGTCCGGCCCCTGGGCCGGATCCAGCCCCCGAGGGCATGTTGTCCGGCCCCCAGAGAGCTAGGTCCGATGGCATTAGGTCCGTTCCGCCGGCAGCTAGCTGCGAGGCCGTCTTGTTCGGCCCGCAGCTAACTGCAAATAGGTAAAGGTAAAGGTGACCCCTGACAATTAAGTCTAGTTGTGTCTGACTCTAGGGTGTGGTGCTCATCCCCATTTCAAAGCCGAAGAGCCAGCGTTGTCCGAAGATGCCTCCGTGGTCATGTGGCCGGCATGACTCTCCTTGCCGCAGTGCGTAGCATGCGGCTGGAACACGGAGCGCTGTTTACCTTCCCGCAAGTGGTACCTATTTATCTACTTGCATTAACATGCTTTGGAACTGCTAGGTTGGCAGGAGCTGGCCAAGCAACGAGAGCTCACCCCGTCGCGGATTCGAACTGCCGACCTTTCGATGCACGATGCAAAAGACTGCCGGAAGAGGAGGTGCGAGCGGAGCAGTCATTTAGCAGAGCACATGGTGTGCCAAATTATAAGCAAAGCATTGAGAGAAAGAGAGGGAAGGAGCAGGCAGCAGCAAAAGAAAGGCAAGGACTAGCCTCAGCCTGGGAAGCAGAGAGAGAGAGAGAGAGAGAGAGAGAGAGAGAGAGAGAGAGGAGAGTTTGGTATGTTTGTTTGGTGTTGAAAATGCTGCCTCCTCCTGTTTGCCGTTTCGGCTGAGAGATCGTCCTCCCAGCGGCAGCCTCCCCCCCCTCCCTTGGAGCAGCCTTCACTTTCAAGAAAGGATCATAAAAGCAAAAAGCCTCCTGCAGTCAGAGAAAAAAAATGGCCACCGCTGGCTGCTGTAGTTCTCTACCCTCCTTTCTCCCATGTACTCCTACTGGTCTCTTGCATGCCAAAGATTACAACTCCCAGAAACCTCTCTCACTTCCACTCGTCTCACACCCCTCTTGTTTGCTGTATTCTGCCGTTCACAGATGGGATGGGAGAATGCCTGTTTGGAATGGGAGATGGATTAGTAGGCAGAAACTTTTTAAGTGTTTTTAAGATCCATTGTTTTTTAAGATCCCAGTCTAGGTTTTCTTGTCTCCCTCACCCCCTTTTCTGCAGCTTCTGTTTCTGTTTGGTATGTAAGGGAGACTCTTATTACCTTTGTAGTTGAGAAAATGCACTCCCCCCCTTTCAGTCTCTCTGATTTTGTGAATCTTCTTTCTGATTTCATTGAATGTTGATTAATAATATCAAACAAATGCCTACTCCCCAAAGGCAAAGCTCTTCTCATGGCAATAAATAAAAAATTGAACAATGTTGTAAAAATTCAAATGGCCCTTGGCAGAAAAAAAAAGGTTCCCCACCTTGGGGTGGACTTCAAGTAACTGAACAGTCAAATCTTAACTAACTTTCCAGCACTGATGCAGCCGTGCCAGCGGGGCATGCGCTGCAACCTGCGGGGGGGGGGGCAGTCATGGAGGCCTCCTCAATTCTGTGGTGAGGCTGCGGTGTGGCTGCATCGGCGCTGGAAAGTTGATTAGGATTGGACTGTTAGTAAGTTCCAAGGATTCTGCTTCAAAGTTAATTTTTATAAGATATGTTTGATAAGGAATTAATTGTGAAACTGCTTCCATGAGCACAAGAGGAGGTTACTGTAGTTCTACTTTGCTTTTTAAGTATTGCTTGTACTGGGGATAAAGTGCTTTTGAAACTGAGAGGTTTTCAGAAATTGGAATATCCACTGAGTGAGTGCAAGACTAAGGGCCCAATCCTATCCAACTTTCCAGTGCCAATGCAGCTGGAATGCAGCCCCAAAGTAAGGGAACAAAGTGCTCTTACCTTGAGGAGGCCTCCGTGAATGCAGCGCATGCCCCATTGGCATGGCTGCATTAATGCTGGACAGTTGGATAGGATTAGGCTCTTAGGCTAAAATCCTATGCACGCCTACCTAGGATTAAGTGCAACTAAACCCAATGAGACTTACTTCCAAATATACTTGCATAGAATCGAACTCTAACAGTGCAATCTTATGCATGCGCACTGGGGAGTAAGCTTCACTGAACAAAATTGGACTTCTAAGTAAGCATGCATAGGATTGAGCTGCAAAGCAGCTCTTTAAATTGCAGTCTCAGTTTCAGGTTTGTATTTCTTTCCATATAAAGTCTATACACTGAAGTCTTAAGAGTCTAACAGCGCAATCCTATCCAACTTACACCACTGGTGTAACCAGTGGTGCAGCGAGAACGGGAGGCCCCAGAACAGAATCCCATTCCGTTCTGGGGCTCCCGTTCTCGCTGCAACGCTGGTTACACCGGTGGTGTACAGGGTCTTTATTATGTTTTTTAAGTCTTTATAAGTTATACCCATTATGTTCAGATTTTTATATTTTTAATAGCCTTACAGTATGGATCAATGTTTGGTGGAGAAACTTAGTTCAGTCTAAGTCTTCCTGCGCAATCCTATCCAACTTACACCACCGGTGTAACCAGCGTTGCAGCGAGAATGGGAGCCCCAGAACGGAATGGGATGTGCAAGAAACAATAAATAATGATGTGGAAGAAACAGCATAAGGAACATTCAACAACAACAACAAAGGAGTCTTGCTGGATGTCACTTTGATCTCAGTTTAATGACCTTTTTCACCTTTCTTATCTCCTTGTCACAATAGGAACATTTTATGAAATGGTTCCCAACTTCCCTCGAGTGGATGAGGATGTGCTTGTAGATTCCTACAGATATAGCCATAGATGGAAACGGCATTCAGACTCTCTCAAATCAGTTGATACCAACAGAGCCAGTATGGGGCAGGACTCCACGGACCCTGGAGGCTTCACAGATCTGCTGCTTGACGACACACATGATAACACGACGCAAATCGAGGTAGGGGGCTGTTCTGTTCATTTTGTTGGCTTTGATAGCAAGGATACGAGAGTCACCATCGAGGCATATTTTTAAAGCCCCAACATTTATTCAGTGGACTTGACCTGTTATAATTGATGCATGATTTAAGGTAGCCAGAGGTCCAAGACATTGACTTTTAGTCTTGTGTAGCTTTTTTTGCAGCCACTTTGAATGCAAACTATGAAGAATTGGTGCAATCAACGGAACATGGTTCCCTGTAGTTAGGTGCAGATTGTCATAGCTGCAGTCACTAGATTTCAAGCAGTGGCTATGTATTTGGACGTTATAATCATTACTTCTGTCCTTTCTTTGGTGCTAATCTTGTTAGTTAGTTCACTAGGCCCACTGAATAGAAGTAATTGTTAACGTCAAAACTTCAGCAGATATGAGGTGCATATATGCCACAATCTTGATATGCCACAACCTGGAAGGAAAATTTGCATCCCAAAATCTTAGGTAAAGCTGTGGCCCTGCCAAGAAACATACACAGATGAAATTTTCTTGTTCACCTCCAGAGGAGCTGGAGGGGCTGTTAGCAATGGGCAGCTAATCCTTGTCAGTGCTTGAATGAAGACATGCTCAGATTCATACTGGTCTCCTTTTAATGACTTCCTTTGGTACCAGCCCACATTTGTTTTGATTGGCTAACTCAAAGCAGGTAAACCTAAATTAGTCCCTTGAACCTTGGTCATGATCTCCGTACAGACGTGACCGGTGGATGCCAAACTCAGCAAGTGGGCTGGCTAGGATCTATTGTTCCTCTGCTACCAGGTGAAGAAGATGAGCAATACTCGAGATAGCTGGTGCAGACTGAACCTTAATAGTGAATGCTGTAAGGGGAGGGGAGAGTGTGCAAGCCCGATTCTCATAATGCCCCATTCTGAAAAGGGCAAACTACAGTTTGTTGTTAAGTCAGGACTGATGAATGTGTTTTGCCAGCTCTTCTTCAAAGAAAAGGCAAGCAATATTGAGAAAGATTGCCTAAACCACAATGCTACAACACACTTTCATATCGGCTTTCCTATTCCCATGGTGCTAATGTGCAGCGTCTGCTGAATAAAGACACTAATTTGAGATGTGTCACTAGTTGCTAGCTGATTAAATGTCACGCTTGACCTGACTGTTGACGCGTAGGCATTATGATCATCGGATTCCTCGGTGCAGTCGCTCAGACATATTTCACGCAGCTCTTGCTTCTGCTTGTTTAGACAATAAAGTAAGGAAATCGTGTTTCTGTGGCTGAACTTTCCATGACTTTTCCAGAGTTAATGCCGTGTGTCTTACTTTTCTGCAATATGTTTTCTAAAGTATATTAAAAATTAGATTGCTGTAATATGACATGGGTGGACAGGAATATGCTGCATAACAGGTACATGTGGCACATCAGATGCATATGTGACCTTGCCCCATACGTGTTTTCCCAAATCGGCTCAGAATGACTTACAGCCCAATCCTGTGTAGGATGCATCGAATGCGGCCCACGCTGGCGGAGCCAGGACACACCTTGGGGGGGATGTCTTCATCCCATGGTCTTGGTACCTCCCACCGCTGACCAGTGCCCAAAGTGACATCATCGGTGGGCACCCCCTGTTGCAGTCAGACTGTTCACCATGGTTTCTGCAGGCAGCGGCAGTTCTTTGGTCACAGCCTCCATGTCTGAGCTTATAATCTCCATTATAATTCCCTATTGTCATGTCCATGGTAGTCCATCCCGTGTACATGAAGAGGTCCCTAATAAATATCCACAGTAGAGGTCATTGCGTCTGTCTCTATGCACAATTACCAGTGTTCTCCTGCAGCTTCAAGCACTTCAGAAGTCCTGCAAAGGCACATTGATTTTCGTTCCCCTTCTTTCCCACATCTTGTAGTTCATGTTTAAGGTTATAGTCTCTTATTCATATTTAATGATGTTCCCATGTTGTGAGAGTCAATCAGATCAGGTTTTTCTCCCCAGTAAAATACAGCACACTTTGATGCACTAAAGAAAGCTATCCGAGATTCTCCGTACGTCTTCACCCTTTCCCCTATTTCCTTGTAATGATACCTTTCCTCTTCTTTTCTTTTTTTACCAACATTAACACTGGAAGGACCAAGTGTTTACTTAGTAAAAATGTGAAGTTTAATTAAAAAATATTTCCTGTAGACAAAATAAGTACTTCTACTGTAACTGCTGCTATTTAACGGATAGTTGGTTTCCTATTGTCAAAGTGGTATGTTAATTCAACCTGTTCTATGAATCCAATTCTTATTTGATTTGTCTAGCAATACCTGCTCATGTCAAGCTCTTTCCAGAACTTGTGTACATGTCAGGACATCTCAGTGTGCAATGGGAACTATTTATATTACAGTTAAGAAAGTGTGTACCTTCTTCTCGCAGTATTTAAAAATTGCTTGCCTTCTCTTTTAAAATTCAATTGCAATTGGTAGATGATTGAAGAGAACAAGAAGGCATAGTTGTTCTGTGCCTGCATAGAGTCTCTTTTACTAGTTGATGGTATGAGTGCCACTTAGTGGCAGCAACCTGTGAAAAGAAACGATGCCAATCAGATGCATGAGTGCCTGACCATTGATCAGTCCAGATGTAACACCAAATCATAGTTTGGCTGCCTTTGGACTCACATTAGCCTTTGTTCCTTTGCATGTCAGTTCTCTCGGCAAGTCATTCATGGCAAAAGCAGTTTGCCTGAAAACTAGAATTGCAGAGGCGTCACTGGAGGGGGGAGTGGTACAGGGAAATTCCGCACGGTTCCATTCTCCATTTATTCCCCGGTATGAGGTGGCGCAGTGGGTTAAACCGCTGAACCATAAGCTGTCGATTGAAAGGTCGGCAGTTCGATTCCCGCGACGGGGTGAGCGCTCGTTGCTTGGCCAGCTCCTGCCAACCTAGGAGTTCCAAAGCATGTCAATGCGAGTAGATAAATAGGTACCGCTTGCGGGAAGGTAAACAGCGCTCCGTGTTCCAGCCGCATGCTACGTGCTGCGGCAAGGAGAGTCATGCCGGCCACATGACCACGGAGGTGTCTTCGGACAACGCTGGCTCTTTGGCTTTGAAATGGAGATGAGCACCACACCCTAGAGTCGGACACGACTGGACTTAATTGTCAGGGGATACCTTTACCTTTATGAGGTGGCCCTGACTCCTTGCCACCGGAGCCATTCCGTGTAGCCCCTTGCGGTGAAGCAACGGGCAGGAGACTCCCTGCCTGATGACTTCACCACACAGTACCACCACCCCCCTCCAGCAACGCCTCTGTAGAATTGTTGTTCTGATTTCCACGTTTGCACTGGGTTTCCCATTCTGGTTTGTAGGCCTGGTTTGAATATAATCGCAAACTATGCTTTGCATGAACCAGGATATTGGGAAGGGAATGAAAGCATGAGAAGGCAAGGGTGGGCACACCATGGTTTGATGTTCCATTTGAACAAGTAAGTAACCATCCCAAATGGTTATTAGTATAAGATTTCTTCCTCCTACATGAATCTGTCCATCAGTTAAGATTATCATCAGATGTCTGGGTGTTCAACCATGGGAAGAACTCTTCCCACATTGAGCACCAGCCTCTGCAGGCAAACACCGAATGTGGGGATGTGGCCATCGAGCTTATATGTGTGGAGTGCATGGCTAAAGGACCACTTAAGTGCAGGGGGGGACATAGCTAGCTGATGTACTTGCGCTCTCCTTTCCTGTACAGAAGGCATGCTTCCCTATGCAAAATAGTGGGTGTAGTAAGCACATTCTTAAAGAGTTATGTTCATGCTTTGGGGTGGCTAAAAGCTTAGGATTCTGGGGATCAATTTCTTGTTGCCAGTGGGAGCCTGGTGACCTGTGATGTCCATAAGGATCATGCCGAGCAATATGGTGCCTTGTTCAGCTGGCACTGAGCTTCTACATGGAAAGTCTTGTAAAGAATGCTCTATTATTCAGGCTCCACACATAATAAAGTTTTTGGTCACAAACAGATTGTGTTCTACAGTAGGAGGTCTTTCAGTACCAAGATTAAGTGTTAGAATTACCTGGGGACAGAGCATTTTCTGTGTAGAGGCTTACTGTGCAATAATTAAATGGGAGTGGAAATGGAACCTACTCGGGAGCATAATATGTTGCTGCTTTGAATAAAATTTCAACATAAATGGGTAGACCATTTGGTAATTGAAAGCAAGGACTTTTCTTGTTATTCCTGGAGGACCGCAAAAATAAATTTGCCATTTTCTTCTTAGAAAATTATTCTGTTATTGCTGAGGAGTCCCAGGTGCGGCATTAAATTGTTTTCATTGAAGCTTTTCAGGAGTTTATTCCAGAAAATTACCTTGCCATTAAATAGAGAATACAATCTATTCCATGCATAATCAAATCCTCTACTCAGACACTGATAAGGGTGTGTGTGTGTGTGTGTGTGTGTGTGTGTGTGTGTGTGTGTGTGTGTGTGTGTGTGTGTGTGTGTTGGGGAGGGGCAATTTATGCCTCTTAACCATTGAGTTAAAGGAAGAGTTGAAGCTTTTTCAAGGCAAGCTGATTTTTCCGATGATGAAAAGGTAAAGGTATCCCCTGACAATTAAGTCCAGTCGTGTCCGACTCTAGGGTGTGGTGCTCATCTCCATTTCAAAGCCGAAGAGCCAGCGTTGTCCGAAGACGCCTCCGTGGTCATGTGGCTGGCATGACTCTCCTTGCTGCAGCGCGTAGCATGCAGCTGGAACATGGAGCGCTGTTTACCTTCCCGCAAGCGGTACCTATTTATCTACTCGCATTGACATGCTTTGGAACTGCTAGGTTGGCAGGAGCTGGCCAAGCAACGAGCGCTCACCCCGTCACGGGAATCGAACTGCCGACCTTTCGATCGACAGCTTATGGATGATAGTCACAAGCAAATGTAAATCACACTTCTTTGTTGTACACCACTGATTTAATTTTAAAATACTTTTTTCACAAAGAAGGATCATAAAGTGACATTTTAGCCATTCATCCACCACGGTATTTTTTTTTTTTAAAGCTTGGCATTTTGACATAGCTTTTTCTTTTTTTGCAGCCCAGTTGATGTGCTTTTACTCAGTGATGTCATGTGCTTCTAGGCAGCCAGTGGACTAATAAATCACTGTCTTATTTTCTTCTAGGCTTCGGGTTTTTTTAATTTAATTTATTCATTAGTTACTTATATTAAGCCAATATTGACAAACGTGCTTGGTAGGAGGTCTGATTTAGCTGGTCTAATTTTATCATAGCAGGCCTTTCATAGAATTGATACAGCAAAAGGGCTTAAAAGTGCTAATAAATTTTAAAAACATGAAAAATAATGGTGTTTTTTTGAGCTTTGCTAAGAAGTATTTTGCTCAATAAGGCTTAATTTACACCATGCCTTTCATTGTGGCATACTTAATTCAAAGTATTGATACTTTTAGCACAGAGCAAGGCAGGAAATTAAGGCTACAAACCTATGCTCACTTCCCAGGGAGTAAGCGCCACTGAATAAAATGTGACTTACTTCTGAGTAAACATGCATAGAATTGTGCTGTATGTAACATCAGTTACGTTCGTCCCCTTCCCCCAGTGAAAACCGGAGAAGGCCCAATAGGCCTCCTTGGATTTCCGCCAGTTAAGTAGCTGGCAGAAGTAAGAGGAAGCCGTGTAACGACCAAGCCAGCCTGGCGGGAGACAGGGATATGGCGGACGCCATCCCCACCCCTCTCGGGCCGGCTCAGCCAATTGCCCCCCTTCCGGACCATCCCTGCACCCACCGGAGGATCTCTTACCTGCTTCCGGTGGCCGTGAGGTTGTCCCGGCGGCGGAGTGAGGGTGGCCGGCCGGCCTTGCACCAGCCGCCATTACTCCGGAGTCATCATGAATGTGCTTTACAGCTCGCTCCGCTGCCAGTTTTTTGCACAGGATTGTGCTGTCAATCACTGGCATCTCCAGGTAGGACAGAGAAAAATTCCTCTCTGAAACCCTGTAGAGCCTCTGTCAATCAGTGTCGATAGTATTGAACTACATGGATCAATAGTCTGAATCAGTATGAGGCAGCTTCCGATGGGCCTCCACAAAAGGTACCCATCCAGCGTACCAGAGGGACCCCTGCATAAAGGGAGCCCAAAGTTGAAGAAACCCAACAGGGTGCACCAGAAAACCACGTGTTTTGTGTTGTGTTGTAGCCCCTCACCTTCTCCCTTTTCTCTTTGTAATAGAAAGGCAAACCATTTGCCCTTAATTGGGGGCTCTGGGTCCTGCTTCCAATATGTGTGGCTTTCACCAATCAATCCATTCGACGTAGAGCTGCCCCCTTGCGGCAGGGCCGGTGCTAGGCTATTTTGTGCCCTAGGCAAGGCTAACTAAACTTGCCAACTTAAAATTTTAAAAACTGATGTCTTGTAGAAAAAAACAAAAAGCACAAAACTTGGAACTGCTAGATTTATTTTAAATTGCAAGAATAAGTATAAAACTGAGCCCCTCAAAGGTCAGTACTGCGCCCCTTTGAGGTCTGCACCCTAGGAGACTGCCTAGTTGGCCTAATGATAGCACCGGCCCTGCCTTGCGGGGAGGAAGTGGACACCTCCTTGGTCACCTCTTGTTCTGTATTTTGAAATGTTATTCTTTTTACCCCATTTTGAGAATCCTGATTGAAACATAGGTTGTAATTGATACCACTTTTCCTACCAGTCCCACCACCCTGTGTGAAACAGAACGTCTAATCATTTGGGGAAGTAGACATGCTCTTTGGAATATTGAGAGTAATATAACCTATAGATCAAATGGTTGATTTGAGGTTCATTTGTGACTCATTCAAACAGCCTTATACTTCCATAGCACACTGCAGAACTATACAACTATTTAGAGAGGATTAGAAGGGGAAAGTCTAGCAACCAAGTAAAACTCCAGAGGCATTTATCTAAGCAGAAATTAATCCTTGAAGTTCTTGCTTGAAGGTTAAAGTTGATCCTGAGATACTCTTTCAAGGTTGGAATAAATCCCTCTGGCAAGAACTGCAGAGTTATGTGAGCATCTCTGCTGTGGGTTAAAAAATAATTTATCTGGCAAACATTTAAGCCACTTTGTTAACACAGTATCTCATGATAGGCTGGCCAGGACCTTACTGTGGCATATGGAGATACTAGAGCAGACCTGGGCATTGTACGGCCCCAGGGTCACATCTGGCCCTTTGGCTGTCCCTGACCAGCCCTCATGAAGTTTAAAGGAAGACACAAAGCAGATAATGAAGGTAAAATAATGCCCCCCACACGCCCCCCCCAGCCATTCTCTTACCTTCATTAGCTGCTCCGTGTCCTCCTTGCAACAGACGCTATAAGCCGCAGCATGCTGCTTATAGCACAGACGCTGAGTGCTAGAGAGGCTCCTTCCTGTTCTTCAGCTGAGCCTCTCTAGCACTTAGCATCTGTGCTATAAGCAGCATGCTGCTACTGCTGCTTATAGCGTCTGTTGCAAGGAAAACATGGAGCAGCTAATGAAGGTAAGAGGATGGCCAGGGGGGCGTGTGGGAGCTGCAGAGGGGGCTGCGGAGGAGGGGTTCAGCCTATTGGTCTGGCCGTCCACAACAGTCCCAGTTTCTCATGTGGCCCCTTAGAAAAATTAATTGCCCACCCTTGTACTAGATGGAACCTGACTCCATCTCTGCTGCTGGAAGAGCAGAAGTCATAGGTTAGGGCTGCAGCTTCCTAGACCCAGCACTGTGGTCTGGCCATGCAAAGAGTCTTTCTGTGATGGGCCAGGAGTGCGGACAGGCTGCAGAGAGCTCCTTGCTTGGGTTCTAAATCTACAGAGTTCTCAGAGAAACCTGAGGAACCTTACATAGCAGTTTGAGGAGTGGAATATAGAGGGTTTAGTCAGATATACGGTGCAAACTGGATCAGTTTCTAGCATGTAAGCCCCTTGGGGGAGAGATGCATCTTTTTTAGTCTATGTAAAATGCCATGTACATTGATGGTACTATATAGATGATGGTGGTGATCATGATGATGATGAAGGTACCTTTTACTGAGTCCGATCACTGGTCTGTCTTACCTATTATTTTCTACTCTGAGTAGCATGCAGGGTTATCTCTTTCAAGCCCTGCCAGGGATTGAATGCAGGATGTTTGGAATGCAAAGTATGCACTCTACACTGAGCTATGGCCTCTCCCTGATAATGCCACTAGGATATAGCCATAATGATCACTAACCAAAAAAGGATCTACATGGCTCACGGCTTCATAGAATAAATATACTTTTCTAAATTAAATTAATATTGCTATGACTGGTTTGCCTGGTAAATTACAAGCATCGTAACCTCCAGCGATTGCTGTGTTAGCCTCAGTGCTACTATCAGTGAATTATGTGGTCTCTTTGAGAGAGATAATAAACAGAGACATGGCTAAAAGCCCAGTTTAAAGGGGCGAGAACGCAGAAAATGGAGTCTGAAATATGTGCTTGTCATAGCTAAACGGAATTAGTTAAATGTTGTGAACCGTTTGAGAAGCACCTCTTGTCAGTGAATGCATGTCATCTGCTGTCTGATTGGAAGGTAATGCAAACTCTGATTTTAGGCACTTTTTCAAATCTGGCACATTACAGTGCTGTTCTTGCACAGTACATTAATTTGTTCTGGAAGGACCATGAACGGCAGCTCACATTTATATGCAAAGCTGTTAGCATTGCTGTGTCAAAGAACTAGTATTGCTGAGAGCTAGTATTGTGTGGTGAGTTACAAATCAAGACTTTCTCTGATTGAATCTTGCCTCTGCCATGGACTCAATTAATGGTCCTAGGGAAGCCACTCTGACTTTGCCTCAACTCTCCAGTTGCAATATGGGGATAAGAATTCAGGGACGTGCAGTGCGGGGGGTGGCAGGTGAGGCAGAACTGTCCCGCCGGAGTCCTCAGAAGATCGCCGCAGCCTAACCCAGCAATCGCACACGCGGTTCGCCTGCTTACTTGGGTGCAAGCAGGTGGTGTGCACAGTCGCCGAATTAGGATGTGGCGATCTTCTGAGGAGTCTGACAGGGCGGTTCTGTCTCACCTGCTGTCCTTGCCTGCACCACACATCCCTATAAGCATTTCCCCCCCTCCACTGCCTAAATTGAAAGTGCCCCATCCCTCTTTGCACAAGACAATGTAGGAAATCCGTAGCAACCCATTGACTGGTTAGGGGGAAAGGGTTAGTGCCAGCATGACTATGTTAGCTGCTCACCTTCCCAGACTCAGTTTGGCTGAGTCCTGCGATCCCCTCCTGCACTCCTGTTGGAATCGTCTGCCATTGAAGAGCCAAATGGGAATTTTTTGTTCCTCACCAAACTGGCCTTTGGTGAGGAGCTGTTTCATCTACCTCAGATGGTTCTAAGGAGGCAGTGCTGTTAACCAGGTCATTCTCAACTGGCAGTTAGAGTGCAGGACAAGGAGAAGGAACAGGGGCTTGGTGTGCACTCTGAAATAAGCAAGAGTCATGGTGGATCAGTATTATCTCCATTTTGCAGAGATCAACTGAAGCTAAAAGATAGTGAATTGGACATGTCTACTCAGTGGGTGTGCCCCATATTTGAGCTAAACAAATATTTTGCCAGTGATGATGGGGTCAAACATTGAAAATCAGTGGGACATACATAAGTACTTCATGTCAGCTGGGTTGAGTTTTGTTTCATGCTGGCGTGGTTCTTGTATGGACTTGCACAACATTTTGCTATGGAAAAAAAATCTATGGCCATTTGGGTAAATTGAACGGCATAGCTCTGATAAGGACTAGTGCTCAATAAATGAACCATAGCTAGTATACTGTGGCTTTGAAAAGCTCAGATTAAACTTCATCCCCAAAGGTGAGATGCGGGTGCTTTTATCTAATGCCTGGCCCAGCTTTTATCAACTTTCCATCAGTCGCACATGTTCTTCAAATGAAATGATTCACAGTTTCCACAGCGAGTCCTGATAAATCTCTGAAACATTTTATTAACCATTCATGAAATTCGGCACACGTGGGTAATTGTGCAAGCAGGGTTTCCTGAGCTGTCCTTAAAGTAAAGCCCCTGATCAATAGAAAGGACTACTCTACTAATAAGATTTCCGCACAACCCTTTTTATCTGGCTTCCGAGATTAGTGACAGACAACCGTTTATCCAGGATCACATGGGACTTTGGGCTGCTTGATTCTGCAATCCACTAGGAGACCCTCTACCTCTCTTAGCTTGGCAGAGATGTCGGAGCAAAAGAGGAAAGAAGAGTGTAATTCTGCCCATGATGCTTTATACTCTGCCCATTAAAGGCTGACCTTCTGTATTGAATAGTTTTCTATCTATGAATTGCTATGTATGCTCAGGTCAACATTTTCACTTCTTTGTAGGTTTTCTGGGGCTCTGCATCCTGCCCAGAATTCAGCAGGGAGCTGGCCCTTATTTGTGTGGTATTAGGTTAAGAACCAAATCTCCTTTATCAGAAGCTTCCTTTTGTGTTGATGTAGAAAGCACCACCATATTTATCTTAAAAATTAGGCTCAGGCTAGGAAGCCAGGATTAGGCCAGCGGGTGGCGCAGCGGGTTAAACCGCTGAACCATAAGCTGTCGATCGAAAGGCCGGAAGTTCGATTCCCGCGACGGGGTGAGCGCTTGTTGCTTGGCCAGCTCCTGCCAACCTAGCAGTTCCAAAGCATGTCAATGCGAGTAGATAAATAGGTACCGCTTGCAGGAAGGTAAACAGCGCTCCGTGTTCCAGCTGCATGCTACGCGCTGCGGCAAGGAGAGTCATGCCGGCCACATGACCACGGAGGCGTCTTCAGACAACGCTGGCTCTTCGGCTTTGAAATGGAGATGAGCACCACACCCTAGAGTCGGACACGACTGGACTTAATTGTCAGGGGATAACTTTACCTTTACTTAGGAAGCCAGGATTAGCTCTGCTTTTCTCTTAAGCAGTGTCATGGGGCACTTTAATTACTGCCTATGCTTTTATGTCCAGTCTGCAAGATATCGTGTTCGGCAGTGCCGAGTCTCAGAACACCAGGCTTGAGCACTGGATTATCGTATTTTCTTCTAAAAAGAACTCAGTTGATGGCACTGCCTGCATTTAACATTTCTTTTATTCTTCAAAAACCACCACCACCACCCCATTTAAACTGGCTGTATCAAGGCCACTTACGGTAATGTTAAATGTTTTGGCCCTGATTCGTTGTTGTTTTCCCCCCTGCATTCTGTCCGTTGTGATGGAACTGACTTCCAGAACGGGTTCAGATCACAGCTGGGTGCTTCACTGCACACCTTCTCAAAATCAATTTGTGGGTTATAGACATATGGAGCTGCTTCATACCGTGTCAGCATTGGTCTAGCAACCCAGTATTGTCTACTCTACTCAGACTGGCATAGCTCTCTAAGTTTTCAGGAAGTGGGTTTTTGTCCTGCAGTCTCTTTTAATCTCTGAGATGGCAGAGTTTGAACCTAGGACTTTCTGCAGTCAAAGCATGTGCTCCAATTGAGCTCTAACCCCTCTGCTCTAAGCAGGAGACTGAACCACAGTCTGAGGCTCTGGTAGGAAGCCCCTTGGCACCATGTCAACACAGGCAAAAGGCCAGCCATGCCAAAATACAATACAATCAAACATGCGCTCCGCTGGGGGAAAAGTGATGGTGCGAATTTTTGCTTGCGGTTACAGTCATGTGGAGATGTTAAAAAGGTAAAGGTGACCCCTGACAATTAAGTCCAGTCGTGTCCGACTCTAGGGTGTGGTGCTCATCCCCATTTCAAAGCCAAAGAGTTAGCCAAACTTTAATAACGTGATCAAAGTAGCACATTAGCAGCCCTGACTTAGCAGCATCCAACTTAACTTTTGTTTCGGTTTAACCAGCGGCACAGCGAGAACGGGAGGCCCCAGAACGGAAAAGGGATTCAAATCCCCTCCAAAAGAGGAATTCAAAGGGGATTTGAATCCCTTTTCCGTTCTGGGGCCTCCTGTTCTCACTGCACCGTTGGTTAAACCGGCAAAAAGTTAAGTCGGATTGCGCTGTAGGTTTACATACATATTTACAATCTTCAGAGGGATGGTGTAATGATCCGTTTTAGCAGAAACAATGGCATAGCTTTTGTAGACCAGACCCCTCTTCTTTGGATTAATGACAATTACAGTATTAGCAGGTGTCTATGGAACATTTCCCCTCTGAACGACAAGGAATGTCATTTCCAGCTATTTTGCTTGCCTAGATCCTCAGTTCTGCATGCTGTAGTGATTTTTCAATCTCATTCAAGAAAGAGGTCACTTATTTTTCCCTGTTCCACAATCCTGTTAGAAACTTATTCAAAACTGCAAGAGTGGCAAAACTGCAGTGCAGGAGCTAAATGTAGCTCAGCTCCTGGGTGCTCAAGTAATTGAATAGAAATTAATAGCTAAGTACCCAGTAAGTATGTGCCCTAAGAGCCCAATAAGGTCTTACCCTTTCCCGTTCTCCTTTCTTCCAGCTGCAGGTTTGGGAGAAAGAGGTGCAGAACAGAATATTTGAGTGGTCCAGACACACATCAGAGTTGTGAATGTATCAAGAGGAATAAAGAATCTAATTTTAAATGTGTTAGTGAGTGTAGTGTTGGCTGACATGAGTTAGTGGCAAAGTAAATACGAAAAACCAGGTTCTCTAGCTTTTTTCATTTCAAAAAATCCCTACCTGCTCTACCGTGCTGCTTGTGTATTTTTTGACAGCAACCATTATTCACTGTAGTCAATTGCAAACATTTACAATACAAAAATATTGTACTGAGCTCCTTACTCTGAAAAGATCTCATGTGTAATTAACCTGCACAAGGCATTCTGGGACATAGTTTTTAAGTTGTTCATATGAAAGACTGGGGCATCCTGGTAAAACTACGTTTTCTTAGGGTCTCCAGCTCTTGGGATATTGTTTTTGCAGTTCAAGGTGTCAAGGAAGACTCCAGCACAACAATCCAAGCGAAAGAACAACTATTCAAGGAAATGATGCTCAACAATGCAGATAAAAATTATGAACTAAATAAGTCCATATTACAAGCTAGTTTTATGTGAACTTGACTGAGATTGTTTTTTGCATCTATCCTCCATCCATTTACATGATCTTACCTTTACCTTACCTTAGGCATCCTTACCTCCATCCTTATTCTTTGGTTTGCCTCTGGCAACCCCTAAGGCATCTTGAATCAGGCAGCTTGAAAGCTTCAGGGCCTCAGCAGTCTCCACGTCTGCTATATACCTCATAATTAAGGGACTTCATAAAGTTCTGTCTGCTGCTTATTTCCACTTAGTGATCCCATACATATTTAGATGATATATGCTTCAGGGCTTAGCTCAACTCTGGTACAGACGTCAATAAAGGTTGATTACCCCTTATCCGGACATCCGAAATCCAGACTATTCCAAAATCCAGACATTTTTGGGACTATGACTTTTTAAAAAAACTTTTTTCCAGCACCTGGCTGGCATATAGTACAAGGCATGCTGGGGCACAACATTATTTAAAATATTGTATAAAATTATATCCAAGCTAATTGTATAAGGTGTATGGGTTAAACCGCTGAACCATAAGCTGTCGATCGAAAGGTCGGCAGTTCGAATCCGCGACGGGATGAGCGCTCGTTGCTTGGCCAGCTCCTGCCAACCTAGCAGTTCCAAAGCATGTCAATGTGAGTAGATAAATAGGTACCGCTTGCGGGAAGATAAACAGCGCTCTGTGCTCCAGCCGCATGCTACGCGCTGTGGCAAGGAGAGTCATGCCAGCCACATGACCATGGAGGCGTCTTCGGACAACACTGGCTGGCTCTTCGGCTTTGAAATGGGGATGAGCACCACACCCTAGAGTCGGACACGACTGGACTTAATTGTCAGGGGTCACCTTTACCTTTATATGAGACATAAATAAATTTCATGCTTAGACTTGGGTGCCATCCCCAAGGTATCTCATTATATTTATGCAACTATTCTGAAATCCAGACAACTTCCCATCCCAAGCAATCTGGATAAGGGATATTCAACCTGTATTGAGACACATACATGTATTTTAAGGCCTCTATCCCCTTGTTAGAGCTGCTAATAAGATATACAATGAAGTCCAACTCCAATAAACCGTTCTTGTGAAAATAAAATAAATTATATATATATGGAGCCTGGCATTTTCCAAGATGAAGATGCTTCATTTGGAGAAAAATCTGTATTAACCTTGTGCGTCCATCAGGCAATGCCAGATAAAGTGCTCTGGACATCATAAAACTGTCAGAGTTGTTTACAGATTTTTCCCTTGATGGATAGCAGATCATGGCAAGTATGAATAACATAGAAGTGAATAACCAGCAATAGTATGCTAGTAGGATGTATTGCTTCGCACTTGCTATAACCTTATGAAATACGTATTGTTTTTATGTTTTAATATTTAATAAATAAATATAGAAGTGAATAATCAGCAGTAGGTCAAAGACCTCAAGATAGATTGACAGTGCTGGAGGAGGCACTAGCGTGGCTTTTGCCGTGAAGAAATCCTCAGATTGGAGTGGTTGTAAATCCTACGTGGGTTGAAACTTAATCATTTGATTTTGTCTGTAAACCGCTTTGTGAACTTTTTGTGGAAAAGTGGTATATAAATACTGTTAATAATAATAATAATTAATTAATAATAACTCACAGATGTATTTTCCCATGGAACAACTGCATAACTGGTGACAAATTTAGAGGTTCCCCTAGTATATGGAATAAGTTGGATAGAACACCCCCAGATGACTAAAGCAACTGCTATAAAGCAAGACAAATGTTCTTCTACCCTATGAAGAAAACATCAGATATTCTTAAATCAATTATAATGTTCCAATGCTCTATGGAAAGTATGTTCTGTGACAGATAATGTATTCCTTGGCAAACCAAAAGTAGGTTAGGTGTTCAGTGGTTTATAAATACATTTAATGTTACTTAACATCTACTCTTGATTGCCTGGCAGAGCCCCAAGAAATTCAAAATTACATATGCTTGAGCTTACCCCAGGAACTGAGATAAAAATGAAGGTTAAAAACCAGTGTTTTTAATGCATGGCCCAAAGCACACAAGTCATCACATGCAGTCCAGTCTGTGGAAGAGACTTGGGGCAGTTGTGCTGAGTCAGTATTCAAAAGTTCAGAGTGTAAAATTCAGGAAGGCAGAAATTGGAACAAACAGCTCCTAAACTAGTATTTTGGAAACAATCGTCACAGTTCATCTTCATGAATTTTTAGCATTTTCACTCTTGGCAACTTGTTTCCATTTCATATGTTATGGAGGTGGCGTGGTAGTTGCAGGAAAACCTCTATGGTCCAGTCTGCGCTGATCGCCTAGGATCACACTGGACAACTCTTTCTTCCGGTCTCAATGGCAAGAGTGGGTGTGGGGAGAGGCGCTAGAACGAGAAGGAATTATGCAATCAGTGTGACACACACACCCCAGGACCAGAGCTGCGTGTTGCTGAGGCACCCTAGAACTGGACTGCAGAGAAGCCACTTTTTGTGGCTACCACACTGCCTCAGCAATATGTGAGTTGCGCAATATTTGTTGCAATATGTGAGTTATTATTATTATTATTAACAGTATTTATATACCGCTTTTCAACAAAAGTTCCCAAAGCGGTTTACAGACAAAATCAAATGGATGAAATGATGAAAGTTACTGAGAACATGTAGTGTTTTTTTTTTTTATTGGAGATTATATTAATCCAGGTCTTCCACAAAGCAATATGTTCATGCTACTGACATCAGAATATTTGAAGATAAGGATAGGAGGTGAATAGGTTACCTGAATGCAACCATAGGCAAGTAATAGAGAAGGGGGGGATTGCTCTGTGGTAGAGCACATTCTTTGCACGCAGTCGGTCAGAGGCATCTCCACTTAAAAGAATCTCCGGTAGCAGGACTGACACCCTGCCTGACATCTTGGAGAACTGCTGTCCGAGTAGACAGTACTGAGTCTAAATCAAGGGTGGCCAACCTTCCACCACTAGGACCTCTGCGTTCTTAAGAGTCATGTAGATTTATTTATTTATTTATTTATTTATTTATTATTTTTCACATTTTTATACCGCCCTTCCTCCAAGGAGCTCAGAGTGGTGTACATATTTCCTCCCCTCCTTTTTGTCCTCACAACAACCCTGTGAGGTAGGTGGGGCTGAGAGATAGTGACTGGCCCAAGGTCACCCAGGAAGCTTCGTGGCTGAGCGCGGATTTGAACCTGGATCTTCCAGGTCTAAGTCCGACTCCCAAACCACGACACCATCCTGGCAAGATTAGAAGACAGAATCTTGGCAGCTGCAAGTGCTGATGGTGCTGCTAAAGCAGCTGCACCTGCTGAAATGCCCACACCCCTATACAACCGTTAAAGGGCCAGGAGCATTCATGTTGAAAGGTTGGCCACCCCTGGTCTAGATGGACCAATGGTCTGACTCTGTGCAGACAGCTTCATATGAGCAGGTCCTAAGTAGACTGGAGACCTGGACTTCAGTCCCATCATGTCTGACATTCTGTGTTGTTATATTCCCTGACTCCAGCAATCAATTAAGATGCAGTTTGTGTTCCCTTTGCCGAAAGGCACTGAGAATTTAGGAGTGTGTGAGATACCTATCAATCATTAATTCATGGCACTTATAGTTCCAGATGGAAACAGCCATTCTGTTCTGTGCATCAACAGGTAAAGGTCGTTCATAACAACATTCTGTTTTGTTTCACTGGTTTCTTGGCCACAGACCCACCAAGCAATCTGAATTCATTTGGGAACAATTATATAGTAATTTTGAAATGTCACACTTCTTGGGAAGCAGTGGCTTATCTAATATTCTGCAATGTGTTTGAAATCTTAAATCTGTCAAAGGAGGCCAATTATCATCTAGAACATGGATTTTTTTTTCCTCGTGATCAAATTGTACCCTGGGATACGTAGCCCCACAGCATATGCTATGGCAGTTTTGTATCATTTTAAAATAGAGAATGCACAATTTATTTATTTTTTAAAGAGAGAGCTTAGTCTTTAAGTATCCCAATCCATTTAAAATTGATTTTAAAATCCAGTTACAAGCATTGCAGCATTTCCTCCCATGGCAAAAAACAGTTTTGTATGAAAGAAATCAACTATTAGCATCTCAAAAGTCACCTCACTTTTATTCTGGAGTCAGCTTTGCAGCTTTCCCACTGCCAAGATACTTACAATGACTTAATTCACTATAGGCACGCAGCAAACAAACTTCTTTGCAGTTTTCCTATTGTCAATATACGTGCAAAGACGAGCAGCCCAATCCTATCTAGCAGGTTGGGGCGGCGCACATAATGCGCCCACCGTATCCTATCCAGGAATGGGCCTGCCCTGGCACAGCCGCCGCCCTCCTGGTCCTCCTCGTTTGTCCCTTTACCCCGTTTATCCCTTTACCCCGAGTAACGCACCAGCCACCCCAATGGGGCTTCCTGGATGTGTGCCTGCTATCTGGTTTGCACATTCAGAGCATTTTCAGTAGCTTCTGGCTCCTTCTCTTCCTGACTCATATCCTAGATTTATTTATTTATTTATTTATTTATAGACAACGGAGGCAGCCTCCTCAGAGACAACGGGCAAGATCCTGCCGCAACTTTCAGTGACAGCAGTTTCTGGTGCAGTGTCTTTTGCTTCACTGCATCCCGCACAGGTTACTCTCAGCCAAGTTGCCCTGTTTCTCTGAGCAAATCTGGACACTACATCTTTGTGCTGTGCCTAAAACCCATGATGCCATCTTTTTAATTGAAGCCCATGAAAGCATTCTAACAGTCCAATCCTGTGTAAGATGTAGCGACCAGCCCTTTAGCCCGGCCGCCATATCCAGTTCCCGGGCTGCACCGACGTGGCTCAGTTGCACCTCAGGAGAAGGGGATGTTCATCCCCTGGGCGTAGGTGAGCCTATGGGCCGCCTCCTATGCATGCCAGCTCCAGAGCTGATGTATATCCGGGGAGGCCGTCAAGGCTGCGTGGGCTACGACAGGCCACTGGATATCGGCGCCGATATCCACACCTCCTCCCAGCCTGGGACGGCCAATGCCTCCCCTCCCTCACTGCCCCAGCCCGTCCTTCCCCACCCCTGCATCACGTGACCTAGCACTTACCTTGGCCATCCAGCACAGGCTCTGTAGGCTGGGGGAGTGGGCAGTGCCGGCCGCCACACCAGTGCCGCTTACTCTCCTGGAGTCGCAAACGTGCTTTATGGCACGTTTGCAACTTCCTACACTGGTACCAGGCCGGCGTAGGTTACACAGGATCGGGTTGTTAATTTTGGATTGCCTGTGTAAATCTTTACACAGCAATGTCAGATTACACTGACCATTATTGTTTTATCAACACCTTTATATTTCCTGTAGTCCTCCTCGGGTTTCTCAGTTTTTTCAATGACTATTTTTTGGTTATGGTTTGTATAACTTTTTGACACTCCGGCCATCCTCCATTGACAAAGCTTCAAAACTCACAGCTCTTACTCATTTCTACCACATCACTTCTGGAAAAAGAAATCAGACATGGAATTCATTTTATGTTTGCAGACCATCATGCAGCACTCTTGGTTAAAACAGTGTGAAATTAATTTTAGACATACAATAGAAGAGAAGTCACCATGAAAAATGAAGCAGAAGTGTTTCATATTCTCGGAAAACCCTGGTGGCACAGTTGTTCATGAGGCATATGTAAAAATTATATTTTTTCACTGTACTACAGCCTTTGCACTGGGAGAAACCATTTAATAAAGTATGTGTCCTACACTTACGAGGAAAAAGTATCCCACAACATGATTGGTGTGTACAGCATGTAGGCACTGCAAGCAGAGGTAAACTCTTCAGCAAGACTGAATGCTGTATTTAGACAAGTGCTGTTGATTGGGATCAGGAAAGAGTAGAATGCTTAATCATCTCTAAGGGGCGATTCACAGACAAGTGACCAAGTGTGGTCGTAGTCATTTGATTCCTCATGACCTGCCAGTGTCAGATACTGGATAGCATCAGCGTGTTGATTTCTTGCCCTCCTTGTGGCTTCCTAGAAATGTCTAGTTGACCATTCTGGGTACCATAATGATAGATTAGATTAGATCCTCTTAGTTTGAGCCAGCAGGGCTCTTCCTATGAAGCATTCTAGATGGCTGTAAGTATAAACCATTCTTTTGCAATATTTTCACGTTTGATCCATTTCTTTTGCTGCTCCAGACCTAATCTATAGCACTCTCAGCTATTTTACAAGATCAGCAACACTCCGTACTTGTCAGTGCAATCCTACCCAGCTCTTCCACCGGTGCAACCAGTGGAGGAGGGCAGAATGGGAGTATTTGGAGGGGAAAGAGGATTGAAATCTCCTTTAAAGGGGATTTGGATCCCCTTCCTTTTCCAGGGCCTCCAGTTCTCGCTGCACCGGTGGAGGAGCAGGATAGGATTGCACTGTGTGTCTCAGATAACTCTTTGGAATAAAAGCATTACGGTATGTGAGCTTCTCTTCTGCAAGACCTTTCTGAGATGCCCATACATTGGCTTTGCCAGGAAGAAACATATAACTTGTAGGATTGTTTATGTGTGTAAATGAAATAGGAGTACTAGTACCAACAAACAGAATGCCCTTTCTAACTTTTGCTGCTGAAAAAGCATTAGTATAGTCACTTAAGTATAGTCACTTAATATTATTATTTGTACAGTGCTTTTGAATGCTCGAGCACATCACATGTATTATCTTGATGTCATCTGTATAATAAACTTGTAAGGTAAGTAGTATTACCCCCATATTGCACCTGGGGAGTTGTGGTTGCCTACAACCACCTACTGAGTTCAAGACAAAGGTGAGATTCAAACCAACAAGGTCCTGATTCAGCCCTGACTGAGTGCTCCGTCTCTTAACCGCTATGCTTTTGTTGTTGTTCAGTCGTTAAGTCGTGTCCGACCCTTCGTGATCCCATGAACCATATCCCGCCAGGCCTTCCTGTCCTCCACTATCTTCCTGAGTTCACTCATTTTCATGTTCATTGCATCGGTGATGCTGTCTAACCATCTCAGAAGAGCGGAGGACTATTCCAAATAGACCCAGAAAGGATGAACCGCTATGCTACACCAGCTTAAATTTTAATTCATCTATAAAATCAATAAAATAAAGGCATAATCCTTCCCAGTGGAAGGGTGCAATACCCATGCTTTCAGGGATCTCTGGGTAACTTCAGAAGAGGAAAGGGGAAGAACTTGATAGGGTTCTGGATTGTATGCACAGACCTCCCATTTCCCATAATGCCCTGCTGCAAGGGGGAAGCAGGATGAAGGAATATATCAGGCTGCATAGTATTAAACCCTTTTGGGATTTCTCCACATGCAGGTGCTTTGCCCTAATGTGGGAAAAGTGTTGTGTCCTAAATATATAGAGTGTTGTTTCCAGAATACAGTCAATTATTACAATATTAGTTTTTTGGACATATGGAAATGTCCATAGAAGCTCCTTGTACAATATTATATTTATTAAACTGGTTTCATTTGTTTTGCAGTAAAATGTGAGATTTTAATACAGTACCTGAATTGCAACTGGAACTGCTTTTGATTATTCACACACACACACACACACACACACACACACACACACACACACACACACACACACACACACACACACACACGAGCTAGATTGTTGAGCTGGAGGCTATAATTAGAGTCTTTGATTTACTGGTTGCTAAAGAAAAACATTGATGGAACTCCCATTTAATGGGTAGTTTTATAAAGCAATCCATTTTACTTAACATTTGCACCCTGCTCATTGCTGATGTGGGCGTTTAAGTGTTGGAGCCTGTAAATGGAATGGTCCCTTTGATTCCTTATTAGACATTGGGTCAGTTTCTTTCACCTCTTACAACGAATAAATGGGTGTGTATTTTTCACACTACAATGCAGTGGGACTCAAGGTGATTAATGCAGCACTTTGGGTGAAGCTGATCAAAGCGGGGAATGTGTGTCTGGGTGATCTCTACACAATTGTTTGTTTTGTTTTTGCAATAAAGAAGATAAGCAGAGTTGTACGTGGGTTACTTTAAAAAATCAGCTAGCCTTTGTGTTGTCTAGCGTTTGCATTTTTGTAAAACATTAGTTGTCACTTCAATGACAATCAAAAGAGATCTTTACTGTCAATCATTGCACATCCATCATGATTCTTTACCATAACAGCAAAATTGTAGACACTAATCCAGAAACATGTTTCATTTTATGACTTCTATGCTATCTCTTTGAAGATATTATGGATGTTGTCAGGGTTGTTGATCTGGGGACAAGTCAAGGCAGAAGGATGGTTCTCACTGATGGAGAGTCAAAGAATGACAGGATACGTTTGATGGTTTTTATGTTGTTGTTTTTTATGTACGCCACTTTTGGGCGGCCACAGTAGTGGGGGAAAGGTGGGCTTAAAAGGTATGAAATAAATAAATTTGTGGGAATGGGTGGCAAACTGGTATGTTGATAAGCAAGAACATGGAGTTTGGCAGAAGGCTGACCTTCTGCCTAACTATGAGTTGCTGAACCGGAAGAGCAAGGCCAGCATCTGAAGCTTTAGAGGGCCCTGGTGAAATCCCATCGCTGCCCCTTGGTCATCTGACGATTGCTGAGGCAACCAAGTGATGCACCTTCTTCTAACCAGCTGCATTTGATCTCCCTAGTGAATTGCAAGCCAGTGGCTTCCGCTTCTGGTGGATTTTCTTTCTGCATTCTGTATAAACTTGCAAACGTCTCCAAGGCTCTAATCTTACATTCACTGACCGGGGGGGGGGGGAGTAAGCCTAGTTGAGGACAGTGGAACTTCAGCATGTGTAGGACTATTATGCCATAAGCTTAGATCTGCCTGATCAGTAGTCATTTATTTATTTATTTATTTATTTATTTATTTATTTACTTATATCAAGTATTTTTATCTCGCTTTTCTTATCCCTAATGGGTAACCCAAAGAAATTAACAGAATAAAAGCTAAAGAATTAAAATACATATAAAAATATACGTATATTACAATATTTAAAAAAAAACACCCTGTAAGTAGTTGCGTATCTTTTGGTTGCTTTTCTACAGGCTTCTTTAGTAAGAGCAGGGCTGGCTTCGGAGGGCGGGTTCAGGCATGTTCCACTGGCTGACCTGCCCCATTCCCTCAATGACTGCTGCAGGAGTTAATCCCGGCCCTCAGCTGTATACATTTAACTCCTGTTGAGTATGTACACCCGTGGGCAGAAAGAGTCCACTTAGAAAATTCTGTCTGGTGATTCTAGATTTTCTTAAGTAAATTTTGAGGCTGCCATTGCGGCGTTTGAGGCTGTCATTGGCTGCTACAGCCAATGGGGTTGTCCATGAAGACATCTACGGTCCCTGGGAGAACCCTTCTCAGCTTTAGGGAGGGAGCAAAAAGAATGTGCTTTGCCTTCCTCCCCTCATTAAAGGCCAGTGTAGCTGGGCACTATCAATGGCTGCCATTGTCCTCTGAATGGGAAGGGAAAGAGTCTGGCTAGACACTTCCTCTTACATCTCCGTTTCCCAAAGCCAATGTAGCTGGAATGTTCCTAGTGGTATGGAGACCTTTGTCCCTGGAGCATGCCAGGGAAGCTTGGCTGGCAGGAACTGCCTCCTACTGTCATGTCCGCCCATCTGTCTGTCTGTACACCCAGTAAGCAGGGAAGGAACTGAGCTAGAGAGTGGAAGAACTGACCCAGTGGGGAGCAATGCACACTCGGTATTGCACAATCTTCCTTGTGTCCCAGGGTCTGCTGGGCCTGGCACTGACCTTACAGGAAAATGTAATGTGGCAACAGATCTAATGAGGGTCAAATGGTGAATGCTGTGGCTTAATAATAAATCACTAATAAATTATGGTTTCCAGGTAAAGCAAAATTCGTCTACGTTTCCTTTCTGTAGATTGTCCCCTTGCATTAAGTCCATGGACATCTTCTAAAATCTCATTATCAAGCTATCAGTTTGTGCATATGAAGTACTGTGCAGTAGGGCAGGGTGATGTGAATTCACAGTTATGTATGAACTTGAGGAAGTGTTCACTGTCATTTCCTTAGACCTCAGGTAGAAGTGGCAGTGGCTTTGTATAATATCTTCTGCCTTTGATGAACATATGAATGAGATAAGGATGTCAGGGCAATTAGATGGTATCAGTCAAAAGGCTGCTACCCAATCCTTTTCTTCTGATGATAATAGTTTCATTAAAAGGGATCACACTCTAGATTTGAAAATGTCAGCCACCATTTGTACTGCACATAGCATTATGGTCTTACATATATGCAGTACGTATTAACTTGTTTCGATCAGTTCAAATTGCTATGACCCTTTGGTTCACATGAGCTAGATTTACATATGAATGTTCCTCTTCATTTTCCCCCAGGAACAGCTTCTAGGGCCAAATCACAGCATTGCTTTTTGTGTTTAGTGGGTGGGAAGGATATTAAAAAGCAGTCCATTGCTGGAAGCTACTGCAGTGAAGAGCCTGTGTGTGTGTGTTCATTTCTTTTGTGCACTCATGTCCTCTAGGTTGTGGCTTTAAAAGCTGCAGATTTCCTCATTTAAGCAATACAGCCCACTATAACCTATAGTTCAAGGTAGCCATTGAACAATATTTAACAGAAATAATTTGGGAGCCACAAAGGTTATGCAAATGCTGAATATTTTTTTTTGTGTTTCAACAATGCTGAACTATTAAGCCTAAAAATCCGACTATCATTTCTGAATCTGAAAGCTGTCGTCAATTAAACTTGACGAGTGGATTAAAATGGGAATATAACGATTTGTAGGCACCAAGGACTTCGATCTAGCAGACATCCACTTTTGCTCATGGAAGTCCTATTTTCACCTTAGTGGAAGAGCATTGTGTGAGAAAAATGAAGGGAAATCCAGAGATATTCTTCCATTCACATAACAGTTTATACAACATTATGCACTAGTTCCTCTGGATTCCACACCTCTGTAGCTTAAATCCCTTACAGCGTGGGCAAAGCAAGCCCTAATGTCTGGAGCAAAAACAGCCTTTTGCATAATAACCTTTTGCATAATAGGATGTCTTAAAATCCCCAAGCCCACTGCAGAGCAAGCCCTACGGGTTTCTCGGAGAGCAAAAGTGCTTGAAAGGCTTGCTTTGCGAAGTAGAACTGCATGCACATCAGCCATTACTAGGGATTGCTTTGCAATTGTGCAGCAGTACTCAAAACAGTGCCACCATATGGACATCTTTTTTGTTCATATCTCTTTGGCTCTAGCCCAAGATCTCTTGTAAAAATTCAACAGCGAGGTTGCTTGTCAGGAAGAAGATTGTGCAACACAGCTTGATTTTAAAAAAATTGAATACAGCAAGCATGGAACCCATCAGCATCATGCTAACTCAAGATGAAATTGTAGAGCTCTCATTCTGACATCATAGCAGCCATGGGCATTAATTTTTAAAAAGCAGATCCAGAAAAGGAAATGTGAAAATAGAACACATTAAAAAATATCATTTAAAAGCTGGTTCTTTTTAGAAATAACTGCTTATTATGCTTGTTAAGACATAGAAAACGACATCTAGGATTTACTGATCATCACTAAATCAAACGCCAGCATTTATTTTTGCAACCACTTATTCAAGTTGTTAGGCTGGAAAAATTGCATTTGTAAAATCAGATTTATTCCAGGTCAGCACTTTTCTCTCTTGTCTTGCTGTTCACAAAATGCAATGCTCTGTGTGTTTTTTTTCCTCTTTTTGCTGTGTTTGCCTTAATTTATTTAGCAGGGAAATAAAACTCTACCAGTTACTGCAAGAAATCTTTCGATTCTAGAGTAGAAAAAATAAGCTAGAAAGCATATTGATTTTTAATCTAGTTTTGTGTCGGTTTGTTTGTTCACAGGAGGATATGGATCACAATTACTACACTTCTAGGACATTTGGCCCATTTGATTCTACCAGCCGAGATCTGTGGGTGAACATAGACAGAATGGAGAAAGATAAAGTGAAGATTCATGGGATTCTCTCCAACAGCCACCGGCAAGCAGCAGTAAGGCTATTTCATCTTCTGTGTTGATACAATAGATACCAGTGTGTGCAGAATAGCTACTAGTCTAGGATGCTCACCTCTGAACCTGCAGCTCAGATCTGTAACTGCCTGGGGGTGTATGTGTTTCCATTTTATACATTTTTCCCCTGTTAAGAGTTGCTTCAAAATGCCATGTTTCCATGGTGGTAGGAATATATTTCCTTCCAGAATAGATGAGCTTTAAATCTCTCTGCAGAGTTGGAGCGAGGTTACAAAATGCTATGAAAAAACTGCATAATCTTGATGCCATTCAAGTCAGTGGCTATTTTACCACTGAGTACACTTGACGGCAGAATTACACTACAAATTGACTAGCTTAACTGCCATATTCAGAATGGAAAAAGTAGCAGCTCGGTATTTACCCTTTCCATTTGTATGAGGTGCCATGGTACCTGAGTTTCTGAGAACTATTAGATCCTTGTCAAAATATTGTTGTTTTCAGCTGTTCCGTCTTGTCAAACGATAACAGAGGTGGCAGGTGTAATTCCATTTCCAGATCGAAAATCTGCCTGGGCTAATTCTGATCACGCACTCTTTGTAGTGAGAATGCTCAACTAAGCTTCTACCTTCCAAGGATAATTGAATATAGTGTGACTTCCAAATGGTCTTCCCAATAGCTGGCCCAAGTGTTGGAAATAGTACTGGACTCCAAGGGAATATAAACTAAAAAACAAAAATGACAACTCCATTGTTGGGGTGGGAGGGGTTCTTACTCTGTCACCTTGAAATGCAATTGGTCTGACATCTGGGAGAAAGTCTAAGTAATGGTTGTAAAGATAGCTCACTTAAAAATACAGATGAAAGTATTGGAGACTGAAAGGAAAGAAGAGGGGAAAAAAAGAAATAAGAGAGTTTAGAATGCTACTCTCCAGTGGTTTGTGTCATATCATTTCCCAGGGCCAATAAACTCACCAACCAGGTGACAGACTGAGAGAAGAGTAGTAGACAGAAGAGAATCTCTGTAGGATTTGAACGGAGAGGGAGGTAATAAACCCTATAGATTTAGACCGACACCGCATAATTTATAGAAACTCTCTTTTCCCAGAAAACAGTAGCTAATAAATGAATGGAGCAAAGTGGAAATGCTGGAGTTTGGCAGTTTCCTGTCTTAAGAATGAACCTAATATAGCACAATATCGGTTATATGTGATTTCTAGACACGGTTGGCTGTTTGGTAATAAAAAACAAACGGCAGTATAAATAAGAACGTTTAACGGGACGGCTCTTCTGCCAACACGTCTTTTCTTGAGCACTCTTGGAAAGTGAGTTGGGCAAGAGTCATGAGCAGCATGAAAAAGCAAGAATGTTTTGTGAAGGAATTGCGACTGTTTTTTGTTTCCTCTGTCAAAGTGATACAATGCCAGCATCTTAGACTCCTACTTTAATCCCAAATTGAAATGAGTTGTGAGAACTGTAGAATTGGGAGGATTGGGTCAGGGATGTGCATGTTTTGAATGCGTTCAGTGGAACTTGGAAGCTTAATATGAGATACAGCAGTCCCCAAAAGAAAATAAGAGCACTAAGTCCCCACATCACTCCCACCCCTGGTTCACTCCACATCACCCTCTATTCACCCAGATCACTCTCTGAAAGTCCCCGGATTGCTACCCACCCCTAGATCTCCCCCCCCCAAGCCTCTGAACTGCCCCAACCCCAATGACCACTGGATCAACCTTCATCCTTGAAGCCCTCAAATCGCCCTCTCTCACCCCAGATCACTCCACTTACCCACCTTCTCCTCTCACCAACTCTTGTTCTTCCAGCTTTCTGTCATTTGAAATGGCAGACAAGCAGGAAGAGAAGAAGGAAATGAAGTGGGAAGAGGAGACTGGCAGGCAGAGGAGGTAGTGGGGAGGAGGGTGCCAGTAATGACAGTGGGGTGGCAGCGGCAGCTTCCTAATCACCATGCTGCTGCCACCAGGTAAATCAAGCCACCCCTCTAATGTAGTACTGGGGGGCTGTGGTCCCACCAGAGCCTATTAGTGAGCTGGCTGTGAAAGGATGTGACCAACATTGTCTACATTTGGGAAAATGGCAAGTTACATGTGATTTCGGTGGCAGCTTGACTGGACAAGTGAATTATCTGACCAGCAGCTTATGCTTAGAATATAAGTGAATATAACTGCGTAATAGACTTAACAAAAAAAAAAAACAATATGTGTGTTTTCCTAGCTTTGTTACTATTATTATCTTTCCTCCTTTCTTTAAAAGAGCATTGATGGTTGTAGTTCTACTATTCTGGTTTTGGGGAATGCAATCCAAGGACCACTTTGGTCATTGCTGGCTTTGCTTATGTGAGTGGCTCTACCCCCCCCCCAAAAAAAAGTATCCTATTGTCTATTCTTATGCCAACTTGCTCATATATGATGACCAGTTATTTTAGTTCTTTGAACATGCAGTGTTCTTAAACATGGTGGCAGGAACTGAGGGCAGGTGAGAGAAGACCAGTGGCAGTAGTGGAGAAGAGCCAACAATATGACTTCACGGGCAACAAGAGTAGGACAGGCCCTTCTATGGCTCAGTTGTAGAGCATCTGCTTTGCATGCAGCAGGTCCCAGGTTCAATCCCTGTCAGCTCCAGGAAAAAAATTATGTCTGAAATCCTTAAGATTTAGCTTCCAGTTGATGTTGACAATACTAACCTAGATAGATGAATGGTCTGATTCAGTTTAAGGCAGCTTCCTAAGGGCTTGGTAGGAGACATGCCTATGTTTTATTTCTGCCTGTTACAATGTTCCAAGTATGCTTATTTATAGTAGCAATGAAAACTGGAATTCTGAGAAAGGGTAATTGAGGGAAGTCTCAAACTACAATTGTAGCTATGTACCTTGCTTTTAAAGAAAGTAATCTATGAGGGGGCAAACATCTAGGCACTGATCCAGCCTTCCGATCTAAAATAGCATGCAGCTGACACGAGACTGTAATACAGAAGAACATTCGATAAACTGTCATCATTTAGAAAGTTGCAAACAACGGCATACATAGCATAGGCACAGAGCTCAAAGCTTTTTCACGATAATGTTGTGCTCGGAATTGCCAAAAGACAGGCTAGTAATGTATCATGATGAATAATTATGCATTTGACCGATAGAGTCTTATATCTTCTTTTCACATCAGTACCTCTTATATGATTTATTTTGCAGGTATGGCAGCCTACAACAATTGCTTTACAATTATGTACACTCCAACCAGATCCTGCATCCAAGTTTCATAACCCAATTAATATGACTCTTTCCCAGTGCAGTCAAATAGGTATTTAATGTCACCTTGGCAATCCACTCAGCATAAAAGCACCTTACATAGCAAATCCTTCTGTTCAAACTACCAGAAAAGAATTAATTCCAAAATACTGATTATGGTTAAATCAAGATGTAATCTTGCACCTGCAGGTCCAAGAAAAAAAATGGGACCTCTAGTTAGATTTGACATCACTATTTTATGCTTTTTGCTAACTTCTCAAGATAATAAATATGGAGGACGGGGAGAGGGAAGAATCATAAAACTGTTAGAGTGTTAAAAAAATTTCTAAGGACTATCTAGTCAGAACTGGCCTGCAATGTCTTCTCTGCCCTTGTAAAGAGATGAATCTTCATCATTATATGATAAAGGACAATTTTGCATCACACAAAGATTAAGTAATGAAAATGAAAATGCCTTCTTAAGGTTTATTCTCTAGTTTGCAAGGATTTAAATTTGTTAAAAGTTATTTCACAAGATGCTTCCTAAACTGAGAAGGCTGAATTGAATATAGGAAAACATGAATGATGCTTTTGGCCCAATCCTATCCAAATTTTCCATTGGTGGAACTCACATTCCATCAACAGAAGGCCCAGGCTGCACCAGCATGAATGGCTGGTTGCTCTGGACATGCACCAATGGAGCACCCAGCTCCTGCCAGAGCCGGTCAGGGCAGGTGACGTTTCAGGGCATTCCTGGGGAAGATTAGGACAGGGGCTCGGGTGCGCCAAGGGTGGACTAGGGGTGGATTGGCGGTAGCAAAAATGCCAATATCCTATGCCCACTTCCTTGCCTCGACACCCCCCTGAACCCACTCAGATTTATACCAGCCAAAGGGCTGGCACAGATCCAAGTAGGCCCATTGAGGACCATGGCATGGCAGAGTAGGTAAGTAAAGCATTGCAGTTGCATTGGCGCTGGAAAGTTGTTTAGGATTGGGCTGTGAATTTGGGATATTTAATGAATTGGGAAATTGTTTTCTAAAATGATGTCTGGAAACAATTTCCAGGAAATTTCAGTTTCCCCTAGGTTTCCCATAAGCTGACTTGTTTATCTGTAACTTGTACATTTCAAGGAATACTGCATTTATGCTGAACTTTGGTGGTATGGTAGGGGTCTCAAAGGAAACTTTGTTTGGTATACAGTTTCTGCCATTTTGGTTCCAACTTTTGTTAACATGTTCTGGAAACTTCTATGGTTCAGAATGCCTGAGAGAGAACTCAGAAGCATAACATGACTTATGCACTAAATAACTTATGCACTAAACACATAGGGCAATTTAACATGGTTGTTATGTATGCAACATGATCCGGACATGTGAGATTTAAGAGAGCAAAGCAAGAACTCTGTCTCTTTTTGCAAAAGAGTTCACTTGGTTGATTAAGGCTGAAGGACAAAAGGGAAGAAGAGGAATCTGAGATGACGGAACATAATGCCAATGACTAGTTGCAGAGACTCATCGATTTGAATTAGTTCAAGTGTTCGTGAAAAGACACAGGAAGAGCATAAAAATCCAAAAGCAACAGTAGCAGAATACTTTGAATAGGGCCAACTGAAATGACACAAAACAGTGGCAAGCTTGTGCATTTTCCAGAACTCTCCTTCAGGCTTGGTGTTAAGCCAATAATAAGAGGGGGACTGAATGATGCAATGGGCATAACTGAAAACCTCAATCTGCAGTAACTCATCTTAAAACTGATTGGAAGAGGCGCTTTGTAGACTTCACTTATTTTTATTTATTTTACTTATTTATTTGGCATATTTCATACCCTACTCCAGTCTGAAGAATAATGCATCACATGAAAACAGCAGAGTTATATGTTAAAAGGAACATGCAAAAATGTGTTAAAAAGAAGAATCTGTGTCATGGCAAACAAAACTAATAAAATATTAACAGCCTGGACAAATAAAAAGAGCTTTACATGTCCCCAAAAAGACATTAAAGTTGGCAGCAGGTGAGCCATCCTAGGGGAAAGGTTTCCAAAGATGGGGGCCAAACTTTGAAAAGCCCCTATCTTGGGCCATCACCTGTCTCCCCTGTGATGGTAGGGGGGACCCCAAAAAAGGGGTATCACAAGCAACTTTTAGCATCTCAGAACGTTGGACTGTGCTTGATGTAGAAAGGTCTTGGTTATAGCTAAGCATGCTGAGGTAATGGAGCAATAACTGTGTTCTTTTTTTTTAAAAAAAAGCAGCAATTATTTGGATCTGTCTCTAGCACTATTGGGATACAAAGATTTCTTGTAAGGCAAACAACAGAAATAAAGAAAAGTGGGGTTTAAAGGAGGCCTTTTGGGAGATATAGGCTTTGATGAGGCTACAGAGTTCAAAGAGGTACCTGATTGTTTGTTCTAAGGATGGAGATCTGGGACATAATAGTTGAACAAAAAGGGGGGTATAGTCACAAAGAAAAGGCTAAAGGCTAAGATGAAGAGCATTGAATGGAAAGTCTTGGCTTTTTTTTTTTCATTGGTAAACTAGCAGAAGGATCTGAGAACCTTGAAATGGCCAAACCAATGGGTAAGGTAAATGAACATAGGTGAAAAAATTCAGAGCTGCTGACAGAACCAGTCTACTGGGGGGTGTAAAAAACATTTTTACTTACCCCTCATTGGCTTTCGGTAGCCCCACCATCATAGCATATTCCACTGGTGTGGCCACATGTTATAGCGTGGCAGAACATAGGATTGGGCTCCTAGACTTCTTACTGAGATGCAGGATCACCTTTTGAAGCTATAAAGTAGGATGTCATACTGCCAGTAGACTGATTTCAGATCATATTTTGCTGTGTCCTCAATCTCTCCCCACCCTCTCTCCATGGCTGAGTGCTTCATATTATATTTTGCTTTGCACTGCTCAGCGACCAGATAAACTCATACAGCCCAATCCGAACTAAGTTCCCTTGCACCGATGCAGTGGCACCAGTGTGGGCGACACTGTATCCTGTGGGGGAATTTAGCAGGCGGGGGTCTGCTCAGGGTAATGGGACATTTGTCCCCTTGCCCCGGGAAAAGTCCCAGCCACCGCTATGGGTGAACTTGGCCCTGCGCCAGCTATACTTTTATTATTATTATTAGTATTATATTATATTACATTATATTATATTATAAATATTATTATTATTATTATTATTATTATTATTATATCGCTGATGCAAGTCCAAATTGATCAGTGTCGGCGGATCAGGCACAGGAAGGGTAATAGGATACGGCATGGGTGCTGCCAATCCTGCACCCTCCGGGCCCAACCCACCCACCCCATCTCTGTCACTGCCCTCCCCCACCCCGTTCTCCCCCCGCCCTTGCTCTGCACAGCGCTGGACATACCACTCCAGTAGGTGTCATCTGCTGTGCCGACATGCGCAAGAAGGCTCTGGCCTTCCCGCTGGCGCTGCCAACTCTAACGCTGTTGCAAAGCACTTTCTGGCGCTTTGGGGAAAGCTAGCGCTGGCGGAGCATACACTCCACTGATGCAAGCATAGAGTAGGATGGGCCAATAAATTGACTTTTCCAGCTGCATTTTGGATATAGTTCATAAAAGGGTCAGCATGAAAGCTTAATAATTGTTTGTTACTTTTTTTTTTGAAAGCTTAATAATTAGTGTACTAAGTATGAAATGGGGATAAACTAATCAGCAAGAAATGTATATTTCAATTAGTACAACATCCTTTAAGCCTTGGGATGATCTGTTTATAAAATGGAAGTAGTTCTTCCGGTTGTAAACAAAATGTGTGTTAATAAATCCCTTCAAGTTCTGACTTCCAGTGAAGAATAAAAGAACATCTAATTTGAAGTCACTGTAAATATTCAATGATTAATTTCATGCCAAATAAGTCGTTACAATACCTGATATATGCGGAAACTAAATCTGTCTTTTTTTCCGGAGATAGTAAAAAACAAATTAAATCCAAGGCAGCATAAAAGTAAAATATGAGACGAGCATAAGCTTAAAAAAAATACAGGCAAGTTATTTTAAAATGTGGTCAATCACTTGCAGTGAATGGAATGAATGTTATCATTATCCTTTCTTGTGTTACTCCAATGTGTTCCTGAAATGCAGATTATTTTTATTTGATGGGTAGTGGGATTTGCAGAGCAAAGCCTCACATCTCAGACATTTGACAGTGTGAAAACAGAGTTGCCAAAGAGATTGTTTTTGCTTCAGTGCCACAAATGGCTATCAGGGAAAGAGGGAGAAAGGAGCAATTCATCAATTGTTCATCAATTCTTGGATTGGCTTAGACAAAGCCAAGCTATTTTGGCATAGAAATTGGGTAATATCTGGACTCCTTCTGGGCCAACCCAAGTCAAATCCGACCCCATCATAGCCCTTCTCCAATCCCACATGAGTCTCCAAACCCCTTTCCACACTACCCACATACAAGCCTCCTTTCCCTCACCCACTTGTGAACCTCAAACTATCCATTGGGCACACTAGGAAAATGACATTCCCCCACACTTTTGGTGCCTGGCTTGTAGCCATAGCAACACAAGGGAATGGGAAAAGAGGGCCCTCGCTCGCATTTGTTCTGGCACAGCAGTGAGGCAAGAAAGCCCGTGGGATAGGGGGTCACAGACTCCTAGAAGGAAATGAGGAGTTAAATTCTTCTGCAGTTCAAATTAAAGTCAGAGCTGGAGAAGACCTTATGTTCACGCCATCTCTGACATGGTCATGCGTCATGAGGATTAGTATTCCAAGCCAAACAATGATGATGCCAGATGATAGATTTAGTGGTGAGAAGCTGGTGAGCAGCAGCTGAGGGGAAGAGGGGCACCACGTCTTCTCCAAAGGAAAAACACAAGTGTAGCTGAAACAGGAAGTAACTCTGTCCACACTGGAGAGGTGCAGTACATGACTGTTGAGTGGCCAGCTGTAGCTGTTGCAGGACATGGAAAGCTGTGCAAGGTGCAAATGGTCAGTTGTGCTGTGCAAGGTGCAAATGGTCATATATATATATATATATAGCACCATCATCGTACATTAATCCCATGCCTCACCAGCTATTTCAGTGGTATTAAAGACAAAAACAATCTCCAGATTGCCACAGTGAAGATATTTGCCGCCTGTCCCCCTTGATTTTCAACAGAATTTACTTACAAATAAGTGCATAGAATTACACATGTAGTCCAACTCTATGCATATTTTTACCCTGAAGTAAGGTTCTACTTCATTCAGTGGGAACTGCATCAAGTAATTGCGGTCTTGGTCTTTGGTTACAGCACAGTCTTATGCATGTCTACTCAGCAGTAAGTTCCATTGTGTTAAATGGGGCTTGCTCCCAGGAAAGTGTGCATAAGATTGTCGCCTTAGAATCCTAAATATGCTTCCAGTCATGATGTTTCTAAGCCTTAACTGCTGTATGAAATTGTTTCCAGTTTTACTACTGAAAAAGTATTCCAAATTGAGGATGGCAAGGCTACTGTGAAAAACCTTAAGGCCAATGCAGCAGCTAATGGCTGAAACATACTTTAAAGTGAATGGTTCTCTACTATTCCTTACATTATTGATTTTATTTTCTGGTGTTGTTCCTTGCAGAGAGTGAATCTATCGTTCGATTTTCCATTTTATGGCCATTTCCTACGTGAAATTACTGTGGCAACTGGGGGTAAGTGGCATTCTCCCTATTCACTTTGAATAGTCTTACAATAGATTCAGAAGTTTAGATTCAGAATTTTTTTTCATATTTTAAAGATCAAGTAAAATTCAGTAGAGCTTGCTTTATCCAGCACTTGATAGTCTAGAACAGATTCTCGGTTCATTCAAATCTCATTTGTCTCCTGTATGAACACACTGGTACAAATAGTGATGACATTCATCCACAGTTATCAAGAGCTTTGAATGAGGATCATTTATTTTTAAGGAGAGAAAGAGGTAACAGTGTTTGGCACCCCTTCACTTAACCATGCTCAGGTAAGCTCTGATGCCTTAATTCTCCTGTTTGTAGGGCTCTGAGATAGATATGTAGGCTTACCAGATCTCCAACCGGGACAGAGTGCTAGACCTTTAGGAGAAGGAATGTGCACAGGTGTAGCTTGTTAAACCTTAGAGCACAATCCTGGGCATGTCTACACAGAAGTAAGCCTCATTGAACACAATGGGACTTACTTCTGAGTAGACATGCTTAGGATTGTGCTGTAGGACTTAACAAGCTACACCTGCCCACATTCCTTCTCCTAAAGGTCTAGCACTCTGTCCCGGTTGGAGATCTGGTAAGCCTATAGATATGCATCAGCAACCAAGCTGAAGAACATTCTGCACAACAAATGTGTCAAGATAAAGGACATTCTGCACAACAGTGTCTTATTGTTAAGGGGGAGAAGGGGGGAGAGAGAGTGCCTTTTGGGGAAAATCAACGTTTATGAGCTTTCATTTTTAACGCCTCTATGGTTTGTGTCTCTTTCCAGAGAAAACGCTACTGAGTTGGTTCAGACATACACACTCTGTTCAGGTGCACTGATTCCACTTCATTTGTGTAAACCATAGTTTATCATTTCATCAGAAAAATTATGGTTTGGCTCCAAACCAGAATTGGAAGGCACTTTGCGCCATGGTTTCCAGTTCCAATTTGCCGTCAAACTATGGATTATGCAAACCATGATTATCTGGTCCAAATTGAAATGCAGACTATGATTGCGCTAACCAGGAAGCACAGAAAGGAATTGGTGTGCATGGAGGGGGAGGACATATGCAAATCGGAAACATGGTACTGATAGCCAAACCATGGTTTGGCTGTTAAATGTGAAACAAGCCATTTTTTCATTTCAGGATCACAATTTCTCCTTATAATCAGGTCAAGAAAAACGTTGCTGCTTTAACTCTACATTTATTGGGCTTTTGGTTTAGTTCTATCAGTGGTGTAACTATGGCAGAACCTGAGGGGCACCTGCCCCGGGCGCTTTCGCCTCCACCATAGTTATGCTCTGCGGCCACCTTTTCCTCGCAACCTCCTCCTCGGGACACACTTGATCGTGAAGCCAGGGTCGCTCTCCCTCTCCGCTCCTCTCGTGCCCCAAGGAGGAGGTCGCGAGGAGGAGGAGTCAGGTGAGCGGAGAGGGAGAAAGTCCACAGCTTTGCTGTTGGGCCGTGGCCACCGCCTCCTCCTCACAACCTCCTCCTCGGGGCACAAACCCAGAAGTAATGTCACAACGTCACAGTACACGATGGTGCATTATGCCTCTGAGTACTATAGTGCTACATTAAAAACATAGAATTCCACCTTGTCCATAATAGATAAAAATAGATGTTGGTGTATGCCTAATCATGGTCACACCAGTTATGCTAAGGCCACATTGCATTTTCCAGTGGTATGTGTCCTGGGTCTGTCTGATTCCCCCCCAAAGACCCCTGGGCCTGTCTGGTTTTCTCGCTGTCTATGAAAAAGGCCAAAGCTGCTGAACGGCCTGCTGTTCTCATAGGGTTGCTTAAGCGGTAGGCTTGGTTGACCAGATTTGACCCTAAGAAGTGCTTATTGTTATAAACGCACGGAGCACCTAATAATAATGGAACATATATAAAAGTTGCTGAAATAGTAGATACTGTAACAATAAGATGCAAGATCCTCTGACCCTGGGAATGTATCTGAACAGGAAAACTCCATATCAGGAGTGACCCCAGGGGCAGGAAAAGGTTGAATTTATTCGAATGGTGAGAAAATACCACATGGGTGGAAAGCCCCCAAAGTTTGAAATACGTCATCAATGCTGACGTGTATTGCTGAAAACCCTATAAATGCTGCTTGATTACTGTCTTGGGTTATATCAGTTTGGACTGGCATCCCTTGTGCACAAGATCCATAAATAAAAGTCTCCTTGATTAGACAAACGATTTGTCTCGTCCTTTGGTCCGCGAACCCAGGCCACGAGCCTGCACAGGTCTCACTTGCCCAGGTGTGCACCACATTAGCAAGAGCTTGTAACTTCTGTTTCCTTTGGCTCTGTATTGGTAACTTTTGCGCTGGTCTGTGACTGCAATAAAGATTGATTGATTGATTGATTGATTGATTGATTGAGCAAGCTTGTAACTTCAGACACTCTAAGAGAGAGCGAGGTCAAATGGACTGGCTTGGGAAATTAGTGTATTCTTGCCCTCAGTTCATGTTTTAGCAAGGTTACTGGATTCATGAGGACTGTGAGATACCGTAAATCAGTTTGTACTGTTTTTATTAGTATAATTAATCAAGTCCTGCTATTCTGGAGGTGGATATCTGTCAGGTGGGACTCCTGCATATGCTAATTCTAGCACCTGGAAAACCACTGGAGGTCTTCACTCTCTCTAATAATAGGAGAGCTTCTTGACAGGTGTTTTCAGTTAAGGGAGAACAGCAGCACTGACAACGGGGGTTGACGGAACTCAAAATGGAGAATAGATTGGCAGCATGTGGGGCAGAAGGGAAAGCAGCAATATTGTCACCGAGTAAAATATCTGCCCGGTCAATAGTGCTTGTGAGGCAAGCAACTGTGAAAGGCTAAAAAAAGTAGGCAATTGTTTGGGGGGCTTGGAATAGGGTCTGTGTTCATATTACCGCTTAAAATGTATACACTAACAATATCTTAATCTGAAGATAGAGTTTTAACTTTATTCATTTTCTGGCTGTCACCCAGTTTAAAGAAATTGGGCAGCCCACTCTTATTAGGCTGCCTCGCTGGCGGAATGAGCATTCTGCAAGTGCTAACTCCCATGCAACAATCATAAACCACACTTGCATGCTGCCGGAGCACCCGCCGAGGTGGGACGAAGTGCAGGGAGGGCAGAATGGGGGCAGGAGAGGCCGGATCAAATGTGGTCAAGGGAAGGGTGGAATGGGGAGTCAACAGGGGTGGGTTTGGCAGCAATCTTATGCATGTTTACTTAGAAGTAAGTGCCATTTTATGCAGGGTAAGTGCCATTTTATGCATTTTATTCCAGTTAAGTGTGTATAAGATTGCAGCCTTAATTGATTAATCTAACTGATTAATCAATATGTATTGCAGCTTAGGTTCCTTTATTAGATTCTGCAAGATGTTTTTGAAACCTCTGCATCAGTGATTCTCTGGTGAACCTCCTTGAGAAAGGAAAAAAAAACCTGTTCTTTTACTGGTCAGCCATGGGTGGCATTTATTTTCCTGACATCTGGGCTGAAAGGCCATTTTAGAGAAGAAGCACATAGCTGACTGGACATAATCAACAAACTTGGCAAACCTAAACGTAGCTGTCAGGAAGAACAAGAGGACTGGCTTACTTTTGTTTCATTCTCAGCCATGTTGTGATCGGGTTGCGCTTTCTCTTCATTTAGCTGCCTACATCCTTATGGCCCAATTCTATTGGAATGCCAATGGCATGCAGACACAGGTGCAAATCCGTCCTATACCTGTCCTGGCAAAGCCACACTGACAGTGAGACTAAACACCACTGACACCCAGTGCCAAGCCGGTCGTCTCAAAGCAACATTGGTGCATCCCTTTGCAGTAACACCCACATCTGGCTGCAGGCAGGCTTCTACAGCGGCAGGGTTGTTGTTGCGCTGGTGTACTACACTAGCATATCTCAAGGGTAGGATTGGGCTGCTATTCAACTTGGAACAAAACAAACTGACTTGTAACTGGTGCTTCAGTGCGTTGGTCAGAGGTGAAACAGTGCATTTTAGAGACCAAAACTGTATTCTTGAAGGCTTATAGGGTTTGTGCATATGTGATGTTGTCTGATAGCCTTTTCTCTGTGCCAGGTGCAGGGGAGTGGCAGCTGGAAACAGGTTATCTTGTTGTCTTGTGCTCCCTGAGGCATCTGGTGGGGCCACTATGTGATACAGGAAGCTAGACTAGATGGGCCTTTGGCCTGATCCAGGAGGGCTCTTCTTATGTTAGCCTTTTCTTCCCCTGACATAGACTGCCACAAGAGTTTGGCCAAGGTTAGACCAAACTTTGAGCAAAATAGGGCCAGAAGGGAATCATGGGAAAGAGACTAGCCTGCTCGTCTAGAATGTAAATTGCCTGGTTGAAAATCTACCAGTTTTGATTAACCAAAACGCATCCTGCTTCCTGTTTAACAGAGACTTTCTAGCATGCAGGCTGCTTGCCTGATTCATCACTATAAGCAGCTTGCTGCTTATAACGTTTTGGTTAATCAAGAAAGACCCTGACCTGGCGCCAGCGATATCAACTAAAAGAAAGGTAATGGGCACGGAGGGGAGCCGTGCCCCCCGCGATCTGCGGATAGGTGAATCTGCAGATCTGCAGATACGGTTGGGAGACCACGGACCACTGCAGCGACACACTGAGATGTCACAGATGCTGGCAACCTAGAAGTAGTCTGGTGGTGACGCAATGATGCCACACATTATCGCATCACTGCCAAACTATTTCTGGATTGCTGGGATTTCCAAGCGATTTGGGCCAAGAACAGGTGGGCTGGCTGTTCCAGCGGCACTTGCTATGCTCTGGGTCTCGTTGGCAGCCCCACAGCGGGGGCCGAAGACTCTGGCAATGCTTCTGTTGGCCCACTCGAGCTCGTGTGAGAGCCAGGCGGTCTGGAAGTCACTGTCATGCACGCGTGGCCCCGGAGGCCTTGCAGACCACTTGGAAAGGTCTCGCAGATCACATGGGTTGGGAACCCCTGCTTTAAAGGCATAATGTTTAATGACAGAAAAATAGTTTTTAGTTCTAGTTTGTTATTCCAAAGAATATGTACTGCCTGCTTCTCAGAAAGCTTTGGATAGCTGAGGCTTTGCTCCTGCAAAACCAAGTGATAATTCATTAAATATTTCTCATGTCACCTGCACAAGTAAAGGACTGAACTGCAAGCACTAACCTAAATCCACGTTTTGTGACAAAACAATGTAAGCAGGCTCTAGCTGAGCAACTTCATAATAAAAAAAAACCCAGGAGGAAACAAATAAAAGATTGTCCCTTTGTTGCAAGCTGAGCAAAGAAATACTAAGAAGACATTGAGTGGGAGGATCTCATTATACCGGCTGAGAAATATCCATGGAAATATTGGATATTTCCTTTTTATTTATATTTATTTATATTTCCTTATTATTTGAATAAGGCTGCTGATTTCATTTTAGGCTACTAGCTGCTTTTTCTAGTCAATGTTTCTGCAACTGTCCTGTTTTTATTGTTTTAATCAACAACCTAATTTTAGGGCAGCCCCACCACATAGCATGTATATGGGTATCTTTAAGTTGTCATAATGTCCAGCGCAACCCAAATTATATTTGTTATCCTTTAGGTGAAATATCATCTCAAGAGTGTTTTACAAATACTTTTTACTTACCCCCCAGTAGACTGCCCAATTGCCTATGGGTCTCCTCAGACCCACACCAAATATATAGCTGGTGCAAGTCTGAGAAGAGTCAGGGGGTGGGGCAAGCAGAAAAATGGGGATATTCCGGGAGATATGTCATTTTAAGAGAGTTGATAAGTTTATTAAAACATTAAAACAATTGACGTTTTGCCACATCACCAGAATTACAAGAGCAAACAGCTGATACAAGCGTCCGTTGGTCTCCTTAGAGCATAAACTGCCAACTTTAGAATCTGACAGAGATTCTAAAGCTGGCAGTTTATGCTCTAAGGAGACCAACGGACGCTTGTATCAGCTGTTTGCTCTTGTAATTCTGATAAAGCCACGAGTACTTACATGGCGAAACGTCAATTGTTTTTAATGTTTTAATAACCTCTCTTAAAATGATGTATCTCCCGGAACATGGAAGTGTTTAACTGCACTAGTCGTGAAAACCTCAAATTGTATATGGGGATAAGATCCAGCATGTTTGACTGCTGATAGATTCATCTCCTCCCTCTCCTGACACACCCCTGGTTCCTCAACACTCCCCCTCCCTGCTCACAGCCCACCCTGACCCTCCAACAACTTACGGGCACCTGCTGAGCCTTCTGGAGTCGCTGCTACACAGACTGCACCTCTTGCCATTTGCGGTAGCAGCCAGCAGTGAATGACAGCAACCCAGCTTTCACACCACCGTAAAGGACCTTGCACTGCCAGAATGCTAGTTCTGGCAGCGCAAGGCCCCAATAGGATTGTGGCCTAAGTATCGGTTATTCCAAATGCCTTCCAAAAACCTTCACCAAGGCTGCAATGCTACACATTTACCTTGGACTAACTGAACCGCTGAACCATAGCTGTCGATCAAAAGGTCGGCAGTTCGATTCCCGCAACGGGGTGAGCGCTCGTTGCTTGGCCAGCTCCTGCCAACCTAGCAGTTCCAAAGCATGTCAATGTGAGTAGATAAATAGGTACCGCTTGCAGGAAGGTAAGCAGCGCTCTGTGTTCCAGCTGCATGCTACGTGCTGCGGCAAGGAGAGTCATGCTGGCCACATGACCACGGAGGCGTCTTCGGACAACGCTGGCTCTTCGGCTTTGAAATGGGGATGAGCACCACACCCTAGAGTCGGACACGACTGGACTTAATTGTCAGGGGATACCTTTACCTTTACCTTATCTTAGTCAGTATGCTATACTAGCTCTCTTAGGTCTGAGTAGCAATGTGATCTTGGCTTTACCTTTTTAATTACCATTTAGCTCAGTGGGGCTTACCTCTAAGTAGAGATGCTTAGGATTGTGCTGCAAAAGTGCTAATTTGTTCTCTGTGTTTTAGCAGTGGAGTCAAGTAAAACTTCCTTCCGAGGAAGTTCCACAATTTAGGTGACACTACTGCGAAGGCCCTGTCCTGCATAGTCCTTGCTCCCATCCCGAACCCTGCAGCAGACAGCAGAGGAACACGGAGCAGGGCCTCAGAAAAATGACCTGAGTGAATAGGTGGGGTTCATATGATAGGTGGTGAGCGAGTGAGTGAGATGGGAGGGAGGACCAGGGATCAACAGCCAGAGGGGGGGGGGCAAAGGAAATATGCAGATGCAGATGCAGAAAAGTGGTAGAAAGTGGTACTCAGACCTAGATAAGTTGAAGACTGCTGTGGGGCTGCTCAGAAACAGAGCCTGAAATTCAAAAACCTGTATCCAGTGGTGTCGCTGTAGGTGGGGCAGAACGCTAAGTTTCGCAGCGCGCTGACCCTCCGTTACTCACCGGCACGAGGCGGCCCCGCCCCCTCACCTTCGAAGCCATTCAGTGGGGCGAACGCAACGCGCAGGGAGTCTCCTGCGTGTTGCCTTTGCCCCACTGAATGGCTCCGAAGGCGAGGGGGCGGGGCCGCCTCGTGCCGCTGAATAACGGAGGGTCAGCACGCTGCGGAACTTAGCGTTCCGCCCAACCTACAGTGACGTCACTGCCTGTATCAAAAACCTGTATCTGGAACTTCTGGATTTCAGGCCCTTTCTGTGCAATCACACAGCTGTCTTCAACTTGTCTAGGTCCAAACGTCTTTTAAAGGACCCACTGCATGTTGAAAAGTCTCGTTTTGTACTTTGTTCAGAAAAAAGAGAGAAAGATTTGTTAATGTGTTGGTGTTTTCCCCAAAGTTCCTCAGCTGGAGTCTTCTTCTTTGCTGAGGTCAGGATTGCCATTTGTGCCGAAACAGCAGAGGTTACTGAACATTAAATTAAAATAACTGAGGAGTGGATATCAGGATAACAAACACATTCTCTAATTATCATGTAGGCTTGGCTAAGAAAATAACATGTCACACTGTGTGAAGTTCGGTTTTCAACAAACTGAAACCACAGGAGTAGCTTAATTAAATCGGCAAGCTCCTTGAAATGCCTAGTGAAAGCTAGTGAAAGGCAGGCAGGCAGGGGGAGAAGAGGGAAAAAAGAGAAGCAATTCTAGGGGGGATTTGTTTATTTATTTATTTGTTTATTTGTCAGTCACATTTTGTATTCCAACTATCCTCCAAAGAGCTCAGCGTGGTATATTTGGGGTTTTAATCCCATCTTCTCCGCCCAACCCTGGGATAGACAAGTCCTTTGAAACCCTCATTGTGTCATGAATGTATGGAGAGGGGGGTTCCATTGCAGCAAAACGCTACACCCCAGTCTGCATACATTCATTGTAAGGACTGAAAAGAACCCCACATGTATCACTGTTCACCTCTGCATATTTCGGAACCTCTGCTCTTCCAGAATTGTGTATACAGTATAAAGGGTTTTTTTCCCCCCTCATTTGCCTTACCTAGAAAATGTGGCTAAGCAAGAAAGACTGGATTAGAACCCTGACAACTAAACATTGTTGATATGTAGATACAATTGTAGATACATATTGTTGATATGGGTATTCCAGTAAGACCATCGACCCAGATAATTATGCTGAATTTTATATCTTTTATAAGTACCTCTGAAGGCACAACTGCTGTTAAACTTGCCAAAATATGAACTTTTTAAAATCTAACTGTAGTCCTATGAGTATGAGAACATTTGTCTGGAATGAGCCCCAGTGCAAAAATGTATAACTTTCCTAATCCTTCCATAATTGTATGGATATTACAGAAAGAAAGATGCAGGTGAACAATAAACCTAAACTAAATGCTACTATAATCAAATGCTGGTCTAAATACTGTAAGTCCAATATTCTGATTTCAAATGTCACTAATTCAAGTTGAGTTTTGGTAAAGGACTTGTCAGAAACTTTATTGGCTACCAATTATGGATTAGGCCTGATATGATCAGGGTGTTTGTAGATTACAGATCATTAAAACATTCCAAGTAACTAGCAAGTACTTTCTTCAGTCAGTTGAAAAAGGCTTCCACATCAGTAGGAAATCTTCAGAATTAGCATGACTCATTGTTCATGGATTTCAACGGAGAGCTTCTTGGCGATGAGGAGCTCCCACACTTTGTACAACAATTGATTCACTGATCAATGAATTTTTTTAAAAAAATTGCTACCTGAGGAAGTATAGCAGTGTAGCCTGTCTTTTGGTCCTACTGTGGCCATGTGCCAAGAAGATGGACTCTGTAAACAGTAAAAAGATGGACTCTGTTCGGAATCTAATCTCTAGTATGGGGCGTTACATCATTGCTGGATTTGGGGCAGCTCCACCAGATGTGTAAAAACATCTGGTTTTGCCCAATCCCTCCTGTTTTTAGAACATCTCCTGAATTGCACACAGTTCTTAACTCTGCTGGTGTTAAGAACCACTAACTAATAATCTTGAAAACTGCTTCCTTGACATCCCATGTTTCCAAATATCTTTCCATTCTGAAAATGGAATGTTTTCACCCAGATCAGTGTTCTGCGCTGCCTGATACCTGGAACGATGTGTAAATGAATAACCTAGAACAAGAGCTACAAAGTTAAGATTAAATCTCTGCTTGCCAAATTTGAAGGCTGTAACAGGTCAAAAGGTATCAGTTATCATTCTGGACCACACAAGTCTCTGAATAATTAGTTTCTGGACCTTTAGGTCTCTAGCAAATATTAAAGAGCAAGAAGGTTCCTATAACAGATGTTGTGCCCATAAATACTCTTGGTCCAAGCCACTTAGGTCTTTAATAACCCACACCTTGGACCAGGTCAAATATGAATTAATGGACCCAATCCTAACCAACCGATGCAGCCCCAGTGCAGCCCCAACGTAAGGAAACAAATGTTCCCTTACCTTAAGGAGGCCTCAGTGACTGCCCCCCCCCCCTCACAAGATGCAGTGCATGGCCCATTGGCATGACTGCATCAGCACGGGAAAGTTGGATAGAATTTGGCCCAATATTTGAGCTAGGGCAAACAGCAAACTAAACTAAATGATGCTAGGATATGTTGCACCACAGCAGAACTGGGTAGGATCCAGGTACAGAGTATTTCATCCAGAACAGCTTCCCCACTCACTTTGACTAAGAACCCAAAAGTGTACAGTGGAGTCGCATTTTGCACCTACAGTCAATGTGTAAGGCAAAAATCACATATAGTTAAAATTACTATAGTCAATTTGTATCTTTAAATACTATGAGAGGCATGCAGGAACTGAGACAGACTGAGGGAACAGCAGATTCATGTCTCCCATCTCATGCTCACTCCTATACGTATGTTCATTGAGTGGAATTATTTGAATTGTTGATTTATTTATTTTTTGCACAGTATGTATAGTTGAATTCACTAAGTATGCATATGATGCGGCTTCACTTTATGTGCATTAATTAATGCATGTTGATTTGCTCTCCCCCTTGAAAACAGGGAAATATTCATGTTCAAAGGTTGGCTGGAGTGCATGTCTATTGGGCGCATGAAGTTCTTTTAGCACTGCAGACAAATCATGGTGCAAATGCGTAGGAGTGCAATATTTTAAATAAAACCTGCAAGGCATGTACAATCCTGACTTGAAACGGGTAACTGAAATAGACTTGAAAAGCCAGGAGCAGTTAAATAAAAGCAATAACTGTAATACTGAGTAGAATAAGCTCTACTGTGAAAAATCCAACTCTGATATTTTGTGGGCAGTGTGTAGTTTTTCAGTACTACAAGTAACATTAAGGTGAGACAGTGTGTTGAGGTAACCATTTGTCTCCTTGATTATTTCATGGAAAGGGATCAAACACCACATATCTTCCAAGCTATGCCTTTCTGTTAACTTATCAGGTGCCCTTCTCTCGTTTTCTCTCCTGTAGTGCCTGCTCTGTTCACTGAAATAGGTGCCGTTGTTTCTAAACAAGACATCACTCCCGTGTCAGTCACTCTGAGGGTTGGTAGTGAGTTGACAAGCAGGTTGAATGTTGAAGGTTTTGCTGGGTGACTTTATAAAATGAGAATGGAGCGTTATGACCTAAACTTTATTGATTTTCATTTAAGTATAGTGCACAGAAGATTATGTTATGGACTCAGTAATTCCAAACAAGAATGCTTTTTTCCCACTCTCTGGAAATGGATAGATGCATCTTAAGCCGCTAAGCCTTCCAAGTTGCAATTGAAAAGTTGACAAGCCCATTCCAAAGAAATAGCCAATGAACCATTGTGACTATAAAAATTGACAATCGCTCCTCTGGAATCCCAAGCATGCTCTGCTGGTCTAGCCCAATTCAGTGGCGTTGCTAAGAGGGGGCCAGGGGATGCAATGCCCCTGGGTGACTATCATGGTCTCCTCGTGAGAAGGAGTTGCGGCGGATTTCTTGTGCTCCGTGACTGTGTTTGCAGCCGCGGAGCATAAACGCACCAAAATCGATGCGGTCGTGGAAGGCTTGAAATGAAGCCCTCCAGGAGTGCAGGGGGCGGGGTGATGATGCGAAATGCGTCATCATTGCCTCCTCCCTCGGGCGAATGCTAGCAATGCAACTGGCCCAATTTCCCAGTTGGGTTTATCCAGTTGGGGTTATTTGGCAGGTATGGGAGAATGTGAGTAACCAGGTAGTAACTGAATGCTTGCATGAGAGCTGTTCTACTTTAAATGGATATGTAGTTTGGCTTGGCATACTTAGATTTTTTTTTTTTTTTTGTAACTAGAAATCATAGGAGTTAGGATCTGGACCATGTAATCAGGGATGGGGAATTTTACTCCTTTGCCCCACCATGGTCCTGATCTGGGTTGGGTGTACCCTTGTGACTCCTTGTCCTGGGAGCGGAGCTTCCATTGACAGCAATGGGACTTTCCCTCCCAAGTCACAGAGGGGGGAGGGGTCAAAGGATTAAAGTTCCGCCCCCTGCCCCCACTGTATGGATCAGTACCTAAGCACCCACACCCACCCTGGGCTTGCTAGTTATAAAAGAAAACCCAGGTATGCTAATACCAAACTATATGTTTCGTCTAAGATGTAGTTTGGCCCTAACAGCTTGAAATGTTAACCAATTCGCCCATGGTCTTCCGTCTTACCGCCTGAGCTCCCCACTACTATATATTGATCTATTTTGGAATTCTAAGGTTGTTGAAGAATATACGTGAAACAACGGACGTATTTTTATCTGCAATCCTGAAGGGCTAACATTTTGTTTTTCTTTAAAATAAAGGAATGGACTTTCTCCTAACCAGCATGAACGCCTGCTTTCTGTCTTCTGAATTCTGTAGTGCAATTGGATTTCTAGACTCTTGCTCATAGGGACAAAAGTGCCAACACAATCCAAATGGATAACCACAAGTTTGGTGGGGGGGTGTTGCTTCTACTAAATTTATTTTCAAAGATAAGGAGCAGCATCAAATGGGCAAACTCTGGATGAAGTAATAGGGGGAAAGAGTTCTTTAAAATAAAATGGATGTCTGGCAACTTCTATTTCGTACACAGAATTTGTAGATAAGGATAAAGTTCGGGGATCTGTTGTGCCACAGCAGCCAGAGGGATAGCAATTTATGCATACACAAGGTTCAGAAAAGCATACACTGTGTGTCGCTTTTGACTCAGAAGGAAGCAATATGATAATAGCTCTGAGCGAGCAGCTTTTCACATTGAGGTCTCCTGTAGCTGAAGTGGCACATGGAGGGATTTTTTCCCCTGTGCCTGTCTTTGCATGCTTCAGGAATGTAATTTTCTAGGAATGATTTGGGAAGGGAGAGAACAGAGCGTTTTATATATATATAAGAAGCTACTCTGCACTTTGTACAGAATTGCAAGATGGGCACGTTTTTAATCTTTTGAATTGAGGGAAGATTTTTCCTATCAAATAATATTTAAATTCTGAAGTCAACTTAAAATCTTATGACTATTACTATGTGCATAGTTGCATGCATTTAATGAATTGTACAGTAATCACTGTTGTGAAGGATCACAGGTTAACTTGTACGTTTTTAATTATTACAGTGGGGCTTATAGACATTGAATGCAGCTACATAGCTGGGGTGGGAATAACCCAGACATTTACTGTCATCCAATCTGTAGCACTCAGTTTAGAGCAGGAAAATGTACCATTTTGGATTCTCACAGTGCAATTCACATGTGGATTTCATTTTAGCCAAGTAGTGGTTGATAGATCCATTGCCATTGTTAATGCTGTTGTCAACATTGAGATGCCATTGTCAACATCTCCTTAAACTTCACTCTGGAGAGGAGAATTCATTCCAGGGAGGTAAGGTAGAATTCATTCCAGGGAGGTAAGGTTCATGCAGCCTGTCACTGGTCTCTTAATCATGATTAAAATATCAGTCACATTACTTAAGGCGGATCCACACCGCACACGTTCGTGTTGGTCGTGTTCCGGCACGTTCCAGGAGCATCCGACGTGCCAAAAGTCGCCTTGAACTCCACTTGAGATGGGACGTGGATGTGACCAGCTGGCGGGTGAACGCCATCACGCGCAAATAGCACCACACCGGACGCACGCGGTCTCGGCTGGACACAATGCCCCGAGCCGCATGCGGTGTGGATCTGCCTTTAATCATGAGAAGGCTCGCCGATTCTCCATGAAATAAATGTTTGATTTGCTTGGAAAGCAAATGTGGTTTTTTGGCCGGTGTGACCTAACCGAATATCCTAATTACCCTGTGTTGTCTGGCCATAAGGACATGCTAACCTGCAGTCTGACTGCAGAAGTGGAAACAGCCATGCACGTTCCCTCTAATTTCATATTACAGTACTCCCTTGGAAGGTAACACAGACGCTTTGCCACTGCTTGTAACTTACCATATGATTACACTGCCCACATCTGGCATGTGGATAGGAAGAATTAGAGGGTATTTGGATGCAGTAGAGCTCTGCTGTAACTCATTGCTTGTTCATTGAATGAGTTCTCAAATCAATTTTCATTTTACTTTTGTCTGTAGAACTAAATATACTCCCTTTCGCATGTTCATTCCAAAGGCCATTGTGCATTACAGTACTCCCCCCATATCCGCTGGGGATCTGTTCCAGGCCCCTCCGTGGATACTTGAAACCATGGATAGGAGCGAACACCCCCCTCCATGGTTTCCTGAGGGGCCCTCCCACCCTGCCCCCAAGCTCTTATTTTTCTTTCAGCAAGCTTTGTTTCTTCCTTAAAACAAACAGAGAAGCCGCCTCCGTTGCAGGCAAGTAGAATGAGACTAAGTCCTAGAGAGGCTCTGCAAGGTTTCTGTTAACCTTGCAGAGCCTCTCTAGGACTTAGTCTCGTTCTACTTGCCTGTAATAAGCAGCCAGAGGCTGCTTCTCCTGTTTCTTTAAGGAAGAAACGAAGCTTACTGGGAAAAAAGTAAAAGCCTGGGGGGGTCCCCATGATCCGTGGATAACTGAAACCGTGGATAGCGAATCCGTGGATATGGGGACCCACCTGTACATGTGTGCTTATGTACACACTGTGTACACTGTTGTAGGGAAATTAATACACTCTTGTCATCTGTCTTACTGTTTGCCTGGAATTGCATAGTGTGGTAAATCCACCTGTGTAGTCATCATAAATACCTGGAAATGGTATTAACATACTCTCGTATCACCCCAGAGCAAAGAGGTACAAATCCAGTTTCATGCTTGCTTTAGCACACAGGCGTTGAGTTGATATTTATTCATCAAAGTAGTCGAACCAGCAGGGCTAACAGTGGTATGTGTTAAAGGTGTCGAGGGATTCACAAATCAACAACTGACCCCATCACGTAAATGTCAGAAAAGTGAGGCTGCATGTAAAGTTGTCTAAACTGTCTAATCACAAATAGACCTTGTGAGAACTACAAAGAATTTGAGTCACAGACCAGTTCACAAACTGAATACTGACATTTAACTTACAGTGATTGGGAGGGAGCCGTCCCTTCGGTGTTGACTTTAGTCCATAAATTCACAATTATAAAAGCCAACTTGTCCGGGCTAACTACACACCACCGGCACTCATTATTACTTTTGTTGTTACATAGAAAAAAATGATTTATGAGTTCCTATAATGGAGCAATGAAAATGACCTTTCACAGCGTTCCTTTTGGATATGAGGTCCATTTTCTTTAATAAAAATGTGTGTGTTCTCTTCTCTTCTAGCTATGGTGAACTTTACCATCGTAAAAGATGAATGAGCTAAAGTAGTTATGCATTGCTGCAAGGTAGTTAGGGTACCATCTACCAGGTTTTTTGGGGGGGAGGGGGTCTTAGGAAAAGACACTACAGTGGGCTGTTGCTATTCTGCCGTATACCTAGGGAGGTCCAGTTGGCCCCCTCCCCTTTATTTTTAGCAGGATGGCAAAACCCTTCCATAATAGGGCAGATCTTACCTCGTAAACTGGAAAGTTGTATCCTACTGCTTTTAAAATGGACCGTTCAGCTCTCATTTTGTATAGCTGTACCATGTTTGTTGTGGGTTTTAGTGGTTCAGTTTGAATTGATTTTTTTTACAGTAATGGTTTAATATATACATATGATGTGTTTGCTCTGCTATGTGATCAAGAAGTGGGATAGAAATCATATAAAGAATTTCCCCTGATTTCATTCCTTGTAGGATCTACACCCAGGTCTTCAGTTTTTGAGCCCCCTTATCCGTATGCTTACTCTTCCCTCATCCAGCTTGCTATTCACCCTAACTCTCCCTGCACCACCTCATTTGCCTCTCCTGCCCTGCCCCCCTCACAGCTTTCCCCGTTGGTGGGTGGGCAGGCAGGTGGACAGGTTGGGATAGTTCCTTCCCCTCCCAAAGTTCCCTCCTTGTAATGTTTCCAGATAGTGATCCTGATGCTTGGGAAATACTGACTGCATCAGCCACTGTGGAGAGAAGGGGAGGAGAGGGAGAATTGTATGCTCAGAGAACTCCCTCCTCTTCCCTCAACAATGGACTCTGCTATGGGGTTCATGGAACCCAAAAAGTCCACTAGAGTCACATGACTCTAAATTTTCTTTACTCTATGTGCAACTTACTAAAAAAATATAGCGTCACCATGGAATTTTAGGCTGCTTCAAGTGCCACAGCAGCCATGGAATGGATTGATGGGGCTCCTGGTACATGCTGTGTAGGCCCACTCTCTGATTCCTCTACTGCCTGCACCCAAAACATTGCTTTCAAGTCACATAGTGTATTTGAAAATAAGCACAGTAGAAATGTATTTGATAGGTAATCTTCTGGTTGCAATAGATCTTCTTGAGATTTGTTATAAAATGCAGGTGGAAGCCCAAAGTCCACAAAGATATTGCTTATTAAATGGTAGTAGGAAAAGATCTGTCGGATCTGTGTTTTCTTTTTACAGTGGCAACCTTTCAAACAACAATAGGATATAGATTGCAGTTTTACAGCAAATGCTGAGAGTTCCAAGACCAGCAAGTGCCTAGGAAAAGAGTAAACTCATCTTTCCATCCAGTACGCTATCACAAGTAGTGGTTGTATATCGGCATTGCAGGGACTTTATGCAGGCATTGCTGTCCCAGCACAAAAGTTTACAAATGGCATGCAAACCCATTGAAAGAAAGCCAAAGGGATCTCCAAGCTGTTCAGAAATAAAGTTATATAAGAGGGCGTGGGAGACTTTCCTTCATTCCTTCCCTGATCTGGAGTGCGAGTCCCAAGCTCATTATTCTGTTAACGAAACACTCAGATTCTCTTAGGGATGTAGAATCGTTGCTGTCTTTTTGTTTCCCAACTCACTAATCTTGGTGTAATTAGAAAGACGATGGCACTCTTCCAGAGATGCGTTGCATCGCACAAAATTGCAGTTCTTTGGTGGCAGTGAAGTCCAAATTAACATTCCTTGCTGAACCAACAAAGAAATAATAAATAGATTTTATAACCAGCTGTACAGAAGTAATAATTATATTGTTAACTTCTGGATCATGACGTCCAGATTTGTATTAGGCAAGACTTTGTTGGTCTGTTTTCCTTTTTCCTTTTCATATTCATGCTGTTCTTGATAGTGAAATCCTTAAACTAAGCACCAGTCAAAGGATTGTTGACCTTGTTTAATGGATGCATATGACATGATTCCCAGTGAATTTTATTTCCCCAAGACTCTCTTTTGTTCATTTGCTCATCTCATTTAAAAGTCTCAGCTGAGCTCTCCTGTGATGTGCCCTGGACACAAAAGCGACATCGTCAGCAGGCTAACTGCCACTAGTGCTACTTGATGCGGGAAGAAGGAACTGTTGAGAAGGAAAGGCAGGATGTGTTGGAGAGGATCAAAAATACGCGGAATGAGGCATCCTGCTAATGACATGCCCTGAAATTGTGGCAAGTTCCCCAATACAAACTCAGCTGGCAAACGACCCATCTAACTATAAACGAATGCTAACCGTTTAAAGAGAATTCTGGCCACAAAAATGCCATTGTTTGGGGCTGATAGAAGAAAAGTCTGCAAATGAATTGTCTGCAAGGAGAAACTGCCGCCTTGCAATGCGACATGTTTTCATGGTGCAGACAATCTTCAGGCTCCATTTATCAACGCAGTGGTTAATTGTCTGTTTTTAGCTTGTTGTGGGTTGAATTTTTCAGGGCTAGAAGCCTTTCCAATTTAATCTCACTAGCTAACTTTGTGTTACTGTGCCTGTCTGTTGTTCACCTTTGGTGTTTCAAAGGAGATTGAGCGTTGCTGGTTGTATGAAACCGATACAAAAAAGGTTGCAGTAACCGGAGTTTGTATGCTCTTCTCTCCCTCCCACCGGCTTACCTTCGCTATTGGAGGTAGTTGGCAGCATCAGTGGGCCTCTGGCACCATCACCGTTAGTGGCAGTGGACCTAAAATGGCTGCTGGTGGCGCACTATGCACACTGCCATATGGCCATTTATGACAGGGCAGCCTAGCCCTAGTTAGGATTGGGCTGTTAAAAGGGTGCTCTTAAGTCTTCAGGGTTTGTTCTACAAAATGCCTGTGAGAGCATGCCCTAAGCATCTCACTGCTGGTGAAAGATAGATTGTGAAAAAAAATATTTCATTAGAGGTATACACATTTAACTCATGTTGTGTATATACATCTGTGGACAAAAAAGGTTTAAACAAACCCATCAACTACCATGCACCACTGATAACCCAATCCTAAGTGCGCCGTCGCCTCCTGCATTGGTGCTGACTGCTGTAAAGCAGTCAGTAACAGTCGCAAAAGCCTCCCCAACAGCGCGCTGACCAGCACGCTGCTGGGGACACCAGTAGGAAGGCCTGTACAATCACAGCCGCACCGGAGGACCTCCGGACGCATGCCGGGAAAGGTAAGTTGGCGGGAAGGTGGGGGGAGGGCAGAACAGGGGCGGAGAGGGGCGTAATGGGCGGGGAGGCCGCAGGAGGTGGAGGACCCATCGTGGAAGGCCCACACCGAATCCTATCCCACTTCCCTGCAGCCTCCCCACCCCTTTTCTCTCCTCGAACCTACGCTAGCAAACTTGCTAGTGTAGGTTCGAGGAAACCCATTGTGGGCCATGAGGCTTATGCAGGGTTAAGGGGATTAAACATCCCCTTTCCCTGTAGAAGCCACCCAGTCCGCATCCGCCCAATCCCAGCCATGGTGGAGGACCACCGGACACGTGGTGGGGAAGGTAAGTTGGCGGGAGGGCGGAACGGGGCAGGGAGGCCGCGGGAGGGGGAGGATCCATCATGGAAGGCCCATGCCGGATCCTATCCCCCTTCCCTGCAACCTTCCTGCCCCTTTTCTCTTCTCAGACTTACACTAGCAAACTTGCTAGCGTAGGTCTGAGGAGACCCGTTGTGGGCCATGAGGCTTACACAGGGGTAAGGGGATTAAGCATCAATATGAGTCGAAGCTTTCATGGCAGCAACAATTAAGCATCCTCTTTTCCTGCAGAAGCCTCCCAGTCCTGCACAACTCCCTGCACAGGATAAAGCGGATGCCATTTTGGCACCACTGCGATGTTGGGCGGGTGTGTGTGAATATGATCTCAGTTTTTGACACGGTATGATGAAACTTCATATGTGCAAACACATGGTCCATCTAGCTCAGTATTGTCTACAGCAGGGATGGCCAACCTTTCCACAAGAAGGCTCCTAGCCCTTTAATGGCTGTCTAGGGGAGGGTATTTCAGCAGCTGCAGCTGCTTTAGCAGCACCATCAGCACTTGCAGCTGCCAAGATTCTGTCTTTTACACAACTCTTAAGAATGCAGAGGCCCTAACGGTGGAAGGTTGGCCACCCCTGGTCTACAGTACACTGACTGCCAGCAGGTCTTGGGGGGTTTAGACAGTAGTTTTTACCAACCCTTCCAGAAAATGCCGGGGATGACTGAATATGGGAACATCTTTAATAAGTGTGTGCTCTACCACTGGGCTACAGCTCCTTCCCCTAATTTCATGACATCTTGTTCTTATTTGCAAACAATACTGCATATGACTATGTTAGCTGTCTTGGTTGTGGTCCCACAAACAAAGTGAATGGTGGTGGTGGTGATAATGTGAAACCTCATTTCCCACCACTTGGCCTAATCAGGCTTTTGTGGCAACTCATCTCTGTGATGGCAAAAGGGAGCTTGTGAATCACAGTTTCGCCTACTTTGTTGCCTGCTTCTTTCTCCGGTACAATTACGTTGGAAGTATTTTGGGATGACCAGGAGATGCCGTTTACTTTCTCACATTAAATGAGAAATGGAAAGGTGATAAATTTGAAGAGCACAGAAGTGGGAGAATATCTTCTATCTGCTTATGCTGACTGCTACGTTTTCAGTTTACAAGCATCTAGCTCACAGGAAACATTTCAGAGTTTGCCATTTCCTTACCGACATTGCGGTTGTCTTTGATCTCCTGGGGAGGGGGGGGGAGGAATGACTTCTTGTATCCTACCTTTTTAAAGGAATTATTTGTGCTTATTGACCTTCATCTTGATAGGTGCTAAATATTATTCAATAAACTCACATCGCATTGCATGTGCAAATGGCCATTCAGCCATTCCCTGTACAAGCCTCTGTCATGCACAACCTTTCATTGTGCAGTCATTGCTGGCAGGCCTACTACTTTTCCAGCTAAGTAACCACAACTCCCTATATTAGCTATTCTTTGAACATATGGTTCTGCCTTGCACTGTCTAAATTATTAAAAATGAGTCTGTGTATTTCAACTGACACGTTTTTCAACGTATGTTTGCACACATTGTTGGAAACAGAACTCTGAGGTTATGGAGCCTTACCAACCTATCCTATAAATAGATGCAAAACTTGCATACAGTTTAAACAGACTAACCTTTTCAAATGAAGTATCCTTCACTCTGAATTCAATGACCGCTAGTAGATCCATGGCTCAATCCTGTTCGGTTCCACTCCAACAATGCGTGACATCTATCATATCCTAAGCCTGTCCTGGCAATGCCACGCCGACGGCACACTGTTGCTCACACAACAAAGGCCAAAGGCCAAGCCTGTGATGGCAAACTAGCCAAAGAGGACAAAGGTCTAGGTGCCCATCCTTGGGCCATTACCCTTTGCTATGGTCAAGATTCCCAAGGAACTTGGCCTAATACCGGGAGTTGTCCAGTCCTCCATCGCCTGGAAGCCTCCTCCCAGAAACCTGCTCAGTAGACTAATAGCCCAATCCTAAGAGTTACAATAGCAAATGAGAGGTTCATCTGTCATAAATGGCCATATGGCAGTGCATACTGCAGGCCTCCAGTGTTGCGACTCCCGCTGCCACTATTGGCTACCCGCGGGAGTGCAAGTAAGCCAGTGCAAGGGGCTGGCGGTGGGAGGAATGGGGGAGTGTCTGGGCAGGGACGGAGTGGGTGGGAGGCAGAACAAGGGAGGGAGGGGTAGATCCCAATGGCATCTGCATATGCCAGGATCCTATCCCTGTTCCTTCTCCTCTTCCTTCTCCCTTACTCTCCTCAGTCCTGTGCCAACAAAGGATCCAAGGAGACCCATTCGGCAGCAGCTTGCCCCAGGGTAAGGGAACAAAAGTTCCCTTGCCACGAGGAGACCTCTGTGACTGTCCCCTCACCATAGGACACAGTGCGTGCTCCATTGGCACGGCTGCATCGGCAAGGGGGTTTATTGGGCTGTAAGACAGGTAACCTTCAGCTGATAGCCCCTTCTTCCCCCTACCAAATACAGTCGTCAAATGTGCAGTATTGCCTTACAGCTTTTGTTCCAGCTTTCTATCTTTCTGAAGTTTAGTTTTAGCCATTTCAGATGCGAGTCCCGAGAGCTGCCTCCAACCTCCCTTAGATTCGGTCCTCTTGATGGATCCAGCAAGGACTCCAAAGTCTTTTTGAATTGATTCTTGCTCCAGCTCTTAGGGTTGTTTGGTTCTATATTTGCCTGGACTCTAGTACCTTTCAGAGAACTGAAGTGCTGGTAAAGAGTGTCAAATGGCCAGGTATAAACTCCCCAACTGCAGACTGGAATAGCAGACTGTGTGCCAGGTAGTCAACACTGCCCTTTCTCATTCCTCTCTTTCCATTCTAGCAGCCAAGTCACAGCCAACCACACCTTAGCCGAGCCTTCCCATCTCTCTGTGCCTCTCCATCGGTTTCCTCTATCCTTCTGTTCATTCAGGCGCTTGTTATACCACAAAATCCCTTGGATTCTCCAGAAAAAAAACAGCATTCAGCATTCCTGGGTCACAGGAGCAGCTTCCTCTTGCTAATTCCCCACAGATGCGGGGCTTCCTTTTTTTTCTAGTCTTTAGAGCAGCACCAGTTTTGTAAGGCTGTTTCATTTAATGCTCCTGTGTTGCTTCATATGCTTTTTCCTCCTTCCCTATTATTATAAATAAACCCCTCAATAAACCATTAGGTATCTCCCTTACATCCAAGCTCGGGCTCCTACCAGGTTGAGAGGTGGGTGCAGCAAGGCCAATGGCCAAGATTCCTTAACACGGGTGTCTTGGGCCACTTGTGTATGTGTCCAGGGGCATGTGTGGTAACAGTAAATATGTATTCAACAATGATGATTAATTTGGTTGCATCACAAACATACACCAGAAAGACACTCCCAGAATCTGGGGAGGACGACTGGGTTAAGGGAAGAATGGTTGGGATTTGTAAAAGTAGACAGATATGTGTTTTCTCTTTCACTTATTGTGATCTTAAAGGGTTAGGGTTGCTAAAGAAGTCGGCTTGTATCCAACGAGCTACTTCAGGTATTCCGAATAATTGAGGTATACCTGGTGAGGTTTTTGTATATCATTTCCTCTGAATGGCAGACTCTCAAGGCATCAAACTGCGTTTCAGCCTATTTGTTTAAGAAGAAATTTGCTGTAGAGCACAGTAGGCTTTAGGTGAAGAAGCACAATTCTAAAGTTCTTTGGGCTGCAGAATTAGTCATATGAAGCTTCCATTTACTGCTTCAGACCACTGGTCCATTTTGCTCAGAATTATCTACACTGACTAAGAGTGGCTCTCCAGAGCTTGACACGGTCAGGGATGGAACCAGATACCTTCTGCATACAAAGCACATGAATTGACACTGAGCTCTGTCCCTCTCCTCACATCCTGCTATGGATTCAGGCTCTCTAGAATAGGAAACAATGCAAATGTGTACATCTTTTTTGTAGCATCCTGTGCCATTAGGTGTGCACATTATGTTCTATGCTGCTTTAGATAGCACAGTACAGGGCAGTCCTTTAAAGTAAGCAACATCTATATTCAATGCACTTGTACCAAGCAGTGGTATGAAGTCATCCAGAGGTGTCGTCAGGGAGGGGGCGTTGGGCTTCTGGGCAGTGGGATCGGGCCCCAGGTGGCTGGCGGGCGGGGGGTGTAATGGTGGCCGGCGGCAGGGTGAATTGTCCCATTTGCCGGGGCAAGCGAGGAGCACCAGCGACGTGTTTGACCCTCCCGCCCACCCTGCGCTTCTGTGTATCGAATAACAGCTGTAACCGTTACGTCACTTCCGGCGCGGGGGGGGCGGCGGTCATAGAAACGCCACTGAAGTCATCCCTAATCAATCAAGACTTCGTGAAGCTTCTTATTTCCTAGTTGTATAACTTTTTTATAAAGATGTGTGCAGTGCTTTTCATCCCCCTTTTAATAATCTTCCATAACATAATTTGATTAATTTATTCTAGAAGTTTAGAAGACAGTGTTTTATGTTTCAAGCAGTAGAGCCTTTCCGGAAGCTTTAACTCCTTCAATAAAGGAAAAATTAAGTAGTTCAGGAAACGGTAGGGTTGGAAGTTCTTACTGTGCTGCAATGAATCAACAGAGAGCAATTAACAAGCATCAGAAAACTGAGTCAGAGACAGTTCAAGGCAGGACTTTTCCCATTTTAGGAGACCTTCTTCAAGGGTATGCTTGGTTTACGTTTATTTTGGGTATTAGTGGAAATGATAAAATAGCCATTTCATTAGGGGTTCATTCAAGGTTTAAGTCTGCTGGATACTTAGAACTAACATTGTCTTTCTTTTCAAGCTGTACTGGAGTAGTGGTCATCTGATCTCAAAAAATGCTATCTAGCTTGCAGTCATTCATCTCCTTACTCTTACTTTTCTGTGTGTCTCCTTGAGACAGAGGTGGCAACAATTCACAGCACAAACTGTACTGAGTGAGCAATTTGTTAAGTTGCCTTACAGATGTCTGTTTACCTGGCTTACCTCAACACAACATCGATTGGATATGACTGCATTGATTTAGACAAAACCATGAATGCGCTGTATTTGAAAGCAGATGTTGATTGACAGCGCAATCCTATCCAACTTACACCACCAGTGTAACCAGCGGTGCAGCAAGAACCAGAATCGTCATTAGGGCACGCGTCACCCTGGAGCGGGGCGCGCACATCACCCCTGCCCTAGGGTGACGCTTGCCCCCGCTGCTGCTGCCGGCTCCAAGTGCATCCTTCCCAGACAGGGCCTTCTGACAAGGCCCAACGCATCAATACATGCACTTTTAGCTTTTTCGTGCATGCGCAGAACGTTTCTGAGGGCAAGGGCTGCCCTTTTGCCCTCAGAAACGGTCTGCGCATGCGCGAAAAAGCTAAAAGTGCATGTATTGACGCATTGGGCCTCATAAGAAGGCCCCGGACCGCCGGCTGGGGTGGACACTCCGAGGCCTTCTCCTGGCCTTGGAGCCTCCGTGCAGAACGGGGGCGACGCACGCGGGTGTGCACGCGTCACCCTTTGCGCGTGTCAGCCCCCGGCGGCCCGCCACACTCCAGTGACACAGCTGGCGAGAACAGGAGGCCCCAGAATGGAAAGGGGATTCAAATCCCCTCCAAAGGGGGATTCAAAGGGGATTTAAATCTCCCTTCCCCTCCAAAGCCACCCACCCTGCCCTCCACCACTGGTTACACCAGTGGTGTAAGTTGGATAGGATTGTGCTGTAAGGCACAAAAATGCAGTTCACAAAAACTCGACATCATTCTCCCATCAGTACAATTTAGGATGCAGTTGCATGAGCCAAGAGTTAATAAGACAAATGTTTTTGTGCATGTTATTTTGAAAAAAAAATAGCCTCTCATGTTGCAAAACACAAAAATAAATAGGATAAGCTTTATAGACTTAGTGCAATGTAACAAGCAGCTCCTTTGCTTGTCTTTCACCTAATATTTTTGACAATCATTTGCAGTCTTTGTGTTCTTGCCCTCCTTCCCAAATTGGCCCAAATACCCTAGTTTAAGAAATATTGCATTAAACCATTTCCCTAACAGCAGAATTACCAACTCTAACCATTCTTCTGTTGGCCTTTAAGATGCTTTTGTGTGTTCCTTTGCAGTTCTTTGAGTCATTATGATGAAATAATTTTTTTCTTCAATAACTCTTTGAAGTTCTGGCAGCACCTAATTAACTCTGGCACATGTTAACTTTTCAGCTGTTGCTGACATGATTTTGCCATTTTGTTTCTTTATTACAGGGTTTATATATACAGGGGATGTTGTGCATCGAATGTTAACAGCTACGCAATACATCGCACCCTTGATGGCCAACTTTGACCCTAGCGTGTCACGAAATTCAACTGTCAGATACTTTGATAATGGTATGTATTAATCATTTTGCCAGACTGTTCCCTTTTTTCTTCATTGTAGGAAAATAAATACTGAAGCCTGTTGGTTATATTTGGTTCTCAGGAGTTTGTGGAATCTGGTTAGCCATTCATCTGTGTCAAAGACCCATGGTTAAATCTTTATTGGTAGAGCTTGTTAAATGTTGCCAAATATTACCTACTATTATTATACTCCATCCAGGTGTTAAATTCCTAAATCTTCATTAATTACATTTTAAATTTCAGTTAACATCATCAGTTGAAAAAGGCATGAGTTATAGCCAAAGGAAATTAGTGATGATTAGTTAATCATGAATAACAGAAGTCTCATTAATTTCAGTAAATCTCGGTCATGAAGGACTTTCTTTGGATATAGCCCTCTGTGTTCCAAAATTATATGCCCTCTGTACTACTCAGAATCCTGTAAATAAACTTTAATGAAATAAAACCAACTTTGTGTGCTTAGTGTCATATTTCACACAGAGACAGGGCATGCCTGAAGCCAATAAACTTCATAAATATAGCATGCAAAATGCCACTATATAGTAATCTGATAAACTTCACTGTACGTACAGCTCTAAAAGGTCATTGCCTTGCAGGACAATGCTAAGTGGTAAAAAAGGAAAAGTGCTGTCTAGGGCACAGTGGATTGGTTGTGGCTGATTAAAATCAAGGCCATAGCCACAGGGCTGCCTGTGGAACCATGCTCCTTCAGGGGCATTGTGAATGTCAGAGCCAATGATCAGACCCAAAAGCATCCTATTTCCCACAGTGGTCAACTAGATGGCACCCAGAAGCTCACAAGCAAGACTTACGGCCAATATCTCTCTTCCAGTGTGTCGCACATTAGCAACTGGCATTTAGAGACATACTGCCTCTAAATCTTGCAGTAGCATATAGCCATCATAGACTTATCATACATCATACGTGGCCATTCATAGACTTATCATACATTAATTTGTCTAATCCTCTAATCTAGGGTTCTCAATGTACTTGGCATGGCGTATCACCTCCATGGCCACTGCCACGCCGAGTACCACCAGAAGTAAGCAGTGATGATGCTATCACTGATTACTTCTGGATTTTCGGCCCAGTTTTCAGCACAGGAGGCCACTGGACACCACACAGGAGGCTAGTAGGAAGCTCTGGGTGGGGCGGTGGGCTGTTTTCTTCACTCCCGAATGTGCTAAAATGTGGTGCCAAAAGTGTCTCATTTTTGCGGATTTTTTGGGTGTCCCGGCAGGGTTCAGGGGGGCCTGGTGATCCAGATACCACCAGAGCTCCCCAAAGTACCACTGGTGGTATGCGTACCACCAGTTGAGAACTCCTGCCATTCATGTTAGACCATCACTACATCCGGAGGCAGCAGGAGCACTTTTTTCTTGCAGTGAGCATAGTGAGAAGACTTTATGCATGAAGCCTACATGAAAAGTAAAAAAGGCAAGAGGCTTATTCTTTTTGATGAAAATTGAAAATTGAGAAGCTGGAATAGACCTTCTCCAAACCCTTCCCCCAAAATCATAGCTTCACATACAAACTGCTAAGGTTTGAGCTGGTGCTAACTAACCAGTAAAAAAATACTGTGGTTGTGGTGGGTAGCTCAATGAAATTGTCGATTCAGTTTGCAGCAGCTGTGAAAAATGTGGATTCTATCCTAGAGAACATTAGGAAAGGGATTGAAAATGAAGCTGCTAATCCTAATGCCCTTATACAAAACTATAGCGTGGCACATTTGAAATACTGTAGATAGTTCTGGTCTCTAGACCAGACATCACAAAAAGAGAGAGCTGGAAAAGGTGAAAAGAGGACAACCAAAATGAGAAAAGGCTACAACATCTTGGTGCTTTTTAGCTTGGGGGAAAAAGGCATTTAAGGATTGACATGAGTGAGACTTTAAAATTATGGCTGGTGTAGAGAAAGTAGATAGGCATTTCTCTCTCTCTTCCCCAACACTAAAACCAGAGGTCATCCAATGTAACTGATTGATGAGAGACTCAGGATGGGCAAAAGGAACTGCTTCTTCACTCAGCAGATAATTAATCTTGGAAATGAGTTGCCATGAGATGCGGTGATGCCCGCTAGCTTTACAACAGGATTGGAGAAATTCATGGACGACAGGTCTATCACTGACCAGTAGTCCTAATGGCTATTTATTACCTCCAGGTTCACCACCAGTATGCTTCAGAATTTCAGGGGATCACTGTTGGGAGTGATACATGCCTTTCTCTCCTGCTTGTAGGCTTCTCAAAGGCAGCTGGTCAGTCACTGTGGGTCCTTGTGGAAAACAACATGCTGGACTAGATGGGCCTTTGACCTGATCCGGCAAGGATTTTCTTATAGATGTAGGATTTTCAATAAGGCAATTTCTACGAACAATAATGCAAGAGAAATGCTAGGCACCATCACTAACATGGACACAAATTTTAAATTCATAGTAATTCTATTTAGCCAGCATAGTTAATATTTACCGCTAGCGTTGTATATTATTTAATACCCTGTCACTCTGAATGGTTGCAATAGAAAAGTGCTATGCATAATAAGTGGATGGCATGAAACTGGAATGCTTTAAATATTAATATTTCTATGTCAGCATTTCAGTAAGCATTCTTAAGTTGTGTAGCCAATGGGTTGTGAACTAAATGACATAATGTAATACTGCGATTAGAGCAAGCTGGCAGTTAGTGGAACATGCTCTGAGTACCAATTTAGACTTCATATGTTGACAGTGGTTGTGTTCTAATAAACCTTTTGATTTAGTGGAAACCACACGGCAATCCTCTACAATCCCTTCCCCCCACAACATACACTTCTTGTGGCATCATTCATTCAGTACAGCCTCTGTTTGAAATAATTAATTCTGAACTATTGTGGTTTCTAAGGTTGCATAAATTCCTAGACACCAACTAGAACGTTTTAGGAGCTAGTGTCAACTTTTTAGTTGTTAGCCTTGGACTGAGCAGAATAAATGTATCAGATTCCCAGTTACCAGAAGGGCAGAGCAATCCTGCGTAAGGATCCACCCGGCAGCCCAGGCCGCCCGCCGGATCCTGTGCTCCGCCGCGGCAGGCTGTTGCTCAGCTGGAGGTATACTCAGGGAAGGGGACGCTTGTCCCCTTCCCTGAGTATAAAAGCAGGCCTGGCCGATTGGCCTCCTCAGATTTCCACCAGCGAAATCACTGGCGGAAGTAAGAGGAGGCTGTGTAACGGCCCAGCCGCCCGGCGAGGACCAGGATATGGCCGAGGCAGCTAGGGGAGGAGGTTATCCATATTCAGATCATGCCTACAAACACCAGTTGCAGGATGAACCGGGGGGGGGGGGCTGTTGCCTTTCTGCCCTGCTTGTAGACTTCCCTGAAGCATCTGATTGGCAACTATGAAAACAGGGTGCAGGACTGGTTGTACCTTTGATCCAATTCAACAGGACTCTTTATGTAATCCTTCCTTGTCAGTATGACTCAGACTCCTTGTTTATCCATGGGATGTGTTTACACAACGAACACACCTTCTATAGAAAAGACCACTTCCTGTGCCTCTGGACTAGTTATGGTGGAAAGCAGAAAAATAATCTCCATGCATGTATTATATTCATGTATGTATTTATATTATTAATCTCATTTTTCATTTCTTTTGCTATGCAAAGCACTTAAGGGTTTTTTTGTCGAATAGCGGTATATAAATACATATAATATGTAGTTGTGGCTCATTTGACATCTCTTGCACTTCTATTTGAAAAGTCATATAATAATAATTAAAAAATATTTACCAGTGTCATGCCTAATTTACAAAATTAAGAACAATATTGCTCCAATGTTGTTGTCCTGAGTTAAATATTTATGCTATTAGATTTTATTATTAAATAGCTACCCTATAATTAACTACATGTTTTCCTCTCCTTCTCCCTACTCTGGATTCAACAGGTACTGCGCTGGTAGTCCAGTGGGATCATGTACATCTACAGGATAATTACAACCTGGGCAGTTTCACGTTTCAGGCAACTCTTCTCAATGATGGGCGTATCGTTTTTGGATACAAAGAGGTGAGTTTGGTCTAGGAATGATTTGCCTAACTTTGCAGCCCACTTTTGTAACCCGCTCCCCGGATAAGCAATGCCATATGACAAAATATCAATAAATTCAAACAGCTAAGATGTTAAAAATGCTAGAACGTTACTGCTCTGTCATGTCAATGCAAAAATAGCTCATAACGGAAGGTCTTATATTGCTTCTAAGAGAGGTTCAAGCTTATGAACATATGCACCTTATACCAAATAAGACCATTGCTCCCTGTAGGTCAGGATTGTTTACACTAACTGCCAGTGGCTCACCAGCAGAATTTCAAACCTCTTTCTCTGTATCCAGGCTATCCTGAATTTCTCTATGGATATTGGTGTTATCTGGTGCTGTTGACTGTCTAAGACAGTGTTTCTCAAACTGTGGGTCGGGACCCACTGGATGGGTTGAGACCTGATTTTTGGTGGGTCCTGCAGAGCCTCCAATGAAAATATGGGTGATGGAAAAATAAGATAACTAATTGCCTAAAGCCTTGAGGCTATTAAAAAAAAATCACATAGCTAATTGTCCTGCAAGGAGCTGAGCTCCTGCAGTTTTCAAGCTTGTGTAAATATAGGGAGATACTGTAAATGTCTTTTTTTCTGGTGTGTTTCCCCCCCCCCCAAGGTCCCTCAATGACAGGTAGTGGGAGCAGGTGAAGGCTGGGTCACATAACTAAGCCCATAAAACCTTAAGGCTATTAGGGCTGCCTCATTATGAGAAATAGATCGAGGTTTTTGAAAATAAATAACTAAATAATATTTATTTCTATATCACTTTTAAGTCTCGTAAAGCTAGGTGGGTCTCGATTTTAAAGTGTAATTTTAAAAAGTGGGTCCCAGTACTAAAAAGTTTGGGAACCACTGGTCTAAGAGATTACTGTAGGGTGGAGTGGAAGGAGACATCTTCCATGTATCCTGGGCCTAACCGTTTTAAGACATCATGGGTCAAAAGCATGACTTGTGTGGTATATTCCCACTCATCATTTGATTGATCCCTACTGTGCATTTTATGTCAGATCTCCACCCAACATTTTCCTGTGACACGGTAGAAAATAGAGAGCTGGTTCAGGCATTGAGCAGGCTGGTAGTAAATATAAATACTAGCTCATGCAGAGTCTTCTTACCTGAGCAGCATAACATCTAAGAAGTTACTTGCAGAATATCACAGCAGCTTGCAGGATGCAGTGGAAAGCAGAAATCCTTGGAAGAAGCTGCCTTCTCACATTGCAAGAGATTACATTGCAAGCAAGAGTAGACTCTTTATGTAAACTGTTACTTTTGATTATCAGGCAGGTAACAACATCTGAACGGAAAGCATTCCATTGGGAACCATTTCTGTCTCTGTTATTTGCAAGACAAATTTCTGCCAAATAAAAATATTCACATGAAAACTAATCATTCCCCCTGTCAACCTGTCTACAGTCTGTCTTCAGAAGTTGCTGCAGTCTCTTCACAACATCTTCATGATTTTCTTGTCGGTCGGTCGTGGCATCAGTATAAATAAAGGATTAATGTTTTAAACAGAAAACGAAACACAGATTAACACTTGAAACATAGGGTGATCCATTCGCCCTACACAACCTTCTCATTCACTTCTACAGTGTGTGTTGCTCTATTCATGCGATACGATATGAAACCTTTATTGGCATATAACATAAGCACAATACATACGGTATATAAAATGATACACAGTACACCAAAACTAAAATGAGACACTAATCTACAGCTCCTGAACTTTTCCTAAACCTCAACACCACCACAGATAAAAACTGTGCAACTGTCTGTATAGCATCTAGGGTACAATCATTAAGTAAATACTTCACGTTTGCACAGTCAGAAAGACCAGTCTTATTGGTCAAGCAAGGGTCAAGATAGGTGAGATGCTCACTGGCATGAATGGGACAATAGAATAATATATGGGTAAGAGACTCAACCAGAGCTAGATTACAGGAACAGAGACAGTCATCGTAAGGAAACTTATTAAATCTTCCTCTCACAACTTCAAATGGAACAATATTAAATCTTGCCAAGGTGATAGCACGCCATTCAGTAGCGTTGGTCAGTGAATACAAATAGGATGCCATCTGCCCATAGGGTAGTGGTATATTTAAATATAGAGGAGAGAATTACAGTATTTATTCGATTCATGCAAGTTTCTTACCCCCTCATCACTGCTCTCAGTCAACAGCACTTCACACAACAGCTGCCTGATCTAGTAACAATAACAGGATCGGGCTCTTAAATGTTGTTTCTAATTAAGCGTCAGTAGCAAGCAAAAAGGGAAATGTACAGAAACTCAATTGCATAAGCCATATTTATTCTTCACATGAATATTTATAAATGAACAGCAATAGCTCTGTAACACACGGTGGGAAAAACTGAATAGATGAATAACAAAAGAATCTGCTAACTTCAGTCAATAACCCAACGTTCACATGTTTGTTCTTGTCTTCGCTGTATAACAGAAGAAAGGAATAATACTTTTCTCCCTGCATCAAACTGTTTTTTCTCATTGTCCACTCTCCCCCCAACAACATCCTGCAAATGCAGCAAATAGTTTTGACTTCTAATGCATCCTAGATGATTACATGATTGAAGGACTCATTACTGCCTGAGTGAGCTACTAGGACCTTCACATTAAGGAGATTTAGGAAAATATCCCAATTCATTTCTAGATCTTGCATTGACACGTTATTAATAATTATGTGCCATCAGTCTGGATCAGAGGCACGATGGCATTACCTATAAGCATTTGCTCTACTTATGCAAAGATTAAAAGGCTGTTTGCTTCAACAGACAGCCAACCTCTTAAGCAGACCTGCTCTTAGGTAGGTATACTGTATAAAATCTGATGCCCTGCTTCCCTCTGCTAGTGAAAATGGCTTATTGCTTTACTGTTTACAAAAAAAAACCCTCAGTAATAAAATATTCAGTAATAGAAACAGAATTAGCTTCCCCGCTTATTATATTTATACTGTGTGGTTCCACAGGCGGAATTGTATTCATTGCTAGTAACACAGCATTAAAAGGAGAGATGTTGACATAACAAGCAAGCTAAACTGTTTGAGAAAAATATTCACTGTACTTCACAATTGTGCTAGTTTCTTCCCTGCAGTGAACTGACAATGAAGCCTGTAATTGGCTTATGCAGAGTAAATTTGCTTTCCCTCCTTGATTACTGAAAGGTACACTAGAAAATGTAATTGCTTAAGTACTTATGAGAGATTGATTAACGGGTCCATCAAAACTTAAGTAGCAGACCAAAACCAAATCTCATAGTGCCCTTAAATGTGATTTTCATCAGCACCAATCTAGCAACCTAGCTGTTCTTTTCAGAGAGAGAGAGAGAGAGAGAGAGAGAGAGAGAGAGAGAGAGAGAGAGAGAGAGAGAGAGAGAGAGAATAATTGGAATAAAGCCAGTTTCTAGATGTCTGACAAGTGCAGGTCCCACTAGTATATAAAAGAAGTGATTGTTTGACCATCACATTCCAGAAGGTCTGAGTATATATACACTGAAGCCTCCAATGTGCATAAAGACCAGTCTCTCCATTGTTGAATGATCTACGAGCTCCTAAAGGACTTTGGATTAAGGCCCATATTTAGTTTGAAGAGCTAGCCAAATGCATGATTCTGCTTCTGTTGTTGGACACGTCTCACTGAATAGAATTTGGTGGCTTTTGGCTTTTGTTTGAAAACCACTACATCAAACATCCTGATCTGTCTTTATGCAGAGGCAATCATACACAATAGTGTGTTATGCGCAGTTAGTAATGTGAAGGTGCCATTGATACATGAGAATGCATGCTCCCAGACGAAAAAGAAGGTGCAGTACATAGCAACAATGCAGTGCTGGTGAGGACAATGCACCAGATGTGAATCTGAATCTCATTTAGCGTTTGATCCCAGTTCATCATTTCTGTTATAATATTGTTCATCAAATGGAAGCAAACAGAAAGAACATGTGCAATACCAATGTCTTTTTTTTTTTTTGGTCTTTCAGATTCCTGTCTCCGTGACACAGATAAGCTCAACTAATCATCCTGTGAAAGTGGGGCTCTCAGATGCATTTGTGGTAGTCCACAGGATCCAGCAAATTCCCAGTATGTTGTTAATTCATGCTAATGAATGTAGGGCAAGCCAGTCTGGTTGTTGGGCATGTGTGTGTGTGTCTTTAAATCAAATTTAAAGAGATTGAAAAGATGTTTTAACTAAACAAACAAAAAATGCTGAAGTAGCTTCGATTTGCTAATTATACTGTAATTTTGTTTAGCTGACAATTCCCGATATGACTATCAGTGCTGACATATGGTACAGTATATCATCATGGAGGCAATCTGTCGGAAGTTTTAGAATGGGCTACTCTAGATTCAGACCAAACAGTTGCGTAGCTAGCCTGCGCCAATGGCGGGGACGATGATGTGTTTTGCGTAATCGCCCCGCCCCCTGCAGTCCCGGAAGCCTTCCAGGACTCAGGGCGGGTGGGAGAGCCCCCCCAAAATGCACGGTTTTTGACATGTTTATGCTCCCTGGCTGCAAACGCAGTCCTCCAACTGCAAAAAAACCCAGCTGTGGAGTATGAAAATCCCGCTGCGGCTCCTAGCAAGGAGACCGCGTCCATCACCTGGGGGCACAGCATCTCCCCAGCCCTCCCTTAGCAACACCACTGAGACTAAAGTCCCCGTCCCACCTTGCCTAACAGATGATTGGATCATATAGAGGGAAAGGTGCCCTCTCTCAGTCCATGCTTATCCCAAAATTAGCGCTTTTGATAGCACTAATCCACTTAGATCTGTCACAGTAGTGATAGATTAAGTGAAGTGAGAGAGTATTCATTACATTGATCCAGACCACCCTGTTCCAGTTCCCCTAATGCATGAGCATCACTGTCATATCCTGTTCTAGAAGCTCTGATTTGTTAGGGCCTGGAAAGTGGGGAATTGAGAAGCCAGCGGGTCCCACAACTTCAGGATCTGGGAAGCAAAATAGCTGCTATTTGAAAATTCTCTTTAATAAATGAATGGAACATTCCACGTTTTGTGTCAGTTAGCTTCCTTGGGGGGCTGTAGCATTCAGAACCACCTTCTGCACAACAAATATATTTTAGAATATGCAGACAGTGTAACAATATCCTGTCAAAACAGTTAAATCAAGCTGGGCCACAGAGAGCTTCTCCTTAAGTATGCGTGTTCATGAATTCTTGTCTTTCAGGGGTGTTAAATGAACCATAAATCAGCCCAGTCAATTACTGCCAAATGGAAATGCAGGAAAGTCTCCCTTAGCTTATTTGTTGACTCTGTAGGACTCAAAAGTTACATGTTTTCTGAAGGAGGCACAGAAATACAAAAGCAACAACTACCACTCAGTTGTCAAACATTTAGACTAAATGAAAGCATCTTGTTTATGGGCCATCTCACACATTACCTGCCACAGAGTCAGCCAATCTGGACTTCTTACAAGTGTACCTGTGCAATACATATGTTTGGTACAATTACATGTTATCCTTTTAGGCATGCTTAAGATACCTTAGATGAACCCCTCCAACATGTGTGAAAAAGCCCTTATAGGCTGGTTGCATGTTTGTGTACCATGAAATAAATGCTTTAAATGTTGCATGCCAAAACCTATGCCAGTAGTGTGTGATGCGTACCTGTTGATGATATATCAGTTGTTTGTAGGTGTGTATCTGTCTGTCTCCAGGCCACACGTGTGCATGTGTGTCAGATTGATGCATGAGCCTTCACAATCCACCCGACATCTAAGTAAATTCAACTTCCTTGGTATATCAAAAGAAAAGCTAAGATTGCATTTATGACCAGGGTTCTCTCATCTTCCATGTAACATAAGAACATTTTGTTTTGCTGTAGCAGGGCACAATCCAAACCTACTTAGGCCGCCGTTGTAACCATTGGCCCAGCGAAAACGGGAGGCCCCAGAACAGAAAGGGGATTCAAATCCCCTTTGAATTCCCCTTTTGGAGGGGATTTGAATCCCCTTTCCGTTCTGGGGCCTCCCGTTTTCACTAGGCCGATGGTTACAATGGCAGCCTAAGTAGGTTTGGATTGCACCCTTAGTCTGTTAGCCTGAATTGGATATTTTCAATTTATACCAACTTACTCAAATTACTACTGTAATTTGTTGGTTCGGACAATACTTACTGAACTGGTTTTTAATCACGTGGGGGGAGGCTTGTACAAACCACTCTACATGCACTACTAATACTACATTGCAAGTACCATAGTATGTAGCAACGTCTCCTCTATGCAATTAAGCTAAAAATAGGCTTACCATATCCAAAGGGGGACAGGGTGCCTACACCTTTAACCATTGTAAAAAGAGGGAATTTGGGCAGGTGCAGCTTGTTGCACCCTTCCATTCTGAGATGCACCTGCCCAAATTCCCTCTTTTTACAAGGGTTAAAGGTGTAGGCACCCTGTCCCCCTTTGGATATGGTAAGCCTAGCTAAAAACACCCAACATACTGGGAAGTAAAAGGAGCATGCAGTGCACAAATGTGTGAAAAGATATTCGTTCGGTAAGCATTGTCCAAACTGACCTCAAAGCTGTGGTTTGTGACCAGTTAAGTTAGAGATACAGGTAATACATGTTGCAATAATAACCTACAACTGAATTGGGGAAAATACTTGAAATCAAAGGCAAAGGCTCGATAAATACAATATGCCCTGTCGTGAGTACTTGTAAACTCATTGAGGGGCAATTGCATGGAGAGGTGGTTTTCAATATTGTCCAGCCAATATTGTCCATATTGTCCAACCAATATTTTCAATATTGTCCAACAATATTGCCCATATTGTTTGGGGTAACCAAACTCTGCCAGGACCACTGATGAAAGCAAATTAGGATCATTACTCCACATATTAGAGTTCATTGAATGAGCAAGGGGACAATGCACCATTTCCCGAGCCTTTAAACTACCCCACTCGTATGAACAAAAAGTGAAAGTGTGCTAAAGGATAATTAATCTGCATTAAGTGATTTTTGAGCATACACAGTATAACTATCGATCTAGCGTAGGATTTTTCATAGCTGACTAAACATTGAGACAGTTTACTGCCTGTGTTGTATGAAAGAATCAATGTAAATGATTGTCTTTGAAATAAATCATTTCCTGGTATAGTTCTCCTCCTAAAATTGTGATAGATAGGAATATAACAAACTTTAAGCTGGTTCAACTGATAATAACTCAGGGTAATCAATGGTGCACTCACTGGTTTTGTTTACAAAACTCAGGAAGGTGAGTCATTAAATGATGATACGTAGAGGTGTTTGAAAACGGTGTTAATTACTTTACTCAGAAGTAAGCATATTGTGTTCAGTAAGGCTTAGGCTGTAATCCTCTCATATTCAACAAAAATAAACACCTCTAATGATAGATATCATCCAAAGGTTAACTATAGGATATATCCCTAAATAAAAGCAAGGTACAATCAAGCCTTTGAAGTCTGAATGCAGAGAACAAGGTGTGTAGGTTTCCACATACCGGTACATCCCAATGTCTGCCCTCAGGGGTGGTGCACACATGTGACACCCCTCCACATGTACCACGGCAGGATCCTTGAAACTCCTAAACAGCCAACATACAAAGCCTTTTTCAGCCCCTGTGATGCCCTGATACGTTGTAGTGTCCTGATAAGGGCTGCAGAACTCTAGCCTGGAATGAAATGGTTGACCACCATGGACTGTGTCTGTATAGGAGCCAGATCTCACAGGCTTGCATCTGTCAGAGGTGTCGCTGGAGGGCAGAGGCGTCTCTCCGGTAGGGGTGGGGCTGTAAGTATCGCTGTGGTCATAGTCTCTTTACCGAGCGAGGAGGAGGCAGCCCCGCCCCCTCACTGTCCGAGCCAGTCCCCTACGGAGAAACCGGCAGGGAAGAGACCCTGCCTGCTGCTTTCTCCGTAGGGGACTGGCTCGGACAGTGAGGGGGCGGGGCTGCCTCCTCCTTGCTCGGTAAAGAGACTATGACCGCAGCGATACTTACAGCCCGGCCCCTACCGGAGCGACGCTAGTGCTGGAGGGGGGGGTACTGTAAGTTCCGCACTGTTCTAATCCCTGTTTATTCCCCGGTATAAGGTGGTCCCACCCTCTCACCATCGGAGCCATTCAGTGCAGCGAAGGCAACGGGCAGGGAGTCTCCTGCCCATTGCCTTCACCGCATGGAATGGCTCTGACGGCGAGGGGGCGGGGCCACTTCGAAACGCAGAGTAGAACTGTGTGGAACTTACGGTACCGCCCCCACCATAGCGACGCCTCTGACTATAACTGCATATGAAGCAGTTAATCTAATGCTGATTCCAGGCCCTCATTCATTCTTGCCATTCCTCACTTGCCCTCACTTGACATTCATTCCCCACCCTATGGATTGTTCATTCAGCCACTGCTACCGCTTCCACCTCTGCTTCTGCCTGAGCGAAGTTACAAACCACTCCGCAAGAGCATGGGACAGAAGCAGTGTAACTGGGCTTTTAAGCTACAATCCTGTAAAAAGACTTTCCGGAGAGTAAATCCCATTGAACACAGTGCGACTTACTTCTGAGTGTATAGGTTTGTGCTGTTAAACATTTAGGCCTCAGTCCAGCCCAACACAGGCACAATTGAGGCACAGTTGAGGCCCAGAATAGGGCTGAGTTAGGCTGCAACTGTGCCTGAGTTAGGCAGGAGGCAAGAGCAGTGGGCCAGGATCGAGGCAACACTTACCACAGAGGCAGGCAGGCCCCTCTGGGGAGGTGTCAGTCTTGTGGAAGTGAAGAGCCCCCTCCTGAGCTCGTCTGTGTGCACCTACCACAGCTGCTGCAGCGTTCGCAGCAGATGGGCAGCCACAGGTGGGCCTGCAGGCACTGGGCGTGCGACAGTCAGCTGAAGGGCAGAGGTTGTGCCAGTGCCAGCTGCCCCAGGGCACCCTGGGCATTAGCCACCTGCTGCAGGGGGGAGTGCCACTGCCCTCCCTCCTGCAGAAGGCGATGCCACCCCCAAGCCACGGTGAGGCTGCACGTGGGAGTCATGGGGGGGTGAGCAGGGGAGAGAAGGGAAGGAGGGGGTGGGAACGGCACGCACAAGGGGGGACTCATGAAGTCTGGAACCGCCTCTGCCATGACATGCCCGTGCGCTGCCTGAAGCCCTGGGCCTCCAGGGCCGTGGCAATGCCCACAAAGAAGGTATCCCGGCATGCCTTCTGCTCCGTGCCCCGGCCAAGACCGAGAGATGCCTTGGGCTTGTCTGCTGCGAGCGGGAAGGGCTCACGCAGCTCATCACTCCCCAGATGGGGCAACGTCAGTACGTCGCGGCAGGCGCTCTGGCGGGGTGAGGGGTGGCCAGCTTCCATCATCAGGGAGTGGGAGGGGAGGCAGACAGACAGGCAGACAGTGGGTGCTGGGGAGGGGCACGGGTGGGTCAGAAACAGACAGACAACAAGGCTGGTGGGAGAGGGATACAGGGAGAGGGGTCTGCAGAGACCAATAGGGACACAGGGGTCACTTCGCAGATGGAGGCAATGCAGGAATAGGCGCCTCTTATGCAGACGGACCTTGGGCAGAACGGACGCCGTTGACGGGCGGAAACGGACGCCGTTGACGGGCGGACCGAGGGCGGAAACGGACGCCGTTGACGGGCGGACCGAGGGCGGGTGAGAGCCCCGGTTGCTGAAAGGGCTCTTCACGGACGTGGCGGACGTGCGCCATGTCGCCTGTCAGTGTTTGCCTGCCTGAGAGGCCCCCCAACTCCCCCCTCCCCTCTGAGCCCTGAGGGTCTGGCAGCCCCCCTGCTGTGGTCTCCCTGGGCTGGCTGTGGCAGGCCCTGGCTGGGATTCATGCAGGGGCTTGTGTCCTGGGGACTGTCTCTGTGTGTGGGGGGCAGTGCTTGTGTAACATTGGGGACATGTGTTTCCAGGGGCATCTTTATTGTTCTGGAACAGTGTCAGAGATGGCCAGGCGAGGCTGCCAGGGGTAGTCACAGCGGCCACTCGGACCACATCAGCAGCAGCAGCAGCAGCAGCAGCAGCAGCAGGCGTGCCCCATGGACCAGGGGATGCAGGCCCTTCCCCTGTGGAACCACAGCCTGCACCATGGAAAGGGGAGGGACAGCAAGTAGGCAGCCAGGGAGGTGGAGCAGCAGCAGCGCCGGCAGCTGAGGAGGGTTTCAGGGCAGGCTCCAGGACCTCTGGCAGCATCGAGGCAGACGACCATGGGGCAACCAGACTGCAGGCCCAGGGGTGCTCCCAGGAAGGTAGGTGGTAGTGGACGTTCCTGGGGAGGCAAAAAACACGGGGGTGTTCCATGGCAGCTGCTGTGTGGTAGCAATCGCCATTGAAGAAATGCCAGTGTGCCAGTTGCAAAGGCCTGCAGGGAGAGAAATTAAACACAGCTGAGAGGTGTGAGACACATAGCATGGTCTGCGCTTCCCTGGGTGTCAGGAGAACATGATCCTGTAAGGGAAAAGGGTCAAAGAGAGAGAAGACAACAACACAACGTGTGGGTCACAACCATGGCAAACCTACCAATACTGACCTGTGAGTAGACCCTGTGGAGAAAAGGGGGGGGGACAGCTTGTGGAGAAAAGGGGGGGCTAACAGTTCCACACTTGTGGCATTGTGTGCTCACATTACTACAGGCAGCAATCAGACACAACATTGGTAAAGAGGCATATCATGGCAGGCATTGCAGGCAGCTATGAGACACAACATTGGTAAAGAGGCATATCATGGCAGGCATTGCAGGCAGCTATGAGACAAGACATTGGTAAAGAGGCATGTATCCTACCTATATTTCTATATGCAAAGAGGCAGAAATCAGACCACATGTCAGCACGAACCCTGCTCTTACCTGCACTTACCTGCTGGTGTTGTTGCCTGTGTGGGGGGGGGAGAGGGGCTGGGAGAAAGACATGGGTTAGCAAACACTTGCATGGAGACAGCTGCCCAGGCACAGCTGTAAACAGTTTGGCCACAGGCGGCACAGCCCTCTCTGCCCTAGAGGGGGCCAGAGAGGAGAGAGGAGAAGGGAAGAGAGAAGTGGGGTGTTTGAAATTTTTCAAAGTCCCACTTTGTGGCTGCTGGGGGACAGGACCCCACGCCACGTGCTCAGAGAGAGAGAGAGAGAGAGAGAGAGAGTGAGTGAGTGAGTGAGTGGAGGGCTGGGGCTGGGCTTTTGTGGGAAAGAGGCTGGGTGGGGCTGGGTGCTGATAGGGTAACTATTTGGGTCCGTGTCCAGAGTTAGGCCACAACTGTTCCGTCCTATCTCAGGCACAACTCGGGACCAGGGTGTTAGAACTTTTCAGGAGAGGGCTGGTGTGGGTAAGGTAAAATGGCTCCTATGGGTCTCCTCACATTTGAGTCCACCCTTTTTGTTGACCTAAATTTTGTGCCTGAGTTGTGCTCGAGGGGGCGTGTCGGGGTCGCCAGTGTCTGGAACCGGAACAAATTTCGTAACCGCCCCCGTCACTCCCCCGACACGCCCCCAACACGCCCACTTTTAGGCCAAACTTAGGACGGAATAGCTCTTATGCCGAACTTAGGACTGAATTGGTCAACTTTCCTTAACCCGTCCTATGTCAGTCACAATTGCAGCACAAATTTGGCCTCTGCGGCACAATTCAGGCACAACTCGAGCCTAAGGCGCTTAGGCTGCAGTTGTGCCTGAATTGTGCCGCTGAGGCCTTAGGCTGTACTGGGCTGTTAGAGTCCATCGTCGGTACAATTAAGCTTGGGGCGTGTTTTCTTACAAGGGAGGTTGTCGCAGGTATTACAGCTTCCTAACATTTTCTTTCCCACACTGTTTGTGATGAGGATGCTCAGAATTCCTCAGCTTATGCCAAACCAGCAGGCTCTACGTTAACCTTCCTAATGACTGAACACTGAAAGGTTCAGCTGAAGTGCCAATGCCATCATTTTTATTTATGTATTCGTTTGCTTGCCTTTTTGGACTGAAGGAGCCGACTTCTTTGGGGGAAACAAATTAAAGCCTTCAACACTGGCAGGAGCTCATTTCAAATACATCCCCTGAATGGTTTGACTTGGCAGGTGCATCATACGGACAAGTCACTCTGGGAGGATAAATCTTGCCCTCTTGGCAAGAAAGGTGCTCAAATTCTGCCCAAATTAGCTTAGCCTCTGCATACACATTCTAGTTCAGTGGATTTGGAGCTCCAGATAGCTATCAAGCTTTCCAGCATGGATATCTCGGCCAGCTGCTTCCTGGTAATTCATTCAGATTGACTTGGTGGTGGTAATTTATTCACTTAATAGGATCTTACTTGCACATCTGAGAAGAGGCAGAGACCTTTTATCAACAAAATGTAAAGGAATTGGTGCTAAACTAAATAACAACTTGCGTTAATTGGCAATGGCAGTACTCAGCCACTTCCTAAAGATAAGTATTATAATTTGGAGCTTGTCTTTGTGCCACGTCCTGCCCATCTGTGCCTCTGAAATAAGATAAGAACAGAAACTCTTCTTCGTGTGGTGTGGAGAAGGTGGACAAGGAGACTTTTTCTCCCTATCTCACAAGACAAGAACCAGGGAGCATTCAGAAACAAATTCATGGAGGTCAGGTTTATCACTGGCTACTGGTCACTGGCTACTGCTATTGGGGCAAGAAACCAAAATTTCACATATACGCTAATGGGTTCTGTGTTGTCTGTGACGGATCAAGAGAGAGATCTTGGGGTGCTGGTGGACAGGTCGATGAAAGTATTGACCCAGTGTGCGGCGGCTGTGAAGAAGGCCAATTCCATGCTCGGGATCATTAAAAAAGGGATTGAGAATAAAACGGCCAATATCATTCTGCCTTTGTACAAATCGATGGTAAGGCCACATCTGGAATATTGTGTCCAGTTCTGGTCACCACACCTCAAAAAGGATATAGTTGAATTGGAAAAGGTGCAGAAAAGAGCGACCAGAATGATTCGTGGGCTGGAGCACCTCCCTTACAAGGAAAGGCTACAGCGTCTGGGGCTTTTCAGCCTAGAAAAAAGGCGCCTGAGGGGGGACATGATTGAGACTTATAAAATTATGCATGGGATGGAGAGAGTGGATAGAGGGAAATTCTTCTCCCTCTCACACAACACCAGAACCAGGGGACATGCACTAAAATTGAGTGGAGGGAGAGTTAGAACAGACAAAATAAAATATTTCTTTACCCAGCGTGTAATTAATCTGTGGAACTCCTTGCCACAGGATGTGGTGATGGCATCTGGCCTAGATGCCTTTAAAAGGGGTTTGGACAGATTCATGGAGGAAAAGACCATCACAGGTTACAAGCCATAAACAACTTCCTGGTTTTTAGAAGTGGGTTTTCTCTGTACAAGGGAGTGGCGACTGGACACAGGTTATCTTGTTGTCTTGTGTGCTCCCTGAGGCATCTGGTGGGGCCACTGTGTGACACAGGAAGCTGGACTAGATGGGCTTTTGGCCTGATCCAGCAGGGCTCTTCTTATGTTCTTATGGTCATGATGGCTATGCACAGAGGCGTAGCTATGCCCTGCGGATACGGGGGCTACACCCTGTGATACCCCCAGTGATGTCACAAGCCCTGCCCACCCATACGTGACATCATACGTCCCGCCCCCCCACTGAAAAATCTCAGAACCCCCCCCCTGCATTTTTAACTCAAAAAAAGCACCCTAGAGGCGCAGGCAGGCAGGCGACTCCTGTTGCCGGCGCTGCGTTGCAAAAGGCCCTTTTTGCCGCCGCCCCCGCACCACCCCTCCACTGCCAAATTGCCGCTGAAGCAGTGGCTTGTGCACCCTCCGCTGCGTGTCGCCCACCACCCCACCACCATCCCAGCGATGCTGCTGGCTATGCACTACAATTGAGGTTCAGTGAGTACCTCTGAGTACCAGTTGCATCGGAGCAATGGCGGGAGAAGAGTATGCGTTTTTCTCTTGCTTGTGACCTTTCCAGAGGCAGCTGGTGGGCTACTGTGGAAAACAGGACACTAGACTAGATGAGACTTTAGCTGTATCCAGCAGAGCTTTTAAATATTCTTACATGCTACTGGGTTTAGCGGGCTTTGCCAGCATATATCACCGCTGCTGTTTCCTGTCTGCTTTGCTGAACACATTGCTAAATCTTGCTTGCTGCTAACTGAGGCACAATATCCATTATTTCAAAGGCTACCCCTATCCTGTACCTTTTTCTATGCAGGCCAATACGAGGTAGTCAGGATCAACTCAGGGTGTACGGTCAAACTGAGCCAAAGTTTTGTTAGGTTATATTTGTAGCAATAGCTGCAATTTGGGGGAACTCAAAGTTTTCTCTGAAAGAGTAGCTCTGCCCAAAGAAACAAAATAATCTTTTGTTTCAGAATTGAAACCCATTCCCTGCCCTTGGCAAGGCCCTTGCCCAGAGAGGGGGAGGAATGCCAGTGGTGTTGTTGGCATATCACTGTGGTGTGGCTTCAGCAGGCACTGTCAGGGAGACATGCCCTGGCAATCAGTAGAGCCTTGCCCAATCCTCTCCCCCTCTTGTCAGGAGAGAAGCACTTCCATGAAAGCAGCTGGGGATGCCTCTTTTACAATGGCTGTGGCAGCTACTTTAAGGGAGGCATCATGCAGAATTGATGCATCTACTCTCTTCCCAAGTGGGGATGGTTCATGCATACCACTGTAAATAAGCGAAAGTCGATTCTTGTCCCATTAAGATGACCCCCTAAAAGACTTCCAAAGTGTGTGTGTGTGTGTGTGTGTGTGTGTGTGTGTGTGTGTGTGTGTGTGTGTGTGTGTGTGTGTGTGTGCGCCACTGCACCCTGTGCTGTGTGAGTGAGTGAGTGAGTGAGTGAGTGAGTGAGCCACTTTGAAGACTCTTGGTAGAAAAGTGGGATAAAAATCTACTACCAGTAAATAAAATATGTTGAGGATTTTTAGGCAAATTGGCTACTAACACTCACTAAAACCTGCTTCATCTGTATGCTGCTGCCAGATTATCTGCGTTAGAAGCTCTTTATGCGTGAGAGTTGTTTTTCTGCGATCAGCTCCCATGTGGCTAGGGTAAGAGAAAGTATCCACCCAGAAAGGATGTGAGCCAATAACTACATAATCGATACTCCATCAGTTGGAGATGCCAATTTCATGGGAAAGATCCATGCGGATTGGCACCTCTCCATATAGGTTTGTTTACTTAAACATGACCCCAGTCTTGCAGGAACTGCTGAAGTAGAAGTTTGTTTGTTTAAGTGATTTGTATCCAGCCTTTCCCTCTGAATAATTGGATTGCTCAAGTTGCTCCCATTTGGCAAATGATTTTGCGCAGGATTTCGCAGTTAATAAGATTTCTCAAATTTTGCATAGTGGGCTCACTGATTTTGCATAGTGGGCTCATATTAGGTGTGAATGTTTTGCAAGCTAAATCTATTTTCCTTTTAAGTTCCTTTCATTTTAACAGCGCATATATATATGCGCATATATATATGCGCGTCAGTAAGGATGGTACTTTTTATTGTAGTGATGATGGGCAGCCCAATCCTGTGTAGGCTACGGAAGCCGGCCTAAAGGGCCAGCCGCCATATCCTATTGAGTTCCCAGGCTGCCCCAGGGCAGCCCGGGAATAATTCAGGAGAAGGGGACAATCATCCCCTCCCCCCCCGTGTAAGCTGCAGGAGGCCCATGCCGTGTGTTTTTAACTTCTGTTGCTAGATGCCTTGGGCATCCCGATTTTGGGGATGAAAGGTGGGATATAAGTCTTTCAAAATAAATAAATATACAATGAGACATTGTATGCCCAGTTGAACTAAACTTTTTTTCTCTCTCTCTCTTTCCTGGTAGATGTCCGTAGAAGAACAATATATGAGTACCACAGAGTGGAACTTCAGATGTCAAAGGTGACCAATCTGTCAGCTGTTGAGATGATTCCTCTACCCAGTAAGTGAAGCCCAAAGAGCACATGAAAGCAGTGTGATGGTTTCAGAATCCTTTCTAGGTTCCTTCTCTTTTAGCACACATACGAGGCAGTGTTTAATAATAATTCTTACTGAATTTTTCACAGATAGCATAAATTCTGAAACAGTGTAATACTAGCACATCGGCACCAGCTGTTTTCATGTGATTGAAAACATGTGATGGAAATTAGCTTCTGCTTATTCTACTCTTCAGCCTCGTGTCCTATCTTGCTTAGTGCTTTGGTTTTGTAAAAATTAATTCCACATTAAACAGGTACTAATCTTTATGAAACACATTGTGCTTGTAAGTCCGCATATTGGCCATTGTTCAGATGCTTCACCTATATTATAGAAGTTGTTCGCATTGTCCTTCATTGTCTGTTGATTTCCACCTCTGTACACTTCTACCATCAGATATCTGTGTGTATGTGCTCATGGGATAGATAAGAGTGCTGCCCTTAGACCAGGTAGATGTGGGTTCAAATCCTCTCTTACGTCCCAATGTATATTTGCTTTGCACTTTGTGATCATAGGTGAACAATAAATATTTTTCTTTAAACCTGCCTCATGAAATGGCAAGTTTGCTTGTATTCCAAAAATATTTTTGCCTTGCACAGATCACAAAAAGAAAGAGTGACAAGTACTTATTTTGTAGTTTATCCTCCTCCCTTTTTGTTATAAATTGATGGGGTTCTTTTTAGAAGTCCTGGAATGTAAATTGCCAGACAACTCATCATAAGAAACTAGAGTTAGCTACCATCCTTCTCTTAATCCAATTATAGCTCTTACATAGTTTCTTACCCCAACTTATTACATCCGTACGTCAAAGCATTAGCTATACACTGTGAAATGTAAGAACCCCAAAGGAACGAGACGTAATTGACTGCGTTCATGGCAAAAGTCGAATTTAGGAGCCATACTAGAAATGAACATTGTGGAAATGGCATTGCATTTATAAATGAAATTAAAATTGAATCTCAAAGATCAATCTTTATGTGTGGATGTTTCCAGAGTACATGCTAGCAGTCCTTTCTTAATGCTGGAGACCAGTAGCCACCAATGCTCCAATTATTTTGAGGAAGATAAATTTGTTTTGTTCTGAGAAAACTATTGATTGGAGAAAGTATTGGTAAGATGAATTATATATTTTATTTTCCTACTTTAGCTTGCCTCCAGTTTAACAGCTGTGGGCCCTGTGTCACAGCCCAGATTGGCTTCAACTGCAGTTGGTGCAATAAACTGCAAAGGTAAGAAACCTAGTTAATGTTGGCCTTTGATATACAATTGCCCTAATCATTAATAAATCCATTTTTCTCTTACCCAGTACTGTATAGCGCATAGGGGTTTGTTTAATTACGCTGATTTGTTTCCTGGTGACAACCAACGTGATGCTTTTGACCTTTGAATTTGTGATGTATAAAGTCATAATGTTCCTTTCTCCAAGCCAAAGAAGCATTTCATTGTCACCCAGACACCAGCAGCATATTTACCCGGACAGAAAGGGTTTGTCACCATGGTGGGAGTGCTCCAGAATTAGAGCATATTGGAGAGAGCTATTAAATTTAATAGTGCTATTCAAAAGTACATTAGAAAAGAAGACTATTTTCTTATACAATAGCTACTCGTTTCGAACTAGGAGGATATATGGCTTAAGTCTCAAAACAGCCACTCTACCACCTGATATTGCTACATGATTTAAAAGGGGGGGGGGAACCCTGGGACCTGGCTGCAATGAAGGTGAATTGCTTTATTAAATTGAGAGAGAGAGAGAGAGAGAGAGAGAGAGAGAGAGAGAGAGAGAGAGAGAGAGAGAGAGAGAGAGAGATTTCAATAATATTGTGATAACATAATGACTGATAATGGCTTTGACTGTTGTTTATATGTATTGGTGTTTTTTAGATCATGTTTTATGCTGTTGCTTGCTCTTTTAATTTTTTATTCTTATACTTTTTAACTTATGATATTGGAACTGAACTGTATGCACAGCTCATTTTTATTTGGTTATTTATTGTAGATTGGTTTTTGTGATTTGTATCTTTATGTGTATATATTTTATCATATTTTGTATTTATTGTAAGCCCCCTTGAGTGCCCTTGTTGGGGAGAAAGGCAGGGTATAAATGGTCTTAAATAAATAAATAATGCCCTTTTTATCATGTTCTGGGAAAATTATGTTCAGGAATGTGATTTTACCAATATCAATGCAGAAGTAGATAGTTTAGGTTTAATTAGATTCAGTTTTGCTGTGTTCCTATTTTTTTTTTCTACTTTTATATTCTACCTCCCCTATCATGATAAAAACTGGATTCCCAAGCAGATTCCCATGTAAATGCTGACCAGGCCAAGACCTGCTTAGCCACACTGGCGTCGCTGCAGGGGGGGGCGGAGCTCAAAGTTCCACCGAGGCTCCGACCATCCGTTACACCGGAACACGAAACGGCCCCACCCCCTCGCCTTCGGAACCATTCAAGGCAGTGAAAGCGCTGCTTTCACCGCCTTGAATGGTTCTGAAGGCGAGTTGGCGGAGCCGCTTCGTGCTCCGGTGTAATGGAGGGTCGGAGCCTCGGCAGAACTTAGAGCTCTGCCCCCCCCCTGCAGCGACGCTAGTGCTTATCCAACCCATTTCCTCCCAGCCCATAGGTGTACGCATTTGACTCCTATTGCGTTTATACACCCTTGGGTAAAAATGTTTATAATTATTAAGCAAAGTTGCCACTGCCTATGCTTTCAGACTATTTTTCTGAAAGTTGCATTCTTTTCTCTCCAGCACAGCACAGCCTGCCCCCCACCTTAACAGATACCCTGTTTCCCCAAAAATAAGACCTACCCCAAAAATAAGACCTACCAGTAGTTTGGAGCTCGCCTGCCAATACTTGCCTGCTCTATTGCTGGACATGAGAGATTGGGCCAATGATTCTACAGGCAATGGAGTCGCAAGAAATTCAGGCCGGAATGCGGGGTTTGGAGAGTTATGACGATGTTCTAGAAGAAGATGAAATGATTGCATTTGGATAAATGTAAATAATTGTACTGGTACATTAAAAAAAATAAGACATCCCCTGAAAATAAGACCTGCTGCATTTTTTTGGAGCCAAAATTAATATAAGACCCGGTCTTATTTTCGGGGAAACAGGGTAATATAAAAGCACTGGCAAGGTGAAAGCCTTCGAGAAACACAATGACACACACACACCAATCCCGACACAGACACACATGCATTTTGTGGGGCAATATGTTATGCTACTGTCACAGACTGGCTCTACGTAGTAGACTCATGAATGGCTCATGCGTAGACTCTGAAGAGGGGACTCTTGCTCAATTTCACTGCTGCATTCAATATAACTGCCATCAGCAACAGCAGGAAATTTGAGAGTCACAGTGTAGCTGGAGTGTAAAGAACAAACTTAATAATTCTACTGTCTTACTTTAAAAAACAAAAAACACAGTGGCTGACCTTGGGAGCTTGAGTCAATTTTAGAGCAGTTCTGTTATGTATTCATGTTTTGTTCTTGGTTTTGATTTTGTTGTGCTGTGAGTCCTAGAAATTGCATTCAGAAATTCTTCTTGCTAATGAAAGGATAATGAACATGGAAAATGGCTTTTAGCTTTTTGACAGTTTGCCGTGACCTAGTGAGAACCTGGGGGACAATGACAACAATAAGGACGTACACCATTAAAAAGTTGTGATTAGTTTATGCTCAAGCATTTGGAGTGTCTCCTCTTGGCATAGGTTATGTCAGTTATTTTTCCTCCAAATCAGCTTTGTTGATTAATTCTGTTAGGGATATTTGACATGATAAAATGCCGAAATAAAAAGATGCAAGGCAAATGGCACAAAGACTTAAAGGACAGAGCTACACGTTACAGTGGCATAGTTACAAAGAAATGCGAAGACCTTACAAAGATCAGCCCAATGTTGAGTTTTCATCAAGCACTTACCAATTTTTAAAGTATCCCACCACTTATCCCATGTCGTGACAGCATCATAGCACAGTGTTTCTCAAAGTTCTCCCCGTGAGTAGGGGAGAACTTTGAGTGCTTGTGGGGGGCGGGGTGATGGCGGCGGCAGCGATCCCAGGATCGCTGCCGCCATCATTAAGGATCACAATGCCCCTTAAAGGGGCAGCACCAACTCCCACCTGGCATGATGGGTTGCTACCCACCACTTTGAAAACCCCTGCTATAGCACATACTTCTCTAACCCCACTCCATGTGATTTGCTGTTGCTATGTAGGCATTGGATCCCTAAAGGAGACTGTGGGCCTAGATTGCAAATTGAGGGAGCTGCCACAAAATCCTGGATCCTGGTCTGTTCTCTATTTTCCAATATATTATGCAACAAGTCTACAAGATTATCTGCTGTGTTTTCAGCATCCACTGTCTGTTTTAAAATGTAAACTATGACCTTCAGTGAAGTGTTTTATTGTCCCCTTACTTGCAATAAAGAAAAGTTCATCAGGGCACGGTGGTTGAATGGTCTAGTCACAAAATTACAGTGGTAACCAGCATCAAATTTGTTGCTATAATTTTCTTAGATCTGACCAAGCATTTCTGCAAAAGTACTAACAGATATCCTGTCACTGAATATCCATAACAGCAAAAGTTTTTTATGGGCAGCTTTGATTAGAAGGCATGCAATTTCTGCTGCTTGCTCATGCTAATGAAATAATTAGTTCTCTTCAAAATAAAGTTAATTGCACAAGAACAAAATTAAGATTAAGTTTATAAACAGACACTGAAGTAATATGGAACTAAATTCTGTTCATATGCCCCATTAGGATCAGAAATGGTTGATTGGGGATTTCCTGTCCATGAGTTCAAATCTTATTGTATGGTCAAATGCAAAGGTGTAGCAGACATTTAAAATGCTGCATGGGTGTTTTCCCCCCAGGTGTTTTATATTATTTTAGGGAACTTTCTGTTTCATCAGTACTGAGTTATCTGGATATGTTATTTGAGCATGTACATAACTATGCAAAATGGTTGTTGATGGGCCTCCCATTGAATTTCTTTGAATCAAATACCACAGTCATGCACACTGTCTGAATTGTTTTCATACATCACAAGACTGAATTCTGTATACAGGCGTAGAGCATCATATTTTTATTATTTTCCAATTATTATCTGTTCTCTGTATTTTTGGACTTAGCGATGGTGTTTGTGGTTTGATATACTTTATAATCTAACAGTGCAATCCTATCCAACTTACACCACCGGTGTAACCAGCGGGGGAGGACAGGGCGGGAGGCTTTGGAGGGGAGGGGAGATTTAAATCCCATTTGAATCCCCCTTTGGAGGGGATTTCAATTCCCTTTCCGTTCTGGGGCCTCTCATTCTTGCTGCACCACTAGTTACACTGGTAGTGTGTTGGATAGGATTGCTCTGTAAGACTTGGTCTATGGTTGGATATTTTGTGTGTGTGTGTGTGTGTGTGTGTTTCTTTTTTCTATCTGTTTCTCATACTGAGCTGTAGTCTGCTTCAGTCAAAAAATCCAATGTCAACACTGCTTACGCAGAGTTTCCCTGACTGTGACAACATACGACTTCCTATCAAGGAAAAGATAAGGGTTTACTCTGTGTCTGCCATTTCCCCCATTGATTTTTCTACAATGTGTTCTCCCACAATAATTTGTAGAGGTGTCCAAATGCAAAATACATATGTGCTTCAGCAATTATGAAAGGCACATGTGTGTATTAATGGAACACGTGTCAACTAAAGTACACAAGAAGTGATGGATAGGAAAGGTTCAGGCAACCACTATCATGTATTTGAAAGGTAAATGTGGCTATTTGTACTTAGGGGTGTCCATCGCAATTGACAAAGCATTTGTACATTTTATATTCTGCTATCTATATCAACTACAAAACATTTAATTAAAAGCCAACCTTAGATATTCTTTGTCCCAGGCTCTTCCAATCTAAGCATTACATAATAGCAGTAATTAAACAATTTGTTTCCCACCTTTAGGTGTAATGAGTGCTAATGGGTATTCCTAATGAGAAAACTGATGAGCCCCTAGTCTTCTATAATTCATCAGTAATCAGCTTTTGACTGTTTTTACTGTCTGTTCATTTTAATTTGACTTTGCATTCATCTAAAGACAAATATGACCTAGAGGAGAGAAAAAATCAATATGCCTTGAACTTAGAATGTGCCCCAACCCTGCCATCTGTTGTAGGACCTTCCAGCCATTGCTTGGCTTGTTTGCTTGTCTGTCTTGATTAAATCAGTAAAGAGTTTTACTTCATTCTGCTTTAAATCATCCTTTCCCACTCATGTGTGCTTTCTGCACCTGGAATAGGATGAAGACTCTTTATCACAGGTCTACAAATGTGTTCACCAGTGCTGAGCACCTCTTTGCTCTGGTGAGAACTTTGTGGTATCTTCCCCAGCCCAAATGAGTGGGAAATTGTCCCTGATCCCATACTGGACTTCAGAGATCATACTGGATCCCATACTGGACTTTGGAGAGCATCAAATGCAGCAAGCAGGCTCCTGAGTGCTTCCAAAGTTGATAAGACATCAGAGACATGACTCTTAAGAACATAAGAAGAGTCCTGCTGGATCAGGCCAAAGGCCCATCCAGCTTCCTGTATCTCACAGTGGCCCCACCAGATGCCCCAGGGAGCACTCAAGACAACAAGATACCTGTATCCTGTTGCCACTCCCTTGCATCTGGCATTAAGAGATAGCCTATTACTAAGACCAGGAGGTTACTTATCCCCATCATGACTTGTAACCTGTGATGGACTTTTCCTCCATAAATCTGTCCAATCCCCTCAACTCTTCCTTGAGTTGGTGAAGAGACAAGATTAGTGGTTATCACAACTTGCAGCTGCTGCCCACAATATAATACATATTAGGAATAAGAATGTGTGTGTAACAAACCACTGGTCCATCTTGCTTAGTGTTGTCTACTGATTGCCTGAAGCTCTCCAAACAGAGGTCTTTGTTTCCCAAACCTACCTGAAGATACCAAAATACCAAGGATTGAACTGAGGAACTTCTACCCTTGAGCTACAGCTCCAGTTGCCTGTGGATTACCTGTTTCAGATTTTTCAACAGACTATGGACATGTGTTGCTTCATGAAAGGTCTGAATAGTAAAGGCTGCCATATAGTGGAAGCAATGACCACATCATATCCCTTAAATCAATCACGTTACCAAACAGCATTTAAACCTATGAATATTAAAACTATGAAGCATTTAATCTGTATTATAGGCAGCTGTATTTTACCAATTCCATGTACACAAGCTTGAAAACACACAACATCACAGTTATTCAAAATCATTAAGAACTCTTATAAGAAGTATTTTGTAACAAAGCGTACAAATGCGCGTGCGCGCGCACACACACACACACACACGAGGAATAAAGTTTACACATTTTCGAAAGATTCATGGCCAGCAATAATAGACAAAGATTGTAGTTGCATTACGGGTTTAAAAGCCATGTAAAAAAAATTTAAACTGGGTTTTAATTTTTGTTTTAACCTGTGTTTGCATAAAAAAAAAAATTACATGGCTTTTAAACCCATAATGTAACTACCATCTGTGTCTAAGTTTACAACGTTTTAGACTCATTGACACAGAAGGGAAAAGCCGACGTTCACTAGCCTAAGAGCATTTGTCTAATAAACCTTTAATTTGATCATTCTAATACTGTCGCTTAGTATTTCATTTTGAATTATTCCAGTACTTTAAAAATGTTCATTTTCTATCTGCTGAACAAGAGTCATTGAAGACTCAGCTAACCTTGTGATTTTCACTGTGAAGAAAGTATGAGCCCTCAATGTAGCTTTCTGCCCTTCCAGATATTTCTGACCACAAGAATTCCTCCAGGCTTCCTTCCATCCTGCTGTCTGTTCACATGTTGCTGTAAACTAACAAGTTTCTGAGACAGTGCACTTACCAGCCTTAAGTCTCCACTGGTCTAAAATTAGCGTCTCTAAATTTCTCCGACGTTCGTAGACATGATTTTTTTTTTTTAAACCACTTCAACATATTACTGGAAAAGATCTACTGAAGAGGTTCTAGTGACAACTTGTCAGAGGGATGACTTTTTCATGGAGTAACTTTGCTGTCGGTTTTGCTGGAGTCTGGATAGTTGTGCGATGGCAACCATGGGCATTACTGCTCCCTTTTGCATGTTCTGTCCTGTCATGTTATCTAAACTGCACGTACTACAGTACCTCTTTTGTTGCCTTTGACAGTTCTATGGAGGACAAGAAAGTAACAGGAAAAGGGCTGTTCTACTTACCATAAACATACAGTGATGGGAAAAGCTCTACTAGTTGGATTTCTGCCTTCCACACAGTTGTTCAATGCATAGAAATAGTCCTTTCTCCTAGGACCCCCTCCACCTTAGTGATATGGGCCCCCTCCACCTTAGTGATACATGCACATCCTTACTTTTCCTAAAATCCATTGGCACTTTTCGAGCATTCCTATCAAACCGTTTTTTTTTTTAAAAATACACCATGAGGGGTTTTTTAAGCATTGCATAAGAATGTTCAAAATCCTACATGGATGAAACATCGCTTCCCCGTTCTCTGCCCATTCCCCTTGCACTTTCCTCAAGCAAAAGGGAGCTTTATATGTTCATATTTTAGGGAGGACCGAGGTTACAAATCCCATTTCGAGTCAAGTCCAGCTTGAAGGAGGTTGACCCAAATCCCTGCGCGGCAATACAGTGGCGCTGGCGCAGCTACTGCTGTATTCTGGGGGATTTCAGCTGCTGGAGGTCTCCTTAGGGTAACATTTGTCCCCTTGATCTGGGGTAAGCTCCAGCAGCCGCTGTGGGTCAACTCGGACCTGCACCAGCTCAATCGTTGGCACACGTCCGCATTGACCTGAGAAGGGGGCCAGGATTCAGTGTGCACCGCTGTTACTGATCCCACCCCCCTCCAGGGCTGATCTGCCCTCCACCTCGCTCCATCACCACCCCATTCTGCCCAACCCATCCCCCATTCCACCCACTCCCCGCCCCATTCAACCCCTCCCCACCTCCCTCCACCCCCCTGTGTGGGCTTACCTGCTCTGGCAGGGTCTCTGTGTGTCTGCCGGCACACAGGAGGCCGCTTTGGCCTCCCTACTTTGCAACTGCCATAAAACAGCCTCTACCAGCGCAACGCTAGTTATGCCAGTGGGGGAGGGGTTAGGATTGGGGCAGACATTCTCCCCCGCCACATGCAAAACCTTGCCATCATGACACAGAAGCCCTGCTTTTTTAAAAACCCTAACAAAACAAGGGCCAATTGCATTTATCATCTTTTCATAGGGCACAACCCTGTTAGAAATATGTATGACTTCTTCAGCCCCTGTTGGCTGAAGCACAAATTATTCACAAATGCATTGGTAATACTGCTTGTTTGATGTTTCGTACCTGTGGGCGATATGCGTTCGAGACAAGTACATTGAAAGATACAGCTTATTGGCATGATGCTGTTATAAGTAAGCTTGCTGTTTAGGTCCAAGGTGTACAATGAGGTGTAGAATGTTACAGAAGTTTCCCTCCCCCCCCCCCCCCATATTCCAGCAACTTTTTCAAGTGTATCCCTACCAATACACTACAGTATAACCTTCTAAAAAGACTTGTTAAAAACAAAAGATTTTGGATTTGCCAGATCTTGACATTGTTTGACCTTTCTACAAGAAGAAGAAAAGTAAAAAATGATCAGGTAGCACAGCATATCACCAAACCTTTGTCTTCTGTGCAAAAACAGGGACAAGAGACCCCTGGGAGACCGCAAAATGTTTACAGCTTCTTTTCATTCACCTCCCTGGAAGAACTCTGCTCAGTTCCCTGTAGCACTATCAAGGGCCACGAGCCAAATCAAACCATGGTCAGCATTGTGTCTGTAAACGTTTCTTAAGTCCCGCAGCATCTCCTAAATGCACATTTCTGTGTTCTGTGTAAGCAGAGGATTCTCAGTTTTGTTTTGTGCTTTTTCAAATAGGCCCATTGTTCTCATGTCCTCGGCTGTGGCTTGTTAATTGCTTCACTAGGAGCAGACTTGGGTCATCCTTTGAGAATGAAGTTGTTATAAAACGACTGTGTTGACAGATGGTGCAAATGGCATAACTAATCAAATCTACTATGGTGTTTTCATGGCAATGGGGAATTATCGCCGTGCCAGTAAATGAAAGCCTTATTAAATCTTGTGTTTAAGCGGGAAATACGGTGTAATGATAGCTTGCAGAGTCATAATTCGGGGATGCAACAATGATTACATACCCCGTGACTGATGGTTTTCTGACATATGCCTCTGGAACGTTTTGCAGATAGCTGCACTTGGAGCCAAAACTATCTTGCTTCTGATTAAAGCAGCTTTTCTGTACAACTGTTTCGGCTCAGCTGTGCGTCAACAGGAAGTGTCAAAAGAGCAGGCCCTTGCTCTTGTTAAGTTCCTTAGGGCCACGTCATCCAAATTAGTTGCCTGTCCCACGTTTTTGACAAGAATGATTTCCGATCCTCTCATACGGTATAGGTGTGCCGTTAATTTGTGCAACGTGTGGCAATGTAGTTGAGCTTGATTATGCTGTACCATCTGTGCCTAATATGGTGCATTGTTGTAGCTGTCTCCATCTTAAGATTGTGAGACATCTTAAAAGTCCATTCTTGTGCCATTGGATGCTCTGTGGGAATAATTAAAGTCTATTTCTATCAGCTGTTTTGAAAATCTGTTCATTATCTATCTTGAATTATAATTGGAGGAAAACCTTGTTAATTTTTAGTTAATTGGGATAACGGGTTTACGAGCATCCTAAACATTGTGCAATAAAAAATGAAACTTTAGGCAAAGAATTTCTTTTGAAGTTGCCACTGAGACTATTTTGGGTGAGTTCTTGTCTAAAGCCTGGCATGCAGTAATCAGACACTTAAGGAAGTCTTTGAGTCTTTGATCACCTAGTTTGATGAAAGGAAAGCTGTAGTTGCTGGTACATTGTGTTCTTTGTACTGTGACTTTGTACATGATGACGAAAAAAACTGGACAGAAGAAATTAAATTGGCTTAAATCCACAGGCTTGAATCTTAATCTCCTACTGCATAGTATAGTGAAGCTATTAACTCTCCACAGCAAAAAGACACTGACATCTCAAATTGTCTAATCATGAAAATTAGTTCCTTATAGGAAAGCATTAATCATTTTGACTCATAAGATCATCCTGAATAAAGTGAATACTCTGTTGATCGTACAGATTTAAAAGCAAAGGACTTAATTACTTTTCTCTTTTTTTTCTTCCTTTCCTCTTTATCCAACCAATCTATTTTTCATTTGCATCTGGACCGTTTTAATCTCTTCCATCATTTAAAGATGTTCCAGCGGATTTGATCGTCACCGGCAAGACTGGGTAGATAACGGCTGCCCTGAAGAGGTAGTGTTCGGATGGAGTATATTTATGATTCCTTTGTTAACATTTGTGACTATAAAAATAATTCTGAGATGTTAACCCTGATGCAGAGATAAGGCTTTCCACCACTGAATGAATGACCAGTGTACTTTAATTTAATTTTTATTATACATGCTACAATTATTGTGAATGTCCCTTTAAAACTGTAGATTGTTTTTAGACACTGTTTTTTAGAAATTGTTTTTAGACACTGTTTTTTCCAAAAATTTAATTCTTACGGGCATCATAGCCATGTATAATAAAAGACAGACTTGAATAAAAACAAATATAAAATCCACTTGCGTCTTTTGTTTCCTTCCAGATCAACAAGACAGACAAAATCTATCAAAATCCAAAGTCCAGTGTTTTAAAATTCCAACGTTTTGTTTCCTGTTCCTGGAAACATTGTCTAGGAAGCAATCTGAGAGATTGAAAGCTGTGAGAGATTGACAGCTTTCAATCTCTCAGATTGCTTCCTAGACAATGTTTCCAGGAACAGGAAATGAAACGTTGGAATTTTAAAACACTGGACTTTGAATTTTAATAGATTTTGTCTGTCTTGTTGATCTGGAAGGAAACGAAAGACGCAAGTGGATTTTATATTTGCTTTTATTCAAGTCTGTTTTTTATTATACATGGCTATGATGCCCGTAAGAATTAAATCTTTGGAAATAATTGCTGGCCATGAAAGCTTCCATGCAAAAACACTGTTTTTTATTAATTTTCATTAATTGTTTTTATTGTTTTAAAATGTGATATTTTTTATACTGTGTTTTTTGTATGTATTTTTTTTCCTGTTGTAAGCCGCCTTGGGTCCCTTCGGGGAGAAAGGCGGGATATAAATACTGTAAATAAATAAATAAATAGAAAGGTTTAGTTTAAAAAAAATTTTTTAGCAATGACTCACGTTAATTTTCTCACAGCCCAATCCTAACCAACTTTCCAGCGTCGATGCTGCAGCAATGCAGCCCCTTACCTTGAGGAGGCCTCTGTGACTGCTTAGTTACCGCAAAATGCAGCCCATGCCCCATTGGCATGACTGCATCAGCGCTGGAACATTGGTTAGGATTGGACTGTTAGGTATAACACGGAAATAGTATGAGAAATACGACTATATTAGCAAAATTAATGGTTTGGTGCAAAATTCTTAATGCACTGATGATTTTGTCTGTATGGATAGATGTTTCCGGGGCTCTATTTCAGCCTGAACACACTGCGGCTCATCCCTGGAATTAGTTTTCAATGCCAGATCTCACCATGGGAGCATGTGAATTAATGAATATGTTGTATACATGTACATTTAAATACATTAAGCTCCTCAAGAAGGGGCGTAGCCCTGTGGAAGAATACAGTTGGACCTTTTTATTCACGTTTTTTTTATCCACGGATTTGACTCAACATGGATGGGAAAACTGTGGAAGAAGGAGTCCAACCGCACTACATTACCTTTTTTTTCAGCGTTGTCGGGGGCCTGTCAGCCACTTCCAGCCTCCTGTGCGTGTCCAAACCGCTGAAAAATGCAGTTGAGAGTCATCATCATCAACAACAACAACAACAACCTTTATTGGCATAAAAGAGTCTCTGGCACCATTTACAGGTTGCTTCCAGTAGTGGCTTTTGTTTTTTCAGTCAGTTTAATCAAACTCAGGAGGAGGGAAGCGGCGAAGGTGCTGGAAATAAAGGTAATGTGGCTCCGCTCCCGACCCCCCCCCCCCCAGATTTCATATAACACTGATTTTCTTATCCACTGTGGTTCCAGGAACAGAACCCCAGCGGATAAAAAGGTCCGACTGTATGTATGTGCTTTGCACGTAGAAAGTCCTGGGTTCAATTCTCCTCCTCAGCACCTACAAGGAGCTCAGGTAGAGTTGGAAAGAACACCACCTGCAGACTTGAATAGCTGCTCCCAATACTGAATATTGCATACTGATGCAATACTGAACTAGACAGATATTTGATCTGACAATGTATAAGGCAGGGAATCTTTCCCTCCACCACCTGGGTTACCACTACATGTTGTCACGCATCTTAGAGATCTCAGTGGTGGTTTTTGTTTGTTTTTAATCAAGGCAAAAAGTATTCTGTCTTGATGTGTGTGTTGTTTGTGCTTTTTTTAAGTCTTGAGTTTAAGGTTCCCATTTTCATTCACTCTGGTCTGACATTTTGTGCTTGCTTCAGATGTTTGTCAATCAGAGACAAATGGCCTCCATTGCCAACCAATTTTCTCTATTCTTGTTTGCGTTTTTTCTCTCTGCAGTCTAAAGAGAAGTTTTGTGAAACAAATGTTGAAACAACTCAAATGCCTTCTCACACCACCATTGCTATACAGCAAACTACAATGAGGTTCAGAGTTTTAACGACTACCAAAGGAGTCATAACATCCCAGCTGCCAACTAGCCTACCCACAGAAGGTAACTTTGTTATATGTCATGCTAAACCTGCTGAGGATAAATGTGTCACATGAAATTAGGACAACTGAGAAAAGTAATCTTTGACTAATTATTATGATCTAAAGTCGTGTCTTAGGCCAAGGAATACTTTTATTTTCTTCTAAATAACTTTCATTAACTCTAGCAACGTTTGCTTCAACTCATACCTTATTTTGTGCTAAAGCTGCTATCTGTATGCTAAAAACATTTCCCATGGTATTTAGGTGTTCCTCACCCCATATATGTTATATATGCTGTGCAAGGACTATATCACTCCCATGCTTTGTTTATTGCAGTCATCATATACTTAAAACATCCATCAATATGACTTAGTAAGTCAAAGGTTTTTGTTTGACAAAGTAATGGCAAGCATTTTTGCTATTGGGGTTCAGTTGTAATTTGAAAGTTGTACACTATGCTTCCCATCAGTTCATAGGATCTTTAACTGAGATCCTTTTGCCATTCCTCGATGCTTTAAAAACTCTTAAGAAATTTTAAAAAGACAGCAACAATGTTACTTTCACTTTATACTTTCTTTACCATAGCTAAAACTCCCTTGTATTTGAGAAAGTGTAGGCTTATCCAACCTTCACAATGTGGATTCTGAATGCCATGAAAAAAATATCTCCTGTGGGCAAAAGAAGCCTATATACCCCTCCATGGGAAATCACCACTGTGTTTGATCAACACACATACAGGTGTATGTTACAGCAGGTGTATGTTTGATACAGGTATATGTTACTGTAAAGCTCTGTATATCTTGTATATTTTATATCTGTAGCCTTACAGCTGTGTTTTGAGAAACCTTGATTTCCCCAATAAGATCAGAAATGGTAGACAAGCTTCGCAGGAAAAGGAAGCTGCCCGCTATGACTGATCATCCCTTACAATGTGCACCTGGGAGTTGGGCTGTGGGATGCACTCTTAGTTCACATGAAACAAGAGGAAAGTCTATCTGCACTTGGACTGAAAGTTCTCCAAGGATCACTTCTGGCCACATTTGGGATCTAATACGACAGATAAAACATAACAGAGAGGGAACTACAAACTTATTGAGTGAGCAAAAATTATTGGGGGAATCTATGATGATCTGACAAAAAAGTGAGACCTTTGTTGCAGAAATAGTATAAAGAGCATGCCAATTTCACCTCCAGGGGAAGAGGCTTCCATAATGCAAGCCTCACAGAGAAGGCTTCTCATGAGCCAATGCCCACTGAACGTCTGATAGTTGTGGAACCTGCAAACGTTCTTACGTGGAGGGCAGATTTGCATGAGGAAATGCGGGTCTTCTGGTACCCTGGTCCTAAGTCATTAAGGGCTTTATAGGCAATGATGAGCACTCTGAATTTTGCTGGGACCAAACTGACATCCAATGCAGCCAGAATAACAGAGGCTTAGCGAGTCTCATCCCTATCAAAATCCGCACAGCTGCATTCTGTACCAGCTGAACATGCTCCTGAATTTTGTGGATGCTGAATAGAGCAGGGGTTCTCAACGAGTGGTACTAGTACCACCAGTGGTACTTTGCCTGACTGCTGGTGGTACTCAGACTGCTGGAACCCTGCTCTGATGCGGTGCTTTTGGCAGTGCTTTTTCACTCCCTTGAGGCTCCTGTCTTTGGCCAAACCTCTCAGGAACGCTGAGAAGGGCCCTCGCACCCGCCCAGAGCCTCCTACCTGCATTTTCTGGCCTGTGAAAACCCAAAAATAACTGGTGATGATGTCATTGCCAGTCACTTCCTGTGGTATGCAGCAGGAGAGTGGTGCCGGAGGTGGTACTCGGCTGGGAAGGGGTTGAGAACCCCTGGAATAGAGTATTAATGCTACATTAATGGAACAGAAAGGATGTTATGCTAGTCTGCGGTGAGATGTTAGATATTTATGCTGTGGTCAGTATTTATAAAGGGCTTTTATCAATAGCATTTCAAGCAACCAAAAGACACAAAAGGTTAAGCTTTACAATCCCCTGAAGATATTACTAGGTGGAAGTCTCCTACTGTAAAGGCCTATCTTACAACGCAACGACATTGAAAGGAAGGTTTAAGAACTGTCCGTGTAAGCTTTTGAGCTTCAATTCTCAGTGCACCCGTGCTATCGGTGCCACTAACCCCTGCCTACTCAAATTGACACAGAATAACAAAAATCAGGAAGCACCGAGAGAATTTAAACATTGGTCTGTTGTGTATGGGGAAAAATGAAGGGATGGAAGCTACTATTTGGCACCGCAGCACAAGCAAACACCTGAGGATCTCAAGTGATCACACAAATGCCCTATAAATATACATTAAAAATGAAGATCACCTGTGGGAAAGTTAATGGTAGTTTTACCTTCTGTAGGGCAGATTCTGATGATGAGCCCTGACATTGGTTTTTCCACAAAATGTGCCAAATTTTCACATTTGCTCTCAAAGAAATATACCTTTGGGGGGGGGGTGTTGTTTTCTGATAACTGTTTTTATTGTCCCCTTTCTGCTGCTTCTCTGGTGCCAGTTTCGTTTTCCTCCCTGCATGATCCCAGCCAAATATTTAACACAGAATGTGCATTATGATGTTGTGCAGCATCACATCCTGTTCCAGGCATGGTGGCAGACTGGGCCAATCAGCGATCCAAATTAGAGCCCAAGGTAGCCAGTCAGGACTTCAGATAGCTCCACGGGGCATCCAAGGAATACAGCCTGATGTTATTATCTGAAGGGCTCAGATGTTGCTCCAGTAAGGATCTGGAGCTCACTGAAGATCATTCTGTCTATATCAACTCTTAGGGAGGTTGGAAAAGCTCCTTCCCTCCAAGGAGCCTTTAGTCTTAAAGAGCTCTCACCCCACTTTATAAGTGCTGGCTTCAAGTGCAGTGGGGATGTTGGTTCCTGTTCCAGACTCTCGAAATCTGAGGCGCAGAGCAATGTCATTTGGCCAGAATGGGTTGGTGGATCTGGCTCTTGGGGTTCCTCTCATACAGGGGGTTCAGGTGGGCTGATGCAGATACTGGGCCTGCTCTAAGAGAATTCTTCCTCAATTTGTCTTCTCCCCTGAGTGTTCCACCACATCCTCAGATTGAGGGGGGGTTGGTTCTAGGGTCGTGACACATAGTTGCTGAGAGCAATTGAACTGATACTGCCCTTACTCAGGAGGAAAATGGACAAACCCCTACATTGCTGATGCAGTTGGGCAATTCTCCCTGGCTTCCAACACTGGCATAGCTCACTCTGACAGCATAGCAAAGCAAGATAGAGAGTGTCACCCTGTTGCCTCAGCAATGTCGAGGCTCATTCAACAATGCTTATGCAGCTGTATTCTGAGGACAGGCAGATGGAGTGCCCTCTTGTTGGCAAAACAAGGATGTGTTCTCTTCAGCTTAAGGGGCAAACGCTTTCACCATTCACATGCCCCCCAAACGATCAAAATTCCCACTTCAGCACTTCAGCAGTAAGATCTGACCTTAACTTCCATAGTTTCTCTATGGAATCCTGGGAATTGTAGTTTTATAAGGATGGAATGAGTTTGTTTAGTGCTTCACAGGCTACAGTTCCCAAAATTCTTTGAAAGCAGAACCAGGACTTCCAAACCACTTTAAAATTACCCTTATATCTGTACTATAGAAATATCCCAAACGTATTGAAGCATATCCCATTATGGTTATGGACCAAGTCCGATAGGCAAACTAGAAATCATGAAATCACTATATCAGATCCTCACATAACTTTCTCTAATAGCTTTGACTTTCTTTTTCTAGATGATACCAAGATAGCTCTACACCTAAAAGGTAATGGAGGTAAGAGCGGCTCTTCTTCATGTTCTAACTTAACAACATTTCGTAGATCTTCAACAATCTCATCAATCTGTTTCAGAGCGTAGAAATCGCTTGTAACAGGTCCTCTGGGGACTTCATTTATTCACTCATCTATGTCACAGTACTATTTCGGGCATTTGGAGAGATTACTGCTACAACATATGTTCAGATGTATCTATAGAACTCCTTATCACAGGTAGCCAAGCATCTTAAGCTCTGTGCAGACGTTATTTACGTGTACAATGAATCCATGGTAGGGCAGGGAGACCCCGAAAAGCCCCAGTTCTGCAGCAATATGCTCTTGAAGCCCTGCCCCCCATCCCACCTATGCAGCGTTTGTCTAAAATGATAAACTCCAATAAGCAAGAGGAACGTTTCTCCCTGCATTCAGTGTTTGCCAATGAAGTTTAACACTGAACTCGTGGGGCAGGGAGGTGAAGCTTCCAGAATGTGTCAGAGCAGGGGTTGGTCTCGCTGGCATGCTCTCCCCTCTCCTTCCTTCACTTGTTTGTTATAACAAGTAACATCTGCACAGGGCTTCTGAGATTAGTTAATTAATTGCAAGATTAATTTTGAGATAGAATTTATATGCTGCCTTTTCCTAAATAGGAAGCTGTTCGTTACTATCAATATGCTACTTTTTTAAATTACAAAGATACCGCAAGGAATGATTAAAAAAAAGAAAGCAATAGAAGTCAGTCCTGGCCATCATGACTTTGTAGTTAGCAGTGATGTAGGCTTGAGTCTATTGACTCGGACTCGAGTCGGACTCAAGTCGCGTCAATGACTCGACTCGGACTTGACTTGGCGATTGTAAAAGACTCAAAGACTCGACTCAAGACTTGGAGCCTTTTACAAGTTGAATTTTATTCAGATTTAAACCCATTTTCCCCATTAAACAGATAGGGACTCGCAACCAATGACTCGGGACTTGGGGACAAAGACTTGAGACTTGACTTGAGACTTAGACCCAGAGTCTTGAGATTTTGACTCAAGACTTGGAGTCAGAGACTTGATCCACATCCCTGGTAGTTAGGCCCTCCAGTCTTGGCCTATATTCTCCACTGAGGGACTATTAAGGACCTCAGTCTCCAGTTCCCTCAGCATATCATCTTTAGTCCCTGTCAGTTCAGTTGAGCACTCCTTGTTAAGAGCCTTCAGCTCACCTGCACAGCTTTTGTCACTGCATTTCGTATTTTTGCAATGAAAGTACTCAGAGTTTCATTACAGAACTACAACAAATAATAGTGAAGTAAATGTTCCTCTTTTTTCAATGTGATTTGGAGCTGAACCACAGTTCTCTGAGAACTTTGTCATGCATATGTTATACCCCTAAAGTGAAGAGTTCACAGTATGTGCTTATTCAACTACAGGGGCTATTACAGTCCCAATTCTCATCTAACTATTAAGGTGTGTAGCAAATAACTTTTTGCACATCTCAACAACTTTACCTTCTAGTAGCCATCTGGATAGGGTGATCGAGCAGCACAACAGAGCTCCAGTCCTGGGGCTGTGGAGGGAATTGAGGGTAGTATAATCATGTCAGTCAGCCAACAACACACTTGCTCAACAGTCAGCCAATCACACACACAGGTGGTTTAGCACTGGTGGTTTAGCATCACACTCACGGGTGGTTTAGCACTGTGTGATTTGAGATACATTGTAGGAGTTACAGCCCAATCCTATGCTGCCGCTGCATCATCGGAACTCGCATTCTGGCAGGGCAGTGCACTTTATGGCCATCACAAAACATGACGCACCATAGAGCTCATCCTGGCCAGTGCCACAAATGGTGTGTGCCATTGGTCAGGTGACAGCGGCCTCCATAGGAGCCCTGACACTGGAATTTTGAGGCAGGTGGTGGGAAGAACAGGGTGGGGGTGGGTGGAACAGGGCAGGGGCTGGGGAGGGAATGGGGGGGTGTCGAGGCCGGGAAGGGAGCCGTTATTGATCGCAGCAGCTCCACTAATCCTATCCCCCTTCCTGGCCTCGATCCACCTATCCAGGACCTCTCGGACTTGCACCAGGAAAATAGCTGGTGTAGGTCTCAGTAGACCCATCGGGGCAGCAGATTACCCTGAGGCAAGGGAACAAATGTTCCCTTACCTTGAGGAGACCTCTGTGAGGTTGCTGCTTTCCAGTGCTGGAAGAGAGTATTCCACATGCAATGTACTGTAGTAGAAAACAATGTCATACATTTCTTCAAAAACAAAAAACACAGCAACAGACCTCTTCCAGTTTAGGAAGCCTATAATTAACTTCATTCCCAAACACTTGGGAGATGAAATCACTGCAAAAAGCAAACTATTTATTTAAGTATGACAGTTATTAGTTGCTTTTCTACATAAGTCCCCAAAGTGGCATACATAAACTCAGTAAAATTAAACAATTATCATACTAAAAGCGTAGACATAAAAAAGAAGGCAAGCAGTAACAAAGTAATTAAACATCATTAAAAGCCTTGAAACAGAAAAATAGCAAACCGTAAAACAGCACCATTCCGTCAACCCAAAGTCTAGTCAAAAAAGAATGTTTTGACCCTGACAGATGTTGCTGTCTCTCAAGTCACGAGTGAAAGTGTTACATGGATCTACATGAAGAGGTTGTTCCAACGAAAATGTACTACCTGGAATTAGGTACAATGGAAAAGTATCTATATGGGATCTCATTTACAATTCTGCGGATTGCCAGAGTTTCTGATGCTGCTTGAAGCATTTGGCGAAAAGGGTTGCTGCAGAACTGCACATTATGCCACATTGAGACACGACTGTGGCTGTGTGATTACTGGCCTCTCAATTATTATAGTCATGGAACTGAGCTTAGAACTCCTTAATTTTTTTTAATAAATATATTTGACCTATATTTGGTTGATTGCCTTGAGCCGCAATCTTATACCCATGTACCTGGGAGTGGGTCCCATTGAACTAGATTAAACTTACTTCTGTGTAGTCATGCCTAAGATTGGGCCGTTTGCCACCTGACGTTTCTTTAAGCATCTGTAGGTGGGCTTCAGCATTAAAGCCTCTTGATCTCAAACGCCAAATTCATATAACCTGATTATACTTTGCTCAGATTGGGGTTTTTTTCTACATGAAACAAAAACAGAAAAGGGAACTGCCTTCAGAGTGGCACAGAGGCAAAGTCACCAACAGGATTTCTCATCCAAATGCTAACCACCAGCTTTTAACCTGCAAAATTTGCTCATGACGAATCTTCAATTATACACTGAGCTTTATTGTAGATTAGACTGATAAAACCTCTCCAGCCATCCGCTTTTCTCACTGTGCTTTGTCAGCCATTCAGACAGAGCAGACAATCCCAAGGCAGTCAAATAAAGAGTCATCAGCTGTTCCAAAACAGATCCTCTATTAAACTCTTATCGAAGTCGAGAAGTAAGTTATATCTGATCAATGAAGCTCTGCCTTTAGTGTGCTCCTTGGGGGCCCAGCAGTCAATATCTGATTAGAAACGGCCAAAGAATTTCGAAGAATTCTTCCATTCCTTTCGTGCTGGAACATTTAAGGCCATAATTTATCACACAGTCACTTAATTATATTTTTAATCATATTGCCGGTTGAGGTCAAACTGTTCTGACCTTTTATTTTTATAGGGAAATCTTCTGTAATTAAAGGCATTCAACACCCAGGGTAGTGTTGAACGGTCTCTCGCTGCAAATTCCACTCTGCTTTTATCTACTTCGTCTTGCACTGTCACTTCTGGTTTGTCCAGATGTGCAATGTCTTTTGAAGTGCAGACTGCTTCCCTAGATGTCCTACCTCAGCATTTCTGCTATTGTAATGTGGAATGATGGAAGCAACCAAGTTTTGCCTGGCAGTTTAACACGTACCTTGAGAAAATTGAAATCCTTGGTCCTTTCAGCTCTACCTCTCCACTGTCATTACTTCTTACTTTTTTTAAAAAAAGTTAATTTTAAAAATTCACTTTAAGACTTTGGCCAAAACCTATCATTGCAATCAAATCTGACTGTGCGGTCAGAACAACAACTACACAGTGGCGTCGCTCTAGGTGGGGCAGAACGCTAAGTTCCGCCCTGCTCTGAACCTTCCGTTACTCTCCAGCACGAGACACCTCGCCCCCTCGTCATCGGAGCCATTCAGTAGAGCAAAGGCAACGCGCAGGAAACTCCCTGCGCATTGTCTTCGCTCTAACAAATGAATCTGACGACAAGGGGGAGGGGCGCCTCGTGCTGGAGAGGAACGGCGGGTTCAGAGTGACGCCACTGCAACTACACTATGAAGGAAAACATCTTGAGAAATGGAGGGTTCTATGAGTTTCTATCATAGAATAACATTGTAAAAGTCCCAATTTGAAAAATAGGCCTGCCTATGTAAACCGCCTTGAGTCTATGAGAAAGGCGGTATATAAATACTGTAAAAAAAAATATTGGCAAAACCAAAACGTTCACATGCACATCTGAACCAAGAAGACAATTAAGACACAAGGAAAAGCAGGGGAAAAAAACAGAATGATACTTGGCATTCTGATGAGTATATAGCGTAAGATATATATAGTGTATATAGGTTGCCATTATCACCACCCTTGCCAGGTGCAGCAGTAAATGTTGCACAAGTATCACAAGTTACAAAGCAACGCCTTGGAAACTTGTTCACTTTCAACCATTTTCTAGCTCCAGACCTGTCCACAGGCTGGTAATTGTGTCCTAAAATAAATATATGACAATATTTGTGCCATAAAATTGCTTTGTTTATTCTCAATTGTTTTCCCTGCCTGTATGGTAATGGTTCAGTCCTTTTTCATTATACAGTTTGTGCCATGCTATTTGTTTCCAGAAATGATGAGCTGAGTGTTTAAGACCTTCTCTGTCTCTTAACAAAGGGCTTGTTTAAATTCTCTACCAGAAGAGAAAGTGCTGAAGTCATTCATCCTGGGAAAACAGCCTCCCAGATTAATAATCTTTACTTTGAGGAAATTTAATCTAGTCACACTGATAAATTGCTTTCACTTCAGCTTGTTTCATGGGGTTTTGGAGTATGCTCAAAAGAGCAGTGCTGTAAAATGTCTGGATTTTCTCCAGATTTCTCGCATCTTCCTTCTTCTCCAAGCACCATTTTTTTTACTGCAAATATCACTGCAGAAAATGTGCAGAATAATGTATAAATTTTGCAAAAGAGATGGTTCAAATCACTACAGTTTGTTCTTTTAAGTAATGGGCTGCTACTTCCTTTCCTCACAGATACTAGATGCCAACCACTTATTTTTCTCTGAAAAGTGATATAAATGGAGAGCCAAACGGTGTATTGTCTAGACCAGGAGTGTCAAACATAAGATATGTTTGACACATATCTGGATATGGCCCGCGGAAGCTGTTTATCCAGCCCCCACAATCGGGCTCTCCCAGCGCTGCACTTTCAGTAGCGCCACTTCTGCTGAGGTTCTGGGAGGAAGAGAGAGAAGGAGGCCTCAGAAGGCAAGCAATGCTATGGGGGAGGGGGCTGTCCAAGAAGGGTGAGAGAGGGAGATGCTGCCAAGGCGCTGGGAGAGCTCAGTTATCACACGGACCACCCTTTCAGCAGCGCCACTTCTGCCATGGCATCATTTCTCAGGGCAACTCTCAGTTGCTGAGCTGCAAAGTGATGCCTCTACAGAAGTGGCGCAGCTAAAAGGACAGCCCAAATGTTAATTGGGCTGTCCCAGTGTGATAATCGGGCTTTCCTATATCTTGAAAATATGATCAAGATTTGCATCTTTTCTGTCATTTGAAGCTAATGAGTTCCTACGTGAGAACAAAGTGCTTATTTCTGGCCATTACCTGCATAATGACATCACTTTCTACTTAATGATGTCACTTCCGGTTCCCAGCAGTCGCTATGAATGCTATTCGGCCTGCTGTATGAGATGAGTTTGGCACCCCTGCACTAGATTCTTTGCTCTTCTTTTGCATTGAAACAAGTTCCATGGTGACAATATGCTGAACACCTACAGGAGACCTTTGTTGAAATCCAACGCTTGCACATTAAGGCCTCATAAAAATTTTCAAGAGAGGATACTGAACGATAGTGATTCACTTGCAGTCTCAACTGGAGCACTTCTACAGAGTAATAGGGGTACGGTGTAGTAAATGGGGTGCACAGCCATAATGGCTCTCTCAAGCTGTATGTCCAACAAGACCCATTTATGAGTTATTCTGTTGTGCGTTTTTTGTCACCCAGAGATTGGTACCCTTCCTCTGCCTCTTTAAGCCAATGGCAATGTTTCTAGCGATAACATAGAATCATTTTGATCTTTGTTTATAAAACTCCTGTAGCATTTTGCAGATCTGTTGCTGCACCAGAGATTCTGCTTCATCTCTAAAACGTTGCCCTAATCAAAACACAGTCTATTGCATTCTTCACCTCGTTTTTGGAAAGAATTCAAAATAAATTATTTATCTTCCTCCTCCACCACCTGCATATGCCATTAAAAAAATCATGGTTGTGATCATCTGAAGTTGAATTACATTGAATCCAACCATTGGCCCACCTAGCAAGTATTGACTACTCCGTCTGGCAATAAGTCTATACAGTGCTTGATCGGCACCCAACAAGAAAAGACGACAGTAGATCTGTGACTGGATCTCCTGAGGTTTTTTTTTAAAAAAATAAAGTTGAAAGCAACCAAGACATAAATCAGATTGTGATTGTGGCAATGGGATCTCTGTGTAGTCATTTCCTGATCTAAATTACACCCTGCCGGCACCTCCTATTTGCGCCACATGGGAAGCATACAGGTACAGAGGGAATTTCAATAGGGGATAATTAGATCTGGAAAATTGCACGGAAAGGGTGAAAAAGTGCTGTAGCCATGATGAGATTCCCCTTGGTTCCCCATGACTCCTTTTAACTCAAAAAGTGCAGGAGAGCCAGTCGTGGTTTTGTTGGGTTCTCAGGCAAAGTCTTCCCTTACTTCATAATATCCTTTACGTTGGACGTGTGGAGGACTGAACCTGGAACCTTTTCCAGCTTTTCCTTATATGCACTTTGAAGACAGTGGACCTAATAGCTGACCTGTTATGGTCACCTTGGATACAAATGAAAAGCATTGGGCTGGTTAGGAATGAAGGGGTCATGGAGCCAGGCAGCCTCCTAACAGGTTTAGAGCGCAATCCACTATAAAGATCCGTGGGTGGCCCTAGGGCCACCCGCTGGATCCTATCCCCATTCTGGGCTGATCATGATCGACCCAGAGATCTCCTCAGGGGAAATTTGTCCCCTTCCCCCGATGTAGCACGGGGAGGCCTCAATGGGCCTCCTCTGATTTCCGCCAGCTCACAAGCTGGCGTAAGTCCAAGGAGGTCATGTAATGGCTGCGCCGGCCCAGAAACAGGATGGGGATGCGACAGCCACCATCCCCGCCCCCTCCTGGGCTGGCTCGGCCAACTGCCGCCCTCCCTCGCCGCCCAGCCCGCCCCTGCTCCCGCCGGCAGGAGCCTTACCTTCCTCCGGTGATGGCTGGGTCAATCCAGCGCTGGAGTGAGGCTGCCAGCCTCCACGCCAGCAGCCCTTACTCTAAAGTAGTCGCAAATGTGCTTTACAGCACATTTGCAACACTTTTGAACGGCAGAGCGCACGCTCTGTTGTTCGAAAGTTACGGTGGATTGTGTTGTGAGTTGCACAGGCAATGGCAGATGTGCTGTGCTAAGCTTAATACATTCTTTGCACCTGCAAAAGGCTCTGAGATTCTTTTCGCCCCTTCTATTCTATCACTTCGTAAAGAAACTGTCAGGTGATATCTGCAAGCGAAAATATTTCAGAGTTGACAACCTTCACATTGTCTGCGCAAAAGGAGTGAAACCAATTTTCCTTGTACGTTCTAACCTTGAGGTTATCAATTTATAGAACTTCAGTTATGGAAATTACTTGCTAGTTACACTTCCTGACACTTAAGAAATTCACTGTTTTACACACACACAAAAAAAATATTTTTTGCATTTGGCATGCTGATCACTGTTTCAGTGTACATGGAATGCTTTCTAAGCAGGCGGGTGGAAATACTGACAAGCTGTTGTCATATATATATTGTCTAGAAGTGACAGAATTCTCATTTACAAACCTGAATGTTAAACACTGTATGAATATCAAATCAGATGGGATTAGCTTTATGGTTCTTACTTTCTAGCTAGCGGTTTTGTTGAAATATGGAATTATTTAATACGACTGTGGTCTGAATTATGAGTAGGGTGTTTATTTGTAACGCTTGCTTGTCTCTACCATGAAATGGCTTAGTTCAAGCATACTGGTGCAAAAGGAATAGCAATACTGTGAGGTCCAGACTGCAAATCTTGAACTACCAGGAAAAAAAAAACCTGATCAGGAAAGAATTTTACCACCTTTATAGTTCACAGCTTATCTGCCTCTCACAATCATGAAGCTGGGTATTACTGTTTGAGTTTATATCCAGTACTTCTGCAGGCCTAGGGAGCTTACAGCAGAAGTCAGTTCACACTTTTTACCACATGTCTGATAAAATTCTCTTCTCCTGGTCAGGATGGTTCAGCTGATAAGACACCCCAGAGTAAGACAGAAGTAGTTTTCTTCATCTGTGTGGGTCTTGGTTCTGATTTATAACTCAATTAGGCTCCGATTCCTGGCACTTCTAGGATTTCTGCACACATTACATTTTTGTAGCATCCTTCCCAGAATACATTAATTTTACCTGAGGGGCGTATTTGCCATAGGCTACAGAGCCCACCCCCACCATTTCTGTGGATTCATAAACATATCCTAGCCCATTAGTTTCCCAGTCATGTGAAGGCATAGAATAGATAAGGAAAACATTGTCTTCTTGTTAAATTCCTATTGCTTCTCCACAGGGAAGGCAGGTACCCTTTGAGGGGGGTGGAGGCAGTGTGAGTTTTAACTTCAGCCTTTGTTGTACTTTGTGTCATATTCCCAGAGACAATGATACCATCTTTCACTGGAGGCTTCTGTTTCTCCTTACACAACTCGTCATGGTTCCACAGTCAGTGAGTGATGACTCTACATGCCCAAATGAACCTGTGCACCTATGGCAACTCAATGCCACCATGCCATGATGACTGGATGCAGGGGCATCCTTTGCCCAGTCCAATCCTTACTTGAGGCAGATCAGGAACCCACAAGGAACCCAATTAGTTCCTTGGAGCCAGCTGGGAGGCATCGCAGGTAGCATTTTACACAGCGCATCTTGTTCCCCAGCATTTTGAGACTGGGCAGCAATGCAGCCCCAACCCGCCCACCCAATAGGGCATTCTGAGATTAGCAGATCGCCTTTTGGTCCAGGTAGGCCTTTTTTTTTTTGCCCACCCCAGACTGTCTTTAAGGTGGGGAATTAGCCAGGTGGCTACAGTGGCAGGTGTAGTGCAGGACAGTATTTAGGATTAGGGATCTGGTGTGCACCCTGAGGTAAGCAAGGGTTAGAGGGGGAACCAGAACCAGTCACAAGAGACTGACTGGCTCAGTGATGCAGGCTGGTGACCCCATCGGGCTTGAAGCATGATGTCTATCTCAAAGGCTGTCAGACTTTAAATAGGCAGAGCAATTTGGCTGCCTGAACCTCCTTTCCAGGCATTGGCATGGAAAAGCTGAAGTTTGAGTCAGGGTGGTAACTCTCAAGGAGAAAATGACAGGGTCCCTATCTCCTCTTATGTCAGTGCCCACACTAAAGGAGGAACAAGTCTCCTCTGGATAGGACCCACTGCATGTTGATTATTGCATGTTATTGATGAATAAATGTGGCCCAATAATAATTTTGTCTCATGCCATTTGTTACTTTCCACAAAAGTGAAGAGATTGAGTGTGATGCTGTTCTGTGCTCAGTGGTGTCTTAAAGTCTGAAATTCACTGAGTTCATAATGCAGTAAATCTAGAGACAAGCACAGGGACACAAGTCCTGATTCCTATGGTCCCCAGGCCTTCTGCATTGTCGAGTTGCAAGGGGGAAGCCCAATCTCTTGCCCCCATTCACCTTGCTAGGCACCCAACCCACATTACAGGGACCATTACACAGGGCACTTACTGGCACTCCAGGCAGGTAGGCATCACCTTTGCTTTGTAGGACTTACCGTACCGTATATTGCTGGCCAGAGGGCCTCAGCCTGACATGGCATGTTGTGTATTGCTCAGAACAGGAGAGCCTCTGTGTCTTGCACACAGAGAACAGAATTATACCCATAGTCATTAAGCAGCCCCAAGAGTCTTTATTTTTCTTATCACTTTGAGTCTTTAGAAGGATGGCTAAGAAGGACGCCAAAGAAAGAGAGAGAACTGGACTGTGAAAGCAACATCTAGAATGAAGGGTTCTACGAAAGATTAGAATGTCATTGTATTGTAAAAAAAACCCTTGGGGTTTAGAACAGCCTGCCCATGTACACCACCTTGAATTAAAGTTGGAGGAGAAATCCAATGACCAAGAAAGGCAGTATATAAATACTGTATATTATATATATATTATTATTATTATTATTATTATTATTATTAGGTGTACTAAGGCTAGTTGCCCTACCCCATAGGCACGCTGAGGATGCTACTGAGCCTCCTTTGGAACAGATCTTGCTTTGCAACTGATGCTGCCTCCTTGGGCTCTTAGTGGAACTATGGAAGCTGAGTTTCAAAGAGAATTTACACAGAAGTCATTTTTCTTTTCACCCCTCTTCTATTTTATCACAATGCCGATCATATTTTCCATGCCAGGATTTTATTTCCGTCGTAAAAAGCTGACAACCCCACTGTTAAGTTTTAACTGTCCTATTAGAAACTGTTCCAATTATCCTGAGTGTCCACAACCGGACTTGTTCTTAGCCAACTGCAACCAGATGCTAACAAACTAACTCGCTGTGCTAAACTAAATCGCAGGAGTTTTACATCACAGTCCTATGCATGCTTACTCAGAAGTAAGTCTCATTGTGTTCAGTGGGGCTTACTCCCAGGGACGTGTGCATAGGATTGCTGCCTTAGGTCATTTGGGGACAGATTGTGCTGCGATAGGACACACTTACTCTGATTTGTCCCTTTGTCCTTTGCAGATGTCTTGCAACCAGGAACGTATTGCTATAAAATTGAGCAAAATGATGGCTTTCAGCAACATTTTTATGTGGTACTTTGACTCTTTTCAGATCAAAATATTTGAGGGTCATTTAATACCCATCTGCTGCACAATAACATAGAACTTTGGAAAATCGTGCAACATGCTTCCCAGATTTTATTGACTCTTCCTCAGAAGGATTTGTGACAGCTCTTAACTTGAAGGCCACAAGACATCATGATGATGTACCGCTTTTAAATAGTATTCAATTAATGCAGGATGTCTGTAGGCGAGTGTGAATATATTAGTGGAGAAAATCAAAATCAGATTCATTATCTAGTCGATGTAAAAGCTGAGAATGCCCAAGTTCTGTTTACAGGGGAGGGTATTAACATTGTTTATTGAGCTAGAAATAGTAAAACACTGGAAATGTATTTTTATCATCATTATATGAGCGTGCAGCTCAGGACGACTGCAACTGCTCCAATTGTGCAGGTAATCGCTTATTGCATGCATGGCACTGAGACAATAAAATGAAATCTCGCCAAGCTTAATTCATGTGCTTTTCTTACAGCCTCAACAGATGAGAGTGCAGCAGAGAAGAAAGGCGGCACGCTTCACGCTGGCTTAATTGTTGGGATTTTCATCCTGGTCCTCATTATAGCAGCAGCGATCCTGGTGACAGTTTATATGTACCATCACCCAACATCAGCAGCCAGCCTCTTCTTCATTGAGGTGAGCTGCCTTTTACAAGATCGATCACAAAGGCTGCAATCCATTACCTGGTCAGAGGCTGTTCTGCTTCCTGTAAGCTGAAACTCTAGAAGTATCCTCAGAGCCCTGATAAGCATGGCCATTCATCTTTTGCTGTCCTGGTGTTATTGTTTTATTTGATTTACAATGCTTGGCCTTTAGCTGGGGAGTAAGATAACTGGGAGTGTATCTCAAGCCGGTTGAACAACGGTGAACTTGAGGATGACCTTTTTCCCCCAAACGGTCTGTTAAATGACAGGTTTGGAGAATCACGGACTTTTACAAAGAATTGCTCAGGTCAAGTAGTCTGTTGCCACCCATCATAGTCATCTTAGCAATAGCTCACCATCTAATATGACTGTGTTGTGATCTATTGGTTTAATATCAGTTTAATGCATTGCATTTATCAATAGTAGCAGAAATAATACATCTAACTCAAGGAGCCTTTATTGCATATTCAGGATTTATTTATTACACCAGCAGTGTGAATATATAACGCAGGAGACTCCCTGCATGTTGCCTTCGCCCCACTGAATGGCTCCAAAGGCGAGGGGGCGGGGCCACCTTGTGGCAGTGAATAACGGAGGTCAGGGCGATGCGGAACTTAGCATTCTGCCCCATCTCCAGCGATGCTACTGCTAACCAGGATTGACTGGAATATTAATCCATTTCAAATTTCACATCAAAAATTACCCATATGTCACGGCAAAACTTCCTGTCAAAAAAAGTAGTCAACTTGTAGCAACTCATTAAGAGCTGCGCAACTCTTCCATCACAGGCTGTGGCGATTCTGTGAGCATGTCTCCTTTAAGGGTTTGCTTGGAGGCTGTGTGACCAACAAAACATTTCTAGGGAGGTGCAAAAGAATCAGTGGACAAGTTAGGTAATATGCAAACATAAAAATGAAGTTGTATATGAATGTCTTGGGCTTAGCCCAAATGCTATCATGCTTTTTTTTCTTTTGTCATTATTCCAATGTGCCAAGTTATCACAAGGACTTGCTGTGTAAAGCTGTAGTAAACTTGCCAGTAATTTAGTGAAGGTCCTCATAATTTACATTCCTCCACAAGCAGTAAATGGCAAAAATGTTTAATGTAATAGTGATTTTCCGTGATGAACTGCTGCTTTTCTACCTTGACAAGCCTCTCAGTATGCAGAATTGTTTCAGGCACCCTTATTGTGTGTGAAACAACATGTTTCCAAAATGATCTTCTCTGCCGACATTATGAGCTTATTGTGGAACGAACCCATGGAAGAAAATGCATATAAAGAGATTATTTAGAGTCTCAGCAAACTTGCACTGAATCGGTTTACAAACAGTGCTCATAATTGCTGTAACTGAATTCATATAGTAGGTGAAATGTACTGCGTTACTGGCATACATAAAAATTGTATAGCTCCTGGTAAGGCATAAGAATATGCTTCTCAAGTTTCTTCAGAAGTCAAGGAAAAGCAGTCTTTAAATGCCAATATCTCCATATCCTTGTGCTTGCAGCTCTGTGTGAAAATCATTATACCCCAGTGAGCCCATCTGTTCAGTCATTCTATAACCAATCTTCTCCTTCATCACTTATCCCCTAATCTTTATCTCTCTGTGACATGTGCACAACAGCTCACTCCCTGTTATGAAAATCCCTGATTTTCCCCTATTTTTCTGCCCATTTTTCACCTGTTTGGGACTTTTGTGTCACTTCTGTGTTGCCCAGCATCCTGAAGGAGCTGCTGTCATATTTATTACTGTTTAGTGTTTGAGCATTTTCTTCTTCCCCAACTGACCAGTAAACTGTGAAGCCAACTGGCTCAGGTAACTCCCTCCCAGTATCCAATCCCACAGGGAATGCACGATTAACACCTACAGGGCTGCATGGTCTCCTTTGCACAATTGCCTGCATCTGACATCAGAAGTATCCAATGCTTGGGGGGGGAGGGAACTTGACCACCTTGCTACAAGTGTGGGTGCCAAGACTAAGGCCCCAATCCTACCCCCCCCCCCAAGTTATAGCATACACCCATGCCAAAGGAGGCTGTGCTGCATGCTATGGAGGGGGGCGATCAGACAGCCTGCAGAAGGTAAGTAAATATTTTTAACTTATACTTACCTCCTTGAAGGCTGCCCAGTCGCCTATGGGTCTCCACGGACATATGCCAGCCATTTTGGTGGTGTATGTCAGAGGAGAGAAAAGGGAATAAGATACAGCATGCATGACTACCACTGAACTTCTTTGAGAAAAGAGCTTTTCAAAGGAAAAGTCCAGTGTGACTTTCTCCTCCTAGATAGGACAGGGAGCTAGGAGCTAGGAGCATCTTGTTGCTAGGAGCATCAGTGTGAATGGAAAATAGAGATGTACAATATAATAAACAGACTTGACTTGGTTCAGATGAGTATAAGATGATTATACTAATTCAGAAACAAGATACAGTAATGTAAAACTGTATCAGTAATTATACATGATACAGCTGCAGGAAGCGCACACCCACATTGTGTCTCTACGATGCGCTGTCCAGTACTGTGGGGGAAGTGTGCGTGAATTGTAGGAGAGGCTACAGACATACACACACGCCACAAGCAGACTACAAAGAGGTAGACGTCTGCTCAAAGCAGCAGCAATCAACCAGCAATCTTCCTGACAAAGGAATAATATGACAATACGCTCTGGAGAAAATGGATAAGTATGAAACCAAATATGTATCCTCATGAGAACTCTGCAAAATATCAATAAAAGGGCAAAAAGAAAAAACCCACCACCTTACGCAGTAATATTCCATACGCAGGGCAACACGCATTCGGGTGGCAGATGCTATAGAAAAATTCAGTGGAGGCAAAATTCTGAAGTATCTCTCATTTTACATAACTTATAGTGTCATTTCTTCCTTGTGCAACAGCCGCTGTTTCAACTTACCATTTTTCTTTCTGTTTTGCAACACCAGAAACGGTTTTTATGCAAGAGTTGTGTTCAGCTTTGCTGAAAATGTGGAGTCAGTTTGATTTGCTGTTGAATTCATAGCTGTTGCTGTAGGATTCATAGTATCAGCCCTAGAAAGTGCTCAGTCATTTAGAGCCCAAGCCTATGCATGTCTACTCAGTAGTAAGTCTTATTATAGTCAATGGGGCTTACTCCCAGGTAAGTGTGGATAGGATTGCAGCCCATCCAACTCTCGGTCAATAGAAGATGTCACGAACCAGAGTGTTCAGAATACTTCCATGAAATTATACAGATAACTTCTACCAATTATAGCCAAGTCACTCACTGTAGGATTCATGATTCATGCTGCTCTCAAACCTCAGCCGGCCCATCTTGTTCCCCATTTTTGTTTTGTTTAAATAAAGATGGCTCCATTATTTTCTGATATAGACATACTATGTTTTATATAGAACTTTATACCAAAAGAAAATCGGTTTAGCGATTTGCATAGTCCTACCTTTCTCGTTTTGCATCTCTTTTGAATCTGACCTTTCTCGTTTTGCATCTCTTTTGAATCTGACCTTTCTCGTTTTGCATCTTGTTTAGCGTCGTCCAAGCAGGTGGCCGGCGATGAAATTCCGGAGAGGCTCTGGACACCCTGCGTATGCTGAAGTGGAACCAGTTGGCGAGAAGGAAGGCTTCATTGTATCAGAGCAGTGCTAGGATTTCTAACGCAGATCACCAGGACTGGCCTACAGGTGTGAGACCCCTAACGCTTCCTCAGTAAAGAAAAACAAAACCGAAGTTGCTGTAACCTGAGAGAGACAGACAGGATTTCTGAACAACCTTTCTCCAAGGAAAATGAAATATACGGGACATCTGATTACCCTTTCATAGAGATTTTTTCAGAGAGCAAATTGACATAGTAGAGTATTTTAGTCACACATGACTACAGACTGGGAGTGATGGACATAACTGCTCTGCTAGAGGAGAGGCAGTCATGTATACGAAGCTTTAGTTCAGAACAGTGCTTCCCTATTTGGTCCAGCACTCTGGAGCTTTGTTTTATTTTTACACTGTTGTGGGTCCCCTTTTCTGCCAGAGGCATTGCGCATCATTGACACGGCTGCTGGTGAGATCAGTCTGGTGCAGATAACATAGCCAAGCCATTCTCGATACTTTCATGAGTAATACCGTTTTTTATTTTTCCATTTCATAAATATGATAAATATCTGAAAAGAGCAGTGTTTCTTCTATTCTGTAGGCTTATATCCCTTGAACTGTGACTTTTTTCTATCACAATTATAGCTGACAAAGCACTAGAGAGGGTTGTTTTTTTAATAAAAAAGCGAGGTTTTCACTATGGTGAAATTGGGCTATCCAACTGAAGTATATAGTGAAATTGGACTAATATTCAGTTTCAATATTCACAGAAGTGTGACTAAGGCCACAGTCCTATGCACGCTCACTTGAGAGAGTAAAGCTGCAATCCTGTACCCGCTTACATGGGAGTAAGTTCCATTGAACCCAGTGGAGTTTACTTCTGAATGTCTGTGGATAGGATCTGGCTGCTAGTTTTAGAGATATTGCTTACACTCCTAAACAGTGGGTTGAAGCAGAAGTGATAGATGCTTCTGGCTGATGCAAGAGGAAAACATGGAACATGGGCAAAGGGATGAGTAAATGTCCCATTTATATGTCTTGTCATTCTAACACAAATTGCTTAAGAACAGCCACATTGGTTCCAATGCATCCCTCTCCAAGGTAAAGATTAAATGTGTTGCAAATCCCTGCAAATTCATATAGTAATATTGTTTAATGCACATAGTAGCTGCATAAATATATATATAAATATATATATATATAAATATATTTTTTTTATAGCTAACACAAGGCAGGCTCTTGTGACTGTTAAAGAGTGCATTTTTGCCATCCGGACGATGGAAATAGATTGCATCGGTGCATATTTCCACTGAGTTGTAAAATAATCCTTAATATTAAAATAAATTTTTATGTTACATAGGGAAAGTGGTTCATTTGACTGCAGTGCTATAATTCCGCCTGACGGTTGGAGCCACGGTTTCTGTTACCAAAACCCTTTCCTTCCCTGACTAGGGAAAGACAATATTTTTTAAAAACTCCCAGTGAAATATTCCTTTGGATGGAAAGGGGTAAATATACACTGAGCTACTAAAACGTCTATTCCGATTTTGTATGGACATTTCATTGTGAACTTTGCCGTTCATATTTTTCATATACCATATGAGCAGAGACACTTGAATCATGATAAGGTAAAATCTGCAGTTTCAGGGTTCAAGTTGTTTAGATAGCTTTTCAGGTACCACCTTTATAACATAGTTACTTACATTTTCATGTCAATACTTGTATGGTTCTAGTTTTTTTAAAAAGGAAAAAAAACATGATTTTTACTTGTTATTTCCTTCAGTAAATAATACAATACTGTACTTTTTGTATTCATTGTTTGTTCCGTTTAATCCATTTTGCTGTGTGCTTACAAGTCATCAAACATGAGCTTACAAATATCTAAGATCAGTAGTATTACTCTGAAATTGTTAAAAAAAAAACCTGGATTATTTGGAAACCTACAGATATTTCTCAGTTATCCTTTCCTATTTAGGTAGACTTTACAATTTTCTAACAATGCAGAACCCAATGTCTTCTATGAGAGAGGACCTTTCTGAGTGCAGCTGTATTGCATCGTGTAACCAACTATTTCTCTCTCATAGAAGTGAATGGAAAGTTCCTTCATAATTAGGATCCATGAGATTGTGACCCCTGACTGTCATTGGAAAAAGGTTCCAGCAGGTAGACAATAAAAGCAAGGGGGATATGTGCTACTTACACCCCAATCCTATTCCCCACTATTTCCCGCCATGCAGCCACACTGACGGAGCACGTGCTATGATGGGGAGGGCAGGCTATCAGACGGCCAGCAAGAGGTAAGTAAAAATCTTTTTTAATTACCTCCCGGTAGGCCGCTTGACCACCAATAGTCTCCTCGGACCCATGCCAGCTATTTTGCTGGCGTATGTCCAAGTAGAGGAAGGGGGCAGGCAGAGACGTCACTAGGGCGCGCACTGCCCCAGGGCCGGGCACGCGCATCACCCTAGTGACCCCTCCCCCCGGACACCCCCCTTTAATAACATTTGGCGCGGCCGCAGGGCACGCCGCGATTTGGAGGGGCGCCCGACGGGCTGCCACTCCGGGTGCCCGGGAGCCCCCTCAATCGTTGCAGCCGGCTCAGGAACAGTCTGCCCATGCGCAAAAGAACGTTATAAATAACGTTCGCGCAGTGGGCCTTCCTCAGAAGGCCCCGGGCAGCTGGCCAGGGAAGACGTCCCCGAGTCGGCTCTCCCGACCGGCGTCGCTGTAGCCTGGCGAGGCGGGAGACCCCGAGGCCCCCCGCACTCCTCGCCAGGCTACAGCAATGCCTCTGGGGGCAGGACAGGTTGAAAAACTGGGGATAGGATCTAGCATGTGCCATTGCTTCCAAGATCAACCTCGCCCCCGGCCCTTCAGTTCCCCTTCTAATACATTGTAGTGGTGCAGATCCCCACTTCTACTCCTTACATAAGGCCAGAACATAAGGAGAGCCCTGCTGGATCAGACTATTGACCTTTCTAGCCCAGTATCCTGTTTTCCTAGTGGTCAACTACATGCCTCTGGCAAGCCCACAAGAAAGAGATGAACAATTCGTATTCAGAGGTCTACCACCTCTGAACTTGGAGACAGCAGATAACCGTCATGACTGCCACCCTCTGATAGACATGTTCTCAATGAAATACCACAAGAGGACATGCATTTTGATAGTCCTGTCCACTTTTTCCATAAATGCTTCTCAGACTAACTTGAAAAGTGCAGTTAAAAATGTAGGACAACTTGTAAAGAGACTTGTATCTTGAAATGTTACTCCATGTAAACACACAAGGAGGTAGCCATTAATATGCCTAGACAGGGACAACAACCCTGACAGGGAAGGAAAGGATGATAGAAGTGTAAATTACACTTGGTCTCTGCTGGCTCCTGATGTACTACGTTTACATACACGACTCATGCTCAGTGGCATTTGTACCACTGAGTTTCAGAGGCGTCGCTACGGGGGGGGGGCGGTACTGTAAGTTCCACACTGCTCTACTCTGCATTACAAGGTGGCCCCGCCCCCTTGCCTTCGGAGCCATTCAGAGTGGAGAAGGCAACGCTCCTTCGTTGTCTCCTGCGCGGGTCTCCTTCACTGCTCTGAATGGCTCCGATGGCAAGGGGCTGGGTCACCTCATAACGTAGAGTATGGTGCGGAATGTATAGTACACACACACACACACACACACACACACACACACACACAAACACACACACACACACCCCGTAGCGATGCCTCTGCTGAGTTTGACTCCATGGGAGACAAGTACTTGGAAGGACTAACCAAAAGCCAGAGAAATAGGGCAGATATTGCTTTTGCTTCTTGAATAGATAGAGCTGCCTCCTGCTGAGTTGTACCAGTGGTCTATCTAGCGCTGTACTGTCTATATTGAATAGCAGTGGCTCTCCAGGGTTTCAGATAGGACTCTATTGAAGCCCGATCTGGAGATGCCACAGTTTGAACCTGAAATCTTCTCTATTTGATGACTGGGCCCAACCACTCTGCTCTGGCCCCTTCCCTTTCTTTACTAGGTCACCCTGGTATGGACTGGCACTGTCGTTTCCTGACCAATAATGTACTAGCAAGAGAGTTCCTCACCACTACTATCCCTTCCCAAGTCATCTAGTTTAGTTACTTTGATATGAGAGAACTAAAGTTCCATCGTTGGGGAGATGTAGTCTCAGTACTGGTGTCAGGTTGCTGGGACCACTGGGGCAAAGCCCTGCACTGAGCCCTTCGTGTTGCCTCTGCCCACCTCCTGATGGTGCGTTGGATGCCACCAATGTTCAGGGCTTGGCCTGGCTTAGGTGGGCCATCTGATGGCTGGATTCTCAGCCAGTGGCATACCTGGCTGACCTGTGACATCATCACCCCTGGACAGTATGTCACTGAATGAGAATCAACAGAGGTGTCAAAGATATACTTGGCAAGCGTTCAATAGTTATAAGATAAGTCAATGATGTAATGTTGAGTGTGAACTCAGGGAACTTACCATACTGAGGAATACAGTAAAATAATGTTTTAAATAATGTAAAATGTATATATAGGTGCATACTATTCTCAAGGATATAAATTGGCCCTATTCCGAAATATTGAATGAACAAGGGACATAAAGGGAAAGACATTCCCTCATCAGCACTAGAATCTATGGCAGCCTCATTATGGCCCTGGAAACTTGGCATAACTCTTGCGCATCATGCTGCAACTGAAAGATGTGTCAAATGATGTCATCCTTGTGCTGACATCGTATTTGCCTTCTGATGTTTGCCAACACCATAGAGTTTGTATAGTGGCTGAAAGCATTCTTATTTTGCCTCTGAAAATCTTTTATTATCACAGACTGGTATTCAGATACCACTTATAAACACGATACATGGTCATTCTTCATGAAAACAAATACCAGAAGGCAAATTATAAATAACAAAGACAAATGGAACTAATATACGAATTACTGAATGTTCACTTGTCATTATTTTGAAGCATGAATGAATGCACTAGATATTCTGTCCATTTGTTCCAAGCATGATACTTGTCCCGCTTAAAATTCATCTCACTCCAGAGCCCCATTTTGACCAACACAGAGCAGTTATAATCCTTCCCAACAGATGCTTTTCACAACAGGGCTGTTAATTCATCTGGTTTAAGGGCCTTTGGCAGTAAGAAACAGTCACATGAGCCCAGGCGGAACATTTTGGACAAAATCCACAGGGAGGGTCTCTTAAGCTCTTGGGCAGCTTCTATTCATTTCAATGGAATATGCACAGGAGAACTTCCAGTGGATTGTGTCCTTAGTTTAAGAAACCAAATACTGTATAACCCATTTATAATGCCATACGTTACTGCCATAAATTGTGAAATGGCTATATACAGTAATTTCAACTCAGAAAATGGGGAGTGGGGAAGGCACAATATTTACTTCAAATTCAACTGCTTTCAAAAAATGTAATTTGATTTATACAGCAGTTTTAAAAGATATGAAATTTCCGACTATTATTTAAAACTTTGCCTATCTGCAGAAAGTGGATGGTGGGCTTTAGTGAAATAGCTGGCATGCAAATAATTGGACTAAATGCATTTATCCCATTGTGTTACAGAGAATACACTGAGATGAGTTTCTAGATTGATATCCTCTAGCCAATAGGTATATTCCTCTAAGTGTCGAGTACGGACCTCTATAAGGAAATATATTCCTTGAAGAATGTACTTAGAATATCATCAGTGTCTGCTTTGATATACTCTGTAGTAAATTCTGCTTCTCTCTGTGAAGCAGGAATGTAATGAAGTTATCTGTGGCTATCTTGTAACTCCATATGGTTTTCTATATTTTTAATTAAACTGGATGGATTAAAATGATACAAATATGATTCTTTACTCCAAAGACTGTGGTTAAATATCTACATTGGCAAAGAATCCTATTGTTATCATTTGCAACATGCATTTTGACTGGAGAGCCACCTCACTTCCAGAGAAAAGATAAGAAATCCAGGCTTATTGCTTCAAGTGCATTCTCCCTGCTCATCAGTTCATTTACAGGTACAGGGCAGAAGAGTCTGGCGTAGTGGGGAAAGCTGCTGCCTTCAAAGCCCGAAGACCAGTGAACTTGATAAGTTCGAAACACGATGCCGGCAAAAAGCTGTGAAAGCCTCCAGGAGGAGTGATAAGAGCTTCCAGCTGCGTCGGTCAAGCGTGGGAGGCGCCAGCCAGCATAATGTCAGACTGTAAAAAGGATACCACCTGGAAAGTAGCCATTCATGAAAGATTGGACATTTATATATTGTAAAACCCCCAAGGGGGGTTAGGACAGCCTGCCCATGTACACCGCCTTGGATTAAAGTCGGAGGAGAAATCCAATGACCAAGAAAGGCGGTATATAAATACTGTATATTATTATATTATTATTATTATTATTATTATTATTAGGAGCCTTCCACACAGAACTACTGTCCTATACTGAATCCTACTGCACAGGGACAAAAAGGTTGGGTTCAAAGATCTGTCTTCTGTGCATGTAGGCCAGTGGTAGGCTGCTGCACAGGTAAAACATACAACCCATATGAATGGGCTCTGGATTCACCAATACACATTATGCTCTTCAATGCAACACCAGCAATCCCACACAGGATAAACAAACATGCATTACTCCATTGAACTATTATTTTTAACTGTATTCAACAGTAACACATACATGCACAACAGATTTTTATCAAAGAACAAATGCCATTTGTCCCTATAGTCTCCAAAGACGCTATCCCTAAAGAATTACAAACCGAACAGCCTTTCATACCATGTTCCATAGGCTGTGGCCATTCAAAGCCATCTTGTGTCTTAGATAACAACTTGCACATAAGTATTACCGTAGGGCAGCAAACTTAATTAATCTCTGCAAATGCAACCTCGGATTTACCATCAGAGGTTGGTGAACGAGAGGTTTCATAGGGTAAGAAGATGCAGGATGCCAGCAAAAGCAACTTTCAACAGTTGCTGCAGCCACCTGTGAAAAGTCTCCTTCCCACCATTTCTCAGCCCTGCTGCTCCAGTTACTCCCCCTCTCTCTGGCAGTATCAGATTTTTTCATGAACTTGGGGCTCTAGAGCATGAGCGTAACTGCCAGGTGTTCCGGGACAAACATGAGGAACTGACTCTCTTCATCATACCCTACCTGATACCCTACCTCTTCATTATACTCTACCCTACCACTGATGACCTACCATACCATACCCACCATACCCAACCCTACACAGAGCACCGGGTTGACCACTGTTGAGTGAATCTTCTATTTGTATTCTGAAGGCAATTCTTAACATTCAGTCAGTCATTCACTTTTTTTTTCTGGACCAGTAAATAAGGCAGGATGGAAGTGTATGAGCAGGAATAAGCAACATGCGGAAGTCTTGCCTGGGTGCTGCAATCTGAAACAGATCAGAAATCTGTACTAGGGCAGAGCTAGGCAATAAAAAGGAAGGCGGTGCTCAAGGGGAATAGCATGTGACCAGGGTTTTCACCTCTACCTGCATCGCTGGTCTATCAGGAGTTTCTTGAATACTTAGGACACATTTTTATGCAGAAGCATTGTGAACCTTACAACTGCACAACTCCTGTAATTGTAGATAACTCATTCTGCTTGCACTATGATAACACCAATACAGAAAAATGAGGGTTGTGTTCCTTTGGCCAGCTGCTCTTTTGTGAAAGGTTTATACAAGAGAGAGCGAGAGAGATTAATTTATACAAAATATTTATTTGGGACACCAGTATTTTTAGATGCTTAGCAGGCTGGTGCTTTTAGGATGATGACTCTTTTCTGACATTAGCCAAGTCGCCTTTAAAATGCAGAGCAGATTGGAGAAGGTAAAAAAAGGCACATTAACATCCAGATGAAGCAAAAGCCCCAGTAAATCAGCAGATGAAATGTGCATGCAGCTTTGTCAGCGGCACAGATAGAAATCTATTATATAATGAGAGGACGTCATTTTCCGTGGGATAATTGTTTGTGACATGATTACAAATGAAACCTTTGGAAGGGAGGCAAGACATCCCTGACTGAAAAACGTAAGAATGTCACAAATCCCAATGCAATATATGTGCATTCCTTTTTCATTAAAAAAGTGATCAAAAGTCCAACGTCATTGGATTTGAGAGTCAACTGATAATGTCAGTACACACCCTTTCCTTGCTGAGCCTATGAAGCTGTTATACAGGGAGTCAGATCATCTTGCCCAGGGAGTTGGATCATCTTGCCCAGTGCTGACTCTTGTGAATGATGGCAGAGGCGTAGCGATGCCATCCCTAGGGATGTCACCATGGGAAGTGACGTTGCCGCCGCTGCCACTAAACATGCCTTCAGAGGCACAGGGCGGGAGGGTGGGCCAAAACAATCACCCTCTCCACCACTTCCCCCTGCTCCTTCCGCCAGCGAAACAGCGCGATTGCTGCCCCCGCTGCTCGATTTGTCCCCCCGCGCATGTCGCCCGGAGCACCCTACGTTCCGCCTGAGGGCCCACCGCCCCACTGCCCCCTTGCAGCTGAATGGTGGTGGCCCTCCAGAGTGTCAGAGGTCTTTCCAAGCTCTGCTAATGGAGACTGTTTAGCTACCTGGGACCGTCAATGTAGTGTATGTTCCCTGCCACTGAACTACAGGCTCCGCCCTGCTCTTAACTGTCATACCCTACAGAGACAGTGTAAGAGAACAAACTTCTGTGATAAAGCTGTCCACAGCTGTGTGAACTCATGGCAAAACACCACTTATCAGGGTTCTAGAGAAAGTAGTTCATATTCATATATCAAATAAACTAGTGATGGGATGCAGAAAACAAATACATAACTGTGTGCCAATTACTACTGCTATTTTAGCTATTTAGCTATTAAAAGACGCTTACTCCTTGGAAGGAAACCTATGGCAAACTTAGATAGCATAATAAAAAGCAGAGATATCACCATGCCAACAAAAGTTCATATAGTCAGGGCAATGGTGTTCCCAGTAGCAATGTATGGTAGCAAGAGTTGGACCATAAGGAAGGCTGAGCACCAAAGAATAGATGCTTTCGAACTGTGGTGCTGGAGAAGACTCCTGAGAGTCCCTTGGACTGCTAGGAGATCAAATCAGTCAATCCTAAATGAAATCAACCCTGACTGTTCCCTGAAAGGACAGGTACTGAGGCTGAAACTCAAATATTTTGGCCACCTAATGCGAAGAGAGGACTCTCTGGAGAAGACTCTGACTCTGAAGTCGTTTCCGCCCTTGCTGAACATTCGCTGGCAACCAACCATGATATTTTGTTTGGGAGCACCAGATGCTTAGTGAACAATTCAAACAACAGAACGCGTCAGAATCTGGAAACGATCAAAATCACTAAAAGAAGATCTCAGAATTTATTGAACCGTCAGCAAGAGTTATCATTTGTGGACAAAATATGGTTCCCCATCCTACATAGATTGGCAGCTAAAAATACTGTGTAACCTTGTTTGCTTGCAGGATTATGATGACCTGGTCATGTCTTAATTAGATCTCAACCATCTTTTTGACTCCCGGTTGAACTGTGCGTGTTTTTTTCAAACGGAACCTTTCCTTTTAAACTCAGGTTTCCGTTGCAACTGTTGTTGTCATCTTGGCAGCCCTGCTGTTTTTTACCTTGAGAATGACCTCGGCTTAGAGGTTGAAACGTCGGTCTGTATATAAATACCGGACTTCCTGGACTTTTGTTGTTAATTTTTTTCATCACCTGCTTTTATTAGTGGCTTCTTTGAAAAAAAAAATTACGTGGTTTTTGGAGTTCTTTGTATTTTGGACTTCTTATACATGGCTAATTTACCCATACAACCTTCTTCCTGTAACAATTAAATGTATGCCCATTTTAAAGTTGGTGTTAATTAGCACAGAAGGTGTGCTAGTTGATAAACTAGGAATTCACAGGTTCCCTAACACAGCGTGCATGGGATAAACTCTTTGCCTCATGCTGCTCTTAAGTGGGGAGGGAGATTTTACCACACATCACCTGTAGATTTGTTGTAAAATGATTTTCTGCCTGCATCCACTCACATCTCTGTGTGCATCTGAACTCGGTTGGACCTGTGTATATGTTCATTGTACCATGGCTGGTCATATATTTCAACAGATGGCTTTTGACCATGTGAGTGGGTGTCAAAACAAAATTGTGTTTCAGTACTGCTTAATGAGTTGAGTACTTGGTACAAAAATTGTACTTCTGTACCCCTTTTTACCTTGGCAACTTAATGATCTAACAGCTGGGAAGATAATTAGGAAAGGAATTTCTCAGTCAGCTATTGTGGAAATAAGGGCTCTTCAAATAACTATATAAATTGTGCTTTGGAGAGCCCACCTAGGAGTACATACGGCGCATTCATGCTTTTGAAAGGAATGGGATACAAGATACAGCACCTTATTTCTCTGTTTGCCCTCCTTCCAAACATTTCTTTCTGGAATTACATTATCCCTCCTTGCCCCCAGAATAGACCTGCATTGGTCATATGTGCGCAAGCTAAACTCACAAAGAACAGCAGGAAAATTACATTCAAGTAAACACCCTGTCTGCACACTAGCAAATCTGCTTGTGGGTAGACACGCAGCTTGACTGTCACTTGACAGGCTGTAACATTTACTGGTGAGTTGTCATTTCAAACAGCAAGCTGGTGTGGCAACTCATGAGTAGATCTATTTATGACTAAGCTCTCCAGCCTGCAACTACATTAGTGGGGTTCTGATATCCCGCCTAGGACAAAACCCAAAAGGGGACCCAATAATCAGGGATATTACACGAGATGAAGTGAAGGTGGCAATGGCTGATCCCAGGACACCTGCTGCAGTCGCTGGTGTGAAAACACACTTCTGGGTAATACTAGCTTGTAAGGATTACCTCCCGCTAAAACTTGTGCAGTGCTATAGAAATGCTAAATAGTATTGCTGATTAACAATCCAAAAAGAGGCTTAATACCTAACAGCCCGATCCTCACTAAGTCCTAGAGCAGCAGAGCACACGCTCTGCCGCTCTAGGCCGTCGCAAACTTGCCATAAAGCACATTTGCAATGACTTTAGAGTAAGGGCCACTGGCACGAAGGCCGGCAGACCTTACTCCGCCGCCCTCCAGACCCTGCGGCCACCGGTGAGGGTAAGTCCTGCATCGATTGGTGCAGAGGTGGGTGGAGGGCGGTCCAGGCGGCGAGGGAGGGGGGGCCATTGGCCAAAGTGGGCAGGGAGAAGGCAGGGATATCGGCAGCGCGCTCCTTCTATATCCCCGTCTCTTTCCCGGTCTGGTTTGGCCTTACACTGCTGCCTCAGATGTACGCCAGCTCCAGAGCTGGTGTACATCCGAGGAGGCTCATTGGCCCTGGGCAACCCTACACCCAGGGAAGGGGAAGAATGTCCCCTTCTCCCGAGGGGTTCCTGGGCCGTGCCAGCGGAGCCCAGGAATGGGATCAGGATTCTGTGGCTGGCCCTTTAGGAAAGTTACACAGGATTGTGCCGCTATGTAAACATAACTTTTCCCAGAGTTACCCTTCCTCTGCCTTTCTGGCCACATCACATTGCAACCTGTGTCTGTACTGGTATCCAGTATGTATGTGGCTCTTCCTTTCAAATATACAAGACGAGCACTAAATTGTCTCGTTGGTGGAAGTCAAAAGTTATCAGGGTGACTGTTTCATTACTGAAGGAGAACCTCGAAGCAGCTCTAAATCACTGTGGCTGGGGGGAATAGAGCTCTCAGGAAACAAGGTTGACATGTTGGCTTTAAACTGTGTTTGTGTTTCTAACAAGGGGTGTCAGTTCCATTTGTGCTAGCGGAAGTAGGAGACAGATGACTCATCAGCGGGGCTGAGATTTGACGGACCATCCCAAATGGGCAGAGAGCAGTAACTACACTGGCAGTCAGAGCTCATTATTGAGACAGATGGTGAAAGAGATTCATTGTCTAAAACTAAATCCAGATACAAAACTAGGGCTTCCACAACACACTCTCCAGAGAGCACACAGCACGAGTGGAGAGAAGGAATTCACTTTCTCTCTTTTAATATGTCAGTGGCTCATGTACCTTTTTGGTTTTTTGGGGTGTGTGTGTGTGTTTTTTGGTGTGAACATGCAAAAAGTTTTATTTTTACCAGTACAAATAAAACAGGTAAAAATCTATTTTACAGATAGAGTTTCTGTAAGAGAGGCTTAGGTCTATGAGCACGCTGCAGTTTTATTTCAGAATTCCAAAGGAGCAGTTGAACAGCTACAAGAGTGTTCAGTGGCGTCGCTGGAGGTGGGGCGGAATGCTAAATTCTGCACCACGCTGACCTCCGTTACTCACCGGCACGAGGCGCCCCCTCAGCTTCAGAGCCATTCAGTGGGGCGAAGGCAACGCGCAGAAGACTCCGTGCGCATTGCCTTCGCCCTACTGAATGGCTCCAAAGGCGAAGGGTGGGGCCGCCTCATGCCGGTGAGTAACGGAGGGTCAGTGCGGTGCGGAACTTAGCGTTCCGCCCCACCTCCAGCGACACCACTGAAGGTGTGGGTTGTAGATGCACTAGCACTAGCTGGCTGGAGTGACCAACTGGTAGTGGGCCAGTGGAGATGGCAGGCAAGCACCAGGACACCCTTCAGCTTGCCACCTTCCCCAATCCACCACCTGAGACAAGGGGCTCAGCCAGCCTCATAGTGGGGCTGGCCCTGGGTCAGACACTATTTCTCTAACCACCAAAGACAATGAATGGGCAGAGAACCAAGTGTGAACAGAAGGAACCTGCCTCCTTGCAAAGCTCCATGAGAATACTAAGGCAGGTCAGACCTCAGGACAAAACTGTACTGGTAGTTCTTTTTTCGGGGGGGGGGGAGGGGAGCCACTCGAAGCATTTTTCATCGTAAGAAATACCGGTAATTATTTATGTGCATTTAAATCCAGTTGCTATTTTTTACAGCTTAAAAAAGAAAGAGCACTTTAGCAAATAAGGCAGTCAGTGTTTATTCTGCTGAAAATCCCTCTCTGTACACTAAAGCCATGTTTTGGGTCACTTTCCTCCCGCTTTCTTCAGTTCAGTACCCTTGTGTAGCAATTAAACTACCCTGCCACTAAACCACATATAAATCTGCGTTAGCAGCAACTCACTGTCCCTTTGGAAGACACCAGAATGCTATTCTCGGCGACTGCAAAATATGCGCTGGAATCTTGCACTGTCAATGTATTGATCTGCAGACACCTGGGGGAGCCCTAATGCTAATTATGTGATTAGTATTACAGAATGCCACC